>OV702289.1:434560661-435810661 GCA_916181665.1 Avena sativa
CACCATGTTCCTTGGGCCAGCAATGAGGCCACCGATGCACTCACTCGTGTTAGCTTAACAAGACAGGTTATTATGCCTGGAATCTCTCTCGAGCACCTACGCAAGCCATCCATCACACCATCTCCAGAATCTGAATCCATCATCCTAGATGGGGACCCAGGGACTGCCAGCTCCAAGCAGCCAGAAGCTGCCGCAAAGGACCCGGGGACTGCCGCACCAATCCTGGTGACTGCCGTGTCGAAGGCCCCGACACCCCCAACCAGCTCCAGCAGCCCGGGGACTACCGGCTCTGCCTTTCCACCTGGCAGGCTGCCTGACAAACACGAGTCGGTCATGCACGAGGAAATCAAGCTGACCTGAGGAAATCAAGGACGTACAAAGACTAATTGGTTGCATTGCCACAGTCAGTCGGTTTGTTAGCCGGCTTGGTGAAAGAGCCGCACCACTATACAAACTCCTAAAAAAGACCAAGGATTTTGTATGGACCGATGAAGCTGAAGCTGCACTACAAGACCTGAAAGCAGTACTCTCATCTGCTCCCATCCTTGCAGCCCCGGAACCATAGGTACCGATGTTGCTCTATCTTGCTGCAACAAACAAAGTCGTCAGTATCGTCATGGTAGTGGAGAGACCGGAGGAAAATCAAGAACACTTGGTACAACGTCCAACTTACTTTCTCAGCGAGGTCTTGACAGAATCGAAACAGCGGTATCCGCACTACCAAAAGTTGGCTTACGGTTTGTTCTTAGCATCTCATAAGCTACGCCATTATTTTCAGGAACATCCAATTACCATGGTGAGCACAACTCCCATGAGAGACATAATTAACAACAGTGACGCCACAGGACACGTCGCCAAATGGGGCATAGAGCTTTCAGCTTTTGATATTGAGTATAAACCTCGGACAGCAATCAAATCCCAAATCCTTGCTAACTTTGTCGCTGATTGGACAGAGACAAAGGAGAATATGACCCTCACTGAGTCGGAATATTGGACCCTATATTTTGATGGATCTAAGGCCCGCGGGGGCTCGGGGGCTAGCATGGTGCTCAAATCACCCCAAGGAGATAAACTTTTATATGTGTTGCAGATCCACTTCACAACGACAAATAATATTGCTGAGTATGAAGCACTGCTGCATGGAATCCAGATTGCTAAGGATATCGGCATCCGACGATTGATGTGTTACGAAGATTCGGATCTTGTTGCTCATCAAGTGTCGGATATTTGTAATGCAAATAAGCACATGGCAGCATATAAAGCTATCGTGGATGCTCTATCTAAATTGTTCGAAGGGTTTGAGGTTCAACACATCCCTCGAGCAGAAAATGAGGAAGCCGATGCATTATCTTGGATAGGCTCTGCACGGAAAGAGGTCTCGGATGGCGCTTTTTTAGAGCACCTCAAAGTTCCCTCAATAAAGGGAGTGGACAAGGAATATCTGACCAAATCCGACTCACCTTTGATAGTAGTTCTGGCTATAATTCCTAGCTGGACTCAACCCTACCTTGACTATTTGGTAGATGGAAAATTACCCGAAGACGAAGTTCTGAGCCGGCAGATCATCCGACGAGCAAAAGCCTATACTATAGTTAGTGGAGAGCTCTATAAGCGGAGTGTGTCTGGGGTCTTTCAGCGCTGCGTATCTCCGGAAGAAGGAGTGGAAATTCTAAAAGAAATCCACGAAGGCAAGTGTGGTCACCATGCTGCAGCCAAATCTTTAGTGGTAAAAGCTTTCCGACACATTTTTTTTGGCTTACAGCCAAGGCAGATGCCGAATGGCTGGTCAAGACGTGCAAGGGCCACCAAAAGTACGCCAAACAAGCTCACGTTCCGGCTGATCAGCTGCGAACAATACCTATAACATGGCCTTTCGCGGTCTGGGGACTTGACATGGTAGGACCATTTAAACGGGCTCCAAGTGGATTTACTCACCTCTTAGTGATGGTGGATAAATTCACCAAATGGATTGAGGCTAAACCCATCACTAGTTGTGATGGGGCAACAACCAAAAGATTTGTCGAGGATGTTATAATCCGGTATAGTTATCCGCATAGTATTATCACGGACAATGGGAGTAATTTCTCTATGGGAGAACTTGCCGAATTCTGCAACGAACAAAATATCCGGCTTGACATTGCGTCAGTCGCACATCTGCAGGCTAATGGACAAGTCAAAAGAGCAAATGGTTTAATCCTACAAGGCCTAAAACCGACACTCGAAGCACCACTACGACGTGCTGCGGGGGCTTGGGCAGAAGAATTACCTTCTTTAATATGGAGTTTATGAACAACTCCGAACAGGTCAACTGGATACACACCTTTCTTCTTAGTCTATGGCGCAGAAGCAATTCTTCCTAGTGACTTGATTCATACTTCTCCTAGAGTGCAGCGTATATCGAAGAGGATGCCAAGATTTCTCAACAAAATGATCTCGACTTAGTCGAAGAAGTTCGCATTGTTGCTGAGATGAGATCAACAACCTATCAGCAGAAGTTACGCAAGTATCATAGCCAGAGAGTCAGAAACCGATCTTTCAATAAAGGCGATTTGGTTCTCTGACTTGTGCAATAAAGAAAGCACAAACTTTCCCCAGTATGGGAAGGGCCCTTCTTGGTTAGTCGAGTATTACACAATGGTTCATACTACCTAACTGATATAAGGCCAGTCAAAGAAAGACCTGCTACTAAGAAGAGAAAGAGAGCTGGAGGCAGTACAAATCTGGATGAGTTAGACAGACCATGGAATATTGCTCAACTACATCCCTTTTATTCTTAGTTTATCCTTCTTTGTAATCATATATGTGTACATGTTCTATGAGAAATAAAAGTTTTGGTTGCCTCAAATTTTTTCTGAGAAGTTTTTACCATCTTATTTCCGAATGATCATGTCACAAAGTCGAAAATCCCAGAATACTTGAAAGTACTTTATGCTCATGTTTGTTTTGGTTTAGATTTCCGATTCTAAAATTGCTACCTTCGAGTATAACTCTAAATTTCCTAGTCTATACTTTGGTTATTTGTCTGATTGCCGGAAGCGGGTATTTTCCGAGTAGTGAATTGTTGGTACTGGAAGCTGGCTTTGTTTCCGAGTTTAAACTGGTTTAGCAATTGAGCTCCGTTGCTCGGCAAAGTTTCTGTGCTGAAAGTTTAGCCGACTCACGAAAGGGACGAGGCGGAAAGCCAGATAAACGATAAGTGCAGACAAAAAAGTATAAGTGCTTATGTAAACATTTCAGGCACATAATATCAAAGTCAAAAGTGCTGAATAGATAAATTAAAACTTAGCACTAGCAAAAGTATCATACTACATATTTACATACCCATAATGTTTTCAGAATAACACATTTGTTCTTTCTGATGATATATGATGCAGGAGGAGAGGTAGGAGCTGCCGGCTCGCTGGATACATCGGCCTCGTCTTGATAACATTCCGAGATGTTCAAATCCGATATGGTTTGATCATAATCGGAAACTTCAGCTGTTTCTTTGGGAGGCGGAGGCGGTGTGTCCACGCGGGTGAAGAAGGGAGCATCATAGCTGGTCAAGTCCGCTACGTGGCACGCATATCCGGCGCAAGAGTCCATGATGGCTTTGATATCTTGCTCCTGGACGTCTTCATCCATAGTAGAATACCCTCTGGTCACTTGCCAGATTTCCATGCTTCCATGGTGGCTCATGACCATTGTGAGAGCGTTCTGCACTGCGGCTCGCACGTAGGACATGTTCTAGTCCTGGACAAGCTGCGGCATCTCCTTTGCCTTGTCTCACACCTGAAAGTTGGACATGCTATGCATATCCGGAACCTTGAGAGCTTCGCCAATATCCTCGAGGGATTGGCAGAAGTCATGCAGCAAATCACCGACTTGGATAAGCCGGTGGGTGCGAGGCTCGGTAGAGGCGGAGTCCGTCAAGTTTAGAGGACCTATGCATATAACACAAAATGGTTAAATAAATCTGACGTCAAAAGAGTCGAAGAATGTAGACAAGTCAGAAAGATGGAAACGTACCAAAGATGACATCATCGACTTTGGTTTTCTCCTCACGAAGACTCTAGAGTTCAGCCTGGAGTGCCTCCGACATGTCCTTCTCTCTGAACAAGTCATTGGTAAGATCCGAGATTTTTTTCTCGTGGAGTGCAATCTTGCGATCACGCTCCACGGTGGCCATGGAGGAGGATTCGAGAACCTGAGCAATGCTCTTCTCATGATCCGCCTTAAGCTGGTCTAGCTCTCGGCGGAGATCTTTGTTTTCCACCACCAAGTTATTCAGATTCTCGGCCTCTTCAATCATAGCGCAGGACTGCTTTACCAATGCTGTAAGTCAAAAAGAACAATAGTTCAACAAAAATATTCGACTATGAAAACAGAAGACAAGGTTTGAGTCTCGAAATGTTTACCTTTGGCCTCATCCTTGGAAACTTTTAGTTCAGCATTTTCAAGTCGGAGAGCTTTGATCTCTCTCCGCTTGTTACAGATATTCTTCAACAATTCCTGGTTATGTGAATTAACTTTCTGTAAGTTAGAATACCCAGAGCCAGAAGTCTACTAAAGACTCGGGCTAATATTGTAGCTAATATCAGCACGAGCCTTAGGGCTACACTAGTTCATTCTTTGGCATCCTAAGGAAGCATAAACCCGGATTGTCTATCCAACTTCATGCTTGGGGGCTAGAGGATATGATATAAAGTACAATAAAGGAAAACGTGAGTTGGAATTCCGACTTACATGATGTTCATGTGTGAGCTTGCTCAGACACATGTTCACTTCAGTAGTCACCTTCTCAGCAAGGGTGAGTGGGATCATTGGTGGAGGTGGTAACACACCAGCTCTCAGTCCCTCGTCGCGAAGGCGGACTTGTTTGAGAAGTTCGGTGTACTTGATGTTCTCCGCTTCTTGTGCTTCTTCTTCGGCAGAAATGGTTCAGCTTTCAAGGCACTCCTTCGCCAACCGTTGGATCTCCTCTGCAGATTTCTGAGATAAGCCAAATTTGGCAAGTCCCGGATTGCTCAGGAGGTTATCGGTGAAAACTTCTGCCGAGGGATCATTACCCGAAGAGGCTTCACCCTTATTAAAACCTGAGTCACCCATGGTGACGTCAGTCTGCGACACAAGGATCGCTGGCTTAGCTGAGGGAGTCAGATCTTCTAAAACGATCGGAGATGGAGTAGTCTCCGGCGCTGCAGAAGGCTGAGGGGCAGGAGTCGGAGGAGCCACGGCAGGAGAAGCCAAAGTTAGCTTCGTTTGACGCAGGGGCTTTGAAGAAGTTCCCTTCCCCTTGCCCTTGATAAGCTATTTAGTTCTGAGAAGATAATAGAATGAAGAACATTACATCTCAGAAGAAATCACGAGTAAAGTACAAAGACGGAAGTTGTGAGGAAAGATACCTCTTTACAACTGGCACTTCCTTTGTGCCGATAGCCACTGTCGGAGCTTTGCGCTTCCTAGGCACAATGTCCGACAGTGGGACTAATTCCTCCTCCTGAGAAAACTCGGGAGGATATCCCTCGATAGGAGCTAATTCCGACTCGGGGAGGTCGGCAGGCTGAAAAGAAGATATTATCTCAGTATTGCGAAATAACTTAAAGGTGAAACACATAGAAGGGTTGCTAAAGCTTACCAACACAACGGGATTTTCCACTGTATGCATGTCCATTGACAGATTCGGGATCTTCCTCTCAATCCGCTCCCTTATCAGCCACTTGATTTGGCTTATATAATCTTGCGGCTTTAAGGCCTTGGAGCTGATGCGGAGGGAGTCTTTTTTTGATGTCGTGATGGAATGCATCAGTCGGTCACCATGGTGTTGGAGAGGTTGGATCCGGTGAGAAACCCAGCACTGGACCAAGTCGGACCCTCTCAGGCCCTTATGCTGCATCAGATATTTAGTCCACCTCTTGGCGAGAAGCAGATCGTCACTAAGAGCCAGAGCGACCTCGTCCCAAGATGCTTGAGGCGTGGCGGCTCCATCGACGAAAGCCGGCAATGCAGTAGCTTTGTCGAGAGCAGGAATATCCTTATGATAGAAAAAGGTAGCCGACCATTGTTTGACCGACTCACTAGCTAAAATCCGAGGATAAACACGCTCACGTCTAACCGAAAAACTAATTGTACCGGTATTGTAAGGATTACCGACGTGATGGAGTTTCTCTGGACATGAAAATAGTACAGGAAAAGAGTGAGACTCGGCCTAATGCCGAGATACCCTCGCACAAAGATGCATAGGCACTCATCTCTAAGATAGAGTTCAGGGGGAGATGATGAAGTTGAACACTGTAATGATCTATCACCTCAGAAATGAAATCTGAGGGAGGAAAGGATAAACCTCTGTCCAGGTGAGTGCCGAAGTGCACCCGCTCGCCATTGTGAGGGTTGGGGACGGCTTTGCCGAAGCCGCTCTGCCAGTCACCGACACGGAGGAGACCTTCTTCTTCTATGACATGGAGCTTGTCGTCGTTGAGGATGCACGGAATCCAGACCCCGCGATTGCTCTCCTTTTCCGCCGCTGTTGCCATCGCTGCTGCACCGGAGGAGGATGTGGAAGCCATTTTTCCGGTGCGCCGGTGACCTTTGATGGGCGGCGCTGGGAATTTCTGGAGGCAAGGGAGCTTTGTGCACGTGAGAGAAGTGGGGGAGAAGGAAACGACGCTGGGAATAGGTGAAGAAGATGAGGAAAGGAAATCGTCACCCCTTATAACCGCCAAGCCGCGCCAAGATTCGTGCAAATGACACAATAGACATGCCACGCGTCGTGGAAAGAACTGGGAAGCCCCCACGTGATGATTATGCCGCCTCGATCTCCACGCACGCATTAAAACGGCGCCTTGGTTCCACGAAAGGCGGACCCACCAACGGTCGTGTTGATAGGAAATGTCTGTCAGTGATATGACTTGACCATGACTGGTGTCAGATGACATCAGAGACCAAGTTTCGGCTTAGTTTGAATTTCGAGCTGGAAATCCGAATAACGTATTTATAGGCCCAACTTATTTTGAGACCCGGATCGTATCTTTTGTTTTGAAGTTTTAGGAGCCCTTCAAGATTCTGCAAGCCGAAGATCAAGCTAGATGATGAATCCGACTTTGGATCTTGGAGACTTCCGGGGGCTGTTGTTGGGGATATACTTTCCGGGTATCCTCATAGTTCCTCACTGACCAGGGCGACCCACTTTGGGTTAGAGATTTGCTTCACGGGCGGCCCAGTCAGGGAGAAGAGATAGAGTCCAGGCCGGCTACGGGAAGGCCCAGAAGACTTACCAACATAGGCCCATAGTGTTACTTGTAGTTCAAGATGTACTCTATAACCGACTCTTAGACGTAGCCGGATAGATCTCTCCTGTAAACCCTAGGCCGGATATCTATATAAGCCATCCTAGGGAGAGCCTTTAGGGCACCCAATAGTCTACAATCTCAACTCGCACAGGAGAACCCCTTGTAACCCATATTCCGGCTCTACCGTATTACTGGATTGCTAGCAGGAGTAGGATCCGTCCAAAGCCGGTGGATTCGAATCTGGGTAAACTTGTGTGCTCACTGTCCCAGAACATCATACGTCTCACACCCCTCTCTTCCGCACGCCTCGAGGACCCCATCATGGCGTACTTGTCATCAATCTGATGACAATCTTCCTCTTCCTCTTCATCATCATCATCTTCTTCTTCAGATCCTCTAGTTGCCTCTCGTCGTCCACATGTTGAGTGCCCATTGTTGTCTCCTGTTCTTTCAAGCAGCGCAATCACCATGTGTCGGGGGGATGACCCCCGGGTAGGCTAAGCCAGGCCTAACTGGCCGGCTCTAGGAGTGACTGGCCGCAAGACAGAGAACCGCAACCGGGTGGACCGCTCCAACCGGCCCGCCCTCAAGATTCCCTGGCTGGCCCGTCTAGCTGGATAGCTAGAAGAATCGGCTGGGTGGCCGCTTCCACCCGGCCGCCTCGGATTCGGTGGCAAGGCTATGGAGGGGGTGATGCTCCTTGCTGAGTGTGCCCTTGACTCCTTGCATCATCAAACAAGCTGGTGCGACGCCCTACCGCTGCTAGAAGACAATTGCGCCAAAGTGCCAAAGCTAGAAGCTGAGCGAGACACTGTCGGCTGACCGCTAAAGCTCCAGCTGACCGTTAAAGCGTCAGGTGATTCCCAAAGCACCGGCGCTGGGACACTGTAGTGTTGTCCCCTGTACTGGAGGCTTGACTGGATCCTAGCCCACAGGCTGGACCCCGCCAGCCGGCCCGCTTTGCAAACCCAAAGCCCAAACAGTAAACCCTAGAGCCCACATTGTAACATACCTCTCCCATCCAGTATATAAGGGAGGGTAGAGCTAGGGTTCTAGTTAGATTCAAGTTCATTCTCATAGTCCACTAGTCCATATTTTTCTTCTATCTCACGATAGCATCTAGGGAAACAGCTCAAGGAGCACTTGTATTGGATCCTTGCAGGAGTAGGAGTGTTACCTCGTCAAGAGGGCTCCAAACCTAGGTACATCGCTGTGTCTGCAGTATCTATGCCAAACTCGTTGTGAGAAGACACCCATAGCATCCTGATTGGCCCCTCTCATGCCATCCCGGATGGCACTACCGTGTTCCACACCACGATAGTTGGCGCCCACCATGGGGCACAACGCTTCGGCTGGGGTCATTTTTTGCATGGGACTTCCACTCGTCGCTGGTGAGCGAGTCGCATCCGGTCTCGTCCTCACTCTCGACTCCTTCGACTGTGTCGTCGACAATGCGTCATGCTTCGCTGGGGAGACCTTCCCTAGCGGTGGCTCTGTCAGGCACTTCGGCAACCACCGCGTCTACATCGCCACCGTCATCGAGGCCATCCCTCGCGGAGTCATCACCGTCTATGGCGCGCCGCCCGGTTTTGCCGCTGCGCGTGCCGCCAGCGGTAGCGTCAAGGTCATGATGGATGGCTCAGACAAAGGCCGCCGCCCACCTTTGGAGCACAACATGCTCACGCTAACAAGACCAAGATCCGCTGGCCACCTCCATCCAGCACCTCCACAACCTTATCGTCCGAGAGGCAGATCCGACAACAGCTGCCCTGCAAGCCACCCGCCAAAACCTTCTAGAGGAAGAAAACAAGGTCGCCGCCACCCAGCGCCGGCTAAACGCGACCATGTGTGAGTACAACAAATCCCACGACTTTGTTCACCTGCCTAGTGCCAACCGACAGATTCTGCCCCAGGGCCGAAACCTTGGTTTAGAGTTGGACCATGTTGCTGACCCGCGTACTCCCACAGTTCAGTTGGTCTACAACACTCCCGCCAAGAACATGAGGGCCGTAGAGGCGGCCACGCTGAGCTGAACCACCTTAAGGGCGAAGAACTGCATCACCAGCAGGCCCGCGTCCAGCTCCTCATGGCCACCGCCAACAAGCAGCAGACTGAGGCAGGTCTCGGCCTGGGGAACAGCAGGAGGCAGCCACCTCCCCGGACGGTGGATCCGGCACCTGGTGGCAGCAAGGCATCCTCCCCAAACAGAGCGAGGCAGAACACCCGTCCACGCATCGGATTGGCCTGCCGCGGTCATCATCCGCATGACGTCGCGACAGTCACTAGTAGAAACCATGCTTCGGCTGATGGAGTCGGACAAGGGCAATGTCACTATCTGGCTGACAAAGCCGAAAGGAGTCTTACGCCGCCCAAGTCTCGCCTGACGGGGTGACTCGGCCCACGCGAGCCGGAAGCGCGCGATGCGCGCACATGTATCGACCTCCTGATACAATCACGTGTGCTGGAGGAGGAAAGCCTAGCCGGTCCAAGATGTTTCGGACCGCGCATCCGGAACGAACTATTTCCAAAGGGATTTTCGCTCCCAAGTGACACGCCAAAGTATGACGGCTCGGTCAAGCCAAAAGATTGGCTGGTGGATTACGTCACTGCGGTGGGCATAGCCACCGGCAACCGGTGAGTGGTGGTGTGCTACATCTCCCTCATGCTCCTCGACTCGGCCAGAACCTGGTTGAACAGTCTCCCCAAAAACAGCATCAACGACTAGGTCGACTTCGAGGAAGCATTCATTCGCAACTTCACCGGCACCTACAAGCGGCCTAGACAGCCCCGCGTGCTTGCTCTCTGCGTTCAGGGCAAGGACGAGTCCGACCGCACCTATCTCACCCGGTGGACAAGCATGCACAACTTCTGCGAGGGGGTGTGCGAGCACCAGGTGATCGACTTCTTCGCCAATGGCTACAGAGATGGCACCATGCTCAAGCATAAGCTTAGCTGGGTGGAACCTGAAAAAATGGCTCAGGCCATGGACATTGCGGACAAGTACACGGTGATCAAGAAGGCCATCGTGGTGGATGACCAAGGACAGACATTGTGGACGACTCCACGGACCGACGCCAGCCGGGTGAGCATCATAATAACTCCAGGCGGCACGGCAACAAAAATTGCCATGGCAAAAGAAAGGATGACCAACTGGATAACCGTTACGAATCCAAGCAAGTGGCAGTCGTTCAAGAAGATCCGGCTGCGGGTGGCAGTCGGAGGCAGAAGCCCGACGACAGGCTGCCGCGACCCAAGTACACCATCACATCGATGCTTGATGGGTCATGCAAGTTTCACAATGGTGGCAACAAGCTGGCGACACACACAACTCGCCAATGCAGTTGGACCAGGAAGATGGATGAGGTCATCGGACTCCCACCACCACCACCCCCGCTAGCCGGTGGCCCGTAGGACAACCGCGAGCGCGAGAACCACCAGGACGAGGACAAAGGTTATTACCCTCACTGGGTGGGCAACTACCACATTTACACCACCAAGCCGGAGACCAAGCATAGCAAGAGGCGCTGCGAGGCATAGGTTAATGCAATCATTCCCCTAGTGGAGTAGGAAAGACCAGCCAGTGGTGCTGCCTCACCCGGGCACTTACGAGATGGTCGTGGATCCCATCATCTTCTCCAAGAAGCACTCCTGCAGGTTCTTGCTCATCCTCATGGACAGAGGCAGCATCATTAACCTCTTGTATCATAGCTCGTTGGACCGTCTCGGCATTAGTGAGTCTCAACTAGAGCGGTCCAACACCTCCTTCCATGGAGCTGTCCCGGGTCCGTCGCATTCACCCATTGGCAAGATCCGGTTGGTCGTCATTTTTGGTCCGGAGGGCAACTTCCGCCGCGAGCCTATCTGGTTTGAGGTGGTCAACCTCTCTAGCACATACCACGCCATCCTCGGACGCCCGACGCTCACCAAGTTCATGGCGGTATCGCACTACGCATACCTCAAGATGAAGCTCCCCGGGCCAAAGGGAGTAATTACTCTCGCCGGCTGCTACAGGCGGTTGGTGGAATGCGCCACCGACGGCTCCAAGCTAGTCGAGGCGATGATCATCGTAGAGGAGAAGTGCATCATCATGCAGAACATGGTGGCCATGTAGGTGGAAATGCCGACTGGCGAGCCAAAGCCAGCTGGGGACGTATAGTTCAAGCCATCCAAGGGAACTAAGAAGATTTTTCTCAATGAGGCCGAGCCGGACAAGTTTGTCCTGGTCCGAGACGGCCTTGACAGCAAATAGGAAAGCATGCTCGTCGATTTCCTCTGTGAGAATCGGGATATCTTCGCATGGTCCCCCGGGGACATGCCATGTGTTCCGAGGGAGCTCGCCGAGCACTATTTACATGTCAACCCGGATGCAAAGCCGATCAAGCAATCCCTATGCCGCTTCGCAGAAGAAAATAGAAGAATGATTGGTGAATAAATCATGTGTCTCCTTGCATCCGGATTTAACATGGAGGTTTTCCACTCGGAATGGCTAGCAAACCCAGTGATGGTGCTTAAAAAGAACAAGACTTGGCGCATGTGTGTCGACTACACTAGCCTCAACAAGGCATGCCCAAAAGATCCATTCGCCCTGCCAAGGATAGATCAAGTGATCGACTCCACGGTCGGCTGCGAATTGTTGTCGTTTTTGGATGCCTATTCAGGTTATCACCAGATTTGGCTGAACCCCGTTGATCAAATAAAGATAACATTCATCACCCTGTATGGGGCTTACTGTTATACCACCATGACTTTTGGACTGAAAAATGCTGGGGCAACGTACCAACGCTGCATGCAGAAATGCCTGCAAACACAGATCGGCAAAAACATACACGCCTACATCGTTGATGTGGTGATGTGGATGAAAGAATGACAAACACTCAAGGACTTGAAGGAGACATTCGCCAACCTTCGACGGTTCCATATGAAGCTATACCCTGAGAAATGCGTGTTCAGCGTCCCAACCGGCCAGCTCCTCGGTTTTCTCGTCTCGAAGCGAGCAATCGAGGATAACCTAGAGAAGATAGGCGCGATCGAGCGCATGAAGCCTCCGTAGAATCTGCGCGACATACAAAAGTTCACCGGATGCCTAGCCTCCCTCAGCCAGTTCATCAACTGGCTGGGCGAGAAACCACTCCCACTGTACCAGCTCACGAAGAAAACGGACAAGTTCGTATGCATGGTGCAGGAGGACGAGGCCTTCCGTGACCTCAAGCGCATGGTCTCGTCCCCTCCAATACTAGCAGCCCCAGCTACAAAGGAGCCAATGCTCATGTACATCGCAGATACCAACCGGGTCGTCAGTGTCATGCTCGTGGTTGAAAGGCCAGAAGAAGGAAAGGTACAATTGGTCCAGCACCTAGTGTACTACCTAAGTGAGGTACTATCGCTGTCAAAGCAGAACTATCCCCACTACCAGAAGCTTGTGTACAGCGTATACAGGGCTATCAAGAAACTAAAGCACTACTTCCAAGAACACTCCATCCAGGTGGTGGCATTGGCACCACTCTCGGGGATCATCGGCAACGAGGACACCACGGGTCGGGCGGCGAATTGGGCAATCGAGATCGCTGCCCACACCATCTGATACGATCCAAGAATGGTGATCAAGTCTCAAGCGCTGGAAAATTTCCTAGTCGACTGGGCGGAAACCCAGTACCTATCGCCAGTTCCCGACTCCTCACACTAGAAGCTGCACTTTGATGGCTCCAAGATGTACGGGGGGCTCGAAGTTGGAGTCGTCATTACCTTGTCGAAAGGAGACCAGCTAGAGTACATGCTGCAAATCCATGTCCGCGCATCCAAAAATGTATGCGAGTATGAAGCGCTCGTCCATGGCCTCAAAATGGCAAAAAATGGCATCTGGCGGATCCTCTGCTTTGGCGATTCGGACCTGGTAGTGCAACAAGTGTCATGCGACTAGGACGCCAAGGACACGAACATGGTCCTATACTACTTCTTCGTGCAGCAGCTATGCGCCTTCTTCAAGGGGTGCGAGTTCCACCATGTTCCTCGGGCCAGCAATGAGGCTGCCGATGCACTCACTCGTGTTAGCTCAACAAGACAGGTTGCTCTGCCTAGAATCTCTCTCGAGCACCTACGCAAGCCATCCATCACACCATCTCCGGAATTCGAATACATCATCCTGGATGGGGACCCAGGGACTGCCAGCTCCAAGCGGCCAGAAGCTGTCGCAAAGGACCTGGGGACTGCCGCACCAATCCTGGGGACTGCCGCGTAGAACGCCCCGACACCCCCAACCGACTCCAGCAGCCCGGGGACTGCCAGCTCCGCCCTTCCACCTAGCAGGCTGCCCGACGAACCTGAGCCGGTCATGCACGAGGAAATCAAGCTGACAATGGAGACCATGTACGCCATCGGTGAAACTCCCGCATGGGCCAAGCCGCTCATGAATTTCCTGGCCAAAGGAGAACTGCATGACGAAGCGGTTGAGGCAAGGCAAGTAAAGCGCAGAGCAAGTGCATACACCATCATCAACAACGAGCTATACAAGCATAGTGTGGGAGGAATTTATCAGCGGTGTGTGAGCCAAGAAGAAGGAATCCGGCTGCTGGTGGACATTCACCAAGGCGAGTGCAGCCACCATGCATCCTCACGGGCCATAGTAGCCAAGCCATTCCGCCACGGTTTCTATTGGCCTACCACGCTAGAGGATGCCGAGCAAATGGTGAAGGCATGCAATGGGTGCCAACATTTCATCCAGCAAAAAAACACTCTGGTTGTGGCTCTCAAGACAATTCCCATCACTTAGCCATTCGCAGTCTAGGGACTGGATAAGGTCGGCCCCTTTAATACACGCGATTCGGCATGACACACCTGCTGGTGGTGATGGACAAGTTCACCAAGTGGATTGAGGCCAAGCCTATCAAGAAGCTAGACGGATCCACAGTGGTCAACTTATTCACATACATCATCACGCGCTTCGGCTACCCCAACAACATCATCACCGACAACGACACGACCTTCGCCAAAGGGCCCTTTGCACGATTTTGCAAAGAAAAGGGCATCCGCTTAGACCTCGCTTCTGTCATGCACCCTAGTCAAATAGGCAGTGCGACCGAGCAAACGGCCTGGTCCTAGCAAGAATCAAGCCATGGCTGATCGAGCCGCTGATGAGATCCCCCGTATGTTGGATAGAAGAGTTGTTGGTTGTGCTGTGGAGCCTATGCTCCATGTAAACCGCTCCACTAGCAACATGCCCTTCTTCCTCGTCTACGCGGCAGAGGTAGTCCTACCAGCTGACATCGAGTTCGATGCACCTCGCAAGCTATTATACATAGAGCAACAAGCTAAGGAAGCATGTGAGGATAGCGTTGACCTCCTAGAAGAGGCGCGCGAGCTGGACTTGTACATATCCACCATCTACCAGTGGAACCTGTGCCTCTACCACGCTAGCTGGCTCTGCCACATCTCGTTCCGAGAGGGTGACCTAGTGATGTGATTGGTATAGAACACCAAGGGAATGCACAAGTTTTCTCCCCCTTGGGAGGGGCCATTCATCATCAGTCGGGCACTACAAAACAACTCATACTACCTCATCGACGCCCAACAGCTGGCAAAGAACAAGATGGACTGTTCCGACAAAAAAACTAAGCACCCATGGAATGCGAACCTGCTTCGCCCATTTTACACTTAAGCGAGAAGTGTATGTATCTTACTTTTCTATAATGAACAAGCTAAGGAGCCTCGACATAGTATTGAGGACTCCGTAATCATTTGGCATTTCTTGCTGCATCATTTGGAATTTCTTGCTGCATTGTTTTTACCCCGGATCCGGCGATCTCTCCCGAGGACTCGCCGGCTGGCCCAGACGGTCGCACATTCCAAATGGCGAAGTAGTGTACGCGGCTCCAAGGGCTCACTCTTAGGTACCGCTTATAGATCGCAACCCGGCTTCCAGTTCAGCAGGAGCAAAAACCCGATAACAAATAATCATAAGAAAGACAAAAACGTCTGGACGTCCGGTTGCGCTCACTCGCTCGACACCGATAACAGAAATTCGAAGTATCATGTAGTACACTCACTAGCTACCCCTTCGGTTCCGGCTACAGACCGCAACCTAGCTCACAGCAGGCAAGGACACAGCTTAACGACCAATGCTCACTAAGAAAGGGACAAATTTGTTGGCCTAGCACAAAACGGCAAAGTTTCCAACCTTAACGAATGAACTAAAAACTACGTTCTACTCATACATGTCTAACGCATAAACTACCGTTTGTGTTTGTTTTTGCACGAGTCAAAATCACACCAAGTACTAGGGCCGGGTGACGACCACTCGCGTAGATGACAACAATAGAAAGGAGCTTCCACTCGGCTAGATCCTCCAGCTAGCCCGAACCTCGGGGACTACACCTAGTGGGTGCGCTCCTGCGCGCCCACATAAAGACCTGCAAACGACAACAACAAAAAGGAGCTTTGACCCGACTGGATCCTCCAGCCGGCCCAAACCTCGGGGACTACACCCAGTGGGTGCGCTCCCACGCCCCCACGCAAAAACCCGCAAACGATGAAGAAAGATCAAGCAGTCAGAAAGTGCAAACTCAAAGGCACAAGGCAATGTTATAACACAAAGGGGAGACAAAGCTCCCAATGATATTCAGCATACCACAAGGACAAAGTTGTTCACATGCACAAGACAAGAGACAAGTTTTAGGTAGTACAAATACACTTGGCATTCCAAGGATCATGGCTGGGGCTCAACAGAAGGATCAGAGGCGTCCGTTGAAGGCCGCCTACAGGAGGCATGTTTGGTGATGGCAGGGTCGGAGTCTGGCACAGCCGGGGTAGAAGCTTGCAACGGAGCTAGTGCCAGGGTCTAGCCGAACTGCTCTGTCCCAGCCGGGTCACTGTAGTCCCGGTCTAGCTGGACGAAGCTCGAAATCTTGACACCGCAAGAGCGGGTATTAGGAACCTCGACACAAAGCTGGTCGTAGCTGGTCCCTTGCCGAAATCCTAGGTAAAGTTTCCAAAGATCCGCATCTAGATATGAGGACTTGAGCATCGCAAGCACCATCTCCGATCCCCATGTCGTCAGATTAAGGACAAGTACACCATGAGGGGGTCCTTGGGGCGTGTGCAAGAGAGGGGTGTGAGTCGTACGGTGTTCCGAGACGTTGAGAACACAAGCTTACCCAGGTTCGAATCCGCTGACGGTGGAGGGATTCTACTCCTGCTGTCAATCCAATAATACGGCAGAGCCGGAATATGGGTGATACCTTCGATCCAGATTCATGGATGTAGTATAATAGATTTTTCCCTAGAAGACCTAGGTTTAATCGAACCTCAGAAAGCACTGCTAAAAGGTAATAAAAAAGGACACATCTACAAGACTTTGTTTGTTCGTTTTTCCTTAGTTGATCGGACCAATCTGGCAAAAATTGGAGCCATCAATGGGTTATAAGGGTTTGGCCTGTGCGAGTTGAGGTTGTAGACTATTGTGTGTTGCCCTAAAGGCTGGTCCCTAGGACGGCTTATATAGATATACGGCCTAGGGTTTACAGGAGAGATCTATCAGGCTACGATATAGAGTTGGTTACAAAGTACATCTTAGACTACAAGTAAATAAACATGCCTAAGTCAGTAAGTTTTCTAGGCCTTCCCACAGCCACATGGGACTCCATCTCTTCTCCCTGACTAGGCCGCCCGTGAAGCATAGCTCTAACCCGAAGTGGGCCACCCTGGTCAGTGACGCACACTAGGTATACCCGAAAAGTATATCCCCAACAACAGCCCCCAGAAGCCTCCAAGGTCCAAAGTCAGATTTCATCGTCTAGCTTGGTCTTTCTTCGTCTTGCCGAATCTTGAAGGGTTCCTGAAACTTTCAAAACAAAGGATAGGAATCGAGTCTCAAGTTGAGTCGGATTCGTTAGTACTTCACTTGTTCTTTTCCTGCTTGATTTCAAACTAAGCCGGAAGATAACCTCTGACGTCATATGACACCATTCAAGGTTTGGTCATGTCACTGTCAGACATTCCTACTAACGTGACCGTTGGTGGGCCCGGCTCACACGGAACCGAGACGC
Organism: Avena sativa; assembly: GCA_916181665.1. Taxonomy (NCBI): domain Eukaryota; kingdom Viridiplantae; phylum Streptophyta; class Magnoliopsida; order Poales; family Poaceae; genus Avena; species Avena sativa. The sequence continues at coordinate 434,577,967 of OV702289.1, forward strand.
AATTTTAATGCATGTGTGGAGATCGAGGAGGCGTAATCTTCTCGAGGAAGTTACCCTAGCTCCTTCCACGACGCATGGCTAACACCAAAGTGTTCATACACGAATCTTAATGCAGGTCAGGTACATAAGGGGTTGAGATTTCTTCTTTCTCCTCTACCTGTTCTTGCCTTCTCCCTCCTCCAGCAACGCAACGCTCTCCAGCCTCCTTTTACTTCCCCAACTCCACAACGCCGCCCATCCTAGGTCATCGCACTAGATCAAATGGCTGAGGCATCCTCCTCTAGCACGGCGGTGATGGTGGCGACGATAGTAGAGAAAGAGAACTTCCGCGGGCTCTGGATCCCCTGCATGTTTGACGATGAGAAGTTGCACTTTGTCGAGAAGGAAGGCCATCTCTGCACCGGCAAGTGGCAGAGTGGATTTCATTCCCACCCCTCACGACGGTGAGAGAGTTCACTTCGGTACGCTTCTTGACCGAGGTCTAAGTTTTCCTCCTTCGGAGTTCTTCTCCAAAGTGATCCAACATAACTTCCCCCCCAAATTTGATTCTAGAGCTCAGTGCCCATGTTTCTTTGTGAGGGTTATCTCGGAATAAAACCGAGTCTCACTCTTTTCCAGTACTATTTTGGTACCCGAAGAAATTCCATCATTGCTAGTAATCCTTATATTACCGGAACACTTAGCTTGTCCCTTAGGAGAGAACGAACCTATCCTAAGGTTATATCCAGCGAGTCAGTGAAGAAATGGCCATCCACGTTCTTTTATCATAAGGAAAAACTAGCTCCTGGCAAGCAAGAAGCATTGCCGGCTTTCGTCTATGTAGCTCCAACTCCCCAAGAGTGTTGGGACGCTAATCTGCCGACCCTCACTGATGACTTGATCCTTGCTAAGAGGCGGATCGAGTACTTGATGAAGCACAAGGTTTTGAAAGGATCCGACCTTGTCCATTGCTAGCTCGCACGCCAGATTCAGCCCCTCCAACACCACGGTGATCGTCTCATGCATACAATTACCAATAGTAAGAAAGATATCCTAAGAATCAGCACAAAGTCAATCCCAGATTAGGAGTACGAATTTCGGATCAAGTGGCTGATTAAGGATCGGGTTAAGAGAGAAATTCTGGAGATCTCTCTCGATATGTATACAACTGAAAACCCTCTTACTCTAGTAAGTTTTCCGACTTACTCTTTCTTATTGTCAAATTAGTTATCCATTTGCATTACTGAGATATTTCTTTGCCTTTTAGCTTGCTGACCTCCCTGAGTTGAAGCTTTCTCCTCTTGAGGGATATCCACTGGAGGATCCGGTTCCTCAGGAGGATGAAGAACTTGAATTACTGCCGAATGCGTTTACCCAGAAATGCAAAACTTTGACTATTTCTATTGGCACGAAGGAAGTGCCTATTGTGTGAAGAGGTAACTTTCCTCACAAGGTCTTATATTTTATTTTATGTTTTTTCCGAATTGTAACGATATTATTCTGTTACTCTTTAGAGCTAAGCAACTTGCCAAGGGCAAAGGGAAAGGAAATACGGAAAAGGTCCTGCGCCAGTCAAAGTTAGTTTTGATTTCGCCTGCTCCCCCGCCTCCGACTCCTACCCCGACGCCCTCTACAACACCAGAGGTTACTTCATCTCCCCATGCTGCAGAAGATCTGGCTCAGCACTCAGAGCCATCGATCCTTGGCTCGCAGACCGACGTCACCATGGGTATTTTGGCAACTGATAAGGGTGGACCCTCAAAGGGTAATGATCACTCAGCAGAGACCTTTGCGGATAACCTCCTGAACAATCCGGGTATCGCAAAACTTGGCATTACTCAGAAAAGGGCATAAGAGATCCAGAAGTTGGCTCTCCACTGTTTGGAGAGATGAAATATCACTGCTGAGGAGGAGGCACAAGAAGCCGAGGACATCAAACTCGTTGAGCTTCTTGACCAAGTTCGTCTTCACGACAACAAGATGAAGGCTGGCGTGGCTCCTCCACCACCAGTAATCCCTTTGACTCTCACCGAGAAGGTTTCTTCTAAGGTGAATATGAGTCTCAACAAGTTAACCCACGAACACCATGTAAGTCGGAATTTGAATCTCTTTTTTACTTTATTTCCTATCATATCCCCTAGCCCCCAAGCATGAAGTTGGATAGGAAATCCGAATTTGTGCTTTCATAGGATGCCAAAGAACGAACTAGTATAGCCCCCAAGGCTCGCGCTGATATTTAGTTAAAATATTAGCTTGAGTCTTTAGTAGACTTCTGACTCTGGGTATTATTCTGACTTATAGAAAGTTAATGCTTATAACCAGGATTTGTTGAAGAATATCTGCAATAAACAAAGAGAGATCAGAGCTCTCCGTCTAGAAAATGCCAAACTAAAAAATGCCAAGGATGAAGCTGAAGGTAATCATTTTAGTCCTCATGCTTGTTGTTTGATTTTATGAGTCATAGCCGAATTTTTATTCGACTTCTGTCTTGCTTTTATAGAACTAGTAAAACTCTCCTGCAAAATGATTGAAGAGGCCGAGAATTTCAAAACCCTGGAGGTGAAAAATGCTGATTTAAGGAAAGAGCTGAATAGGCTTAAGGAAGACCATGAGCGCAGTATTGAAAGTGTTCTTGAATCATCCAACATGGCCACCGAAGAACGCGATCACAAGGTTTCTATCTAGGATAAGAAAATTTCTAATTTGAAAGATGATCTGGACAGAGAGAGGGACACCACCAAGGCTCTCCGGGATGAAATCCAGAGTCTTCGAGCGGAGAAAGCCAAAGTTGATGATGCCATCTTTGGTAAGTTTTCCTATCTTTGACCTTTCTTTTCTCCAACTCTAGGAGTTCAGATATATTTCTGACTTTGCTTTATGTATGCAGGTCCTTTGAATATGCTGGATTCTTCCTCTTCCGAATCTCGCACCAGCCAACTTACTTCAGTCGGAGACCCGGTTCATGATTTCCACCAGTCACTGGAGGACATTGGTGAAGCCGTAAAGGTTCCTGACATGAACAAAATGTCTACCTTTGAGGTGCGGGATAAGGCAAAGGAGATACCTCAGCTCATCCTAGATTGGAACATGTCATATGCACGAACCGCTGCACAAAATGCCCTGACAATGGTTATGAACCACCATGGAAGCATGGAAATATGGCAAGTAACCAAGGGTTATTCAACTCTTGATGAAGATGGCAAGGAGCAGAACATCTAGGACATCATGGAAGCTTGTGCCGGATATGGGTGTCGTGTGACTGAGCTGACCAGTTACAACAAGCCATTCTTCACTCCCATGGAAGAACCACCTCTACCCGAAGAAGAAGTTGCTGAAGCTTCCGACGATGAGCAGACCGAGTCTGATAGCCTCGTCTCAGAAAGATATCAAGGCGGAGGAGATGTTACCAGTGAGCGGGTGATCCTTCATCTTCACCTGTGGCATAAGAAATGCTAGAAAAACAATGTGTTATTCTGATAAACAAATCTTGATTTAATAACTAGAATATTTATTTTGATGTGCTAGCTAGTAAGATCGTAATGCTTTTACTCCTTTAGCACTCTAATTTTTAAAATTTTTTGTGCTTCAAAATTACGTAAGAACTTTTTCATTTGTACTTATCGATTATCTGGCTTTCTACCTTATTCCTTTTGTGAGCCAGCAAACTTTTAGCACAGAAACTTCGCCAAGCAACGGAGCTCAATTGCTAAACCAGTTTAAACTTGGAAACAAAGCCAGCTTCCAGTACCAAAAATTCACTACTTGGAAAATACCTGCGTCCGACAATCAGACAAAAACCAAAGTACAAACAAGAAATTTGATTTATACCCGAAGGTAGAGTTTTTAGAATCGGAAATCTAACCAAAACAAACATGAGCATAAAGTACTTTCAAGTGTTCTAGGATTTTCGACTTATGTCATGATCATTCAGAAATAAGATGGTACTATAAAACTTCTCAGAAAAAACCTTGAGGCAACCAATACTTTATTTCTCGTTGAACATGTACATATATATGATTACAAAGAAAGATAATTTTAAGAATAAAAGGGACATAACTGAGCAATATTCCACGGTCTGTCTAATTCTTCCGGATTTGTACTACCTCCAGCTCTCTTTCTCTTCTTAGTACTAGGTCTTTCTTTGACTGGCCTTATATTATTTAGGTAATAAGAACCATCATGCAATACTTGACTAACCAAAAAGGGCCCTTCCCAAACTGGGGAAAGTTTGTGCTTTCTTTTTTCCACAAGCCGGAGAACCAAGTCTCCCTTATTGAAGAATCGATTCTTGAGTCTCTAACTATGATACTTGCGTAACTTCTATTGATAGGCTATTGATATCTGCTCAGCAACACGAACTTCCTCGATTATATCGAGATCATCTTGTCGAGAAACCTTAGCATCCTCTTCAATATACGCAGCAACTCGGGGAGAAGTATGGGTCAAATCACTAGGAAGAACTGCTTCTGCGCCATATACCAAGAAGAAAGGTGTGTACCCTGTTGTCCTGTTCGGAGTTATTCTCAAGCTCCATATCACAGACGGCAATTCGTCTGTCCAAGCCCCCATAGCACGGTGAAGTGGTGCTTAGAGTCTTGGTTTGAGGACTTGAAGGATTAAACCATTTGCTCTTTCGACATGTCCGTTGGCTTGTGGATGTGCGACTGATGCAATATCACGCCGGATGTTCTGACCTTTGCAGAATTCTGCAAGTTCTCCCATAGAAAATTGCTCCCGTTGTCTATAATAATACTGTACGGATAACCATATCATATTACGACATCCTCGATGAATCTTTTGGATGTTTCTCTATCAGAACTTGTGACGGGTTTAGCCTCAATCCATTTTGTGAATTTATCCTCCATCACTAAGAGGTGAGTAAATCCACTTGGAGCCCGCTTAAACGGTCCTACCATGTCAAGCCCCCAGACCACGAAGGGCCATGTTATCGGAATTATTCGCAACTAATCAACCGAAACATGGGCTTGTTTGGTGTACTTTTGGCAGCCTTTGCATGTCTTGACAAGCCGTTTGGCATCTTCCTTGGCTGCAAGCCAGAAAAATTCGACTCTAAAAGCCTTTGTCACTAAAGATCTGGCCGCAGCGTGATGTATGTATTCGCCTTCGTGGATCTCCCTTAGGATTTCCACTCCTTCCGGAGAAACACAGTGCTGAAAGACCCCAGACATACTCCGTTTATAGAGCTCACCATTTATTATCGTATAGGTTTTTGCTCGTCGGACGATCTGCCGGTTTAGAACCTCGTCTTCGGGTAATTTTCCGTCTACCAAGAAATCTAGGTAGGGTTTTGTCTAGCTGGGAATCACAGCTAGAACTGCTAACATTGAGTCAGATTTGGTCAGATACTCCTCGTCAACTCCTGTGATAGAGGGAACTTTAAGGTGTTCTAGAAAAGCACCATCTGAGACCTTTTTCCGCGCAGAGCCTATTCGAGATAATGCATCTGCTTCCTCATTTTCTATTTGAGGGATATTGAACCTCAAACCCTTCGAACGATTTAGATAATTCATCCACGACAGCCCTGTATGCTGCCATGTGCTTGTTTGCATTAAAGTGATCCAACACTTATTAAGCAACAAGATCCGAGTCTCCATAACACATGAGTCGTCGGATGCCGATATCCTTAGCAATCCAGATTCCATGTAGCAGTGCTTCATATTCGGCAATGTTATTTGTTGCCAGCACATAGAAACGCTTATCTCCTTGGGGTGATTTGAGCACCACGCCAGCGCCCAAGCCCCCGAGCGCTTTAGACCCGTCAAAGTGTAAGGTCCAATATTCCGACTCTGGTAGGGTCATGTTCTCCGTCGTCTCTGTCCAATCAGCGACAAAGTCAGCGAGGATTTGGGATTTGATTGGTGTGCGAGGTTTATACTTAATGTCAAAAGCTGAGAGCTCTATTCCCCACTTTGCGACACGTCATGTGGCATCGCTGTTTTTTGATTATGTCTCCCATGGGAGCTGTGCTCACCACGGTAATTTGGTGCTCCTGAAAATAATGTGTAGCACCCCGGTAAAACCACTACTAGAAAATCGGTCTGTTTTTATTTTGTGCATCATCATGACCACATGCTCATGTCATCATGCATTTGTTTGTCTAGAAATCCTAGCCAGCAGCCGGCCTACTACCCCGCTACAAATCCGAAACCCTAACCCTAGACCTAACCTAGCTACCAACTACAGCCGCCGCTGCACTCATCTTGTGCACGCAGCCCGCATCGTACCGCCCGTGGACCCCGATATGCATGTAGCGGCAGCGTCACGACGTTGTCTACCCACCTAACCTCGACCCGGACGCGTCCCTCCCCGACCGACAACACCCTAGCATCCCTGGCCCCACCACCCCGCATACGAGAATATCATTTTGCGGCCCGAAAGTTGGGGCGCCCAGGCAACGCGGTACCCAAGTTGATTTTAATCACCACGATTCGAAAAGTTGGGGCGCCAATTGCTAAGAGGGGTGTTTCAAGTGAATGATGGCCAAACCTAATATTTTCAAATCGCGCCCGTTAAGTCAGGATATTCCATTACACTAGTTCCTGTTGGGCCCCTTATTCGCCGGTCACTCTTCTTAGCCACCCTGCACGTGTCGTAGGGGCAAATCCATTATTGTACTTTCCTAACTCTCGACACTAAATCTGGCTGCGGCGGTGGCGGTTCCTTTTCTTCCATTCCCGACCCTGAATCTGCCGGCGGTGGAGGACCTCTCTTTCCCTCCCCCGACACTGAATCCGACGGTGGCGGCCCAACATGTCTTGCAAGGCGAAGGTTGTAGCTACCTCGCCGAATGATTCGGGTCCGTCAGGGCCAAAGTCTGGGGCTCAACATGAAGCAGCGGCGAGGTCTTCAGCCCCGGTTAGCAAGGAGGCCAACAAGGATTCTGCTCCCAAGGTACCTACGAGCGGCGGGTTAAAGAGAAAAGCAATGCCAGCGGCGGATTGTTCGGCTCCGGTGGGCGGATGCAGCACCCAGATCTCGAAGAAAAAACCCGGGAGAAGAGCGAGAGGTGAATTTTTCTTATCTATGCCTTATCTTGCAAGTAGATTAGTTACGGCATAATAGAATCGAATGAACTAAAAAATTCACCTTTTTAATCAAATTAGGCACAACTTTGATACAAGGGACCTATATGAGTTCACAGTTCATGTTCGCCAGTACACTGCAAAACTTAATTTTGGTTGCGAGAGGGCTGTGTTCGGGCAAGATGTGCATCTGCTTGTGAATTGCAAAGAGTTTGTGTTTGCTTCGCAGCTGGTAGAGATGCTTGCCGCTAGAATTCCCTAGGGTTCTAGACAGAGGACGAAATTGGTGTGGCGCAACATGAATGATACCTATCAGCAAATTGAGCACTCCTATGAGCTTCAGATGGTTTGGGAGTGTTGTGCAGCTAATCGTAAGGTGAAAGTTGAAGCGATGATTGATGATATGTATGCAGATGCTGGAGATCTTGCTGCCAGAGCTTCTGCTCCTAGAGAATACGGACCAATAGATGCTGATCTAGATAAGTTCAGTATACGCATAGAGGTGGATTCATACATGGCAAAACGTGATGAGGGAGTTAATAAGCCAGTTTCTTCATGTACTATGGAGATCACTGTCGATTCCAAAAACATAACTCTTGATGAAATGAGAGAGATGATCGGTAAGGAAATCAGTATTGTCCCTAAGCAGATGGCAAAAATCTGGTGGTGGCATCATAAGAAGTAGCAATTCATAGATGTTTTGGATACTGAAGATCTTATGCAGATTATGCGACGAAAGAATCGAACCAGGAAGGTGTTCTTTCTTGGTACCATTTCTAATGTTGTTGAACAGGTTATAGTGGATGTAGAGGCCCCTGTAGTGGCTGAACAGAATGAGGTGGTCGACGTTGATGAGATCTGATGAGAGCTGCTACCCTAGGCTTGTCATATGGACCGTGGGGTTCCCCTACCTATATTCGTAATATTGACTGCTGTTGCATTTAGAGGGTGTTTCTGTGATTATGTTTGTTGAGAGATTGCAATATAATGTTGTGCGAGCTGTCGAGATTTTCGGAGATGTCACTCACTGAACCATTGTTGTTGTAATAAGACATAAGTACATTGTAGTTAACATGATTATGTTTCTTAAGATGACGTACCGTACTTGTTTCTGTTATTATGTTTGTTGGGACATTGTAATGTAATGTTTTGTGAAACCATGACTGGACAAGTGATGCATAAATACATTGTAGTTGACATGATTATGTTTCTTGAGATGATGTACTGTACTTGTTTCTGTTATTTTGTTTGTTGAGAGATTGTAATGTAATGTTTTGTGAAACCATGACAGGACAAGTGATGTGTAAGTACCTTGTAGTCGACATGATTTTGTTTCTTGAGTTGATGTAATATACTTGTTTATGTGATTATGTTTGTTAAGAGATTGTAATGTGATGTTTTGTGAAACCATGATGTGATTATGTTTGTTGAGAGATTGTAATGTAATGTTTTGTGAAACCATGAGTGAAGAAGTGATGCATAAGTACCTTGTAGTTGACATGATTTTGTTTCTTTAGATGATGTAATATACCGGTATGTTTTTGTTAGGCAATGAAATTGGGATGGAGGGAGTATTTGAAATAAGAATGTATGAAGAGAATCCATATTAGGCAGGAGACAGTAATCCAGGGAAAGGGCATGGTATCCATTAAACTATTGTAACATGCCAATTTAGTCATTGTTGCAGCGATAGAAGGGATGCTCTCTCTCTCTCTCTCTCTCACCAACGCCGATGTCGTCACCTGCGACGACGCATTCGCCATGCTGTCCTTGAACGGAGAGGACAACCAGTCGAGCAGCGACAACCTTCTCTCCGACATCGAGTATTCCTTCCACGATGTGAGTTCCTCTGTTTTCTCGGGCTAGGGTTAGGCAATGGTAAATCTCTCGATCTGAGCTCCATATGTGCATGAAATCATGTTCAATTTCAGCTTTGCGTTTACCTATAGGTACCACGGACGATCTACGACTCCGAATGGGAGGGCCTATATCTCGATGGAGAAGTGCCATGTGACCATGGGCTAAAACTGAGGAGATATGTTGCATTCAAAGGCAGTAACACTGGGAGAAAGTTTTTGGGCTGTACAAATCAGGTTTGTTTACATTATGTGCAACTATGACATGAAGTAAAATGTATCGTGCATGTTCATAACACTATAGTGTGTGTGTTTTTAGGTTGGCCCGATGTGTAAAGCAGTAGAGTGGGTGGATCTTGAGTGGCCAGATGCACTTAAGAAATGTTTGGCACAGTTATGGGAGATATATGAGTTGGAAATGTTGGGGAGATTTACTGATGTAAGTGATGCAGCTGAAAAAAATTACAAGCTGTCGGTACGAAATAAGGAGCTAGAACAAGAAATCGAGAATTTGCAGTCAGAGCTAACTGATAGAATAAATGGGAGCTTGGTTGTTGGAACTGCAAAGAAGCTTCAGGATAGTCACATGTTGCTGATTCATAATGCAGAAAAGGAGAGGGATCAGCTCAGGGAAGACAAGAATAAGCTAGAGTACTGCATTGCGGATCTGTTGAAGGAACTCAAGAAGGCGCGTGAGGATGAACAAGGATAGACTATAGAGGATAAAGGAAATTCGAGATGAATAATTTATGTTGTGCCAATGCCTGAAACTAGTTAACTGTAAGACTTGCAGTTGCGCTTTCTTAACTAAGCCAAACTCAATCCTCGAGCAAATTAATTTCATACGAACACACATATCGTGCATAGAGTTAAGTTCACGCTTACAAAATCACCACTGTAGAGGATAAACCAGGCAGTTCAATACTAAATAGAAATATGTTGTGTTCAAGCGAGCCTGGCCCGGAGCTGCTTGTTTTCCTCCCTAAGATTGGACAGCTCCTTCAGTACTTTGTCGTGCTTCAGCCATAGGTTCCAGCGCTCTGTCACGGATTGGTGAAGTTGGTCCGTAGCCATACGATTTTCCTTCAAGATCCCTTTCATGATCTCCGTCTGCTTCCTAGCCAAGGTGCGACCTTCACTGTGTAACTTCACCCAGCCAGTGTTTAACTCCTTCATTTTTTGGCACTTGTCAGAAAGGACCGCGAGTTTAGCGCGCAGGTGGTTAAAGGCCAATTTCTGGGAATTCTACTTCTCCCTTTGGATTGCTATCTTGTCATTTAGCCAGGTCACTAGGTCCTGGTCGAGCTTTCGCCTCTTTCCCTACAACAAAAATACATAGTATGGTTTGTTCAGTTCACCAGGAAAAGCTGGTTAGTTTCCATAATTAACTAAATCGACTAGTGGCACTGTCATAATTTCAAGGAAGAAGCAATCTAGGACTAATCAACATTTTATGAATCGACTAGTGGCACTGTCATAATTTCAATTTCAAAGAAAAATAAGGTTTATCTGCAGTTTAGTGTTTTGCGGGTTTTTCCCAATATCACCAAATAGTAGTGGGCTAGTGGCAAACTCATAATGCAGAAACCCATGTCCAGATACATAATGGAAAGAGCACATGGTGTCCATTCATGAACATGAACACCAACACATGTCCAGATAGATAAGGAGTTGCCCTAGGATTCTTATTGCACCCTATAATGGGAAGCAGACTTGGGCATTGCTCCCTAAACCCTAAACATTACAAAAGGAGTGGAGGATGAACTAATATTCGTTTCCCTGCTAACGGGAATCAGACTTGGGAATTGCTCCGATACGCCTCCAGACAAGCCCTTAGCTCTTCGTTCTCTTTCCGAACACCCTCAAGTATGGTGATCCCTCTTCTCATGTCCTCCTTCATCTCCTTCACTGCATCCAGGCAACGGTTCCTATCATGGTAGGCTCGGATGGTAGCCTTGGTTTCCTTGACGCGTCCTTGAGTGCCTCGGTGACTTCATCCCGCAGAAGAGTGCACCTTTCCACGAGATTCTTCTTCTCCTCCATGAGCAAGTTGATTATCTTGATGGCCTGTTCTTGCCTGTTCAAGTTATGGTCAAGCACTTTCTGCAGCCTCACGATGTCACGTGCAAAATCTAGCGAGATCTCCTTCTGCACAGATAATTGCTTGCATAGGCTCTCATTAGCTTGGGTGAGGGAGCGTGCAAGCTCATGTTGGTTGTTAATCTTGGCACTGATCGTGGCCACCTTGTCATGGTACTCGGCCTTCGATCGCTGCATCGTTCATGTTAATTGAAATAGGAATTCTATAATTACACTCTAGGTTCTAGGTGAATACTAATACAGATCAAAAAATCCCCGTTGAATCTATTGACCGCAGTGTTAAAACATGGACCTAGAGATCTATTCATGACCACGATAAACTAATCCTAATCACAAAAAATCCATAGTGAATCTATGAACAACGGTATTAAGGAAAGACCAAGAGATCTAGTCATATTCATGAAAACTAATACAACTCCCAAAATAAGAAGAAAAACCAATGCGGGACGGACACGATCTCAGAAATCCACATCACAACTCGGAGAAATAACAGTGTGGAGATTTGCTACCTCGCTGAGACGTGGAACGGGGCCGAACGGGTACTGCAATGCCTCCGTCGTGGTGGATTCAGGCTCCACAGCTGGCCTGTAATACATAGAAGAGGAAGAGCAAGAAGAAGAAAAACAAGAAGAAGCTGAATAAGATCATGATGGAGAGGGAGATGGAGAAGAAGTAGAACAAGAAGACCGTACCGGAAGGAGCGCTCGCCTGCTAGAACATTCGGCGCCATTGTCAGGGGAGATTGGGCCTTGATGAGAGGGGGCTTGAGCGGCTGGTAGAGCAAGAAGTGCCTCATGGCGATTTCTCTCCCTTTTCTCCGCGAGGATTGTCGACCGGCCTCTCCCCCTCCTCGGGGGAGCCATGACTTGCAGGGTGAGGGTGGCGGCGGCATGAGGAAGAAGATAGTGAATAGTGTGGGAGAAGAGTCAAAGAGTACAGGCCGTGGTCCAGTAGTACTAGTACTATTATACAAGACCACCGTGTACGGTCTACCTTCTCAAAGAAGCCAGGGAGGCAGGGGTAGGGAATCAATGGGACTTGTCTTTATTGCGATGGACAGTTCAATGGTCTTCGGCGCCGCCCAAAATCTAGTATATAATAAGGGAAGTGCGAGCTGGGTGGTCATCATGGGCATCGGCGTGCACATCCCGTGTGCGTGTGTCACGTGTTGATGGGGCAATGACGCACGCAACTGCTGCACGATCATGTCGGCACGTCGAACTCCATGTCGACAGGCACGCACGGGATATTTACGACTCTAGAATACGATGTGCCACTTTTGTTTTGATCAAATTATGTTCAGTACACGAGATATTACTTTTTTTGATAATCGACAAATGCATGCATGGACACGACGCGCGAAACTGCTGCTCATCCTTGATCAGATCGGCACCCCACACTATGTACCCGCCATCGACCATTCGGAGCAACTACCTCGAGCACGATGCCCCCTCGCCGTGGCAATGGTAGGTCCAAGCCGTCCACTGACCGTCCTGGGTCCCCGGCTCTTCCCTGCATCGTTCGCGCTCACGAGTCGCCTGCTGAGGCAGCACGTCGTGTCTGACCGTGCCAAGATCTATCGACATCGGCACTCGAGGACACCGCAACGTCGAAGCTCGTAACGGCCACGCATGAGGAGCGTGGGGTACCTATAGGGTCGGACGAGCGCAAAGCAGCAGCCAGGACGGGGACACGTGTTGCACCGATGAGTACGGACAAGAAGAGGAACGAGAAGAAGACCAGGAAGAAGAGAGGAGATAGCTATTTGGACGAGTCCGACTCGGCCAACGAGGAGGCGTTCATCGATCAGTTGCAGGCAGAAGCGGAGGAGAGTGACATGGACCCATGGGACTACGAAGAGGAGGAGGAGGAGACTCTGGCAAGGAGATAACACACTTATTCGAGGAAGGGGGCGGTGTCGAGTCGTCAGAGGAGGACACCGACGGCGGCGATGGCAGGGACCATGGTGTTGACGAAGACGAGGACGAACCGGAAGACGAAGATGATAGCTTCTTCAAAATATGATCATTTATTTTATTTAGATAGATGGATTTGTACTTGTTTATGGAGGTAAAGTATCGGTGGCATGGATAGAGAGGTGGCACGGATTGACCATGCATAAAAAAAGTGGAGAAGGAAGGGGTTATCCTGCCCGTTGGATCACATAGGATCAACGGTTGGTGGAGACGATCCGCGTGACATCTGTGTCAGCCAATCAGGGCGTAGCACTGATACGTTGCTAACGTATCTATAATTTTGATGTTCCATGATTGGTTTTTATCTACTTTCTTATGTTTTGTCCACACTTTCGAGTATTTTTATACACTTTCTGGGACTAACCTATTAACAAGATGCCACAGAGCCAGTTGCCTATTTTCTGCTGTTTTTGGTTCCAAGAAAGTCAGAAAATCAATATTCTCGGAATTGGACTGGACAAAAGCCAAAGTCGATATTTTACCGGAAGACTCACGGAGCCAGAAGACGAGACAGAGAGGGGCCACAGGGTGGCCACACCATCCCTTGGCGCGGGTAGCCCTAGGCCACGCCAGGGCATGGTGTGGGCCCCTTGGCCGCCCACTGACCTTGCCTCTTCACCTATAAGATGCCTCTCAATGCAAAAACCCTGAATCGAACAACCTCTAGCCACGAAAAGTTCCGCAGTGCCATCGCCACCAAAGGAGAGATTCAGGGGACATAAAGTCTCTGTTCTGGCACCCTGCCGAGACAGGAAGTGCCCCCGGAGCCATCTCCATCGATCTCCACCGCCATCTCCATCGTTGTTGCTAACTCCCATGATGAGGAGGGATTAGTTGTCTCTCGATGCTAAGGGTTCTACCGGTAGCTATGTGTTCATCTCTCTCTCTATGCATGATCATATTGTGATCATGCGCTTTGTAATCAAATAGATCTACTTTGCTACTCAAGTGCTTTAATAGATCTCTGCTCTCCCCATGTGTGTGAAAGTGACAGCGTGCACACCATGGTGGCACTTAGGCTAGAGATTACAATTACTTGTTATGAGTTATATTTGGAGTTGTATGTCTCTATGAAATTGTGGTGTTTGTTGGAACCATCTAGAGCTCAAGGTGATAGTGTTGGGTTATCTAGGTGGGGAAAGCGAACTTTGAGGTATGCTGTTATAGCCCTACCATGGATTAGAGTGTCCAACCGGAGAGTAGTTTAGAGTAGTATCATAAAGAGAAGATATTTATATGAGAGTGTTCACTAGCGAAAGTATGACCCCTAGGCCTTGTTTCTAAGCATTGAAACACCGTTTGCAACTAGATTTGTTACATGTTTGCTTGCTGCCATCTTTATTTCAGTTTGCCTTTAGTCTCTTCCACGCCATCAAGCTATTTTATGGCACCGTTGTCTTATATCCATACCACTTGTATTTCACTATCTCTTCGCTGAACTAGTGCACCTATACACCTGACAAGTGTATTGGGTGTGTTGGGGACACAAGAGACTTCTTGTATCTTGATTGCAGGGTTGCTTGAGAGGGAATACCTTTGACCACTTCCTCCCTGAGTTCGATGAACCTTGGGTAATCCACTTAAGGGAAAACTTGTTGCTGTTCTACAAATCTCTGCACTTGGAGGCCCAACAAATGTCTACAAGAATAGAAGTGCGTAGACATCAAGCTATTTTCTGGCGCCGTTGCCGGGGAGGTAAGGTAAAAGGTACTCACATCTTCTGGCTACTAAGCTATCTTATAGTACTGTTGCTGGTGTGTGAGTGCTTGAAGTTATTTCCTTTAGATTCTGCAATTATATCTTTTTGTTTCTTGCTTTTATTTTCACTAGTTAGGCTTAATGGAAAACAACAACAAAATTAGAGAGCTTTATAGTATTTATCTTGAGTTAAGACATGAAGTGTTTTAAGAGAAAATTAAAAAACCTATGGAACTTTATTTGCATGCTAATAGCAATGTTATTAGTATGAATTCTTTGAACACCATTATTGCTAATGCTATGGAAAAGTCTAAGCTTGGGGAAGCTAGTTTTGATGAGCATGATATTTTTAGTCCCCCAAGCATGGAGGAGAAAATTTAATTTGATGATACTATGCCTCTAATATATGATGATTACAATGATGAGTATGATATTTTCAGTCCACCTAATATTCAGGAGAAAATTAATTATGATTACAATATGCCTCCTATATTTGATGATTATGGTGATGAGAATGATAGCTATTTTGTTGAATTTGCTCCCACTACAATTAATAAGAATAACTATGCTTATGTTGAGCGTAATAATGATTATATGCATGTGGCTCATGATAATAATGTTTTATGTGATGGCTATATTGTTAATTTTATTCATGATGCTACTGAAAGTTATTATGAGAGAGGAAAACATGGTTTTATGTATCTCAACAATATTAAGTTCCCCTCTTTATGTTGAAATTTTTGAAGTTGCACCTGTTTTGCTTTCCTATGCTTGTTGCTTTGTGCTTTCATGATTTGTTTCTTTACAAGATTATTTTTCATAGGAAGTGGGTTAGACTTAAATGTGTTTTATATTTGCTTCTTGATGCTCTCTTTTACTTAAATTCATATTTCTTATGTGAGCATCATCGAAATTGTTATGCCTAACTTAAAGGCGTTAAAGAAAAGTACTTATTGGGAGATAACCCAAAAGTTTTAGATGAGTTTTGAAAGTTAATACCTCTGTAATAACCTCTCATTATCCTTTTTATTTGCTTTTTGTGCCAAGAGTAACCTCTAATGAGAGAGAAGTAATGCTTGGGAAAGTTGATGTCCCGAAACAGATTTTTGTGCTTCATTGTAAACATTCGTGTAAAATCTATGTACGTCGTTTTGAGGCGTGCATTTTTGTGCTTCTGCCCCAGGTTGTTATCTAACTTTCGTTAGTTCAACACTTTTCGATTTGAGCAACAGAAGATCTTCAAAAAAATTGGTTTTTACCTGCTGGTCTGTTTTGACAAATTTCTGCCATTATTTGCATTTGCTTCTTGTTGATTCCTTTTTGAGTTCTCTTTGGGGAATTGAGCTTTTTGAGGGAAGTGCTACAGTAGCTTGTGTTTTAATGAAAGTTTTATTGGTATTGAAACTGAACCCAAATACTTATTATCTTGAGTGCACTAATGTTGCTAATAAAGATTGTGTGAAGTTTTGTATGAAGGAAAAATTTCAGATGTATGGAGAGAATGATGTAATGAGATGAAGAATGGACTAAAGCTCAAGCTTGGGGATGCCAAGTTTGTCACCCCAAGAAATATCCAAGAAGTATAAGCGTCAAAGCTTGGAGATGCCCAAGGCATCCCCTTCTTCATCAATAAAAATCCTAGGTTTCTTCCAAACACTTCATTTTTATTGTTTCATGCACAGTTGTGTTGTTCTTGGAGCATCTTCATTTTTGTTTTTGGTTTTCGTTTTCTTGGTTTTCTTAGTTTGCTTGAATAAATTGGTTGGACCCCCTCTTTCATACATTGGTTTTCAAATAGTTTGGTTTGGATTGGAAAGAGTAGGAAAGTTCATGCTTAAGTGGTAAAAGGAGCTTATCTTTGACTGTGGCCTATGCTTTGTCATGCCATGCTTGATATTGTTTTGGCTTTATGCTTAGTGATCTTTGCTGTAGCATGACTTGTTATAAACAATTGAGATTGCTTAATGTGCCTTGAAAGAATCATGCGTTGTTTTAGCATATTAAAGCATAGTATTGTGGTATTCTCCTTTGATGCTCTATTTGGGTCGACTTGGCGCATGCTCACACCATGTTAAGACTATAACAAGTCACCATAGTCTCTATGATCCTTTAGTTTTCGACTTGTAATATCACTTTATGCTTTAATTAATGATGTTTTGTCGCTTTGCATGATTATGGCCATTATTGCTCTCTTAGTTGGTTGCTCCCAGTCTTTGCTAGCCTCCATAACCAAGTGAGAGTTCCACTCATGCATCCAACTCCAAATAAAACTAAGTTATTCCAAAGAGTCCACCATACCTACCTATTAGCATTTGCTATTGCAAGTATATTCATGTTTTTATCTACCTTCCGAATTAAACTTGTTATGTGAAAATTAGTGATTAAAGCTCTCACGAACTTGATGGCACACTTTACTTTTCTTGCCCTTAATAAACTTGAACCATTGTGTCATCTATGTTGTATATGCTTGCACTTATATGTTGGGGATTAGCAGAACCATGCTGTCATGGGGAACGCTTTCAACATTGCACTTGTACTTTGTACCTAGTTGATATCATGCTCTTTTGTCTATGGATGTTGTCGGTGTGAAATGAAAGGGGAGCTTGTAAGTCCATGGAGTTATGTATGTGTGTTAGAGAAACGCCTGGGCCACCGGTCTAATCCATGCTGTCATGGTGGAAACCTGCAGCGTAATCATAATGAGCTGTCTATGAAGCATTCTTCTTATAAAAAAAGAGTCAGATATTGAGAAAAAAAGAGAAAAAGAAAAAAAAGAGATTTGAAAAAAGAGGAAAGAGAGAAAAAAGCACCATTTTCCCATGGTAAATATGAAGATTGCTAAGATGCTTGTTGTCTACTTGCCTTGTCATTTTGATATGGGGATTCTTCCGTATCATCGGGCAAGGGGTACCCCGTTGGCGGTTCTCTATGATACACATGTACTTACTATGACAAGAACTTACCAGTAACTAAACTTGAGTAGCATTAGGAGCAGCCCTCGTATTCAAGGGACATGAGATTTCCAACTTATACTTTGTCAAGCATATACTCCATAGGTTGTTCACTTTAACCTTAATCACTTCAAGATGCTTATGATAGGGGCAATGAGATCTGAAAGCTAATAAGTACCATAATTTTTGTAAGCTCTTTATGAAACTTGAATCTCTACTTCCTTCTATGAAGGCCTTTCTTTTACTTTTATGTGGAGTATCCACCTTCTATCTTTATGCACCTACTTTGAGAGCATAATGGCCATTCTTAGTTCTATGTGCATTGTCCCAAGACTTGTTGATTGATGCATAATTTTGATATTGCTTGTTCTTAAACTATTTGTATCTAGTCACTCTTATGAACTTTGAAGGTGTCCTATGCATTTATGAATTGCTATTCTATGAGGGACAAGCTGAATTCCACTATGCTATGTTTTCTTTATGTGAAACAAACAAACGTCTTGCAAAGCATTGTTATTCATGAATCTTTTATTTGTGCCTTTTCATGTTGCAACATAGTTGCTATGTCTTATTGTTAGAAATTTATCTTTCATGCTATGTTGAAGTACTATGATCCCAGCTATCAATGTTTTACAAATACTTTGATCAAGTTTATGATGGTGCATGTCACCTAAAAAATTATTCTTTCTTTTTATCACTTACCTACTCGAGGATGAGCAGGAGTTAAGCTTGGGGATGTTGATATGTTGCTAACGTATCTATAATTTTTGATGTTCCATGCTTGGTTTTTATCTACTTTCTTATGTTTTGTCCACACTTTGGAGTATTTTTATACACTTTCTTGGACTAACCTATTAACAAGATGCCACAGTGCCAGTTGCTTGTTTTCTGCTGTTTTTGGTTCCATGAAAGACAGAAAATCAATATTCTCGGAATTGGACCGGACAAAAGCCAAAGTCGATATTTTACCGGAAGACTCACGGAGCCAGAAGACGAGACAGAGAGGGGCCACAGGGTGGCCACACCACCCCTTGGCGCGGGCAGCCCTAGGCCATGCTAGGGCATGGTGTGGGCCCCCTGGCCGCCCACCGACCTTGCCCCTTCGCCTATAAGATGCCTCCCGATGCAAAAAACCTGAATCGAACAGCCTCCAGCCCCGAAAAGTTCCGCAGTGCCACCACCACCAAAGGGGAGATTCGGGGGACAGAAAGTCTCTGTTCCGGCACCCTGCCGGGATGGGGAAGTGCCCCCGGAGCCATATCCATCGATCTCCACTGCCATCTCCATCGTTGTTGCTGACTCCCATGATGAGGAGGGAGTAGTTCTCTCTCGAGGCTAAGGGTTCTACCGGTAGCTATGTGTTCATCTCTCTCTATATGCATGATCATATTGTGATCATGGGCTTTGTAATCAAGTAGATCTACTTTTCTACTCAAGTGCTTTAATAGATCTCTGCTCTCCCCATGTGTGTGAAAGTGACAACGTGCACACCATGGTGGCACTTAGGCTAGAGATTACAATTACTTGTTATGAGTTATATTTGGAGTTGGATGTCTCTATGAAATTGTGGTGTTTGTTGGAACTATCTAGAGCTCAAGATGATAGTGTAGGGTTATCTAGATGGGGAAAGCGACCTTTGAGGTGCGCTGTTATAGCCCTACCATGGATTAGAGTTTCCAACCGGAGAGTAGTTTAGAGTAGTATCATAAAGAGAAGATATTTATATGAGAGTGTTCACTAGCGAAAGTATGATCCCTAGGCCTTGTTTCTAAGCATTGAAACACCGCTTGCAACTAGATCTGTTACATGTTTGCTTGCTGCCATCTTTATTTTAGTTTTCCTTTAGTCTCTTCCATGCCATCAAGCTATTTTCTGGCACCGTTGTCTTATATCCATACCACTTGTATTTCACTATCTCTTCATCGAACTAGTGCACCTATACACCTGACAAGTGTATTGGGTGTGTTGGGGACACAAGAGACTTCTTGTATCTTGATTGCAGGGTTGCTTGAGAGGGAATACCTTTGACCACTTCCTCCCTAAGTTTGATAAACCTTGGGTAATCCACTTAAGGGAAAACTTGCTGCTGTTCTACAAACCTCTGCACTTGGAGGCCCAACAACTGTCTACAAGAATAGAAGTGCGTAGACATCAATCACCCAGAGTGAGCACACGTTTGGGATCTCCACACGTTTGGGCTTTTGTGAGATTTGTGACCGAGAGAGAGGGCAAATATCTTTTCACAATCCACCTATGGATCCACCAGCTTCATTGCATGTGTGTTCTTCTCATTAACCACACCTAGAGTCATTGCATGTGTGTTCTTTTCACAGACCACATATGGAACCACCATTGTCATTGAAATGTGTGTTCTTTCATTAACAACAACTGGAGTCATTTCATGACTATTCTTTTCAAAGACCACATATGGATCCACCAGTTTCATTGAGATGTGTGTTCTCTTCAGAGACCACACATGGATCCACCAGTGTCATTGCATGTGTGTTCTTTTTACTAACATATGGATCAACCAATGTCATTGCATGTGTGTTCATATCACAAACCACACATGGATCCACCAATGTCATTGCATGTGTGTTCTTTCCATGAACCACATATGGATCAACCAGAGTCATTGCATGTGTGTTCTTTCCACAAACCACATATGGATCCACCAATGTCATTTCATGTGTGTTCATTTCCACAAACCACATATGTATCCACTAGAGTCATTGCATGTGTGGTCTTTCCACAAACCACACATGGATCCACTAGAGTCATTGCATGTGTGTTCTTTCCACAAACCACATATGGATCCACCAGAGTCATTGCATGTGTGTTCTTTTCACAAACCAGATATGGATCAACCAATGGCATTACATGTGTGTTCTTTTCACAACCCACATATGGATCAACCAATGGCATTGCATGTGTGTTCTTTTCCCAACCAACATGGATCAACCAGAGTCATTGCATATGTGTTCTTTCCACAAACCACACATGGATCCACCAGAGTCAGTGCATGTGTGTTCATGTCACAAACCACACATGGATCCACCAATGTCACTGCATGTGTGTTCTTTTCACAAATCACATATGGATGAACAAATGTCATTGCATGTGTGTTCTTTCCACACACCATATATGGATCCACCACAGTCATTGCATGTGTGTTCTTTTCACAAACCACATATGGATCCACTAGAGTCATTGCATGTGTGTTCTTTCCACAAACCACATATGGATCCACCAATGTCATTGCATGTGTGTTCTTTTCCACAAACCACATATGATTCCACCAATGGAATTGCATGTGTGTTATTGTCATAAACCACATATGGATCAACCAATGTCATTGCATGTGTGTTCATGTCACAAACCACACATGGATCCACCAATGTCATTGCATGTGTGTTATTTCCATGAACCACATATGGATCAACCAGAGTGATTGCATGTGTGTTCTTTCCGCAAACCACACATGGATCCACCAGAGTCATTGCATGTGTGTTCTTTTTATAATCTACCTATGGATCCACCAGTGTCATTGCATGTGTGTTCTTCTCATTAACCACAGCTAGAGTCATTGAAATGTGTGTTCTCTTCAGAGACCACACATGGATCCACCAGTGTCATTGCATGTGTGTTCTTTTTACTAACACCAACTGGAGTCATTTCATGACTATTCTTTTCACATACCACATATGGATCCACCAGTGTCATTGAAATGTGTGTTCTCTTCAGAGACCACACATCGATCCACCAGTGTCATTGCATGTGTGTTCTTTTTACTAACAAGAACTAGAGTCATTGTGTGTGTGTTCTTTTCACAATCCACCTATGGATCCACCAGTGTCATTGCACGTGTGTTCTTCTCATTAACCACAACTAGAGTCATTGCATGTGTGATCTCTTTAGAGACCACACATGGATCCACCAGTGTCATTGCATGTCTGTTCTTTTTACTAACAACAACTAGAGTCATTTCATGACTATTCTTTTCACATACCACATATGGATCCACCAGTGTCATTGAAATGTGTGTTCTCTTTAGAGACCACACATGGATCAACCAGAGTCATTGCATGTGTGTTCTTTTTACTAACAACAACTAGAGTCATTGCATGTGTGTTCTTTTCACAATCTACCTATGGATCCACCAGTGTCATTGCATGTGTGTTCTTCTCATTAACCACAGCTAGAGTCATTGCATGTGTGTTCTCTTCAGAGACCACACATGGATCCACTAGTGTCATTTGTGTGTGTTCTTTTTACTAACAACAACTGGAGTCATTTCTTGACTATTCTTTTCACAGACCACATATGGATCCACCAGTGTCATTGAAATGTGTGTTCTCTTCAGAGACCACACATGGATCAACCAGAGTCATTGCATGTGTGTTCTTTTTACTAACAACAACCAGAGTCATTGCACGTGTGTTCTTTTCACAATCCACCTACGGATCCAGTAGTGTCATTGCATGTGTGTTCTTCTCATTAACCACAACTAGAGTCATTGCATGCGTGTTCGCTTCAGACACCACACATGGATCCACCAGTGTCATTGCATGTGTGCTCTTTTTACTAACAACAACTAGAGTCATTTCATGACTATTCTTTTCACATACCACATATGGATCCACCAGTGTCATTGAAATGTGTGTTCTCTTTAGAGACCACACATGGATCCACCAATGTCATTGCATGTGTGTTCTTTTACTAACAACAACCAGAGTCATTGCATGTGTGTTCTTTTCACAATCCACCTATGGATCCACCAGTGTCATTGCATGTGTGTTCTCTTCAGAGACCAGAGAATACACATGGATCCATCAGCGTCGTCGCATGTGTGTTCTTTTTACTAACAAAAACTAGAGTCATTTCATGACTATTCTTTTCACAGACCACATATGGGTCCACCAATGTCATTGAAATGTGTGTTCTCTTCAGAGACCACACATGGATCAACCAGAGTCATTGCATGTGTGTTCTTTTTACTAACACAACTAGAGTCATATCATGTGTGTTCTTTTCACAATCCACCTATGGATCCACCAGTGTCATTGCACATGTGTTCTTCTCATTAACCACATCTAGAGTCATTGCATGTGTGTTCTCTTCATAGACCACACATTGATTCACCAGTGTCATTGCACGTGAGTTCTTTTTACTAACAACAACTGGAGTCATTTGATGACTATTCTTTTCACATACCACATATGGATCAACCAGTGTCATTGAAATAAGCGTTCTCTTCAGAGACCACACATGGATCAACCAGAGTCATTGCATGTGTGTTCTTTTTACGAACAACAACTAGAGTCATTGCATGTGTGTTCTTTTCACAATCCACCTATGGATCCACCAGTGTCATTGCATGTGTGTTCTTCTCATTAACCACAGCTAGAGTCATTGCATGTGTGTTCTCTTCAGAGACCACACATGGACCCACCAGTGTCATTGCATGTGTGTTCTTTTTACTAATAACAACTAGAGTTATTTCATGTCTATTCTTTTCACAGCCCACATATGGATCCACCAGTGTCATTGAAATGTGCGTTCTCTTCAAAGACCACAGATGGATCAACCAGAGTCATTGCATGTGTGTTCTTTTTACTAATAACAACCAGAGTCATTGCCTGTGTGTTCTTTTCACAATCCACCTACGGATCCACCAGTGTCATTGCATGTGCGTTCTTCTCATTAACCACATCTAGAGTCATTGCATGCGTGTTCGCTTCAGACACCACACATGGATCCACCAGTGTCATTGCATGTGTGCTCTTTTTACTAACAACAACTGGAGTCATTTCATTACTATTATTATCACATACCACATATGGATCCACCAGTGTCATTTAAATGTGTGTTCTCTTTAGACACCACACATGGATCCACCAGTTTCATTGCATGTGTGTTCTTTTTACTAACAACAACTAGAGTCATTGCATGTGTGTTCTTTTCACAATCCACCTATGGATCCACCAGTGTCATTGCATGTGTGTTCTCTTCAGAGACCACACATGGATCCATCAGCGTCGCCACATGTGTGTTCTTTTTACTAACAAAAACTAGAGGCATTTCATGACTGTTCTTTTCATAGACCACATATGGATCCACCAGTGTCATTGAAATGTGTGTTCTCTTCATAGACCACACATGGATCAACCAGAGTCATTGCATGTGTGTTCTTTTTACTAACACAACTAGAGTCATTTCATGTGTATTCTTTTCACAATCCACAAGTGTCATTGCGCGTGTGTTATTCTCATTAACCACATCTAGAGTCATTGATGTGTGTTCTCTTCAGAGACCACACATGGACCCACCAGTGTCATTGCATGTGTGTTCTATTTACTAACAACAACTAGAGTAATTTCATGTCTATTCTTTTGATAGCCCACATATTGATCCACCAGTGTCATTGAAATGTGCGTTCTCTTCAAAGACCACACATGGATCAACCAGAGTCATTGCACGTGTGTTCTTTTAACTAGCAACAACTAGAGTCATTGCATGTGTGTTCTTTTCACAATCCACCTATGGATCCACCAGTGTCATTGCATGTGTGTTCTTCTCATTAACCACATCTAGAGTCATTGCATATGTGTTCTCTTCAGGGACCACACATGGATCTAGCAGTGTCATTGCATGTGTGTTCTTTTTACTAACAACAACTGGAGTCATTTCATGACTATTCTTTTCACATACCACATATGGAGCCACCAGTGTCATTGAAATGTGTGTTCTCTTCATAGACCACACATGTATCAACCAGAGTGATTGCATGTGTGTTCTTTTTACTAACAACAACTAGAGTCATTGCACGTGTGTTCTTTTCACAATCCACCTATGGATCCAACAGTGTCATTACATGTGTGTTCTTCTCATTAACCACAACTAGAGTCATTGCATGTGTGTTCTCTTCAGAGACCACACATGGATCCACTAGTGTCATTGCATGTGTGCTCTTTTTACTAACAACAACTGGAGTAATTTCATGACTATTCTTTTCACATACCACATATGAATTCACCAGTGTCATTGAAATGTGTGTTCTACTCAGAGACCACACGTGGATCCACCAGTGTCATTGCATGTGTGTTCTTTTTACTAACAACAACTGGAGTCATTTCATGACTATTCTTTTCACAGACCACATATGGATCCACCAGTGTCATTGAAATGTCTCTTATCTTCAGAGACCACACATGGATCAACCAGAGTCATTGCACGTGTGTTCTTTTCACAATCCACCTATGTATCCACCAGTGTCATTACATGTGTGTTCTTCTCATTTACCACAACTAGAGTCATTGCATGTGTGTTCTCTTCAGAGACCACACATGGATCCACTACTGTCATTGCATGTGTGCTCTTTTTACTAACAACAACTGGAGTAATTTCATGACTATTCTTTTCACATACCACATATGTATCCACCAGTGTCATTGAAATGTGTGTTCTCTTTAGAGACCACACATGGATCCACCAGCGTCATTGCATGTGTGTTCTTTTTACTAACAACCACTGGAGTAATTTCATGACTATTCTTTTCACATACCACATATGGATCCACCAGTGTCATTGAAATGTGTGTTCTCTTCAGAGACCACACATGGATCCACCAGTGTCATTGCATGTGTGTTCTTTTCATAATCCACCTATGGATCCACCAGTGTGATTGAAATGTGCGTTCTTCCCATTAACCTCAGCTAGTGTCATTTCATGTGTGTTCTCATTAGAGACCACACATGGATCCACCAGTGTCATTGAAATGTGTGTTCTCTTCAGAGACCACACATGGATCAACCAGAGTCATTGCACGTGTGTTCTTTTCACAATCCACCTATGGATCCAGCAGTGTCATTACATGTGTATTCTTCTCATTAACCACAACTAGAGTCATTGCATGTGTGTTCTCTTCAGAGACCACACATGGATCCACTAGTGTCATTGCATGTGTGCTCTTTTTACTAACAACAACTGGAGTAATTTCATGACTATTCTTTTCACATACCAAATATGTATCCACCAGTGTCATTGAAATGTGTGTTCTCTTCAGAGACCACACATGGATCCACCAGTGTCATTGCATGTGTGTTCTTTTTACTAACAACAACTGGAGTCATTTCATGACTATTCTTTTCACATACCACATATGGATCCACCAGTGTCATTGAAATGTGTGTTCTCTTTAGACACCACACATGGATCCACCAGTGTCATTGCATGTGTGTTCTTTTTACTAACAACAACTAGAGTCATTGCATGCGTGTTCTTTTCACAATCCACCTATGGATCCACCAGTGTCATTGCACATCTGTTCTTCTCATTAACCACAGCTAGAGTCATTGCATGTGTGATATCTTTAGAGACCACACATGGATCCACAAGTGTCATTGCATGTGTGTTCTTTTTACTAACCACAGCTGGAGTCATTTCATGACTATTCTTTTCACAGACCACATATGGATCCACCAGTGCCATTGAAATGTGTGTTCTCTTCAAAGACCACACTTGGATCAACCAGATTCATTGCATGCATGTTCTTTTTACTAAGAACAACTAGAGTCACTGCATGTTTGTTGTTTTCACAATCCACCTATGGATCAGTGTCATTGCATGTGTGTTATTCTCATTAACCACAACTAGAGTCATTGCATGTGTGTTCTCTTCAAAGACCACACATGGATCCACCAGTGTCATTGCATGTGTGTTCTTTTTACTAACAACAACTGGAGTCATTTCATGACTATTCTTTTCACAGACCACATATGGAGCCACCAGTGTCATTGAAATGTGTGTTCTCTTCATAGACCACACATGTATCAACCGGAGTGATTGCATGTGTGTTCTTTTTACTAACAACAACTAGAGTCATTGCATGTGTGTTCTTTTCACAATCTACCTATGGATCCACCAGTGTCATTACATGTGTGTTCTTCTCATTAACCACAAGTAGAGTCATTGCATGTGTGTTCTCTTCAGAGACCACACATGGATCCACTAGTGTCATTGCATGTGTGCTTTTTTTACTAACAACAACTGGAGTAATTTCATGACTATTCTTTTCACATACCACATATGAATCCACCAGTGTCATTGAAATGTGTGTTCTCTTCAGAGACCACACATGGATCCACCAGTGTCATTGCATGTGTGTTCTTTTTACTAACAATAACTGGAGTCATTTCATGACTATTCTTTTCACAGACCACATATGGATCCACCAGTGTCATTGAAATGTGTGTTCTCTTCAGAGACCACACATGGATCAACCAGACTCATTGCGTGTGTGTTATTTTTACTAACAACAACTAGAGTCATTGCATGTGTGTTCTTTTCACAATCCACCTATGGATCCACCAGTGCCATTGCATGTGTGCTCTTCTCATTAACCACAACTAGAGTCATTGCATGTGTGTTCTTTTTACTAACAACAACTGGAGTCATTTCATGGATATTCTTTTCACATACCACTAATGGATCCACCAGTGTCATTGAAATGTGTGTTCTCTTTAGAGACCACACATGGATCCACCAGTGTCATTGCATGTGTGTTCTTTTTACTAACAAGAACTGGAGTCATTTCATTACTATTATTTTCACATACCACATATGGATCCACCAGTGTCATTGAAATGTGTGTTCTTATTAGAGACCACACATGGATCAACCAGAGTCATTGCATGTGTGTTCTTTTTACTAACACAACTAGAGTCATTGCATGTGTGTTCTTTTAACAATCCACCTATGGATCCACCAGTGTCATTGCACGTGTGTTCTTCTCATTAACCACAGCTAGAGTCATTGCATGTGTGTTTTCTTCAGAGACCACACATGGATCCACCAGTGTCATTGCATGTGAGTTCTTTTTACTGACAACAACTAGAGTTATTTCATGACTATTCTTTTCACAGACCACATATGGATCTACCAGTGTTATTGAAATGTGAGTTCTCTTCAAAGACCACACATGGATCAACCAGAGTCATTGCATGTGTGTTCTTTTTACTAACAACAACTAGAGTCATTGCATGTTTGTTCTTTTCACAATCCACCTATGGATCCACTAGTGTCATTGCATGTGTGTTCTTCTCATTAGCCACAACTAGAGTCATTGCATGTGTGTTCTCTTCAGAGACCACACATGGATCCACCAGTGTCATTGCATGTGTGTTCTTTTTACTAACAACAACTGGAGTCATTTCATGACTATTCTTTTCACATACCACATATGGATCCACCAGTGTCATTGAAATGTGTGTTCTCTTCAGAGACCACACATGGATCCACCAGTGTCATTGCATGTGTGTTTTTTACTAACAATAACTAGAGTCATTGCATGTGTGTTGTTTTCACAATCCACCTATGGATCCACCAGTGTGATGGAAATGTGTGTTCTTCCCATTAACCTCAGCTAGTGTCATTTCATGTGTGTTCTCATTAGAGACCACACATGGATCCACCAGTTTCATTGCATGTGTGTTCTTTTTACTAACAACAACTGGAGTCATTTCATGACTATTCTTTTCACACACCACATATGGATCCACCAGTGTCATTGAAATGTGTGTTCTGTTCAGAGACCACACATGGATCCACCAGTATCATTGCATGTGTGTTCTTTTTACTAACAACAACTAGAGTCATTGCATGCGTGTTCTTTTCACAATCCACCTATGGATCCACCAGTGTCATTGCACATGTGTTCTTCTCATTAACCACAGCTAGAGTCATTGCATGTATGATATCTTTAGAGACCACACATGGATCCACAAGTGTCATTGCATGTGTGTTCTTTTTACGAACCACAACTAGAGTCATTTCATGACTATTCTTTTCACAGACCACATATGGATCCACCTGTGTCATTGAAATGTGTGTTCTCTTCAAAGACCACACTTGGATCAACCAGATTCATTGCATGCATGTTCTTTTTACTAACAACAACTAGAGACATTGCATGTTTGTTGTTTTCACAATCCACCTATGGATCAGTGTCATTTCATGTGTGTTATTCTCATTAACCACAACTAGAGTCATTGCATGTGTGTTCTCTTTAGAGACCACACATGGATCCACCAGTGTCATTGCATGTGTGTTCTTTTTACTAACAACAATTGGAGTCATTTCATGACTATTCTTCTCACAGACCACATATGGAGCCACCAGTGTCATTGAAATGTGTGTTCTCTTCATAGACCACACATGTATCAACCAGAGTGATTGCATGTGTGTTCTTTTGACTAACAACAACCAGAGTCATTGCACGTGTGGTCTTTTCACAATCCACCTGTGGAATCAGCAGTGTCATTACATGTGTGTTCTTCTCATTAACCACAACTAGAGTCATTGCATGTGTGTTCTCTTCAGAGACCACACATGGATCCACTAGTGTCATTGCATGTGTGCTCTTTTTACTAACAACAACTGGAGTAATTTCATGACTATTCTTTTCACATACCACATATGAATCCACTAGTGTCATTGAAATGTGTGTTTGCTTTAGAGACCACACATGGATCCACCAGTGTCATTGCATGCGTGTTCTTTTTACTAACAACAACTGGAGTCATTTCATGACTATTCTTTTCACAGACCACATATGGATCCACCAGTGTCATTGAAATGTGTGTTCTCTTCAGAGACCACACATGGATCCACTAGTGTCATTGCATGTGTGTTCTTTTTACTAACAACAACTAGGGTCATTGCATGTGTGTTCTTTTCACAATTCACCTATGGATCCACTAGTGTCATTGCATGTGTGTTCTTCTCATTAACCACAGCTAGAGTCATTGCATGTGTGTTCTCTTTAGAGACCACACATGGATCCACCAGTGTCATTGCATGTGTGTTCTTTTTACTAACAACAACTAGAGTCATTTCATGACTATTCTTTTCACATACCACATATGGATCCACCAGTATCATTGGAATGTATGTTCTCTTCAGAGACCACACATGGATCCACCAGTGTCATTGCACGTGTGTCTTTTTACTAACAACAACCAGAGTCACTGCATGTGTGTTCTTTTCACAATCCACCTATGGATCCACCCGTGTCATTGCATGTGTGTTCTTCTCATTAACCATAGCCTTAGTCATTGCATGTGTGTTCTCTTCATAGACCACACATGGAATCACCATTGTCATTGCATGTGTAACACTCTCAAATCGGTCCTATGCAAGTTTTAGCGATTCCCGCCAAACCCGCATAGAAACGATTCAAAGATGCCCACTAGGCACTTGCGTGCGGGTGGAAAAGCGAATTAATACCATTACACAATAGTCCACGATGGAACCCAAAGAACATATATATCTACAACAACG
This sequence comes from Avena sativa, assembly GCA_916181665.1. NCBI lineage: Eukaryota > Viridiplantae > Streptophyta > Magnoliopsida > Poales > Poaceae > Avena > Avena sativa. The sequence continues at coordinate 434,607,909 of OV702289.1, forward strand.
ACTCCATGAGTCAGAAATACGGATATACAATACAAAGATCCAAATCACCTTGAAAACGATACACATCCGAGTACGGATAAGAAGCAAATGGGCTAAGAGCCCTAAAGAATAACCAATGGCATCCATAACCCTGCCCAGGCCAAGCCGAAAGGGTAACCCTACTAACGACGTCGAACTTATACCTGTTAAACAAAAGGGGTGCCGTCAAAGGGCAAAGGAAAAAAAGGAGCGATCAGTACTGACGCCAGTACACGACGAGTCTAGAATTCGGCGGCTCTCGCCTACATAGGTATGGTGGACTGAAGCGGCAGCGAAGCATGCACTACATAACCTATAGAGACTCGATACAATTGTCGGCTATTAGAGAAGGATGAAAGACCTATTCGGAACCAACTGGATACTAACACCAATCATACCCATCCTGGTATTCCCCCTCAAGACCAAACGAGGAAGTTAAACCGAGGAACTCATACAGTTGGCAGTTTTATTCATTCCATTATAGTTGCAGCACTTACTTGTCAGATATAGATAGCATGAGTCCTCCTGATATCATAAGCAGTGGGCAGTTTTAGTTAATCATTCCATTGTAGTTGTATTACTTACTAGTCAGGTATAACATGACATGATACACCCCAATTCCACCAGTTGTTGGCACTTGTATTATCCATTCCGTTATAGTAGAGCTAATAACTAGTCATATATTAAGTCAAATTCACAACACTACTTTAGTTATAGTTGTCTATGATCGAGATACTATGCTCCAAGTCGTCCATAACAGCGGACACGACTTTCAGAAAGATTTACCCTACAGGGGTGCCCAAATAGCAACGCACACACGATCAACCTCGGGAAGAACCAAATAAAACGCAACGAGGCCTCACGACAAAGCATTCACAGGATTCATAAATTATTTCAGGGGACCACCCCACTAAGCTATCCGCAACAAAGTTGGCCGGCTCCGAGACGGACCCATGGTTTGCGAGAACGGCTGTAAACGACTGGGAACCCGAAAGTGTGACTGGGCTTGTTGATACCGTGAAATCGTGCTGTGATCCAAAACAGTACAGGTGCTCCACGCACAATCGTAATTAAAGCAGTAAAGCATGGCATAAGTCCATGATAGTAATAATGCCCCAAACTAGTTTGTGGCTCCAAGAAATAAAGTGTGCATCAAGCTCAGTCAAAGGGGGATTCATAGAGTCTCCCGTATGTGGATAGTGCGAATAGTCAAGGAACATGTATCAAGTACTCGGGGCCTACGGGACACAAGTGAGCGTGGAAGAACCAAATATTAGCTATTGCCCACCGGTGCCTCTGCATTAGTTATGTCTATTCCCAGGATTTTAATTACCAGTTGTAATTAAAGTCATGATCATCTCCACCATTAGGCATGTGCCAACCTTCCAACAATGGTGGAACAACAATGACGCGAAGCAGCACCTGCGCAAGCAACTACGACTCGCAAGGCCGACTATCTATCAGACAACAAGCAATAGGATGTGTCCAAGGCAATATAGAGGCTGCAAGGAATATAAAGGGTGCACGGAAACTAAAGCATCACATCACGGATAGCAATAGATCAACAGGAGGAAGTAAAGACTATAATGCAAAATAGGTAGAAAGGGGGAGATTGCTCGCCTAAGAAACACTACCGGAGACATATTATCCGAAGGACTTGTCGATACTCGCATCCACTCAATGGCCTAATCCGCGAAGAAGCAAAGCGCTAAAAGAAACACCGGATGCACTATTTAGTACTACAACAAAAGATCGAGCATGATGCATGTATGATGTATGACATGGCAAGATACGATGCAACTAGACAATTTTAAGCAAAATCGGAGTTCCAACGATTAAATAGAAGTTTCAAGTTATTTTTCTAACCACCAAATTAAATATTGATTAATATGTTAACACATGGCAGGGAAGATCTACATCAAAGTTAAATGAAGCGGGAAAATATTATAAGCATTTTCCAAATTACTCCATATGTTATTTAATAAGTGTTATGCAAACCGTAACCAACCCACATGATACATGATGCAAATAATTATGAGCATGACATATCATTATTCTATGCATTTTTCTGATATACTTTCATATAAAATATATATCGTTTTGATTTACAGAGAAAAAGATATAAAATAACAGATTTGCAAAAGAGAAACAAAAGAACATGCCAGCAGAGAGGGGACTTGGGCTACGACTGTACTGTTGGGCAGAATTGTGCCAAGTGATGAATAAGCCATGTACATGTACCATAGCTGATAGAAATTAGAGATACAAGAAATGAGCGTTTTGCATTGCAGAATTGAAGATTTTGACATCAGGACCAGAGTAGAAAGGGTGTAGGGATGTAGACACTAAGCTGTTGTTCAGTTTATGTCCAAAGTGAGAGAAAAGATACACCAAACTAACAACCTAGATATTGCAGAGAGGAAACAACACAAAAAGAGGTGGGATTAAATTGTGCCAAGAGGTATTCGGACTAGGGATCACTCAAACAGTCTGGAGAAAACAAACCAGCTTCGTTTACTGAATTGATGATGACATGGTTCAGGCGCCGATGTCCAGCTAGTACACCCGACTAATGGTTTGTACAGACTAGGAGGCAACAATGTTTAAGTAGACGAAATAGAGACATAGCACGCCAAGCTAACAACAACGCATCTGAATTGATCGATCCTAATCGGTGCAAAACGAGCTAGCTGAGCTGATCTTCCCTAGATTATTATGAGAGATCAAGTAGGATTTTGAACATGCCGTAAAAGACAAAATTGTAGAGGAGTCAGAGATCTACAACATTGGTCATTGGGTCTCTTCGAGATTCAGACGGGAACATATAGTTTTGGAGACGTTTTGCTCGCGAGAGACAAAATAGAAATGGACGGTGTAGTGACATTTTCTGCCGGCGGCATAGTAGATGCTGGTGTTGCTTTGGTGAGGGTTTTAGACGGTGGAGTCGATGAAACAATGCAGATCGACGAGGCTGAGCTGTGAGACAAGGTGGCCTGGGTCAGTGACATCGGGAGCCGTGGCAGCGGCGAAAGAAGCGATGTAGGTATGGTGTTCGTCCGAAGGCACATGCCAGGCTAAAGGGGGAATGAAAGAAAAGGGGCAGGCCTGGAAGGAGGAGGGGCTCACCAAGATGGTTCAGAAGACATTGACGAAGCTCGAGGACGACGGAGTCGACCGGAAGAGGAAGTAGACGACGTCGAGTCTCGGGTGAACGGCGATGCACGCGCATGGTACGTTGGGACGACGTTGGCGTCCTGCAGCTGCTCCAGGACTCGTCCAGTAAGCTCCAGGTTCTGATAGGCTTCAGCATCTCCTCGTGGTACTCCAGGCATCATCAAGGTCCTTCTCCGGTGGTAGAACAATAGGACAGAGAGGAAGTAGAGGTGTCACATCCCAAAATTCTCCCAATTTCTGGAATGTGAAATAAATAAATAAGTTTGATTGATTGTTTGACTTTATTGAAAATTCTCAAAGAGAAGAAACTTTTTGAATAGAAAATCCTCTCAACCATGATTTCTAAATCTTATATTCTTTTGTTAAGACCTAAGTAGCCATATAGGCAAAAGGGCATGGATTGATTATGGATTTCAGAGTTGGTGTGCAAGATTTCAAAATTCAAAATCATTAAGCATGCATGACCATCATTGCATTTAAACCCTAAGAAAAACTTAGTATTGCCTAAAAGAAAAATCAAAACCCTAAATGGGATTTTCCCATTCTAAGTACAACCCTTGAGCTATGGATTTGTCCATAGTAACAATTAAGCAATAGAATTCATAAATGATGTATACCTACAGATATCAACTTTAGAAAACAACAGAAATTTATTTGAGTCATTTTGCTGCTATAATACAGAAGTTGTTTAATATAGGAAATGATAGTAATGCCCTGTTGGCAAACAAAATATTTATTGGTTGGAAAATTATAAACATACATAACTAATGTAGTTAATGTGCTAAAATGATCAGGATGATTTTACCAATTTTTAGAAATTTGAATGGACTAATTTGGAGCCCTAAAACAAAAGTTATAAAGGAAAAACAGAAAAGAATAAAAGGAAAAGACTATAGAAAAAAAAAGGGGGCTTAACTAACCTCCAGGCCAGCGAACGGGCCAGCCCAATAACCCCTCACCCTGCCCCGAGCCCGCGCAGCAGCTAGTTAGCCACCGCCTCGCGCCATCCCGCGCCGCCGCTCCCGCTGACGAACCTGGCCCACCTGTCATCATCTTCCTCCCCACGGAACCCGCGCGCCGCCGTGAGGAGGTCGGACTCCGACCGGCACGGAGACGAGTCCGTGCCCCCGACGCCAAGGCTCCCGCCTATTTAAACCCCGCCACTCTCGCGTCCCCCCCCCCGCTCGATTCTTTTCTTGCTCGAACCCTAGCCAGCGACGAACTGCACAGCCGCCGTCGGGTCAACCTCGCCGAGTCGGTTCGAAGCCTCTCCCTCGCTCCTTCCTCCCACCGGAGATTCCCCATCCACCACTGTTTCCAGCCGTGTGTTCCTCCCCTTCTCCCTCGCAGGAACTCGCCCGCGATTGCTCGCCGGAGCGTCGCCGGAGACAAAGGAGATCAGCGGGACGCTGCTGACAGCCGAGGAAGCAAGGGGGGGCGACGAGGACGCGATCGTGACCACGAGAGCCAGGCGAACCTCGTCGACCTCGCCACGGTTCCAGGGACCCGCCGGAGCGCCGCCACCGTCGACCACCGACACCACCGCCGCCCCGCGCCGCCGTCACATCCTTGTAAGTCGCCGCCGCCCTCCTGACCGTCGGATTGGGATTAGACGCATAGGATTAGATGAGTATCGAAGAGGTATCGTCCACTAGGATCACGCCGCGTGGCACATGCCTTGTCAGCGCGCCGTGTCATCATCCCAGTCACCGCCAGGTCAGCGCCCAGTCACTATCCACGTAGCAAAGCATATTCCCTGCATAATTGAAATTGATTTAAATAGACAGAATTTTGGGCAATCTTGCAAAATTCATATAAAATCGAATACATGTCCAAAAATTATAAATAATATATGGTTGGATTCATAAAATTGTGTAGAACAATAATACAAGATTAGATATAACTTTTACAGCACATATTTACTGTAATAAATTAAATGGTTTAATGAGCTTTTTAGACATAATAAATCATAGTAAATTATCTGTAGATCCTAAAAATACAAATAAGGTGTCTATGGATTCATAATTTCGTATAAAACATTAATATGCTGTTAGATCCAATTTTTGCAGTGTAAAATTGCTGTAGTGATTTAAATAGTTTTAATGGACTTTTAGAGTATTAAATTCATGGAAAATAATTTATAACTCAGAAAAATATGAATAATATGTCTCTGGAATCACATTATCATGTAGATTACAGATCTGTATTTAGTTTGAATTTTAGACAACAGAAATTGTTTAAATGTTTTAAACTCCATTAAACACTATTTAAATCGTAAGAAAAGATTTATAACTCCGATTAAGTTGAATCCAATTGATACTAGTTCGTATTAATGCCCTCTATCCAGTACCTTTAGATACAAATTTAATACGGCAATTAGTACAGAAGTTTCAACAGAACTATTAAAACCCCTAGATTGGCAATCAAGTATTAATAATAGATACCCTATTGCATTAAATGAACTCTTACATGCATCATATGATATATTAATGTTCATAAAACTAATTATAACCATTGTGTCATGTTAAATCATCATGCATGTTTTCGATCATCCTTGTGGTGTTTGCTATGTTTGCAATTGTTTTGATTGGAACTACCTTCTCGTATTAGATTGTTCGGAGAGTGCGATTGCTACGGAGAAATACAATCTAACACCCATATTATCAACATAAGGCAAGTTACACCACTTGTTCATAATTTTGTCCCAGTTTTGATTCTATGCATGTGATCTTCAAAATTCTGTAGTATGCATGTGTAGGATGTTCTAGTAGATTTTCCCCTTGTATTATTTTGCAAGTGCGATGATTTTGTAGTATGCCATGAGTAGCTCTATACTTAGGATTTCCCATCCTAATAGGTTACCCCTGTTTTTGCTAAGTATTGCTTGCTATGCTATATGTATACAAAGTACCGTTGGGGGGTTCGAAAGACAAAGAATTTTCTAAGTATAAAGGCTCTCTAGAGCAAACTTTTCTTCTCAAAATTCACTTCAAAATAAAACTAAGTTTTCTTCTGGGCGGAATGGTTGTCGGGTCAACGTGTGTGATATTTGGTGGAGGACGGCCGCCCAGGAATCAAAGAAGTCTGCCATGTTTCAGAATTCAGAAGCTTCCAGTGCAACCACAATACATTATGGGCTCTGTCTTGGCCTAGTACTTAGTGGGAAACCTCACCTGGGTACCAACATTTGGAGGATTATTGGCACGGTTGGATCCGGAAGGTAGAGGGGCTACTAAGGGAAAGCCTCGCCATGGTCTTGTCTGTAAAAGGACTTGATCGTGGATTGTGGGTAAAGTGCACAAACTCTCGAGAGTATTGCAATCTGATCGATCAGCCGTGTTCACGGTAACAGAACAACAATGAGCGTCTGAAGGACGGAGCCTCTGAAGGATCTTCCTCTCTCTTTTCAAAAACAAAGTTTTGAAACCCCATGGCGTGCGTAATATCGCCAATGGGTGGGAATTTGGGAACTTGGTGTGTAATATCCAAGTGACGCTTGGTGCGTAATATCCAAGTGTTTGGTTGTTTGGACACTTGGTGTGTAATATCCTCGTGTGCCACTCGACCGTATTATATCCAAGTGTTTGGTTGTTTGGACACTTGGTGCGTAATATCCTCGTGTGCCACTCGACCTTATTTTATCAAAGCAAATGTTTACAAAGTAGGACAATCCTTTCTTCTTCTCCCTACTTAAGAAAATTAGCTTTGAGCAAATGAACCCTACAGCCTATACCAGCCTTGCATGTAGAGATAGATTTTTCTCTCCTTGGTGTAATTTGCCAATACATTCAAAGTATTGACCCAACTTGTTGGCTGCACGTTTCATGTGCAGAATTTCAGAGATCGTTGAAAGGTGCGCTAGGATCGCGGGTCTTCACTCAACCAGCCTGTGGCATTGATGGGACTCCAAGTTGTATTTATATCGCTTCTGTTGTAATAATGTAAACTCTGGATTATTCGATTCATGTAATAAAGACTTGTGTTTTACATGATATTTCATCGACTGTGAGTGCTAGCTATTGATCCAGGGACTAGCATGTTAATCACAGGGACTTAGGATCCTTACCGATCCGAGGTCACTACAAGAGGCCACAACAAAGGCGTGGATAGGAAGAAAGAAAGAAAAGGGGAAAAGGAGGTACCGATCTGGTTGGGTTAGGGACATGTTGTTGCTGCTATTTTATTGGCAAGGTGAGGACCAGAGAAGAGAGGCCAGAGAGAGAGAGAAAAGTTGGAGAGGGAGGCTCGGTACAAAATAAGAGAGATGTGGTGGTTGCTTCGAGTAGATGTTTAGGTTGGGGTTGTAGGTAGCTTGGCCCAACGGCTGGGCTGACTCCCCTAGGTTTTTGGAAAGGTTTTATTTATTTGAATGTTTCAATTTGAATAAAAGATTTGTAAAATAGTTTAGACAAACAAAATATCCAGAGAGTCTGGGGTTTTGATTTGAAATAAAGACGTAGATAATAAAGATAGGATTTTAGAGAATAGTGTTAGGCAAACCAAACATGATGTCACGATGATGCTCAAATGCAACATGGCATTATGACATGAGCATGTGGTCATGGTGATGCACAAAATAAAAATAACACGCGATTTTCTAGTAGTGATTTTACCGGGGTGCTACAATTCAACACCACTAACAAGGGATCTCGCCCTCGAGATCTGCCTCATGGTATGGGGAAGAAGGCCGATGATCTGAATCTTCTCGCTTCGTGTAGATCCTCGCGACACCACTAACAAAGATTCTTGCTCCATCTTGAAATCGACACCACCAACAAGAGATCATTGCTCGCGTTCATCGAGAGAACACTACGTAGAAACAAAGGCGAAGAAAGAGGTCACAAGGCTACCTCTAACTTCAGTGGAAGGAGTACAATTGCTTGATCCACCAATTCAATGTACAACAGCGAATGATAAGAGTAGTCAGATGGGGATCAGTCCATCACGCACCCAAAGCATTACTCCGCACATGAATAGAAGAATTATGCAACCAACTCTTGGAATTCAGACTGACGATCTTGACAAGCGGTGTTTGGAAAACCAAGAAGTGATGCAGGCTCTTCATCGGATATGGCATAGATGATGTCGTCGAGTTGAGATACAAAGAATTTTTTTAGTGAATTGTTAGTCCACTAAAAGGTACAACGGATGAAAGATCCATCAGATAGCATCAAGACCGAATGTGGAAACACCATTGCAAAAGGAATCGAAACCCTGAAGGTACGACAAAAATCCAACCATGAGAATTCCTATACTCGAAGAAAAGATGAGAGAGCGGATTTAAAACACGCAAAGGTAAGAGGAGAAGAGCATAAAGGTAAGGAGTAAAAGCAAACCTAATCAGATATATCCAACCGATTTTGCAAAATAGTTTTGACACTCTACATCGGCCGTTAGCTAGGTTATCCTATAGGCTGGACAAGTGGGGTATCACAACTGCTGAGCTCTGATACCACTTTGTAACACCCTCGAATCGGCCCTATGCAAGTTTTAGTGATTCCCGCCAAACCCTCATAGAAACGATTCAAAGATGCCCACCAGGCACTTGCGTGCGGGTGGAAAAACAAAGTAATACCATTACACAATAGTCCACGATGGAACCCACAGAACATATATATCTTGCAACAACGACTCCATGAGTCAGAAATACGGATATACAATACAAAGATCCAAATCACCTTGAAAATGATACACATCCAATTATGGATAAGAAGCAAATGGGCTAAGAGCCCTGAAGAATAACCAATCGTGTCCATAACCCTGCCTAGGCCAAGCCGGAAGGGTAACCCTGCTATGGAACTTATACCTGTTAAACAAAAGGGGTGCCGTCAAAGGGCAAAGGAAAAAGGGAGTGGTCGGTACTGAGGCCAGTACACGGCTAGTCTAGAATTCGGCGGCTCTCGCCTACATAGGTATGGTGGACTGAAGCGGCAGCGAAGCATGCACTACACAACCTATAGAGACTCGATACAATTGTCGGCTATTAGAGAAGGATAAGAAAGACCTATTCGGGACCAACCTGATACTAACACCAATCATACCCATCCTGGTATTCCCCCTCGAGACCAAACGAGGAAGTCAAACCGAGGAACTCACACAGTTGGCAGTTTTATTCATTCCATTATAGTTGTAGCACTTACTAGTCAGATATAGATAGCATGAGTCCTCCTGATATCATAAGTAGTGGGCAGTTTTAGTTAATCATTCTGTTGTAGTTGTATTACTTACTAGCCAGGTATAACATGACATGATACACCCCAATTCCACTAGTTGTTGGCACTTTTATTATCCATTCCGTTATAGTAGAGCTGATAACTAGTCATATATTAAGTCAAATTCACAACACTACTTTAGTTATAGTTGTCTATGATCGAGATACTGTGCTCCAAGTCGTCCATAACCGCGGACACGATTTTCAGAAAGATTTACCCTGCAGGGGTGCACAAATAGCAACACACACACGATCAACCTTAGGAAGAACTAAATAAAATGCAACGAGGCCTCACGACAAAGCAATCACAGGATTCATAAGTTATTTTAGGGGGCCACCCCACTAAGTTACCCGCAACGAAGTTGGCCGGCTCTTAGACGGACTCAGGGTTTGCGAGAACGGATGTAAATGACTGGGAACCCGAAAGTGTGACTGGTCTTGTTGATACCGCAAAATCGTGCTACGATCCAAACAGTAAAGATGCTCCACGCACAATCGTAATTAAAGTAGTAAAGCATGACATAAGTACAGGATAGTAATAAAGCCCCAAACTAGTTTGTGGCCCCAAGAAATAAAGTGTGAATCATGCTCAGGCAAAGGGGGATTCATAGAGTCTCCCGTATGTGGATAGTGCAAATAGTCAAGGAACAGGTATCAAGTACTCAGGGCCTACGGAACACAAGTGAGCATGGTAGAACCAAATATTAGCTATTGCCCACCGGTGCCTCTGCATTAGTGATATCTATTCCCAGCATTTCAATTATCAGTTGAAATTAAAGTCATGATCATCTCCACCATTAGGCATGTGTCAACCTTCCAACAACGGTGGAACAACAACGACGTGAAGCAGCACCTGAGCAAGCAACTACGACTCGCAAGGCCGACTATCTATTAGACAACAGGCAATAGGATGTGTCCAAGGCTTTATAGAGGCTGCAAGGAATATAAAGGGTGCACGGAAACTAAAGCATCGCATCACGGATAGTAATAGATCAATAGGAGGAAGTAAAGATTATAATGCAAAATAGGTAGAAAGGGGGAGATTGCTCGCCTGAGAAACAATGTCGGAGACATATTATCCGAAGGACTTGTCGATACTCGCATCCACTCAACGGCCTAATCCGTGAAGAAGCAAAGCACTAAAAGAAATACCGGATGCACTATTTAGTACTACAACAGAAGATCGAGCATGATGCATGTATGATGTATGACATGGCAAGATACGATGCAACTAGACAATTTTAAGTGAAATCGGAGTTCCAACGATTAAATAGAAGGTTCAAGTTATTTTTCTAACCACCAAATTAAATATTGATTAATATGGAAACACATGGCAGGGAAGATCTACATCAAAGTTAAATGAAGCGGGAAAATATTATAAGCATTTCCCAAATTACTCCATATGTTACTTAATAAGTGTTATGCAAACCGTAACCAACCCACATGATACATGATGCAAATAATTATGTGGATGACATATTATTATTCTATGCATTTTTCTGATATACTTTCATATAAAATATATATCATTTTGAGTTATAGAGAAAAAGATATAAAATAAACAGATTTGTAAAAGAGAAACAAAAGAACATGCCAGCAGTGAGGGGACTTGGGCTACGACTGTACTGTTGGGCAGAGCTGTACCAGGTGATGAATGAGCCATGTACATGTACCATAGCTGATAGAAATTAGAGATACAAGAAATGAGCGTTTTGCATTGCAGAATTGAAGATTTTGACATCATGACCAGAGTAGAAAGGGTGCAGGGTTGTAGACACTAAGCTGTTGTTCAGTTTATGTCCAAAGTGAGAGCAAAGATACATCGAACCAACAACCTAGATATTGCAGAGAGGAAACAACACAAAAAGAGGTGGGATTAAATTATGTCAAGAGGTATCCGGACTAGGGATCACTCAAACAGTCTAGAGAAAACAAACCAGCTTCGTTTACTGAATTGATGATGACATGGTTCAGGCGCCGATGTCCAGCCAGTACACCCGATTAATGGTTTGTTCAGACTAGGAGGCAACAATGTTTAAGTAGACGAAATAGAGACGTAGCACGCCAAGCTAACAACAACGCAACTGAATTGATCGATCCTAATCGGTGCAAAACGAGCTAGCTGAGCTGATCTTCGCTAGATTATTATGAGAGATCGAGTAGGATTTTGAACATGCCGTAAAAGACAAAATTGTAGAGGAGTCAGAGATCTACAACAATGGTCATTGGGTGTCTTCGAGATTCAGACGGGAACAGATAGTTTTGGAGACGTTTTGCTCGCAAGACACAAAACAGAAATGGACGGTGCAGTGACATTTTCTGCCGGCAGCGTAGTAGATGCTGGCGTTGCTTCGGTGAGGGTTTTAGACGGTGGAGTTGATGAAACATTGCAGATCAACGAGGCCGAGCTATGAGACAAGGTGGCCTGGGTCAGTGACATCGGGAGCCGCGGCGGCGGAAAAAGAAGCGATGCAGGTATGGTGTTCGTCCGAAGGCACATGCCAGGCTAAAGGGGGAATGAAAGTGACGTGGGTATACCCTACAGGTACTCGAGCTTGGTATATACGGCCTGAATGCATATAAGCCCACGGTGTCGCTGATGTGCTCGTTGTTCGACGTAGAGCTCGTTGGGAACCCCAAGAGGAAGGTATGATGAGCACAACAACAATTTTTCCTCAGTTATGAAACCAAGGTTTAATCGAACCAGTAGGAGCAAGGAAACACCCCAAAGGTGTTACTAGCTGAGCTTTGGCAGGGCGCACTACCGGTGCTAGTAGCAACGTGGATACCTACACAACACAACCACAGAACTTTGTCCCCAACTTGCGATGAGGTTGTCAATCTCACCGTGTTTTGTGGAAAACAAAGGATTAAACGTATCGAATGGAAAGAAGTAAAATTTTGCAGAAAGTAAACACAAATAAGTAAACAGTTGTAGATTGTATGTAAAGAAAAAGGACCGGGATCCATAGTTCACTAGAGGTGGCTCTCCTTAGATAGATAACATGCTGGGTGAACAAATTACAGCGGGGCAATTGACAAACACCGAGAAAGCAATACATGCATATACTAATCATCTTGACTCCTTTGAGACTTGATTGGGCATTACAACATAATACATAGACCGCCATCCAACTGCATCTATGACTAATAATCCACCTTCAGGTTATTGTCCGAACCCCCTCCAGTATTAAGTTGCAAGCAATAGATTATTGCTTTACGAACTGCGTGTAAAGTAAACTATATGATTGTTCTATGAACAAAGGATTGTTGTTTTCTCCCTAGTAGCAACAGCACATCTAGTACCTTAGAGATTTTTGTCACTTCCCCAGATTACCAGAGGCATGAACCCACTATCGAGCATAAATACTAACTCTTGGAGTTGCTAGCATCTACTTGGCCAAGATAGCTACTAACAACGGAAAGCATGCAAGATCACAAATAACAAAGACATGATAGAATCAATAATCAATCTGAAATAGCATCTCAATATCCATCGGATCCCCGCAAACAAAACATGTATGAATTATAAATAGATGATCTTGATCATGAACGGAGCTCACAAGATCTAAATATGAAAGCACAAAGGAGGAGAACCAGCCATCTAGCTACTACATGGATCTGTAGTCCAAGGATGAACTACTCACGGATCACACCGGAGGCTTGCATGGTGATGAAGAAGGCCTCCAGGGTGAATTCCCCTCTCTGGCAGGGTGCCGGGAAGAGCTTCAGATCCCTACCGATCTAGGGATGGAGATAACGGTGGCTACAGACTCTTTCGTGGATTTTTGATCCCATCTGTCTAACATATGTAATGCTACATGGTCTAGTAATATAATGGCTACTTCCTACATATAATTGTTGCATCATAATTATATCATGCTCATGTCATCATGCCACCTTGCATTTGAGCATCATACAAAACACTTTTGATTTGGTTCTTCTCTCATATGCATTATTAATTGTATTTGGCTCTTGATATATTGTATTTGAATCTTGATAAATGCTTGATGCCCAAGTTGAGTTGGGGGCATATCTTTTGTTCCACTTCCCCACCTTTCCTTGTCACCACCTTATAATTCCACCATTCTACTTACCCATGGGCTTTTATTTTCTTTTGGTATTTAATCTAGCTCATGGGAGATGGGAGGGATCCAATTCTATTTTCTTTTGCCTGGCCTTTATTCCACATTTTTGGTAATGGATGGGAATCATGCCATGTTATATTATTATTGTCGTCACAAGAATAAAACATGGCATTTAATGATTATGCATGGGCCATGCAAGAGTACCACCATCTTTAGCTCCTTTGTTTTTCTCTTTGTTTTTAGTGGATCTTTCTTTTGTGGGAGCCTCTCCATCTCTCTCCACCATCCCCATGTTCCCAACAAAACTTTTCCCCCATCATGCATGATCAAGTGGGATCATTTCTTCCCATAAACCCTACCTCTCTCTCTTGTGTTTTTCCTCACCATCGACTTGTGCTCAACCACAAACCCTCACCTCACTCCATACCCATCTCCTTGGCCCTTTAATCAAAAATTTGCAAACATCTCCAAAAAGGTTTACTTTATGAGCTGGCTTAAATCTGCAACAAAACAAAAACAAAACAATTAGATAAATAAAAAGAAATAAACAAGTGAGTGACCCAGCAGCAGCCCACCTACCTGGCCGCAGCCCAGCAGCAGCTCCGACTCGCCCTTCTTTTCCTCCTGGGCCTCCCCTTTCTCTTTCTCTGGCCCGATAACGCTTCGCCGTTTGTCGCCGTCTCCCTCTGTTCCTCTTCTCCGTCGCTCCCTCTCTGCGCAGCGACAGACGGCAACGGGCAGTTGGCCGTCCCCGCCGTCATCCGCGTCAGCAGCACGCCGAGCGCGTGGCCGCCCGCCCTTATCTTCTCGCGCCGCGCGGTCCAACCCTAGCTGCCCGTCTTTGTTCTCCCCCTCCCTCCTCTCATGCGTGCCATGGCCGTCGCGGGACAGAGCCCCACGACGCCGCTCTCGTACTAGTTCGAGACCAGGGACTCACACGCGGAGCACCGCCGCGGACCGTGCCATCGTCCCGCCTGCTAGGAGGAGCCAGACTCGCTTGGAGCTGCCCCTCGCCAGCGAACCGCGCACCACCGCCGCGACATCGTCGTCCCCTCCGCTCCGGCCATCCCATCCCCCGTTTTCCGTGGGAATCAGACGAGGTGAGCGCCCCCTCGTTCCTCTCCGGTTTCCTCCCCTCCGCGCGTCGAGCGCCGCCCGTATTTGACCCCCACCGGTGAGGTGCCCCGCCGACGAGCAGTACAAGGCCGTGCGCTTCCCCCTGTTCCTTGAAGCCCTCCGCCCGGTATAGTCCCCCTCCGACGAGCCTTCCTGAACGAGATCCGTAGCTGGTGTTCCCCTCTCCTCGTTTTGTTTTGGCGGCAACGCGAGAATTGCCACCGTTCCGCCGCAAACCGCCGAAAAACCTCGCCATCGTCGGGACCATCGCGGTTCAGTACACGCAGGTGCAGTACACAGCCATAGCAGTTTTGCAAGAAAGCCCCCCCCCCGCACTTTTGTCGATCACGCCCAAGTCCTTAGCAGCCCCAGCGACCCCACGAGTCAGCCCCGGTGTAGTTTGCAAGAAAGCCCCCGTGGTTTGGAGTTGCTCAACCCGCGCTCCCCCAGATCCCACACGTTGCAGGCCCCTGCTGGCGCGCCCGTGTGTGGCCCCGCGGATTGGCCGGCCCCATCGTCAGTCACTGCAGCTAGTCTCCCCCGCGGTGTAAAAAGCTTTCGCCGCGCCAGTTCGTCCAGTCAGCACCTGGCCCACCCATCTGTGATTGTGGCTAGGTGTGGCTGAGTGCAAAAAGGTTTTCGTTTATCTGTTTAATAAAAACAATTTCCAGAAATGTTTTAATATGATTTAACTTCTATTTTTAATAACTTTTAATTGCTAATTCCAAATAATACATATGATATATGTTTTTGAATCAGAAAAATGTGAGGATTTCAAATATGCCCTTCACAATATTATTTGAGCACTTTAAAATTTTGAGATGATTAAAATTACAATAAAATACCTTTTTCTTAATAAATTAATAACTTTAATTATATAACTCTAAATTTGACAAATAATATGTCTAAATCGATCAGCGCGACGTGCCCGTTCTATCTATGCATTCCTTGTTATGAATTGCAGCATGCATCATATAAATATTAAGTGTACAGCAAGTGTTATGAGAGCAAACCGGACTAAAAACTCAATAAAATGCTTTAATCTTTTACCCCACACCTCACCCATGCAATGCTACTTTATTGCCATGCAATTGTGCATCATTCATCATGGCATGCTTGTTTGCTTGTCGCATTTCAATACATATGCTTGTGCACTTTATTTATGTTGGCCCTTGTTTGTTTGGTTCTTCTTCGAATAGACGCTGAGCAGGGGATATATCAGGAATCCCAGGAGCACTACCCAGATCTGACTCTCGCTTCAACTGAGCTGCCAGGCAAGCACTACCACATGCTTGCATACATATAGTACCTATTGCCTCTATCTTATTCTTGCATCATTGGGTCACGATTGCATTAAATTGAATCCCAAGTACTGCATAGCCTTTACTTTTAAACCTCACCGAAGCTTGTTCCTCCATCCCATGAGCCATTACTACAGGAGTTGTTTGAGCCATGCGGGTCGTAGAACAGCATGTGTAGGGTATGTGAGAGTCTAATGGATAACGAGGTACCTAAACAACTTAACCTGAGTAGTAATGGGATAACTAATGAAAGTGGCACCGGTGAGCAATATCTGCTATTTGGTTCTTCATGCTCACTTGTGTCCCGTAGGATCCCGAGTACTTGATTCCTGTTCCTTGACTATTCGCACTATCCACATCCAGGAGGCCTTATGGACCCCCCTGAGCCAGAGCTTGATTCATTCTTATTTCTTGGGGCCACAAAGTAGTTTGGGGCTTTATTACTATCCTGTACTTATGCCATGCTTTACTGCTTTATTTAAGATTGTGCATGGAGCACCTGTACTGTTTTGGATCGTGACACGTTTTTGCTGTATCGACAAGCCCAGACACAATTTCGGGTTCCCAGTCGTTTACCGCCGTCCACACAAACCCTAGGTCCGTTCCGAAGTCGGCCAACTTTGTTGCGGGTAGCTTAGTGGGGTGGCCCCCTGAAATGTTTCTGAATCCTGTGATCGCTTTGTCGTGAATGCCTCGTTGGGTTTTGAGTTGGTTTTTCCGAGGTTGATCGAGTGTGTGTTGCTATTTGTGCACCCCCGCAGGGTAAATCTTTCTGAAAGCCGTGTCCACGGTTATGGACGACTTGGAGCACAGTTTCTCGATCATAGACAAGTCTAACTAAAGTACCGCTTTTAAATTGACTAAGTACCTGACTAGTAAATAGTGCAATACTCATGGAATGGTTAATAAAACTGCCAACGGATGGGGGTTGTTCGTCCGCTTCCTCGTTGGAAGCGAGGAGGAGGATGTTTCCGTTAATTATACTGTTATAACTGTTGTTCTTAATTCATGGACATCTGTCTATCATTGGTTAGGCGGATGGTTAGCGAGTATCTATAGCCTTGTTAGTTATTATCTTTTGCTGCAATTGCGTCACCCAGGTTGTGTCCCCTTTAGAGGCATAAAGACTTGCTGAGTACCCTTAGGGTCTCACACGATAAATTGTTTGATTCAGATGAACAGGTGTACTCGCAAGAAGGATACTGGGTGGAGGAGACGGATGATGTTGGCAACGATCACTCGGTGTAGAGATTCCGGGAACGGGGATCCGTGAGATCTATGGGCGGGATGTGTTTATTTATGTGGCATCTTCTGCCTTCTTATCCGTACTCGGATATTGTCTTCCGCTTCCGCCTGGTACTTTGATGTTTGATGTATGAGGAGCTATCCTAAATTATTATCTCTATCTAGGATATTTGGATCTTGCCGTATGGCGTTGCAATATTTCTATTTCTTTTAGATGGAATGGCTCTGAGGACTGTTGTATGTGGCTTGCATACATACTCACTTGTGTATGTAGTTGATCCCTTCGCCTGCCGATTACGCCGCTCGTTCTTGTCCTGCTGTTCTAAAAATGGTTAGGACGGCCGAAAGGTCTACCTGTGAGTGGCCCTTGGCCCCACCGTACAATTTTAACCATTTTCGCTCATCCAGGCATGTAACTAAGAGCGTAATTCACCAAGGTAGTTACAATTGGTATCAGAGCCATCCCGCCCTTCAGGGTCTCAGCCAAATGGTCGTTGTCAGTCTAGCAAATATTTTTGGTAGTTATGTATACTAGGGAAAAACAAAACGTGAGAGTAGGACTGCTTCCATTTTTCTTCTTACCCACCCACCCTTTTCTGGTAAGGAAGTGTAATGTTTTCAAGCCTCTTCTAAAATTCAAACTAGGATTCACGTGTTCTGGGTTCCGTAGTACCATAGGTTGTGTGTGTGTGTGTGTGTGTGAATTCCTTGTCTATCTATTGCATCCAACATGTTATCACTATCTGCCTTTTGGTTATCAACTGTTGGTACATTCCATACCGACAGGCTTTTGCAAACCGACGCGATCTTTCTGATTCGTTGTATACCGGTGCGATCTGTCTTACTCTTTGTTATTCGATGTTATCTTGTTTGGGGTGTTCGTTTCCGTAGTTACTAATCTTTAGGTTCATCTTAAGAATAAGATGTTGGGATATGTGTTTTACTTATTCATGTGTGGAGTAATGATTCGAGTGCGGGATGGAGTCGCGACCATACCACTACTTTGATCATTCGCTCTTGTATATTGAATTGGTAGAGTTACTAATCTTGATTCGTTAAGTGGTTTTGCGCATATAGTGGTATTGTAATGCCGAAATTTGCGGAAAATTTTTCGTTGATAGTTTTGTGTACCACACTCCTTGTTCAGTCGTGTGCGATATGCTTAATATCTTCTTGGTGCTTTGAACTTTGTTGATATTTTAATATCATCTTAGTAATTTGTATCCTTTAATCTTGGTTAATTCCATTTTGGTACTATTTTGGATTATTATTATTCTCCATTATGGTACTGACTTGTGTTTTATATCAATCACATGATGGCACCACCACGCCGTTCTGAGGAGGACATACCACCTGAACTGGGGGCTGCGTTGACAAGTATTGCTAATGCCTTGGGTACAATACAACAGAACCAGCAGCGTTTTGAAGAAAGTGTCAGGAGGAATGAGTTTGTTCCGCTACCTCCACCTCCCAAGCGAGGAGACATCAAAAGCTTCCTGAAGTTCAACCCGCGCCACTTTGAGGTGTCTGATCAGCCACTTGATGCGGATGATTGGTTGCGTGAGATGTCAAGGTTACTGGTGACTGCTGATGTTCCTGAGCAAGAATGGGTAAAATGTGTCACTCACCTTCTGAAGGGAGATGCAGTTCTGTGGTGGGAGAATTACCTCAAGGCAAACTACACTGGTTTTCAGCCTACTTGGGAACAGTTCACTGGAGCTTTCAAAGAGCAATATCTGTCAGAAATTGTCATGGAGAGGATGAAGGAAGTGTTTCTCAACCTCAAGCAGGGCAATGACAATGTCAATACCTATATCAGAAACTTCATGAATCTTTCTCGGTATGGTGGCGATGAGATCTCTGATGACAAGAAGAAGCAAAAGAGGTTCAAACAAGGGCTCAATGCATCAATTAAATATGCAATCACACATGCAAGGCCGACGTATTTTCTAGAACTCCAACATATAGCTCTGCAGGAAGAAGCAAGTAGGCAAGTGTTTGAGGAGTCAAAGAAACACAACCGTGATGCAACAAGCTCTTCAGCTATGTCAACTCCTTCTAAGCATCGTGTCTGGGTTCCTAACACCCCACCGTCGCTCCCAGCTCCACCAAGACCTTCAAGCTACGCGGCAAGGCCACCAAACTCCTTCATTGCTGCTCCTAGGGGCTACAACCACAACTACCCTGGAGCGCCTGGCGGAGTCCCAGGCTACGTTGCTCCACGTCCACCTGGTGCTTGGTACACTTGTGGAAACACTGGGCATCAACACTGGAATTGTCCAATGAATAACAAAGCTCTTCCACCACCACCTCCAAGACCTGCAGCAAGTTCTCCTATGGTTTGTGCACCTCTACCTCAGGCTCTCAACATCAACACTAAGCCTGGGTCTACGGTTGCTCGTGCCAACTGTGTCAACGCCGCTCAAGCTGAGCATGCGCCTGGAGTTGTGATGGGTATGCTTCCCGTTAAGTCAGTCCCTGCACGAGTTTTGTTTGATTCTAGTGCTTCACATTCTTTTGTTTCTCATAAGTTTGCGCATGAGCATGATCTGGATATGGTTCCCTTATTGCATCGTCTGGTGGTACAATCTCCTGGGTCAAACATGAGGGCTGCTCATATCAGCCATGGCAATCAAATTGAGATTGATGGCTCTTCGTTCTCGGTGTCCTTAATTATTCTAGGCTATTCTGACATTGATGTTATCTTGGGCATGGATTGGTTGACAGCGAATGCAGCTGTGATTGATTGTGCTGAACGCTCGGTTTCTCTAAAAATTCCTGAAGGCCATATAGTCTATTCTCCAAGTCTGACTCCTACAATTCAACTTTTCTCTTTGGCGGCTCTGAATGATGATGTTATGGAAGCTATTCAGAGTGTTCCGGTGGTCTGTGAGTTCCCAGATGTCTTTCCTGAAGAGTTGCCAGGTATGCCTCCGGATCGTGAGGTTGAGTTTGTGATTGAGCTTGAACCTGGTACCGCTCCTATTTCTAAGCGGCCTTACAAAATGGGTCCTGCTGAGTTGGCTGAACTCAAACGTCAGCTGGATGAACAAGAGAAGTTGGGTTTCATTCAGCACAGTACTTCTTCTTGGGGTAGCCTAACCATCTTTGTGAAGAAGCGAGACAAGACTGATAGACTTTGTGTTGACTATCGGGCTCTCAATGCTAAAACAATCAAGAATAAATATCCCCTTCTGCGGATTAATGATCTCTTCGATCAGCTAGCTGGAGCTGTGGTATTCTCTAAGCTTGATTTGAGAAGTGGATACCATCAAATCAAGATTCGCAAGGAAGATGTTCCTAAAACAGCTTTCACCACCCGCTATGGCCTGTACGAGTACACGGTCATGTCTTTCGGTCTCACCAACGCACCTGCCACCTTCTCGAGGCTTATGAACTCGGTTTTCATGGAGTATCTTGATAAATTCGTTGTGGTCTATCTGGATGACATTCTAGTCTATTCTAAGTCAAAGCAAGAACATGAAGAACACCTTCGGTGTGTCCTAAACAAGCTTCGTGAGAACCGCCTATATGCAAAGTTCTCCAAGTGTGAGTTCTGGTTTCCTCAAGTCACCTACCTTGGTCACGTCATCTCTGCCAAGGGCATTGCCGTCAACCCAGAAACTATTAAGACAATTATGGACTGGCTTCCACCCACAAATGTCAAAGAAGTCTGGAGTTTCCTTGGTTTGGCTAGTTATTGCCGTCGCTTTGTTCAAAACTTCTGAAAGATTGCGAAGCCTCTTACCGATCTCCTCAAGAAAGGCAAGAAATACCTTTGGACTCCTGCATGTCAAGCAAGCTTTGAAACACTCAAAGAGAAGCTCACTTCCACACCAGTCTTGATTCCTCTAGATACATCAAAGCCTTTCCAGATATTCTGTGACGCCTCTTTGCAAGGATTGGGTGCGGTCCTTATGCAAGAAAAACAAGTTGTTGCTTATGCCTCTCGACGGTTGAAGACACATGAGATCAACTATCCTACACATGACCTCGAACTCGCAGCAGTTGTCTTTGCTTTGAAAGTATGGAGGCATTACTTGCTTGGCAACCGTTGTGAAATCTTTTCTGATCACAAGAGTCTGAAGTATATCTTCACACAACCTGATCGCAACCTTCATCAGAGGAGGTGGATTGAAGCAATCAATTATTTCGATTTGACCATCAACCACACTCCGGGCAAAGCTAATGTCATGGCCGATGCTCTCAGCCGCAAAGCTTATGTCAGCAACCTCATGGTGGAGGAACAACAGCCTCTCTTGTGCGAGGAATTCTGTTAGCTCAATCTTGAAATTGTGGATCAAGGGTATCTTCTGAACCTTTTGGCAACCCCTCTGTTGGAAGAAAAATTTCTCTCCATTCAACTTGGTGATCCGTACACTAAAAAGATCATCTCCAACATTTAGCTTCCGAAGTATGAGTCCTTCCACGTCGATGACCAAGGCACTCTTTTCTTTGAACACCGGGTGTTTGTTCCGAACTACCCGGGTTTGAGAGAGCAAGTTCTCAAGGAGGCGCACGATTCTGTTCTTTCTATCCACCCTGGAAGCACTAAGATGTACATGGACTTGAAAACACAATATTGGTGGCCTGGGTTGAAACGATATTGTGCCAAGTATGTCTCGAAGTGTGATGTCTGCCGTAGAGTTAAAGCTGTTCATTAGAAACCTTCCGGTCTTCTACAGCCATTGAAACCTTCGGAATGGAAATGGGAGAAAGTAGAGATGGACTTCATCACTGGTTTTCCAAGGTCGCAGAAGGGCAACAATGCAATCTTTGTTGTCATCGACAGGCTTTCCAAAGTGGCTCACTTCTTTCCAGTCAAGGAAACAATTTCTGCAATTCAGTTGGCGGAGCTCTATATCAACAGAATTGTCTCTCTGTATGGGGTTCCTCTTGAGATCAGTTCAGACCGTGGAAGCATCTTCACTTCCAAGTTCTGGGGAAGTTTCCAAAATGCTTTGGGAACAAAATTGAATTCAGCGCAGCTTACCACCCTCAGTCGCAAGGACAAGTTGAAAGCATCAATCAGATTCTGGAAGATATGCTCCGTGCTTGCGTCATCTCTTTCGGCATGAAGTGGGAAGAATGTCTTCCTTATGCTGAATTCTCTTACAACAACAGCTTCCAGAAAAGTCTAAAGATGGCACCACTTGAGGCTCTCTATGGTCACAAATGCAGAACTCCGATTGGTTGGTCGGGCGTAGGTGAAAGAACATTGTTTGGCCCCGACATTGTAACTCAAGCGGAGGAGAGGGTTCACATCATTCTTGAAAATCTAAAGGTTGCTCAAAGTCGCCAGAAGAGCAACTATGACAGGAAGCACACGGACATGGAGTATGTCCCTGGTGATCTTGTTTACCTTCGTGTCACTCCCACGAGAGGCACGCACCGCTTTGGTATCAAAGGAAAGCTGGCTCCTAGATACATCGGTCCTTTCAAAATTCGTGGAAGAAGAGGAGAAGTTTCTTATGCTCTTGAGCTTCCTGAAAAACTCAAGGTCCATGATGTTTTCCACATCTCTCAACTCAAGAAGTGCTTCAAGGATCCCGGAAGGACCGTGGACCATGAGCTTATCAATCTCCAAGAAGACCTGTCTTATCAAGAACACCCCATAAAAATTCTAGAAGTCGCAGAAAGAAGGACTCACAACAAGTCCATCAAGTTCTGCAAGGTGCAGTGGTCGCACCATTTAGTTGATGAAGCCACTTGGGAACATGAAGATGAGCTCCGTGCCAAGTATCCTACCCTCTTCGTGTCTTCTTCTTCTTCCTAGAATCTCGGGGCGAGATTCCTGTTTAGTGTGGGAGAGTTGTAGCATCCCATCTGTCTAAACATATGTAATGCTACATGGTCTAGTAATATAATGGCTACTTCCTACATATAATTGTTGCATCATAATTATATCATGCTCATGTCATCATGCCACCTTGCATTTGAGCATCATATAAAACCCTTTTGATTTGGTTCTTCTCTCATATGCATTATTAATTGTATTTGGCTCTTGATATATTGTATTTGAATCTTGATAAATGCTTGATGCCCAAGTTGAGTTGGGGGCATATCTTTTGTTCCACTTCCCCACATTTCCTTGTCACCACCTTATAATTCCACCATTCTACTTACCCATGGGCTTTTATTTTCTTTTGGTATTTAATCTAGCTCATGGGAGATGGGAGGGATCCAATTCTATTTTCTTTTGCCTGGCCTTTATTCCACATTTTTGGTAATGCATGGGAATCATGCCATATTATATTATTATTGTCGTCACAAGAATAAAACATGGCATTTAATGATTATGCATGGGCCATGCAAGAGTACCACCATCTTTAGCTCCTTTGTTTTTCTCTTTGTTTTTAGTGGATCTTTCTTTTGTGGGAGCCTCTCCATCTCTCTCCACCGTCCCCATGTTCCCAACAAAACTTTTCCCCCATCATGCATGATCAAGTGGGATCATTTCTTCCCATAAACCCCACCTCTCTCTCTCTTGTGTTTTTCCTCACCATCAACTTGTGCTCAACCACAAACCCTCACCTCACTCCATACCCATCTCCTTGGCCCTTTAATCAAAAATTTGCAAAAATCTCCAAAAAGGTTTACTTTATGAGCTGGCTTAAATCTGCAACAAAACAAAAACAAAACAATTAGATAAATAAAAAGAAATAAACAAATGAGTGACCCAGCAGCAACCCACCTACCTGGCCGCAGCCCAGCAGCAGCTCCGGCCCGCCCTTCTTTTCCTCCTGGGCCTCCCCTTTCTCTTTCTCTGGCCCGATAACGCTTCGCCGTTTGCCGCCGTCTCCCTCTGTTCCTCTTCTCCATCGCTCCCTCTCTGCGCAGCGACAGACGGCAGCGGGCAGGTGGCCGTCCCTGCCGTCATCCGCGTCAGCAGCACGCCGAGCGCATGGCCTCCCGCCCTTATTTTCTCGCGCCGCGCGGTCAAACCCTAGCTGCCCGTCTTCGTTCTCCCCCTCCCTCCTCTCATGCGTGCCATGGCCGTCGCGGGATAGAGCCCCACGACGCCGCTCCCGTACTAGTTCGAGACCAGGGACTCACACGCGGAGCACCGCCGCGGACCGTGGCGTCGTCCCGCCTGCTAGGAGGAGCCGGACTCGCTTGGAGCCGCCCCTCGCCAGCAAACCGCGCACCAGCGCCGCGACATTGTCGTCCCCTCCGCTCCGGCCATTCCATCCCCCGTTTTCCGTGGGAATCAGACGAGGTGAGCGCCCCCTCGTTCCTCTCCGGTTTCCTCCCCTCCATGCGCCGAGCGCCGCCCGTATTTGACCCCCGCCGGTGAGGTGCCCTGCCGACGAGCAGTACAAGGCCGTGTGCTTCCCCCTATTCCTTGAAGCCCTCCGCCCGGTACAGTCCCCCTCCGAGGAGCCTTCCTGAACGAGATCCATAGCTGGTGTTCCCCTCTCCTTGTTTTGTTTTGGCGGCAACACGAGATTTGCCACCGTTCCACCGCAAACCTCGCCGGAAAACCTCGCCATCGTCGGGACCGTCGCGGTTCAGTACACGCAGGTGCAGTACACAGCTGTAGCAGTTTTGCAAGAAAGCCCCCCCCCCCCCGCACTTTTGTCGATCACGCCCAAGTCCTTAGCAGCCCCAGCGACCCCACGAGTCAGCCCCGGTGTAGTTTGCAAGAAAGCCACCGTGGTTTGGAGTTGCTCAACCCGCGCTCCCCCAGATCCCACACGTGGCAGGCCCCTGCTGGCGCGCCCGTGTGTGGCCCCGCGGATTGGCCGGCCCCACCGCCAGTCACTGCAGCTAGTCTCCCCCGCGGTGTAAAAAGCTTTCGCCGCGCCAGTTCGTCCATTCAGCACCTGGCCCACCCGTCTATGACTGTGGCTAGGTGTTGCTGAGTGCAAAAAGGTTTTCGTTTATCTGTTTAATAAAAACAATTTCCAGAAATGTTTTAATATGATTTAACTTCTGTTTTTAATAACTTTTAATTGGTAATTCAAAATAATACATATGATATATGTTTTTGAATCATAAAAATGTGAGGATTTCAAATATGCCCTTCAAAATATTATTTGAGCACTTTAAAATTTCGAGATGATTAAAATTACAATAAAATACCTTTTTCTTAATAAAATAATAACTTTAATTATATAACTCCAAATTTGACAAATAATATGTCTAAATCGATCAGCGCGACAAGCCTGTTCTATCTATGCATTCCTTGTTCTAAATTGTAGCATGCATCATATAAATATTAAGTGTACTGAAAGTGTTATGAGAGCAAACCGGACTAAAAACTCAAGAAAATGCTTTAATCTTGTACCCCACACCTCACCCATGCCATGCTACTTTATTGACATGCAATTGTGCATCATTCATCATGGCATGCTTGTTTGCTTGTCGCATTTCAATACATATGCTTGTGCACTTTATTTATGTTGGCCCTTGTTTGTTTGGTTCTTCTTCGAATAGACGCTGAGCAGGGGATATATCAGGAATCCTAGGAGCACTACCCAGATCCGACTCTTGCTTCAACTGAGCTGCCAGGCAAGCACTACCACATGCTTGCATACATATAGTACCTATTGCCTCTATCTTATTCTTGCATCATTGAGTCACGATTGCATTAAATTGAATCCCAAGTACTGCATAGCCTTTACTTTTAAACCCCACCGAAGCTTGTTCCTCCATCCCATGAGCCATTACTACAGGAGTTGTTTGAGCGATGCGGGTCGTAGAACAACATGTGTAGGGTATGTGAGAGTCTGATGGATAACGAGGTACCTAAACAACTTAACCTGAGTAGTAATGGGATAACTAATGAAAGTGGCACCGGTGAGCAATATCTGCTATTTGGTTCTTCATGCTCACTTGTGTCCCATAGGACCCCGAGTACTTGATTCCTGTTCCTTGACTATTCGCACTATCCACATCCGGGAGGCCATACGGACCCCCTTGAGCCAGAGCTTGATTCATTCTTATTTCTTGGGGCCACAAAGTAGTTTGGGGCTTTATTACTATCCTGTACTTATGCCATGCCGTACTGCTTTATTTAAGATTGTGCGTGGAGCACCTGTACTGTTTTGGATCATGACACGTTTTCGCTGTATCGACAAGCCCAGTCACACTTTCGGGTTCCCAGTCGTTTACCGCCGTCCACACAAACCCTGGGTCCGTTCCGGAGCCGGCCAACTTCGTTGCGGGTAGCTTAGTGGGGTGGCCCCCTGAAATGTTTCTGAATCCTGTGATTGCTTTGTCGTGAATGCCTCGTTGGGTTTTGAGTTGGTTTTTCCGAGGTTGATCGAGTGTGTGTTGCTATTTGTGCACCCCTGCAGGGTAAATCTTTCTGAAAGCCGTGTCCGCGGTTATGGACGACTTGGAGCACAGTTTATCGATCATAGACAAGTCTAACTAAAGTACCGCCTTTAAATTGACTAAGTACCTGACTAGTAAATAGTGTAATACTCATGGAATGGTTAATAAAACTGCCAACGGATGGGGGTTGTTCGTCCGCTTCCTCGTTGGTAAGCGAGGAGGAGGATGGATCCGTTAATTATACTGTTATAACTGTTGTTCTTAATTCACGGACATCCGTCTATCATTGGTTAGGCGGATGGTTAGCGAGTATCTATAGCCTTGTTAGTTATTATCTTTTGCTGCAATTGCGTCACCCCAGGTTGTGTCCCCTTTAGAGGCATAAAGACTTGCTGAGTACCCCTAGGGTCTCACACGATAAATTGTTTGATTCAGATGAACATGTGTACTCGCAAGAAGGATACTGGGTGGAGGAGACAGATGATGTTGGCAACGATCACTTGGTGTAGAGATTCTGGGAACGGGGATCCGTGAGATCTATGGGCGGGATGTGTTTATTTATGTGGCATCTTATGCTGATTTGCTTCTTATCCGTACTCGGATCTTGTCTTCCGCTTTCGCCTGATACTCTGATGTTTGATGTATGAGGAGCTATCCTAAATTATTATCTCTATCTAGGATATTTGGATCTTGCCGTATGGTGTTGCAATATTTCTATTTCTTTTAGATGGAATGGCTCTGAGGACTGTTGTATGTGGCTTGCATACATACTCACTTGTGTATGTAGTTGATCCCTTTGCCTGCCGATTACGCCGCTCGTTTTTGTCCTGATGTTCTGAAAATGGTTAGGACGGCCGAAAGGTATACCTGTGAGTGGCCCTTGGCCCCACCGTACTATTTTAACCATTTTCGCTCATCCAGGCATGTAACTAAGAGCATAATTCACCGAGGTACTTACAATTGGTATTAGAGCCATCCCGCCCTTCAGGGTCTCAGCCAAATGGTCGTTGTCAGTCTAGCAAATATTTTTGGTAGTTATGTATACTAGGGAAAAACAAAACGTGAGAGTAGGACTGCTTCCATATTTCTTCTTACCCACCCACCCACCCTTTTCTGGTAAGGAAGTGTAATGTTTTCAATCCTCTTCTAAAATTCAAACTAGGATTCACATGTTCTGGGTTCCGTAGTACCATAGGTTGTGTGTGTGTGTGTGCGAATTCCTTGTCTATCTGTTGCATCCAACATGTTATCACTATCTGCCTTTTGGTTATCAATTGTTGGTACATTCCATACCGATAGGCTTTTGCAAACCGACGCGATCTTTCTGATTCGTTGTATACCGGTGCGATTTGTCTTACTCTTTGTTATCCGACGTTATCTTGTTTGGGGTGTTTGTTTCCGTAGTTACTAATCTTTAGGTTCATCTTAAGAAGAAGGTGTTGGGATATGTGTTTTACTTATTCATGTGCGGAGTAATGATTTGAGTGCGGGATGGAGTCGCGACCATACCACTACTTTGATCATTCGCTCTTGTATATTGAATTGGTAGAGTTACTAATCTTGATTCGTTAAGTGGTTTTGCGCATATATTGGTATTGTAATGCCGAAATTTGCAGAAAATTTTTCTTTGATAGTTTTGTGTACCACACTCTTTGTTCAGTCGTGTGCGATATGCTTAATATCTTCTTGGTGCTTTGAACTTTGTTGATATTTTAATATCATCTTAGTAATTTGTATCCTTTAATCTTGGTTAATTCCATTTTGGTACTATTTTGGATTATTATTATTCTCCATTATGGTACTGACTTGTGTTTTATATCAATCACAGGATGGCACCACCACGCCGTTCTGAGGAGGACATACCACCTGAACTGGGGGCTGCGTTGACAAGTATTGCTAATGCCTTGGGTACAATGTAGCAGAACCAGCAGCGTTTTGAAGAAAGTGTCAGGAGGAATGAGTTTGTTCCGCTACCTCCACCTCCCAAGCGAGGAGACATCAAAAGCTTCCTGAAGTTCAACCCGCGCCACTTTGAGGTGTCTGATCAGCCACTTGATGCGGATGATTGGTTGCGTGAGATGTCAAGGTTACTGGTGACTGCTGATGTTCCTGAGCAAGAATGGGTAAAATGTGCCACTCACCTTCTGAAGGGAGATGCAGTTCTGTGGTGGGAGAATTACCTCAAGGCAAACTACACTGGTTTTCAGCCTACTTGGGAACAGTTCACTGGAGATTTTAAAGAGCAATATCTATCAGAAATTGTCATGGAGAGGATGAAGGAAGTGTTTCTCAACCTCAAGCAGGGCAATGACAATGTCAATACCTATATCAGAAACTTTATGAATCTTTCTCGGTATGGTGGCGATGAGATCTCTGATGACAAGAAGAAGCAAAAGAGGTTCAAACAAGGGCTCAATGCATCAATTAAATATGCAATCACACATGCAAGGCCGACGTCTTTTCTGGAACTCCAACATACAACTCTGCAGGAAGAAGCAAGTAGGCAAGTGTTTGAGGAGTCAAAGAAACACAACCGTGATGCAGCAAGCTCTTCAGCTATGTCAACTCCTTCTAAGCGTCGTGTCTGGGTTCCTAACACCCCACCGTCACACCCGGCTCCACCAAGACCTTCAAGCTACGCGGCAAGGCCACCAAACTCCTTCACTGCTGCTCCCAGGGGCTACAACCACAACTACCCTGGAGCGCCTGGCGGAGTCCCTGGCTATGTTGCTCCACGTCCACCTGGTGCTTGTTACACTTGTGGAAACACTGGGCATTAGCACTGGAATTGTCCAATAAACAACAAAGCTCTTGCACCACCACCTCCAAGACCTGCGACAAGTTCTCCTATGGTTCGTGCACCTCCACCTCGGGCTCTCAACATCAACACTAAGCCTGGGTCTACGGTTGCTCGTGCCAACTGTGTCAACGCCGCTCAAGCTGAGCATGCACCTGGAGTTGTGATGGGTATGCTTCCCATTAACTCAGTCCCTGCACGAGTTTTGTTTGATTCTAGTGCTTCGCATTCTTTTGTTTCTCATAAGTTTGCGCATGAGCATGATCTGGATATGGTTCCCTTATTGCATCGTCTGGTGGTACAATCTCCTGGGTGAAACATGAGGGCTGCTCATATCAGCCATGGCAATCAAATTGAGATTGGTGGCTCTTTGTTCTCGGCGTCCTTAATTATTCTAGGCAATTCTGACATTGATGTTATCTTGGGCATGGATTGGTTGACAGCAAATGCAGCTGTGATTGATTGTGCTGAACGCTCGGTTTCTCTAAAAATTCCTGAAGGCCATATAGTCTATTCTCCAAGTCTGACTCCTACAATTCAACTTTTCTCTTTGGCGGCTCTGAATGATGATGTTATGGAAGCTATTCAGAGTGTTTCGGTGGTCTGTGAGTTCCCAGATGTCTTTCCTGAAGAGTTGCCAGGTATGCCTCCGGATCGTGAGGTTGAGTTTGTGATTGAGCTTGAACCTGGTACCGCTCCTATTTCTAAGCGGCCTTACAAAATGGGTCCTGCTGAGTTGGCTGAACTCAAACGTCAGCTGGATGAACAAGAGAAGTTGGGTTTCATTCAGCACAGTACTTCTTCTTGGGGTAGCCCAACCATCTTTGTGAAGAAGCGAGACAAGACTGATAGACTTTGTGTTGACTATCGGGCTCTCAATGCTAAAACAATCAAGAATAAATATCCCCTTCTGCGGATTAATGATCTCTTCGATCAGCTAGCTGGAGCTGTGGTATTCTCTAAGCTTGATTTGAGAAGTGGATACCATCAAATCAAGATTCGCAAGGAAGATGTTCCTAAAACAGCTTTCACCACCCGCTATGGCCTGTACGAGTACACGGTCATGTCTTTCGGTCTCACCAACGCACCTGCCACCTTCTCGAGGCTTATGAACTCGGTTTTCATGGAGTATCTTGATAAATTCGTTGTGGTCTATCTGGATGACATTCTAGTCTATTCTAAGTCAAAGCAAGAACATGAAGAACACCTTCGGTGTGTCCTAAACAAGCTTTGTGAGAACCGCCTGTATGCAAAGTTCTCCAAGTGTGAGTTCTGGCTGCCTCAAGTCACCTACCTTGGTCACGTCATCTCTGCCAAGGGCATTGCCATCAACCCAGAAACTATTAAGACAATTATGGACTGGCTTCCACCCATAAATGTCAAAGAAGTCCGGAGTTTCCTTGGTTTGGCTAGTTATTGCCGTCTCTTCATTCAAAACTTATCGAAGATTGTGAAGCCTCTTACCGATCTCCTCAAGAAAGGCAAGAAATACCTTTGGACTCCTGCATGTCAAGCAAGCTTTGAAACACTCAAAGAGAAGCTCACTTCCACACCAGTCTTGATTCCTCCAGATACATCAAAGCCTTTCCAGATATTCTGTGACGCCTCTTTGCAAGGATTGGGTGCGGTCCTTATGCAAGAAAAACAAGTTGTTGCTTATGCCTCTCGATAGTTGAAGACACATGAGATCAACTTTCCTACACATGACCTCGAACTCGCAGCAGTTGTCTTTGCTTTGAAAGTATGGAGGCATTACTTGCTTGGCAACCGTTGTGAAATCTTTTCTGATCACAAGAGTCTGAAGTATATCTTCACACAGCCTGATCTCAACCTTCGTCAGAGGAGGTGGATTGAAGCAATCAATGATTTCGATTTGACCATCAACCACACTCCGGGCAAAGCTAATGTCATGGCCGATGCTCTCAGCCGCAAAGCTTATGTCAGCAACCTCATGGTGGAGGAACAACAGCCTCTCTTGTGCGAGGAATTCCGTCAGCTCAACCTTGAAATTGTGGATCAAGGGTATCTTCTGAACCTTCTGGCAACCCCTCTGTTGGAAGAAAAATTTCTCTCCATTCAACTTGGTGATCCGTACACTAAAAAGATCATCTCCAACATTTAGCTTCCGAAGTATGAGTCCTTCCACGTCGATGACCAAGGCACTCTTTTCTTTGAACACCGGATGTTTGTTCCGAACTACCCGGGTTTGAGAGAGCAAGTTCTCAAGGAGGCGCACGATTCTGTTCTTTCTATCCACCCTGGAAGCACTAAGATGTACATGGACTTGAAAACACAATATTGGTGGCCTGGGTTGAAACGATATTGTGCCAAGTATGTCTCGAAGTGTGATGTCTGCCGTAGAGTTAAAGCTGTTCATCAAAAACCTTCCGGTCTTCTACAGCCATTGAAACCTCCGGAATGGAAATGGGAGAAAGTAGAGATGGACTTCATCACTGGTTTTCCAAGGTCGCAGAAGGGCAACAATGCAATCTTTGTTGTCATCGACAGGCTTTCCAAAGTGGCTCACTTCTTTCCAGTCAAGGAAACAATTTCTGCAATTCAGTTGGCGGAGCTCTATATCAACAGAATTGTCTCTCTGTATGGGGTTCCTCTTGAGATTAGTTCAGACCGTGGAAGCATCTTCAGTTCCAAGTTCTGGGGAAGTTTCCAAAATGCTTTGGGAACAAAATTGAACTCCAGCACAGCTTACCACCCTCAGTCGCAAGGACAAGTTGAAAGGATCAATCAGATTCTGGAAGATATGCTCCGTGCTTGCGTCATCTCTTTCGGCATGAAGTGGGAAGAATGTCTTCCTTATGCTGAATTCTCTTACAACAACAGCTTCCACAAAAGTCTAAAGATGGCACCATTTGAGGCTCTCTATGGTCGCAAATGCAGAACTCCGATTGGTTGGTCGGGCGCAGGTGAAAGAACATTGTTTGGCCCCGACATTGTAACTCAAGCGGAGGAGAAGGTTCACATCATTCTTGAAAATCTGAAGGTTGCTCAAAGTCGCCAGAAGAGCAACTATGACAGGAAGCACACAGACATGGAGTATGTCCCTAGTGATCTCGTTTACCTTCGTGTCACTCCCATGAGAGGCACGCAACGCTTTGGTATCAAAGGAAAGCTGGCTCCTAGATACATCGGTCCTTTCAAAATTCATGGAAGAAGAGGAGAAGTTGCTTATGCTCTTGAGCTTCCTGAAAAACTCAAGGTCCATGATGTTTTCCACATCTCTCAACTCAAGAAGTGCTTCAAGGATCCCGGCAGGACCGTGGACCATGAGCTTATCAATCTCCAAGAAGACCTGTCTTATCAAGAACACCCCATAAAAATTCTAGAAGTCGCAGAAAGAAGGACTCACAACAAGTCCATCAAGTTCTGCAAGGTGCAGTGGTCGCACCATTTAGTTGATGAAGCCACTTGGGAATATGAAGATGAGCTCCGTGCCAAGTATCCTACCCTCTTCGTGTCTTCTTCTTCCTAGAATCTCGGGGCGAGATTCCTGTTTAGTGTGGGAGAGTTGTAGCATCCCATCTGTCTAAACATATGTAATGCTACATGGTCTAGTAATATAATGGCTACTTCCTACATATAATTGTTGCATCATAATTATATCATGCTCATGTCATCATGCCACCTTGCATTTGAGCATCATATAAAACCCTTTTGATTTGGTTCTTCTCTCATATGCATTATTAATTGTATTTGGCTCTTGATATATTGTATTTGAATCTTGATAAATGCTTGATGCCCAAGTTGAGTTGGGGGCATATCTTTTGTTCCACTTCCCCACCTTTCCTTGTCACCACCTTATAATTCCACCATTCTACTTACCCATGGGCTTTTATTTTCTTTTGGTATTTAATCTAGCTCATGGGAGATGGGAGGGATCCAATTCTATTTTCTTTTGCCTGGCCTTTATTCCACATTTTTGGTAATGCATGGGAATCATGTCATGTTATATTATTATTGTCGTCACAAGAATAAAACATGGCATTTAATGATTATGCATGGGCCATGCAAGAGTACCACCATCTTTAGCTCCTTTGTTTTTCTCTTTGTTTTTAGTGGATCTTTCTTTTGTGGGAGCCTCTCCATCTCTCTCCACCATCCCCATGTTCCCAACAAAACTTTTCCCCCATCATGCATGATCAAGTGGGATCATTTCTTCCCATAAACCCCACCTCTCTCTCTCTTGTGTTTTTCCTCACCATCAACTTGTTTTCAACCACAAACCCTCACCTCACTCCATACCCATCTCCTTGGCCCTTCAATCAAAAATTTGCAAAAATCTCCAAAAAGGTTTACTTTATGAGCTGGCTTAAATCTGCAACAAAACAAAAACAAAACAATTAGATAAATAAAAAGAAATAAAAAAGTGAGTGACCCAGCAGCAGCCCACCTACCTGGCCGCAGCCCAGCGGCAGCTTCGACTCGCCCTTCTTTTCCTCCTGGGCCTCCCCTTTCTCTTTCTCTGGCCCGATAACGCTTCACCGTTTGTCGCCGTCTCCCTCTGTTCCTCTTCTCCGTCGCTCCCTCTCTGCGCAGCGACAGACGACAGCGGGCAGTTGGCCGTCCCCGCCGTCATCCGTGTCAGCAGCACGCCGAGCGCGTGGCCGCCCGCCCTTATCTTCTCGCGCCGTGCGGTCAAACCCTAGCTGCTCGTCTTTGTTCTCCCCCTCCCTCCTCTCATGCGTGCCATGGCCGTCGCGAGACAGAGCCCCACGACGCTGCTCTCATACTAGTTCGAGACCAGGGACTCACACGCGGAGCACCGCCGTAGACCGTGGCGTCGTCCCGCCTGCTAGGAGGAGCCGGACTCGCTTGGAGCCGTCCCTCGCCAGCGAACCGCGCACCACCGCCGCGACATCGTCGTCTCCTCCGCTCCGGCCATCCCATCCCCCGTTTTCCGTGGGAATCAGACGAGGTGAGCGCCCCCTCGTTCCTCTCCGGTTTCCTCCCCTCCATGCGCCGAGCGCCGCCCGTATTTGACCCCCGCCGGTGAGGTGCCCCCCGACGAGCAGTACAAGGCCGTGTGCTCCCCCCTATTCCTTGAAGCCCTCCGCCCGGTACAGTCCCCCTCCGACGAGCCTTCCTGAACGAGATCCATAGCTGGTGTTCCCCTCTCCTCGTTTTGTTTTGGCGGCAACGCGAGATTTGCCACCGTTCCGCCGCAAACCTCGCCGGAAAACCTTGCCATCATCGGGACCGTCGCGGTTCAGTACACGTAGGTGCAGTACACAGCCGTAGCAGTTTTGCAAGAAAGCCCCCCCCCCCCCCCGCACTTTTGTCGATCACGCCCAAGTCCTTAGCAGCCCCAGCGACCCCACGAGTCAGCCCCGGTGTAGTTTGCAAGAAAGCCCCCGTGGTTTGGAGTTGCTCAACCCGCGCTCCCCTAGATCCCACACGTGGCAGGCCCCTGCTGGCGCGCCCGTGTGTGGCCCCGCGGATTGGCCGGGCCCACCGCCAGTCACTGAAGCTAGTCTCCCCCGCGGTGTAAAAAGCTTTCGCCGCGCCAGTTCGTCGAGTCAGCACCTGGCCCACCCATCCGTGACTGTGGCTAGGTGTGGCTGAGTGCAAAAAGGTTTTCATTTATCTGTTTAATAAAAACAATTTCCAGAAATGTTTTAATATGATTTAACTTCTGTTTTTAATAACTTTTAATTGCTAATTCCAAATAATACATATGATATATGTTTTTGAATCAGAAAAATGTGAGGATTTCAAATATGCCCTTCACAATATTATTTGAGCACTTTAAAATTTCGAGATGATTAAAATTACAATAAAATACCTTTTTCTTAATAAATTAATAACTTTAATTATATAACTCCAAATTTGACAAATAATATGTCTAAATCGATCAGCGCGACGAGCCCGTTCTATCTATGCTTTCCTTGTTCTGAATTGCAGCATGCATCATATAAACATTAAGTGTACAGCAAGTGTTATGAGAGCAAATCGGACTAAAAACTCAATAAAATGCTTTAATCTTGTACCCCACACCTCACCCATGCCATGCTACTTTATTGCCATGCAATTGTGCATCATTCATCATGGCATGCTTGTTTGCTTGTCGCATTTCAATACATATGCTTGTGCACTTTATTTATGTTGGCCCTTGTTTGTTTGGTTCTTCTTCGAATAGACGCTGAGCAGGGGATATATCAGGAATCCCAGGTGCACTACCCAGATCCGACTCTCGCTTCAACTGAGCTGCCAGGCAAGCACTACCACATGCTTGCATACATATAGTACCTATTGCCTCTATCTTATTCTTGCATCATTGAGTCGCAATTTCATTAAATTGAATCCCAAGTACTGCATAGCCTTTACTTTTAAACCCCACCGAAGCTTGTTCCTCCATCCCATGAGCCATTACTACAGGAGTTGTTTGAGCCATGCGGGTCGTAGAACAACATGTGTAGGGTATTTGAGAGTCTGATGGATAACGAGGTACCTAAACAACTTAACCTGAGTAGTAATGGGATAACTAATGAAAGTGGCACCCGTGAGCAATATCTGCTATTTGGCTCTTGATGCTCACTTGTGTCCCGTAGGACCCCGAGTACTTGATTCCTGTTCCTTGACTATTCGCACTATCCACATCCGGGAGGCCTTATGGACCCCCCTAAGCCAGAGCTTGATTCATTCTTATTTTTTGGGGCCACAAAGTAGTTTGGGGCTTTATTGCTATCCTGTACTTATGCCATGCTTTACTGCTTTATTTAAGATTATGCGTGGAGCACCTGTACTATTTTGGATCGTGACACGTTTTCGCTGTATCGACAAGCCCAGTCACACTTTCGGGTTCCCAGTCGTTTACCGCCGTCCACACAAACCCTGGGTCCGTTCCGGAGCCGGCCAACTTCGTTGCGGGTAGCTTAGTGGGGTGGCCCCCTGAAATGTTTCTGAATCCTGTGATCGCTTTGTCGTGAATGCCTCGTTGGGTTTTGAGTTGGTTTTTCTGAGGTTGATCGAGTGTGTGTTGCTATTTGTGCATCCCTGCAGGGTAAATCTTTCTGAAAGCCGTGTCCACGGTTATGGACGACTTGGAGCACAGTTTCTCGATCATAGACAAGTCTAACTAAAGTACCGCTTTTAAATTGACTAAGTACCTAACTAGTAAATAGTGCAATACTCATGGAATGGTTAATAAAACTGCCAACAGATGGGGGTTGTTCGTCCGCTTCCTTGTTGGTAAGCGAGGAGGAGGATGGATCCGTTAATTATACTGTTATAACTGTTGTTCTTAATTCACGGACATCCGTCTATCATTGGTTAGGCGGATGGTTAGCGAGTATCTATAGCCTTGTTAGTTATTATCTTTTGCTGCAATTGCGTCACCCCAGGTTGTGTCCCCTTTAGAGGCATAAAGACTTGCTGAGTACCCCTGGGGTCTCACACGATAAATTGTTTGATTCAGATGAACAGGTGTACTTGCAAGAAGCATACTGGGTGGAGGAGACGGATGATGTTGACAACGATCACTCGGTGTAGAGATTCCGGGAACAGGGATCCGTGAGATCTGTGGGCGGGATGTGTTTATTTATGTGGCATCTTATGCCGATTTGCTTCTTATCCGTACTCGGATCTTGTCTTCCGCTTCCGCCTGATACTCTGATGTTTGACGTATGAGTAGCTATCCTAAATTATTATCTCTATCTAGGATATTTGGATCTTGCCGTATGGCATTGCAATATTTCTATTTCTTTTAGATGGAATGGCTCTGAGGACTGTTGTATGTGGCTTGCATACATACTCACTTGTGTATGTAGTTGATCCCTTCGCCTACCGATCACACCACTCGTTCTTGTCCCGATGTTCTGAAAATGGTTAGGACGGCCGAAAGGTCTACCTGTGAGTGGCCCTTGGCCCCACCGTACTATTTTAACCATTTTCGCTCATCCAGGCATGTAACTAAATGGTTAGGACGGCAGCAGCTTCCCCAATCACTTCATGTGCGCCGTCATCAACGCATGCGACACCTCCGCCAACCGTGACAACACGGGCAATCGCGGTAATGAAACCGACCCGCCCCTGGGTGGCAACAACGGCAACGGTGGAAACAGCGGCAACGGTGGCAATCGCATCCCCGTCAACAATGGAGGAGCAGTCGAGCCCCCGACCATAACAAACGAGCAAACCGGCGAACGGGTCGCGATCAGGCTCAACGAGCAGGAGTGGGCTCGCTTCCGCAAGGCCTCACGAGGCACCCCTCTACCCTTCGGATCTCCACAAGAACTGCTAATGGGATACCGTTGGCTAGTGAAGGAGGATTCAAGCGCCAAGTGCAAACAACTGCGCAACTCGAGGCGCGCAAAAAGGCGGCAGACGAGTCAAGCCTTCGACGTGCTGGGCTCTCCTCCCACGGAGGATCCTCCTCAAAGGGCAACGAGTACCTCGCAAACAAGAGACGATCTCAGATGGCCCATCTCACCGAGCAAGAATGCATAGAATCTGAAAAAGTCCTCGACTTCAGCTCTATGACAGTCGATACACGGGGCAACGTGGTCCCCAAAACGCCACAGGCCACGGTGACCGCAGCCACCATGTACCTCCTCAACAATCAGCCGCCAGCTGGAGATCCCCGAGCCACTATGCACCAATCTACGATCGTAGGCTTGGGACTGGTTGAAGCTGCCCTCGACAAGGAGCCAATACCGGAGCCGAAAAAGGCAAAGCGCTACTCCTCGTCCTCATCCAGCGACGACAGTTACGACCTGTCTCGATGCCGCCTCTCACGGTGAGACGACCACGACTACGACGCGCATGATGACATCACGTAGCGCAAGATCGACAAATCAAGGGCGCGACGTGCCTGGTCGACTGACCCGGAAGAAGAAGATGTGGAGCTCTACGGCGCCAGATGCTTCAGCAGGTCCATCAGGCAAAAGCGAATGCCCATGGGGTTCAAACTCTCGTCGGAGAACCCGCAGTTTGACGGCCTACGGGACCCAAAGATCTAGCTGGAGGATCACATCTCCTCCATCAGGCTCCATGGCGGTAGTCGAAGCACGACCATGCAATGCCTACAGCTACAACTGCAAGGCGCCGCCCGAGCGTGGCTCAACAACCTCCCGCGCGGATCCATCCACAGTTGGGATGAGATGGTTTACAACTTTGTGCGCAACTTCAAGGGCACCTACAAGCGGCCTGCATCAATCGAAGAGCTGAGATGCTACCAGCAAAGATCGGGCGAATCACTATGCTCCTACATCCAAAGGTGGTCCATCATCAAGAACTCCACAGAGAATATCTCGAAGGATCGTGCGATTGACGCATTCAACAGCGGCGTCCGCCGCATAGAGCTCAGGGAGGAGCTGGGCCGCTCAAAGCCCAAGACCATCGACCACCTGATGGAAATCGCGAATCGGTGGGCCGATGGAGAAGATTCAGTGAAGAATTGCGTTCACTCTGACGAGGAGGCAGAACTCGAGCACAGACGCGATCGCCGAGGCAAACGCCGCATGCGCATCTACGATGACCGCGACGATGTCAACATGGTCGCAGCCGGCTACGCCGATAGATGCGATGACAACCGCAACAGCGGATACCGTAGCGGCGGATACCACGACTCCGGGAAGACCACGCAAGTGTGGCAACGCCGCGATCGTGATGAAGCACCCGCGACATCTATTGAAGACAAACTGT
Source organism: Avena sativa (assembly GCA_916181665.1). Taxonomy (NCBI): domain Eukaryota; kingdom Viridiplantae; phylum Streptophyta; class Magnoliopsida; order Poales; family Poaceae; genus Avena; species Avena sativa. The sequence continues at coordinate 434,646,801 of OV702289.1, forward strand.
CTGGGCCATGTACGGTGCACTTCTACATCGACAAGCATGATGGAAAGAAGAAGCCCAGCCACCTCCTCAAGGACTGCCGTGAGTTCCTCAAACTACATGAGGGATTAGCTCGGATGAACCGCAAGGCAGTCGAAAGAGGCTACGGAGCCACTCCCGGCGCCGTGGCACATGGCGCTCCGCCACCGCCACCTGGAATGCCCCCAAACGCAGCTGCACCGGACCAGCACCAGGGAGGCGAACCCTACCCAAGGGCCATGGGTACCATGATGATCCAAAAAGGACGCCCCTCCAATCGGGTGCAGAAGGCCATCACTCGCCAAGTCAACTTGTCCACACACTCGCCACCATCTACCACTGAGTACCTCAGCGGAAGCGAGTCCTGCATCACCTTCGACAAACACGATCACCCGCCTCAAGTACCTCGTCCAGGCCATTGTCCCCTTGTACTCGAGGCACAAATTGGAGGCTTTGACATGAGCTGCATCTTCATGGACGGCGGAAGCGGCATTAACCTTATATTCGCGAGTACCTTGCGAGCAATGAGGATCCCTCTGACTTGCCTTGAGGCCTCGGACACAACATTCCACGGCATTGTCCCAGGAAAAGGCGTATATCCCCCGGGCAAAATCAACCTTGACGTTATCTTCGGCATGCCGAAAAACTTTCGGCGCGAGCGCATTGACTTTGATGTCGTCGACTGGCCCTCACAGTATCACTGCATCCTCGGACGTGTCGCGTTCGCTAAGTTCATGGCAGTACCACACGATGCCTACCTGCAGATGAAAATGCCAGGTCTCAATGGCGTCATCATAGTCAACGGGAGCTTCGAGAGGTCCGACAGTTGCGACAGGGAATTCAACAGAATTTCCCAGTCCTTTGGCATGCAGGAAGAACTTGCAAGACTAAAGGAGTCGACAGACAACAGTCTGCCTCCCCTAAGCCGGCCAAGCTCGCCTGATCTATCTTTCGACTCATCAGTGCACACAAAGAAAGTGCAGGTCCACCCATCAGATCCCGCCAAAACGGCTCTCATCGCCAATAACTTGAGTGCCGCATAGGAACTCGCGCTCGTCGAATTCCTCCGTGAGCACTGGGAAATTTTTGCCTGGTGTCCTGCGGACATGCCAGGAGTTCCCAGGGAATTCGCCGAGCATGCACTCAACATCAACCCAGACGTAAGGCCGATCAAGCAAACATTCCGGCGATTATCTAAGCCACGGGCGAAGGCAGTCAGAATGGAGATCAATAGAATCCTCGACGCCAAATTCATACGCGAGATCAAGGAAAGCACTTGGCTCGCCAACACGGTGCTGGTACCAAAAAAGGACACGGATATCCTGCGAATGTGCGTGGACTTCACCTCTCTGAATAAGCACTGCCCAAAGGGTCACTTCCCGCTACCGCGCATCGACCAGATCATCGACTCCACCGTGGGATGCGAGCGCCTCTGCTTCCTCGACGCCTACTCAGGCTATAATCAGATTCGAATGAAGGAGGAAGATCAAGAGAAAACAGCGTTTACAACGCCCTTCGGTGTGTTCTGCTACAACACAATGCCCTTTGGGCTAAAGAACACAGGAGCCACCTACTAGCGGTGCATGCAGGCTTGCCTCAAGGAGCAACTTGGTCGCAACATTCAAGTCTATGTCGACGACATAGTAATCAAGACCAAGGAGGAAGCCTCCCTAATCGACGATTTGCGTGAAACCTTCGCCAACCTCGACCGCTACCGGATCAAACTAAATCCGGACAAATGCGCCTTTGGCATCCCATCCGGGCAACTACTCGGGTACCTCATCTCCGCGAGAGGAATCGAGGCAAACCCGAAGAAAATAAAAGCCATACTGGCCATGGAGAAGCCGAAAAACATAAGGGGCGTTCAGCAGCTGGCTGGGCGAATTGCGGCCCTCAGTCGATTCATCAATCGAATGGGTGAAAAGGCACTGCCCTTCTACCAACTCCTCCGCAAAGCTGAAAAGTTCGAGTGGACCAACGAAGCGCAAGAAGCGTTCGAAGACCTCAAGTGCCTACTATCCACCTCGCCAGTACTAGTGACCCCACGGGAAAGGGAACCACTGTTGCTATATATCTCCACCACCAACCATGTGGTCAGCACAGTGCTCGTCGTCGAGCGAGCCGAGGAAAACAAGGTCCACGGAGTACAACGCCCAGTATACTACCTCAGCGAGGTCCTCACGCCAACAAAACAACGGTACCCGCACTACCAGAAGCTGGCGTACGGCGTCTTCATGACCGCCCGGCCACTGTGCCATTACTTCCAGGAACACCCAATCGTGGTGGTCAACGACGCCTCGTTGGGGCATATCCTCAACAACCCCGACGCCACGGGACGAGTCGCGCTTTGGGGAATAGAATTGTCTCCATGAGACATTACATACGAAAAGCGCGACGCAATCAAGTCGCAAGTTCTTCCTGACTTCCTCATGCACTGGATGGAGAACCAGCTCCCTGACAAGCCAGATATGTCCTACCTCTGGACAATGCACTTCGACGGGTCCAAGCGGAAGGACGGAGCAGGTGCAGGTGTCATACTGACATCACCTCAAGGGGACAAGCTGAAGTACATCCTGCGAATGCAGTTCACGGCCTCCAACAACGAAGCTGAATACGAGGCCCTGCTATATGGGATGCGGATGGCAAATCCTACGGCGCCAAAAGGCTCATTATTTACAGCGACTCCAAGTTGGACGTCAACCAAACAATTCATGAGTGCGACGCACTGAACGACAACATGATCGCCTACCACGACCTCTACGACACACTCGAAGGGGACTTTGACGGCTGCGAACTGCGACACATAGGCCGCGAAAGCAATGAAGAGGCGGACGCACTCGCCAACATAGGCTCTACCTGCGCTCCATACCACCTGTGGTATTTCTCAAGCGCATCTGCGAACGCTCCATCAAGCCAAAGGCAGCAGAGAAGAAAGCAAGCGCAGCAACGGACTCGGGGGCTACGCCAGCCAATGAGCCAATGACACTCGATGACCTGGAGCCAATGACACTCGACGACCTCTGCTTCCTCGACGCCTACTCAGGCTATAATCAGATTCAAATGAAGGAGGAGGATCAAGAAAAAACAGCGTTTACAACGCCCTTTGGTGTGTTCTGCTACAACACAATGCCCTTCGGGCAAAGAACCGGGAGCCACCTACCAGCGGTGCATGCAGGCTTGCCTCAAGGAACAACTGGGTCGCAACATTCAAGTCTATGTCGACGGCCTAGTAATCAAGACCAAGGAGGAAGCCTTCCTAATCGACGATTTGCACGAAACCTTCGCCAACCTCGACCGCTACCGGATCAAGCTCAATCCAGACAAATGCGCCTTCGGCGTACCATCTGGGTAACTACTCGGGTACCTCATCTCCGTGAGGCAAACACAAAGAAAAGAAAAGCCATACTGGCCATGGAGAAGCCAAAAAACATAAGGGGCGTCCAACAGCTGGCTGGGCGAATCACGACCCTCAGTCGATTCATCAGTCGGATGGGTGAAAAGGCACTGCCCTTCTACCAACTCCTCCGCAAAGCTGAAAAATTCGAGTGGACCAATGAAGCGCAAGAAGCATTCGAAGACCTCAAGCGCCTACTATCCACTTCGCCAATACTGGTGACCCCACGAGTAAGGGAACCACTGATACTATATATCTCCGCCACCAACCAGGTGGTCAGCACAGTGCTCGTCGTCGAGCGAGTTGAGGAAAACAAAGTCCACGGGGTACAACGCCCAGTATACTACCTCAGCGAGGTCCACAGGCCAACAAAATAGCAGTACCCGCACTACCAGAAATTGGCGTACGGTGTCTTCATGACCACCCGGCGACTACGCCATTACTTCCAGGAACACCCAATCGTGGTGGTCAATGACGCCCCATTGGGACATATCCTCAATAACCCCGACGCCACGGGAGGAGTCGCGCTTTGGGGAATAGAATTGTCTCCACGGGACATCACATACGAAAAGCGCGACGCAATCAAGTCGCAAGTCCTCCCTGACTTCCTCGTGCACTGGATGGAGAACCAGCTCCCAGACAAACCAGATATGTCCTACCTCTGGACAATGCACTTCGATGGATCCAAGCGGAAGGACAGAGCAGGCGCAGGTGTCATACTGACATCACCTCAAGGGGCAAACTGAAATATATCCTACGAATGTAGTTCACAACCTCTAACAACGATGCTGAATATGAGGCCCTGTTGCACGGGATGAGGATTGCAAAAGCCTGCGGCGCCAAGAGGCTCATTATATACGGCGACTCCAAGTTGGTCGTCAACCAAACAATGCATGAGTGCGACGCACTGAACGACAACATGATCGCGTACCGCGACCTCTACGACACACTCGAAGGAGACTTTGACGGTTGCGAGCTGCAGCACGTAGGTCGTGAAAGCAAGAAAGAGGCGGACGCACTCGCCAACATAGGCTCTACCTGCGCCCCCATACCACCCGGGGTATTTCTCGAGTGCATCTACGAATGCTCCATCAAGCCAAAGGCCGCAAAGAAGAAAACAAGCGCAGCAACAGACTCGGGGGCTACGCCGCCCAATGAGTCAATGGCACTCGACGACTCTGAGTTGGACACAGGACTCGAATGACCAATGAGCGTCATGATGATCGAATCATCCTGGACTCAGCCGTACATCACGTACCTCCTCAGCAAACGGCTACCGGACGACCCGACTGATGCACGACACATCACGCGGTGATCCAAGGCATTCTCTGTTATCAACGGCGAACTATACAAGCGTAGCATCACAGGAGTACTCCAGCGATGCGTCTCCACGGCTGATGGAAGAGCTGTCCTCCTCGACATCCATGAGGGAACCTGTGGACACCACGCTGGCAGTCGCGCCCTCCTGGCCAAAGCTCTGCGAGCTGGGTTCTACTGGCCTACGGCCATGCGCGACGCCAAAGACATCGTCCAGAAATGCAACGCGTGTCAACGATTCACGGACAAGCCGCACACACCTGGCGCAGAGCTCCGGCCAATCCCATTAGCCTGGCCCTTCATGCAATGGGGACTCGACATGGTCGGCAAGCTCCCCAAGTCCTCACGAGGAGGTTACGTCTACCTCCTGGTAGTAGTCAACAAATTCACCAAGTGGATAGAAGCCATGCCAGTGACCAACCAATCAGGGCACAGTGCAGTCAAGTTCTTTGAGTCCATCGTCTTCCGCTTCGGAGTGCCACACAGCATCATCACAGACAATGGAACAAACTTCACATCCAAGGAGTTCCAAGAATTCTATGAGAATCTGGGAATCAACATCAGCTACGCCTCGGTAGCACATCCACAGACCAACGGTCAGGTTGAAAATGTGAACGGGCTCGTCTGCAGCGGCATCAAGAAGCGACTCCTCTAGCCACTCGAACAAGCCGCGGGTTGCTGGCCATATGAACTGCAATCAGTACTCTGGAGCCTACGCAAAACCCCAAACAGTGCAATAGGCTACATCCCGTTCTTTATGGTGCACGGGGCCGAAGCGGTGCTGCCCGCCGAGGTACGGTACAAGGATCCACGCGTGGTCGCTTATAGCGAGCAGGAGTCATCCGTTGCACTCGAAGACTCCGTCAATCTCCTTGACAAGGCAAGGGAAATCGCCATGGAAAGATCAACGATCTACCAGCAGAACCTGCGCAACTATCACAGTAGGAGGTTACGCCCCAGATCCTTCGTCGAAGGCGACCTAGTCCTGCGACTAAAGCACCAAGGACATCTCAAGCTCGAGTCCCCCTGGGAGGGACCATACATGATTATGGAAGTAATCCCAGGTGGCGCCTATCGCCTTCAAGATCTAGAGACAGGAGTCGCATACTCCAACCCCTGGAACGTCGTGCAGCTACGACGCTTCTACCCCTTTTAGTCGTTTTTACTTTTACATCACAAATAAGGCACTCACCCAAGGCTACTTAGCCACGCATTGTACTTCGTACTGTCTCATGAGTAAATAAATCTAAGTGCCCCAAAACTCTGTGTTCTCCTTTATTTTTCATAACTTATCCACTCGGGGGCTACGCCACCCTTTACACATCTGTTCTACAAACTAAAAACGTGATATCCTGAGTATCTGGCAAATCAATCGAAACCCTTGACACAACATCAACCCAGTTGCAACGCACCTGACAGGTTAACAAGGGACTGAGATAAGTGCATGGCCAGGCTAACGAAAAGGAATCACATAGTGCAACGCACACACACTAACGAATAGGGGCAGGCTTGGAAGGAGGATGGGCTCACCGAGATGGTTCAGAAGACATCGACGAAGCTCGAGGATGACGGAGTCGACCAGAAGAGGAAGTAGACAGCAGCGAGTCTCGGGTGAACGGCAATGCGCTCGCATGGTACACTGGGACGACGTTGGCGTCCTGCTGCTGCTCCAGGACTCATCTAGTAAGCTCCAGGTTCTGATAGGCTTTATGATGTCCTCGCGGTACTCCAGGAATCGTCAAGGTCCTTCTCCGGTGGTAGAACAACGGGACAGAGAGGAAGTAGAGGCCACGACAAAGGCGTGGATAGGAAGAAAGAAAGAAAAGGGGAAAAGGAGGTCCCGATCTGGTTGGGTTAGGGACATGTTGTTGCTGCTGTTTTATTGGCAACGTGAGGACAAGAGAAGAGAGGCCAGAGAGAGAAAATTTGGAGAGGGAGGCTCAGTACAAAATAAGAGAGCTGTGGTGGTTGCTTCAGGTAGATGTTTAGGTTGGGGTTGTAGGTAGCATGGCCCAACGGATGGGCTGCCTCCCCTATGTTTTTTGGAAAGGTTTTATTTATTTGAATGTTTCAATTTGAATAAAAGATTTGTAAAATAGTTTAGACAAACAAAATATCCAGAGAGTCTGGGGTTTTGATTTGAAATAAAGACGGAGATATTTAGATAATAAAGATAGGCTTTTAGGGAATAGTTCTAGGAAAACCAAACATGATGTCATGATGATGCTCAAATGCAACGTGGCATGATGACATGAGCATGTGGTCATGGTGATGCACAAAATAAAAATAACAAGCGATTTTCTAGTAGTGATTTTACCAGGGTGCTACAACATGTGTGCTTTTTTTACTAACAACAACTGGAGTCATTTCATGACTATACTTTTCATAGACCACATATGGATCCACCAATGTCATTGAAATGTGTGTTCTCTTCAGAGACCACACATCGATCCACCAGTGTCATTGCATGTGTGTTCTTTTTACTAACAACAACCCGAGTCATCGCATGTGTGTTCTTTTCACAATCCACCTATGGATCCACCAGTGTCATTGCATGTGTGTTCTTCTCATTAACCACAACTAGAGTCGTTGCATGTGTGTTCTTTTCACAGACCACATATGGAACCACCATTGTCATTGAAATGTGTATTCTTTCATTAACCACATCTGGAGTCATTTCATGACTGTTCTTTTCAAAGACCACATATGGATCCACCAGTGTCGTTGAAATGTGTGTTCTCTTCAGAGACCACACATGGATCCACCAGTGTCATTGCATGTGTGTTCTTTTTACTAACATATGGATCAACCAATGTCATTGCATGTGTGTTCATGTCACAAACCACACATGGATCCACCAATGTCATTGCATGTGTGTTCTATCCATGAACCACATATGGATCAACCAGAGTCATTGCATGTGTGTTCTTTCCACAAACCACATATGGATCCACCAATGTCATTGCATGTGTGTTCTTTTCCACAAAGCAAATATGGATCCACTAGAATCATTGCATGTGTGGTCTTTCCACAAACCACACATGGATCCACTAGAGTCATTGCATGTGTGTTCTTTCCACAAACCACCTATGGATCCACCAGAGTCAATGCATGTGTGTTCTTTTCACAAACCATATATGGATCAACCAATGGCATTGCATGTGTGTTCTTTTCACAACCCACATATGGATCAACTAATGCCATTGCATGTGTGTTCTTTCCACAAACCACATATGTACCCACTAGAGTAATTGCATGTGTGTTCTTTTCCACAAACCACATATGGATCCACTAGAGTCATTGCATGTGTGTTCTTTCCACAAACTACATATGGATCCTCCAGAGTCATTGCATGTGTGTTATTTTCCACAAACCACATGGATAAACCAAAGGCATTGCATGTGTTTTCTTTCCACAAACCACATATGGATCCACCAATGGCATTGCATGTGTGTTCTTTCCACAAACCACATGGATCAACCAGAGTCATTGCATGTGTGTTCTTTCCACAAACCACACATGGATCCACCAGAGTAATTGCATGTGTGTTCATGTCACAAACCACACATGGATCCACCAATGCCATTGCATGTGTGTTCTTTCCACAAACCACATATGGATCAACAAATGTCATTGCATGTGTCTTCTTTTCACAAACCACATATGGATCCACCAATGTCATTGCATGTGTGTTCTTTTCGACAAACCACACATTTATCCACCAGAGTAATTGCATGTGTGTTCTTTTCACAAACCACATATGGATCAACAAATGTCATTGCATGTGTTTTCTTTCCATGAACCACATATGGATCCACCAATGGCATTGCATGTGTGTTCTTTTCACAAACCACATATGGATCAACCAGATTCATTGCATGTGTGTTCTTTCCACAAACCACGCATGGATCAACCAGAGTCATTGCATGTGTGTTCTTTCCACAAACCACACATGGATCCACCCGAGTCATTGCATGTGTGTTCTTTCCACAAACCATACATGGATCCACCATTGTCATTGCATGTGCATTGTTTTGACTAACAACAACTAAAGTCATTGCATGTGTGTTATCTTCACAACCCACATATGGATCCACCAGTGTCATTGCATGTGTGTTCTTCTCATTAACCATATCTAGAGTCATTACATGTGTGTTCTTTTCACAAACCACATATGGATCCACCATTGTCATTGAAATGTGTATTCTTTCGTTAACCACACCTAGAGTCATTTCACAGACCATATATGGATCCACCAGAGTTCATTGCATGTGTGTTCTCTTCATAGACCACACATGGATCCACTAGTGTCATTGCATGTGGTTCCACCAGAGTTCATTGCATGTGTGTATTTTCACAATCCACCTATGGAACCACCAGTGTCATTTCATGTGTGTTCTTCTCATTAACCACAACTAGAGTCATTGCATGTGTGTTCTTTTCACAAACCACATATGGATCCACTAGTGTCATTGAAATGTGTATTATTTTCAACGACAGCTGTTGGCCACAAATAATCGGGAAGCAGAGCTAACCAGCAAGCGCTCTAGGCTTCTAGAAGACCCGATCTCCGATTGTTAGGTGCCGTTGGATCGGGGTGTGTGGATGATAAGGATGTTCTTCACGAGGGCGATCCGTGAGAAGTCTGTTCTGCGAACTGATTGGCAGTGGCAACGACGCTGGGCCTACGTCGTTGCCCTTATCCCCTTAACCTCAGGGCCGAAGCTTAGATCGTGTTCCTTCATCGCCATTGAGAGGGAGAGGCCCAAACTCAGTTTGCACGAGGCTCAGAGGTTCGTCCACTATGACATACTCGCGCTGCCGTTCGCGAGGCTTCCAGCCGGCTTCGAGCTCTCCTACGCCGGGGTTCCTGTCGCGCCTCTCTTGCATGACAACTTGTTGGCGAGGCAGATCAAGGAGCACCGCCGCCAGATGCCGGAGTGGAAGAGGGAAATGGCACGATACTCGCGCACGAGCGCGTACTGGCGAAAGCTGTTCAAGAAGGAGCGGGTTGCGTTGATTGAGCTGTGCAGAACCCACCGGCAGGAGATCCACCCAGATCTACGCAACCCCGAAGGGAGGCAGCGCTTCTGGGTAGTGCCTGGGCGTATGACCTCCACCGTTATCTATGCGGCGCGCCGTGAAGAATCCATGAGGAGGAGGAACGCTGCCGGGAACGTTGGCATTGATTCCGACATGGAGGAGGCTGGCGGCGACGCGGACAACGTCATTGATGATGGAGACTGCGGGAGCGTCATAGTCGATTAGGGCCACTTAAGCATAAATTAAATCTATGTACGGTATCTTAATGCCCTCTTTGGATCTAGGTCACTTGAGTCATGGTCGATTATCATCATAATCTATATATGTTGGCCATGTTTTAGTTGTCTTTGTCTTTGAAACTAGTCCAAACTCGTCCGATCCTGAAAATAAAGTTTGCGCGTTCCTGGCATATCGGATGGGACAATACGCTGACTCTACTCCTAGCACTTGATGGCACAGCCATAATTTGGACTGCGCCAGAGGAGAAGGGATCGAGCGTGTTGTAATAGTGTACTACTCCTGTCTAGATATAACTAACTTAGTTTTTTTAGATATTTAATAAATGTGTCTATACCCAAAACATGTCTAGATACATGTTTTAGGTTTCTCTGTCTTTCAAACTAATGAAAAGTCGTCAAATTCTGAACAAACAAAGTCATTGCATTCACATCTGATGGGACAATACGCTGACTCTGCTACTTGATGGCACAACCATAATTCTAGAGTGCGCCGGAGGAGATGGGAATCCAAGGGAGATGGGAACTAGTAGCTGCGTCCATACGCAGGTAAAAAATAAATGTAATAATATTTAAAAAATTGTAATATGGTCCACATGACCCCATCACAGACACGTTGCACGCGCCAGATATAAATAAAGACGACATGACTAATTTAGTTTCAATGATATAATTCAACATACGACATTACTGTGCCCGCATCTTTCTGATCCTCTTATTAGTCTGCTAGCCCATGCTGCATTAAGCATCAGTTGATGAGGATAAAAAAATGATAAAATGGCAAATAAAACAATTTTTAAGCTTACCTTTCATCTGGAGAATCATACAAAGATGAAATTGGCAGGGATTTATTATTTCTCCTCCAGTTAGCCGAAAGATCCTCAAGAACATCCTCAATCACCCCTGCAACTTCTTCATATTCTAATACACCTCCATTATTTGGCCTTTCCTCTCTGTTCCGCTTACCCTTTTGTTTCTTTTCACACTCTTTTCTCACCGGCACCTCCACTTCTTCATAAATTGGCGGCATATGTACGTTTTCCTTCGAGTGCTCATCACAATTTTCCTCCAGCTGCTGCACTTCCTCAAGTTCTTCGTCTTTGCGCTGCTCTTCCTCTAGTTCTGGCTGAGAAGCCTCATTTTCTACCACCGGGGTGTGAACAGGGACAATATCATGTGTAACTGGCTTTTTGCACAACCTCTTGATATGGCCGAATCCGCCATAACGTTTGCATTTCCTTTTCCTAGCTCCCAGCCTTGAACCTTTATCGGTGGAGGCTTTGATCCTTAGCTTTCTAGGCCTCCCAGGTGGCCTCCTAAGAACTGGTGGTTCAAGTCTGAACCCTGGATCGACAATCTCCCAATCATTTTCATCGGCCATAGGTGGTATGTTTTCTGCATAAGTTGCAGCAAACTTGTCCACGGAGAAATAGTTGTCGACATAGTTCTCTATTTCAGCTCCGCTACCTCTAAGCTTTAAGATGAAGTAAATTGCATGGTGACATGGCAGACCAGTAATCTGCCACTGCCTACATGAACAAGTCTTGTTTCCATTGTCTATAGTGTACCTCCGTTCACTTCCATGCTTGTATTCTGCATAAAGATCAGCCAATGTTTTGGAACTTCTGACTATCCTCATCTTTATCATTCTCATTGCCCTGGTTCTTGCATTCAGTAACATAACCACATTTGGAACTATTTTATGGCCTAAAATTTTTCTTGCAAAAATTATTTGCCTTAAATATATCTTCACCATTATGCACTGTCTTATTGCATCCAACAAAATAACAATTCCAAGTGTCTTCATGCCTGAAATCTTATCATTGAAACTCTCTGCCAAATTATTGCAAACAAAATCCACCTTGCTCAACTCACCAAACTTGCTTCTGGCCCATAGCTTGGTGTGATGTTCTTCAAGGTATTTTTTCACCTTTGGCACTACATACATGTCCTGCAAGTAAGTAGAATGCGTGCCTGGGGTGTATGTGTATGCTGATCGCCACAAGTCCTCTTCAAAGATCTTTCCTTTGAACTTCTTCGTGAAGTTAGTAGCGAGGTGCCGCATGCATTCACTATGCTCAATCCCAAGAAACACAGCATCAACAACATTCTCAAGACCCTCGCATGCACCAGTGTGTATCACCAAGCCTTCAGGGTGACCAATTACTGCCCGTAGTCTCTGAATGAACCATGTCCAGCTTTCATTTGATTCACCCTCAAGAATAGCATAAGCTACAGGTAGAAGCCAATTATGCGCGTCCAAAGCACAAGCAGACGCAACATGTCCCCTGAACTTCCCTATTAAAGAAGTTGCGCCTATTGCCAAGTATGGCCTGCATCCGTCTAAGAACCCCTTCCAACATGCCTTCAGGCAGACAAAACATCTCCTGAAGCATATCTTATCTGCCTGCTTATACCTGACCCGCCTCGAGACCTTTTCTCTTCCTTTCACAACCTCGTAATCGATGTCAACAACACTACCAGGTGATGTTTTCTCTACCTGAGCTTTGAAACTATACAACATATGAAAACTGTCATTCCACTTGCCTTGAATGAAGTCTACAGCCATCTCATTCCCATCAAAGACTATGTGGTAAGGAATCAGAATGTTAAACTTTTTGCTAATCTTTGCTCTGAGTTCAGTAGGTCCAATGTTATAATCCTGCCTCACCTAGTCAAGTATAGTAGCAGCAATCCACTTGGTAGTCGCCGGTCTAATTTTATCACTTAAAGAAGTATTAGGGCAGTTGTGTTTCTTCGTGTTTACTTTGATCTGCATTCAATAAGAATCCAAATAATTCAGAGCTAGTTATCAGCAGAATAAATATGAGAAAGACTGAAACTAAATGTAGCTATTGCAACCTGAAATGGGTGTCCACCCTGCATTGGATATGCATGTAATCTCCATTTACACACATTACTTTCCCTACAATGCACCCTAGATCTCTTTTGGTCGCTCTTTTCAATGATAAATTTGAACCCAACTCTGATTACATAGGTTGCAACTGCATATCTCCAGTCCTCCACATTCTCAAAGATAGTCCCCTCATCAATTGTAGGATTGTCCCAGTCAAAGTCTATCACTGGCCTGTCCTTGTCTTCGTCTTCGTCATCGTATGTACATCCCATTTCCACATCTTCACATTCCTCTTCCTCATTAGTCCCATAGTCAGGCTCAAAGTTCGAATCAACCAAATATTCCTACTCTCCATTCTATCAGGGTCAGCAGCCACGTCTGGATATGCTTTCTCATCATCATCCACACCGCCACACATTTCAGTGCCTTCATGCTCGCTTGACAAAGCATCATGCTCAAGGACAAGCTGTACAGACGTCCTGCGGTTACCAACACATATCCTTGCCATCACCACGGGACTAGAAACGCTAATTGGGGTATGCAGAAAAGGAATCACAGTTCTTACCCTTCAATATGGATGCACGGCACCTTCTCTGGTCTCCATACCTCCAAAGCTCTGCACCCCGCTTCCTTTTCCCCTGTTTCGTTGTCCTCTGTGCTCTTAAGACTTGAAGGAGATTCCGTGCTCTCCAGTCGCGCAGGACCCATCTCCGTGGTCTCAAGCCTCACAGGATCCATCTCCAAGAGGAATCCGGATCACTAGCGTCGTTGGGCACCTAACCCAACAGCCAACTCTTGGTTTTCGTTTTAGACGCGCCTGGGCGGTGGACGGCGGCAAGGAGACATGGCAGGGAGGGGAGAGGACGTGAGGGGATGGCAGGGAGGGGAGGGCGGGAGGATGCCGGCCCAAGGGGATGACGAGAGCGGTGCACGAGCGGAGTGGCGGTGGTAGGAGCAGAGGAGCAGAGCGGAGCTGGTTGCGACAAAACATGGAAAATTGCACAATAATGTGTTGGTGGGTGGCACCAGCCCTCGAATCTGGGACACACGCTGTCGAAGGTGGAGGAGGCGGGCCCGCCAGTCAAAAAACATACCACCTGTCAGCGCACTGTGCATGGTAGCACTTCACGGAATTTTTAGCAGGTCCCACATGTCAGTCTGTTTGATCAAAACTTGCATGCAGTGCATGGCTGGTTCACACGCTAGTTCCAAAAAAAGTCCGTTGATCCAAATTTGAAGTAGCAGTTCCTCTTCTTCTCCTTCATCTCCTCATCTCCTCGCAGTGGCAGTTCCGCTTTGTCTCCCTCATCTGTTCTGCTCTTCTTCTTCTCCTCGTAGTGGTAGTTCTTCTTTCTTCCTCGATCAAAACATTCCCGCACGTAAGCCATGGCCAGTAGCCGGATGAAGAGGAACTGGTCCGATCTCCCGGCCGACCCACTTCACAAGATTGCCGACTACTTGCTGGAGAAAGAGGAGTACGTCGACATCTATGCTGCTTGTCGGGAAGTCTGCACCGATCGGCGCCACACTTTAAAGGTGCCCGAATTCCATCTCAACAACTGGATCATGATAGATCACACACTTCTAGACGTTGGCGACTTCACCTTCCTCAACCTCGCCACTGGTCGTTGCTTCAGGACGAATCTAATGGACGTCCATCGTATGTTCACATTCACATCCGATATATATATAACATTCATTTATTGGTATTTTCCATTGTAAACATCTTAGTGCTAACTGATGCCCTATTCTTCCAAAAGATTCTACTTCGTCGGTGTTTCTCGTGGCGTCATCGTGCTTGCTTAGAGGGTGGAGCCGTACCAGATTCAGCTTCTGAACCCAATCACTCATAAGTCTAACACTGAGTTTCAAGCACACATACAATCTGATCTTCTGCAATCTGTCGTCATGACGAAGTCCCCGACGATGGTGTTCGTTTGCACTGATTATCCAGATCATATTGCATGGGCCGATGAGAGCACCCCAACGGGGCAAATCAATGAATCATTTGGAGAAGGATTGTATTCGCCACCTCCTGATACGCTTCTGGACTACATGACGGCATTCTGAGGGGAAGTATATGCATTACTTGAGAATGGAGACATCTTGTCGACCAACATCCAGTTAGAGCAGCGCGCGAGCGCTATCACGATGGCCAAAATAATTTCAGCCCCAGTCTTTGAACAGGTACGCATAACCTACAAGTTTTACCTTGTGGAGTCAGATGGTGATCTGCTTCTTGTGTTGAACGGGGATTTCGCCAAAGGGCAACCGGTGTTGTACCGGGTGGACACAGAGAACCGCTCTCTCGAGGCCGTCTGTGACATTGGAAGTCATGCCCTCTTTGTTGATTACAATTGGTCTATCTCCATTGACATCAGGTTATAGCCCACAGTCAAACTCGGTTGCATATACTATAGGAATTATATCAGACTGTACGATCATGAGGTTCAAGCCTGGGAAGAGGAACCAACAATGGTAATGTATGGCTTAAGTCTGGAACATACAACGAGGCCTTACCCTCTGGACGAGATACTGGCAGCACATTACAGACGGAGAGAGTTCTCTGAACATGTGTTGCAGCATGCGGGAGCCGACGATGATGAAATATATTGGGGAGAATGAATCCTATATTCATCCTAGGTTATTTGCTAGCATTTTCAGGTCTATTTTTCAAAGTAGAAATTTGTACTGTATTTATATTATCTCGATCAGCAGTATGCGTATTACCTTTCAGACAAAATTGTAATGTATTTAATTTCAGTACTTTTAGAATTCAAAGTATTTATTTTTAGGAGCTTCTTTCAGAATTCTCTGTGTTCGACAGCCGGAGCTGGCGGCGGGCATCAGCTCAGCGCTGGAATTTAGGTTCCACATGGAAAATTGCACAATAATGTGTTGGTGGGCGGCACCAGCCCTTGAACCTGGGATGCATGCCATCGAAGGTGGAGGAGGTGGGCCCGCCAGTCAGAAAACATGCCACGTCGGCATCCCCTGTTTTTGATGCCCTTTAAAAATGAAAACATGCCACGTCGTCATCCCCTATTTCTGATGGTGTTGCTACAATCGACGTTACATGGTGGCATAGAAATAATATCGTATAAACATAAGAGCACGGTCGTCAACATTTCTAAAATGAAACCCGGTCTCCTACCTGTCCTGGTACATTGCCCGATGAGGTGGATAACCACGACCGATCTTTTTAATACGTTCACACTCTTATGCTAAGAAGGGAAATAAAGATTGAGCGGTTAATGCAACGAGTGTGGAATTATTACCCTCTAAGGAAATGGGAGATGGTTATTTTCACGCATGCCCGTAGTCCAAGCCTACTGTCAGTCTTTCACTCCCCTTTTCTGACAAACCACAGTTCACCTTGCACAGCTCCTCCGCGCCGCACCACCTAGGGTAACATGGCCCCTCCTAAGCAGCCGCCGCCGCCACGACAGCCGCCGAAACTAGGGTATTTAGCCCGTGTAAGGCAGTCATGAAGCTCTACTACAAGGACGGTCTCCCATTGCCCTGCTAGGCGGATGATTTTCCTGAATATGCCGAATCGGCCGCGGCGGCAACGGCGGCGGTGCCGGATGCGGCAAGTAGGGCCAAGAGAGCAATGTGGAGAAATCGCGCGGCGGCATTACGGCATGCTCTAGGCAGTGGGAACAAGGTATGTATCAAATCATTCACGAGAGCATGCCGCCGAGGGTACACACCCTCGAACAGGGCAACACCAACGTCTAGGAACTCTCGCATCCACGCTTCGGCGCCGGCTACCTTACCGCAGTGGGGGAGGCTAGGAACACGCCGTCTGCGGCAAATATGCTACATCCTACGCACCGTCGGAGGCTGTACCGTGGCGGCGACCAAGCGTCTACACTCAGCATGCTGGATTGTTCGACAGTTGGAGCCGGCGGTGGGCATCAGCTCAGCGCCGAAATTCAGGTTCGAGTTCACACGGACCTACGATCCCAAGAAGGAGATGCCGAATTTTAGTTTCGAAGAAATCGTTGCAGCGGCACGGATGGTCCAACTGAACCAGGACTGGCGCATGCAAATCGCTCATGCATGAACGATGCAGATTTCTTGTAGTTTGGCGGGGAGGCAATAGATCAGTTTGGGTTAAGTGATCAAAGTACTTATGTCCTCTCATGGCAAATGCCAAGCCAACTTTTCTGAGGGAGATCTGTAGTTTCTTCAGTGTAGAATAGTTAAGTTCGGACTGAAGAATGACTTTTGTAGATGAAATGCTGACGAATTGTTCTATAAACTAGTAGGAAGTTTAGCCCACTTTTGTGCAGGTATAAGACCCTTTTGTATGGAAGTACTACTGTTGTAAGCAAATACTATCAAGTATCTATTTCCTTCAATTACTAGTCGTGGTTAAATCCAGTTAACTGGCATTTTTTATCCCAGACTACAGATTTTGCGTCTGTTGTCTATGCTGTAAACCATTTTTCCTTTGTCTTGTGTCGTCTGCAAAATGGTCATGCAGTTCAACGTGTTACAAATATAGCTACCTTTTTCTTGAAGAGGAGATGGACTACATTTTCCTGGCATCCACATAATTGACATTGCTCATTGCCAGACCACCCTCTTTTCATGAGGTTGTCCTTGGTTATTCACAGAAATTATAAAGCACAGTGTTCAACTACATCGATTCAAATTATTACACACACACTACATCAAATTCATTACCCACACATACTACATCGATTGAAACTATTACACACACATACTACTTCAAACTATTACACACATGTACTACATCGATTCAAACTATTACACATTTTTAGTCGATGCTAACTTCCTGTTACGCTCTCCATACTACAAATTCATTAGCCACACATACCATGACAATTCACTAGAGCTCTGTCTTCACTCGAGGGAAATCAGAACCACCAGCTCGTCTAAGCCCAGTTCCCCCACCGAAACTGTGTGCGCCGTCGCGAAACGGTGGTGGTCCTGTGCCATCGATCCTTCCAGGCCAACACTGCAGGCGATGAGGATGCTTTCTGGCAGCCTCTTCGGGGCCCTGAATGCCATGTATCGATTCTAGAACCTCCTCTAGGTGGATGATCACCGGGTGCTTCCAGCAAAGCTGTCGCCCTGCCTTGCTTGGAATCTGCACCTCGTACATCTTAGGAACAGCGTCAGGATCTTTCAGCCATGCCTTTACCTCGATGACCCATCTGTCGCTCGGTGTCATGATTTCCACCAGCTCGCCGCCAAGGCTACTGACGACCTGCTTGAGGGCCTCCGGCTCCCAAGCATCCAAAGGGAGGCCGTCAAAGACGAGTTTGGAGAAGAAACGAAGCTGCCCCAAGCGATCGTCCCACCCATAGGCGCGATGCCAACGCATGAAGCTCATTTTCTCCCTGCAGCACTCGAAAGAACAGGAAGAATGCAGAACGCGCTCGGTGTCTGAGTTGTGCTCAAACCGGACGAAAAAATTGAATGGCGGCGCGCATACCTCAATCTTGACCTCATTTCGTCTGATCCCAAAATGATACCTGAAAGCCGACAGCAACTCTACCAGCGACACGGCGGGACGGACGCCTAGCACGGTGGCCATGAGAGCATGGTCGTCGAACTGTTGTGCCAGGGCTACCATGCCTGGGGTGCACGACAGCACACAACTTCCCGAGGCCGGTCACCGGCCTGGATCGCCCGACGAGACTTGCTCTGCCGTGCGAGAAGGACTAGCCAGAGGCGAGATATTAGTCCGGGGACGTGAAGCTCTGATACGGCGGACGATGCGACAGCGACGGCTGCGAGCTTCGATTAGAGGCGTGGGAGGTTGACCGGACATGGCGGGGACGCAAATTAGAGCAAGTGCGAGCTCCGATCTGAGACGAGCAGCCGGAGCTGAGCAAATGTTATGGGAAGGGGAGCAGGGGAGAAGACCAGAGCAGAGTAAAGAAATAGATCTGGTCCACTCAGGGATCTGGTCCACGCAGGGGTAAGCTAGTCCATGACCGCAAAAGATAACAGGGAATACTGATAGGGCGGGCCAAGAAGAGTTGACCTAACGATGGTATTTGAGTTCAACCGTTTTTTGTATGGTTCAAACGACCGTTTGGCGTTAGATTTGTATTCACCCCCATTTAGCCCTTCTGGACAATTGGCAATTCTACTACAGCCCCTCCGTGTGATTGATGACAACTCAGGTACCGGGATGCACTCGCCCGGGAAGTTTGGTACCGCAAACGAACCATCCCCCTGCATATAACCCACGCGTGCGACCCGAGCCCCACCACCAACACCCGCTTCCTCGCTCGCGTGACCCCGGCCCCACCCTGCTCGATCTGCATGAGAACCCCGTCCCCAACCTCCTCCTGTTCCCGTCCCTTGGAGCTCCTCGATGCGCCGCCGCCTGCGCTCGCTTCTGTGGCGCCCTGGCCGCGCTTGTCTCGGCCCCTCTCTCCAGCAGGCTGCGTGAGCCCTGTCACCTCTGCTCGCGCGGGCGCCAGTCCTGGCCACCATTGACCGTGCGAAGCTGGCACCACCGTCATCCACGGCGCCCCTTCTCTCTCTCCTCCGGCCGTGGTGTTGTCCATGTCTTCCCCGAGCCCCGCGCGTCCCCGGCCAAGCTCCGTGTTGACCTCGCCCCTCAAGACGCCGCTCTCGGCCGCCTCCGACCTCGTCGGCTGCTGCCGCAAGTAGCGCCGCTCAGGACCTCCGCCCGCCTGGTTCCCGGATGCCTCGCACGTCCCTCCCCTTTGATCCCTGCATCCTCGACGCCGGCGCCTCGAGCGTCACCATCTGGTATCGCGTTCCCGTGTTGCCCGCCTTCCTCACTTAGATCCCGAGTTCCTCCCGCCACCATGGTCGCCTGCTCGACCCCAGCGGCGCCTCCTCAACCTGAGGCTCGCCCTTGACCTTGCAATCCCCTGTAGCACTGACGGCTTCCTGTCAAAGACTGCGTCTCCCCGGAGCCCTCGACCGCACGCCAGAGTCCGTGCATCCCCTGTTCTCCCTGACACCGGCGCCTTCCTGTAGGTTCCTCCATGCGCGGTTGTGTCTCTGCTTGACACATTCATCTGGTCAGGCTACCAGGAACCCGAACGAGCGTGTACTGCTATCACAGGTGGTGATGCCCTACATTGCTCTATGTTCCGGATGGTCTTTGTTTGCATGTTGGTACATCTATGCCAACCATTTTACTCGGTGCTCCTATGGTTCCTTTTGGTCAAGGCTCCCCGATTCGTGATGCGAAGATGTGGAGTGGTGATACTGTTTGTGGTGTGGAGACGAGAGAATTGTGCTTGTGTGGTAAGCTTATGGTTTTGATGCTTGAGGAACAATGTTGTGACAATGTGGCTATCCGAGATACGCCATGCGACAAGCCAGAACCTAAGGACGACTGCTCCCAAGGACGGCGGTATTCAAGGATCGTCTGCCACCGATGATAGGGTTCACCAAAGAAACCCATGCTGGATTCAGAGATCCTCGACATGGACCTGAAGACTGATCCCGCCAAACCCCGAAGACCTTTTGGAGACCCAACCAAACCCTTGAAACCCCAAGATCTTTGGAACCCTATGTGTTACCCTAATCCCCTATATTTTATAACATGACTTTTAACTTGTGCAAATTTAATTGTTCATGTCGCATAAATATTTTACCGTTTGGGGAATTATAGTTGATTCACCTCATAATTAAATATGGAGACTATATATGGGTGATTCTAGTCTTATATTGGCTCCATTTAAATTTGTGTAGCGAACCGATGCCATGATTTGCCTTGTTAATATAACATTTAAATTGCAGGGTACCTAAAACAACTTGAACCTTCTAATTAATTGTCGGGACCCTGGTTTCGCTTAATATTGCCTAGTCGCATCGCACCTTTGCCATGTCATGCATCATATCATACAGGATGCCCGATCTTCTATCGTAGTATTAAATAGTGCATCCGGTGTTTCTTTTAGTGCTTTGGTTCTTCGCGGATTAGGTTGTTGAGTTGATGTGCGAGTCGACAAGTTCTTCGGATGTGTATCTTTGGCTATGTTTCCAGGCGAGCAATCTCCCCTTTTCTACCTATTTTACATTTATAGTCTTTACTTCCTCCTGTTGATCTATTGCTATCCGTGTTGCGATACTTTAGTTCCCGTGCACCATTTATATTCCTTGCAGCCCGTATATTGCCTTGGACACATCCTATTGCCTATTGTTTGATAGACAGTCGGCATTGAGAGTCGTAGTTGCTTGCTCAGGTCCTGCTTCGCGCCGTTGTCGTTCCATCGTTCATGGAAGGTTGCCACATGCTTAATGGTGGAGATGATCATGACTTTCAATATAACTTGTTAATTAAAATGTTGGGCATAGATATAACTAATGCAGAGGCACCGGTGGGTAATAGATAATATTTGGTTTTTAACCGCTCACTTGTGTCCTATAGGCCCTGAGTACTTGATATCTGTTCCTTGACTATTCGCACTATCCATATACGGGAGACCCTATGGATCCCCCTTTGCCTGAGCTTGATTCCCACTTTATTTCTTAGGGCCACAAACTAGTTTGGGGCTTTATTACTATCCTGTACTTATCCCATGCTTTACTGCTTTATTTACGATTGTGTGTGGAGCACCTATACTGTTTAGGAATCTCGCGCCATGTTTATGGTGTATCGACAAGCCTAGTCACACTTTCGGGTTCCCAGTTGTTTAGCACCATCGTCGCAAACCAAGGGTCTGTCTCGGAGCCAGCCAACTTCGTTGCAGGTAGCTTACTGGGGTGGCCCCCCAAAATAAATTGTGAATCCTACGAATGCATTATCGTGAGGCCTCGTTGCATTTTATTTGGTTCTTCCCGAGGTTGATCGTGTATGTGTTGCTATTTGTGCACCCCTGCAGGGTAAATCTTTCTAAAAGCCGTGTCCATGGTTATGGACGACTTGGAGCACAGTATCTCGATCATAGACAACTATAACTAAAGTAGTGCTATAAATTTAACTTTGACATGTCTAGTAATCAGTTTCACTACAATGGAATGAGTAACTAAATGTGCCAACAACTGCTGGATTTGGAATGTATTATGCTAATTGTATCTGACTAGTAAGTGCTGCAACTATAATGGAATGAATAAAACTGCCAACTATGAGAGTTCCTCGGTTTGACTTCCTCATGTGGTCTTGAGGGGGAAATACCAGGTTGGGTATGTTTTGGTGTTACTATCAGGTTGGATCCAAATAGTTCTTTCTTATCCCTCTCTAATAGCCGACAGTTGTATTGAGTCTCTATAGGTTGTTTAGTGCATGCTTCGTTGCCGCTTCAGTCCACCATGCCTATGTAGGCGAGAGCCGCCGAATTCAAGACTCCCCATGTACTAGCCTCAGTATTGACCGCTCCCTTTTTCCTTTGCCTTTTTTATGCAGCCCGTCCTACGAACGCCTCTAGATCTACACCACCAAGTCCCCCAAGTGGACCGATGACTTGTGCTCGAGCCAAGGTCCTCCAAGCTAAGGTGAATTCGCTCCTATACTTATGTGACTTCGATACACCCCTAGATGGCTTGCTACTTCATGCCCCGACACTATGCATCATCAGGTATGAAGACACGAGCCAGCGGAGTGATACGGAAGCCAGCAGCTGCTAGTAGCAAGCGGTACTACCGGCCCCAAGTAGCGGTACTACCACCTAGAGCACCCGGTCCTACCTCCCTAGACAGAGAGCTTCCACCAGCAGCCCCAGACCTACCCGGTACCTCCGAGCAGTACCACCGCCTTCAACCGGTCCTGTCGCATCCATCGAGAGGTACTACCACCCACGCCTGAAGACCCCGCCAAAGCCTCCGCCCGCACCGGTATCTGTAGGAGGTGCTACCGCGACTTACCGGTACTACCGGTCATTAGACATGGTACTACCGGTCGACCCAGGGCCTGCGCGTCCCAGCTCGGCCCTTTGGCCTTGTAACGCACCCCTTTGATATTTTAGTTGCCTAAATTACCCCTAAACTTGTGGTTGGCCTATATATAGCCCCCACCTCTATTGTAATACTTAGGCATGATATTTGGAATTAGTGGAAACCCCTTGTGGATCTATCTAGTTCTTGCCTCATGCTCCTTGACAAAGGAGCACCAAATATCCCAAACCTTGTTGGAGTTTGCATCGTGCATCTACGTTGTACAAGAACTAGGCATCGGAGTTCCTTTGCCTAGATGTCAAGGTCTCACCGTGTCTCCCTACTCGCCGTGTCGGTTCGAGAGAGAGTCCTCCGCCCGACGCCGATCCTAGGGATTGCACCCAACCGGTCACCGCCGGCATGAGCTATTGGTGTGTATCGTGGTTTTGCGTGACTGTGTTCATCATGTTCTTCGTGCGTGCGTTCGTCGTTTTCATCCGCCTCTCCTTCTCCCGTAGTACATCCTCGATTTGAATAGGATTCATGAAAGATCAGGCCACCCTAGAGGTTTTCCCTCAACATATTGGCATTAAGAGCTTCGTTGCTCACGAATTCCCCCACAATTTTTTCTTTTATCCCCAAAAGAAAAGAGAGCCCCAAAATTTTCCTTTGGATCGATCTCTAGATTTGGGGAGTTTTCTGTGGTTTTGGTCCATAGATCTGTTGCTTGGGGTATTGATCTACCTTCTTGGTGTGTTCCTAGCCCCAATTTTTGTTAGATTTCCACAGATTTGAGCATTTTTGGGCCGATTTTCCGGTCAAGTTCGAGATCCATGTGCCCAGGAACCCGCGGAGAGGTACAACCACAGATCTAGCGGTACTATGGGCGAGCGGTACTACCGGTCACCACCGGTACTACCGGCCAATTTCGGCGGTACTACCGCCCCTGTCAGATAGTAATTTTCTCAACCCCCAATTTTGTTTGTTGACCTTTTCCTTTGGGTTTGTTCGTGTTTCACGTCTATGTCGCTCTACTAACAACAAGCTTCCGCATCTACCAACACCCCGCACTTATCGACACCGTGACATCCGAACACCATCCCCAACACCGGTAGCAAGTCGTCAACAATACCAAAGGTATAACTTGCTCCACCTTGTTAACCCTTCTTCCTTTTGTGTACCTATCCTATGAGAGCATCTCATTTTGTGTTTGCCTAAGCATTGTGCACTTGCCCTTGGAGAAGTGAGAGTGTTGAAGCAAATAAAAAGTGACATAGTTGTATACGAAGGGAGAAAAAGAATAAAAAATAGAGAGAGAGAAAAATAAAAACAAAAGAAAATAGAAAGATACAAAGTATCCCAATACAAAGAGAGTCTCAAGCTTGTAAACAAAGAGAGAGATAGAGCGCGACCAAGGCAAGTGCACAAATCTGTTGCTTATTTCTCTTTTGGCGAACGAGTTGTGGTCTCTCCTTGCATTGGCACGACACTGAGCGTAGTCTTCGTTAGGACCTTTTTGTGCTCATTTTATAGTCGTGCTAACCAGACCCATCCCCACGTGTGTGTATCCTTGTGTTTTGTAGATCATTTCCTTTTTGCTTTTGATCTTTGGTTCTCTACCACTTTTGACAATAACCTTTTCTTTGGATCGTTTCGTTTGGTTTTCCACAACCCTAACCTTCCACCAAAAGCTTTTGAGAGTTAGTTCTTTCTTTAGTGTGAGGTTTCTTTGCGATTTCACTTTGCACACTTATAGCTCTCACTTGTGGTTTCTAGTTCAATGTAATCCCCAAGGTAAGGTTGAAGGTTCCCCCACCACATATTGCTCTCCATAGACAACCCTTTGTGTTTTGCATGATGGATAGGCACGGTGAGTCGAGCCAACCACCTTCACAAGAAGAAGAACATGGACCGTACATGACGCGCGGAAGCCACTTCATCTTCCAACAAGAGTTTCGTGATCGTTGCCAAGCTCTCGAGACACGTCAAGACGAACAATTTGGCGAGGTGCAAGCCGAGTTCAAGAACATCGACAACCGCTTCGGCAGCCTTGAAAGGAAAATGCATGCAATGCATCACAACTTTGGCCACCAAAATGAAGCGCTCCAACGCTCCGTTGCCAAAACAAATGACAAGCTTCGTGTCCTCATCGACAGAATGGCAAGACAATGTTCACGTGCTTCAAGCTCTTCAAGCTCTTCGCATCGTCATGCACCTCTTCAACAAGATCTTCATCCAAGTGCTCCAAGACGCAATGAAGGCCCCGTGGTTGAAGATGGAACCTCTTCGAACTATGTACCTTCCCCACGGCACGCCACAACGTCAAGCTATGATGGTGATTTATCTTCAAGGCCACAAGCAAGGCGAGAAGCACACCATCATCATGCAAGGGCACTAGTGATCCAACAAGCGCAACCATAAGAAGAACCGCGAGTGGAACCTCAAGCCCAACCTCAACTACATCGCCATCGTCACCGTGACATTCTTGCAACTACAACTGATGCTCCAATTTGGAGGATCAAGCTCGCCATCATCATGAAGCTCGCCAAGATCCTCATCTTCGTCATCGACGTCATGAACGTCCACACTGACACCATGGTCATCAGAAGCCGCCCCCTCCACACCACCAAAACTCGGAGCGCCAAGTGGTACAAGTTGAGCGACGCACACCACGTCATGAGGCTCAAGACCATGATCTTCATCGTGAGGCCCATGTGCCTAATTATCATCACCAACCGAGGAACAAGCCTCCTCTTTGTCATCAACCGCGTCATGAGGCTCCACATCCTCAACACCCTCATGAGGCCCAAGTGCCCCAACATCGTCAACAACCGCGCCAATAGCAAGAGCAAGCTCCACAACAACAATATCAAGAGCAAGCTCTGCAACAAGGTCGCGAGAACCAAGTTCCACCGCCTCAACCACAAGATCATCAACAAGGTCACCAAGCTTGTCGCAATGACCGCAATGATGAAGAAACTTTCGGCAAGCTCAAGTTCACAATGCCCAAGTTTACTGGATCCAATGACCCCAAAGAATACCTCTCATGGGCACTCAAAGTCGACAAGATCTTCCGCATGCACAATTATAGCAACGAGAAGATGGTCGCCATGGCTTCGATTGAGTTTGATGATTATGCCAACCTTTGGTGGGAACAAGTTCAAGTTGCTCGTGACGCAAGGCAAGAGCCACCAATTACGACTTGGCATGACATGAAGGCTCACATGAGATCGTGTTTTGTCCCCGCACACTACATGCATGACCTCTTCAATAACCTTCAATCGCTTCGTCCATGGACAAAGATCGTGGAAGAGTACTTCAAGAAAATGGAGCTCAACTTGATCCGTGCCTGTTGGAGATATGCCCTAGAGGCAATAATAAATATAGTTATTATTATATCTTTGTGTTTATGATAAATATTTACATTCATGCTATGATAGTATTAACAAGGAAACATTAATACTTGTGTGATTTGTAAACTTAATTTGAAGTCCCTAGTAAAGCCTCTGTATAATACTAGCTTGTTGGTTAATAGATGATTGTGGTTTCCCTATCATGAACATTGAGATGTTATTAACAACAAGATCATATCGTTAGGAGAATTATATGGTGGACATACTCCTATAGATAAGCGTAGCATAAAGATCAAGTCATTTTAATAGTTCAATTGCTATATTCTTTCTGATACATAGTTATCTAATTCCTTCGACCATGAGATCATGCATATCACCTTTGTCGGATGGATGCTTTGATGACATCAAACACCACACCGTAACTGGGTGGCTATAAAGGTGTCATTGAGTGTTCAGAAAGTATTGGTTGAAACACATGGATCAAGAGTGGGATTTGTCCATCCATATGACGGATAGATATACTCTGGGCCCTCTCGGTGAAATGTCATCCAATTAGCTTGTAAGCATGTGACTGGCTCACAAGGGATCACATATCACGGGAACGAGAAAAGAGTACTTATCAGTAACGAGGTTGAACTAGGTATGCAGAGATACCGACGATCATAACCTCGGATAAGTAAACTATCGTGAGACAAAGGGAAATTGATATCGTATGTAAGTGGTTCATTCGATCGCAAAGTAATCGTAGAAATATGTGGGAGCCATATGAATTTCCAGATTCCTCTATTGGTTATTGGTCGGAGAAGTGTCTCGATCATGTCCGCATAATTCACGAACCGTAGGGAGACACACTTAAGGATTCGACGTTGTTTGAGTAGTTATGGAATGATGAGAAAGAGTCTGAATGTTGTTCGGAGTCTCGAATGGGATTCGGGATATCACGAGGAGATCCGGAGAATAAGATTCATATAAGGAAAGTCCTGTTTCGGAGTTGGGGAATGGTTCCGATGTTTTCATCGGGAACATTCTAGAAGGTTCTGGAATGTCCGGCACTCCGGGGGGGGGGGGGGAGGGTACATGAATGTGTCATTGTAAGTTGGAATCATTGCATCATGTACTAGGTGTCTTTGCTGTCCAAAATAAAGGGTTTATTTAAATCCTAAATTGAAAAGTCAAACAGCTAGTTTGAAAGTCAAACGGCAATTTTTGGAAAGAGGAGGAGAAGTGGAAACCGAGTTGGGGAGGGATTCCCTCCTCCCCAAGCCGGCGCCCCACCGAAGCCGAGTTGGGGAGGGACTCCACTCCCTCCCCTTGGCCGGCCAGCCCCTCCACCTATATAAGGAGGGGCAGGGCTCCCTCCTAGCACACAAGTACCTCTCCTCCAAAACCCTAGATTGGCGCCACCACCTCCTGCTGCTGCCGCCACCTCCCAGGGTTGCCCTAGCCGCCGACTTGGGGTGCCCCAAACCCTAGCCGCCGGCTCTAGCACCTCCTCCTTGGTGTATCTAAAACCTAGATCGCCGAGGAGCCCTCTCATACTCCACCATACTCGCTCCGGCTTAAGGCAAAGCCCTGCGAGATCTCCCCTCTACTTCCGGTACCACGCCGTTGTGCTGCCGGAATCACGAGGAGAGTTCTACAACCTCCGCTGCCTGCTTGAACAAGGGAGAGGAAGGTATTCGTCGAGTACCGAACATGTGACCGACTACGGGAGCGCTGCCGGAACGCAGCGCCGGAAGGATCGTCTACGCGATCTTGAGATCGGAAAGAGTACGACTACATCACCCACGAGAATCTGCTCTCGTTAAACACTTTGGAATCTTCGAGGGTGAGTTATTCCATCGACTCGTTGCTACAATCTAGTAGATAGATCTTGGCTTGTTTGTTTGTATGCGGTAGAAATTTTTTGTTTTCCATGCTTCGAAACCCTACAGTGGTATCAGAGCCGTGTCTATATGTAGATCTGTTGCACGAGTAGAACACAATGGTCATTGTGGGCATTGATGCTTTTATTGTCGATTGCTTCTTGTGTACTTTGCATCTTGCGGGATGTTGGGATGAAGCGTCTTCGTCGAGTACCGAACATGTGACCGACTGCGGGAGCGCTGCCGGAACGCGGCGCCGGAAGGATCGTCTACGCGATCTTGAGATCGGAAAGAGTACGACTACATCACCCACGAGAATCTGCTCTCGTTAAACACTTTGGAATCTTCGAGGGTGAGTTATTCCATCGACTCGTTGCTACAATCTAGTAGATAGATCTTGGCTTGTTTGTTTGTATGCGGTAGAAATTTTTTGTTTTCCATGCTACGAAACCCTACAGTGGTATCAGAGCCGTGTCTATATGTAGATCTGTTGCACGAGTAGAACACAATGGTCATTGTGGGCATTGATGCTTTTATTGTCGATTGCTTCTTGTGTACTTTGCATCTTGCGGGATGTTGGGATGAAGCGTCCCGGGCTAACCTTACATGACATCGTTCAAGAGACTTGCTCCACGCTTGACATGCAACTCGTATTGCATAAGTGGCTTTGCGGGTGCCTGTTTCTCCCAGCATAGTGGAGATCCAATTTACAACGGGTGATTAACAATACTAGTATCAATGTTGTGGTTCTTGTTCGTAAGTTAGAACGACACTTATTGAAAGCCCCAAACCACGTAAAATATGCAAAGAAAGTAGAGGCGTCTAACTTTGTTTTGCAGGGGTGTGCAGTGATGTGATATGGCCATGATTGTGATTATATTTGATGTATGCAATGTTCCTTATTGTAAGTTGGCAACCGGCAGGAGCCATATGGTTGTCTTTAATTTATGTTAAGACCCGCGTGTCTATTCAAAGTAGTTGTAATAGTTGAAGCCAGTGGACGACAACCATGAAGAAGCGTCATTGACCTTGATGCTATACCGGTGATGATGGAGATCATGTTCGTGCTTGAAGATGGAGATCGGAAGCACAAAGAAGAAAGGCCATATCATATCACATATTATGAATTGCATGTGATGTTAATCCTTTATGCATCTTGTATTGCTTAGTAGACGACGGTAGCACTATAAGATGATCCCTCATGCACATAAATTTCAAGTTCTAAAGTGTTCACCCTTATGCACCGTTGCTAAAGCTTGTTGTTTCGAAGCACCACGTGATGATCGGGTGTGTTCGATTCCGCGAGTGAATACAACGTAAGCAAGCCAGATTTGCTTATGCGGTAGCTAAGGTTTGATCTTGACGAGCCTAGCATGTACAGACATGGTCTCAGGAACACGAATCACCGAAAGGTAAAACATGAATCATATAGTAGATATGATGAACATGTCGATTGTTCGCCAATGAAACTATATCAACTCTCGTGATGATCGGTTTTGATATAGTGGATTTGGTTCGTGTGATCACTAAAACAATGTGAGGGATGTTGTTTTGAGTGGGAGTTCACCTAGATTAAACTTTATTATTAATTTGAACTCAATTTGTCATAAACTTAGTCTAAACTATTGCAAATATGTTGTAGATCAATGGCAGCCCCTACCATCAATTTTAATGCGTTCCTAGAGAAAGAAAAGTTGAAAAACAATGGAAGCAACTTCGCGGATTGGTTCCGCAATTTGAGGATTGTCCTCACAGCTGGTAATTTGACCTATGTGCTGGATGCACCGCTGGGTGACCCACCTGCAGCTGATGCTACCGATGAAGTAAAGAATGTTTACCTTGCTCGGAAGAATCAGTACTCCATAGTTCAGTGTGCTATCTTGTATGGTTTAGAATCGGAGCTTCAGAAAAGGTTTGAGAATTCAGACCCACATGATATTGTCCGTGATCTCAAATTGATCTTTGGGACTCATGCGGCGATTGAGAGTTATGAGGCTTCTGAAAAGTTCTTTAACTGCAAGATGGAAGAGGGCAGCTCCGTCAGTGAGCATGTGCTTAAGATGTCTGGGCACGCAAACAAACTTCAAAGCTTGGGTATAGTGATTCCTAATGCTTTGGGGATTTACCGTGTCCTCCAATCACTACCACCAAGTTACAAGAACTTTGTGATGAACTACAACATGCAGAACATGAACAAGCAGTTGCCAGAACTGTTTGCTATGTTAAAGTCTGCAGAAGTGGAGATCAAGAAAGAGCACCAAGTGTTGTTGGTCAATAAGACCACCAAATTCAAGAAAGGCAAGTCCAAGCAGAAGGGACACTTCAAGAAGGGTGGCAAGAAAGTTGCCACACCGACGAAGAAGACCAAGGCTGGACCCAAGCCTGATACTGAGTGCTTTTACTACAAAGGAGAAGGTCACTGGAAGCGGAATTGCCCAAAGTACTTGGCAGATTTGAAGAACGGCAACATCAAGAAGAAAGGTATATCTGATATACATGTTATTGATGTGTATCTCACTAGTATTCCTAGTAGTGCCTGGGTATTTGATACTGGTTCGGTTGCTCATATTTGTAACTCGAAACAGGAGCTGCAGAATAAACGGAAGCTAGTGAAGAACGAGGTGACGATGCGCGTGGGAAACGGATCAAAGGTTGATGTGATCGCGGTCGGCACGCTACCCCTTCATCTACCATCGGGATTAGTTTTATACTTAAATAATTGTTATTTGGTGCCTGCGTTGAGCATGAACATTATATCGGGATCTTGTTTATTGCGAGACGGTTACTTGTTTAAATCCGAGAATAATGGTTGTTCGATTTATATGAGTAATATGTTTTATGCACATGCACCTTTGATAGATGGTCTATTCTTGTTGAATCTCGATGGTGGAAATACACATATTAATAACATTGAAGCTAAACGTTTGAAATCAAGCGATAACTCGACCTATATGTGGCACTGTCGTCTTGGTCACATTGGAGTGAAGCGTATGAAGAAACTCCATTCCGATGGACTTCTTGAATCACTTGATTTTGAATCACTTGAAAGATGCGAAGCATGTCTGATGGGCAAAATGACTAAGACTCCATTTTCTGGTATGATGGAGCGAGCTACGAACTTATTGGAAATCATACATACCGATGTGTGTGGTCCAATGAGTGTAGCATCGCGCGGTGGTTATCGTTATGTTCTTACCTTCACGGATGACTTGAGTAGATATGGGTATATCTATTTCATGAAACATAAGTCTGAAACTTTCGAGAAGTTTAAGGAGTTTCAAAGTGAGGTAGAGAATCAACGTAACAAGAAGATTAAATTTCTACGTTCTGATCGTGGAGGTGAATATCTAAGTTACGAGTTTGGCGAGCATTTGAAGAAATGCGGAATACTTTCACAATTGACACCGCCGGGAACACCACAGCGTAATGGTGTGTCTGAACGTCATAATCGAACTCTCTTAGATATGGTTTGTTCTATGATGTCACTTACAGATTTGCCGCTATCATTTTGGGGTTATCCATTAGAAACAGCCGCATTCACTTTAAATAGGGCACCGTCTAAATCCGTTAAAATGACACCGTATGAATTATGGTTTGGGAAGAAACCTAAATTGTCGTTCCTTAAAGTTTGGGGATGCGAAGCCTATGTAAAGAAGTTACAGCCGGACAAGCTTGAACCCAAAACGGAAAAATGCGTCTTCATAGGATACCCGAAGGAAACTATTGGGTATACTTTCCATCATAGGTCCAAAGGCAAAATCTTCGTTGCCAAGAATGGATCCTTTCTAGAGAAGGAATTTCTCTCGAAAGAATTGACTGGAAGGAAAGTAGAAATCGACGAGGTTGTCGAACCTTCTCTCGAAATTGCGAGTAGCGCAGCGCCGGAAGAAGTTCCTGTGGTGCCTGCACCAATTAGAGAGGAAGCTAATGATGATGATCATGAAACTTCGGTCAAAGTTGCTACAGAGCCTCGCAGGTCAACGAGAACTTGTACCACTCCAGATTGGTATGATCCCGTTATGAGTGTCATGTTGGTGGACAACACCGATGACCCTGAGACATATGAGGAAGCGATGATGAGCCCAGATTCCAATAAATGGCAGGAAGCCATGAAATCCGAGATTGGATCCATGTACGAAAACCAAGTATGGACTTTGGTGGACTTACCGGATGGCTGGAAGGCTGTCGAGAACAAATGGATCTTCAAGAAGAAAACAAATGCTGATGATAATGTAACTGTCTATAAAGCTCGACTTGTCGCAAAAGGGTTTCGACAAATTCAAGGAGTTGACTACGATGAGACTTTCTCACCAGTAGTGAAGCTAAAGTCTGTAAGGATTATGTTAGCAATCGCTGCATATTACGATTATGAGATATGGCAGATGGATGTCAAAACAGCATTCCTCAATGGTGACATTGATGAAGAGTTGTATATGATGCAACCCAAAGGTTTTGTCGATCCTAAAGATGCTAACAAGGTATGCAAACTTCAACGGTCCATCTATGGATTGAAGCAAGCATCCCGAAGTTGGAATCAACGTTTTGATAAGGTAATCAAAAGTTTTGGTTTTAATACAAACTTATGGAGAAGCTTATATTTACAAGAAAGTGAGTGGGAGCTCTGTAGCATTCTTAATACTATATGTGGATGACATATTGTTGATTGGGAATGATGTAGACCTTCTTAATAGTGTCAAAGAATATTTGAATAATAGTTTTTCAATGAAGGATCTTGGCGAAGCAGCTTACATATTAGGCATAAAGATTTATAGAGATAGATCAAAACGCCAAATATCATTGTCACAAAGTACATATTTGGACAAAGTTCTAAAGAGGTTTGGAATGGAAGATAGCAAGAAAGGGTTCTTGCCCATGTTGCCCAATACGACCTTGAGTAAAACTCAAAGTCTGACATCGGCAGAAGATAGAGAAAGGATGAGTAAGACTCCCTATGCCTCAGCCATAGGATATCTAATGTATGCCATGCTATGTACTAGACCCGACATTCCATATGCTGTTAGTTTGACTAGCAGATATCAAAGTGATCCAGGAGTGGATCATTGGACAACGGTCAAAAACATCCTTAAGTACTTGAGAAGAACTAAGGATATGGTTCTTTCTTATGGAGGTGATGAACAGCTCGTTGTTAATGGTTACACCGATGCTAGTTGGAACACCGATCCGGATGATTCTAAATCACAATCTGGATACGTATTTATTTTGAATGGTGCAGCAGTTAGCTGGAGGAGTGCAAAGCAAAGCGTTGTGGCGAGATCTTCAACTGAATCGGAATACATGGCTGCTTAGGAGGCTTCACAAGAAGCGATATGGATGAAAGAGTTCATTACAGAGCTGGGTGTGGTTCCTAGTGCGCTGGACCCAATGTCTATCTACTGTGATAACATGGGCGCCATAGCCAATGCGCAAGAACCAAGGTCACACAAGAAGCTGAAGCACATCAAGCTACGTTTTCACGCTATTCGAGAACATATCCAAGATGGGGATATAAAGATTTGCAAAGTACACACAGATCTGAATGTGGCGGATCCGTTGACTAAACCTCTCCCGAGGGCAAAACATGACCAGCACCAAACTGCCATGGGTGTTCGGTATATTACCATGTAATCTAGATTAGATGACTCTAGTGCAAGTGGGAGACTGTTGGAGATATGCCCTAGAGGCAATAATAAATATAGTTATTATTATATCTTTGTGTTTATGATAAATGTTTACATTCATGCTATAATAGTATTAACAAGGAAACATTAATTCTTGTGTGATTTGTAAACTTAATTTGAAGTCCCTAGTAAAGCCTCTGTATAATACTAGCTTGTTGGTTAATAGATGATTGTGGTTTCCCTATCATGAACATTGAGATGTTATTAACAACAAGATCATATCGTTAGGAGAATGATATGGTGGACATACTCCTATAGATAAGCGTAGCATAAAGATCAAGTCATTTTAATAGTTCAATAGCTATATGCTTTCTGATACATAGTTATCTAATTCCTTCGACCATGAGATCATGCATATCACCTTTGCCGGATGGATGCTTTGATGACATCAAACACCACACCGTAACTGGGTGGCTATAAAGGTGTCATTGAGTGTTCAGAAAGTATTGGTTGAAACACATGGATCAAGAGTGGGATTTGTCCATCCATATGACGGATAGATATACTCTGGGCCCTCTCGGTGAAATGTCATACAATTAGCTTGCAAGCATGTGACTGGCTCACAAGGGATCACATATCACGGGAACGAGAAAAGAGTACTTATCAGTAACGAGGTTGAACTAGGTATGCAAAGATACCGACGATCATAACCTCGGATAAGTAAACTATCATGAGACAAAGGGAAATTGATATCGTATGTAAGTGGTTCATTCGATCGCAAAGTAATCGTAGAAATATGTGGGAGCCATATGAATTTCCAGATTCCTCTATTGGTTATTGGTCGGAGAAGTGTCTCGATCATGTCCGCATAATTCACGAACCGTAGGGAGACACACTTAAGGATTCGACGTTGTTTGAGTAGTTATGGAATGATGAGAAAGAGTCCGAATGTTGTTCGGAGTCTCGAATGGGATTCGGGATATCACGAGGAGATCCGGAGAATAAGATTCATATAAGGAAAGTCCCGTTTCGGTGTTGGGGAATGGTTCCGATGTTTTCATCGGGAACATTCTAGAAGGTTCCGGAATGTCCGGCACTCCGGGGGGGGGGAAGGGTACATGAATGTGTCATTATAAGTTGGAATGATTGCATCATGTACTAGGTGTCTTTGCTGTCCAAAATAAAGGGTTTATTTAAATCCTAAATTGAAAAGTCAAACGGCTAGTTTGAAAGTCAAACGGCAATTTTTGGAAAGAGGAGGAGAAGTGGAAACCGAGTTGGGGAGGGATTCCCTCCTCCCCAAGCCGGCGCCCCACCCAAGCCGAGTTGGGGAGGGACTCCACTCCCTCCCCTTGGCCGGCCAGCCCCTCCACCTATATAAGGAGGGGCAGGTCTCCCTCCTAGCACACAAGTACCTCTCCTCCAAAACCCTAGATTGGCGCCACCACCTCCTGCTGCTGCCGCCACCTCCCAGGGTTGCCCTAGCCGCCGACTTGGGGTGCCCCAAACCCTAGCCGCCAGCTCTAGCACCTCCTCCTTGGTGTATCTAAAACCTAGATCGCCGAGGAGCCCTCTCATACTCCACCATACTCGCTCCGGCTTAAGGCAAAGCCCTGCGAGATCTCCCCTATACTTCCGGTACCACGCCGTTATGCTGCCGGAATCGCGAGGAGAGTGCTACAACCTCCGCTGCCTGCTGGAACAAGGGAGAGGAAGGTCTTCGTCGAGTACCGAACGTGTGACCGACTGCGGGAGCACTGCCGGAACGCGGCGCCGGAAGGATCGTCTACGCGATCTTGAGATCGGAAAGAGTACGACTACATCACCCACGAGAATCTGCTCTCGTTAAACACTTTGGAATCTTCGAGGGTGAGTTATTCCATCGACTCGTTGCTACAATCTAGTAGATAGATCTTGGCTTGTTTGTTTGTATGCGGTAGAAAATTTTTGTTTTCCATGCTACGAAACCCTACAGTGCCAACATTGAAGAGCGCACGGAGCAAACTATGGAACATTTCCTTATTGCCTTGAATCACCCAATCAAGCGCATCGTCGAGTTCCAAACATACAACGACATGGTTGAGCTTCTGCACATTGCCACAAAGGCCGAACATCAAGTACAAGAGGACATCAAGTACAAAAAGCCCAAGACGTATTTCACCTATAAGCAAGCTTCAACCGCTACACCAACCACCTTCAATGGAAGCTCCTCAAGTACCTCCAAGCCTTCCTTCAAGCCCACACTCCCTCAAGGAAAATTTCCCCCAAGTGGCAAACAAGCAAAGAGTGATAAACCTTTCAATGGTGAATGCTACAAGTGTGGAGGCAAAGGACACAAGTCGGCCGATTGTGGAAACAAGAAAGTATTGTTCATCCACGACAACAACAACAAAGAGTACTTGAGTTAAGATGAATTTGATGCTCGAGTCAAGGAAGAAATGGAAAGGCAACGAGTGGAGGATGACCAAGAACTCCTGATGTGTGAACATGACGCAAGTCCATCGCTTGTCGTCACAAGGATCTTGACCACTCAAGCATAAGAGCACGAAGACCAACACTCAAATATCTTCCAAACATGAGCCAGCATCAATGGCAAATCTATCAAAGTGATCATTGATGGAGGGAGTTTCCACAACCTTGCTAGCACCGAGTTGTGTGAGAAGCTCAACCTCACCCTCCATCCGCACAAGCACCCCTACTACTTGTAATGGCTAAGTGACCAAGGGTCCATGAAGATCAAGCATACCGTATCGGTCTCCTTCGCCATTGGTCCTTACAAAGACACGGTGGAGTGCGATGTGGTTCCTATGACAGTTTGCCAAATGCTACTTGGTCGACCATGGCAATTCGACAAGGCTGGTCTACATGATGGTCGCACCAACGTGTACACCTTCAAATGGCTCAACAAAACATGTGTTTTGCAACCGATGACTCCTAGCCAAATAATTGCAGATAATGCAAAGGCTTTAGCGAGGGCGCAAAGCACAACATCTACTGGTGAGAAGAGCGGTGAGTGAGAGAACCACCTCATAATGAGTGAGAGCCACAAGTCAAACTCGAGTGGAAAAACTAAGAGCGTTGTCCTTGCCACCAAAAGTGAGATGAGAGATGTGTGGAACAACCCATCCTTCTTGCACTATGTCCTCATTTGTAAGGGACTAGCGCAAGGAACTAATGAATTAACCAATGTTCCTCCATATTTGATGATTGTTTTGTAGGAATTCAAAGATGTGTTCCCCGAAGAACTCCAACATGGACTACCTCCTCTTCGCGGAATTGAGCATTGCATTAACCTCATCCCTAGCGCACCCCTTCCAAACCATGCTGCTTACCGCATGAACCCAGAGGAGACAAAGGAGATTGAACATCAAATCAACCAACTCGTATCCAAAGGTTTGATCCAAGTTAGCACTACTCCAAGTGCCATACCTGTGATTCTTGTTCCAAAAATAGATGATACGTTATGGTTATGCATGGACTATCGTCCAATCAATGCTATGACCATGCGTTATCGACATCCCATACTAGGTCTCGATGACATGCTTGATGAGTTGTGTGGAGCCACTATTTTTTCGAAAATTGATCTTCGTAGTGGTTACCATAAAATACGCATGGCTGAAGGTGATGAGTGGAAAATTGCCTTCAAGACCAAACTTGGTCTCTATGAATGGTTGGTTATGCCCTTTGGTTTATCTAATGCCCCATCCACCTTCATGCGCCTTATGAATCATATCTTGCGTTCTCTCATTGGAAAAAGTGTTGTTGGCTATTTTGATGATATACTTGTTTATAGCAAGTCACTTGAGGACCATATTAAACATGTCAAGGAAGTCTTGCAAATCCTTCGACATGAAAAGCTTTATGCTAATCTTCCCAAGTGCACTTTTGCTAAAGACAAGTTGATTTTTCTTGGATTTGTCGTTTCTTCGAAGGGCATTGAATTTGATGTGTCCAAGGTAAAGGACATACGAGATTGGCCCATCCCAACAAATGTGAGTGAACTCCGAAGTTTTCATGGGTTGGCCGGATTCTATCGTTGCTTTGTGAAAGACTTTTCAACCATTGCTTGTCCTCTCAACGAGTTGACGAAAAAGAATGTCACCTTCGTTTGGGGCAAAGCACAACAAAAAAGCTTTTGATGAACTCAAAAAGAGACTCACCGAAGCACCTCTCCTTGTGTTACCGGATTTCACAAAAACTTTTGAGATAGAGTGTGATGCTAGTGGTATTGGCATTGGTGGAGTCCTTATGCAAAAAGGACGTCCTATAGCCTACCATAGCGAGAAACTTGATGGTGCTCGCCTTAATTATCCAATTTATGACAAAGAGCTTTTTGCCTTAGTTCGTGTTCTTCAAGTTTGGCAACACTACCTATGGCCTAAAGAATTTATCATACATTCCGACCATGAGTCATTGAAATATCTCAAAGGTCAAGCTAAGTTGAGCAAGAGACACGCTACGTGGGTTGAATTTATGGAGTCTTTCTCGTACATTGTCAAGATAAGAAGGGCAAAGATAATGTAGTTGCGTATGCTTTGTCTCGCAAGCACACAAACCTTCTTACGCGACTTGAAGTGAACGTGTTGGGTCTTGAGGAAATAAAAACTTTGTATTCTTTCGACCCATTCTTTGAACCAATTTTCGCGAAGTGCTCCATTGATAAAGGAATTGATGATTTCTATTTGCATAACGGCTTACTTTTTAAACAAAACAAGCTTTGCATTCTGAAGTTGTCTCTTCAACTTCTGCTTCTCCAAGAATCTCATGAGGGAGGCCTCATGGGTCACTTTCGCCGTGACAAGAAATTGGACATGCACTCCACTCACTACTTTTGGCCCAAGATGAAGCACGAAGTGGAGCGCTATGTTCAACGATGCACGACATGTGTTCAAACTAAGTCGCAAGCTAACCCTTATGGTCTTTATATGCCATTGCCTATTCCTCATTCACCTTGGTCCGACATTAGCATGGATTTTGTGTTAGGATTGCCTAGGTCTAAGCATGGTCATGATTCTATATTTGTTGTCGTGGATCGCTTTTCCAAAATGGCACACTTCATACCATGCCATAAGATCGACGATGCTTCATGATGGCTCAGGATACGTTGAGCTCGTTGGGAACCCCAAGAGGAAGGTATGATGAGCACAGCAGCAAGTTTCCCTCAGTTATGAAACTAAGGTTATCGAACCAGTAGGAGCAAGGAAACAACCCCAAGGTGTTGCTACCAACTTGGAATCCTGCACAACACAACCACAGAACTTTGCCCCAACTTATAGTGAGGTTGTCAATCTCCCAGGTTTTGCTGAAAACAAAGGATTAATCGTATTGTGTGGAAGATAGTAATTGTTTGCAGAAAGTAAATAGTAAATAGTAGATGGTATATCGATGGTAAAAGAATGGACTGTGGTCCCTAGTTCACTAGAGGTGATTCTCCTTAAGATAAATAACATGTTGGGTGAACAAACTATAGCGAGGCAATTGACAGACTCGAGAAAGCATACAATGCATATACTAATCATCTAGAATCCTATGAGATTTGATTGGGCATTACAACGTTATACATAGACCGTAATCCAACTGCATCTATGACTAATAATCCACCT
Source organism: Avena sativa (assembly GCA_916181665.1). Taxonomy (NCBI): domain Eukaryota; kingdom Viridiplantae; phylum Streptophyta; class Magnoliopsida; order Poales; family Poaceae; genus Avena; species Avena sativa. Next base: position 434,685,945 of record OV702289.1, read on the forward strand.
TTAGGTTATCATTCGAACCTCCTCCAGTATTAAGTTGCAAGCAACAGATAATTGCATTAAGCAAAGTGTGTAAAATAAACAATACGATTGTCCCATGGACAAAGAATTGCTGTTTTCTCCCTAGTAGCAACATCACATCTACAGCCTTAGAGATTCCTGTCACTTCCCCAAATTACTAGAGGCATGAACCCACTATCGAGCATAAATACTCCCTCTTGGAGTTGCTAGCATCTACTTTGCCAAGATAGTTACTAACAACGGAAAGCATGCAAGATCACAAATAACATAGACATGATAGAATCAATAATCAATCTGAAATAACATCTCAATATCCATCGGATCCCCGTGAACACAACATGTAAGATTACAAATAGATGATCTTGATCATGAACGGGGCTCACAAGATCTAAACATGATAGCACAAAGGAGGAGAACCAACCATCTAGCTACTACATGGACCCATAGTCCAAGGATGAACTACTCATGCATCACAACGGAGGCAGTCATGGTGATGAAGAAGGCCTCCAGGGTGATCTCTCCCCTCCGGCAAGGTGCCAGGAAGTGCTTCGGATCCCCCGATCTAGGGATCAAGATGGTGGCGGCTACAGACTCTTCCGTGGATTTTGATTGGGTCTTTGATCGGGTACCTAGGGTTTTTGTCCCGGGAGGCTTTTATAGGCGAAGGAGGAAGGTCGGTGGAGCAACAGGGGGCCCACACCCCCTGGTGGCACGCCCCCCAGGCCACGCCACCACTAGGTGTGGCCTTCCTGGTGCACCACTTCGTCTCCCCTCCAGACTCCGTGTTGCTTCGGGTAAAATATTGACTTTGGCTTTTGTCCCGTCCAATTTCGAGAATATTTCCTTACTAGCTTTTCTGAAACCAAAAACAGCAGAAAACAGGCAACTGGCACTGTGGCATCTTGTTAATAGGTTAGTTCCAGAAAATGTATAAAAATACCTCAAAGTATGAACAAAACATAAGAAAGTAGATACTAAACAAGCATGGAACGTCAAAAATTATAGATATGTTTACGACGTATGACTTCACATATTGCCAACTTGTTTTTCGGGGAAATCGTCCGTCTTCACGGTGTGCCAAGAACAATCATTTCCGACCACGACGTCAAATTCATGAGCTACTTATGGAAGACCCTCATGGCCAAGCTTGGCGTCAAGCTCCTCTTTTCATCCGCATCGCATCCTCAAACCGATGGCCAAACCAAAGTTGTCAACCGAAGCCTCGGGACTCTCCTTCATGTGTTGATCAAGGAAAACCTCAAGGATTGGGAGGAATGAATTCCCCACGCCGATTTCGCCTACAACCGAGCCAAGAACTCAACAACCAAGATGAGTCCCTTCATGATCGTCTATGGGTTCGAGCCTCTCACCGCGCTCGACATACTACCGCTACCACTTCATGAGCACACCAACATGGATGTCGACAAGCGTGCACAAGCTATGAACAAGCTCCATGAAGAAACTAGAGCTACTATAGAACAACAAGTACTTCGCCAAGCTTCAAGGTTAAACAAGGACAAGAAGGAGATGATCTTTGAAGAAGGTGACCTTGTGTGGATACACTTGAGCAAGGACCGCTTTCCCAAGGAACGAGATTCCAAGCTCAAACCAAGAGGAGATGGCCTCTTCAAGGTCCTCAAGAGAATCAACAACAATGCCTACATCATCGACATTCCATCCTCTAAGTACCTTGCAAGCAACACATTCAATGTCAAGGACCTTTCACCCTACCATGGAGATGTTCAAGATGATACCCATGAAGAGTCGAGGACGACTCTTTCCCAAGGAGGAGCTGATGTAGCCCGTCCTATGGACGCCTCTACATCTACACCACCAAGTCCCCCAAGTGGACCGATGACTCGCGCTCGAGCCAAGTTCCTCCAAGCTAAGGTGAATTCACTCCTATACTCATGTGACTTCGATACACCCCTGGATGGCTTGCTACTTCATGCCCCGACACTATGCATCATCAAGTATGATAACACGAGCCAGCAGAGCGATTCGGCAGCCAGCAGCTGCCAGGAGCAAGCGGTACTACCGTCCCCAAGTAGCGGTACTATCGCCCAAGCGGTACTACCGCCTAGAGCACCTGGTCCTACCGCCCCGGACAGAGAGCTTCTGCTAGCAGCCCCAGACCTACACGATACCTGCGAGTGGTACCACTGCCTTCAACCGGTACTGCCGCATCCATCGAGCGGGGTACTACTACCCGCGCCTGAAGACCCCGCCAAAGCCTCTGCCCGCACCGGTATCTGCAGGCGGTGCTACCATGACTTACCGGTACTACCGGTCATCAGACACGATACTACCGGTCGGCCCAGGGCCTGCACATCCCAGGTCAGCCCTTTGGCCTTGTAACACACCCCTTTGATATTTTAGTTGCCTAAATTACCCCTGAACTTGTGGTTGGCCTATATATAGCTCCCACCTCTATTGTAAGCCTTATGCATGATATTTGGAATTAGTGGAAACCCCTTGTGGATCTATCTAGTTCTTGCCTCATGCTCCTTGACAAAGGAGCACCAAATATCCGAAACCTCGTTGGAGTTTGCCTCGTGCCTCTGCTTTGTACAAGGCCTAGGCTTCGGAGTTCCTTTGCCTAGACGTCAAGATCCCACCGAGTCTCCCTACTCGCCGTGCCGGTTCGAGAGAGAGAGTCTTCCGCCCGACGCTGATCCTAGGGATTGCGCCGGACCGGTCACCGCCGGCGTGAGCTATTGGTGTGTATCGTGGTTTTGTGTGAGTGTGTTCATTGTGTTCTTTGTGCGTTCATTCGTCGTGTTCATCCGCCTCTCCTTCTCCCGCAATCCATCCTCGATTTGAACGGGATTCGTGAAAGATCGGGCCACCCTAGAGGTTTGCCCTCAACACCTTTGTTGGCACCCCTTTTGTTTAACAGTTATAAGTTCGCCGTCGTTAGAAGGTTTACCCTTCCCGCTTGGCCTGGGCAGGGTTATGGACGCCATTGGTTATTCTTCAGGGCTCTTAACTCAATTTGCTTCTTATCCGTACTCAAATGTTGTATCATTTTCAAGGTGATTTGGATCTTTGTATTGTATATCTTTATTCTTGACTCATGGATGCATTGTTGTATATATATGATTTGTGGGTTCCATTGTGGACTATTGTGTAATGTAATTACTTCGGTTTCCACTCGCATGCAAGTGCCTGGTGGGCATCTTTGAATCGTTTCTATCCGGGTTTGGCGGCAATCGCTAAAACCTGCATAGGGCCGATTCGAGGGTGTTACATAATGTCGTAGATTTCTAGATGCAAAGAACACACCATAGGCTAGATTTTGATAGTGCGGATACCACTGTTTGGATTTAGTCAAGACCTTGCTGAGGTAGTAGGTCAGACGCTGCACCAGGTGTTCCTGCTTTTGCTCTGGCCGTTCCACCACCATGACGATGCTGACAACTCTATTTGTTGTAGCTAGATAGAGCAACATCGGCTCCTGAGGTTTCGGCACTACAACGATGGGAGCAGAAAAGAGTACTATTTTTAGGTCTTGTAGTGCGGTTTCAACTTCATCAGTCCAAATGATTTTGGGTCTTTTTCAGGAGCTTGTAAAGTGGTGCAGCTCTCTCACCGAGCCGGCTTACAAACCGACTGACTACAGCAATGCAACTAGTTAGTCTTTGTACGTCCTTCAGGCGAGTTGGCTAGGAAATGTTGAGTATAGCCTTTATGTTGTCGTGGTTCACCTCTATGACTCTTTGAGACACAATGAAACCTAACAATTTTCTAGCTAGTATTCAAAAGAAACATTTCTTCCGGTTAAGCATTATGTTGTATTTGCATAGATTGGTGAATGTTTCCTCCAAGTCGGAAATTAATGTTTCCTTCTTTTTGGACATTACCACTATATCATCCACATATGCATGTACGTTGCGTATGATTTGGTCATGGAGGCAACGCTGCATAGTGCGCTAGTACGTAGCTCCTGCGTTTTTAGCCCAAAAGGCATCATAACGAAACAGAAGGTTCTGAATGGGGTTATGAACGAAGTTTTCAGTTTATCTGATTCCTTCATCTGGATTTGGTGATAACCGGAATATGCGTCGAGAAACTATAGGAGTTTCGAGCCTGCCATAGAGTCGATTACTTAATCAATTCTAGGCAGAGTGAACGGATCTTTGGGACAAACCTTGTTCAAGGCAGTATAATTAACACACATCCTTAAATCAGTGGTGTCCTTTTTAGGGACCATTACAAGATTGGCCGACCACTTAGTGTGGATGACCACTTCTATGAATCCGGCTAACTCGAGCCAGGCTAGTTCTTTAGCTATCGTTTTCGCTTTTCATCGTCGAACCGTCATAGAGACTATTTGACGGGTTTAGCATTTGCGTGTACATTTAGAGAGTGCTCGGCAAGTTCCCTAGGTACTCCAGTCATGTCAGAAGGTTTCCATGCGAAGATATCTTTATTAGCTTTGAGAAACTCGACGAGCGCGCCTTCCTATGCGCAATCTAAACCTACACCTATCTGCGTCACCTTCGAGGGATCTCCTTCCTGCAATGGCATCGTCTTCATCTCTTCCAATGCCTTGAACTTTGAAGTCGGCTTTGTCACCTCCTTCTTCATTGCGGGCATCTCGGACGGGTCGATGTTCTTCTTGATCTCCTGGTACTCCTAGGCGTGCAGTATGGCTTCAGCAAGGGCGGCATTTCCATCTTCTCTTGTTCCTTCTTCGGGTCTCCCCTGATGGTGATCACGCCCTTGGGACCTGGAATTTTCATCATATTGTAAATGTAACACGGGCGAGCCATAAAAGCCCAGTAAGCCGGACGCCCGAAGATAGCATGGTATGCGCTCTTGAACGGGACCACTTCGAAAGAAAGTGCTTCCGTCTGATAGTTCATTGGAGTTCCAAAGGTAACATCCAAAGTGATCTCTCCCAGAGAATTTGCTTGTCTTCCGGGGACAACTCCGTGAAAAACCACAGAGCTGTGATTCAGCTGTGTGATGGCCCAAAATATATTGAGCTCATTGGGGAACCCTAAGAGGAAGGTATGATGAGCACAACAACAAGTTTTCCCTCAGTACAAAACCAAGGTTACCAATCCAGTAGGAGCAAGGAAACACCCCAAACGTGTTACTAGCTGAGCCTTGGCAGGGCGCACTACCGGTGCTAGTAGCAATGTGGAGACCTACACAACACAACCACAAAACTTTGCCCCCAACTTACGATGAGGTTGTCAATCTCACCGGTTTTTCTGAAAACAAAGGATTAAACATATCGAATGGACGGAAGTAACAGTTTGCAGAAAGTAAACACAAACAATAAATAGTTTGATTGTAGATTGAATGTAGAAGACAGGACCGTGGTCCATAGTTCACTAGAAGTGGCTCTCCTTAAGATAGATAACATGCCGAGTGAACAAATTACAGCGGGGAAATTCACAAACATCGAGAAAGCATACAAGCATATACTAATCATCTTGACTCCTTTGAGATTCGATTGGGAATTAAAACATTATACATAGACCGCCATCCAACTGCATCTATGACTAATAATCCACCTTCAGGTTATCATCCGAACCCCCTCCAGTATTAAGTTGCAAGCAACAGATTACTGCATTACGAATTGCGTATAAAGTAAACAATACGATTATTCTCTGAATAAAGGATTGTTGTTTTCTCCGTAGTAGCAACAACACATCTAGTACCCTTAGAGATTTCTGTCACTTCCCCAGATTACCAGAGACATTAACCCACTATCGAGCATAAATACTAACTCTTGGAGTTGCTAGCATCTACTTGGCCAAGATAGCTACTAACAACGGAAAGCATGCAAGATCACAAATAACAAAGACATGATAGAATCAATAATCAATCTGAAATAGCATCTCAATATCCATCGGATCCTCGCAAACACAACATGCATAATTACAAATAGATGATCTTGATCATGAACGGAGCTCACAAGATCTAAACATGATAGCACAAAGGAGGAGAACCAGCCATCTAGCTACTACATGGACCCATAGTCCAAAGATGAACTACTCACGCATGATACATTGCAAATGTATCTATAATTTTTGATGTTCCATGCTTGGTTTTATCTACTTTCTTCTGTTTTGTTCCAACTTTGGAGTACTTTTCATATGATTTCTTGGACTAACCTATTAACAAGATGCCACAGTTCCAGTTGCCTGTTTTCTGCTGTTTTTGGTTCTAGGAAGTCAGAAAATGAATATTCTCGGAATTGGACGGGACAAAAGCCAAAGTTCCTATTTTCCCGGAAGACTCACGGAGCCAAAAGGAGAGTCGGAGAGGGTCCAGGGCCTGGCCACACCCCCTAGGCACGGGCAACCCTAGACCGCGCCAGGGCATGGTGTGGGCCCCTTGGCCGGCCAGCGACCTTGCCTCCTTCGCCTATAAGAGCCTCCCGATACAAAACCCTAAGGAGTCAATCAGAAATCCACGAAAAGTTCCACAACACCGCCGCCACCGAAGGGGAGATTCGGGGGACAGAAAGTCTCTGTTTTGGCACCCTGCTGGGACGGGGAAGTGCCCCCGGAGCCATCTCCATCAATCTCCACCACCATCTCCATCACCATTGCTGATTCCCATGATGAGGAGGGAGTAGTTCTCTCTTGAGGCTAAGGGTTCTATCGGTAGCTATGTGTTCATCTCTCTCTCTATGCATGATCTTATTGAGATCATGAGCTTGTAATCTATAGATCTACCTTGCTACCAAGTGCTTAATAGATCTCTGCTCTCCCCATGTGTGTGAAGTTGATAGTGTGCACACCATGGTGGCACTTAGGCTAGAGATTACAAATACATGTTATGAGTTATATTTGGAGTTGGATGTCTTATTAAATTGTGGTGTTTGTTGGACTCATCTAGTACTCAAGGTGACAGTGTGGGGTTTTCTAGATGGGAAAGATGAACTTTGAGGTGTGCTGTTATAGCCCTACCATCGATTAGAGTGTTCAACCGGAGAGTAGTTCAGCGTAGTATCTTAAAGAAGAATATATTTGTATGAGAGTGTTCACTAGTGAAAGTATGATCCCTAGGCCTTGTTTCTAAGCATTGAAACACCATTTGCTATTAGATCTGTTACATGTTTTCTTTCTTCCATCTTTATTTCAGTTTGCCTTTAGTCTTTTCCACGCCATCAAGTTATTTTCTATCACCATTACCACTTATAATTATCCATACCACTTGTATTTCACTATCTCTTTGATGAACTAGTGCACCTATACACCTGACAAGTGTATTGGGTGTGTTGGGGACACAAGAGACTTCTTGTATCTTGATTGCAGGGTTGCTTGAGAGGGGATACCTTTGAACACTTCCTCCCTGAGTTCGATAAACCTTGGGTGATCCACTTAACAGAAAACTTGCTGCTGTTCTACAAACCTCTACACTTGGAGGCCCAGCAACTGTCTACAAGAATAGAAGTGCGTAGACATCAAGCTATTTTCTGGCGCTGTTGCCGGGGAGGTAAGGTAAAAGGTATTCACATCGGAGGATTAAAGAAGAAGAACCTCCCACGGCAAACGCTTATTTTCTGGCGCCGTTGCCGGGGAGGTAAGGTAAAAGGTACTCACATCCTCTGGTGTGAGTGCTCGAAGTTATTTCCTTTAGATTCTGCAATTTTGTCTTTTTGTTTCTTGTTTTCACTAGTTAGGCTTAATGGAAAACAACAACAAAATTAGAGATCTTTATAGCATTTATCTTGAGTTAGGACATGAAGTGTTTGAAGAGAAAATTAAAAAACCTATGGAACTTTATTGTCATGCTAATATCAATGTTGTTAGTATGAATTCTTTGGACACCATTATTGCTAATGCTATGGAAAAGTCTAAGCTTGGGGAAGCTAGTTTTTATGAAAATGATCTTTTTAGTTCCCCAGCTTTGGAAGATAGCTATTCCATTGCTTATGATGATACAAAACCTCCAATATATGATGATTACAATGATGAATATGATATTTTCAGTCCACTACTATTGAGGAGAAAATTTATGATTACAATATGCCTCCTATATTTGATGATTATGGTGATGAAAATAATAATGATAGCTATATTGTTGAATTTGCTCCCACCATAATTAATAAGAATGACTATGCTTATAGGGAGAGTAATAATTCTTTTATGCATGTGGCTCATGATAAGAATTTTTTATGTGATAGTTATATTGTTAATTTTATTCATGTTGCTACTGAAAGTTATTATGAGAGAGGGAAACATGGTTCTATGCATCTCAATAATATTAAGTTTCCCCTCTTTATGTTGAAAATTTTGAAGTTGCACTTGTTTTGCTTTCCTATGCTTATTGCTTTGTGCTTTCATGACTTGTTTATTTACAAGACTCCTAAGCATAGGAAGTGGGTTAGACTTAAATGTGTTTTGAATTTGCTTCTTGATGCTCTCTTTTACTTCAATTTATATTTCTTATGTGAGCATCTTCTCAAACTATCATGCCTAACTTAAAGGCGTTAAAGAAAAGTACTTATTGGGAGATAACCCAAAAGTTTTAGATGAGTCTTGGAAGTTATTACTTCATTAATAACCGCTCCTTATCATTTTTATTTGCTCTTTGTGCGAAGAGTAACCTCTAATGAGAGAGAAGTGATGATTGGGAAAGTTGCTGTCCCAAAACAGATTTCTGTTCTTCACCGTAAAAATTCGTGTAAAATCTCTGAACGTCTTTTTGAGGCATGAATTTTTCTGCTTCTGCCCCAGGTTGTTATATAACTTTCGTTAGTTAAACACTTTTTGATTTGAGCAAGATAAGGTCTCTGAAAAAATTCGTCTTTACCTGCTGGTCTGTTTTGACAGATTTCTGCCATTTTCTGCATTTGCTTCTTGTTGATTCCATTTTGAGTTCTTTTGGGGAATTGAGATTTTTGAGGTAAGTTCTACAGTAGATTGTGTTTTAATGGAAGTTTTATTGGTGTTGAAACTGAACCTAAAGACTTATTATCTTGAGTGCACTAATGTTGCTAATAAAGATTGTGTGAAGTTTTGTATGAAGGAAAATTTCAGGTGTATGGAAGGAATGAGTAATGAGATAAAGGATGGACTAAAGCTCAAGCTTGGGGATGCCACATGTGTCACCCTAGGAAATATCCAAGAAGTACAAGCCTCAAAGCTTGGGGATGCCCAAGGCATTCCCTTCTTCATCAATAAAAATTCCAGGTTTCTTCCAAACGCTTCATTTTTATTGTTTCATGCACAATTGTGTTGTTCTTGGAGCGTCTTCTTTTTCGTTTTTATTTTGGTTTTTCGTTTGCTTGGTTTTCTTAGTTTTCTGAATAAATTTGTTGGAACCCCTCTTTCATAAATTGGTTTGCAAATAGTTTGGTTTGGATTGGAAAAGAGTAAGAAAGTTCATGCTTAAGTGGTAAAGAGAGCTTGTTTTTGACTATGGCCTATGCTTTGTCATGCCATGATTGATATTGTTTTGGCCTTATGCTTAGTATTCTTTGCTGTAGAATGACTTTTTATAAACAATTGAGATTGCTTAATGTGCCTTGGATGGATCATGCGTTGTTTTAGCATATTAAAGCATAGTATAGTTGTATTCTCCTTTGATGCTTTATTTGGGTTGACTTGGCGCATGCTCACACCATGTTATGACTATATTAAGTCACCATAGCCTTTATGATCCTTTAGTTTTCAACTTGTAGTATCACTTTATGCTTTGGTCAATGATGTTTTGTCGCTCTGCATGATTATGGCCATTATTGCGCTCTTAGTTTGTCGCTCCCAGTCTTTTGCTAGCCTCCACAACAAAGTATGAGTTCCACTCATGCATCCAACTACCTAAGCCAAGTAATTCCAAAGAGTCCACCATACCTACCTATGAGCTGATGCTATTCCAAGTATATTCATGCTTTTGTTTACCTTCCAAATTAAACTTGTTATGAGAAAACTAGTGATTAAAGCTCTCACGAACTTGATGGCACACTTTACTTTTCTTGCCCTTAATAAATTTGAACCATTGTGTCGTCTATCTTGTATATGCTTACACTTATTTGTTGGGGATTAGCAGAACCATGCTGTCATGGGGAACACTTTCAACATTGCACTGGTACTTTGTACCTAGTTGATATCATGCTCTTTTGTCTATGGATGTCGTCGGTGTGAAATGAAAGGGGAGCTTGTAAGTCCATGGAGTTATGTATATGTGTTACAGAAACGCCTGGGCCGCTGGTCTAATCCATGCTGACATGGTGGAAACCTGCAGCGTAACCATAATGAGCTTTCTATGAAGCATTCTTCTTATAAAAAAAAGAGTCCTATATTGAGAAAAAAGAGAAAAATAAAAAAAGAGATTATGAAAACAGGAAAGAGAGAAAAAAAAGCACCATATTCCCATGGTAAATAAGAAGATTGATGAGATGCTCGTTGTCTGCTTGCCTTGTCATTTTGATATGGGGATTCTTCCGTATCATCGGGCAAAGGGTACCCCGTTGGCGGTTCTCTATGATACACATGTACTTCCGATGACAAGAATCTACCGGTGACTAAACTTGAGTAGAATGAGGAGCGGCCCTCGTATTCAAGGGACATGAGATTTCCAACTTATACTTTGTCAAGCATATACTCCATAGTTTGTTCACTTTAACCTTAATCACTTCAAGATGCTTATGATAGGGGAAATGAGAGATGAAAGCTATTAAGTACCATAATTTTTGGAACCTCTTTATGAAACTTGAATCTCTGCTTCCTTCTATGAAGGCCTTTCTTCCACTTTTATATTGAGTCTCCACCTTCTACCTTTATGCACCTACTTTGAGAGCATAGTGGCCATTCTTAGTTCTATGTGCATTGTCCCAAGACTAGTTGATTAATGCATACCTTGATATTGCTTGTTTTAAACTATTTTTATCTAGTCACTCTTATGAGCTTTGAAGGTGCCCTATGCATTTATGTTTGCTACTCTATGAGGGACAAGCTAAATGCCACTATGCAAACGTCTTGCAAAGCATTCTTATTCATGAATCTTTTGTTTGTGCCTTTTCATGTTGCATCATATTTTCTTTGTCTTATTGCTAGAACTTTGTCTTTCATGTTATGATTGAAGTACTATGATCCCAACTTTGAATGTTTTACAAATACTTTGATCAAGTCTTTGATGGTGCATGTCACCTCAAAAATTATTCTTTCTTTTTATCACTTACCTACTCGAGGACGAGCAGGAGTTAAGCTTGGGGATGTTGATACATTGCAAATGTATCTATAATTTTTGATGTTCCATGCTTGGTTTTATCTACTTTCTTGTATTTTGTTCCAACTTTGGAGTACTTTTCATATGATTTCTTGGACTAACCTATTAACAAGATGCCACAGTGCCAGTTGCCTGTTTTCTACTGTTTTTGGTTCCAGGAAGTCAGAAAATGAATATTCTCGGAATTGGACGGGACAAAAGCCAAAGTTCCTATTTTCCCAGAAGACTTACGGAGCCAGAAGGAGATTCGTAGAGGGGCCAGGGCCTGGCCACACCCCCCTAGGCACGGGCAACCCTAGGCCATGCCAGGGCATGGTGTGGGCCCCCTGGCCGGCCACCGACCTTGCCTCCTTAGCCTATAAGCCTCCCGATACCAAAACCCTAAGGAGTCAATCAGAAATCCATGAAAAGTTCCACAACGCCGCCGCCACCGAAGGGGATATTCGGGGGACAGAAAGTCTCTGTTCCGGCACCCTGCCGGGATGGGGAAGTGCCCCCGGAGCCATCTCCATCGATCTCCACCACCATCTCCATCACCATTGCTGATTCCCATGATGAGGAGGGAGTAGTTCTCTCTCGAGGCTAAGGGTTCTACCTGTAGCTATGTGTTCATCTCTCTCTCTATGCATGATCATATTGAGATCATGAGCTTGTAATCTATAGATCTACCTTGATACTCAAGTGCTTAATAGATCTCTGCTCTCCCCATGTGTGTGAAGTTGACAGTGTGCACACCATGGTGGCACTTAGGCTAGAGATTACAAGTACTTGTTACGAGTTATATTTGGAGTTGGATGTCTCTATGAAATTGTGGTGTTTGTTGGACTCATCTAGTACTCAAGGTGACAGTGTGGGGTTTTCTAGATGGGAAAGATGAACTTTGAGGTGTGCTGTTATAGCCCTACCATCGATTAGAGTGTTCAACCGGAGAGTAGTTCAGCGTAGTATCTTAAAGAAGAATATATTTGTATGAGAGTGTTCACTAGTAAAAGTATAATCCCTAGGCCTTATTTCTAAGCATTGAAACACCATTTGCTATTAGATCTGTCACATGTTTGCTTGCTTCCATCTTTATTTCAGTTTGCCTTTAGTCTTTTCCATGCCATCAAGTTATTTTCTATCACCATTACCACTTATAATTATCCATACCACTTGTATTTCACTATCTCTTCGCTGAACTAGTGCACCTATACACCTGACAAGTGTATTGGATGTGTTGGGGACACAAGAGACTTCTTGTATCTTGATTGCAGGGTTGCTTCAGAGGGGATACCTTTGACCACTTCCTCCCTGAGTTCGATAAAACTTGGGTGATCCACTTAAGGGAAAACTTGCTGTTGTTCTACAAACCTCTGCACTTGGAGGCCCAACAACTGTCTACAAGAATAGAAGTGCGTAGACATCAACAAATCACACCGGAGGCTTGCATGATGATGAAGAAGGCCTCCAGGGTGAATTCCCCTCTCCGGCAGGGCGCCGGGAAGAGCTTCAGATCCCTCCTGATCTAGGAATGGAGATGACGGCGGCAAAAAATCTTTCGTGGAATTTTGATCGGGTACTTAGGGTTTCCGTATCAGAGGAAATATATAGGCAGAAGGAGAGGCCGAGGGGGTGCCTGGGGCGGCCAGACCACCCCCTGGCGCGGGCCAGGCCTGGCCGTGTGGCCAGGTGGTGTGGCCGGGCCCCAGCCCCTCTCCGTCTCGTATTCTGGCTCCAGGTGTCCCCCGGTAAAATAATAACTTTGGCTTTTGTCATGTCCAATTCCGAGAATATTCATTTTCTGACTTCCTAGAACCAAAATCAGCAGAAAACAGGCAGCTAGCACTATGGCTCTTTTTAATAGGTTAGTCCAAGAAATCATATGAAAAGTACTCCAAAGTGTGGACAAAACATAAGAAAGTACATAAAACCAAGCATGGAACATCAAAAATTATAGATACATTTGCAATGTATCACTGTGTCTCCGAGATCCTCATCTGACGCAGCATTTAGATGTAGAGGATGTTGATGCTACTGCCGCCGTCCATGAGGGTCTTGTAGAACCCATAGCCATCAATAAGTGGATTGATGACAAGCGTACTTTCCTCGCATGTGCAACTTAGGCGGATGATCGCGGCAGTCAAATGTGATTGTTACTTCCAACCAGTCCAAAAACAAGTCGGAGGCAGAAGCCCGACGACAGGCCGCCGCACCCAAGTATACCATCAAATTGATGCTTGATGGGTCATGCAAGTTTCACAATGGCAGCAACAAGCTGGCTATACACAAAACTCGCCAATGCAGTTGGACTAGGAAGATGGCAGAGGTCGCCGGACTCCCACCACCACCACCACCACCCCCGCTAACCGGTGGCCTGTAGGACAACCGCGAGCGCGAGAACCACCAGGACAAGGACGAAGGTTATTACCCTCTCTGGGTGGGAAACTACCACATTGACGCCACCGAGCCGGAGACCAATCATAGCAAGAGGCGCCGCGAGGCAAAGGTGAACGCAATCATTCCCCCAGTTCCTCAATACTTAAATTGGTCCGAGCAAGAGATCACGTGGAGCAGGAAAGACCAGCCGGTGGTGCTGCCTCACCCGGGCACTTACGGGATGGTCCTGGATCCCATCATCGTCTCCAAGAAGCACTCCTGCAGGTTCTTGCTCATCCTCGTGGACAGATGCAGCATCATCAACCTCCTGTATCGCAACTTGTTGGACCGACTCGACATTAGTGAGTCTCAACTAGAGTGGTCCAGCACCTCCTTCCACGGAGCTGTCCCAGGTCCATCGCATTCGCCCATTGGCAAGATCCGGTTGGGCGTAATTTTCAGTCCGGAGGGCAACTTCCGCCGCGAGCCTATCTGGTTTGAGGTGGTCAACCTCTCCAGCACATACCACGCCATCCTCGGACGCCCGACGCTCACCAAGTTCATGGTGGTACCGCACTATGCATACCTCAAGATGAAGCTCCCTGGGCCAAAGGGAGTAATTACTATAGCCGGATGCTACAGGCGGTTGGTGGAATGCGCCACAGACGGCTCCAAGCTAGTCGAGGCGATGATCATCATAGAGGAGAAGCGCAACATCATGCAGAACATGGTGGCCATGTAGGCGGAAATGCCGACTGGCGAGCCAAAGCCAGTCGGGGACGCACAGTTCAAGCCATCCAAGGGAACCAAGAAGATTTTTCTCAACGAGGCCGAGCCGGACAAGTTCGTCCTAGTCAAAGATGACCTTGATGGCAAATAGGAAAGCGCGCTCGTCGATTTCCTCCGTGAGAATCGGGATATCTTCTCATGGTCCCCTGAGGACATGCCATGTGTTTCGAGGGAGCTTGCCGAGCACTCTTTACATGTCAGGCTAGATGCAAAGCCGATCAAGCAATCCCTATGCTTCTTCGCAGAAGAAAAGAGAAGAACGATTGGTGAATAAATCACGTGGCTCCTTGCAGCCAGATTCAACATGGAGGTTTTCCACCCGGAATGGCTAGCAAACCCAGTGCTGGTGCTTAAAAAGAACAAGACTTGGCACATGTGTGTTGATTACACCAGCCTCAACAAGGCATGCCCAAAAGATCCATTCTCCCTGCCATGGATAGATCAAGTGATTAACTCCATGGCCGATTGCGAACTATTGTTGTTTCTGGATGCCTATTCAGGTTATCACCAGATCCGGCTGAACCCCGCTGATCAAATAAAAACAATATTCATCACCCCATATGAGTCTTACTGTTATACCACCATGACTTTGGGACTGAAAAATGCTGGGGCAACGTACCAACGCTGCATGTAGAAATGCCTGCAAACGCAGATCGGCAGAAACATACACGCCTACATCAATGATGTGGTGGTCAAGATGAAAGAACGACGAACATTGCTCGAGGACTTGAAGGAGACATTTGCCAACCTTCGATGGTTCCAGATGAAGATATACCCGGAGAAATGTGTGTTCGGCGTCCCAGCCGGCCAACTCCTCGGTTTTCTCGTCTCAGAGCGAGCAATCGAGGCCAACCCAGAGAAGATAGGCATGATCGAGCGCATGCAGCATCCGCAGAACCTGCGCGACATACAGAAGTTCACCGGACGCCTAGCCTCCCTCAGCTAGTTCATCAGCTGGCTGGGCAAGAAACCACTCCCGTTGTACCAGCTCACGAAGAAAATGGACAAGTTCGTATGGATGGTGCAGGCGGACGAGGCCTTATGTGACCTCAAGCGCATGGTCTCCTCCCCTCCAATACTAGCAGCCCCCGCCGCAAAGGAGCCAATGCTCATGTACATCGCAGATACCAACCGAGTCGTCAGTGTCATTCTCGTGGTTGAGAGGCCAAAAGAAGGAAAGGCGCAATTGGTCCAACGCTCAGTGTACTACCTGAGTGAGGTACTCTTGTTGTCAAAGCAGAACTATCTCCACTACTAGAAGCTGGTGTACGGCGTATATAGGGCTATCAAGAAACTAAAGCACTACTTCCAAGAACACCCCATCTAGGTGGTGGTGTTGGCACCACTCTCGGAGATCATCGGCAATAAGGACACCACGGGTCGGGTGGCGAATTGGGCAATCGAGCTCGCTGCCCACATCATCTGATACGAGCGAAGAACGGTGATCAAGTCTCAAGCGCTAGAAAATTTCCTAGTCGACTGGGCGGAAACCCAGTACCTATCGCCGGTTCCCGACTCCACACACTGGGAGCTGCACTTTGATGGCTCCAAGATGTATGGGGGGCTCGGAGCCAGAGTTGTCATCACCTTGCCGAATGGAGATCAACTGGATTACATGTTGCAAATCCATGTCCGCGCATCCAACAATGTCGCCGAGTACAAGGCGCACATCCATGGCCTCAAAATGGCAAAAAAGGCATCTGTCGGATCCTCTGCTTCGGTGATTCGGACCTAGTAGTGCAACAAGTGTCAGGCGACAGGGATGCCAAGGACGCGAACATGGCCCTGTACTACTTATTCATGCAGTAGCTATGTTCCTTCTTCAAGGGGTGCGAGTTCCACCATGTTCCTCGGGCTAGCAACTTGGCTGCCGATGCACCCACTCGTGTCAGCTCAACAAGACAGGCTATTCTACATGGAATCTCTCTCGAGCACCTACGCAAGCCATCCATCACACCATCTCCGGAATCCGACTCCATTATCCTGGATGGGGACCCGAGGACTACCAGCTCCAAGCGGCTAGAAGCTATCGCAAAGGACCTGCGGACTGCCGCACCAATCCTAGGGACTAGCGCGTCGAAGGCCCCGACACCCCCAACCGGCTCCAGCAGCCCGGGGACTGCCGGCTCCACCCTTCCACCTGGCAGGCCGCCCGACGAACCTGAGCCGGTCATGCGCGAGGAAATCAAGATGATCATGGAGACCATGTACGCCATCTGCGAAACTCCTGCATGGGCCAAGCCGTTCACGAATTTCCTGGCCAAAGGAGAACTACATGACGAAGAGGTTGAGGCAAGGCAAGTAAAGCGCAGAGCAAGTGCATACACCATCATCAATAACGAGCTATACAAGCGTAGTGTCGGAGGAATTTATCAGTGTTGTGTGAGCCAAGAAGAAGGAATCCGGCTGCTGGTGGACATTCACCAAGGCGAGTGCAGCCACCATGCATCCTCACGGGCCATAGTAGCCAACCATTCCGCCGTGGTTTCTATTGGCCTACCACGCTATAGGATGCCGAGCAAATGGTGAAGGCATGCAATGGGTGCCAACATTTCAGCCAGCAAAAGAACACTCTGGTTGCGGCTCTCAAGACAATTCCCATCACTTAGCCATTCACAGTCTAGGGACTAGACAAGGTCGGCGCCTTTAATACAACGCGATTCGGCATGACACACCCGCTGGTGGTGGTGGACAAGTTCACCAAGTGGATTAAGGCCAAGCCTATCAAGAAGCTCGACGGATCCATGATGGTCAAGTTATTCACAAACATCATCACGCGCTTTGGCTACCCCAACAACATCATAACCGACAACGGCACGAACTTCACCAAAGGGGCCTTTGCACGATTTTGCGGAGAAAAGGGCATCCGCTTAGACCTTGCTTCCATCGTGCACCCTAGTCAAACAGGAAGTGCCAGCGAGCAAACGGCCTGGTCCTAGCCAGAATCAAGCCACGGAGATCCCCGGATGCTAGATAGAAGAGTTGTCAGCTGTGCTGTGGAGCCTGCGCACCACACAAACTGCTCCACTAGCTATATGCCCTTCTTCCTCGTCTACGGGGCAGAGGTAGTCCTACCAACTGACATCGAGTTCGATGCACCTTGCAAGTTGTTATACATAGAGAAACAAGCCAAGGAAGCATGTGAGGATAGCGTTGACCTCCTAAAAGAGGCGCGCGAGCTAGACTTGTACAAATCCACCATCTACCAGCGGAACCTACGCCTCTACCACGCTAGCCGGATCTACCACATCTCATTCCGAGAGGGTGACCTGGTGATGCGGTTGGTATAGAACACCATGGGAATGCACAAGTTGTCTCCCGCTTGGGAGGGGCCATTCATCATCAGTCGGGCACTACAAAACAACTCATACTACCTCATCAACGTCTAATAGCTGGCAAAGAAAAAGATGGACCGTTCCGACGAAGAAAGCCAATAGCACCCATGGAATGCGAACCTGCTTCGCCCATTTTACACTTAAGCGAGAAGTGTATGTATCTTACTTTTCTATAATGAACAAGCTAAGGAGCCTCGACATAGTATTGAGGACTCCGTAATCATTTGGCATTTCTTGCTACATCATTTGGAATTTCTAGCTTCATTATTTTTTTACCCTGGCTCCGACGATCGCTCCCGGGGACTCGCTGGCTGGCCCAGACGCCCGTGCATTCCAAATGGCAAAGTACTGTACGCAGCTCCAAGGGATCACTCTTAGGTTCCGGCTACATATCGCAACCCGGCTTCCAGTTCGGTAGGAGCAAAAACCTGATAACAAAAAATCATAAGAAAGACAAAAATGTCTGGACGTCTGGTTGCGCTCACTCGCTCGACACCGATAACAGAAATTCAAAGTATCGTGTAGTATGCTCACTAGCTACCTCTTCGGTTCCGGCTGTAGACCGCAACCCGGCTCACAGCAGTTAAGGACACAGCTTAACGACCAATGCTCACTAAGAAAAGGACAAAGTTGTTGGCCTAGCACGAAACGGCAAACCTTAACGAATGAACTACAAACTACGTTCTACTCATACATGTCTAACGCATAAACTACCGTTTGTGTTAGTTTTTGCAGGAGTCAAAACCACACCAAGTACTAGGGCCGGGTGCCGACCAACCACTTAGATGGCAACAACAGAAAGGAGCGTCGACCCGGCTAGATCCTCCAGCCAGCCCGAACCTCGGGGACTACACCCAGTGGGTGCGCTCCCACACGCCCACATAAATACCTGCAAACGACAACAACAGAAAGGATCTTTGACCCGACTGGATCCTCCAGCCGACCTGAACCTCAGGGACTACACCCAGTGGGTGCGCTCCCGCGCCCCCACGCAAAAACCCGCAAACGATGAACAAAGATCAAGCAGTCAGAAAGTGCAAACTCAAAGGCACAAGGCAATGTTATAACACAAAGGGGAGACAAAGATCCCAACGATATTCAGCATACCACAAGGACAAAGTTGTTCACACGCACACGACAAGAGACAAGTTTTAGGCAGTACAAATACACTTGGCATTCCAAGGATCATGGCTGGGGATCAATAGAAGGATCGGAGGCGTCTGTTCAAGGCCGGCTGTAGGAGGCAAGGTCAGTGACGACAGGGTCGGATTCTGGCACAACCGAGGCAAAAGCTTGCAATGGAGCTAGAGCCGGGGTCCAGCCGAACTGCTCTGTCCCAGCCGGGTCGCTGTAGTCCCGGTCTAGCTGGACGGAGCTCGAAATATTGACACCGCAAGAGCGGATATTAGGAACCTCGACGCGAAGCTGGTCGTAGCTGGTCCCTTGCTGGAATCCTAGGGAAAGGCTCCAAAGATCCGCATCCGGATACAAGGACTTGAGCAGCGCAAGCACCATCTCTGAGCCCCATGTCGTCAGATTAAGGACAAGTATGCCATGAGGGGGTCCTCAGGGCGTGTGCAAGAGAGGGGTGTGAGTCGTACGGTGTTCCGGGATGGTGAGAACACAAGCTTACCCAGGTTTGAATCCGCTAACGGTGGACGGATCCTACTCTTGCTATCAATCCAATAATATGGCAGAGCCGGAATATGGGTGTACCTTCGATCTGGATTCACGGATGTAGTATAATAGCTTTTTCCCTAGAAGACCTAGGTTTAATCGAACCTCAGAAAGCACTGCTAAAAGGTAATAAAAAAGGACACGTCTACAAGACTTTGTTTGTTCATTTTACCTTAGTTGATCGGACCAATCTAGCGAAAATCAGAGCCATTAATGGCTTACATGGGTTTGGCCTATGCGAGTTGAGGTTGTAGACTATTGTGTGTTGCCCTAAAGGCTGGTCCCTGGGATGGCTTATATAGATATCCGGCCTAGGGTTTACGGGAGAGATCTATCAGGCTATGATACAGAGTTGGTTACAAAGTACATCTTGGACTACAAGTAACTAAACATGCCTAAGTCAGTAAGTTTTCTAGGCCTTCTCGCAGCCACATGGGACTCCTTCTCTTCTCCCTGTCTGGGCCACCCGTGAAGCATAGCTCTAACCCGAAGTGGGCCACCCTGGTCAGTGACGCACAATGGGTATACCCGAAAAGTATATCCCCAACAAGAACCCCAGAAGCCTCCAAGATCCAAAGTCGGATTTCATCATCTAGCTTGGTCTTTCTTCGTCTTGCCAAATCTTGAAGGGTTCTTGAAACTTTCAAAACAAAGGATAGGATCCGAGTCTCAAGTTGAGTCGGATTCATCAGTACTTCACTTGTTCTTTTCCTGCTTGATTTCAAACTAAGCCGAAAGATAACCTCTGACGTCATATGACACCAGTCA
Organism: Avena sativa; assembly: GCA_916181665.1. NCBI lineage: Eukaryota > Viridiplantae > Streptophyta > Magnoliopsida > Poales > Poaceae > Avena > Avena sativa. The sequence continues at coordinate 434,706,083 of OV702289.1, forward strand.
AGGTTTGGTCATGTCAGTGTTAGACATTCCTGCCAACATGACCGTTGGTGGGCCCGGCTCACATGGAACCGACACGCAATTTTAATGCATGCGTGGAGACCGAGGAGGCATAATCTTCTCGAGGAAGTTACCCTAGCTCCTTCCACGACGCATGGCTAACACCAAAGTTTTCATACACGATTCTTAATGCATGTCAGGTACATAAGGGTTTGAGGTTTCTTCTTTCTCCTCTACCTATTCTTGCCTTCTCCCTCCTCTAGCAATGCAACGCTCTCTAGCCTCCTTTTCCATCCCCAACTCCACAACGCTGCCAATCCTAGGTCATCGCACTAGATCAAAATGGCTAAGGCATCCTCGTCTAGCACGGCGGCGATGGTGGCGACAATAGTAGAGAAAGAGAACTTCCGCGGGCTCTGGATCCCCTGTATGCTTGACAATGAGAAGTTGCACTTCATCGAGAAGGAAGGCCATCTCTGTGCCGGCGAGTGGTGGAGTGGATTTCGTTCCCGCCCCTCACGACAACGAGAGAGTTCAGTTTGGTACGCTTCTTGACCGAGGTATAAGTTTTCCTCCTTCATAGTTCTTCTCCAAAGTGATCCAACATTATGGAGTACAACTCCATAACTCTCCCCCCAAATTTGATTCTAGAGCTCAGTGCCCACGTTTCTTTGTGAGGGTTATCTCGGAATAAAATCGATTCTCACTCGTTTCTAGTACTATTTTGGTACCTGAAGAAATTCCATCACTGCTAGTAATCCTTATATTACCGGAACACTTAGCTTGTCTTAGGAGAGAACAAACCTATCCTAAGGTTATATCCAGCGAGTCAGTGAAGAAATGGCCGTCCACGTTCTTTTATCATAAGGAAAAACTGGCTCCTGGCAAGCAAGAAGCATTATCGGCTTTCGTCGATGTAGCTACAACTCCCCAAGAGTGTTGGGACGCTAATCCGCCGACCCTCACTAATGACTTGATCCTTGCTAAGAGGCAGATCGAGTACTTGATGAAGCACAAGGTTTTGAAAGGATCCGACCTTGTCCATTGCTGGCTCGCACGCCAGATTCAGCCCCTCCAACACCACGATGATCGTCTCATGCATACAATTACCAATAGTAAGAAAGATAGCCTAAGAATCGGCCCAAAGTCAATCCCGGATTAGGAGTACGAATCTCGGATCAAGTGGCTGATTAAGGATTGGGTTAAGAGGAAAATTCTGGAGATCTCTCTCGATATGTATACAACTGAAAACCCTCTTACTCTAGTAATTTTCCCGACTTACTCTTCCTTACTATCGAATTAGTTATCCATTTGTATTACTGAGATATTTCTCTGCCTTTTAGCTTGCTGACCTCCCCGAGTTGGAGCTTGCTCCTCTTGAGGGATATCCACCGGAGGATCCGGTTCCTCAGGAGGATGAAGAACTTGAATTACTGCTGGATGCGTTTACCCGAAAACGCAAAACTTTGACTGTTTCTATTGGCACGAAGGAAGTGCCTGTTGTGAAGAGGTAACTTTCCTCACAAGGTATTATATTTTATTTTATATTCTTTCTGAATTGTAACAATATTATTCTATTACTCTTTAGAGCTAAGCAACTTGCCAAGGGCAAAGGGAAAGGGAATACGGAAAAGGTCCTACGCCAGTCAAAGTTAGTTTTGATTTCGCCTGCTCCCCCGCCTCTGACTCCTACCCCGACGCCCTCTACAGAACTAGAGGCTACTTCATCTCCCCGTGCTACAGAAGATCTGGCTTATCACTCAGAGCCATCGATCCTTGGCTCGCAAATTGACATCACCATGGGTGATTCGACAACTAATAAGGGTGAACCCTCAAAGGGTAATGATCCCTCAGCAGAGACCTTTGTAGATAACCTCCTGAACAATCCGGGTATCACCAAACTTGGCATTACTCGGAAAAGCGCATAAGAGATCCAGAAGTTGGCTCTCCACAGTTTGGAGAGCCGAAACATCACTTCTAAGGAGGAGGCACAAGAAGCTGAGGACATCAAACTCGTCGAGCTTCTTGACCAAGTTCGTCTTCACGATGACAAGATGAAGGCTGGCATGGCTCCTCCACCACCAGTAATCCCTCTGACTCTCACCGAGAAGGTTTCTTCTGAGGTGAATATGAGTCTCAACAAGTTAACCCACGAACACCATGTAAGTCGGAATTTGACTCTCTTTTTTACTTTATTTCATATCATATCCCCTAGCCCCAAAGCATGAAGTTGGATAGGAAATCCGAATTTGTGCTTTCATAGGATGCCAAAGAACAAACTAGTATAGCCCCCAAGGCTCGCGCTGATATTTAGTTAAAATATTAGCTCGAGTCTTTAGTAGACTTCTGACTCTAGGTATTATTCTGACTTACAGAAAGTTAATGCTTATAACCAGGATTTTTTGAAGAATATCTGCAATAAACGAAGAGAGATCAGAGCTCTCCGTCTAGAAAATGCCAAACTAAAAATTGCCAAGGATGAAGCTGAAGGTAATCATTTTATTCCTCATGCTTGTTGTTTGATTTTATGACTCATAGCCGAATTTTTATTCGACTTCTGTCTTGATTTTATAGAACTAGTAAAACTCTCCTGCAAAATGATTGAAGAGGTCGAGAATTTCAAAACCCTGGAGGTGGAAAATGCCGATTTAAAGAAAGAGCTGAATAGGCTTAAGGAAGATCATGAGCGCAGTATTAAAAGTGTTCTTGAATCATCCAACATGGCCACTGAAGAACGTGATCACAAGATCGCTATCTAGGATAAGAAAATTTCTGATTTGAAAGATGATCTGGATAGAGAGAGGGACACCACAAAGGCTCTCCGGGATGAACTCCAGAGTCTTCGAGCGGAGAAAGCCAAAGTTGACGATGCCATCTTTGGTAAGTTTTGCTATCTCTGACCTTTCTTTTCTCCGACTCTAGGAGTTCGGATATATTTCTGACTTTGCTTTATGTATGCATGTCCTTTGAATATGCTGGATTCTTCCTCTTCCGAATCTCGCACCAGCCAGCTTACTTCAGTCGGAGACCCGGTTCACGATTTCTGCCAGTCACTAGAGGACATTGGTGAAGCCGTAAAGGTTCCCGGCATGAACAAAATGTTTACCTTTGAGGTGCGGGACAAAGCAAAGGAGATACCTCAGCTCATCCAAGATTGGAACATGTCATATGCACGAACCGCTGCACAAAATGCCCTGACAATGGTTATGAGCCACCATGGAAGCATGGAAATATGGCAAGTAATCAAGGGTTATTCAACTCTTGATGAAGATGGCAAGGAGCAGAACATCCAGGACATCATGGAAGCTTGTGCCAGATATGGGTGTCGTGTGGCTGAGCTGACCAGTTACAACAAGCCATTCTTCACTCCCATGGAAGCGCCACCTCTATCGGAAGAAGAAGTTGATGAAGCTTCCGACAATGAGCAGACCGAGTCTGATATCCTCGTCTCAGAAAGATATCAAGGCGTAGGAGATGTTACCTGTGAGCGGGTGATCCTTCATCTTCACCTGTGGCATAAGAAATGCCAGAAAAACAATGTATTATTCTGATAAACAAATCTTGATTTAATAACTAGAATATTTATTTTGATGTGCTAGCTAGTAAGATCGTAATGCTTTTACTCCTTTAGCACTCTAATTTTTAAACTTTTTTGTGCTTGAAAATTACGTAAGCACTTTTTTGTTTGTACTTATCGTTTATCTGGCTTTCTACCTTGTTCCTTTTGTGAGCCAGCAAACTTTCAACACAGAAACTTCGCCGAGCAATGGAGCTCAATTGCTAAACCAGTTTAAACTTGGAAACAAAGCCAGCTTCCAGTACCAACAATTCACTACTTGGAAAATACCTGTGTCTGGCAATCAAGCAAAAACCAAAGTACAAACAAGAAATTTGATTTATACCCGAAGGTAGTGTTTTTAGAATCGGAAATCTAACTAGAACAAACATGAGCATAAAGTACTTTCAAGTGTTCTGGGATTTTCGACTTATGTCATGATCATTCGGAAATAAGATGGTACTATAAAACTTCTCAAAAAAACATTGAGGCAACCAATACTTTATTTCTCGTTGAACATGTACATATATATGATTACAAAGAAAGATAATTTTAAGAATAAAAGGGACGTAGCTGAGAAATATTCCATGGTTTGTCTAATTCTTCCGGATTTGTACTACCTCTAGCTCTCTTTCTCTTCTTAGTACTAGGTCTTTCTTTGACTGGCCTTATATTATTTAGGTAGTAAGAACCATCGTGCAATACTGGACTAACCAAAAAGGGCCCTTCCCAAACTGGGGAAAGTTTGTGCTTTCTTTTTTCCACAAGATGGAGAACCAAGTCTCCCTTATTGAAGGATCGATTCTTGATTCTCTGACTATGATACTTGTGTAACTTCTGTTGATAGGCTATTGATATCTGCTCAACAACAACACGAACTTCCTCGATTATATCGAGATCATCTTGTCAAGAAACCTTAGCATCCTCTTCAATATACGCAGCAACTCGGGGAGAAGTATGGGTCAAATCACTAGGAAGAACTGCTTATGCGCCATAGACCAAGAAGAAAGGTGTGTACCCTGTTGACCTGTTCGGAGTTATTCTCAAGCTCCATATCACAAACGACAATCCGTCCACCCAAGCCCCCACAGCACGGTGAAGTGGTGCTTCGAGTCTTGGTTTGAGGCCTTGAAGGATTAAACCATTTGCTCTTTTGACATGTCCATTGGCTTGTGGATGTGCGACTGATGCAATATCACGCCGGATGTTTTGACCGTTGCAGAATTCTGCAAGTTCTCCCATAGAAAATTGCTCCTGTTGTCTGTAATAATACTGTGCGGATAACCATATGAGATTACGACGTCCTCGATGAATCTTTTGGATGTTTCTCCGTCACAACTTGTGACGATTTAGCCTCAATCCATTTTGTGAATTTATCCTCCATCCGTAAGAGGTGAGTAAATCCACTTGGAGCCCGCTTAAACGGTCCTACCATGTCAAGCCCCCAGACCGCGAAGGGCCATGTTATCAGAATTGTTCGCAGCTGATCAACCGAAACATGGGCTTGTTTGGTGTACTTTTGGCAGCCTTTGCACGTCTTGACAAGCCGTTCGGCATCTGCCTTGGCTGCAAGCCAGAAAAATTCGAGTCTAAAAGCCTTTGCCACTAAAGATCTGGCCGCGACGTGATGTATGTGTTCGCCTTCATGGATCTCCCTTAGGATTTCCACTCCTTCCGAAGAAACACAGCGCTGAAAGACCCCAGACACACTCTGTTTATAGAGCTCACCATTTATTATCGTATAGGTTTTTGTTCGTCGGACGATCTGCCGGTTTAGAACCTCGTCTTCGGATAATTTTCCGTCTACCAAGAAATCAAGGTAGGATTTTGTCTAGCTGGGAATCATAGCTAGAATTGCTATTAACAGTGAGTCAGATTTGGTCGGATACTCCTCGTCAACTTCTGTGATAGAGGGAACTTTAAGGTGTTCTAGAAAAGCACCATATGGGACCTTTTTCCGTGTAGAGTCTATTCGAGATAATGCATCTGCTTCCTCTTTTTCTGTTCGAGGGATATTGAACCTCAAACCCTTCGAACGATTTAGATAATTCATCCACGACAGCCCTCTACGTTGTCATGTGCTTGTTTGCATTAAAGTGATCCGACACTTATTGAGCAACAAGATCCAAGTCTCCATAACACATGTGTCTTCGGATGCCGATATCCTTAGCAATCCGGATTCCATGTAGCAGTACTTCATATTCGGCAATGTTATTTGTTGCCAGCACATAGAAAAGCTTATCTCCATTGTCTCTGTCCAATCAGCAACAAAGTCAGCAAGGATTTTGTATTTGATTGGTGTGCGAGGTTTATACTCAATGTCGAAAGCTGAGAGCTCCATTCCCCACTTTGCGATACGTCCTGTGGCGTCGCTGTTGTTGATTATGTCTCTCATGGGAGCTGTGCTCACCACGGTAATCTGGTGCTCCTGAAAATAATGTGTAGCACCCCGATAAAACCACTACTAGAAAATCGCTCTGTTTTTATTTTGTGCATCATCATGACCGCATACTCATGTCATCATGCCACATTGCATTTGAGCATCATCATGTTATTATGCATTTGTTTGTCTAAAACTATTTTCTAAACGCCTATCTCTGTTTTCTAAATAATTCCCCCTGTTTCAAACTAAAAAGCCTGGTCTTGTCCGGATCTTTTATTTGTCTAAAAACTATTTACAAAAATCTTAGGTATAAAAATAAGTGAACAAATAAATAAAAACTATTTTTTATAGGGGAAGGCAGCCGCCAGCCAGGCCCAAAAGCCCAGCCAGCAGCTGGCCTACTACCCCGCTACAAATTCGGAACCCTAAGGCTGGTCCTAGTGGGAGTATCATAGCTAGTATCATGCATGCCATGTTGACAAAAATCTGATGTGGCACAACAATTAAAGAAGAAAGAGATCGTTAGAGTATCATAGGTAGATACCATATCATAGCACGTAAAACTAGAAAATTCTCATGCAAATAAATCTTATACACAATTTTGTATTGAGATTCTACAAATCATTAAATATAGTACTAGTATGATACTATCATATGATACCATGCACTATGAAGATAGTATCATATGCATGATACTTGTAGTATGATACTACCACTATGACCAGCCTAACCCTAGACCTAACCTAGCTACCAACTGCAGCCGCCGCCACACTCATATTGTGCGCGCAGCCCGCACCGTACCGCCCCTAGACCCTGACATGCACGCAGCAGCAGCGTCACACTGTTGTCCACCCACCTAACCTCGACTCGGACGCGTCCCTCCCTGACCGACAACACCCCGGCATCCCTGGCCCCACCACCCCGCATATGACCCACGCGCGCGACCCAAGCCCCGCCGCCAACACTCGCTTCCTCGCTCGCGTGACCCCGGCACCACCCCGCTCGATCTGCATGCGAACCCCATCCCCAACCTCCTCCCGTTCCTGTCCCCTAGAGCGGCTCGATGCGCCGCCGCCTACGCTCGCTTCTGCAGCGCCCTGGCCGTGCTTGTCTCGACCCCTCCCTCTAGGAGGCCGCGTGAGCCTTGCCGCCTCTACTCGTGCGGGCGCATGTCTTGGCTGCCGTTGACCGTGCGGAGCTGCCGCCACCTTCATCCACGGGGCCCCTCCTCTCTCTCCTCCGGCCGTGGCATCGTCCATGTCTTACCCGAGCCCCGTGCATCCCCGGCCAAGTTCCGTGTCGACCTCGCCCCTCAAGACACCGCTCTCGGCTGCCTCCGGCCTCGTCAGCTGCTACCGCCAGCAGTGTCGCCCAGGACCTCCGCCCGCCTGGTTCCCGGATGCCTCGCACGTCCCCTCCCTTTGATCCTTGCGTTCTCGACGCCGGCGCCTCGAGCGTCACCATCTGGTATCACGTTCCCGCGCCGCCTGCCTTCCTCACTTAGCGCCCGACATCCTCCCGCCATCGTGGCCGCCTGCTCGACCCCACCAGCGCCTCCTCAACCTGAGGCTCGCCCTCGACCTCGCCATCCCCTGCAGCACCGACAGCTTCCTGTCAAAGACTGTGTCTCCTCGGAGCCCTCGACCGCGTGCCAGGGTCCGCGCATCCCCTGTTCTCCCTGACACCGGTGCCTTCCTGTAGGTTCCTCCATGCGCGGCTGTGTCTGTGCTTGACACATTCATCTGGTCATGCTACCAGGAACCCGAACAAGCGTGTACTGCTATCACAGGTGGTGATGCCCTATAGTGCTCTATGTTCTGGATGGTCTTCATTTGCATCTATGCCTACCATTTGACTCGGTGCTCCTATGGTTCCTTTTAGTCCAGGCTCCCCAACTCGTGATGCGAAGATTTGGAGTGGTGATACTATTTGTGGTGTGGAGACGTCAAAATGGTGCTTGTGTGTATACCTGGATGTCAAACTCGGTCCAGTGAGCTCGGCCCTTGTTTTGCCAGCTCGGGGCGAGCTGGGCTCGGCCCGCTGATGTTGCTGGGCCGAGCTGAGCTCTCGATGCTGGACCACGGCAGGGTCGGGCTGGCTCGGGCTCGGCCCGGTCCGGCTCGTCAGCTCGTCACTTTTTTTTTCTGAATTAGAAAAGGGCTGAAGTGAGAGGAGATGGGCTGGTTTTAGAAAAGGCCTGGTCTGTTTTAGAGCCTCGTTGTGTCCTTTCGTCGACAACACCATGTCCAGTTCGATATTCTTCCTCAGCGCACTGGCGCCGCTGCCGCCATGTACCCCTCACTGCACCGCCGTCGCCCCGTAGTGCCGCCACCACGCCCTGCACCGACGTCGCCAGGTACTGCCGCTAGACCCGCCATGCACCGCCGCTGCCCCGTACTGCCACCACGCTGCCCTGTACTGCCGCCGCCATCACCGCCCCTTACTGCCGTCGCCTTGCAACACTAGCCACTGCCCAAGAAGATGGCCCACCCGTCAGGGTCTGTCACCGCGATGCTCGCGAGCCGAACCGAGCCAGACCAAGTTTGGGGGAAGCTCGGGTCGAGCTCCATGAAGGAAATATGCCCTGAGAGGCAATAATAAAGTTGTTATTATATATTCCTTATATATGATAGATGTTTATTTTACATGCTAGAATTGTATTGACCAGGAAACATCAATACATGTGTGTTTAATAAACAAAAAGGGTTCCTAGTTATGTCTCTCTTATAGACTAGCTTGTTGATTAACAAGATGATCAAGGTTTCCTAATCATGGACATTGGATGTTGTTAATAACAAGGTCACACCATTGGTGGAATGATGTGATGAACATTCACCCGAAGTATAGCATTATGATCAAGTCATTATGTCTATATTGCTATAACATCATACGAAGTAATCTTTATCCTTAGACCATGAGATCATGTTAATTGCTAACACCGAAAGAGTATCTTGATAACATCAAACGTCACACCGTAATAGGGTGACTATAAAGATGGGTTCAGTACTACGAAGGTTGTTGAGGCTCATGGATCAAGAGTGGAATTTGTCAATCCCGATGACGGATAGATATACTCTGGGCCCTCTCGGTGATATCACATTAAGATAGCTTGCAAGCAAGTGATGTGATCACTAGAATGTTATATCACGGGAACAAGAAAAGAGTGCATGTCGATAACGAGATCAAACTAGGTATGGAGATACCGATGATCGAATCTCGGACATGTAATATATCGAGAGACATAGGGATTTAGTTACAAGCGTTAAAGGTTCTCACGATCACAGAAGTCATTGTTCAATGTGTAGGAGTCAGTACGGATCTCCAGGTCCCGCTCCTGATTATTGATCGGAGAAGGGTGTCGATCATGTCTGCATTATTCGCGAACCATAGGGTGGCACACTTAAGAGTTACCGGACACCATTTTGGAGCACATATGTTTCAGACGAAAGAATTTCAAAGCGTAGGAATTGTTTCAATAGAAACCGGAAATTATTTCGGGTGAAATTGCAGAAAGTGGTTCTGCATGTGATATTGAAATATTGCAAGGGGATATATGTGAATGTTTGTTAATTAAAGTAATTAACAAAAATTCTGAATAAATTTAATAAAAGAGTTTTATTAAATGAGAGAGCAATAAATTTGGAGAAATTTAATGCATTTAAAGTGGAGACTTTAAAAGGGAATGTGAAGAGGCATTTTAATGTGGAGGGGTTACCACCACATGAATGGGGGAGGTGAGGGGTCACCCCCATGTGCCGGCCATGGAGAGAGGGGGCACCCCCCTCCTCCTATAAAAGGCCACCCATTCCCTCCTTCATCCTCACACCTCCTTGTGAAGGATCTCTCTCCCCCTCTAGAATTATTCCCCCATGGTCTCGGATTAGCGAGATACATGTTCCCGGTGGCATTTCGTCTGGAAGGAGTTGCTGCTTCTGCTGGATCGCTGGAGCGAGGAGGTGGAGGTTGTCCGGTGGCTTGAACGTGTACGATCTTGAGATCGGCACGTGTACGACTACATCAACCACGAGTTCGTACTCGTTAACAAAACTCGTTGTCTTCGAGGGTAAGTTCTCGTTGGATGTATGTCCACCCATTGCTTTGTACCTAGTAGATAGATCTTGTTGTGTAGTTCACACTGTAGGAAATTTTTTGTTTTCTACGCTGCGGACCCAACAGTGGTATTAGAGCCTGATCTATGCGTAGGTGCTTTGCACGGGTAGTACACATATGTTTATATGTGGGCGATGATGATCATGTTATTGCATCTTCTATGTATTTTGGATATTGGTGGCATAGTGGGATGAAGCGGCCCGGACCAACCTTACATGTCATCGTACATGAGACCGGTTCCACGACTGACATGCAACTTGTTTTGCATAAGTGGCTGGCGGGTGTCTGTTTCTCCTACTATAGTGAATATCTGATTTACAACGAGTTGCTAATAACTTAGTCATCCTCGTTGTGGTTCATGTTCGTAGGTGAGAACGGTTCTATCTCCGAAATCCCTAAGCCACGTAAAACTTGCAATTGATAAATTAGAGGCATCTAGTTTAGATTGTTGCTGGGCTAGTGTATTGATATGGTATTGTTGTAATTAGATGTATGATAGATACTCTTACAACACACTCAACGTGTAAGTTCCATAGACCTTGGCCTTACACACAAAGGAATGATAGAGATCATACGACGATGCAAGTGATAGAGATCAAATGCATGGAACATATCATCTCACTTTACACATTAGATGTTTGCATCTTATACTGCTATTTTGGCGCTTTTGGTAGCATTATAAGATGATCCCTCATTTATATATCAAGATAAAATTGTGTTCTTCCTTAAGTATGCACCGTTCTATGGATCGTGTTTCGAGACATCACGTGATGATCGGGTGTAATCGAATCTATGCTTTCATAGGAATGGGTGTAAGACAGTTTTACACACGCGAATACTAAAGTTCTTACTTGGCGAGCCTAACATGTACAGACATGGCCTCGGAACATGGACCGAAAGGTTAAGCATGAGTCATATAGTTGATATGATGCCCATATAGATGCTCGCCTTTGAAGCTACATCAACTAACGTGATGATCGGACTTGGTGTAGTGGATTTGGTTCATGTAATCACCAAAAGGACACGAGGGATGTCGTTTTTGAGTGGGAGTTCATTAGTAATTTGGATTAGTTGAACTCAATCTATCATAAACTTAGTCTAAATAAACTTTACAAATTCTGTTGTAGATGGCACCACCTGCTTTTAATTTCAATGTGTTCATGGAGAAAGAGAAACTTGCTGCGAATGGTAGCAACTTCATCAACTGGGCTATGAATTTGAGGATTCTCCTCACTGCTGCACAAAAGCAATATGTGCTAGATGCACCGCTAGGCCCCCACCAGCTCCTGATGCCCCTGACGAGGAAAAGAATGTCTATGTGACTCGTTAGGAGGACCACAACTTAGTTCATTGCGGCATACTGTATGGGCTAGAGCCAGAACTTCGAAAGCGTTTCGAAAATGGCAATGCCTTTGATACCATGGGAGAATTGAAAATGATTTTCAATACCCATGCTACTGTAGAGAGTTATAATGCTACAGAAAAGTTCTTTAGCTGCATGATGGAGGAAAACAGCTCCGTTAGTGAGCACGTACTCAAAATGTCTGGGTACGCCGATAAGCTTGTGTCCTTGGGAATAACGATTCCCATTGACTTAGGCATACATCGTGTTCTCCAATCTCTACCACCTAGCTACAAGAGCTTCGTGATGAACTATAATATGCAGGGCATGAAGAAGTCTCTTCCCGAGCTTCTGTCAATGCTTAAGACTGCAGAAGTGGAGATTAGGAAAGAACATCAAGTGTTGATGATCAATAGGACTACCAGTTTCAAGAAAGACAAGAAAGGCAAGCACAAGGGAAAGAAGGGTGGCAAGTCTGTTGTCACGCCTGAAAAGAAACCCTGAGCTGGCCCTAAGTCTGACACCGAGTGCTACTATTGTAAGGGGACTAGCCATTGGAAGCGCAACTGCCCCAAGTATTTAGCGGACAAGAAGTCCGGCAAGGCAAACAAAGGTATATGTGATATACATGTTATTGATGTGTACTTGACTAGTACTCGCAGTAGCACCTGGGTATTTGATACGGGATCGGTTGCTAATATATGTAACTCGGTTCAGGGGCTACGGAACAAGCGACAACTAGCAAGGGATGAGGTCAGGATGCGGGTCGGCAATGGATCAAAAGTTGATGTGATCGCCGTCAGGACGCTACCTCTCCATTTGCCATCGGGATTAGTTATAAATCTAAATAATTGTTATTTAGTGCCTGCACTGAGCATGAACATTGTATCTGGATCGTGTTTGATGCAAAGTGGTCATTCCTTTAAATCTGAAAACAATGGTTGTTCGATTTATAAGAATGATATCTTTTATGGTCATGCACCTATGTTGAATGGTTTATTTCGGATAGATCTCGATAGTAATATTACACACATTCATAATGTTAATGCTAAAAAGATTAAACTTGATGATGATATGTCTACATATATGTGGCACTGCCGTCTAGGTCATATTGGTGTTAAACGCATGAAGAAACTCCATTCTGATAGACTTTTGGAATCACTTGATTTTGAATCATTTGATACATGTGAGCCATGCCTTATGGGCAAGATGACTAGAACACCGTTTTTCGGTTCAATGGAACGGGCGATAGATCTATTGGAAATCATACATACTGATGTGTGTGGACCAATGAGTGTGTCGACGCGAGGTGGATATCGTTATTTTGTTACTTTCACGGATGATTTGAGTAGATACAGGTATATCTATTTGATGAAACACAAATCTGAAACTTTTGAAAAGTTCAAGGAATTTCAGAATGATGTGGAAAATCATCGTAATAGAAAGATCAAATTTCTACGGTCTGACCATGGAGGAGAGTATCTAAGTTACGTGTTTAGCACACACATGAAAGAGTGTGGAATAGTTTCACAACTCACGCCTGCCGGAACACCACAACATAATGGTGTGTCGGAACGTCGTAATCGTAACTTATTGGATATGGTTCGATCTATGATGTCTCTGACTGACTTGCCACTGTCATTTTGGGGTTATGCACTAGAAACAGCTGCATTCACTTTAAATCGGGCACCATCCAAATCCGTTGAAATGACACCGTATGAATTATGGTTTGGAAACAAACCTAAGCTGTCATTTCTTAAGGTTTGGGGATGCGATGTTTATGTGAAGAAACTTCAACCAGATAAACTCGAACCCAAAGCAGAAAAATGCGTCTTCATAGGATACCCTAAGGAAACAATTGGGTATACCTTCTATCACAGATCTGAGGGCAAGGTTTTTGTTGCCAAGAATGGATCCCTTCTTGAGAAGGAATTTCTCGCGGAAGGTGTGAGTACTCGGAAGGTAGAACTCAAAGCGGTTATTGAACCTTCTCTTCATGGAATGGCGAGTGCCGCAGCACCGGAAGTTGTTTCGGAGTTGACTTCACCTGATGAAGAGAGAGCTAATGACAATGATCATGAAACTCCGAAAGAGGACACTACCAAACCTCGTAGGTCAAGCAGGACACGTGCAGCTCCTAAACTGTACGACAATCCTGTTGTGAAGTTCATGGTTGATGAAATGGATGACCCTGCGACGTATGAAGAAGCGATGATGAGCCCGGATTCCAACAAATGGCTGGAAGCCATGAATTCTGAGATGGAATCCATGTACGAGAACCAAGTTTGGAACTTGGTGGACTTACCTCACAATTGAAAGGCCGTTGAGAATAAATGGATTTTCAAAAGAAAAACTGATGCTGATGGTAATGTGACCATCTATAAGGCTCGACTTGTCGCAAAGGGGTTTCGACAAATTCAAGGAGTTGACTACGATGAGACATTCTCTCCCGTAGCGATGCTTAAGTCGATTAGGATTATGTTAGCAATTGTTGCATATTTCGATTATGAAATATGGCAGATGGATGTCAAAACTGCGTTCCTCAATGGTAACATTGAAGAAGAGTTGTATATGATACAACCTAAGGGTTTTGTCGATCCTATGGATGCTAATAAGGTATGCAAACTTCAGCGATCCATCTATGGACTGAAGCAAGGATCCCGGAGTTGGAATCTCCGCTTTGATGAGGTGATCAAAGAGTTTGGATTTAACCAAACCTATGGAGAGGCTTGTATTTACAGGAAAGTGAGTGGGAGCAATGTGGCATTTCTGATATTATATGTGGATGACATATTATTGATTGGAAATGATATAGATCTTTTAAACAGTGTTAAAAGTTATCTAAACAGTAAATTTTCGATGAAAGACCTTGGTGAAGCGTCATATATATTAGGCATTAAAATCTATAGAGATAGATCAAGGCGCCTAATTGGGCTATCACAGAGTACATACCTTAATAAGATATTAAAGAAGTTTAATATGGACGAAAGTAAGAAGGGGTTCTTACCTATGTTGCAAGGCAAGACATTGAGTAAGACTCAAAGTCCAGCTACGGCGGAAGAAAGAGAGATGACGGATAAGATCCCCTATGCCTCGGCCATAGGCTCTATTATGTATGCCATGCTATGTACAAGACCGGATGTGGCACATGCTATTAGTTTGACTAGTAGGTACCAATCTGATCCAGGTTCGGAACACTGGATAGCGGTAAAGAACATCCTCAAGTACTTGAGAAGAACTAAGGATATGTTTCTTATATACGGAGGTGAAGAAGAGCTAGTCGCTAAGTGTTATGTCGATGCTAGCTTTGACACCGATCCGGATGACTCTAAGTCTCAATCCGGATACGTATTTCTCTTGAACGGAGCAGCAGTTAGTTAGAGGAGTTCCAAACAACCTGTGGTGGCTGGATCAGCGACAGAGGCGGAATATGTTGCTGCTTCAGAAGCGGCGCAGGAGGCGGTTTGGATGAAAGAGTTCATTACGGAACTAGGTGTGGTTCCTAGTGCATTGGACCCAATGGTGATCTATTGTGACAACAATGGAGCCATAGCCAACGCAAAGGAATCGAGGTCTCACAAGAATTCCAAGCATATTAAGCGCCGGTTTCACTCCATCCGTGAGCATGTCAAGGATGGAGATATAAAGATTTGTAAAGTACACACAGACCTAAATGTAGCAGATCCGTTGACTAAAGTTCTCCCTAGGGAAAAACATGATCAACACCAGAACTCCATGGGTTTTAGATTTATCACTATGTGAACTAGATTATTGTCTCTAGTGCAAGTGGGATACTAAAGGAAATATGCCCTAAGAGGCAATAATAAAGTTGTTATTATATATTCCTTATATATGATAGATGTTTATTTTATATGCTAGAATTGTATTGATCAGGAAACATCAATACATGTGTGTTTAATAAACAAAAAGGGTTCCTAGTTATGCCTCTCTTATGGACTAGCTTGTTGATTAACAAGATGATCAAGGTTTCCTGATCATGGACATTGGATGTTGTTAATAACAAGGTCACACCATTGGTGGAATGATGTGATGAACATTCATCCGAAGTATAGCATTATGATCAAGTCATTATGTTTATATTGCTATAACATCATACAAAATAATCTTTATCCTTAAACCATGAGATCATGTTAATTGCTAACACCGGAAGAGTATCTTGATAACATCAAACGTCACACCATAACAGGGTGACTATAAAGATGGGTTCAGTACTACGAAGGTGTTATGTTGAGGCTCATGTATCAAGAGTGGAATTTGTCAATCCCGATGACGGATAGATATACTCTGGGCCCTCTCGGTGATATCACATTAAGATAGCTTGCAAGCAAGTGATGTGATCACTAGAATGTTATATCACGGGAACAAGAAAAGAGTGCATGTCGGTAACGAGATCAAACTAGGTATGGAGATACCGATGATCGAATCTCGGACATGTAATATATCGAGAGACAAAGGGATTTAGTTACAAGCGTTAAAGGTTCTCACGATCACAGAAGTAATCGTTGAATGTGTAGGAGTCAGTACGGATCTCCAGGTCCCGCTGCTGATTATTGATCGGAGAAGGGTCTCGATCATGTCTGCATTATTCGCGAACCATAGGGTGGCACACTTAAGAGTTACCGGACACCATTTTGGAGCACATATGTTTCAGACGAAAGAATTTCAAAGTGCAGGAATTGTTTCAATAGAAACCGGAAATTGTTTCGGGTGAAATTGCAGAAAGTGGTTCTGCATGTGATATTGAAATATTGCAAGGGGCTATATGTGAATGTTTGTTAATTAAAGTAATTAACAAAAATTCTGAATAAATTTAATAAAAGAGTTTTATTAAATGAGAGAGCAATAAATTTGGAGAAATTTAATGCATTTAAAGTGGAGACTTTAAAAGGGAATGTGAGGAGGCATTTTAATGTGGAGGGGTTACCACCACATGAATGGGGGAGGTGAGGGGTCACCCCCCATGCGCCGGCCATGGAGAGAGGGGGAACCCCCCTCCTCCTATAAAAGGCCACCCATTCCCTCCTTCATCCTCACACCTCCTTGTGAAGGATCTCTCTCCCTCTCTAGAATGCGCTTCCGCTGGAGATACATGTTCCCGGTGAAGATACATGTTCCCGGTGGCATTTCGTCTGGAAGGAGTTGCTGCTTCCGCTGGATCATTGGAGCGAGGAGGTGGAGGTTGTCCGGTGGCTTGAACGTATGTGCGAGTACGGATGCGCTGCTGAGTTGCGGCGCTCGGACTTCCTCACGATCTTGAGATCGGCAAGTGTACGACTACATCAACCACGAGTTCCTACTCGTTAACAAAACTCGTTGTCTTCGAGGGTAAGTTCTCGTTGGATGTATGTCCACACGTTGCTTTGTACCTAGTAGATAGATCTTGGCGTGTAGTTCACACCGTAGGAAATTTTTTGTTTTCTATGCTGCGGACACAACACTCCATTTGGAGGCTCACCGACAACTTCGAGCTGGCTCGGGCTTGCTGGAAAAAGCTCGAGCTTTTTGCGGCTTGCCGGCGAGCTGGCTCGGTCTGGCTCGTGTCCATGTATACTTGTGTGGTGCTTGTGTGGTGCTTGTGTGGTAAGCCTATGGTTTTGATGCTCGAGGAACAATGTTGTGACGATGTGGCTATCCGAGACATGCCATGCGACAAGCTAGAACCTAAGGACGACTGCTCCCGAGGACGGTGGTATTCAAGGATCGTTTGCCACCGATGATAGGGTTCACCAAAGAAACCCATGCTGGATTCGGAGATCCTCGACATGGACCTGAAGACTGATCCCGCCGAATGGCGAAGATCTTCCGGAGACCGAACCAAACCATCGAAACCACAAGATATTCGGAACCCTATGTGTTACCCTAATCCCCTATATTTTAGAACATGACTTTTAACTTGTGCATATTTAATTGTTCATGTCGCATACATATTTTACCGTTTGGGGAATTATAGTCGATTCACCTCATAATTAAATATGGAGACTATATATGGGTGATTCTAGTCTTATATTGGCTTCATTTAAATTTGTGTAGCAAACTGATGCCATGATTTGCCTTGTTAATATAACATTTAAATTACGGGGTACCTAAAACAACTTGAACCTTCTAATTAATTGTCGGGACCCTGGTTTCGCTTAATATTGCCTAGTCGCATCGCACCTTTGCCATATCATGCATCATATCATACAGGATGCCCGATCTTCTGCCGTAGTATTAAATAGTGCATCCGGTGTTTCTTTTAGTGCTTTGGTTCTTCGTCGATTAGGCCGTTGAGTTGATGCGCGAGTTGACAAGTTCTTGGGATGTGTATCTTCGGCTATGTTTCCAGGCGAGCAATCTCCCCTTTTCTACCTATTTTGTATTTACAGTCTTTACTTCCTCTTGTTGATCTATTGCTATCCATGTTGCGATACTTTAGTTCCCGTGCACCATTTATATTCCTTGCAGTACGTATATTGCCTTGAACATATCCTATTGCCTATTATTTGATAAACAGTCGGCATTGCGAGTCGTAGTTGCTTGCTCAGGTCCTTCTTCACGCTGTTGTCGTTCCATCGTTGATGGAAGGTTGCCACATAACTTGTTAATTAAAATGCTGGGCATAGATATAGCTAATAAAGAGGCACCGATGGGTAATAGATAATATTTGGTTTTTAACCGCTCACTTGTGTCCTGTAGGTCCTGCGTACTTGATATCTGTTCCTTGACTATTCGCACTATCCATATACGGGAGACCCTATGGATCCCCCTTTGCCTGAGTTTGATTCACACTTTATTTATTGGGGCCACAAACTAGTTTGGGGCTTTATTACTATCCTGTACTTATGCCATGCTTTACTGCTTTATTTACGATTGTGCGTGGAGCACCGGTACTGTTTAGGAATCCCGCGCCACGTTTATGCTGTATCGGCAAGCCCGGTCACACTTTCGGGTTCCCAGTCGTTTAGCACCATCGTCGCAAACCTTGACTCTGTCTCGGAGCCGCCCAACTTTGTTGCGGGTAGCTTATTAGGGTGGCCCCTTGAAATAATTTGTAAATCCTATGGATGCATTATCGTGAGGCCTCATTACGTTTTATTTGGTTCTTCCTGAGGTTGATCATGTGTGTGTTGCTATTTGTGCACCCCTGCAAGGTAAATCTTTCTGAAAGCCGTGTCTGTGGTTATGGACAACTTGGAGCACAGTATCTCAATCATAGACAACTATAACTAAAGTAGTGTTATAAATTTGACTTTGACATGTCTAGTAATCAGTTTCACTACAACGGAATGAGTAACTAAAAGTGTCAATAACTGCTGGATTTGGAATGTATTATGCTAATTGTATCCGACTAGTAAGTACTGCAACTATAATGGAATGAATAAAACTACCAACTGTGTGAGTTCCTCGGTTTGACTTCCGCATGTGGTCTCGAGGGGGAAATACTAGGATGGGTATGTTTTGCTGTTACTATCATGTTGTATCCGAATAGGTATTTCTTATCCCTCTCTAATAGCCGACAGTTGTATTGAGTCTCTATAGTTTGTTTAGTGCATACTTCGCTGCCGCTTTAGTCCACTATACCTATGTAGGCGAGAGCCACCAAATTCTACGCCGTGTACTGGCCTCAGTACTGACCGCTCCCTTTTTCCTTTGCCCTTTATTGGCACCTCTTTTGTTTAACAGGTATAAGTTCGCCGTCGTTAGCAGGGTTACCCTTCCGGCTTGGCCTAGTCAGGGTTATGGACGCCATTGGTTATTCTTCAGGGCTCTTAGCTCAATTTGCTTCTTATCCGTACTCAGATGTTGTATCGTTTTCAAGGTGATTTGGATCTTTGTATTGTATATATTTATTCTTGACTCATGGATTCGATGTTGTATATATATGTTTTGTGGGTTCCATTGTGGACTATTATGTAATGTTATTACTTCGTTTTCCACTCGCACGCAAGTGCCTGGTGGGCAACTTTGAATTGTTTCTATGCGGGTTTGGCAGAAATCGCTAAAACTTG
Organism: Avena sativa; assembly: GCA_916181665.1. NCBI lineage: Eukaryota > Viridiplantae > Streptophyta > Magnoliopsida > Poales > Poaceae > Avena > Avena sativa. The sequence continues at coordinate 434,725,480 of OV702289.1, forward strand.
CATAGGACCGATTCGAGGATGTTACATAATGTCGTAGCTTTCTAGATGCAAAGAACACACCATAGGCTATATTTTGATAGTGCGGATACCGCTGTTTGGATTTAGTCAAGACCTCGATGGGGTAGTAGGTCGGACGCTGCACCAGGTGTTCCTGCTTTTGCTCTAGCCGTTCCACCACCATGATGACGCTAACAACTCTATTTGTTGCAGCTAGATAGAGCAACATCGGCTCCTGAGGTTCCGGCGCTGCAAGGATGGGAGCGAATGAGAGTACTATTTTCAGATCTTCTATGGAGCTTCAACTTCATCAGTCCAGACGAATTTTTTGGTCTTTTTCAGGAGCTTGTAAAGTGGTGCAGCTCTCTCACCGAGCCGGCTGACAAACCGACTGACTACATCAATGGAACCAGTTAGTCTTTGTACGTCCTTCAGGCTTGTTGGCCTAGAAATGTTGAGTATAGCCTTTATCTTGTCGTGGTTCACCTCTATGCCTCTTTGAGACATAATGAAATCTAACAATTTTCCGACTGGTATTCCAAAAAAACATGTCTTCGGGTTAAGCATTATGTTGTATTTGCATAGATTGGTGAATGTTTCCTCCAAGTCGGAAATTAACGTTTCCTTCTTTTTGGACATTACTGCTATATCATCCACATATGCATGTACGTTGCGTATGATTTGGTTGTGGAGGTAACGCTGCATAGTGCGCTGGTACGTAGCTCCTGTGATTTTAGCCCAAAAGGCATCGTAACAAAACAGAAGGTTCCGAAGGGGGTTATGTACGAAGTTTTCAGTTTATCAGATTCCTTCATCCGGATTTGGTGATAACCGGAATATACATCAAGAAAACATAGGAGTTTCGAGCCTGCCATAGAGTCGATTACTTGATCAATTCTAGGCAGAGGGAACGAATATTTGGGACAAACCTTGCTCAAGACAGTATAATCAACACACATCCTTAAACCAGTGTTGTCCTTTTTAGGGACCATTACAGGATTGGCCGACAATTAATGTGGATGACCTCTTCTATGAATCCGGCTAACTCGAGCCAGGCTAGTCCTTTAGCTATCTCTTTTTGCTTTTCATCGCCGAACCGTCATAGAAACTGTTTAACATGTTTAGCATTTGGGTGTACATTTAGAGAGTGCTCGGCAAGTTCCCTAGGTACTCCGGTCATATCAGAAGGTTGCCATGCAAAGATATCTTTATTAGCTTTGAGGAACTCGACGAGCGCGCCTTCCTATGTGCGATCTAAACCTACACCTATCTGCGTCACCTTGGAAGGATCTCCTTCCTGCAATGGCATCATATTCATCTCTTTCAATGCCTTGAACTCCGGAGTCGGCTTTGTCACCTCCTTCTTTGTTGCGGGCATCTCGGACGGGTCGATGTTCTTCTTGATCTCATGGTACTCCTAGGCGTGCAGTACGGCTTCAACAAAGGCATCATTTCCTTCTTCTCTCGTGCCTTCTTCGGGTCTCCCCTGATGGTGATCACGCCCTTGGGACCTGGAATTTTCATCATATTGTAAATGTAACACGGGCGAGCCATAAAATCCCAATAAGACGAACGCCCGAAGATAGCATGGTATGCGCTCTTGAATGGGACCACTTCGAAAGAAAGTGATTCCGTCTGATAGTTCATTGGAGTTCCAAAGGTAACATCCAAAGTGATCTCTCCTAGAGAATTTGCTTGTCTTCCGGGGATAACTCCGTGAAAAACCACAGAGCTGTGATTCAGCTGTGTCTCCGAGATCCTCATCCGACACAGCGTTTCAATGTAAAGGATGTTGATGCTACTGCCGCCATCCATGAGGGTCTTGGAGAACCCATAGCCGTCAATAAGTGGATTGATGACTAGAGCATACTTTCCTCGCCTATACAACTTAGGTGGATGATCGCCGCAGTCAAACGTGATTGTTACTTCCAACCAGTCCAAAAACTGAGGGACAGTCGGAACAATCGCGTTGAGCTCGTGCATTACTGCCTTCTTGACCTTGGCTAGTTGAGACCCAAGGAAAGTGACATAAGTGTCTTTCTTTGTTGGGAAGGTCTTCTTACCATCCTACTTGGGATTTGAAGCTTCTGCCTCCTCCATGTTGGAATCATCCTTGGTCTCCTTTTCTTTGTCGGAATTTTTCTTTCCTTTCCATCGCTTTCCCTGTAGCCAGTGGATTCGTCTTTCTTGATGTCAGCATTGAAACGACACTCAACATTTGTGTGGGACTAGCCCCCATTGCCGTCTGGGTGAGGCACACATGGATTGTTGGTGATGTCGGCCCAAGAGTAGGTTTTGCCAGGTTGCTGGCCTCCTCTACCTTGGACTCTGGATGTTCCACGACCGTGCCCGTGGCCTCCTCCGCTCCCTTCTCGTCCTCCAAACCCGAATGTAGCATTGACTATAGCTGTTTCCGCGGTGGGATTTTCTTACGAGGTGTTCTTGCGCTTCTGGGCCTGCTACTTCGGACGTTTTGCCGACTATGGCACAACTAGTACGTTCAGCAGTCCCTCTGAATCATCATTGGCATCTGCATACTTGCTTGCCGTCTCTATCATCTCCCCAAAATTGGTAACTTTGTCGCACTTCAAGCAATGACGCAGCAAACCAATTGGGAGTCCTACAATGAAAGCTTCAACCGCGGTCTGATCGTTTACTCCCTCACACGCGTTCTTGGTGTCGATCTTGAAGGAGTTATGCCCTAGAGGCAAATAATAAAGTGTATTATTTGATATATCTCCTATATGTTCATAATACGTTTCATACTATGCTATAACTGTGTTAATATGAAACGTTAATACACGTGTGGTATGTAAACAAATCGCGTCTCTAGTTACCTCTAGCGAACTAGTTCATTGGTCATGAGGATGGTCTAGGTTTTAAGATCATGGGCATTTATGCCAATTGACAATGGGGTCATGTTATTAGTTGAATAACATGATAGACAAACATCTGACCGTTATATCTTGAATGAGATCTAGTTACAAAGTTTACCATTGATGATAAAACAAAGAGAACCTCGTGACCTAATCCTTTGACTATGAGGTAATGCAAATAACCATTCTGGAGGAAGCTTAGATGATTATCAAGAATCATCTCGTAAAAGGGTGATCAAAAAGGTGCCACTCAGGTTTTCCAAAGGGATGCGTAGAGGAGTACATATCAAGATCAGGATTTGTCTAATCCATGTAACGGATATATACATGTGGTCATCTCGGTGACGTTGCATTAATGAAGCTTGCAAGCATGTGACTTGGTCATGGAATGCAACGACATGATAACGAGTAAACAAGTTCATCGGTAACAAGACCGAACTAAGGTATGAAGATACCGAAGATCAAGTCTCGAATGAATTAGGTATCAAATGACAAAGGGAATGAGAAATGACTATCTTACGGTTCGAGCGATTATATTCGTGAAACGCACGGGGGTCACATGGCTATCTAGGTCCCTCTGTTGATCATTGATGTGAGAATGGTCTCGATCATGTCCGGAGTGTTTCCGAACCGAAGGATGTCACTCTTAAGGGTGGGGACGCTTAGGGTAGATGAGGTATCATAAGAGAAATAGAAAGAGAGAAACCGGAATAGTTCCGGGTAACATATGATGGAGATCGGAAGGGGTCCGAAAGATGTTCCGGAGAAAAAGGAATTAGGGATATTAAAATTGAGTCACTTAGGAGCTCTCCCACGCATCCAAGTTTCTAACCATCGGATGTTCTGTCTCAATTGTTTTTGACCGTTTGATGCACATGAAACTCCGACGTGGGATGCTCTTGGGCCGAACGTCCCTAGGGGAAGCTCCTCTGCAAAACAAATCGAAGGTTCCTCGATAACTTAACAGTGTGCCATCTGATTCCGGATAGATGGTGGTGATACCAGCGGGGCATTGCCTCACACTCCACATCGACATGTCTTCTCTCTCCCCCAATTCCCACCATGATCTCTCCTCGCTATGTCGTCGCCACCATTCCCTTTGGTCGCAGCAGCTCACGATGCCACAATGGTTCAGGGTTGAAAGACGACTCCGGCAAGTCCATACGCCTAGGGTCAATCTCTTAATGCGCAGTCACCACCATGGCCTTGCCACGGTGACCGCCGATTCCTATGGCTCATAGACTAGCATCGTGCTCCGTCGCCTCGATCACCACCTCGCTAATTGCGCCCCACCGGTGGAAGTAGTACTTTGTGGTTTTATCTACCAGTTTATCAGCAGGGAAGTTGTCCATGTCCAACTTCTAACCCTAATATTTTGCAGGGACACGACGTCTCCCCGCCCTGGCCTGGCCTCCTGTCTCACTCGTGGACTCGGTGCTCGTATATTTCTTATATCTTTGATTCCATCTGCCTGCTTCCCATCTGATGTCTGCAAGACGGATCCATTGTTGATTCCTGTATGATGGTCAACAGGACGATCCCATTGCTTCCCTAGGTTTGGTCTTTCTCTTGGTTGTGAAGTTGTACTCCTCTGCCTGATGTGCCGTGATGCAATTTTCAGTAATTTGTGTATGAAATGGTGCTACCAATGAGAGACGAAGTATTGCACATTTGCAGCAATTAAGACACCAGGAAAAAGAAGAGACCACTTCAATCCGATGAGATCGTAGAAGTACAAGAAAGCTACAGAGAGATTTCTACAATTATTTCTTTCCCGGGAAGCACATTTTCAGTGGTTATGTTGCAGATAATTGATCAAAGGAATCTGGGCACTCTAGGAGCTCTCTCACACAACATTTTTTGGAAGCCATTATATTATGATTTGGCTCAAATATGTACCTGTGGTGGAAAATGGTAATTCACCGTTTTAGGTAACAATAGGTTCTCGATTATCATCTAAAAGTTCTGCTACTCTTAATAGGACCCAACAATTTTTGTATGACCTAACTGGTTTTGTGTGATTACTGTATATGCACATCCTCCAATAGCATACCAGAAGACAATTTACGCTGAATGTGTAAATATATGCTTGATTCTGTACCTAAGTGTATGTGACCTATGATGTGTGACCATGCACCCAACGAAGCCTCATAATGTGTCGGATTTTGTTTTTATCAAAAGGCCGATGACTGAACATTGATTATGGGAAGTATGAGAGGTGCGGAAGCACCTCTTAGGAGAATCACAGCTGAAAGTAGGTACCAGCACTTCAGTATGGTACTGACTACTGAATCCTGAAAGAAAATGTATGGTACTGAATCTTTTTAAGAAAAAGTGTCCTTTGGAACTCTAGATGAGGTACATTAGCGAAAGGAAATTTGGAGTACCCCCGCCTGCTCCCTATTTCACAACTGACTGAACACATCCTGGTCTCTTCCTAATGCCCCCCATTGGTTCTTGTCCATGCGTCATCGATATGTCTGACTCAAGCCGAGGAGATCTGAAATCTAATCCTTTTATAACTGAGTTCTTCGATACATAACTTCATTCAGACATGAACTAGGATCTGGCTACAAATCTGATGTAATAATACTATCAGTTGGTTTCTGGGTGGGGATCATTCACCTGCTCTCATTGTGGTTTCATGTAATTTTCACTATGTAGTAACTATTATCTAAAAAACAAAAACAGTTCTTCTAAAGATAGTCAATGCCATGGGCATGTATTTCAATGTCTGTGTCACGTAACTTTGTTGATTTTGTTAGTAACCGGTGGTCTTGAGCCTCAGTGTATACTGTTTTGGCTAAATCAACATTCTGATGAACGCTATACAGTAACTCAGATAAGCTCTCCTATATGTCAACGATGCAATTTGCCTCTTTTTTTCTTTCTGTTTACCACACATATATTTGTTTATCTTGTATTGATGTTCTTCTCATCATATCAATAATCAGAGAGAGACTGATAGATTTTCTACAGATAATACTTAACTGAAGATGCGCCTGCAGAACGTGGAGCAGCAAGTATATTTACAGGACGGTTACTTTTTACCCGACTCACTGTGTTTCACCTGATACACCCATCCACCCAGTGTCGGATCCATCTCATGAGCCAAGCATCTACACTCAAATTACTACCAAATCCCACACCATTTCAATATCCGAGTCCATATATTAACATCAGTGAAAAAATTTATGTCCGCCATACTTCATAACAGTTATTTAAATTACTAGAAGCTACATTTAATTTTTACCATGGTTTTAGTATATCAGACTTCTCGGTTTTCAAATCAAACTGTGACAAAAAATCAAAACTGATTTCTACCAATTTCTAACATCTACATTCCTAATGGATGGGCACAGCGACACGCGCCTAGAAGATCTAGTATGATAATATATGTATTTGAATGTTAATTAGATAATTAATATTAAATATATATTTTATTTTATTATTAAAGGCTTCCTAATGCTAATGGGCCTCACCCGAAGGGAGGCCCAATAGGGCATGGCGCCTAGGGAAAAAGGGGCCAGCCGGCCTGGGCTTGGTGGGCCGCTCCAGTGGGGCCCACCTAGGGCCGGCGACTGCCCCTAGGTGGCCGGCGGGTGTGGGGATTAGTCCCACACCGCCTGGCCTCTGGGTGGTGCGCCCCCTCCCACTATATATAGGGGTCCCCCTCCCCCTTTGGAGATACACCATTCCCTCTCATTCTCTCTCTCAACCATTGAGGACTTCTCCGTAATATTCGGGAGGACCTCGTGGGTGAGTTCTCCATCTTCACACCACCGTCGTGTGATCAGCGATCTGGCATCTACTTCTTCTGCTGCTCGGCTGGATCGGAGTCCGGTTGACGTCACCCACACTGGACGTGTGACGAACTTCGGAGGCACCACACTTGAGGTGCTGCTCTTCTTCATCAATATACGCTTTCCTGCGTAAGGCGTGCCTTGGTCTTCAAAAGGTATGAATACCGTCTTTCTCTTCCGTTGCTTATGTCTACATAGTATAGATTCTGATATTAGTGTTCGAGTAGGTAGAATTTTTTTGTTTTCTACTACGGAACCCCTTCAGCTGAAGGGGATCCGCAGCAGAAAACAAAAAATTTCCTACGTTGGAACCCCCAAAATTGCCTAGGATCTATCTATGTAGTAATGCGGTAACGGCCCAGCGTATAGAATACATACCCTTGTAGATCGTATGTGGTTAACGTTTTGAGGGGAACGTGGTTGATGTAGTCGTACTCGTAGCCGACCTCAAGGTCGCGAAGCTCCTCACAAGTCACCCCTTGCTCCATCTTCATCGTGCAGCAGCTCCGGCTCACAATATTTAAGCGCCCCAAGTGCATAAGTTAATATCCAGCTAGGAATCCTTGCAGCGCAATGGCGTGCTGCAAGTGTGCCTCGTTCGCACAGCCCATACTTGGGGCCATGGTCACAAGGTATAGAGAGAGAGGGAAGGAGGAAGTCAACCAAAAACTTCTCCAAATATTGGTGTGTTTAATCCCACCCATGGGCACCCCTTTATATAGGCAGAAGGGGTGTGTCCTCCCAATTAGGTTAGCCATGTGGGACTATTAGCAAAGGAAAAAATCAGCAGGATTTTTGTCCAGCCGGATGGGCTGAATCTAGGCAGCCCAAACAGCAACAGGTGTCAATCCCGGGTGGGCCTGGGTGGCTTCTGGCGGCCCAGCTCGCAGGCAAGGTTGAGGCAAGGGAGGCCTGGGTGGCTTACTTGAAATACCTTTCGATCTTTTCCTTTCCTTCTTTCTCCGAACAACTTCGGATCTCTCCGCGGAACAATTCTGGCTTTCTCTTTTTCTACTGTGATTCCGTCTTACGAATGATCGCTCTCATCATACCCTTAAGTGTATCCCCTCACGGCTCGGGAATGCTCTAGACATGATCTATATCAATGATCAACAGAGGGACCAGGGATGTCCATGTGACCCCTATGCATTCCTGATGAAAATGTCGTTTGAACTGGTAAATGTAGCATCCAATTTCCTTTTATTTCTTGATACGACTTGTCCAAGATCCAATCATTGGTATCTCATACCTTGTTCAATCTCGTTAACAACAAGTTCTGTTTTCTTGTTACCGTGATATTACATCCCTATGACCGAGTCACATGTTGCAACATTTATGGATGTAATCTCACCAAGCCGGCCGTATATATCTTTACCCGTCATGTGGGTGAACAAATCTCGGTATTGCAGTCACATGTCATCTACTGTTCCTTTGGAATACCCAACATACAACTTTATTGCCACTGTATTACCAGATGACGTTTGATGCAGTCAAAGCAGCCTCGGGAAATAGTGAGTAATATGAGCTCACGATCTAAGGAAAGGGAGTCTAGATTTCACTGTTGCAACAATGAATTTATATGACTTGATCGTGTTGCAATCATTCGAGGAATGTCCATCACATCATTCTCCAATGATATGACCCTGTTGTCATTTGGCATAAAGTCCCATGATCTTGAAACCCAGATCATCCTCATGACCAACGAAGTAGTATGAATAGAGGCTACTAGGGACTTGGTTGTTTCATACCACACCTGTACCAATGTTTCTACTTGGCATAGTTATAACACAATATGAAATTATTATAAACTAATTGAGATGTGACAATAAAAACCTATTTATTAGTTGCCTCTAGGGAATATCTTCTTCAGAGGCGAATAATAAATAGGTTTTTATTGTCATATCTCAATTAGTTTATAATAGTTTCATATTGTGCTATAACCGTGCCAAGTAGAAACATTGGTACAGGTGTGGTATGAAACAACCAAGTCCCTAGTAGCCTCTATTCATACTAGTTCGTTGGTCATGAGGATGATCTGGGGTTCAAGGTCATGGGCATTTGTGCCAATTGACAACAGGGTCATATCATTGGAGAATGATGTGATGGACATTCCTCAAAGGATTGCAACATGATCAAGTCATATAGTTCATTGTTGCAACAGCTAAATCTAGACCCCTTTTTCTTAGACCGTGAGGCTATATCAATCACTGTCTCCCGAGAGTGCTTAGATAGCATCAAACGTCACTTGGTAATACAGTGATTATAAAGGTGTGTTCAGGTACTCGGAGGAACCGTAGAGGCAATATATGTCAAGAGAGGGATTTGTTCACCCACATGACGGGTAAAGATACATACGACCGGCTTGGTGAGATTACATCCATAAATGTTACAACATGTGACTTGGTCACGGGGATGTAATATCACGGTAACAAGAAAACAGAACTTGTTGTTAACAAGATTGAACAAGGTATGTGATACCAATGATCGTATCTCATACAAGTCGTATCAAGAAACATAAGGAAATTGGATGCTACATTTACCGGTTCAAACGACATTGTCATCAAGAATGCATAGGAGTCACATGGACATCCCTGGTCCCTCTGTTGATCATTGATATAGATCATGTCTAGAGCATTCCTGAGCCATGAGGGGATACACTTAAGGGTACGATGAGAGAAATCATTCGTAAGACGGAATCACAGTAGAGAGAGAAAGCCGGAAATGTTCCACAGAGAGATCCGAAGTTGTTCAGAGAAAAGAATAAAGGAAAAGACCAGAAAAGTGTTTTCGGATAAATGGGAATTTAAATATACATTTATTATATGTTAATTATGAATTAATATATTCTAAATAATATTTCAATTAAGATTTATAAAAGAAACTTTTATATTAGGCCCAATCCCTGGAGGGAAATAGCCTAGAAGAAAAGCTGCAGAAATTGGAAAAGGAAAACAGTTGAAGGCCCACATGAGCCTCGGATTATACCAGCCGCACGGGGGCGAGTGGCAGCCAACCAGCTGCCACGGTCCAGCCATCTCAAACCATCCCATGGGCGTGCGGGGAGCAGGCGGACCGGGCACTGGGCCGCTCGCCACGACGGGCCGCGCGGGGCGGGAGCCAGCCCACCCGGGGCCATCTACTACTGCCTGCGACCCGGGCTACCAGGCAGGCCGCAAGGGCGAGCGCCAGCCCAGGAGCGAGGCGCCGGTCGCTGCCACCGGGTAGGAGCCAGGCAGGCGCGGGTTGGGCCGCGCAAGGCCCACACGGTTGGCCCCTTCCCAGGCCGATGTTTGCTGCTTCCCTCTTAGCCTGTTGGGCTGTTTAGATTCAGCCCATCCGGCTAGACAAAAATTCCTGTGCTTTTTCCTTTAGCAATTAGTCCCACATGGCTTAGCCTTTGATAAAGGCACACCCCCTTATCCTATATAAAGGGGTGCCCATGGGTGGTATTAAACACACCAATATTTGGAGAAGTCCTTTGGTTGACTTCCTCCTTCCCTCTCTCTCTATACCTTGTGACCCTGGCCCCAAGTCTGGGCTGTGCGAACGAGGCACACCTACAGCACGCCGTTGCGTTGCAGGGATTCCTAGACGGATATCAACTTTCGCACTCCCGGTGGGATCGGAGAACCGGAGGTCTCATCGTGCACCGGATGTGTACGAAGACACGAGGCGCAACACTTGAGGCGCTTAAATATCATGAGCCGGAGCTGCTGCAGGATGAAGGAGCAAGGGGTGACTTGCGAGGAGCTTCACGACCTTGAGGTCGGCTACGAGTACGACTACTTCAACCACGTGCCCCTCAGAACGTTAACCATGTATGGTCTACAAGGGTATGTATTTTGTACGCTCGGCCGTTACCACATTACTACATAGATAGATCCTAGGCTGTTTTTGGGGTTCCAACATAGGAAATTTTTTGTTTTCTGCTGGGGATCCCCTTCAGTCCGAGATAATCCCGGCAAGTTTCTCCGGCCTTCTGGGTGCAACGCTGTAGGTCTCCTACCGTATAGGGCCTCCGATATGTGCCTTCTAAATTCCAAAAGAACGCGCTTTGCATGTCATACCAATTGTGGATGGTGTTTTCTAGAAGTTCATTGAGCCATGATCGAGCCGTCTTCTTCAGCGTTAGCGGGAGATACCGGGTCATGACCAAGTTGTTTCCTCCTTTAGCGACGCAGCAAACCTGGAAAAAATCCTGGAGCCACGTGTCTGGCCGAGCTACACCGTTGTAGGGCTAGATGTGCCTTGAGATGGCAAATCCTTCCGGAAAGTTTGTTTGTCGAATGTATGGTCCGAAGCATTTTGGACCCACATAGATATTGTCCAACTCATAGCGCCACACCTCTATGTTAGAGTTGATCCGGTGCCATGCATCACTTGGTGATAGAGAATGCTGTCGTGGTTGTTCGATGTGGCTACGGTGCCCTGGAGCGGACTTCTGCTTCCACCACCTCCTCCGCCACGACGCCCTCCATGGCTCCCTCGGGAGCCGCTATGATGGATTCTTGGTGGAGAGGGTGGCGCAGGTGGGTTGTTCCTAGCTGAGCGCTGACCTCTGTCCGGAGCGTCATTATTCCGGTTCCGGGGAGGGACTTGATTACGACGAGCCCCCGTCCGGCTTGACTCAGCATGGTTTCCGTCATTACCATCATTGTGACAAGGTTCCATCGGATGGCTTGTGTGTCTAGGAGGTGGCATCCTTTGTTGGTCCTCCTCCCAGCGTCGCTCTTCTTCATCTAGGAGGTGGCATCCTTTGTCTGAACTAATGCTGCAACCGCGTCTCGCTCTCCGGCTGGAGCAACATTACTCCAGTCACGTGCGGCTATGTGACGTTGTCCTGAAGATCCAGTTCTTGAGTAATTGTCTTCCCAACAGCCGGGATGGTAGCGTTGTTCTGGATCCCATCGGGCCTTATGTCCTGCCAAGCCGGATCTGTGCTACCTTGCTCGGATTTAGAGACCAGTTTTCTGCTTCCAGATTTGGTGGCTTTCTACTGCTCCAGGACCTTGGTAAGTAGTTTTACTCCTAACCGAATTTGGTCTGGATTTGTATTGTTCGCCAGGATATCTCAGGTTACAGTAGTGTTTTCCATTGGTGTGCCATACACCAGACCTCCCTTGCTATCGAGCCAAGATTCTCCTTTGACGGCATCATCTCCTTCAAAGAGGGTCTTGTGGACTTCCGGATTTTTGTTAGCTCGCACAGGGCCATTCTAAGTCTTTTGGTGCTGCAGGGAGTTGAACTGCCCCGTAGATGCGATGCGCTTTTTATCCTCGAGGATATTGTTAGCTTCATCCAGGAGTACTTGGCGATGTGCTTCTAGGGCTTGAGCCCTGTTTTCCAATTCCGCAGTTGTAACATCTACAGCAGTGGGGATTGGCATAGTGAGCGCTTCTCCGAGGATTTTACGGGCACTAGGGGTAACCACGTGTCCATCCACCAGAGTAGTTTTTGGCTTGTCTGGGATTAGAGCTCCATCTGAGTCTTCTTCGTATTCTTCAGCGATTACCTCCTTGGCCGGAGGGTGCTTCACTAGAGTCTTCTTCTTCTTCTTTTCCCTCTTGGCAGCGCGGGTAACAAAGACGGCTTGGGGTCCGTTTCCTGGAGTCAAGCTCTAATCAGTACTTTCAGACATCTGGACGCTAGGATTTTCTTCGAGATCCATGTCATCCTGCGGTTTGGGAGAGTTCCTCCGGATCCTTCATCCATAGCTTCTCCTTCTTCTACAGCCTTGGAGTTAAACTCCTCTTCATATTCCATAGAGAACTTCTGGAAATATGCCGACATCATGGAGTCACCCGAAGATGCCGGTAAATCGATGTTTGTTCCGATTGCCTCCAGCACCGAGTCGTTGTCATCTCCATAATCGGCAGAGCCAGATCCGGATCCGACGTATCCGACAAAGTGCGATGCATGCGTCCTGAGGTAGTTGCGATCTTCTTTGTAGGCTTCCTCGAAACATCTTATGGTCTCGAGAATTGCATCTGTGTTGAGTATGGCACTGTTCATCATCATCTTCATAGAGTGCCTTAGGAGTGATTTTCCTACTCCAGCGTCAGTAGAGCCGGATCCAGAGTTGTTGTTGCTTTTCTCCCCAGAGATTCAACCTTGCTGGGGAGATCGTCCTGAGATTCGACCTCACTAGGGAGATCCACTTCAGTTTCGACATCCACGGCAAGGTCTGCTTCAGGCTCAGCTTTCTGCACTATCTCCGATGTAGGTGCGGGCTAGGTGGGATTAGGATTTTTTGAGATCCGGAACTCTGCCACCTCCGTGGACAAAGTTGACCCAAAAACTTCTTCTTCCTGTATCATCACCGCTAGGGTAGGTGGGGCAGGTTCAGCGAAACCGAGGTAAATGTCGATCTCGCCAAAATACATGATGGTGTATCTAGTCATGGCCTCCCTAGCCGGAATCCAGGTCTTCTCGAGAAGAACGATAGGGACATTGCTAGCGTAGAGGACGCGACTGATGGTGATTGTCTCGCCAATTCTGATTCTTGTAGATTCTGCTCGGAACACAGATCTGAAGCTCACTTGCCCCATGGTGAGTGCCAATTGTTATCGGGTTGAGGTCAAGTACGCCATGAGGGGGTCCTCGGGACGTGTGGAAGAGAGGGGTCTAAGTTGTACGGTGTTCCGGGACGGTGAGCACACACTCTTACCCAGGGTCGAATCCGCTGACGATGGACGAATCCTACTCCTGCTGTCAATCCAATAATACGGAAGAGGTGGAATATGGGTTACAAGGGTTTTGCCTGTGCGAGTTGAGGTTGTAGACTATTGTGTGTTGCCCTAAAGGCTGGTCCCTAGGACGGCTTATATAGATATCCGTCCTAGGGTTTACAGGAGAGATCTATCCGGCTATGATACAGAGTTGGTTACAAAGTACATCTTGGACTACAAGTAACTAAACAGGCCTAAGTCGGTAAGTCTTCCGGTTCTTCCGCAGCCGGATGGGACTCCGTATCTTCTCCCTGACTAGGCCACCCATGAAGCATAGATCTAACCCAAAGTGGGCCACCCTGGTCAGCGAGGCACAATGGGTATACCCAAAAAGTATATCCCCAACACCCCCGCGTGCAGCCCACTCCCGTGGGGCTTGTTCGTCTACGGTACCAAAGTTGGCAGGCCAGCGCATGGCGGTACCTAAGTTGCCTGAAATTACCGCGTTTCGAAAAGTTGGGCTGCCAACTACCGAGAGGGGCCATTTCGATGCAAACTCATCTCACCCCTACCAAATCCAAACATGCCGTGAAACTGCCCCGTGAAGTAGATGGTCGGGACCCTAATGTCAGTAATATTTCCGTGACGCGAGCGCCAACGCGGCAACCACGTAGGCAAAACGAGATATTAAAGGAGCATCGTGCGTTGACCAAATTCACAAATCCACTCCCTCCCTCCTTTCGCATGAACCCTAGCACCGGCGGTGTCGAAATCCCCTCTCCAACCAGAATGATCTCTTCGGGCATTTGACTTCCGGTGCCAAGTTGCTGCGCCTACTCGCTGCTACCGAGCTCTAATGCCGAATGCCGTGCCAGCCGTTGCGATGATCTAGCCTGCCTCTACCGCCGACAAGCTGAGTAGCGCGAAGGATGGCATATCCATTTGCCGAGGAAGAAGTAATCGTTCGTATCGGTGTCGCGGATTATACTGCAAAATTAGATGATGGCACAGAAAAATTCTATGACGAGTTTGATGTAATCCTTGGCAGATATGACCCTGAAGTGGTAGAGTTATCTGACCTGATGGCATCGTTACGTGTGAAGGTGTTGTGGGGGTCCTCCCAGGAAGCACGTTTGTTATATTATGGTTATAGGAGCAAAAAGGCTATCGAAGTGAAAGATAACAGGGATTTAGTCGTACCGTTTACAAGGAAACATTATAGAGGTGAAGTTTACTTCCATTTGGTAGTGCTCATGGTTGGAGAGGAATTGGAACTCGACAATAGAGATGATGGACTTTTAGAAGGCATGCGTGACCTGATCCATGGCATCACTGGGGCTGGTGCGACTAAGGGTGGCTTCGAATAGAGGAGAGTCTTACAGAGGAGCGTCATAAAGAGGAGCAGGAAGAGCATCCCAGAAAGGGCACCCTAAAGAACAACGTCACCAAGGAGACCACGCTAGAGAAGAGGACGCCCAAGAGTCGCACGACAAAAGGCACCACGCCGCAGAATACACCCCTGAGATCCAGTCAAAATGCCACACCGAACGGTAGCAGCAAAAACGCTAAGAGGGCTAGCACGGTGGTGAACACTCCTAGGAGTGGTAGCAAAGAGGCGAAGATGGCCAGCACGGAGGCTACCACACCCAATGGGAGCAGAAAAAACACTAATTTGGAGCAGAACATGCCGCTGTCAGGGAATTATGCCAGCACGAAGGAGAACACGCCCAATAGTAGCAGCAAAAGGGCTAATTTGGAGCGGAACACGCCACTGAGGTCAGGCAATAATGCCAGCACGAAGGAGAAGACGCCCAATAGTAGCAGCAAAAGGGCTAATTTGGAGCGGAACACGCCGCTGGGGTCAGGCAATAATGCCAGCACGAAGGAGATCACGCCCAATAGTAGCAGCAAAAGGGCTAATTCAAAGAAGAACACGCCACAGAGGTCAGGCAATAATGCCAGCACCCTGGAGCCAACACCCGTGAGGGTAGGCAGTAAGGAGATCACACCCAAGAGCGGCAGCAAAAGGCCTAGTTCGATGGGGAATGTGTTGGAGATATGCCCTAGAGGCAATAATAAATATAGTTATTATTATATCTTTGTGTTTATGATAAATGTTTACATTCATGCTATAATAGTATTAACAAGGAAACATTAATACTTGTGTGATTTGTAAACTTAATTTGAAGTCCCTAGTAAAGCCTCTGTATAATACTAGCTTGTTGGTTAATAGATGATTGTGGTTCCCTATCATGAACATTGAGATGTTATTAACAACAAGATCATATCGTTAGGAGAATGATATGGTGGACATACTCCTATAGATAAGCGTAGCATAAAGATCAAGTAATTTTAATAGTTCAATTGCTATATGCTTTCTGATACATAGTTATCTAATTCCTTCGACCATGAGATCATGCATATCACCTTTGCCGGATGGATGCTTTGATGACATCAAACACCACACCGTAACTGGGTGGCTATAAAGGTGTCATTGAGTGTTCAGAAAGTATTGGTTGAAACACATGGATCAAGAGTGGGATTTGTCCATCCATATGACAGATAGATATACTCAGGGCCCTCTCGGTGAAATGTCATCCAATTAGCTTGCAAGCATGTGACTGGCTCACAAGGGATCACATATCACGGGAACGAGAAAAGAGTACTTATCAGTAACGAGGTTGAACTAGGTATGCAGAGATACCGACGATCATAACCTCGGATAAGTAAACTATCATGAGACAAAGGGAAATTGATATCGTATGTAAGTGGTTCATTCGATCGCAAAGTAATCGTAGAAATATGTAGGAGCCATATGAATTTCCAGATTCCTCTATTGGTTATTGGTCGGAGAAGTGTCTCGATCATGTCCGCATAATTCACGAACCGTAGGGAGACACACTTAAGGATTCGACGTTGTTTGAGTAGTTATGGAATGATGAGAAAGAGTCCGAATGTTGTTCGGAGTCTCGAATGGGATTCGGGATATCACGAGGAGATCCGGAATGGTCCGGAGAATAAGATTCATATAAGGAAAGTCCCGTTTCGGAGTTGGGGAATGGTTCTGATGTTTTCATCGGGAACATTCTAGAAGGTTCCGGAATGTCCGGCACTCCGGAGGGGGAAGGGTACATGAATGTGTCATTGTAAGTTGGAATGATTGCATCATGTACTAGGTGTCTTTGCTGTCCAAAATAAAGGGTTTATTTAAATCCTAATTTGAAAAGTCAAACGGCTAGTTTGAAAGTCAAACGACAAGTTTTGGAAAGAGGAGGAGGAGTGGGAAACCGAGTTGGGGAGGGATTCCCTCCTCCAACCGCCAGCCCACCTCCAAGCCGAGTTGGGGAGGGACTTCCCTCCACTTGGCCGGCCAGCCCCTCCACCTATATAAGGAGGGGCAGGGCTCCCTCCTAGCACACAAGTACCTCTCCTCCAAAACCCTAGATTGGCGCCACCACCTCCTGCTGCTGCCGCCACCTCCCAGGGTTGCCCTAGCCGCCGACTTGGGGTGCCCCAAACCCTAGCCACCGGCTCTAGCACCTCCTCCTTGGTGTATCTAAAACCTAGATCGCCGAGGAGCCCTCTCATACTCCACCATACTCGCTCCGGCTTAAGGCGAAGCCCTGCGAGATCTTCCCTCTACTTCCGGTACCACGCCGTTGTGCTGCCGGAATCACGAGGAGAGTGATACAACCTCTGCTGCCTGCTGGAACAAGGGAGAGGAAGGTCTTCATCGAGTACCGAACGTGTGACCGACTGCGGGAGCGCTGCCGGAACGCGGCTCCGGAAGGATCGTCTACGCGATCTTGAGATCGGAAAGAGTACGACTACATCACCCACGAGAATCTGCTCTCGTTAAACACTTTGGAATCTTCGAGGGTGAGTTATTCCATCGACTCGTTGCTACAATCTAGTAGATAGATATTGGCTTGTTTGTTTGTATGCGATAGAATTTTTTTGTTTTCCATGCTACGAAACCCTACAGTGGTATCAGAGTCGTGTCTGTATGTAGATCTGTTGCACGAGTAGAACACAATGGTCATTGTGGGCATTGATGCTTTTATTGTCGATTGCTTCTTGTGTACTTTGCATCTTGCGGGATGTTGGGATGAAGCGGCCCGGGCTAACCTTACATGACATCGTTCATGAGACTTGCTCCACGCTTGACATGCAACTCGTATTGCATAAGTGGCTTTGCGGGTGCCTGTTTCTCCCAGCATAGTGGAGATCCAATTTACAACGGGTGATTAACAATACTAGTATCAATGTTGTGGTTCTTGTTCGTAAGTTAGAACGACACTTATTGAAAGCCCCAAACCACGTAAAATATGCAAAGAAAGTAGAGGCGTCTAACTTTGTTTTGCAGGGGTGTGCAGTGATGTGATATGGCCATGATTGTGATTATATTTGATGTATGCAATGTTCCTTATTGTAAGTTGGCAACCGGCAGGAGCCATATGGTTATCTTTAATTTATGTTAAGACCCGCGTGTCTATTCAAAGTAGTTGTAATAGTTGAAGCCGGTGGACGACAACCATGGAGAAGCGTCATTGACCTTGATGCAATGCCGGTGATGATGGAGATCATGTTCGTGCTTGAAGATGGAGATCGGAAGCACAAAGAAGAAAGGCCATATCATATCACATATTATGAATTGCATGTGATGTTAATCCGTTATGCATCTTGTATTGCTTAGTAGACGACGGTAGCATTATAAGATGATCCCTCATGCACATAAATTTCAAGTTCTAAAGTGTTCACCCTTAGTATGCACCGTTGCTAAATCTTGTTGTTTCGAAGCACCACGTGATGATCGGGTTTGTTAGATTCCGCGAGTGAATACAACGTAAGCAAGCCAGATTTGCTTATGCGGTAGCTAAGGTTTGATCTTGACGAGCCTAGCATGTACAGACATGGTCTCAGGAACACGAATCACCGAAAGGTAAAACATGAATCATATAGTAGATATGATGAACATGTCGATTGTTCGCCATTGAAACTATATCAACTCTCGTGATGATCAGTTTTGATATAGTGGATTTGGTTCGTGTGATCACTAAAACAATGTGAGGGATGTTGTTTTGAGTGGGAGTTCACCTAGATTAAACTTTATTATTAATTTGAACTCAATTTGTCATAAACTTAGTCTAAACTATTGCAAATATGTTGTAGATCAATGGCAGCCCCTACCATCAATTTTAATGCGTTCCTAGAGAAAGAAAAGTTGAAAAACAATGGAAGCAACTTCGCGTATTGGTTCCACAATTTGAGGATTGTCCTCACAGCTGGTAATTTGACCTATGTGCTGGATGCACCGCTGGGTGACCCACCTGCAGCTGATGCTACCGATGAAGTAAAGAATGTTTACCTTGCTCGGAAGAATCAGTACTCCATAGTTCAGTGTGCTATCTTGTATGGTTTAGAATCGGAGCTTCAGAAAAGGTTTGAGAATTCAGACCCACATGATATTGTCCGTGATCTCAAATTGATCTTTGAGACTCACGCGGCGATTAAGAGTTATGAGGCTTCTGAAAAGTTCTTTAACTGCAAGATGGAAGAGGGAAGCTCCGTCGGTGAGCATGTGCTTAAGATGTCTGGGCACGCAAACAAACTTCAAAGCTTGGGTATAGTGATTCCTAATGCTTTGGGGATTTACCGTGTCCTCCAATCACTACCACCAAGTTACAAGAACTTTGTGATGAACTACAACATGCAGAACATGAACAAGCAGTTGCCAGAACTGTTTGCTATGTTAAAGTCTGCAGAAGTGGAGATCAAGAAAGAGCACCAAGTGTTGTTGGTCAATAAGACCACCAAATTCAAGAAAGGCGAGTCTAAGCAGAAGGGACACTTCAAGAAGGGTGGCAAGAAAGTTGCCACACCGACGAATAGACCAAGGCTGGACCCAAGCCTGATACTGAGTGCTTTTACTGCAAAGGAGAAGGTCACTGGAAGCGGAATTGCCCAAAGTACTTGGCAGATTTGAAGAACGGCAACATCAAGAAGAAAGGTATATCTGATATACATGTTATTGATGTGTATCTCACTAGTATTCTTAGTAGTGCCTGGGTATTTGATACTGGTTCGGTTGCTCATATTTGTAACTCGAAACAGGAGCTGCTGAATAAACGGAAGCTAGTGAAGAACGAGGTGACGATGCGCGTGGGAAACGGATCAAAGGTTGATGTGATCGCGGTCGGCACGCTACCCCTTCATCTACCATCGGGATTAGTTTTATACTTAAATAATTGTTATTTGGTGCCTGCGTTGAGCATGAACATTATATCGGGATCTTGTTTATTGCGAGACGGTTACTTGTTTAAATCCGAGAATAATGGTTGTTCGATTTATATGAGTAATATGTTTTATGCACATGCACCTTTGATAGATGGTCTATTCTTGTTGAATCTCGATGGTGGAAATACACATATTAATAACATTGAAGCTAAACGTTTGAAATCAAGCGATAACTCGACCTATATGTGGCACTGTCGTCTTGGTCACATTGGCGTGAAGCGTATGAAGAAACTCCATTCCGATGGACTTCTTGAATCACTTGATTTTGAATCACTTGAAAGATGCGAAGCATGTCTGATGGGAAAAATGACTAAGACTCCATTTTCTGGTATGATGGAGCGAGCTACGAACTTATTGGAAATCATACATATCGATGTGTGTGGTCCAATGAGTGTAGCATCGCGCGGTGGTTATCGTTATGTTCTTACCTTCACGGATGACTTGAGTAGATATGGGTATATCTATTTCATGAAACATAAGTCCGAAACTTTCGAGAAGTTTAAGGAGTTTCAAAGTGAGGTAGAGAATCAACGTAACAAGAAGATTAAATTTCTACGTTCTGATCGTGGAGGTGAATATCTAAGTTACGAGTTTGGTGAGCATTTGAAGAAATGCGAAATACTTTCACAATTGACACCGCCGAGAACACCACAGCGTAATGGTGTGCCTGAACGTCGTAATCGAACTCTCTTAGATATGGTTCGTTCTATGATGTCACTTACAGATTTGCCGCTATCATTTTGGGGTTATGCATTAGAAACAGCCGCATTCACTTTAAATAGGGCACCGTCTAAATCCGTTAAAACGACACCGTATGAATTATGGTTTGGGAAGAAACCTAAATTGTCGTTCCTTAAAGTTTGGGGATGCGAAGCCTATGTAAAGAAGTTACAACCGGACAAGCTTGAACCCAAAGCGGAAAAATGCATCTTCATAGGATACCCGAAGGAAACTATTGGGTATACTTTCTATCATAGATCCGAAGGCAAAATCTTCGTTGCCAAGAATGGATCCTTTCTAGAGAAGGAATTTCTCTCGAAAGAAGTGACTGGAAGGAAAGTAGAACTCGACGAGGTTGTCAAACCTTCTCTCGAAATTACGAGTAGCGCAGCGCCGGAAGAAGTTCCTGTGGTGCCTGCACCAATTAGAGAGGAAGCTAATGATGATGATCATGAAACTTCGGTCGAAGTTGCTACAGAGCCTCGCAGGTCAACGAGAAATCGTACCACTCCAGATTGGTATGATCCTGTTATGAGTGTCATGTTGGTGGACAACACCGATGACCCTGAGACATATGAGGAAGCGATGATGAGCCCAGATTCCAATAAATGGCAGGAAGCCATGAAATCCGAGATTGGATCCATGTACAAAAACCAAGTATGGACTTTGGTGGACTTACCGGATGGCCGAAAGGCTGTCGAGAACAAATGGATCTTCAAGAAGAAAACAGATGCTGATGGTAATGTAACTGTCTATAAAGCTTGACTTGTCGCAAAAGGGTTTCGACAAATTCAAGGAGTTGACTACGATGAGACTTTCTCACCAGTAGCGAAGCTAAAGTCTGTAAGGATTATGTTAGCAATCGCTGCATATTACGATTATGAGATATGGCAGATGGATGTCAAAACAGCATTCCTCAATGGTGACATTGATGAAGAGTTGTATATGATGCAACCCAAAGGTTTTGTCGATCCTAAAGATGCTAACAAGGTATGCAAACTTCAACGGTCCATCTATGGATTGAAGCAAGCATCCCGAAGTTGGAATCAACGTTTTGATAAGGTAATCAAAAGTTTTGGTTTTATACAAACTTATGGAGAAGCTTGTATTTACAAGAAAGTGAGTGGGAGCTCTGTAGCATTCTTAATACTATATGTGGATGACATATTGTTGATTGGGAATGATGTAGACCTTCTTAATAGTGTCAAAGAATATTTGAATAATAGTTTTTCAATGAAGGATCTTGGTGAAGCACTTACATATTAGGCATAAAGATTTATAGAGATAGATCAAAACGCCAAATATCATTGTCACAAAGTACATATTTGGACAAAGTTCTGAAGAGGTTTGGAATGGAAGATAGCAAGAAAGGGTTCTTGCCCATGTTGCCCAATACGACCTTGAGTAAAACTCAAAGTCCGACATTAGCAGAAGATAGAGAAAGGATGAGTAAGACTCCCTATGCCTCAGCCATAGGATCTCTAATGTATGATATGCTATGTACTAGACCCAACATTGCATATGCTGTTAGTTTGACTAGCAGACATCAAAGTGATCCAGGAGTGGATCATTGGACAGCGGTCAAAAAAACATCCTTAAGTACTTGAGAAGAACTAAGGATATGGTTCTTTCTTATGGAGGTGATGAACAGCTCGTTGTTAATGGTTACACCGACGCTAGTTGGAACACCGATCCGGATGATTCTAAATCACAATCTGGATACGTATTTATTTTGAATGGTGCAGCAGTTAGCTGGAGGAGTGCAAAGCAAAGCGTTGTGGAGAGATCTTCAACTGAATCGGAATACATGGTTGCTTCGGAGGCTTCACAAGAAGCGATATGGATGAAAGAGTTCATTACAGAGCTGGGTGTGGTTCCTAGTGCGCTGGACCCAATGTCTATCTACTGTGATAACATGGGCGCCATAGCCAATGCGCAAGAACCAAGGTCACACAAGAAGCTGAAGCACATCAAGCTACGTTTTCACGCTATTCGAGAATATATCCAAGATGGGGATATAAAGATTTGCAAAGTACACACAGATCTGAATGTGGCGGATCCGTTGACTAAACCTCTCCCGAGGGCAAAACATGACCAGCACCAAACTGCCATGGGTGTTCGGTATATTACCATGTAATCTAGATTAGATGACTCTAGTGCAAGTGGGAGACTGTTGGAGATATGCCCTAGAGGCAATAATAAATATAGTTATTATTATATCTTTGTGTTTATGATAAATGTTTACATTCATGCTATAATAGTATTAACAAGGAAACATTAATACTTGTGTGATTTGTAAACTTAATTTGAAGTCCCTAGTAAAGCCTCTGTATAATACTAGCTTGTTGGTTAATAGATGATTGTGGTTTCCCTATCATGAACATTGAGATGTTATTAACAACAAGATCATATCGTTAGGAGAATGATATGGTGGACATACTCCTATAGATAAGCGTAGCATAAAGATCAAGTCATTTTAATAGTTCAATTGCTATATGCTTTCTGATACATAGTTATCTAATTCCTTCGACCATGAGATCATGCATATCACCTTTGCCGGATGGATGCTTTGATGACATCAAACACCACACCGTAACTGGGTGGCTATAAAGGTGTCATTGAGTGTTCAGAAAGTATTGGTTGAAACACATGGATCAAGAGTGGGATTTGTCCATCCATATGACGGATAGATATACTCAGGGCCCTCTCGGTGAAATGTCATCCAATTAGCTTGCAAGCATGTGACTGGCTCACAAGGGATCACATATCACGGGAACGAGAAAAGAGTACTTATCAGTAACGAGGTTGAACTAGGTATGTAGAGATACCGACGATCATAACCTCGGATAAGTAAACTATCGTGAGACAAAGGGAAATTGATATCGCATGTAAGTGGTTCATTCGATCGCAAAGTAATCGTAGAAATATGGGGGAGCCATATGAATTTCCAGATTCCTCTATTGGTTATTGGTCGGAGAAGTGTCTCGATCGTGTCCGCATAATTCACGAACCGTAGGGAGACACACTTAAGGATTCGACGTTGTTTGAGTAGTTATGGAATGATGAGAAAGAGTCCGAATGTTGTTCGGAGTCTCGAATGGGATTCGGGATATCACGAGGAGATCCGGAATGGTCCGGAGAATAAGATTCATATAAGGAAAGTCCCGTTTCGGAGTTGGGGAATGGTTCCGATGTTTTCATCGGGAACATTCTAGAAGGTTCCGGAATGTCCGGCACTCCGGAGGGGGAAGGGTACATGAATGTGTCATTGTAAGTTGGAATGATTGCATCATGTACTAGGTGTCTTTGCTGTCCAAAATAAAGGGTTTATTTAAATCCTAATTTGAAAAGTCAAACGGCTAGTTTGAAAGTCAAACGACAAGTTTTGGAAAGAGGAGGAGGAGTGGGAAACCGAGTTGGGGAGGGATTCCCTCCTCCAACCGCCAGCCCACCTCCAAGCCGAGTTGGGGAGGGACTTCCCTCCCCTTGGCCGGCCAGCCCCTCCACCTATATAAGGAGGGGCAGGGCTCCCTCCTAGCACACAAGTACCTCTCCTCCAAAACCCTAGATTGGCGCCACCACCTCCTACTGCTGCCGCCACCTCCCAGGGTTGCCCTAGCCGCCGACTTGGGGTGCCCCAAACCCTAGCCGCCGGCTCTAGCACCTCCTCCTTGGTGTATCTAAAACCTAGATCGCCGAGGAGCCCTCTCATACTCCACCATACTCGCTCCGGCTTAAGGCGAAGCCCTGCGAGATCTTCCTTCTACTTCCGGTACCACGCCGTTGTGCTGCCGGAATCACGAGGAGAGTGCTACAACCTCCGCTGCCTGCTGGAACAAGGGAGAGGAAGGTCTTCGTCGAGTACCGAACGTGTGACCGACTGCGGGAGCACTGCCGGAACGCGGCGCCGGAAGGATCGTTTACGCGATCTTGAGATCGGAAAGAGTACGACTACATCACCCACGAGAATCTGCTCTCGTTAAACACTTTGGAATCTTCGAGGGTGAGTTATTCCATTGACTCGTTGCTACAATCTAGTAGATAGATCTTGGCTTGTTTGTTTGTATGCGGTAGAAATTTTTTGTTTTCCATGCTATGAAACCCTACAGAATGGAACGCGGATGTCAAGCCCTACTAATACCATCAGGAAAGATTACATCAGGAAGGAGGATGTACATAGGAAGAGCAAGAGGGTTCTGTACACTCAAGATGAAATTGATTCTGACTGCTGTTTGTCCACTGAAGTACCTGGGATGCGTGCAAACGTAAGACCATCCCATGTGGTTGCAGCAAAACCAACCGAGTGTCTTGGAGAAAACAGAGTTGTCGGTGAGGTGGACTGGGGCAATGTTCCTGTCCATCCGGGTGGAGACGATGGTGCAGCCGCACCCATGGTAGTCAATATGATGTGTGCAGTACTAGGCATTAGAGACGATGGCGAAGATTCTGAATCAGATAAAGAATAAGGCATTGTAGAGGATCAAGAATCTGGTGATGATGAAATAGACGAGGAACTTAACGATGAGGATGGTATTCCAGTTGATGATTTGGGTGTTGAAGTAAAAAAATGAAACATGACCACGAGTATCCTATAATTTCGGTCGGCGTCGAGTTCAGGAGCATGCATGAGTTCAGGATGTCGTTCCGGCATTTTTGTATCAAGGGGGAGTTCGACGTTTATCGACCAAAGAACTCTGCCGAGAGGTATGAGGCCGTTTGCAAGTTAACATGGATGAATGGACGGGCCGAGGTACATTGTCCATGGAGGATCACATCAAGATCCTTACCTGCGTCGACTGTAATTAGGGTATTGGGGCAATGAATGCAGCAAACCATTAGAACTCTCTCTCTCTTTTCACTCTATAACTACAATTGATGTGCGGTATCTTTCTGGCAACTAGTCGACTCCGCTTATCTTTTAAATGAATCTGTGTTGCAGGTGAACAAAATGGGCCCTCCACACATGTGTCCGACAGGCAGCAAACTGAAATCCTCAATGGCTGATACGGGGTGGGTGGCTATGCAATCTATGTCCATACTAAAGGATAACCCTAAGGAGACCGCGAAGAATATTCAGACTAGCCTCGGTTCTAAATACAACATTGTCCTTCTGTATTACACGGTTTGGAAAGGTAAACAGAAAGCTCTGGGGGTCTTGCACGGGGATTGGACCAATAGCTTCAGGATGTTGTACAACTTCAAGGCAGAGGTACAAGCTATGTGTCCGGGGAGTGTTGTGGAGATTGACACCGAATCAGAAGGTGGTAAAATATATTTCAAAAGATTTTTTATGGTGCTTAAACCTTGCATCCAGGGATTCAAGGACGGCTGTAGGCCGTATCTGAGTGTAGACAACACTATCCTAACTGGCAAATGGAAAGGCTTCGTGCCATCTTCCACAACACTTGATGGTCACAACTGGATGTTCCAAGTGGCATTCAGGCTGTTTGAAACGGAAATGGAGGAAAACTGGGTCTGGTTTATGAGGCAGCTCAGGAGATCAATAGGCCACATGGATCCATTGGCTATATCCACGGATGCATGCAAAGGGCTGACGAATGCAGTGAAGGAGGTGTTCCCGCGAGCTGAAGGTAGAGAATGCCATACCCATATGATGCTCAACTTGTACTCACACTACGCAGGCATCGTATTTCGTTACATGTTTCCTGCTGCTAGAGTTTACAAACCTAGTAGCAGCGATTATTTCATGAGCAAGATTTTTGCCGAAGCCCCTGAACTTCCAGAGTACTTAGCCATCCATCATTCGCAGCTATGGAAGAGGAGTCAATTCAACCCTGACATCAAAGTTGATTACATAAACAACAACCTTGCAGAATGCCTGAATAACTGGGTGAAGGACATAAAAGTGTGTCCTGTTCATATCTTGATGGACAGCATACGTGGTATGATCATGAAGCTGTTAAATATAAGGAGAGAGATTGGTAGGAGACTTAGAGGACATATGCTACCGCCAGTTGTACAACAATTGCACAAGAGAAGCTGAGGACTTGCTCATCTTAAGGTTCTCCTGTCAACCAGCAGAAGCTGTGAGGTGGTCGATATGTCCAAGAGTGGCAAAAGGGATGTTGTGAACATCCAGCTGCGAGAATGCACCTGCTTAGAGTGGCAGCATACCGGGAAACCTTGCGACCACGCATTGGCCTTCTTGGTGAAGAAAAGAACTATAGCACATTTGGATCAGTATTTGTCAGACTACTACTCTATGGAAAAGTTCAGAGCTACGTATGCTGGATCCGTCGAGCCATGTACAGACCCATCTCAGTGGCCTCAAGTCCAACTGTCTTTCGAGCTTTGCCAGCCAGTTACAAAAAGGGGCAGAGGAAGACCCCAAGTGAATAGGTTTAAGAATTTTCTCGAGAAGAAGGGTTCGGCTTTCTGTGCTACAAAGAACGGCAAAAACAGATGCAAGACATGCCATCTTATAGGCCATAGAGCAGCTGGATGTCCCCTTAATGCTCCCAAACCTAGGTATGAGATGGTACATTCACAAAAAAAAATTGTTTATAGTATGTAGATATAAGGTAGTAATCCATGTACTGTTTTTTTACAGGAAGCGCAAGGTAAGAAACAAGACAGCCGACTCAGTGATTTTGCTGCGGGAAGAAAACCAAAACAAGTGGAGTGATGATGCCGGACAAGATTCTGGTGCTGATTGGCCTGACTTCCCTCGGCCCGGAGATGCAGGGTACGTGAAGGTACGAAAATTGGCACCCAGGAAGAGGAAGAAGGCAGGAGATGAAGAAGCCAGTGGACGTGAAGGAAAGAGGAAGAAAGTTGGCACCCAAGCAGAGAAAGAGGGCTAGCAGTGTAGCAGCCTAATGATGTATTGAACTTGAACATATATATGTAGTTCGGTTAAACTCTGGAGCTGTGTGCCTGGAACTTGTTGGGCGAAACAATCTGCCTCCCGTACTCGGAGTAAAATGTATCGCGACTTTAGGATTTGATACGGCCGAGGCCACTAGTTGAATCCAAAACTGTGACTGTGCCACTACTATTTGAACAATTGCGATAGCTGAGCGGTTAAATCCTCTCCAAAATCGATGGCACATACATGATTTATTTATAGGCGCTTAATAAATCCCTATTGTTGGCATTACACTTATGATAAGTTTCTAGGCTAGAAAACAATTTATTAAGCTGACTGCTACACTCCATGAAGCAGCAACTTATTTCAGTTGTTGGACAACGACATGGCAACATAAACTGCAAATGCAACAGATAATCCCCAGATAATGAGGAAATTGTGTCCACTATCTGGCCTAATCTTGAGCCCGTCTGTCTCACCACCGCCCAGCCCCTGCCTCCCCTGCACCTAGCGAAGCTCCCGGATCTCTCGCTCCATCGCATGAATATCCTCTTTCTTGTCCCACACAACATCACGCAGATCCTGAACAAGCTCTCTGTGAAAACCTGCCAGTGGCTTTTCGATCCACACAAACTTGTCATAGCCAGTCCCCCTCCCTTCTAGCGTAGTAGATCGAAGGAAACAAAAAAAAGAATTACATTACACTTTCCGGATCCGGGTTACCAGTGTACCTACAGTAGGAACTTACCTCTCTGATGCTGCAGTTGCTGAATTTTCCTGCAGTATTTTCGTCGGTCCATGAAATCCATCTCGGCATCTTCTCACCGCACAAACATAGCATATCGGGGTAGTAATCGTAGGGCGCCCTCCGGTACCTGATGGGGGCACCCGCCTGACGGTGTTGAGCCGATCCTGATTCCGCCCGAGACGAACTGCACGAGCTGCGACCCATGAGCGAGGGGAGCGAGGGCAGAGGAAAGAGGAAAGAGGAGCCTTTGGATGTCAGGGTAGTGGTGAAGCGTGATTTATCCCTACTTAATAACTCGGGCAGAATCCTACCGTCCACATTCGGCTGACAGGTGGGGGACCTAGCGTGTGGACTTGTCAAAAAAAACTCGTGCCTTCGTGGTTCAAAAGCCCTCTCGCGCGCATTGGACAAAAATTTTTGGTACCTTGCCCACGTACATATCACTGGGAGGCCATGCTCAGGAACTAGACACGCCTAGCCCACAATCTTACTCCCTCCTAGGAACTTGTCATGGCTCGCACCGGTAGATCCATCCACTCCACCGCTTCTGATAGGGCTCGCCACGGCGGATCCACCCCAAGATCCTACCGTCGCAGTATCAAATGGCCATGGTTTCTTGAGAGGAGCGACGATGCTACGTATGCGAGCTCGACCCCTCCTACCTATAGAAGGACTGATGCGGCGTCGAGCTCGAGCAGGAGCCGCCAGGCGCGACGACGCTCGGTCCACGCCAACCCCGTCACCTTCGTCATTGTCGATTCCGATGTGGAGGATGATGGGGACGAAGCTGTGCAGAACGCCATTTTTGCCTCCTTGGCGAAGGGCAAGCCACGAGCGGGAGTGGATGTCGCCAGGAAGGGCACGGCGGTGTCACCAATCGAGGTGGACTCCAACGACAGCGGTGTGATGTGGGTTTAGATGTTGGTTAGGATGGTTGCAATTTCGGTTGTGTTTAATGCGAGTACAATTATTGTAATGGGTTTGTCGAGCTATATTGAGAAATATGTGCAATAGCAACGTGTGAGTGCTTCCACTTTAGAAATTGTGTATGTGCCATTTGCATGTTGCATTATCAACGTAGATGACTTGTAAACAATCCAATGAAAATCATCAGATTACAACCATCGGACGAGAGTGGTAGGATGGAAGAGAAGTTGGGACAGTCACGTCGAGGGGAAGGAAGAGGAGGGGGCGTGACACTGGCAGGTGGGCCCTCGGAACACGTGACACTGACATGTGGGAGCGGGAGCACACGGTATTGCCGGTCTGTCCAGAGCAAGCGGACTTTGCAACGTGACAACAATAAGCTGATTGGACCAATATAATAACTCGTCTAAGTATTAAGGAGTACCGAAAACTACAACTGGGGTACATTCACACAACATGTATGCTCTAAGCACCTGAGAAGCATCTCTTAAGTCTAATAGTAACGACAACACAAGTACTATATTTGCATGTCGATCTTCTCGATACAAATGTAGAAATGTATCTGCCTGTTCGGTCCAGCACCGACAAGGTACTGAGATGGCACGCATAGGATCGACCTTAGGTCCACACACTCCACCTCCCGTGGCATCGGGCAGCTCGGCGCCTCGGCTAGCACAAGAATGATATCCGACGACGGCGGCTGGGCGTTCGCCCACATGCGCACTGTGTATACGGGCCAGGCGCACGAGACCGACCTGACGCATACGGCACCCACGACGGTGGGCCCGACTCTGGTTCCCGGAACACCGACGGTGATGGTCAGGACGAAAACAGAGCCGTCCCCCTAGAAAATTAGCAGGCGGCATGCCAAGTCAGTGAACGGCACCTGCTCTTGGAGAAGTTGGGCTTGCCCGTACGAGATCCTAATCACTTCGATCAAGTGCCCCTCTACAAGGTGGACAACGAGCTCTGCCGGCGGGCCGGTGTAGTTGCAGCCCGGCTCCGTGCAGGAGCACGCGCCGTGCGGGCACGCGAGCTCATGGAGCGGGAGCTCGTGGTAGGAGTAACGGCGAAAGCATCCTGGGTGGGAGCACACGAGTGGGAACGCCGCTGCGAAGTTGCACGCGAGGATCTCTAGATTCTTGGGCTTCAACATCTTCCACATCTGAGGTTGGTCGAGAAATCAGAAAAAAGATCAACAGTTAGATTGGCGAATAGCAGGAATATGTAGGATAAGTTCAAAAGCTTGTAAAATGATTTATTACCATGAAGGTAGCGACCGGAGAATTGGCGGATGTCGTCGGCTTGCGGCTACGGCAGGATGGAAGTGAAGTGGGGAAAGTGGCTTCGAGGGGAAGGAAGAGAAGTATGGGGATGAAGAGAAGTAACGGGGACGTGACACTGGAATATGGCCCACTGAACTCGTGAGTCGTAAAACTTGCAACATGCCAGTTTGTCCAGAGCAAGCATGTCCAATCATGCCGCAGATTAGCCTACTCGAGGATCTCTCTCGCGAAGACCATCCCAATCGTCCAAGCGCCCCAATCGAACGGTATGTAACAATCGTCAAGCAGAACAACTATGTTACGACGTGCCTTCTAGAAGACTCGGTCTAACGGTGGATCCATTGGGTTTGTGGAAAGAACACACATGCAATGGCCACTGGTTGATCCATAAGTGGTTTGTGAAAAGAACACACATGCAATGGCCACTGGTTGATCCATAAGTGGTTTGTGGAAAGAACGCACATGCAATGAGTCTAGTGGATCCATGTGTGGTTTGTGGAAAAGAACACACATGCAATGAGTCTAGTGCTGGTTTTAGTATAAGAACACACATGCAATGACTCTAGTGGGTCGACATGTGGTTTGTGAAAATAACACACATGCAATGACCACTGGTTGATCCATATATGGTTTTTGGAAAAGAACACACATGCAATGAACACTGGTGGATCACTGTGTGGTTTGTGGAAAGAACACACATGCAATAACTCTAGTGCTGGTTTTAGTATAAGAACACACAAACAATGACTCTAGTGGGTCCATATGTGATTTGTAGAAAGAACACACATGCAATGACACTGGTTGATCCATGTGTGGTTTGTGGAAAGAACACACATGCAATGACTCTAGTGGTTGATCCATGTGTGGTTTGTGGAAATAACACACATGCAATGACTCTAATGGATCCATAAGTGGTTTGTGGAAAAGAACACACGTACAATGACCACTGGTTGATCCATATGTGGTTTTTGGAAAAGAACACACATGCAATGAACACTGGTGGATCCATAAGTGGTTTGTGGAAAGAACACACATGCAATGACTCTAGTGCTGGTTTTAGTATAAGAACACACATGCAATGACCACTTGTTGATCCATGTGTGGTTTGTGGAAAGAACACACATGCAATGACAGTAGTGCTGGTTTTAGTATAAGAACACACATGCAATGACCACTTGTTGATCCATGTGTGGTTTGTGGAAAGAACACACATGCAATGACACTGGTTGATCCATGTGTGGTTTGTGGAAAGAACACACATGCAATGACTCTAGTGGTTGATCCATAAGCGGTTTGTGGAAATAACACACATGCAATGGCCACTGGTTGATCCATAAGTGGTTTGTGGAAAGAACACACATGCAACTGCCACTGGTTGATCCATAAGTGGTTTGTGGAAAGAACACACATGCAATGAGTCTAGTGGGTCCATGTGTGGTGTGTGGAAAAGAACACATATGCAATGAGTCTAGTGCTGGTTTTAGTATAAGAACACACATGCAATGACTCTAGTGGGTCCACATGTGGTTTGTGGAAAGAACACACATGCAATGACTCTGGTTGTAATTAGTAACAAGAACACACATGCAATGACACTGGGGGATCCATGTGTGGTCTCTGAAGAGAACACATATTTCAATGACTCTGGTTGTTGTTAGTAAAAAGAACACACATGCAATGACACTGGTGGATCCATGTGTGGTCGCTGAAGAGAACACACATGCAATGACTCTCGTTGTTGTTAGTAAAAAGAGCACACATTTCAATGACAGTGGTGGATCCATATGTGGTATGTGAAAAGAATAGTCATGAAATGGCTCCAGTTGTTATTAGTAAAAAGAACACACATGCAATGACACTGGTGGATCCATAGGTGGATTGTGAAAAGAACACACATGCAATGACACCGGTGGATCCATATGTGGTATGTAAAAAGAACACACATGCAATGACTCTGGTTGTTGTTAGTAACAAGAACACACATGCAATGACACTGGTGGATCCATGTGTGGTCTCTGAAGAGAACACACATTTCAATGACTCTAGTGGGTCCAAATGTGGTTTGTGAAAAGAACACACATGTAATGACCACCGGTCGATCCTTATGTGGTTTGTGGAAAGAACACACATGTAATGGCTACTGGTTGATCCATAAGTGGTTTGTGGAAAGAACACCCATGAAGTGACCACTGATGGATCCATAAGTGGTTTGTGGAAAGAACACACATGCAATGACTCTAGTGCTAGTTTTAGTATAAGAACAAACATGCAATGACTCAAATGGATCCATATGTGGTTTGTGGAAAGAACACACATGCAATGGCACTGGTTGATCCATGTGTGATTTGTGGAAAGAACACACACGCAATGACTCTAGTGGTTGATCCATGTGTGGTTTGTGGAAACAACACACATGCAATGACTGTAGTCTTGGTTTTAGAATAAGAACACACATGCAATGACTCTAGTGGATTCACATGTGGTTTGTGAAAAGAACACACATGCAATGACCACTGGTTGATCCATATGTGCTTTGTGAAAAGAACACACATGCAATGACACTGGTTGATCCATGTGTGGTTTGTGGATAGAACACACATGGAATCACTCTAGTGCTAGTTTTAGTATAAGAACACACATACAATGACTCTAGTGGGTCCACATGTAGTTTGTGAAAAGAACACACATGCAATGACCACTGGTTGATCCATATGCGGTTTGTGGAAGAGAATACACATACAATGAGTCTAGTGGATCCATGTGTGGTTTGTGGAAAAGAACACACATGCAATGAGTCTAGTGCTGGTTTTAGTATAAGAACACACATGCAATGACTCTAGTGGGTCCACGTGTGGTTTTTGAAAAGAACACACATGCAATGACCACAGGTTGATCCATATGTGGTTTTTGGAAAAGAACACACATGCAATGAACACTGGTGGATCCATGTGTGGTTTGTGGAAAGAACACACATGCAATGACTCTAGTGCTGGTTTTAGTATAAGAACACATAAGCAATGACTCTAGTGGGTCCATATGTGATTTGTGGAAAGAACACACATGCAATGACACTGGTTGATCCATGTGTGGTTTGTGGAAAGAACACACATGCAATGACTCTAGTGGTTGATCCATGTGTGGTTTGTGGAAATAACACACATGTAATGACTCTAATGGATCCATAAGTGGTTTGTGGAAAAGAACACACGTGCAATGACTACTGGTTGATCCATATGTGGTTTTTGGAAAAGAACACACATGCAATGAACACTAGTGGATCCATAAGTGGTTTGTGGAAAGAACACACATGCAACAACACTGGTTGATCCATATGTGGTTTGTGGAAAGAACACACGTGCAATGACTCTAGTGCTGGTTTTAGTATAAGAACACACATACAATGACTCTAGTGGGTCCACATGTAGTTTGTGAAAAGAACACACATTCAATGACCACTGGTTGATCCATAAGTTGTTTGTGGAAAAGAACACACATGCAATGAACACTGGTGGATCCATGTGTGGTTTGTGGAAAAGAACAAACATGCAATGACACTGGTGGATCCATGTGTGGTTTGTGGAAAGAACACACATGCAATGACTCTAGTGGTTGATCCATGTGTGGTTTGTGGAAATAACACACATGAAATGACTCTAATGGCATAAGTGGTTTGTGGAAAACAACACACGTGCAATGACCACTAGTTGATCCATATGTGGTTTTTGGAAAAGAACACACATGCAATGAACACTGGTGGATCCATAAGTGGTTTGTGGAAAGAACAGACATGCAATGACACTTGTGGATCCATATGTGGTATGTGAAAAGAACACACATTTCAATGACTCTGGTTGTTAGTAAAAAGAACACACATGCAATGACACTGGTGGATCCAAGTGTGGTCGCTGAAGAGAACACACATGCAATGACTCTCGTTGTTGTTAGGAAAAAGAGCACACATTTCAATGACAGTGGTGGATCCATATGTGGTATGTGAAAAGAATAGTCATGAAATGACTCCAGTTGTTATTAGTAAAAAGAACACACATGCAATGACAGTGGTGGATCCATAGGTGGATTGTGAAAAGAACACACATGCAATGACACTGGTGGATCCATATGTGGTATGTAAAAAGAACACACATGCAATGACTCTGGTTGTTGTTAGTAACAAGAACACACATGCAATGACACTGGTGGATCCATGTGTGGTCTCTGAAGAGAACACACATTTCAATGACTCTAGTGGGTCCAAATGTGGTTTGTGAAAAGAACACACATGCAATGACCACCGGTCGATCCTTATGTGGTTTGTGGAAAGAACACACATGTAATGGCTACTGGTTGATCCATAAGTGGTTTGTGGAAAGAACACCCATGAAGTGACCACTGATGGATCCATAAGTGGTTTGTGGAAAGAACACACATGCAATGACTCTAGTGCTAGTTTTAGTATAAGAACAAACATGCAATGACTTAAATGGATCCACATGTGGTTTGTGGAAAGAACACACAGGCAATCGCACTGGTTGATCCATGTGTGGTTTGTGGAAAGAACACACACGCAATGACTCTAGTGGTTGATCCATGTGTGGTTTGTGG
This sequence comes from Avena sativa, assembly GCA_916181665.1. Taxonomy (NCBI): domain Eukaryota; kingdom Viridiplantae; phylum Streptophyta; class Magnoliopsida; order Poales; family Poaceae; genus Avena; species Avena sativa. Next base: position 434,760,233 of record OV702289.1, read on the forward strand.
AAATAACACACATGCAATGACTCTAGTGTTGGTTTTAGAATAAGAACACACATGCAATGACTCTGGTGGATTCACATGTGGTTTGTGAAAAGAACACACATGCAATGACCACTGGTTGATCCATATGTGCTTTGTGAAAAGAACACACATGCAATGACACTGGTTGATCCATGTGTGGTTTGTGGATAGAACACAAATGCAATGACTCTAGTGCTAGTTTTAGTATAAGAACACACATAAAATGACTCTAGTGGGTCCACATGTAGTTTGTGAAAAGAACACACATGCAATGACCACTGGTTGATCCATATGCGGTTTGTGGAAAAGAACACACATACAATGAGTCTAGTGGATCCATGTGTGGTTTGTGGAAAAGAACACACATGCAATGAGTCTAGTGCTGGTTTTAGTATAAGAACACACATGCAATGACTCTAGTGGGTCCACATGTGGTTTGTCAAAAGAACACACATGCAATGACCACTTCTTGACCCATATGTGGTTTTTGGAAAAGAACACACATGCAATGAACACTGGTGGATCCATGTGTGGTTTGTGGAAAGAACACACATGCAATGACTCTAGTGCTGGTTTTAGTATAAGAACACACAAGCAATGACTCTAGTGGGTCCATATGTGATTTGTGGAAAGAACACACATGCAATGACACTGGTTGATCCATGTGTGGTTTGTGGAAAGAACACACATGCAATGACTCTAGTGGTTGATCCATGTGTGGTTTGTGGAAATAACACACATGCAATGACTCTAATGGATCCATAAGTGGTCTGTGGAAAAGAACACACGTGCAATGACCACTGGTTGATCCATATGTGGTTTTTTGAAAAGAACACACATGCAATGAACACTGGTGGATCCATAAGTGGTTTGTGGAAAGAACACACATGCAATGACACTGGTTGATCCATATGTGGTTTGTGGAAAGAACACATGCGCAATGACTCTAGTGCTGGTTTTAGTATAAGAACACACATACAATGACTCTAGTGGGTCCACATGTAGTTTGTGAAAAGAACAAACATGCAATGACCACTGGTTGATCCATAAGTTTTTTGTGGAAAGGAACACACATGCAATGAACACTGGTGGATCCATGTGTGGTTTGTGGAAAAGAACAAACATGCAATGACACTGGTGGATCCATGTGTGGTTTGTGGAAAGAACACGCATGAAATGACTCTAGTGGTTGATCCATGTGTGGTTTGTGGAAATAACACACATGAAATGACTCTAATGGATCCATAAGTGGTTTGTGGAAAAGAACACACGTGCAATGACCACTAGTTGATCCATATGTGGTTTTTGGAAAAGAACACACATGCAATGAACACTGGTGGATCCATAAGTGGTTTTTGGAAAGAACACACATGCAATGACACTTGTGGATCCATATGTGGTATGTGAAAAGAACACACATTTCAATGACTCTGGTTGTTAGTAAAAAGAACACACATGCAATGACACTGGTGGATCAATAGGTGCATTGTGAAAAGAGCACACATGCCATGACACCGGTGGATCCATATGTGGTATGTGAAAAGAACACACATGCAATGACTCTAGTTGTTGTTAGTAAAAAGAACACACATGCAATCACACTGGTGGATCCATGTGTGGATTGTGAAAAGAACACACATGCAATGACACCGGTGGATCCATATGTGGTATGTGAAAAGAACACACATATAATAACTCTGGTTGTTGTTAGTAAAAAGAACACACATGCAATGACACTAGTGGATCCATGTGTGGAATCTGAAGGGAACACACATGCAATGACTCTAATGGATCCATAAGTGGTTTGTGGAAAAGAACACACATGCAATGACCACTGGTTGATCCATATGTGGTTTGTGGAAAGAACACACATGCAATGACACTGGTTGATCCATGTGTGGTTTGTGAAAAGAACACACATGCAATGCCACTGGTTGATCCATGTGTGGTATGTGGATAAAACACAAATGCAATGACTCTAGTGCTAGTTTTAGTATAAGAACACACATACAATGACTCTAGTGGGTCCACATGTAGTTTGTGAAAAGAACACACATGCAATGACCACTGGTTGATCCATATGTGGTTTGTGGAAAAGAACACACATGCAATGAGTCTAGTGGATCCATGTGTGGTTTGTGGAAAAGAACACACATGCAATGAGTCTACTGCTGGTTTTAGTATAAGAACACACATGCAATGACTCTAGTGGGTCCACATGTGGTTTGTGAAAAGAACACACAAGCAATGACCACTGGTTGATCCATATGTGGTTTTTGGAAAAGAACACACATGCAATGAACAATGGTGGATCCATGTGTGGTTTGTGGACAGAACACACATGCAACGACTCTAGTGCTGGTTTTAGTATAAGAACACACAAGAAATGACTCTAGTGGGTCCATATGTGATTTGTGGAAAGAACACACATGCAATGACACTGGTTGATCCATGTGGGGTTTGTGGAAAGAACACACATGCAATGACTCTAGTGGTTGATCCATGTGTGGTTTCTGGAAATAACACACATGAAATGACTCTAATGGATCCATAAGTGGTTTGTGGAAAAGAAGACACGTGCAATGACCACTGGTTGATCCATATGTGGTTTTTGGAAAAGAACACACATGCAATGAACACTGGTGGATCCATAAGAGGTTTGTGGAAAGAACACACATGCAATGACACGGGTTGATCCATATGTGGTTTGTGGAAAGAACACACGTGCAATGACTCTAGTGCTGGTTTTAGTATAAGAACACACATACAATGACTCTAGTGGGTCCACATGTAGTTAGCGAAAAGAACACGCATGCAATGACCACTGGTTGATCCATAAGTTGTTTGTGGAAAAGAACACACATGCAATAAACACTGGTGGATCCATGTGTGGTTTGTGGAAAAGAACACACATGCAATGACACTGGTGGATTCATAGATGGATCGTGAAAAGAACACACATGCACTGACACTTGTGGATCCATATGTGGTATGTGAAAAGAACACACATTTCAATGACTCTGGTTGTTGTTAGTAAAAATAACACACATGCAATGACACTGGCGGATCCATAGGTGGATTGTGAAAAGAGCACACATGCAATGACACCGGTGGATCCATATGTGGTATGTGAAAAGAACACACATGCAATGACTCCAGTTGTTGTTAGTAAAAAGAACACACATGCAATGACACTGGTGGATCCATGTGTGGATTGTGAAAAGAACACACATGCAATGACAACGGTGATCCATATATGGTATGTGAAAAGAACACACATGCAATGACTCTGGTTGTTGTTAGTAAAAAGAACACACATGCAATGACACTTGTGGATCCATGTGTGGAATCTGAAGGGAACACACATGCAATGAATCTAATGGATCCATAAGTGGTTTGTGGAAAAGAACACACATGCAATGACCACTGGTTGATCCATATGTGATATGTGAAAAGAACACACATTTCAATGACTCCAGTTGTTATTAGTAAAAAGAACACACATGCAATGACACTGGTTTATCCATATGTGGTATGTAAAAAGAACACACACGCAATGACTCTGGTTGTTAGTAACAAGAACACACATGCAATGACACTGGTGGATCCATGTGTGGTCTCTGAAGAGAACACACATTTCAATGACTCTAGTGGGTCCAAATGTGGTTTGTGAAAAGAACACACATGCAATGCCACCGGTCGATCCTTATGTGGTTTGTGGAAAGAACACACATGTAATGGCTACTGGTTGATCCATAAGTGGTTTGTGGAAAGAACACCCATGAAGTGACCACTGATGGATCCGTAAGTGGTTTGTGGAAAGAACACACATGCAATGACTCTAGTGCTAGTTTTAGTATAAGAACAAACATGCAATGACTTAAATGGATCCATATGTGGTTTGTGGAAAGAACACACATGCAATGGCACTGGTTGATCCATGTGTGGTTTGTGGAAAGAACACACATGCAATGACTCTAGTGGTTGATCCATGTGTGGTTTGTGGAAATAACACACATGCAATGACTGTAGTGTTGGTTTTAGAATAAGAACACATGCAATGACTCTAGTGGATTCATATGTGGTTTGTGAAAAGAACATACATGCAATGACCAGTGGTTGATCCATATGTGGTTTGTGAAAAGAACACACATGCAATGACACTGGTTGATCCATGTGTGGTTTGTGGATAGAACACACATGCAATGACTCTAGTGCTAGTTTTAGTATAAGAACACACATACAATGACTCTAGTGGGTCCACATGTAGTTTGTGAAAAGAACACACATGCAATGACCACTGGTTGATCCATATGTGGTCTGTGGAAAAGAACACACATGCAATGAGTCTAGTGGATCCATGTGTGGTTTGTGGAAAAGAACACACATGCAATGAGTCTACTGCTGGTTTTAGTATAAGAACACACATGCAATGACTCTAGTGGGTCCACATGTGGTTTGTGAAAAGAACACACAAGCAATGACCACTGGTTGATCCATATGTGGTTTTTGGAAAAGAACACACATGCAATGAACAATGGTGGATCCATGTGTGGTTTGTGGACAGAACACACATGCAATGACTCTAGTGCTGGTTTTAGTATAAGAACACACAAGAAATGACTCTAGTGGGTCCATATGTGATTTGTGGAAAGAACACACATGCAATGACACTGGTTGATCCATGTGGGGTTTGTGGAAAGAACACACATGCAATGACTCTAGTGGTTGATCCATGTGTGGTTTCTGGAAATAACACACATGAAATGACTCTAATGGATCCATAAGTGGTTTGTGGAAAAGAAGACACGTGCAATGACCACTGGTTGATCCATATGTGGTTTTTGGAAAAGAACACACATGCAATGAACACTGGTGGATCCATAAGAGGTTTGTGGAAAGAACACACATGCAATGACACGGGTTGATCCATATGTGGTTTGTGGAAAGAACACACGTGCAATGACTCTAGTGCTGGTTTTAGTATAAGAACACACATACAATGACTCTAGTGGGTCCACATGTAGTTAGCGAAAAGAACACGCATGCAATGACCACTGGTTGATCCATAAGTTGTTTGTGGAAAAGAACACACATGCAATAAACACTGGTGGATCCATGTGTGGTTTGTGGAAAAGAACACACATGCAATGACACTGGTGGATTCATAGATGGATCGTGAAAAGAACACACATGCACTGACACTTGTGGATCCATATGTGGTATGTGAAAAGAACACACATTTCAATGACTCTGGTTGTTGTTAGTAAAAAGAACACACATGCAATGACACTGGCGGATCCATAGGTGGATTGTGAAAAGAGCACACATGCAATGACACCGGTGGATCCATATGTGGTATGTGAAAAGAACACACATGCAATGACTCCAGTTGTTGTTAGTAAAAAGAACACACATGCAATGACACTGGTGGATCCATGTGTGGATTGTGAAAAGAACACACATGCAATGACAACGGTGATCCATATATGGTATGTGAAAAGAACACACATGCAATGACTCTGGTTGTTGTTAGTAAAAAGAACACACATGCAATGACACTTGTGGATCCATGTGTGGAATCTGAAGGGAACACACATGCAATGAATCTAATGGATCCATAAGTGGTTTGTGGAAAAGAACACACATGCAATGACCACTGGTTGATCCATATGTGATATGTGAAAAGAACACACATTTCAATGACTCCAGTTGTTATTAGTAAAAAGAACACACATGCAATGACACTGGTTTATCCATATGTGGTATGTAAAAAGAACACACACGCAATGACTCTGGTTGTTAGTAACAAGAACACACATGCAATGACACTGGTGGATCCATGTGTGGTCTCTGAAGAGAACACACATTTCAATGACTCTAGTGGGTCCAAATGTGGTTTGTGAAAAGAACACACATGCAATGCCACCGGTCGATCCTTATGTGGTTTGTGGAAAGAACACACATGTAATGGCTACTGGTTGATCCATAAGTGGTTTGTGGAAAGAACACCCATGAAGTGACCACTGATGGATCCGTAAGTGGTTTGTGGAAAGAACACACATGCAATGACTCTAGTGCTAGTTTTAGTATAAGAACAAACATGCAATGACTTAAATGGATCCATATGTGGTTTGTGGAAAGAACACACATGCAATGGCACTGGTTGATCCATGTGTGGTTTGTGGAAAGAACACACATGCAATGACTCTAGTGGTTGATCCATGTGTGGTTTGTGGAAATAACACACATGCAATGACTGTAGTGTTGGTTTTAGAATAAGAACACATGCAATGACTCTAGTGGATTCATATGTGGTTTGTGAAAAGAACATACATGCAATGACCAGTGGTTGATCCATATGTGGTTTGTGAAAAGAACACACATGCAATGACACTGGTTGATCCATGTGTGGTTTGTGGATAGAACACACATGCAATGACTCTAGTGCTAGTTTTAGTATAAGAACACACATACAATGACTCTAGTGGGTCCACATGTAGTTTGTGAAAAGAACACACATGGAATGACCACTGGTTGATCCATATGCGGTTTGTGGAAAAGAACACACATACAATGAGTCTAGTGGATCCATGTGTGGTTTGTGGAAAAGAACACACATGCAATGAGTCTAGTGCTGGTTTTAGTATAGGAACACACATGCAATGCCTCTAGTGGGTCCACATGTGGTTTGTCAAAAGAACACACATGCAATGACCACTGGTTGACCCAAATGTGGTTTTTGGAAAAGAACACACATGCAATGAACACTGGTGGATCCATGTGTGGTTTGTGGAAAGAACACACATGCAATGACTCTAGTGCTGGTTTTAGTATAAGAACACACAAGCAATGACTCTAGTGGGTCCATATGTGATTTGTGGAAAGAACACACATGCAATGACACTGGTTGATCCATGTGTGGTTTGTGGAAATAACACACATGCAATGACTCTAGTGGTTGATCCATGTGTGGTTTGTGGAAATAACACACATGCAATGACTCTAATGTATCCATAAGTGGTTTGTGGAAAAGAACACACGTGCAATGACCACTGGTTGATCCATATGTGGTTTTTTGAAAAGAACACACATGCAATGAACACTGGTGGATCCATAAGTGGTTTGTGGAAAGAACACACATGCAATGACACTGGTTGATCCATATGTGGTTTGTGGAAAGAACACACGTGCAATGACTCTAGTGCTGGTTTTAGTATAAGAACACACATTCAATGACTCTAGTGGGTACACATGTAGTTTGTGAAAAGAACAAACATGCAATGACCACTGGTTGATCCATAAGTTGTTTGTGGAAAGGAACACACATGCAATGAACACTGGTGGATCCATGTGTGGTTTGTGGAAAAGAACAAACATGCAATGACACTGGTGGATCCATGTGTGGTTTGTGGAAAGAACACGCATGAAATGACTCTAGTGGTTGATCCATGTGTGGTTTGTGGAAATAACACACATAAAATGACTCTAATGGATCCATAAGTGGTTTGTGGAAAAGAACACACGTGCAATGACCACTAGTTGATCCATATGTGGTTTTTGGAAAAGAACACACATGCAATGAACATTGGTGGATCCATAAGTGGTTTGTGGAAAGAACAAACATGCAATGACACTTGTGGATCCATATGTGGTATGTGAAAAGAACACACATTTCAATGACTCTGGTTATTAGTAAAAAGAACACACATGCAATGACACTGGTGGATCCATAGGTGGATTGTGAAAAGAGCACACATGCAATGACACCGGTGGATCCATATGTGGTATGTGAAAAGAACACACATGCAAAGACTCCAGTTGTTGTTAGTAAAAAGAACACACATGCAATCACACTGGTGGATCCATGTGTGGATTGTGAAAAGAACACACATGCAATGACACCGGTGGATCCATATGTGGTATGTGAAACGAACACACATACAATAACTCTGGTTGTTGTTAGTAAAAAGAACACACATGAAATGACACTAGTGGATCCATGTGTGGAATCTGAAGGGAACACACATGCAATGACTCTAATGGATCCATAAGTGGTTTGTGGAAAAGAACACACATGCAATGACCACTTGTGGATCCATATGTGGTATGTGAAAAGAACACACACTTCAATGACTCTGGTTGTTAGTAAAAAGAACACACATGCAATGACACTGGTGGATCCATAGGTGGATTGTGAAAAGAGCACACATGCAATGACACCGGTGGATCCATATGTGGTATGTGAAAAGAACACACCTGCAATGACTCCAGTTGTTGTTAGTAAAAAGAACACACATGCAATGACACTGGTGGATCCATGTGTGGACTGTGAAAAGAACACACATGCAATGACAACGGTGGATCCATATATGGTATGTGAAAAGAACACACATGCAATGACTCTGGTTGTTGTTAGTAAAAAGAACACACATGCAATGACACTTGTGGATCCATGTGTGGAATCTGAAGGGAACACACATGCAATGACTCTAATGGATCGATAAGTGGTTTGTGGAAAATAACACACATGCAATGACCACTGGTTGATCCATATGTGGTATGTGAAAAGAACACACATTTCAATGACTCTGGTTGTTGTTAGTAAAAAGAACACACATGCAATGACACTGGTGGATCCATAGGTGGATTGTGAAAAGAGCACACATGCAATGACACCGGTGGATCCATATGTGGTATGTCAAAAGAACACACATGCAATAACTCCAGTTGTTGTTAGTAAAAAGAACACACATGCAATCACACTGGTGGATCCATGTGTGGATTGTGAAAATAACACACATGCAATGACACCGGTGGATCCATATGTGTTATGTGAAAAGAACACACATACAATAACTCTGGTTGTTGTTAGTAAAAAGAACACACATGCAATGACACTAGTGGATCCATGTGTGGAATCTGAAGGGAACACACATGCAATGACTCTAATGGATCCATAAGTGGTTTGTGGAAAAGAACACACATGCAATGACCACTGGTTGATCCATATGTGGTTTGTGGAAAGAACACACATGCAATGACACTGGTTGATCCATGTGTGGTTTGTGAAAAGAACAAACATGCAATGCCACTGGTTGATCCATGTGTGGTATGTGGATAAAACACACATGCAATGACTCTAGTGCTAGTTTTAGTATAAGAACACACATACAATGACTCTAGTGGGTCCACATGTAGTTTGTGAAAAGAACACACATGCAATGACCACTGGTTGATCCATATGTGGTTTGTGGAAAAGAACACACATGCAATGAGTCTAGTGGATCCATGTGTGGTTTGTGGAAAAGAACACACATGCAATGAGTCTACTGCTGGTTTTAGTATAAGAACACACATGCAATGACTCTAGTGGGTCCACATGTGGTTTGTGAAAAGAACACACATGCAATGACCACTGGTTGATCCATATGTGGTTTTTGGAAAAGAACACACATGCAATGAACACTGGTGGATCCATGTGTGGTTTGTGGAAAGAACACACATGCAATGACTCTAGTGCTGGTTTTAGTATAAGAACACACAAGAAATGACTCTAGTGGGTCCATATGTGATTTGTGGAAAGAACACACATGCAATGACACTGGTTGATCCATGTGTGGTTTGTGGAAAGAACACACATGCAATGACTCTAGTGGTTGATCCATGTGTGGTTTGTGGAAATAACTCACATGAAATGACTCTAATGGATCCATAAGTGGTTTGTGGAAAAGAAGACACGTGCAATGACCACTGGTTGATCCATATGTGGTTTTTGGAAAAGAACACACATGCAATGAGCACTGGTGGATCCATAAGAGGTTTGTGGAAAGAACACACATGCAATGACACTGGTTGATCCATATGTGGTTTGTGGAAAGAACACACGTGCAATGACTCTAGTGCTTGTTTTAGTATAAGAACACACATACAATGACTCTAGTGGGTCCACATGTAGTTTGCGAAAAGAACACGCATGCAATGACCACTGGTTGATCCATAAGTTGTTTGTTGTAAAGAACACACATGCAATAAACACTGGTGGATCCATGTGTGGTTTGTGGAAAAGAACATACGTGCAATGACACTGGTGGATCCATAGATGGATTGTGAAAAGAACACACATGCAATGACACTTGTGGATCCATATGTGGTATGTGAAAAGAACACACATTTCAATGACTCTGGTTGTTGTTAGTAAAAAGAACACACATGCAATGACACTGGTGGATCCATAGGTGGATTGTGAAAAGAGCACACATGCAATGACACCGGTGGATCCATATGTGGTATGTGAAAAGAACACACATGCAATGACTCCAGTTGTTGTTAGTAAAAAGAACACACATGCAATGACACTGGTGGATCCATGTGTGGATTGTGAAAAGAACACACATGCAATGACAACGGTGGATCCATATATGGTATGTGAAAAGAACACACATGCAATGACTCTGGTTGTTGTTAGTAAAAAGAACACACATGCAATGACACTTGTGGATCCATGTGTGGAATCTGAAGGGAACACACATGCAATGACTCTAATGGATCCATAAGTGGTTTGTGGAAAAGAACACACATGCAATGACCACTGGTTGATCCATATGTGGTATGTGAAAAGAACACACATTTCAATGACTCTGGCTGTTGTTAGTAAAAAGAACACACATGCAATGACACTAGTGGATCCATAGGTGGATTGTGAAAATAGCACACATGCAATGACACCGGTGGATCCATATGTGGTATGTGAAAAGAACACACATGCAATGACTCCAGTTGTTGTTAGTAAAAAGAACACACATGCAATCACACTGGTGGGTCCATGTGTGGATTATGAAAAGAACACTCATGCAATGACACCGATGGATCCATATGTGGTATGTGAAAAGAACACACATGCAATGACTCTTGTTGTTGTTAGTAAAAAGAACACACATGCAATGACACTTGTGGATCCATGTGTGGTCTCTGAAGGGAACACACATGCAATGACTCTAATGCATCCATAAGTGGTTTGTGGAAAAGAACACACATGCAATGACCACTGGTTGATCCATATGTGGTTTGTGGAAAGAACACACATGCAATGACACTAGTTGATCCATGTGTGGTTTGTGAAAAGAACACACATGCAATTCCACTTGTTGATCCATGTGTGGTATGTGGATAAAACACACATGCAATGACTCTAGTGCTAGTTTTAGTATAAGAACACACATACAATGACTCTAGTGGGTCCACATGTAGTTTGTGAAAAGAACACACATGCAATGACCACCGGTTGATCCATATGTGGTTTGTGGAAAAGAACACACATGCAATGAGTCTAGTGGATCCATGTGTGGTTGGTGGAAAAGAACACACATGCAATGAGTCTAGTGCTGGTTTTAGTATAAGAACACACATGCAATGACTCTAGTGGGTCCACGTGTGGTTTGTGAAAAGAACACACATGCAATGACCACTGGTTGATCCATATGTGGTTTTTGGAAAAGAACACACATGCACTGAACACTGGTGGATCCATGTGTGGTTTGTGGAAAGAACACACATGCAATGACTCTAGTGCTGGTTTTAGTATAAGAACACACATGCAATGAGTCTAGTGCTGGTTTTAGTATAAGAACACACATGCAATGACTCTAGTGGGTCCACATGTGGTTTGTGAAAAGAACACACATGCAATGACCACTGGTTGATCCATATGCGGTTTTTGCAAAAGAACACACATGCAATGAACACTGGTGGATCCATGTGTGGTTTGTGGAAAGAATGCACGTGCAATGACTCTAGTGCTGGTTTTAGTATAAGAACACACAAGAAATGACTCTAGTGGGTCCATATGTGATTTGTGGAAATAACACACATGCAATGACACTGGTTGATCCATGTGTGGTTTGTGGAAAGAACACACATGCAATGACTCTAGTGGTTGATCCATGTGTGGTTTGTGGAAATAACACAGATGAAATGACTCGAATGGATCCATAAGTGGTTTGTGGAAAAGAACACACGTGCAATGACCACTGGTTGATCCATATGTGGTTTTTGGAAAAGAACACATATGCAATGAACACTGGTGGATCCATAAGTGGTTTGTGGAAAGAACACACATGCAATGACACTGGTTGATCCATATGTGGTTTGTGGAAAGAACACACGTGCAATAACTCTAGTGCTGGTTTTAGTATAAGAACACACATACAATGACTCTAGTGGGTCCACATGTACATTGTGAAAAGAACACGCATGCAATGACCACTGGTTGATCCATAAGTTGTTTGTTGTAAAGAACACACATGCAATAAACACTGGTGGATCCATGTGTGGTTTTTGGAAAAGAACACACGTGCAATGACACTGGTGGATCCATAGATGCATTGTGAAAAGAACACACATGCAATGACACTGGTGGATTCATATGTGGTATGCGAAAAGAACACACATTTCAATGACTCTGGTTGTTGTTAGTAAAAAAAAACAGATGCAATGACACTGGTGGATCCATAGGTTGATTGTGAAAAGAGCACACATGCAATGACACCGGTGGATCCATAGTGGTATGTGAAAAGAACACACATGCAATGACTCTCGTTGTTGTTAGTAAAAAGAACACACATGCAATGACACTGGTGGATCCATGTGTGGATTGTGAAAAGAACACACATCCAATGACACCGGTGGATCCATATGTGGTATGTGAAAAGAACACACATGCAATGACTCTGGTTGTTGTTAGTAAAAATAACACACATGCAATGACACTGGTGGATCCATGTGTGGTCTCTGAAGAGAACACACATGCAATGACTCTAATGGATCCATAAGTGGTTTGTGGAAAAGAGCACACATGCAATAACCACTGGTTGATCCATATGTGGTTTGTGGAAAGAATACACATGCAATGACACTAGTTGATCCATGTGTGGTTTGTGAAAAGAACACACATGCAATGACACTGGTTGATCCATGTGTGGTTTGTGGAATAGAACACACACGCAATGACTCTAGTGCTAGTTTTAGTATAAGAACACACATACAATGACTCTAGTGGGTCCACATGTAGTTTGTGAAAATAACACACATGCAATGACCACTGGTTGATCCATATGTGGTTTGTGGAAAAGAACACACATGCAATGAGTCTAGTGGATCCATGTGTGGTTTGTGGAAAAGAACACACATGCAATGAGTCTAGTGCTGGTTTTAGTATAAGAACACACATGCAATGACTCTAGTGGGTCCACATGTGGTTTGTGAAAAGAACACACATGCAATGACCACTGGTTGATCCATATGTGGTTTTTGGAAAAGAACACACATGCAATGAACACTGGTGGATCCATGTGTGGTTTGTGGAAAGAACACACATGCAATGACTCTAGTGCTGGTTTTAGTATAAGAACACACAAGCAATGACTCTAGTGGGTCCATGTGTGATTTGTGGAAAGAACACACATGCAATGACACTGGTTGATCCATGTGTGGTTTGTGGAAAGAACACACATGCAATGACTCTAGTGGTTGATCCATGTGTGGTTTGTGTAAATAACACACATGCAATGACTCTAATGGATCCATAAGTGGTTTGTGGAAAAGAACACACGTGTAATGACCACTGGTTGATCCATATGTGGTTTTTGGAAAAGAACACACATGCAATGAACACTGGTGGATCCATAAGTGGTTTGTGGAAAGAACACACATGCAATGACACTAGTTAATCCATATGTGGTTTGTGGAAAGAACACACGTGCAATGACTCTAGTGCTGGTTTTAGTATAAGAACACACATACAATAACTCTAGTGGGTCCACATGTAGTTGATACATCCATTTTGCATCACTATTCTATGTCTTAATTCACTATTATTCATTGAAATATTTCATATTGAGAGGTGATACTTATGTTATTTCCTCTGTTTTTGCATGGTTGATGACTTTTGGAGCATGGACCGCTGTAGTCAGGATTCTGATGGAAAAGGTGCTGTTTGGAGGCAAAATTCACGAAGATCAGAAAATCCGGGAAAATATACAGAAAATCCTATTTTTCTAGAAGACTAAGGATGCCAGAAGACGGAGTGGAGATGGGCCACAGGGGGCCCACACCACCCCCTGGGGCGGGTAGCCCTAGGCCGCGCCAGCAGGTGGTGTGGCCGCCCTGGCCCACCTCTGGCTCTCTCCTCTGGCGTATATCATCCTCCCGAAATCCTAAGACTCGGAGAGCGACCATAGAAAGATTCCGCCGCCTCTGCGGGGCAGAAAACACCAAGAGAGAAAGATCTCTTCGGCAGACAGATTTCTGCCGGGGGAATTCCTTCCCGGAGAGGGGAGATCGTCGCCATCAACACCACCATCAAGCTGGACTTCATTGGGATCATCATCATCATCACCACCATCATCATCACCATCAGCACCCTCATCACCATCTCCATATTGCTGTAACAATTGAGTTGAATCTTGCATTAGTTCATAGGGGTAACTTTCCCGGTATTGATTACTGTTTGTAGTTGATGCTGTTGAGTGAACCATCGAATTATTGTTTATGTTCAGATTGTTATACATCATTATTCCATCTCTGATCATGATCCATATGATGTCTTGTGAGTAGTTCATTTTGTTCTTGAGGACATGGGAGAAGTCATGTTGTTCGTAGTGGAGTTGTCTTGAGAAAGATTCAATAGTTTGATATTTAAGTTGTGGTGTACTTCTTCTAGTGGTGTCATGTGAACATCGACTACATGACACTTCACCTATATGGACCTAGGGGAATGCATTGTGTATTTGGCTACTAATCGTAGGGGTTGCCGGAGTGACAAAAACCTGAACTCCCATTAGGAAACCATTGCACAAGGGACGTAAGGGTCTTAGAGTTTAAAGCTGTGGTTAGGTCTCTACCTTAATTACTTTCTTGTACTTACGGATGTTTGCTAGGGGTATAATCACAAGTATGTATTAGTCTTGGATGTGGCGTTACATTAGCATAGGTGCACCCACACAACACTTAGCAAGCTAGAGAAGATTAATCAACTATATGAAGCGAAAGCACTTGACAGTCTTCCCATGTGTCCTCGAGAACATTTGGTCATCTTAAGTAATACAACCGGCTTGTCCTTTGCTGCATAAAGGATTGGGCCACTTGCTGCATTTATTCCTACTGTCTTCTATTTGCTCGTACTTTGTTTACTTGCTTTATCAAAAACCCCTAAAAATCCGTTTGCTAAGTATTTGTAGAGAATTCCTGATCCATACCACTAGCTAGCACCTTCTGCTCCCCGTTGGGTTCGACACTCTTACTTATCAAAAATACTGCGATACACCCCCTATATTTGTGGGTCATCAAGACTATTTTCTGGCGCCGTTGCCAGGGAGTGAAGCGCTATTGGAGAGTGGAACTGGTAAAGGAAACTTCTACTGTGAGTATTGTTTACTTCTATTGGTTGCTTTATTTTTGTTATGGATAATTCGCTGAGTTTCTTATTTGGTAATGCTACTACCACTGCTAAGGTAGTAGATAAACCACCACCTGCTGAGGATGATGTTTTCAAAATACCTATAAGAATTATTGATCGTGTTATGGATAACTACTATGTTGGGGATGAAACTGTCCATCCCGGTGATCATTTGCTCTTTATACACGAATTATGCGGGTTGTTCAAGTGTGTAGGTATTACTACAGATCAAGTTAAGAAGAAGTTATTCTCATTATCACTGAAAGGAAGATCTGAGGAATGGTATAAGCTGCTGGAGAATGGTCAAGCTATGGAATGGGAGGAAATAGTGCCTCTCTTTTATTCAAAGTTTTATCCTCCTAGTGAGATTCATAAAGATCGGAATCAAATATACAACTTTTGGCCTCTTGATGGAGAGAGTACAACTCAAGCTTGGGGGAGATTGAAGTTACTAATGCTCAAATGTCCCATTCATGAGCTCCCCAACAATATTATTATCAATAACTTTTATGCAAGGCTCCCTCTACATGAGAAGGATTTATTGGATGCTTCTTGTGCTGGATCATTCACTCGTATGGAAGAAGAAGCTAAATGGGATCTTCTGGATGATATTCAAGATAATGATGAAGCTTGAGAGAATGACAAAGGTAGAAAATCAGGTATAAATTATGATTATGAATGCATTGAATCTTTTATGGGAACTGATGACTTTCTAAATATTAAAAATACTTATGGTCTAGACTCTCAAGCTATTGCTTCTTATTTTAAGGCTTTTTCTTCCTATATTGAAGTGCCTAAAAAGAAGTGGAATAAGTATCATGAACCTTATAAAGATATTGTTGACTATGTTCCTGTTGGGAGCACTGAGTGTTTCATTATTGATCATATCTTACCCGAGCCTTATATCGAGAAGATTCCCTTCCCAGATAAGGTAAAGGATCATCCTATGATAACTACTGTAATCACTAAAAGTGAAAAGAGAACTGTAAAACCTGATGAACAAATAAACATTGAACCTGTGGTAGAAATTGTGAAAGACCTTGTCACTAAAAGCATAGAAGATGGACACATAGTCTTTTGTGAGGATGCTTCTAATATTGTTTCACATCCTAATAGAACTAAAAAAGCTAGTGTTCCTGTGCTTTCTGTTAGAATCGGTGATCATTGCTATTATGGTTTATGTGATATTGGTGCAAGTTCTAGTGCTATTCCTTATGAGCTTTACAGAGAAAATATGCATGAAATCAGTCCCTGCGAATTGGAAGAGATTGATGTGGTTATTCACCTTGCTAATAGAGAGACCATCTCTCCAATTGGTATTGGACGAGACGTGGATGTTCTTTGTGGTAAGATTAAGTATCCTGCTGATTTTCTAGTACTTGGTTCAGCTGCTAGTAAAACTTATCCTATCATTTTTGGTAGACCTTTCTTGAGTACTCGTGGAGCTATTATTTATTGCAAGAGGGAGAAAATCTTGACTAAGTTTGACGGCGAATCTTATGAGTTTAATTTTTCAAATTTTACTAAAGAACCTTGCGAAGAGGAAACCCATAATGAGGATTTTAGAGTTGAACAACTTGCTTCTATCTCTCTTGCTCCTAACAATGCTTTGCGGCAATTTATGGAAGATCACGAAAGTGAGATCTTCATGGAAGAAAGGAATGAGATTGACGAGATCCTCCATCGTCAACCCAAGATGCGAAATCATGACTTGCCTGTAGAAGACTTGGGTACCACGTTGCCACCTAAAAAGGATCCGATCTTCGATTTAAAACCTCTCCCCGATGATCTTAAATATGCTTATATTGATGATAAAAAGATATATCCTGTTATTATTAGCTCTAAACTTTCAGGAAAGGAAGAAGAAAGGTTGTTGGAGGTTTTGAAGAAACACCGAGGAGCTATGGGCTATACTCTGGATGATTTAAAAGGGATTTCACCTACTATATGTCAGCATTCTATCAACACAGAACCATATGCGAAGCCAGTAGTGGAGTACCAACGATGTTTAAATCCTAAGATGAAGGAAGTGGTAAGGAATGAGGTATTGAAACTCCTTGATGCTGGTATTATTTACCCTATTGCTGATAGTGGATGGGTTAGTCCTGTTCATTGTGTTCCTAAAAAGGGAGGTATTACCGTTGTTCCTAATGATAATGATGAGCTTATTCCTCAAAGAATAGTAGTAGGCTATAGGATGTGCATCGATTTACCCGCTTCCTTTTATTGATCAAATGTTGGAAAGGTTGTCTAAAAAGACCCATTTTTGTTTTCTTGATGGTTATTCTGGTTTCTCTCAAATTGCTGTTAAACAACAAGATCAAGAAAAAACTACTTTTACTTGCCCTTACGAAACTTATGCTTATAGACGTATGCCTTTTTGTTTATGTAATGCTCCTGCTACTTTTCAAAGGTGCATGTCTGCTATCTTTCATGGTTTTTGTGAGGAAATTGTAGAAGTGTTCATGGATGACTTTTCTGTCTATGGAACTTCTTTTGATAATTGTCTGCACAACCTTGATAAAGTTTTGGAGAGATGTGAAGAAACTAATCTTGTTCTTAATTGGGAGAAATGCCACTTCATGGTTAATGAAGGGATTGTCCTTGGGAATAAAGTTTCTGAAAGAGGCATAGAAGTTGATAAAGCTAAGGTTGAGGCAATTGATAAGATGCCATGTCCAAGAGACATCAAAGGTATTCGTAGTATCCTTGGTCATGCTGGTTTCTATAGAAGGTTTATTAAAGACTTTTCTAGGATATCAAAACCCCTCACTAATCTTCTTCAAAAAGATGTACCCTTCGGTTTTGATGATGATTGTAAGGAAGCTTTTGAAACTCTTAAGAAGGCTTTAACTACAGCCCCTATTGTTCAACCACCTGATTGGAGTTTACCCTTTGAAATAATGTGTGATGCTAGTGATTTTGCTGTAGGTGCTGTCCTTGGGCAATGAATTGATAAAAAGTTAAATGTTATCCATTATGCTAGTAAGACTCTAGACGCTTCTCAAAAGAATTATGCTACTACTGAAAAGGAATTTCTAGCTGTCGTTTTTGCTTGTGATAAGTTTAGGCCCTATATTGTAGACTCAAAAGTCACCATTCATACTGATCATGCTGCTATTAAATACCTTATGACGAAGAAGGACGCTAAGCCTAGGCTTATTAGATGGGTGCTACTTTTACAAGAGTTTGATCTACATATAGTAGATAGGAAGGGTGCTGAAAACCCTATAGCTGATAATTTATCTCGATTGGAAAACATCTCTTTTGACCCTATCCCTGTTAATGATAGTTTCCCAAATGAGCAGTTAGCCGCAGTAGGGGTAAGCTCGCGAGGGAACCCTTGGTACGCTGATTATGCTAACTTTATTGTCTCCAAGTATTCGCCTCCAACTTTTATAGCTCAACAATGAAGGAAGTTCTTCGATGATTTGAGGCATTATTTTTGGGATGACCCACACTTATACAAAGAGGGAGTGGATGGTATTATGCGAAGATGTGTTCTAGAATATGAACAAAAGGAGATATTGCGTAAATGTCATGGCAGTGCTTATGGAGGACATCATGCAAGAGATAGAACTGCACAAATAGTGCTACAATCAGGTTTCTACTGGCCTACCCTTTTTAAAGATTCAAGAAAATTTGTTTTATCTTGTGATGAATGTCAGTGTGTTGGTAATATTTCTAGACGCAATGAAATGCCTATGAACTACTCTCTAGTTATTGAACCTTTTGATTGATGGGGATTCGACTTTATGGGTCCTTTCCCTCCTTCGAAAGGTTACACTCATATTCTTGTTGTCATTGATTATGTTACTAAGTGGGTAGAAGCCATTCCTACAAAGAGTGCTGATGGGGAGACCTCTCTAAAAATGCTTAAGGATGTTATCTTTCCTAGGTTTGGAGTGCCTAGGTATCTCATGACTGATGGGGGTTCTCATTTCATTCATGGTGGTTTTAGAAAGACCCTTGATAAATATGATGTTAATCATAGAATTGCTTCAACCTATCACCCCAAACTAGCGGGCAAGTAGAGTTATCAAATAGAGAAATTAAATCCATCTTGCAAAAGACTGTTAATAGATCTAGAAAAAACTGGGCTAAAAAGTTGAATGATGCTTTATGGGCTTATAGAACTGCTTACAAAAATCCTATGGGGATGTCTCCTTATAAAATGGTTTATGGGAAACTTGTCACCTACCCTTAGAATTAGAACACAAAGCTTACTGGGCAGTTAAAGAACTAAATAGAGATTGTAAGCTCGCTGGTGAGAAAAGATTATTTGACTTAAGTTCTTTATATGAATGGAGGAGTGAAGCCTATGAAAATGCTAGGCTCTTTAAGGAAAAAGTTAAAAGATGGCATGACAAGCGAATACTTAAGAGAGAATTTCATGTTGGTGAGAAAGTTCTTTTGTATAGGTCTCGTCTCAGATTTTTTGCAGGAAAGCTACTGTCAAAATGGGAAGGACCTTTCATTATTGAAGACGTATACCGTTAAGGAGCAATAAAAATTTCTCCTTTAAAAGATAATACTACACAAGTAGTGAATGGGCAGCGACTCAAGCACTATATTGCTGGAGATTCTTACAATGAAGATGTTGATGCCTTTCAAGTTATAACTTCGGAGAAATTCATCAAGGACCAAATTCAGAGACCTATAGTCTGTTTTCAAATAGGTAACAGTTCTGGTAAGAAAAGTTCCACGAAGTTACAATACAACTATATTTTTGCAGTTTTTAGTCAATAAGGAAAGTTAGGGTGGCTCACACCACCCTGTGGCGCGGGCCCACCCCTGGCTGCGCCACCAGGTGGTGAGTCCACCCTGGACTCCGCCTCCGACTCGTTTTCTCCCAGTACCTTCCTTTTGATAGGAAACTTCGTAATATATAACCCCCCGGATCTTCCGAGGTTCGTATATCGTGTTTTCGTCATGTTTTTGTTTCGATCTGTTTCTGCCAGGTAGAATCCCAGATTTGTAGCCACGATGTCTTCCACTGGATCAGCCGAGGGAGATTCCTTAGAAGATATCATCAACCCATACATGAGAGAATTGAAGATTCATCCCAAGGAGTTGTTTCTCGAAGGTGGGGAGGTCCGGATTAAAGAGGTTCAAGGCCCTAAAGGTGAAGGAAGTCTGGAGGACAGGATGGAAGCACTGGAGCAAGAAGTCTTTAGGTACAAGAAGATGGCGGAGCGCGAAGTGGATATCATCCATAAGATTTGTTCCGAACACATCACCGAGCACCAAAAGGAGACTGCTGAACTCAAAGACGAAGTCCTCTCACTCCGCCAAAAAACCAACGAACTGCAAGCACAGTTCTATGTCGTTCAAAATCAAAACTGTGAGTATGAGGCTAGATTTAAACGCATAAGTGCTGCTGCAAGTTTCAGGATGTTGGAAACCACGATGTCCTTTGTTGATGGGAAGCCTTTACCCTGGAAGACGGACGAAGATGAGAGGATATCACCACCACCTAGGAGTAATTCTTCATCAGGTTTGGCATCCCCTTGGTTTATTCCAAGCTTGGGGGAGTGCCGCGGTATCACATCACTATCTTCTATCTTTTTACCCTTTTTAGTAGAGTCATATCATGAATAGAGGAGTTATTATGTAGGATGATTTGCATTATGAAGTGTCCCCTCTCTCGTTAGATATGTATCCCTTGGTGTGAGTTGCCGTTATGGAATATTAATGAGAAGTTCTATCATTTACTCTTTTGCATAGCTTATATTAGTTTTCAATTCGTGGTTATATGATTGATCTTGTTGTTAGTATTGGTATCACTTTGGGATCATTGAGTTAATTTAGTTGGTTCGGTCAGTAGCAACACTATTTTTGAGAGTTGAATGAAAAAGATAGAAGTACTCTAAAGAAAATAATTTCATCATCTTTCTTTCTTGATTTGCTCATAAGTCTAGTATTCTCTAGTTAAGATCTGCTTCCAAGGAAGATTGCATGTTTGCCTTTATCACTTGTATGTTTGTTTGTTTCCTTCAACTCTTATACTTGCTACCCAGCCTTGTTAGCCAAAAACCTGTACTGAGAGGGTATTCTTCTCGTGCATCCACCTCCTTAAAACCAAAACCTTTGCCATTTGTGTACACCATACCTACCTAGTAGCATTATTGCTATTCCAAGTAAATTCTTGTTTTATCTACCTCCCAAATTAAACTTGTTATGTGAAAATTAGTGATTAAAGCTCTCACGAACTTGATGGCACACTTTACTTTCTTGCACTTAATAAACTTGAACCATTGTGCTCACCTATGTTGTGTATATGCTTGCACTTTGTAAGTTGTGAATTAGCAGAACCATGCTGTCATGGGGAACGCTTTCAACATTGCACTGGTACTTTGTACCTAGTTGATATCATGTTCTTTTGTCTATGGATGTCGTCGGTGTGAAATGAAAGGGGAGCTTGTAAGTCCATGGAGTTATGCATGTGTTTTAGAGAAACGCCTGGGCCGCTGGTCTAATCCATGCTGACATGGTGGAAACCTGCAGCGTAACCATAATGAGTATCTATGAAGCATTCTTCTTATAAAAAAAGAGATAGAGATTGAGAAAAAGAGAAAAAAAGAGATATTATGAAAAGAGGAAAGAGAGAAAAAAGCACCATATTCCCATGGTAAATAAGAAGATTGCTGAGATGCTTGTTGTCTGCTTGCCTTGTTATTTTGATATGGGGATTCTTCCGTATCATCGCGCAAGGGGTACCCCGTTGGCGGTGCTCAATGATACACATATGCTTACGATGACAAGAACTTACCGGTGACTAAACTTGAGTAGCATGAGGAGCGGCCCTTGTATTCAAGGGACATGAGATTCTCAACTTACAACTTGTCAATGCATATCCTCATATTTGATCACTTTAACCTTAATCACCTAAAGATGCCTACGATAGGGGCAATGAGAGCTGAAAGCTAGTAAGTATCATAATTATTGGGAGCTCTTTATGAGACTTGCAATCCCTGCTTCCCTCTTTGAAGGGGCTTTCTTTTACTTTGTAGTTGAGTCAGTAAACCTACTCCCTTCTATCTCAGCAAGTATTTTGAGTTGTTGTGTTTCATTCATTCATATGATGATTTATTCAATCATGTTTCTTATGTTCCTTGTTTAGCACATTGGTCTTATCTTGATGTTTAATACTTTGAAAGCTATCTTTGAAAACCAGTTATTTGTGAACTCCAGCAAATTATCAACTATTCTTCGACCAAGAGCTAAGTTTGCCATTACCAATTATGATTCACTTTATGTATCTTTATTATGTTTCCTTTACTCATTGCAAGTTGAGTTATATAATAGTGAGTTGTCTTCTATTATGATCTATGCACTTGATGGATGTGATGCTTCTTGTCCGTATTCTTTTATCGACTCTTCACTCCATAAACCTAAGGCCATGTTTACTGAGCTCAGTTTCGCTTGGGGACAAGCGAAGTCTAAGCTTGGGGGGAGTTGATACGTCCATTTTGCATCACTATTCTATGTCTTAATTCAGTATTATTCATTGATATATTTCATATTGAGAGGTGATACTTATGTTATTTCGTCTGTTTTTGCATCGTTGATGACTTTTGGAGCATGGACCGCTGCAGTCAGGATTCTAATGGAAAAGGTGCTGTTTGGAGGCAAAATTCGCGAAGATCAGAAAATCCGGGAAAATATACGGAAAATCCTATTTTTCTAGAAGACTAAGGATGCCAGAAGACGGAGTGGAGATGGGCCACAGGGGGCCCACACCACCCCCTGGCGCGGGCAGCCCTAGGCCGTGCCAACGGGTGGTGTGGCTGCCCTGGCCCACCTCTGGCTCTCTCCTCTGGCATATATCATCCTCCCGAACCCCTAAGACTCGGAGAGTGACCACAGAAAGATTCCGCCGCCTCTGCGGGGCGGAAAACACCCAGAGAGAAAGATCTGTCCGGCAGACATTTTTCTGCTAGGGGAATTCCTTCCTGGAGAGGGGAGATCGTCGCCGTCAACACCACCATCAAGATGGACTTGATTGGGATCATCATCATCATCACCACCATCATCATCACCATCAGCACCCTCATCACCATCTCCATATTGCTGTAACAATTGAGTTGAATCTTGCATTAGTTCATAGGGGAAACGTTCCCGGTGCTGATTACTCTTTGTAGTTGATGCTATTGAGTGAACCATTGAATTATTGTTTATGTTCAGATTGTTATACATCATTATTCCATCTCTGATCATGATCCATATGATGTCTTGTGAGTAGTTCGTTTTGTTCTTGAGGACATGGGAGAAGTCATGTTCTTGAGGACATGGGAGAAAGATTCAATAGTTTGATATTTAAGTTGTGGTGTACTTCTTCTAGTGGTGTCATGTGAACGTCGACTACATGATACTTCACCTATATGGGCCTAGGGGAATGCATTGTGTATTTGGCTACTAATCATAGGGGTTGCCGGAGTGATAGAAACCTGAACCCCCGTTAGGAAACCATTGCACAAGGGACGTAAGGGTCTTAGAGTTTAAAGCTGTGGTTAGGTCTCTACCTTAATTACTTTCTTGTACTTACGGATGTTTGCAAGGGGTATAATCACAAGTATGTATTAGTCTTGGATGGGGCGGTACATTAGCACATGTTCACCCACACAACACTTAGCAAGCTAGAGATGATTAATCAACTATATGAAGCAAAAGCACTTGATAGTTTTCCCATGTGTCCTCGAGAATGTTTGGTCATCTTAAGTAATACAACCGGCTTGTCCTTTGCTGCATAAAGGATTGGGCCACTGGCTGCATTAATTCCTACTATCTTTTATTTGCTCGTACTTTGTTTACTTGCTTTATCAAAAACCCATAAAAATCCGTTTGCTAAGTATTTGCAGAGAATTCCTGATCCATACCACTAGCCAGCACCTTCTGCTCCTCGATGGGTTCGACACTCTTACTTATCAAAAATACTACGATACACCCCCTATACTTGTGGGTCATCAGTAGTTTGTGAAAAGAAAACACATGCAATGACCACTGGTTGATCCATAAATTGTTTGTGGAAAAGAACACACATGCAATGAACACTGGTGGATCCATGTGTGGTTTGTGGAAAAGAACACACATGCAATGACATTGGTGGATCCATAGGTGGATTGTGAAAAGAACACACATGCAATGACACTGGTGGATCCATATGTGGTATGTGAAAAGAACACACATTTCAATGACTCTGGTTGTTAGTAAAAAGAGCACACATGCAATGACACTGGTGGATCCATAGGTGGACTGTGAAAAGAGCACACATGCAATGACACCAGTGGATCCATATGTGGTATGTGAAAAGAACACACATGCAATGACTCCAGTTGTTGTTAGTAAAAAGAAGACACATGCAATGACACTGGTGGATCCATGTGTGGATTGTGAAAAGAACACACATGCAATGACACCGGTGGATCCATATGTGGTATGTGAAAACAACACACATGCAATGACTCTGGTTGTTGATAGTAAAAAGAACACACATGCAATGACACTAGTGGATCCATGTGTGGTCTCTGAAGAGAACACACATGCAATGACTCTAATTGATCCATAAGTGGTTTGTGCAAAAGAACACACATGCAATGACCACTAGTTGATCCATATGTGGTTTGTGGAAAGAACACACATGCAATGACACTGGTTGATCCATGTGTGGTTTGTAAAAAGAACACACATGCAATGACAGTGGTTGATCCATGTGTGGTTTGTGGATAGAACACACATGCAATGACTCTAGTGCTAGTTTTAGTATAAGAACACACATACAATGACTCTAGTGGGTCCACATGTAGTTTGTGAAAAGAACACACATGCAATGACCACTTGTTGATCCATATGTGGTTTCTAGAAAAGAACACACATGCAATGAGTCTAGTGGATCCATGTGTGGTTTGTGGAAATGAACACACATGCAATGAGTCTAGTGCTGGTTTTAGTATAAGAACACACATGCAATGACTCTAGTGGGTCCACATGTGGTTTGTGAAAAGAACACACATGCAATGACCACTAGTTGATCCATATATATGGTTTTTGGAAAAGAACACACATGCAATGAACACTGGTGGATCCATGTGTGGTTTGTGGAAAGAACACACATGCAATGACTCGAGTGCTAGTTTTAGTATAAGAACACACAAGCAATGACTCTAGTGGGTCCATATGTGATTTGTGGAAAGAACACACATGTAATGACACTGGTTGATCCATGTGTGGTTTGTGGAAAGAACACACATGCAATGACTCTAGTGGTTGATCGATGTGTGGTTTGTGGAAATAACACACATGCAATGACTCTAATGGATCCATAAGTGGTTTGTGAAAAGAACACACATGCAATGACCACTAGTTGATCCATATATATGGTTTTTGGAAAAGAACACACATGCAATGAACACTGGTGGATCCATGTGTGGTTTGTGGAAAGAACACACATGCAATGACTCGAGTGCTAGTTTTAGTATAAGAACACACAAGCAATGACTCTAGTGGGTCCATATGTGATTTGTGGAAAGAACACACATGTAATGACACTGGTTGATCCATGTGTGGTTTGTGGAAAGAACACACATGCAATGACTCTAGTGGTTGATCGATGTGTGGTTTGTGGAAATAACACACATGCAATGACTCTAATGGATCCATAAGTGGTTTGTGGAAAAGAACACACGTGCAATAACCACTGGTTGATCCATATGTGGTTTTTGGAAAAGAACACACATGCAATGAACACTGGTGGATCCATAAGTGGTTTGTGGAAAGAACACACATGCAATGACACTAGTAGATCCATATGTGGTTTGTGGAAAGAACACACGTACAATGACTCTAGTGCTGGTTTTACTATAAGAACACACATACAATGACTCTAGTGGGTCCACATGTAGTTTGTGAAAAGAACACACATGCAATGACCACTGGTTGATCCATAAGTTGTTTGTGGAAAAGAACACACATGCAATGAACACTAGTGGATCCATGTGTGGTTTCTGGAAAAGAACACACATGCAATGAGACTGGTGGATCTATATGTCGATTGTGAAAAGAACACACATGCAATGACACTGGTGGATCCATATGTGGTATGTGAAAAGAACACACATTTCAATGACTCTGGTTGTTGTTAGTAAAAAGAACAAACATGCAATGACACTGGTGGATCCATAGATGGATTGTGAAAAGAGCACACATGCAATGACACCGGTGGATCCATATGTGGTATGTGAAAATATCACACATTTCAATGACTCTGGTTGTTGTTATTAAAAAGAGCACACATGCAATGACACTGGTGGATCCATAGGTGGACTCTGAAAAGAGCACACATGCAATGACACAAGTGGATCCATATGTGGTATGTGAAAAGAACACACATGCAATGACTCCAGTTGTTGTTAGTAAAAAGAAGACACATGCAATGACACTGGTGGATCCATGTGTGGATTGTGAAAAGAACACACATGCAATGACACCGGTGGATCCATATGTGGTATGTGAAAACAACACACATGCAATGACTCTGGTTGTTCTTAGTAAAAAGAACACACATGCAATGACACTAGTGGATCCATGTGTGGTCTCTAAAGAGAACACACATGCAATGACTCTAATTGATCCATAAGTGGTTTGTGGAAAAGAACACACATGCAATGACCACTAGTTGATCCATATGTGGTTTGTGGAAAGAACACACATGCAATGACACTGGTTGATCCATGTGTGGTTTGTAAAAAGAACACACATGCAATGACACTGGTTGATCCATGTGTGGTTTGTGGATAGAACATACATGCAATGACTCTAGTGCTAGTTTTAGTATAAGAACACACATACAATGACTCTAGTGGGTCCACATGTAGTTTGTGAAAAGAACACACATGCAATGACCACTTGTCGATCCATATGTGGTTTGTGGAAAAGAACACACATGTAATGAGTCTAGTGCTGGTTTTAGTATAAGAACACACATGCAATGACTCTAGTGGGTCGACATATGGTTTGTGAAAAGAACACACATGAAATGGCCACTGGTTGATCCATATATATGGTTTTTGGAAAAGAACACACATGCAATGAACACTGGTGGATCCATGTGTGGTTTGTGGAAAGAACGCACATGCAATGAATCTAGTGCTGGTTTTAGTATAAGAACACACAAGCAATGACTCTAGTGGGTCCATATGTGATTTGTGGAAAGAACACACATGTAATGACACTGGTTGATCCATGTGTGGTTTGTGGAAAGAACACACATGCAATGACTCTAGTGGTTGATCCATGTGCGGTTTGTGGAAATAACACACATGCAATGACTCTAATGGATCCACAAGTGGTTTGTGGAAAAGAACACATGTGCAATGACCACTTGTTGATCCATATGTGGTTTTTGGAAAAGAACACACATGCAATGAACACTGGTGGATCCATAAGTGGTTTGGGGAAAGAACACACATGAAATGACACTAGTTGATCCATATGTGGTTTGTCGAAAGAACACACGTGCAATGACTCTAGTGCTGGTTTTAGTATAAGAACACACATACAATGACTCTAGTGGGTCCACATGTAGTTTGTGAAAAGAACACACATGCAATGACCACTGGTTGATCCATAAGTTGTTTGTGGAAAAGAACACACATACAATGAACACTAGTGGATCCATGTGTGGTTTGTGGAAAAGAACACACGTGCAATGAGACTGGTGGATCCATACGTGGATTGTGAAAAGAACACACATGCAATGACACTGGTGGATCCATATGTGGGATGTGAAAAGAACACACATTTCAATGACTCTGGTTATTGTTAGTAAAACGAACAAACATGCAATGACACTGGTGGATCCATAGGTGGATTGTTGAAAGAGCACACATGCAATGACACCGGTGGATCCATATATGGTATGTGAAAAGAACACACATGCAATGACTCCAGTTGTTGTTAGTAAAAAGAACACACATGCAATGACACGGGTGGATCCATGTGGATTGTGAAAAGAACACACATGCAATGACACCGGTGGATCCATATGTGGTATGTGAAAAGAACACACATGCAATGACTCTGGTTGTTGTTAGTAAAAAGAATAGACATGCAATTACACTAGTGGATCCATGTGTGGTCTCTGAAGAGAACACACATGCAATGACTCTAATGGATCCATAAGTGGTTTCTGGAAAAGAACACACATGCAATGACCACTGGTTGATCCATATGTGGTTTGTCGAAAGAACACATATGCAATGACACTGGTTGATCCATGTGTGGTTTGTGAAAAGAACACACATGCAATGACACTGGTTGATCCATGTGTGGTTTGTGGATAGAACACACATGCAATGACTCCAGTGCTAGTTTTAGTATAAGAACACACATACAATGACTCTAGTGGGTCCACATGTAGTTTGTGAAAAGAACACACATGCAATGATCATTGGTTGATCCATATGTTGTTTGTGGAAAAGAACACACATGCAATGAGTCTAGTGGATCCATGTGTGGTTTGTGGAAAAGAACACACATGCGATGAGTCTAGTGCTGGTTTTAGTATAACAACACACATGCAATGACTCTAGTGGGTCCACATGTGGTTTGTGAAAAGAACACACATGCAATGTCCACTGGTTGATCCATATGTGGTTTTTGGAAAAGAACACACATGAAATGATCACTGGTGGATCCATGTGTGGTTTGTGGAAAGAACACACATGCAACGACTCTAGTGCTGGTTTTAGAATAAGAACACACAAGCAATGACTCTAGTGGGTCCATATGTGATTTGTAGAAAGAACACACATGCAATGACACTGGTTGATCCATGTGTGGTTTGTGGAAAGAACACACATGCAATGACTCTAGTGGTTGATCCCTGTGTGGGTTGTGGAAATAACACACATGCAATGACTCTAATGGATCCATAAGTGGTTTGTGGAAAAGAACACACGTCCAATGACCACTGGTTGATCCATATGTGGTTTTTGGAAAAGAACACACATGCAATGAACACTAGTGGATCCATAAGTGGTTTGTGGAAATAACACACATGCAATGACACTGGTTGATCCATATGTGGTTTGTGGAAAGAACACACGCGCAATGACTCTAGTGCTGGTTTTAGTATAAGAACACACATACAATGACTCTAGTGGGTCCACATGTAGTTTGTGAAAAGAACACACATGCAATGACCACTGGTTGATCCATAAGTTTTTTGTGGAAATGAACACACATGCAATGAACACTGGTGGATCGATGTGTGGTTTGTGGAAAAGAACACACATGCAATGACACTGGTGGATCCATAGGTGGATTGTGAAAAGAACACACATGCAATGACACTGGTGGATCCATATGTAGTATGTGAAAAGAACACACATTTCAATGACTCTGGTTGTTGTTAGTAAAAAGAGCACACATGCAATGACACCAGTGGATCCATATGTGGTATGTGAAAAGAACACACATGCAATGACCCCAGTTGTTGGTAGTAAAAAGAACACACATGCAATGACACTGGTGGATCCATGTGTGGATTGTGAAAAGAACACACATGCAATGACACCGGTGGATCCATATGTGGTATGTGAAAAGAACACACATGCAATGGCTCTGGCTGTTGTTAGTCAAAAGAACACACATGCAAACACATGCAATGACTAATGGATCCATAAGTGGTTTGTGGAAAAGAGCACACATGAAATGACCCCTGGTTGATCCATATGTGGTTTGTGGAAAGAACACACATGCAATGACACTGGTTGATCCATGTGTGGTTTGTGAAAAGATACACATGCAATGACACTGGTTGATCCATGTGTGGTTTGTGGATAGAACACACATGCAATGACTCTAGTGCTAGTTTTAGTATAAGAACACACATACAATGACTCTAGTGGGTCTACATGAAGTTTGTGAAAAGAACACACATACAATGACCCTAGTGGGTCCACATGTGGTTTGTGAAAAGAACACACATGCAATGACCACTGGTTGATCCATATGTGGTTTTTGGAAAAGAACACACATGCAATGAACACTGGTGGATCCATGTGTGGTTTGTGGAAAGAACACACATGCAATGACTCTAGTGCTGGTTTTAGTATAAGAACACACAAGCAATTACTCTAGTGGGTACATATGTGATTTGTGGAAAGAACACACATGCAATGACACTGGTTGATCCATGTGTGGTTTGTGGAAAAAACACACATGCAATGACTCTAGTGGTTGATCCATGTGTGGTTTGTGGAAATAACACACATGCAATGACTCTAATAGATCCATAAGTGGTATATGGAAAAGAACACACGTGTAATGACCACTGGTTGATCCATATGTGGTTTTTGGAAAATAACACACATGTAATGAACACTGGTGGATCCATAAGTGGTTTGTGGAAAGAACACACATGCAATGACACTGGTTGATCCATATGTGGTTTGTGGAAAGAACACACGTGCAATGACTCTAGTACTGGTTTTAGTATAAGAACACACATACAATGACTCTAGTGGGACCATATGTAGATTGTGAAAAGATCACACATGCAATGACCACTGGTTGATCCATAAGTTGTTTGTGGAAAAGAACACACATGCAATGACCACTGGTGGATCCATGTGTGGTTTGTGGAAAAGAACACACATGCAATAAGTCTAGTGCTGGTTTTAGTATAAGAACACACATATTATGACTCTAGTGGGTCCACATGTAGTTTGTGAAAAGAACACACATGCAATGACCACTGGTTGATCCATATGTGGTTTGTGGAAAAGAACACACATGCAATGAGTGTAGTGGATCCATGTGTGGTTTGTGGAAAAGAACACACATGCAATGAGTCTAGTGCTAGTTTTAGTATAAGAACACAAATGCAATGACTCTAGTGGGTCCACATGTGGTTTGCTAAAAGAACACACATTCAATGACCACTGGTTGATCCATATTTGTTTTTTGGAAAAGAACACACATGCAATGAACTCTGGTGGATCCATGTGTGGTTTGTGGAAAGAACACACATGCAATGACTCTAGTGCTGGTTTTAGTATAAGAACACACAAGCAATGACTCTAGTGGGTCCATATGTGATTTGTGGAAAGAACACACATGCAATGACACTGGTTGATCCATGTGTGGTTTGTGGAAAGAACACACATGCAATGACTCTAGTAGTTGATCCATGTGTGGTTTGTGGAAATAACACACATGCAATGACTCTAATTGATCCATAAGTGGATTGTGGAAAAGAACACACGTGCAATGACCACTGGTTGATCCATACATGGTTTTTGGAAAAGAACACACATGCCATGAACACTGGTGGATCCATAAGTGGTTTGTGGAAAGAACACACATGGAATGACACTGGTTGATCCATATGTGGTTTTTGGAAAGAACACACGTGTAATGACTCTAGTGCTGGTTTTAGTATAAGAACACACATACAATGACTCTAATGGGTCCACATGTAGTTTGTGAAAAGAACACACATGCAATGGCCACTGGTTGATCCATAAGTTGTTTGTGGAAAAGAACACACATGCAATGAACACTGGTGGATGCATGTGTGGTTTGTGGAAAAGAACACACATGCAATGACACTGGTGGATCCAAAGGTGGATTGTGCAAAGGACACACATGCAATGACACTGGTGGATCCATATGTGGTATGTGAAAAGAACACAGATTTCAATGACTCTGGTTGTTAGTAAAAAGAACAGACATGCAATGACACTGGTGGATCCATAGGTGGATTGTGAAAAGAGCACACATGCAATGACACTGGTGGATCCATATGTGGTATGTGAAAAGAACACACATGCAATGACTCCAGTTGTTGTTAGTAAAAAGAACACACATGCAATGACACTGGTGGATCCATGTGTGGATTGTGAAAAGAACACACATGCAATGACACCGGTGGATCCATATGTGGTATGTGAAAAGAACACACATGCAATGACTCTGTTTGTTGTTAGTAAATCGAACACACATGCAGTGACACTAGTGGATCCATGTGTGGTGTCTGAAGAGAACACACATGCAATGACTCTAATGGATCCAAAACTCGTTTGTGGAAAAGAACACACATGCAATGACCACTGGTTGATCCATATGTGGTTTGTGGAAAGAACACACATGCAATGACACTGGTTGATCCATGTGTGGTTTGTGAAAAGAACACACATGCAATGACACTGGATGATCCATATGTGGTTTGTGGATAGAACACACATGCAATGACTCTAGTGCTAGTTTTAGTATAAAAACACACATACAATGACTCTAGTGGGTCCACATGTAGATTGTGAATAGAACACACATGTAATGACCACTGGTTGATCCATATGTGGTTTGTGGAAAAGAACACACATGCAATGAGTCTATTGGATCCATGTGTGGTTTGTGGAAAAGAACACACATGCAATGAGTCTAGTGCTGGTTTTAGTATAAGAACACACATGCAATGACTCTAGTGGGTCCACATGTGGTTTGTGAAAAGAACACACATGCAATGACCACTTGTTGATCCATATATATGGTTTTTGGAAAAGAACACACATGCAATGAACACTGGAGGATCCATGTGTGCTTTGTGGAAAGAACACGCATGCAATGACTCTAGTGATGGTTTTAGTAAAAGAACATACAAGCAATGACTCTAGTGGGTCCATATGTGATTTGTGGAAAGAACACACATGCAATGACACTAGTTGATCCATGTGTGGTTTGTGGAAAGAACACACATGCAATGACTCTAGTGGTTGATCCATGTGTGGTTTGTCGAAATAACACACATGCAATGACTCTAATGGGTCCATAAGTGGTTTGTGGAAAAGAACACACGTGCAATGACCACTGGTTGATCCATATGTGGTTTTTGGAAAAGAACACACATGCAATGAACACTGGTGGATCCATAAGTGGTTTGTGGAAAGAACACACATGCAATGACACTGGTTGATCCATATGTGGTTTGTGGAAAGAACACACATACACTGACTCTAGTGGGTCCACATGTAGTTTGTGAAAAGAACACACATGCAATGACCACTGGTTGATCTATAAGTTGTTTGTGAAAAAGAACACACATGCAATGAACACTGGTGGATCCATGTGTGGTTTGTGGAAAAGAACACACATGCAATGACACTGGTGGATCCATAGGTGAATTGTGAAAAGAACACACACGCAATGACACTAGTGGATCCATATGTGGTATGTGAAAAGAACACACATTTCAATGACTCTGGTTGTTCTTAGTAAAATGAACACACATGCAATGACAGTGGTGGATCCATAGGTGGATTGTGAAAAGAGCACACATGCAATGACACCGGTGGATCCACATTTGGTATGTGAAAAGAACACACATGCAATGACTCCAGTTGTTGTTAGTAAAAAGAACACACATGCAATGACACTGGTGGATCCATGTGTGGATTGTGAAAAGAACACACGTGCAATGACATCGGTGGATCCATACGTGGTATGTGAAAAGAACACACAGGCAATGACAGTGGTTGTTCTAAGTAAAAAGAACACACATGCAATGACACTAGTGGATCCATGTGTGGTCTCTGAAGAGAACACACATGCAATGACTCTAATGGATCCATAAGTGGTCTGTGGAAAAGAATACACATGCAATGGCCACTAGTTGATCCATATGTGGTTTGTGGAAAGAACACACATGCAATGACACTGGTTGATCCATGTGTGGTTTTTGGAAAAGAACACATGTGCAATGACCACTGGTTGATCCATATGTGGTTTTTGGAAAAGAACACACATGCAATGAGTCTAGCGCTGGTTTTAGTATAAGAACACACATGCAATGACTCTAGTGGGTCCACATGTGGTTTGCGAAAAGAACACACATGCAATGACCACTGGTTGATCCATATATATGGTTTTTGGAAAAGAACACACATGCAATGAACACTGGTGGATCCATGTATGGTTTGTGGAAAGAACACACATGCAAGGACTCTAGTGCTGGTTTTAGTATAAGAACATACAAGCAATGACTCTAGTGGGTCCATATGTGATTTGTGGAAAGAACACACATGCAATGACACTGGTTGATCCATGTGTGGTTTGTGGAAAGAACAGACATGGAATGAGTCTAGTGCTGGTTTTAGTATAAGAACACACATGCAATGAATCTAGTGGGTCCATGTGTGGTTTGTGAAAAGAACACACAGGCAATGACCACTGGTTGATCCATATATATGGTTTTTGGAAAAGAACACACATGCAATGACACTGGTTGATCCATGTGTGGTTTGTGGAAAGAACACACATGCAATGACTCTAGTGCTGGTTTTAGTATAAGAACACACAAGCAATGACTCTAGTGGGTCCATATGTCACTTGTGGAAAGAACACACATGCAATGACACTGGTTGATCCATGTGTGGTTTGTGGAAAGAACACACATGCAATGACTCTAGTGGTTGATCCATCTGTAGTTTGTGGAAATAACACACATGCAATGACTCTAATGGATCCATAAGTGGTTTGTGGAAAAGAACACACGTGCAATGACCACTGGTTGATCCATCTGTGGTTTTTGGAAAAGAACACACATGCAATGAACACTGGTCGATCCATAAGTGGTTTGTGGAAAGAACACACATGCAA
The DNA here is from genome assembly GCA_916181665.1 of Avena sativa. Lineage (NCBI taxonomy): Eukaryota > Viridiplantae > Streptophyta > Magnoliopsida > Poales > Poaceae > Avena > Avena sativa. The sequence continues at coordinate 434,795,364 of OV702289.1, forward strand.
TGACACTGGTTGATCCATATGTGGTTTGTGGAAAGAACACACGTGCCATGAATCTAGTGCCAGTTTTAGTATAAGAACACACATACAATGACTCTAGTGGGTCCACATGTAGTTTGTGAAAAGAACACACAAGCAATGACTCTAGTGGGTCCATATGTGATTTGTGGAAAGAACACACATGCAATGACACTGGTTGATCCATGTGTGGTTTGTGGAAAAAACACACATGCAATGACTCTAGTGGTTGATCCATGTGTGGTTTGTGGAAAGAACACACATGCAATGACTCTAGTGGTTGATCCATGCGTGGTTTGTGGAAATAACACACATGCAATGACTCTAATGGGTCCACATGTAGTTTGTGAAAAGAGAACACATGCAATGACCACTGGTTGATCCATATGTGGTTTGTGGAAAAGAACACACATGCAATGACTCTAGTGGGTCCACGTGTGGTTTGTGAAAAGAACACACATGCAATGAGCACTGGTTGATCCATATGTGGTTTTTGGAAAAGAACACACATGCAATGAACACTGGTGGATCCATGTGTGGTTTGTGGAAAGAACACACATGCAATGCCTCTAGTGCTGGTTTTAGTATAAGAACACACAAGCCATGACTCTAGTGGGTCCATATGTGATTTGTGGAAAGAACACACATGCAATGACACTGGTTGATCCATTTGTGGTTTGTGGAAATAACACACATGCAATGACACTGGTGGATCCATGTGCGGATTGTGAAAAGAACACACATGCAATGACACCGGTGGATCCATATGTGGTATGTGAAAGAACACACATGCAATGACTCTGGTTGTTGTTTGTAAAAATAACACACATGCAATGACTCTAATGGATCCATAAGTGGTTTGTGGAGAAGAACACACATACAATGACCACTAGTTGATCCATATGTGGTTTGTGGAAAGAACAAACATGCAATGACACTGGTTGATCCATGTGTGGTTTGTGAAAAGAACACACATGCAATGACGCTGGTTGATCCATGTGTGGTTTGTGGATAGAACACACATGCAATGACTCTAGTGCTAGTTTTAGTATAAGAACACACATACAATGACTCTAGTGGGTCCACATGTAGTTTGTGAAAACAGAACACATGCAATGACCACTGGTTTATCCATATGTGGTTTGTGGAAAAGAACACACATGTAATGAGTCTAGTGGATCCATGTGTGGTTTGAGGAAAAGAACACACATGCAATGAGTCTAGTGCTGGTTTTAGTATAAGAACACACATGCAATGACTCTAGTGGGTCCACGTGTGGTTTGTGAAAAGAACACACATGCAATGAGCACTGGTTTATCCATATGTGGTTTTTGGAAAAGAACACACATGCAATGAACACTGGTGGATCCATGTGTGGTTTGTGGAAAGAACACACATGCAATGACTCTAGTGCTGGTTTTAGTATAAGAACACACAAGCCATGACTCTAGTGAGTCCATATGTGATTTGTGGAAAGAACACACATGCAATGACACTGGTTGATCCATTTGTGGTTTGTGGAAATAACACACATGCAATGACTCTAATGGATTCATAAGTGGTTTGTGGAAAAGAACACACGTGCAATGACCACTGGTTGATCCATATGTTGTTTTTGGTAAAGAACACACATGCAATGAACACTAGTGGATCCATAAGTGGTTTGTGGAAAGAACACACATGCAATGACACTCGTTGATCCATATGTGGTTTGTGGAAAGAACACACGTGTAATGACTGTAGTGCTGGTTTTAGTATAAGAACACACATACAATGACTCTAGTGGGTCCACATGTAGTTTGTGAAAAGAACACACATGCAATGACCACTGGTTGATCCATAAATTGTTTGTGGAAAAGAACACACATGCAATGAATACTAGTGGATCCATGTGTGGTTTGTGGAAAAGAACACACATGCAATGACACTGGTGGATCCATAGGTGGATTGTGAAAAGAACAGACATGCAATGACACTGGCAGATCCATATGTGGTATGTGAAAAGAACACACATTTCAATGACTTTGGTTGTTATTAGTAAAAAGAACACACATGCAATGACACTGGTGGATCCATAGGTGGATTGTGAAAAGAGCACACATGCAATGACACCGGTGGATCCATATGTGTTATGTGAAAAGAAAACACATGCAATGACTCCAGTTGTTGTTAGTAAAAAGAACACACATGCAATGACACTGGTGGATCCATGTGTGGATTGTGAAAATAACACACATGCAATGACACCGCTGGATCCATATGTGGTATGTGAAAAGAACACACATGCAATGACTCTGGTTGTTGTTAGTAAAAAGAACACACATGCAATGACACTGGTGGATCCGTGTGTGGTCTCTGAAGAGAACACACATGCAATGACTCTAATGGATCCATAAGTGGTTTGTGGAAAAGAACACACATGCAATGACCACTTGTTGATCCATATCTGGTTTGTGCAAAGAACACACATGCAATGATAATGGTTGATCCATGTGTGGTTTATGAAAAGAACACACATGCAATGACACTGGTTGATCCGTGTGTGGTTTGTGGATAGAACACACATGCAATGACTCTAGTGCTAGTTTTAGTATAAGAAAACACATACAATGACTCTAGTGGGTCCACATGTAGTTTCTGAAAAGAGAACACATGCAATGACCACTGGTTGATCCATATGTGGTTTGTGGAAAAGAACACACATGCAATGAGTCTAGTGGATCCATGTGTGGTTTGAGGAAAAGAACACACATGCAATGAGTCTAGTGCTGGTTTTAGTATAAGAACACACATGCAATGACTCTAGTGGGTCCACTTGTGGTTTGTGAAAAGAACACACATGCAATGAGCACTGGTTGATCCATATGTGGTTTTTGGAAAAGAACACACATGCAATGAACACGGGTGGATCCATGTGTGGTTTGTGGAAAGAACACACATGCAATGACTCTAGTGCTGGTTTTAGTATAAGAACACACAAGCCATGACTCTAGTGGGTCCATATGTGATTTGTGGAAAGAACACACATGCAATGACACTGGTTGATCCATTTGTCGTTTGTGGAAATAACACACATGCAATGACTCTAATGGATCCATAAGTGGTTTGTGGAAAAGAACACACGTGCAATGACCACTGGTTGATCCATACGTTGTTTTTGGTAAAGAACACACATGCAATGACTCTGGTTGTTGTTAGTAAAAAAACACATGCAATGACACTGGTGGCTCCATGTGTGGTCTCTGAAGAGAACACACATGCAATGACTCTAATGGATCCATAAGTGGTTTGTGGAGAAGAACACACATACAATGACCACTAGTTGATCCATATGTGGTTTGTGGAAAGAACAGACATGCAATGACACTGGTTGATCCATGTGTGGTTTGTGAAAAGAACACACATGCAATGACGCTAGTTGATCCATGTGTGGTTTGTGGATAGAACACACATGCAATGACTCTAGTGCTAGTTTTAGTATAAGAACACACATACAATGACTCTAGTGGGTCCATATGTAGTTTGTGAAATGAGAACACATGGAATGACCACTGGTTGATCCATATGTGGTTTGTGGAAAAGAACACACATGCAATGAGTCTAGTAGATCCATGTGTGGTTTGAGGAAAAGAACACACATGCAATGAGTCTAGTGCTGGTTTTAGTATAAGAACACACATGCAATGACTCTAGTGGGTCCACGTGTGGTTTGTGAAAAGAACACACATGCAATGAGCACTGGTTGATCCATATGTGGTTTTTGGAAAAGAACACACATGCAATGAACACTGGTGGATCCATGTGTGGTTTGTGGAAAGAACACACATGCAATGACTCTAGTGCTGGTTTTAGTATAAGAACACACAAGCCATGACTCTAGTGGGTCCATATGTGATTTGTGGAAAGAACACACATGCAATGACACTGGTTGATCCATTTGTGGTTTGTGGAAATAACACACATGCAATGACTCTAATGGATCCATAAGTGGTTTGTGGATAAGAACACACGTGCAATGACCACTGGTTGATCCATATGTTGTTTTTGGTAAAGAACACACATGCAATGAACACTAGTGGATCCATAAGTGGTTTGTGGAACGAACACACATGCAATGACACTAGTTGATCCATATTTGGTTTGTGGAAAGAACACACGTGTAATGACTGTAGTGCTCGTTTTAGTATAAGAACACACATATAATGACTCTAGTGGGTCCACATGTAGTTTGTGAAAAGAACACACATGCAATGGCCACTGGTTGATCCATAAGTTGTTTGTGGAAAAGAACACACATGCAATGAATACTAGTGGATCCATGTGTAGTTTGTGGAAAAGAACACACATGCAATGACACTGGTGGATCCATAGGTGGATTGTGAAAAGAACACACATGCAATGACACTGGTGGATCCATATGTAGTATATGAAAAGAACACACATTCCAATGACTCAGGTTGTTGTTAGTAAAAAGAACACACATGCAAAGACATTGGTGGATCCATAGGTGGATTGTGAAAAGTGCACACATGCAATGCCACCGGTGGATCCATATGCGGTATGTGAAAAGAACACACATGCAATGACTCCAGTTGTTGTTAGTAAAAAGAACACACATGCAATGACACTGGTGGATCCATGTGTGGATTGTGAAAAGAACACACATGCAATGACACCGGTGGATCAATATGTGGTATGTGAAAGGAAGACACATGCAATGACTCTGGTTGTTGTTAGTAAAAATAACACACATGCAATGACACTGGTGGCTCCATGTGTGGTCTCTGAAGATAACACACATGCAATGACTCTAATGGATCCATAAGTGGTTTGTGGAGAAGAACACACATACAATGACCACTAGTTGATCCATATGTGGTTTGTGGAAAGAACAGACATGCAATGACACCGGTTGATCCATGTGTGGTTTGTGAATAGAACACACATGCAATGACACTGGTTGATCCATGTGTGGTTTGTGGATAGAACACACATGCAATGAGTCTAGTGCTAGTTTTAGTATAAGAACACACATACAATGACTCTAGTGGGTCCACTTGTAGTTTGTGAAAAGAACACACATGCAATGACCACCGGTTTATCCATATGTGGTTTGTGGAAAAGAACACACATGCAATGAGTCTAACGGATCCATGTGTGGTTTGTGGAAAAGAACATGCATGCAATGAGTCTAGTGCTGGTTTTAGTATAAGAACACACATGCAATGACTCTAGTGGGTCCACATGTGGTTTGTGAAAAGAACACACATGCAATGACCACTGGTTGATCCATATGTGGATTTTGGAAAATAACACACGTGCAATGAACACTGGTGGATCCATGTGTGGTTTGTGGAAAGAACACACATGCAATGACTCTAGTGCTGGTTTTAGTATCAGAACACACAAGCAATGACTCTAGTGGGTCCATATGTGATTTGTGGAAAGAACACACATGCAATGACACTGGTTGATCCATGTGTGGTTTGTGGAAAGAACACACATGCAAGGACTCTAGTGGTTGATCCATGTGTGGTTTGTGGAAATAACACACATGCAATGACTCTAATGGATCCATATGTGGTTTGTGGAAAAGAACACACGTACAATGACCACTGGTTGATCCATATGTGGTTTTTGGATAAGAACACACATGCAATGACCACTGGTGGATCCATAAGTGGTTTGTGGAAAGAACACACATGCAATGACACTGGTTGATCCATATGTGGTTTGTGGAAAGAACACACGTGCAATGACTCTAGTGCTGGTTTTAGTATAAGAACACACATACAATGACTCTAGTGGGTCCACATGTAGATTGTGAAAAGAACACACATGGAATGACCACTGGTTGATCCATAAGTTGTTTGTGGAAAAGAACACACATGCAATGAACACTGGTGGATCCATGTGTGGTTTGTGGAAAAGAACACACATGCAATGAGTCTAGTGCTGGATTTAGTATAAGAACACACATACAATGACTCTAGTGGGCCCACATGTAGTTTGTGAAAAGAACACACATGCAATGACCACTGGTTGATCCATATGTGGTTTGTGGAAAAGAACACACATGCAATGAGTCTAGTGGATCCATGTGTGGTTTGTGGAAAAGAACACACATGCAATGAGTCTAGTGCTGGTTTTGGTATAAGAACACACATGCAATGACTCTAGTGGGTCCACATGTGGTTTGTGAAAAGAACACACATGCAATGACCACTGGTTGATCCATATGTGGTTTTTGGAAAAGAACACACATGCAATGAACACTGGTGGATCCATGTGTGGTTTGTGGAAAGAACACACATGCAATGACTCTAGTGCTGGTTTTAGTATAAGAACACACAAGCAATGACTCTAGTGGGTCCATATGTGATATGTGGAAAGAACACACATGCAATGACACTGGTTGATCCATGTGTGGTTTGTGGAAAAAACACACATGCAATGACTCTAGTGGTTGATCCATGTGTGGTTTGTGGAAATAACACACATGCAATGACTCTAATGGATCCATAAGTGGTTTGTGGAAAAGAACACACGTGCAATGACCACTAGTTGATCCATATGTGGTTTTTGGAAAAGAACACACATGCAATGAACACTGGTGGATCCATAAGTGGTTTGTGGAAAGAACACACATGCAATGACACTGGTTGATCCATATGTGGTTTATGGAAAGAACACACGTGCAATGACTATAGTGCTGGTTTTAGTATAAGAACACACATACAATGACTCTAGTGGGTCCACATGTATTTTGTGAAAATAACACACATGCAATGACCACTGGTTGATCCATAAGTTGTTTGTGGAAAAGAACACACATGCAATGAACACTGGTGGATCCATGTGTGGTTTGTGGAAAAGAACACACATGCAATGACACTGGTGGATCCATAGGTGGATTGTGAAAAGAACACACATGCAATGACACCGGTGGATCCATATGTGGTATGTGAAAAGAACACACATGCAATGACTCTGGTTGTTGTTAGTAAAAAGAACACACATGTAATGACACTTTTGGATCCATGTGTGGTCTCTGAAGAGAACACACATGCAATGACTCTAATGGATCCATAAGTGGTTTGTGGAAAAGAACACACATACAATGACCACTGGTTGATCCATATGTGGTTCGTGGAAAGAACAGACATGCAATGACACTGGTTGATCCATTTGTGGTTTGTGAAAAGAACACACATGCAATGACACTGGTTGATCCATGTGTGGTTTGTATATAGAACACACATGCAATGACTCTAGTGCTAGTTTTAGTATAAGAACACACATACAATGACTCTAGTGGGTCCACATGTAGTTTGTGTAAAGAACACACATGCAATGACCACTGGTTGATCCATAAGTTGTTTGTGGAAAAGAACACACATGCAATGAACACTGGTGGATCCATGTGTGGTTTGTGGAAAAGAACACACATGCAATAACACTGGTGGATACATAGGTGGATTGTTAAAAGAACACACATGCAATGACACTGGTGGATCCATATGTGGTATGTGATAAGAACACACATTTCAATGACACTGGGTTGTTGTTAGTAAAAAGAACACACATGCAATGACACTGGTGGATCCATAGGTGGATTGTGAAAAGAGCACACATGCAATGACACAAGTGGATCCATATGTGGTATGTGAAAAGAACACACATGCAATGACTCTAGTTGTTGTTAGTAAAAAGAACACACATGAAATGACACCGGTGGATCCATATGTGGTATGTGAAAAGAACACACATGCAATGACTTTGGTTGTTGCTAGTAAAAAGCACACACATGCAATCACACTGGTGGATCTATGTGTGGTCTCTGAAGAGAACACACATGCAATGACTCTAATGGATCCATAAGTGGTTTGTGGAAAAGAACACACATGCAATGACCACTGGTTGATCCATATGTGGTTTATGGACAGAACACACATGCAATGACATTGGTTGATCCATGTGTGGTTTGTGAAAAGAACACACATGCAATGGCACTGGTTGATCCGTGTGTGGTTTGTGGATAGAACACACATGCAATGACTCTAGTGCTAGTTTTAGTATAAGAACACACATACAATGACTCTAGTGGGCCCACATGTAGTTTGTGAAATGAACACACATGCAATGACACTGGTTGATCCATGTGTGGTTTGTTGATAGAACACACATGCAATGACTCTAGTGCTAATTTTAGTATAAGAACACACATACAATGACTCTAGTGGGTCCACATGTAGTTTGTGAAAAGAGAACACATGCAATGACCACTGGTTGATCCATATGTGGTTTGTGGAAAAGAACACACATGCAATGAGTCTAGTGGATCCATGTGTGGTTTGTGGAAAAGAACACACATGCAATGAGTCTAGTGCTGGTTTTAGTATAAGAACACACATGCAATGACTCTAGTGGGTCCACATGTGGTTTGTGAAAAGAACACACATGCAATGACCACTCGTTGATCCATATGTGGTTTTTGGAAAAGAACACACATGCAATGAACACTTCTGGATCCATGTGTGGTTTGTGGAAAGAACACACATGCAAAGACTCTAGTGCTGGTTTTAGTATAAGAACACACAAACAATGACTCTAGTGGGTCCATATGTGATTTGTGGAAAGAACACACATGCAATGACGCTGGTTGATCCATGTGTGGTTTGTGAAAATAACACACATGTAATGACTCTAGTGGTTGATCCATGTGTGGTTTGTGGAAATAACACACATGCAATGACTCTAATGGATCCATAAGTGGTTTGTGGAAAAGAACACACGTGCAATGACCACTGGTTGATCCATATGTGGTTTTTGGAAAAGAACACACATGCAATGAACACTAGTGGATCCATAAGTGGTTTGTGGAAAGAACACACATACAATGACACTGGTTGATCCATATGTGGTTTGTGGAAAGAACACACGTGCAATGACTATAGTGCTGGTTTTAGTATAAGAACACACATACAATGACTCTAGTGGGTCCACATGTAGTTTGTGAAAAGAACACACATGCAATGACCACTGGTTGATCCATAAGTTGTTTGTGGAAAAGAACACACATGCAATGAACACTGGTGGATCCATGTGTGGTTTGTGGAAAAGAACACACATGCAATGACACTGGTGGATCCATTGGTGGATTGTGAAAAGAACACACATGCAATGACACCGGTGGATCCATATGTGGTATGTGAAAAGAACACACATGCAATGACTCTGATTGTTGTTAGTAAAAAGAACACACATGCAATGACACTGTTGGATCCATGTGTGGTCTCTGAAGAGAACACACATGCAGTGACTCTAATGGATCCATAAGTGGTTTCTGGAAAAGAACACACATATAATGACCACTGGTTGATTCATATGTGGTTTGTGGAAAGAACAGACATGCAATGACACTGGTTGATCCATGTGTGGTTTGTGAAAAGAACACACATGCAATGACACTGGTTGATCCATGTGTGGTTTGTGGATAGAACACACATGCAATGACTCTAGTGCTAGTTTTAGTATAAGAACACACATACAATGACTCTAGTGGGTCCACATGTAGTTTGTGTAAAGAACACACATGCAATGACCACTGGTTGATCCATACGTGGTTTGTGGAAAAGAACACACATGCAATGAGTCTAGTGGATCCATGTGTGGTTTGTGGAAAAGAACACACATGCAATGAGTCTAGTGCTGGTTTTAGTATAAGAGCACACATCCAATGACTCTAGTGGGTCCACATGTGGGTTGTGAAAAGAACACACATGCAATGACCACTGGTTGATCCATATGTGGTTTTTGGAAAAGAACACACATGCAATGAACACTGGTGGATCCATGCGTGGTTTGTGGAAAGAACACACATGCAATGACTCTAGTGCTAGTTTGAGTATAAGAACACACAAGCAATGACTCTAGTGTGTCCATATGTGATTTGTGGAAAGAACACACATGCAATGACACTGGTTGATCCATGTGTGGTTTGTGGAAAGAACACACATGCAATGACTCTAGTGGTTGATCCATGTGTGGTTTGTGGAAATAACACACATGCAATGACTCTAATGGATCCATAAGTGGTTTGTGGAAAAGAACACACGTGCAATGACCACTGGTTGATCGATATGTGGTTTTTGGAAAAGAACACACATGCAATGAACACTCATTGATCCATATGTGGTTTGTGGAAAGAACACACGTGTAATGACTGTAGTGCTGGTTTTAGTATAAGAACACACATACAATGACTCTAGTGGGTCCACATGTAGTTTGTGAAAAGAACACACATGCAATGACCACTGGTTGATCCCTAAGTTGTTTGTGGAAAAGAACACACATGCAATGAACACTGGTGGATCCATGTGTGGTTTGTGGAAAAGAACACACACGCAATGAGTCTACTGCTGGGTTTAGTATAAGAACACACATACAATGACTCTAGTGGGCCCACATGTAGTTTGTGAAAAGAACACACATGCAATGACCACTGGTTGATCCATATGTGGTTTGTGGAAAAGAACACACATGCAATGAGTCTAGTGGATCCATGTGTGGTTTGTGGAAAAGAACACACATGCAATGACTCTAGTGCTGGTTTTAGTATATGAACACACATACAATGACTCTAGTGGGTCCACATGTAGTTTGTGAAAAGAACACACATGCGATGACCACTGGTTGATCCATAAGTTGTTTGTGGAAAAGAACACACATGCAATGAACACTGGTTGATCCATGTATGGTTGGTGGAAAAGAACACACATGCAATGACACTAGTGGATCCATAGGTGGATTGTGAAAAGAACACACATGCAATGACACTGGTGGATCCATATGTGGTATGTGAAAAGAACACACATTTCAATGACTCTGGTTGTTGTTATTCAAAAGAACACACATGCAATGACACTGGTGGATCCATAAGTGGATTGTGAAAAGAGCACACATCCAATGACACAAGTGGATCCATATGTGGTATGTGAAAAGAACACACATGCAATGACTCCAGTTGTTGTTAGTAAAAAGAACACACATGCAATGACACTGGTGGATCCATGTGTGGATGGTGAAAAGAACACACATGCAATGAAACCGGTGGATCCATATGTGGTATGTGAAAAGAACACACATGCAATGACTCTGGTTGTTGTTAGTAAAAGGAACACACATGCAATGACACTGTTGGATCCATGTGTGGTCTCTCAAGAGAACACACATGCAATGACTCTAATAGATCCATAAGTGCTTTGTGGAAAAGAACACACATACAATGACCACTGGTTGATCCATATGTGGTTTGTGGAAAAAACAGACATGCAATGACACTGGTTGATCCATGTGTGGTTTGTGAAAAGAACACACATGCAATGACACTGGTTGATCCATGTGTGGTTTGTGGATAGAACACACATGCAATGACTCTAGTGCTAGTTTTAGTATATGAACACACATACAATGACTCTAGTGGGTCCACATGTAGTTTGTGAAAAGAACACACATGCAATGACCACTGGTTGATCCATATGTGGTTTGTGGAAAAGAACACACATCCAATGAGTCTAGTGGATCCATGTGTGGTTTGTGGAAAAGAACACACATGCAATGAGTCTAGTGCTGGTTTTAGTATAAGAACACACATGCAATGACTCTAGTGGGTCCACATGTGGTTTGTGAAAAGAACACACATGCAATGACCACTGGTTGATCCATATGTGGTTTTTGGAAAAGAACACACATGCAATGAACACTGGTGGATCCATGTGTGGTTTGTGGAAAGAACACACATGCAATGACTCTAGTGCTGGTTTTAGTATAAGAACACACAATCAATGACTCTAGAGGGTCCATATGTGATTTGTGGAAAGAACACACATGCAATGACACTGGTTGATCCATGTGTGGTTTGTGGAAAGAACACACATGCAATGACTCTAGTGGTTGATCCATGCGTGGTTTGTGGAAATAACACACATGCAATGACTCTAATGGATCCATAAGTGGTTTGTGGAAAAGAACACACGTGCAATGACCACTGGTTGATCCATGTGTGGTTTATGGAAAAGAACACACATGCAATGAACACTGGTGGATCAATAAGTGGTTTGTGGAAAGAACACACATGCAATGACACGGGTTGATCCATATGTGGTTTGTGGAAAGAACACACGTGCAATGACTCTAGTGCTGGTTTTAGTATAAGAACACACATACAATGACTCTAGTGGGTCCACATGTAGATTGTGAAAAGAACACGCATGCAATGACCACTGGTTGATCCATAAGTTGTTTGTGGAAAAGAACACACATGAAATGAACACTGGTGGATCCATGTGTGGTTTGTGGAAAATAACACACATGCAATGAGTCTAGTGCTGGTTTTAGTATCAGAACACACATGCAATGACTCTAGTGGGTCCACATGTGGTTTGTGAAAAGAACACACATGCAATAACCACTGGTTGATCCATATGTGGTTTTTGGAAAAGAACACACATGCAATGAACACTGGTGGATCCATGTGTGGTTTGTGGAAAGAACACACATGCAATAACTCTAGTGCTGGTTTTAGTATAAGAACACACAAGCAATGACTCTAGTGGGTCCATATGTGATTTGTGGAAAGAACACACATGCAATGACACTGGTTGATCCATGTGTGGTTTGTGGAAAAAACACACATGCAATGACTCTAGTGGTTGATCCATAAGTGGATTGTGAAAAGAGCACACATCCAATGACACAAGTGGATCCATATGTGGTATGTGAAAAGAAAACACATGCAATGACCACTGGTTGATCCATATGTGGTTTTTGGAAAAGAAAACACATGCAATGAACACTGGTGGATCCATAAGTGGTTTGTGGAAAGAACACACATCCAATGACATCGGTTGATCCATATGTGGTTTGTGGAAAGAACACACGTGCAATGACTCTAGTGCTGGTTTTAGTATATGAACACACATACAATGACTCTAGTGGGTCCACATGTAGTTTGTGAAAAGAACACACATGCGATGACCACTGGTTGATCCATAAATTATTTGTGGAAAAGAACACACATGCAATGAACACTGGTGGATCCATGTGTGGTTTGTGGAAAGAACACACATGCAATGACTCTAGTGCTGGTTTTAGTATAAGAACACACAATCAATGACTCTAGAGGGTCCATATGTGATTTGTGGAAAGAACACACATGCAATGACACTGGTTGATCCATGTGTGGTTTGTGGAAAGAACACACATGCAATGACTCTAGTGGTTGATCCATGCGTGGTTTGTGGAAATAACACACATGCAATGACTCTAATGGATCCATAAGTGGTTTGTGGAAAAGAACACACGTGCAATGACCACTGGTTGATCCATGTGTGGTTTATGGAAAAGAACACACATGCAATGAACACTGGTGGATCAATAAGTGGTTTGTGGAAAGAACACACATGCAATGACACGGGTTGATCCATATGTGGTTTGTGGAAAGAACACACGTGCAATGACTCTAGTGCTGGTTTTAGTATAAGAACACACATACAATGACTCTAGTGGGTCCACATGTAGATTGTGAAAAGAACACGCATGCAATGACCACTGGTTGATCCATAAGTTGTTTGTGGAAAAGAACACACATGAAATGAACACTGGTGGATCCATGTGTGGTTTGTGGAAAATAACACACATGCAATGAGTCTAGTGCTGGTTTTAGTATCAGAACACACATGCAATGACTCTAGTGGGTCCACATGTGGTTTGTGAAAAGAACACACATGCAATAACCACTGGTTGATCCATATGTGGTTTTTGGAAAAGAACACACATGCAATGAACACTGGTGGATCCATGTGTGGTTTGTGGAAAGAACACACATGCAATAACTCTAGTGCTGGTTTTAGTATAAGAACACACAAGCAATGACTCTAGTGGGTCCATATGTGATTTGTGGAAAGAACACACATGCAATGACACTGGTTGATCCATGTGTGGTTTGTGGAAAAAACACACATGCAATGACTCTAGTGGTTGATCCATAAGTGGATTGTGAAAAGAGCACACATCCAATGACACAAGTGGATCCATATGTGGTATGTGAAAAGAACACACATGCAATGACCACTGGTTGATCCATATGTGGTTTTTGGAAAAGAAAACACATGCAATGAACACTGGTGGATCCATAAGTGGTTTGTGGAAAGAACACACATCCAATGACATCGGTTGATCCATATGTGGTTTGTGGAAAGAACACACGTGCAATGACTCTAGTGCTGGTTTTAGTATATGAACACACATACAATGACTCTAGTGGGTCCACATGTAGTTTGTGAAAAGAACACACATGCGATGACCACTGGTTGATCCATAAATTATTTGTGGAAAAGAACACACATGCAATGAACACTGGTGGATCCATGTGTGGTTTGTGGAAAGGAACACACATGCAATGACACTAGTGGATCCATAGGTGGATTGTGAAAAGAACACACATGAAATGACACTGGTGGATCCATATGTGGTATGTGAAAAGAACACACATTTCAATGACTCTGGTTGTTGTTAGTTAAAAGAACACACATGCAATGACACTGGTGGATCCATAAGTGGATTGTGAAAAGAGCACACATCCAATGACACAAGTGGATCCATATGTGGTATGTGAAAAGAACACACATGCAATGACTCCAGTTGTTGTTAGTAAAAAGAACACACATGCAATGACACTGGTGGATCCATGTGTGGATTGTGAAAAGAACACACATGCAATGACCACTGGTTGATCCATATGTGGTTTGTGGAAAAGAACACACATGCAATGAGTCTAGTGGATCCATGTGTGGTTTGTGGAAAAGAACACACATGCAATGAGTCTAGTGCTGGTTTTAGTATAAGAACACACATGCAATGACTCTAGTGGGTCCACATGTAGTTTGTGAAAAGAACACACATGCGATGACCACTGGTTGATCCATAAGTTGTTTGTGGAAAAGAACACACATGCAATGAACACTGGTTGATCCATATGTGATTTGTGGAAAGAACACACATGCAATGACACTAGTGATCCATCTGTGGTTTGTGAAAATAACACACATGCAATGACTCTAGTGGTTGATCCATGTGTGGTTTGTGGAAATAACACACATGCAATGACTCTAATGGATCCATAAGTGGTTTGGGGAAAAGAACACACGTGCAATGACCACTGGTTGATCCATATGTGGTTTTTGGAAAAGAACACACATGCAATGAACACTAGTGGATCCATAAGTGGTTTGTGGAAAGAACACACATGCAATGACACTGGTTGATCCATATGTGGTTTGTGGAAAGAACACACGTGCAATGACAATAGTGCTTGTTTTAGTATAAGAACACACATACAATGACTCTAGTGGGTCCACATGTAGTTTGTGAAAAGAACACACATGCAATGACCACTGGTTGATCCATAAGTGGTTTGTGGAAAAGAACACACATGCAATGACATTGGTGGATCCATATGTGGTATGTGAAAAGAACACACATTTCAATGACTCTGGTTGTTGTTAGTAAAAAGAACACACATGCAATGACACTGGTGGATTGTGAAAAGAGCGCACATGCAATTCCACCGGTGGATCCATATGTGGTATGTGAAAAGAACACACATGCAATGACTCTAGTTGTTGTTAGTAAAAAGAACACACATGCAATGACACTGGTGGATCCATGTGTGGATTGTGAAAAGAACACACATGCAATGACACCGGTGGATCCATATGTGGTATGTGAAAAGAACACACATGCAATGACTCTGGTTGTTGTTAGTAAAAAGCACACACATGCAATGACACTGGTGGATCTATGTGTGGTCTCTGAAGAGAACACACATGCAATGACTCTAACGGATCCACAAGTGGTTTGTGGAAAAGAACACACATGCAATGACCACTGGTTGATCCATATGTGGTTTGTGGAAAGAACACACATGCAATGACACTGGTTGATCCATGTGTGGTTTATGAAATGAACACACATGCAATGCCACTGGTTGATCTGTGTGTGGTTTGTGGATAGAACACACATGCAATGACTCTAGTGCTAGTTTTAGTATAAGAACACACACGCAATGACTCTAGTGGGTCCATATGTGATTTGTGGAAAGAACACACATGCAATGACACTGGTTGATCCATGTGTGGTTTGTGGAAATAAAACACATGCAATGACTCCTAGTGGTTGATCCATGTGTGGTTTGTGGAAATAACACACATGCCATGACTCTAATGGATCCATAAGTGGTTTGTGGAAAAGAACACACGTGCAATAACCACTGGTTGATCCATATGTGGTTTTTGGAAAAGAACACACATGCAATGAACACTGGTGGATCCATAAGTGGTTTGTGGAAAGAACACACATGCAATAACACTGGTTGATCCATATGTGGTTTGTCGAAAGAACACACGTGCAATGACTCTAGTGCCTGTTTTAGTATAAGAACACACATACAATGACTCTAGTGGGTCCACATGTAGTTTGTGAAAAGAACACACATGCGATGACCACTGGTTGATCCATAAGTTGTTTGTGCAAAAGTACACACATGCAATGAAAACTGGTGGATCCATGTGTGGTTTGTGGAAAAGAACACACATGCAATGACACTGGTGGATCCATAGGTGGATTGTGAAAAGAACACACATGCAATGACACTGGTGGATCCATATATGGTATGTGAAAAAACACACATTTCAATGACACTGGTTGTTGTTAGTAAAAAGAAAACACATGCAATGACACTGGTGGATCCGTAGGTGGATTGTGAAAAGAGCACACATGCAATGACACAGGTGGATCCATATGTGGTATGTGAAAAGAACACACATGCAATGACTCTAGTTGTTTTAGTAAAAAGAACTCACATGCAATGACACCGGTGGATCCATATGTGGTTTGTGAAAAGAACACACATGCAATGACTCTGGTTGTTGTTAGTAAAAAGAACACACATGCAATGACACTGTTGGATCCATGTGTGGTCTCTGAAGAGAACACACATGCAATGACTCTAATGGATCCACAAGTGGTTTGTGGAAAAGAACACACATACAATGACCACTGGTTGATCCATATGTGGTTTGTGGAAAGAACAGACATGCAATGACACTGGTTGATCCATGTGTGGTTTGTGAAAAGAACACACATGCAATGACACTGGTTGATCCATGTGTGGTTTGTGGATAGAACACACATGCAAAGACTCTAGTACTAGTTTTAGTATAAGAACACACATACAATGACTCTAGTGGGTCCACATGTAGTTTGTGAAAAGAACACACATGCAATGACCACTGGTTGATCCATATGTGGTTTGTGGAAAAGAACACACATGCAATGAGTCTAGTGGATCCATGTGTGGTTTGTGGAAAAGAACACACATGCAATGAGTCTAGTGCTGGTTTTAGTATAAGAACACACATGCAATGACTCTAGTGGGTCCACATGTGGTTTGTGAAAAGAACACACATGCAATGACCACTGGTTGATCCATATGTGGTTTTTGGAAAAGAACACACATGCAATGAACACTGGTGGATCCATGTGTGGTTTGTGGAAAGAACACACATGCAATGACTCTAGTGCTGGTTTTAGTATAAGAACACACAAGCAATGACTCTAGTGGGTCCATATGTGATTTGTGGAAAGAACACACATGCAATGACACTGGTTGATCCATGTGTGGTTTGTGGAAAAAACACACATGCAATGACTCTAGTGGTTGATCCATGTGTGGTTTGTGGAAATAACACACATGCAATGTCTCTAATGGATCCATAAGTGGTTTGTGGAAAAGAACACACGTGCAATGACCACTGGTTGATCCATATGTGGTTTTTGGAA
Organism: Avena sativa; assembly: GCA_916181665.1. Classification (NCBI taxonomy): domain Eukaryota; kingdom Viridiplantae; phylum Streptophyta; class Magnoliopsida; order Poales; family Poaceae; genus Avena; species Avena sativa. Next base: position 434,813,280 of record OV702289.1, read on the forward strand.
AAGAACACACATGCAATGAACACTGGTGGATCCATAAGTGGTTTGTGGAAAGAACACACATGCAATGACATCGGTTGATCCATATGTGGTTTGTGGAAAGAACACACGTGCAATGACTCTAGTGCTGGTTTTAGTATATGAACACACATACAATGACTCTAGAGGGTCCACATGTAGTTTGTGAAAAGAACACACATGCGATGACCACTGGTTGATCCATAAGTTGTTTGTGGAAAAGAACACACATGCAATGAACACTGGTGGATCCATGTGTGGTTTGTGGAAAAGAACACACATGCAATGACACTGGTGGATCCGTAGGTGGATTGTGAAAAGAACACACATGCAATGACACTGGTGGATCCATATGTGGTATGTGACAAGAACACACATTTCAATGACTCTGGTTGTTGTTAGTCAAAAGAACACACATGCAATGACACTGGTGGATCCATAGGTGGATTGTGAAAAGAGCACACATGCAATGACACTAGTGGATCCATATGTGGTATGTGAAAAGAACACACATGCAATGACTCCAGTTGTTGTTAGTAAAAAGAACACACATGCAATGAGACTGGTGGATCCATGCGTGGATTCTGAAAAGAACACACGTGAAATGACACCGGTGGATCCATATGTGGCATGTGAAAAGAACACACATGCAATGACTCTGGTTGTTGTTAGTAAAAAGCACACACATGCAATGACACTGGTGGATCTATGTGTGGTCTCTGAAGAGAACACACATGCAATGACTCTAACGGATCCATAAGTGGTTTATGGAAAATAACACACATGCAATGACCACTGGTTGATCCATATGTGGTTTGTGGAAAGAACACACATGCAATGACACTGGTTGATCCATGTGTGGTTTGTGAAATGAACACACATGCAATGCCACTGGTTGATCTGTGTCTGGTTTGTGGATAGAACACACATGCAATGACTCTAGTGCTAGTTTTAGTATAAGAACACACATACAATGAATCTAGTGGGCCCGCATGTAGTTTGTGAAATGAACACACATGCAATGACACTGGTTGATCCATGTGTGGTTTGTGAAAAGAACACACATGCAATGTGTAACTACCTCGGTGAATTACGCTCCTAGTTACAAGCCTGGATGAACGGAAATGGTTGAAATAGTACGGTGGGGCCAAAATGCCACTCACAGGTAGACCTTTCGGCCGTCCCAACCATTTCCAAACATCGGGACAAGAACGGGCGGCGTAATCGGCAGGCGAAGGGATCAACTACATACACAAATGAGTATGTATGCAAGCCACCATACAATAGTACATCAGAGCCATTCCATCTAAAAAGAAAGGAAATATAGCAACGCCATACGGCAAGATCCAAATATCCTAGATAGATATAATAGTTTAGGATATCTCCTCATACATCAAACATCAGAGTATCAAGCGGAAGCGGAAGACAAAATCCGAGTACGGATAAGAAGCAAATCGGCATAAGATGCCCCATAAATAAGCACGTCCCGCCCACAGATCTCACGGATCCCCGTTCCCGGAATCTCTACACCGAATGATCGTTGCCCACATCGTCCGTCTCTTCCACCCAGTATCCATCCTGCGAGTGTACCTGTTCATCTGAACCAATAATTTATCGTGTGAGACCCTAGGGGTACTCAGCAAGTCTTTATGCCTCTAAAGGGGACACAACCTGGGGTGACGCAATTGCAGCAAAAGATAAACCCTAGCAATTCTATAGATACTCGCTAACCATCCGCCTAACCATAGATAGACGGATGTCCGTGAATTAATAACAACAGTTATAACAGTTAAAACGGTAATATCCACAGATCCATCCTCCTCCTCGCTTACCGACGAGGAAGCGGACGAACACCCCCCCCTCCGTTGGCAGTTTTAATATCCATTCCGTGAGTGTTGCACTATTCACTAGTCAGGTACCTAGTCTAGTCAAATTAAAAGCGGTACTTTAGTTATGCTTGTCTATGATCGAGAAACTATGCTCCAAGTCGTCCATAACCGCGGACACGGCTTTCAGAAAGTTTTACCCTGCAGGGGTGCACAAATAGCAACACACACTCAATATGCCTCGGAAAAACCAAATCAAAACCCAACGAGGCAGTCACGACAAAGCGATCACAGGATTTAGAAATATTTCAAGGGGCCACCCCATTGAGCTACCCGCAACAAAGTTAGCTGACTCCGAGACGGCCTCAAGGTTTGCGCCAATGGCCGTGAACGACTGGGAACCCGAAAATGTGACTGGGCTTATCGACACCGCGAAAACACTCCGCTTTCCTAAACAATACAGTGTGCATAACCTCGCACAATTTAAATTAAAGCAGTAAAGCATGACATAAGTACAGGATAGTAATAAAACCTCAAACTAGTTTGTGGCCCTCAAGAAATAAGAATGAATCAAGCTCTGGCTCAGGGGGGTTCATAAGCCTCCCGGATGTGGATAGCGCGAATATTCAAGGAACAGGAATCAAGTACTCGGGGTCCTACGGGACACAAGTGAGCCTGAAAAACCAAATAGCGAATATGGCTCACCGATGCCACTTTCATTAGTTATCCCATTACTACTCAGATTAAGTTGTATAGGTACCTCGTTATCCATCAGACACTCACATACCCTACTCATGCTGTTCTACGACTCGCATGGCTCAAACAACTCCTGTAGTAATGGCTCATGGGATGGAGGAACAAGCTTCGGTGGGGTTTAAAAGTAAAAGCTATGCAATACTTGGGATTCAATTTAATGCAATCGCGACTCAATGATGCAAGAATAAGAAAGAGGCAATAGGTACTATATGTATGCAAGCATGTGGTAGTGCTTGCCTGGCAGCTCAGTTGAAGCAAGGTATGGATCTGGGTAGTGCTCCTGGTTCTCTTGGTATATCCCCTGCTCAGCGTCTATTCGACGAAGAACCAAACAAACAAGGGCCAACATAAATAAAGTGCACAAGCATATGAATTAAATGCGACAAGCAAACAATCATGCCATGATGAATGATGCACAATTTTTGCATGGCATTAATGTAGCATGGCATGGGTGAGGTGTGGAATGCAAGAATAAACCATTTTATTGAGTTTTGGACCCATTTTATTCACAATTAAGTTGCTCTCCACATTATATTTATATGATGCATGCTGCAAAACAGACAAAGGATTGCATAAACAGAAAGGTCTCGTCGAGCTAATCATTGTAGACATATTATTTGTTAAATTTGGAGTTATAAAACAAAAGTTATTAATTAAATAAGATAAAGGGCATTTTATTGTAATTTAAATCAACTTGGAATTTTACATGTTCAAAATAGATGTTGAATGGCATATTTGAATTCCTCATATTTTTCTGATCTCAAAACATATATTATTTGTATTATTTGGATTTAAGAATTAAAAGTTATTATAAAACAGATTTAAATTTGAATTTGAAATAATTTGAAAAAGATTTAAATTAAAACAGATATGCAGAAATACTTTTGATACTCAGCTCGTTCTAGCCCTAGACGCTGACGGGTGGGGCTCGCGCTGACTCAGCAGCAGGTGGGGCTCGGCGGCCGCGCGGGGCTTTTCTCACCGGGTCCTGTTCTAACCACGCCCATGACAGGTGGGCCAGAGGAGCAGCAGGGCCACATCACACGCGCGGCTATCGGTGGGCGACACGTGAGGCGCTGAAGAGCTGAGGGGCTGTTTTGCAAAACGGATCGGTTGGCTGACTGGTGGGGTTCGGTTGGACTGCGGGTTGAGGCGGGAAAAAGGGCAGGGGCCTCTTTACAAAACCATCCTGGAAGCTGTCTGACGAACTGAAGATCGTATCAGCGAGGACAGCTAGCTGAACTGATCTTGCAACGAAGATGGCGACTTAACCGCTACGAATCTTACAATGATGCAAAAAGAAAAGATGGAGAGGGATGATAGGGCTACAACTTTCGTGTTTGGGGTTCCTCCGGAGGAGGGCTCGATCGCCAGGAAAACGAGGAGGAACAGAGGCAGGTCATATGCCGCTGCAGCTGCTGCTGTCGTCTGTCTGCGCGCGGCGAGCGGCCGTGCGTGCGCGTGGGGTGCTCGACGGAAGGTGGCGGCGCTACGGTGCACTAGAGGGAAGGGGGCATGTCTGGGAGGTCAAGGGGCTCACCGTGGGGTCGCCGGCGTGGTCGATGGCGCTGAGGTTGCGGGGATCTAGAGGCGGGCTCGCGACCGTGGAGCTTCGGTTCCTCCCGGCTATGGCGACGCGACGGCTCTTTGGGGCTTCTCAGACGCTCCCTCCGGTGCTGGTCGACGAAGAGGATGCAGGGGAGCCTCCTGGACATCTGGGCTCTGCCTTTTCACAGCTCTAGACGCCTCCTCTGCTGTTGGCCGAAGATAGGGTTTAGGTGGTGAGGAGATGATCATGGTGGGGAGGAGGAAGAAGAAGGGAGGATGGAGAGGGGTCTGGGCACTCCCAGATGGGATCTGGAGTACTGGGGTAGCTGGTTGAGGTAGAGAGGGGAGTAAGGGGCACATGGGGTCACCTTTATGCAAAAGGGAGGAGGAGGTGGCTCGGGTTAGAGCTAGGGTTTGGAGAGAGGGGGACCAGGGGGAGGCACATGCGATGGGGTGGTTCCAGGGGGGTCAGGTGGGGCCTGCTGGCAGGGAGAGGGTGGGGAAGCCAAGAGAGAGGGAGAGGTGAACTAGGGTTAGCTAGAGGGGGTATGGCTCGGGTTAGCTAGGTTTAGAGAGAGGAGAGGTGGCTCGGGTAGGGTTTTGGTAAGAGGGTGTCCAAGTGGGGCCAAGCTAGGTGAGAGATAGATAGAGGCCGAGAGAGAGAGGGGGTAGGGTGGTATCTAGGGTTTGGAGCTAGGGGTATGGGTTTGGATTTAGAGGGGGGTGATAAAAGAGGGTATGATAGATTAGGGTTGTAGAGAGAGAGAGATGTGGTGGATCTCTTTGACAAGATCAAGCAAGACCAAAACAAGCTCAAGCAAGAAATGGCCAAAAGAGAGAAGAAAAGGGAGGTGGTGATGGGTGGATGGAGATGATGATGAGGTTTAAGCAAGATCAAAATAGATCAAGCCCAAAAGAAGGAAAAGAGAAAGAGAGAGCTGATGATCCACTCAAGATTCAAATAAAAACCCAAATGACAAGAAAAGGGGTACTTGCATGGGCCATGCATAAATATTTAATACCATGCTTATTTTTGTGAAAACAAGATTGTTAACATGGCATTATTATTATGCATTCCAAAATTGGAATAAAAGCCAAGCAAAAAGAATTAGAAGGATGCCCCATGTGGAGTACATGGAGATGACCATATTTGAATAAAATTGGGACTTGCTAGTGTGTATGTGCCACTAGGTATTTAGTAAGCCCAAAAATATCCCAACATGATAATAACCCCAAAAAAACCCATATGGAAGCTAGGAAAAGGTTCCACTCACAAGGCATGCAAAGGTGGCCATGTGGCTCTCATATATCAATAATGTGAAAACAACATGATGCTACGATGAGAGCATGTGGAACAAGAATTGGATCCATCCCAACCCACATGAGCTAGAGGTAAAACCAAATAAATTGCAATGCTCATATATGGTAGAATGGTGGAATGATGGGATGATGACAAGAAAGGTGGTGGAGTTAATAAGAGATATGCCCCCAAGTCAACTTGGGCATTTAAACAATATATCAAGAACCAAATACAATATCAAGAGGCAAATACAATTAATAATGCATATGAGAGAAGAACCAAATCAAAAGGGTTTTATATGATGCTCAAATGCAAGGTGGCATGATGACATGAGCATGATATAATTATGATGCAACAATTATATATAGGAAGGTAGCATTATATAGACTAGGCTAGTAGCATTGCAATTGTTAGACAATTGGGATGCTACAACTCTCCCCCACTTAACAAGAATCTTGCCCCGAGATTCCTAGGAAAAAGAAAACAACACAAGGAGAGACGGGTGTTCGAACGAAGGTTACTCTCACGTTCCCAAGTTGATGAACAACGGAATGGTGCGACCACTACACCTCGCAAAACTTGCTAGACTTGTTGCGAGTCTTGCGTTTTGCTTGAGAAACAACGGGTTAGAAGAATTGAAGGATTGCCGTGAGACAAGAAGGATAGGATGGACATAGCTCCAGTGTTCTCAGGAAACATGATAAAAGAATAGAACCACTTGTGAAAGAAAAGGAAAAGATGATGTATCATGGATAAAGAAAGACACACCGTTAAGATTAAAGATTTACCGATACTAGAGAGGATGAAAACTTTGTCTCGCCGGAAGAAAAAGAGCTAGATTGGAGAGGTTTGAATCACTATGACAATAGCATCGTACCTTCCCTCAGATTTGAGAAATGAAGTTCGGAAACAATATTGCCTTCAAACAATAGAGTCCCTTGATATCAAAAGAAAGATTTAGATAGACATCGTCAGATTAGATTCTTGTTGCGCCGGTAAGAACCAAGGATCACACAATTGAGGTGCGCGGATATAACTTCCAGAGACGGATGTGAAGCTAGATCATGGTGGAATCCCGAGAAGCAAGAATAGGGAGGATCTGGAGTTTATTGTAGAGATACTTATTGCCTTCTTTAGCCTTGAGGCTAACGCAATAGACTTGCGGCTGATGGCATCAACCATAATTGGCTTTACCACAGCAAAAGAATTGATGAAACAAAGAGAGAGAGAGATCTTCCTTTAATCTTGTTTGGGGATGTCGAGCACCGGTAGAAAGACGAGGGCAGAAAGGAGTTTGCGTTTGTTCCCACCAGATAATTGAGGATTTTGCTCCGTGTAGAAAGGGCGAGATCACCAACAAGAGATTATTGATTACTTTCTTCGAGAGAGCACTCCGGAGAACAAGACAAAAGTAAAAGTATCGAGGGATAAAGGCCACTTCTAACTTCCGTGGAATGAGTGAAATCACATTAATTCACCAATTCAATGTACAAGAGCGAATGATAAGAGTAGTGGTATGGTAGCTACTCCATCCTGCACTCAAAGCATTACTCCGCACATGAATAAGAGAACCATGCAACCCAACTACCGAACAGACTGAAGGTATTGATAAGAAGAGCTCATGGAACCCCGCTAGAAAACAAGGATAGATGCAAACGATTTGCCGGGTTCATAGATAGATAAGGGTGATTATGTTGTCGTCATGTCGGAAGTACCAAGCCACCGGAAAGATATGACGGAAGATTACGGAGGAGAACTGCAAGATCCCACAGATAAAGAAAAAGATAGCACCACTTGAACATAAGGTTTACAAAAGATCTGGAAAATCTTCATGGCCTCCGGTGGATTGAGCATAGACGATAGAACAAGAGGGTTTCAAGAGATTACTTGACGAAACTGAGGTGAAAGAACTCCATGTTCTTCTTGAAAAGATTGAGAGAGATTTAGCAATTTTGAGGAAAATCTTTAGCGGAACGACGATGATAACTTGCCAACAAGGAACAACTCCGGATTGGTTGAAGATGGAGGATGGAATTAACAATGAATTGCCAATTCCAGAATTGAAGCAATGTATTTAGTAGAAGGACGTGGTCGAGATAGGTGACTTCAAAAAGTCAGCATTCTCACTTTGAGACTTTGCACACAGGCAGTGCTCACGAAGCTTGAGAGAAAGAGACACAAATGATCTTCCATGACCTTCCATTGATATCGAGTAGGCAAGCATATTATCAACATATACCGCCATGGATTAACAGGATATTCCCAGAATATCAAGTTCAAGAGGCGGGAGAAATGAACAAATGCTCGAAACACTTTCTGAGCTCAACGCTCTTAGAAAGATCAATATTAAGAGCACGGGTTCGTGTTGAAGAAGATGCACTAGAAGAATAGATTATCTGGTCCTTCGGAAGAAAAAGAGCTGTCACCTGATTCACATTGTCGATCGGATCACCGGTTACAAGATAAAGAGGTCTTGGTTAAGGAAAAGATGATAGATCATACCTTAAGCAAAACTATCAGAGACGAAAAGATGCAATTCCCTCGTCTCAAAGGGAATTGTGCGGATATGGGGTTGAAAAGATGTGCAGCATGATGGACAGATGATAGACCACCGTAGTGCTCTGAGAAACTCCGGATTGCCAAAGAAGCTTGAAGATGCATAGATATGATCACGGTGTACTCAAAATCACAGGAGATAACCTTATCCTCCAGATGGTGACGGTTGATAGCATTTTTCCGTATTCCAATCGACACTTATCATGAGTGGAATATAGCTATGCCGAGAGCCAAATTACAATCATCAGCATCGGATCGACACACGTTATGTAATTAGCCCAAGAGAAAAGGAGATGAAACAAAACTCCAGGATTAAGCGCCGGTGTCAAAAGAATGAGTTAGCATGGACATGCTGATAAAAGGGAGATAGATAATGTTTCACACACGACTGAAAAGGAGTGTGGAAACACAGATGTATCAAAGAAAATTTTTCCGCATTTTCGGCATTAAAATACCAAAAGATGCGCAAAATCACTTATCAGGTAGAGATTAGCAACAGATGATTACACAGAATGTGGAGTTGCTAGAAGGAAGGACACCCTTAAGAAGATGACACCGGTTAACAAGGAGTCAGATAGATCGCGCCGGTTTTCAAAAGCCTCTCAGTATGGAATGTACCAACAGTTGATAACCAAAGGCAGATTGTGATAACAACTTGGATGCAACAGATAGACAAGGAATTACACACACACACACACAAACACTGTCTATGGTACTACGGAAACCCAGAACACGTGAATCCTAGTTTGAATTTTAAGAAGAGGATTGAAAACGTTGCACTTCCTTACCAGAAAAGGGTGGTGGGTGGGTAAGAAGAAAAGTGGAAGCAGTCCTACTCTCACGTTTTGCTTTTCCCTAGTATACATAACTACCAAAAATATTTTCTAGACAGACAACGACCATTTGGCTGAGACCCTGAAGGTCGGGATGGCTCTGATACCAATTGTAACTACCTCGGTGAATTACGCTCCTAGTTACAAGCCTGGACGAACGGAAATGGTTGAAATAGTACGGTGGGGCCCAAATGCCACTCACAGGTAGACCTTTCGGCCGTCCCAACCATCCAAACATCGGGACAAGAACGGGCGGCGTAATCGGCAGGCGAAGGGATCAACTACATACACAAATGAGTATGTATGCAAGCCACCATACAATAGTACATCAGAGCCATTCCATCTAAAAAGAAAGGAAATATAGCAACGCCATACGGCAAGATCCAAATATCCTAGATAGATATAATAGTTTAGGATATCTCCTCATACATTAAACATCAGAGTATCAAGCGGAAGCGGAAGACAAAATCCGAGTACGGATAAGAAGCAAATCGGCATAAGATGCCCCATAAATAAGCACGTCCCGCCCACAGATCTCACGGATCCCCGTTCCCGGAATCTCTACACCGAATGATCGTTGCCCACATCGTCCGTCTCTTCCACGCAGTATCCATCCTGCGAGTGTACCTGTTCATCTGAACCAATCATTTATCGTGTGAGACCCTAGGGGTACTCAGCAAGTCTTTATGCCTCTAAAGGGGACACAACCTGGGGTGACGCAATTGCAGCAAAAGATAAACCCTAGCAATTCTATAGATACTCGCTAACCATCCGCCTAACCATAGATAGACGGATGTTCGTGAATTAATAACAACAGTTATAACAGTTAAAACGGTAATATCCACAGATCCATCCTCCTCCTCGCTTACCGACGAGGAAGCGGACGAACAACCCCCCCTCCGTTGGCAGTTTTAATATCCATTCCGTGAGTGTTGCACTATTCACTAGTCAGGTACCTAGTCTAGTCAAATTAGAAGCGGTACTTTAGTTATGCTTGTCTATGATCGAGAAACTGTGCTCCAAGTCGTCCATAACCGTGGACACGGCTTTCAGAAAGTTTTACCCTGCAGGGGTGCACAAATAGCAACACACACTCGATATGCCTCGGAAAAACCAAATCAAAACCCAACGAGGCAGTCACGACAAAGCGATCACAGGATTCAGAAATATTTCAGGGGGCCACCCCATTGAGCTACCCGCAACGAAGTTAGCTGACTCCGAGATGGCCTCAAGGTTTGCGCCAATGGCTGTGAACGACTGGGAACCCAAAAATGTCACTGGGCTTATCGACACCGCGAAAACACTCCGCTTTCCTAAACAATACAGTGTGCATAACCTCGCACAATTTAAATTAAAGCAGTAAAGCATGACATAAGTACAGGATAGTAATAAAACCTCAAACTAGTTTGTGGCCCTCAAGAAATAAGAATGAATCAAGCTCTGGCTCAGGGGGGTTCATAAGCCTCCCGGATGTGGATAGCGCGAATATTCAAGGAATAGGAATCAAGTACTCGGGGTCCTACGGGACACAAGTGAGCCTGAAAAACCAAATAGCGAATATGGCTCACCGATGCCACTTTCATTAGTTATCCCATTACTACTCAGATTAAGTTGTATAGGTACCTCGTTATCCATCAGACACTCACATACCCTACTCATCCTGTTCTACGACTCGCATGGCTCAAACAACTCCTGTAGTAATGGCTCATGGGATGGAGGAACAAGCTTCGGTGGGGTTTAAAAGTAAAAGCTATGCAATACTTGGGATTCAATTTAATGCAATCGCGACTCAATGATGCAAGAATAAGAAAGAGGCAATAGGTACTATATGTATGCAAGCATGTGGTAGTGCTTGCCTGGCAGCTCAGTTGAAGCAAGGGATGGATCTGGGTAGTGCTCCTGGTTCTCTTGGTATATCCCCTGCTCAGCGTCTATTCGACGAAGAACCAAACAAACAAGGGCCAACATAAATAAAGTGCACAAGCATATGAATTAAATGCGACAAGAAAACAATCATGCCATGATGAATGATGCACAATTTTTGCATGGCATTAATGTAGCATGGCATGGGTGAGGTGTGGAATGCAAGAATAAACCATTTTATTGAGTTTTGGACCCATTTTATTCACAATTAATTTGCTGTCCACATTATATTTATATGATGCATGCTGCAAAACAGACAAAGGATTGCATAAACAGAAAGGTCTCATCGAGGTAATCATTTTAGACATATTATTTGTTAAATTTGGAGTTATAAAACAAAAGTTATTAATTAAATAAGATAAAGGGCATTTTATTGTAATTTAAATCAACTTGGAATTTTACATGTTCAAAATAGATGTTGAATGGCATATTTGAATTCCTCATATTTTTCTAATCTCAAAACATATATTATTTGTATTATTTGGATTTAAGAATTAAAAGTTATTATAAAACAGATTTAAATTTGAATTTGAAATAATTTGAAAAAGATTTAAATTAAAACAGATATGCAGAAATACTTTTGATACTCAGCTCGTTCTAGCCCTAGACGCTGACGGGTGGGGCTCGCACTGACTCAGCAGCAGGTGGGGCTCGGCAGCCGCGCGGGGCTTTTCTCACCGGGTCCTGTTCTAACCACGCCCATGACAGGTGGGCCAGAGGAGCAGCAGGGCCACATCACACGCGCGGCTATCGGTGGGCGACACGTGGGTAATCCAGGGGACTGCGGGTTGAGGAGCTGAAGAGCTGAGGGGCTGTTTTGCAAAACGGATCGGTTGGCTGACTGGTGGGGTTCGGTGGGACTACGGGTTGAGGCGGGAAAAAGGGCAGGGGCCTCTTTACAAAACCATCCTGGAAGCTGTCTGACGAACTGAAGATCGTATCAGCGAGGACAGCTAGCTGAACTGATCTTGCAACGAAGATGGCGACTTAACCGCTACGAATCTTACGATGATGCAAAAACAAAAGATGGAGAGGGATGATAGGGCTACAACTTTCGTGTTTGGGGTTCCTCCGGAGGAGGGCTCGATCGCCAGGAAAACGAGGAGGAACAGAGGCAGGTCAGATGTCGCTGCAGCTGCTGCTGTCGTCTGTCTGCGCGCGACGAGCGGCCGTGCGTGCGCGCGGGGTGCTCGACGGAAGGTGGCGGCGCTACGGTGCACTAGAGGGAAGGGGGCATGTCTGGGAGGTCAAGGGGCTCACCGTGGGGTCGCCGGCATGGTCGATGGCGCTGAGGTTGCGGGGATCTGGAGGCGGGCTCGCGACCGTGGAGCTTCGGTTCCTCCCGGCTATGGCGACGCGACGGCTCTCTGGGGCTTCTCAGACGCTCCCTCCGGTGCTGGTCGACGAAGAGGATGCAGGGGAGCCTCCTGGACATCTGGGCTCTGCCTTTTCACAGCTCTAGACGCCTCCTCTGCTGTTGGCCGAAGATAGGGTTTAGCTGGTGAGGAGATGATCATGGTGGGGAGGAGGAAGAAGAAGGGAGGATGGAGAGGGGTCTGGGCACTCCCAGATGGGATCTGGAGTACTGGGGTAGCTGGTTGAGGTAGAGAGGGGAGGAGGGGGCACATGGGGTCACCTTTATGCAAAAGGGAGGAGGAGGTGGCTCAGGTTAGAGCTAGGGTTTGGAGAGAGGGGGACCAGGGGGAGGCACATGCGATGGGGTGGTTCCAGGGGGGTCAGGTGGGACCTGCTGGCAGGGAGAGGGTGGGGAAGCCAAGAGAGAGGGAGAGGTGAACTAGGGTTAACTAGAGGGGGTATGGCTCGGGTTAGCTAGGTTTAGAGAGAGGAGAGGTGGCTCGGGTAGGGTTTTGGTAAGAGGGTGGCCAAGTGGGGCCAAGCTAGGTGAGAGATAGAGAGAGGCCGAGAGAGAGAGGGGGTAGGGTGGTATCTAGGGTTTGGAGCTAGGGGTATGGGTTTGGATTTAGAAGGGGGTGATAAAAGAGGGTATGATAGATTAGGGTTGTAGAGAGAGAGATGTGGTGGATCTCTTTGACAAGATCAAGCAAGACCAAAACAAGCTCAAGCAAGAAATGGCCAAAAGAGAGAAGAAAAGGGAGGTGGTGATGGGTGGATGGAGATGATGATGAGGTTTAAGCAATATCAAAATAGATCAAGCCCAAAAGAAGGAAAAGAGAAAGAGAGAGATGATGATCCACTCAAGATTCAAATAAAAACCCAAATGACAAGAAAAGGGGTACTTGCATGGGCCATGCATAAATATTTAATACCATGCTTATTTTTGTGAAAACAAGATTGTTAACATGGCATTATTATTATGCATTCCAAAATTGGAATAAAAGCCAAGCAAAAAGAATTAGAAGGATGCCCCATGTGGAGTAGATGGAGATGACCATATTTGAATAAAATTGGGACTTGCTAGTGTGTATGTGACACTAGGTATTTAGTAAGCCCAAAAATATCCCAACATGATAATAACCCCAAAAAAACCCATATGGAAGCTAGGAAAAGGTTCCACTCACAAGGCATGCAAAGGTGGCCATGTGGCTCTCATATATCAATAATGTGAAAACAACATGATTCTACGATGAGAGCATGTGGAACAAGAATTGGATCCATCCCAACCCACATGAGCTAGAGGTAAAACCAAATAAATTGCAATGCTCATATATGGTAGAATGGTGGAATGATGGGATGATGACAAGAAAGGTGGTGGAGTTAATAAGATATATGCCCCCAAGTCAACTTGGGCATTTAAACAATATATCTAGAACCAAATACAATATCAAGAGGCAAATACAATTAATAATGCATATGAGAGAAGAACCAAATCAAAAGGGTTTTATATGATGCTCAAATGCAAGGTGGCATGATGACATGAGCATGATATAATTATGATGCAACAATTATATATAGGAAGGTAGCATTATATAGACTAGGCTAGTAGCATTGCAATTGTTAGACAATTGGGATGCTACGCAATGACACTGGTTGATCCATGTGTGGTTTGTGGATATAACACACATGCAATGACTCTAGTACTAGTTTTAGTATAAGAACACACATACAATGACTCTAGTGGGCCCACATGTAGTTTGTGAAAAGAACACACATGCAATGACCACTGGTTGATCCATATGTGGTTTGTGGAAAAGAACACACATGCAATGAGTCTAGTGGATCCATGTGTGGTTTGTGGAAAAGAACACACATGCAATGAGTCTAGTGCTGGTTTTAGTATAAGAACACACATGCAATGACTCTAGTGGGTCCACATGTGGTTTCTGAAAAGAACACACATGCAATGACCACTGGTTGATCCATATATATGGTTTTTTGGAAAAGAACACACATGCAATGAACACTGGTGGATCCATGTGTGGTTTGTGGAAAGAACACACATGCAATGACTCTAGTGCTGGTTTTAGTATAAGAACACACACGCAATGACTCTAGTGGGTCCATATGTGATTTGTGGAAAGAACACACATGCAATGACACTGGTTGATCCATGTGTGGTTTGTGGAAATAAAACACAGGCAATGACTCCTAGTGGTTGATCCATGTGTGGTTTGTGGAAATAACACACATGCCATGACTCTAATGGATCCATAAGTGGTTTGTGGAAAAGAACACACGTGGAATAACCACTGGTTGATCCATATGTGGTTTTTGGAAAAGAACACACATGCAATGAACACTGGTGGATCCATAAGTGGTTTGTGGAAAGAACACACATGCAATGACACTGGTTGATCCATATGTGGTTTGTCGAAAGAACACATGTGCAATGACTCTAGTGCTGGTTTTAGTATAAGAACACACATACAATGACTCTAGTGGGTCCACATGTAGTTTGTGAAAAGAACACACATGCGATGACCACTGGTTGATCCATAAGTTGTTTGTGGAAAAGAACACACATGCAATGAACACTGGTGGATCCATGTGTGGCTTGTGGAAAAGAACACACATGCAATGACACTGGTGGATCCATAGGTGGATTGTGACAATAACACACATGCAATGACATTGGTGGATCCATATATGGTATGTGAAAAGAACACACATTTCAATGACTCTGGTTGTTGTTAGTAAAAAGAACACACATGCAATAACACTGGTGGATCCATAGGTGGATTGTGAAAAGAGCACACATGCAATGACACCGGTGGATCCATATGTGGTATGTGAAAAGAACACACATGCAATGACTCCAGTTGTTTTAGTAAAAAGAACTCACATGCAATGACACCGGTGGATCCATATGTGGTATGTGAAAAGAACACACATGCAATGACTCTGGTTGTTGTTAGTAAAAAGAACACACATGCAATGACACTGTTGGATCCATGTGTGGTCTCTGAAGAGAACACACATGCAATGACTCTAATGGATCCACAAGTGGTTTGTGGAAAAGAACACACATACAATGACCACTGGTTGATCCATATGTGGTTTGTGGAAAGAACAGACATGCAATGACACTGCTTGATCCATGTGTGGTTTGTGAAAAGAACACACATGCAATGACACTGGTTGATCCATGTGTGGTTTGTAGATAGATGTGACACCCCGGTTCTGAAAAGACCATGGCCTCTATGTGACATGCCAATCCCTGGATCGGTTCATTGGCCCACAATAGAGTAAGATAGATAACATAGCAAAATATCCGTGTATCATAGATAACGAAGATCCAGAGTACCATTATTACAATAAAAGCTTAGCACAAGCTAGCTCAAATTATTCAGGTAGCAACATAAACGAGATAAATCCTCCATTCTTCAAATTGCCCACAAGTGAACAAGTGCCGAGTGGAGTACCGTGGCCTATAACGATCAATCAGAATCGGAATAACCTGCAGCATAAAACGCAACAGCCCCGAAGGGTCAATACATGGAATGTATGGCAAGTAGAGCTAGTAATGGAGACAATAGTACTAACATCTACATGCATATTTGGCAAGTGGAGCTGTGTCTGGCTTGCATATGCAAATAACTTTGTCCTACTTTCATAAACAGTTTTTGATTTTTCTTTGAAAAGATCCCAATTAAGTTAACCCAACAATATTAAACAATTATGAAATTAGAATGAGCGAGAAACATGTCATGTAATCAATATCTAGCAACTCAGTTGTCCATAACCGGGGACACGGCTAATCGATTAGATTATACACTCTGCAGAGGTTAGTACACTTTACCCATGTGACTTGGCCAGCCCAGCTCGTACCATCACTCTCATTTTGGGTGATGATAGGGAGAAGACCAAGAAGAGACTGTTCGGGAAGTAGCTCCTCAATCCCGACGCGAACCGGTCCAACCTACCAAAATTCTACATCTCTAGATACGCGGGTTCGAGTTACCACAACCTACTAAGTCCAACCAACCGCCCATTTCATTATTGGCACATGGTTGTACACGTAAGCTACACAATAAAGAAGCCAATCATTCTCTCTTGATACCTGGGTGCCTTTCCGCAATGAAACCACCAAAAATTATCAATACCATCACACCCAGGGGATTCATTGATTAAGTTGTTTTAGTTTTCACAAACCAATACTTTGAGAAAACAAGTATCAATGATGTAACCCAGCCCTCGTTCAACATAGCATGGCTAAGCACATCTACAACGGTGGTTCATCTACAAGAAAAGCCCTACCACATAATAGGTCATAGCATAGCGATAGTATCATCCTACTCATGCAACTACAAAATACACGACAATGCATTGAAAATAGTAGGACGATATCATGAACAAAGTAGCATCTACTTGCCTTGATTGAAGCGGTCGGAGGAACAATCCAAACACGAGCAAGGGTTGCACTCCACACAATCTACACGACACAATTGCATTCATAAACAAACAATTCACAAACATATGCAACAAAGATGATGCATGAATGCAAGAACGGCAAGTGAATTGGTGCTACAGCTGCACCACATAGTACTAATACATATTACTACCGAATACATGCATGGAAAATAGATTTGGCGCTAGGAAAGCTATTAACCAAAACTTTTACTACGCGATTTTTGGAGCTACAAAACTTTTACTACGAATTTATTACTCCGAAAAGGCCACTAACTAGTTTGATTAAACTGTACTAAACCTGACAGTAAAAGTCTTAACCAAAGGTACAGCGAGATTCTACACGACTCACTGAACTCGTGCATATTTTATTTGCAAATTTTGGCCAAGCGGTTTAATTTCTACGCAATTTACAAGATTCTACCGAAATCTGCCAACTAATAGGATTAACGAAATTGACCCAGTCAACTGTGTCTGTTTGACTGGTCAACTGGTCTAATGACTGGGCGCTGACTGGGCGTCTGACTAGTCAACGCCTGGGGCCTCTGACTAGTCAACGTCTGGAGTGCTGACCAGTCAACGAACGATCTAAGCCGCTGATCTGAGATCTGACGGTGGCTGCTGTCTTACCGGAAACGGACGGCGAAACGAACTCCGGCGAGCTCCGGACGGCGGCGACGATCGGTTCCGGTGGCGTGGAAACTCCTGCAAGTACACACACGGTCAACTACGGCTCCCGGAATAATAAACGCGTGCGCGTACGCGGCGATCTACAGGGCGCAGTTGGCGGCGGCGGATGGAGACGCGGAGCACGGGAACGGAAAGAGGGTGGCGAGACGAACCCGGCAACAGACGCGGCGATGGCCGACGACGACCGGAGGCGGCGGCGCGCGGCGCGGAAGGCGGCTACGGCGGACGTGCTCGCGCCTGGGAGCGCGCACGCAGGGAGATGGCGGCGGCGGGGTTGGGTTGCGTGCACGGGAACCGAGGCCAGGGGTGGGGCCCTCCTTAAAAAGTCCCTCGCGCGCAGAAAAAAAAAAGAAAAGAAAAAATTCCTGAACCGAATCAGTCCGCAGTTGGACTCCGTTTCGGAAATCTGTCCGGATTTTCGGACCGTTTTTCGGCGGTTTACTAAAACGTCCGAGTCTTTTGCATACGAACTCCGATTGGAGCGATTTTCGCGCCTACGGGTTCGTATCGTCGAGGGGAACAACCTTCAGTCGAAGTTTGAGAGAAATCTCGAACCTACAGGGGTGGTTGTTGCAAGTCCCTCTAAAGCTCCTCGCAGGAACCTCGAAGCGAAGTAGAAACGGGGTTTTGCAAATAGCGTTTCGTCGATCCTCTCTACTCGACGGTAATGCATGGAAAGATATGATGCGATGCAATGAATGATATGCAAGACCAAATCTAAAATTTGGGATGTGACAAGGCTAACCCCCTTAAGATGAATCTCGTCCTCGAGATTTGGCGCGGCTAGCAAATAGGTGTGGGTAGTCCTCTCGGATGTCATCTTCACGCTCCCAAGTGGCTTCCTCTTCGGTGTGGTGGCTCCACTGCACCTTGCAAAACTTGATTGTCTTGGTACGGGTAGTCCTTTCTGCTGTCTCCAGAATCTTGACCGGTTTCTCCTCATAGGTCAAATCATTCTCAAGCTGAACCTCCTCTAGCGGTACAGTGTCTCTCAATGGTGTATCCACCATCTCCAGATGGCACTTCTTCAGCTGGGATACGTGGAACACGTTGTGAACAGCATACAGAGCCTCTGGCAACTCCAATTGATAAGCAACTTCTCCTTTGCGTGCTAAGACTCGATAGGGTCCAATAAATCGAGGTGCCAGCTTACCCTTAATACGAAATCTCTTGATTCCACGAAGCGGCGATACCCTGAGGTATGCTCTATCACCTATCTCATATACCACTTCCTTGCGCTTGGCGTCAGCGTAGCTGTTCTGCCTTGATTGTGCTACCTTCAGTCTGTCTCTAATCAAGGCGACCTTCTCCTCAGCGTCCTTGATCAAGTCAGGTCCAAACAACTGATGTTCTCCTACTCCATCCCATAGCAATGGTGTTCGGCACCGTTTCCCATATAACACATCGAACGGCGACGTCTTGATGCTGGTTTGATAGCTGTTGTTGTAGGAAAACTCAGCATACGGCAAATTTTCATCCCAACTAGAACCATGAGCCAAGGCGCAAGCTCTTAGCATGTCCTCCAAAATCTGATTCACCCTCTCGGTCTGTCCATCCGTCTGTGGGTGAAACGCTGTGCTAAACTCCAATCTAGTACCAAGTGACTCGTGCAGCTGGCGCCAGAAGTGTGAGGTAAATTGGGTGCCTCTATCAGATACGATACTCTTGGGAACTCCATGTAGGCACACAATATTGTCCATGTAAATCTTGGCCAACCTTGCACTCGTATAGGTCGTCTTCACTGGTATAAAGTGGGCTACCTTGGTCAAATGATCGACCACTACCCAAATAGAGTCATATCCAGACCTGGTCCTGGGCAGTCCTGTGATAAAGTCCATTCCCACTCTATCCCATTTCCAATCCGGCACGGGCAAAGGCTGTAGCAGTCCTGCTGGTTTCTGGTGTTCCGCCTTCACTCGGCTACATACATCACATAGGGCAATATGCTCTGCGATGTCTCCCTTCATGTTGTTCCACCAGAATTTGTCCTTTAGGTCCATATACATCTTCGTATTGCCCGGATGTATAGAATACGGCGAGTCATGAGCTTCCTGCATAATCAACTTCCTTAACTCCGGATCGTTGGGCACACACAAACGATCTCCATACCACAAGGTACCTTGCTCATCCTCGCGGAATTCCCTTGCTCGACCTTCCTTCATCTTTTCCTTAACTTCATCTATCTCTTTGTCTCCCACTTGAGCCTTCCTGATTCTGTCCTGTAGCGTCGGTTGGACTTCCATTGTAGCCAAATATCCTTCAGATACTACCTCCAGTCTAAGGTCCTTGAATTGCTTGCACAAATCCTCAGGCAATTCACCAATTGTCAATCCATTGGCATAAACCTTTCGGCTCAGAGCATCTGCTACTACATTGGCCTTTCCTGGGTGATATTGTAAATTCATATCATAGTCCTTGATAAGTTCCAACCATCTTTGTCTCATGTTCAGCTCCTTCTGTGTAAATATGTATTTCAGGCTTTTTTGGTCGGTGTACACATCACAGTGTTTTCCCATTAAGTAATGCCTCCATACCTTGAGCGCATGAACCACTGACGCTAACTCCAAGTCGTGTGTGGGGTAATTCCGCTCATGGTGCTTGAGTTGTCGCGAGGCATATGACACCACTCTCCCATCTTGCATCAGCACACTCCCAAGTCCCTGTCGAGAAGCATCACAGTACACTTGGAAATCCTTCTGAAGATCTGGTAAGCACATAACAGGTGCAGTCACTAGTCGACGCTTCAGTTCCTGAAAGCTAGCTTCACACACATCCGTCCATTCAAACTTTCTCTCCTTCTTTAGAAGTTCAGTCATCGGCTTAGCAATCTTGGAAAAGTTTTCAATGAACCTCCTGTAATATCCAGCAAGTCCCAAAAAGCTTCGAATCTCTCCTGCATTCTTGGGTGCTTCCCACTCAGTTACTGCAGTCACTTTGCTTGGATCAACAGCGACTCCTTCTCCTGACACTACGTGTCCAAGAAACCCAACGGTGTTAAGCCAGAATTCACACTTGCTGAATTTGGCATACAGCTGGTGTTCCCTCAGTTTCTCCATAATCAGTCGCAGATGTTTCTCATGCTCAGCATCATCCTTGGAATATATCAGTATGTCATCAATAAACACCACTACGAACTTGTCCAAGTACTCCATAAATACCTTGTTCATCATGGTCATGAAATATGCCGGGGCATTCGTTAGTCCAAATGACATAACTGTATACTCGTATAACCCATACCTAGTGGTGAAGGCGGTTTTATCCTCCTTTCGGATCTTCAATTGAAAGTAGCCTGATCGCAGATCAATCTTGCTGAACACCTTTGCTCCTTCTAGTTGATCAAATAAATCATTTATGTTCGGTAGAGGGTACTTGTTCTTGATGGTTACCTCATTCAGCGAGCGATAGTCCACCACTAACCTCTTGGTGCTGTCTTTCTTCTCCACAAACAGAACAGGTGCACCCCATGACGACGCACTAGGCTGAATGAATCCCTTTTCCAGCTGCTCCTTCAACTGTTTCTTCAATTCCTTCAGCTCATCCACATCCATCTTATATGGTTTCTTTGCTATTGGTCCTGTTCCCGGCATCAGGTCGATAAGAAACTCTACTTCTCTGTCAGGTGGCATCCCTGGCAGATCTTCCGGAAACACGTCGGGGTAATCCCTAATCACTGGCACAGTATCCATGCTAACCCCCTTAAGAGAATTCAGCTTACACCTTCCTGGTCGTGCGGCTGACTTGAATCTAATCCTCTTACCATCCTGGGTTTTGAGTGAAACAGCTCGCTGTGCACAATCTATGTGTCCCCCATGCATAGACATCCAATCCATACCCAGAATGACATCTAATCCCTGTGATTCCAACACTACCAAATGTGCAATGAAGTTGTGTGTTCCAATCCTCACAGTTAAGTTGCGGCATCCCGCACTAGCTATCATATGTCCTCCAGGTGAACTCACTCTAAAAGACCTCTTCATAGACTCAGTAGGTAACTTATACTTATCCACAAATGCCCTTGATATGAATGAATGCGATGCACCAGTATCGAAAAGTATAAGTGCAGGGTAAGTGTTGATTGGAAACTTACCAATCACAAGGTCAGGCTCGTCTGGAATCTCTTCCACATTCATGTGGTTCACTGTGGCCTTCTCATTGTTGGTTGGCTTCAGTCCTTTCCTCTCCGGACAGTTGTTAGCATAGTGTCCCTTCTGCTTACACTTGAAGCATATCACCTCACTCAGATCCTTCTTCACAAAATTGCGATCACGGTTGCGGTCATGTCCACCGTGTCCTCCAGAGTGGTGAGAGTGTCCTCCCTTGTGGCTTGGTGACTGCTCCTATGGTTGTCATGACGATGCCCATCGCCTCCATGGTGGTGGCGGTCATGGCTCCCATGGTCACTTCCTCCATGCTTGGAGTATCCATCATATGAAGTGCGAGACTTGTGGTGTGAGCCAGAGTGGTGATTGTTGTTCTTTCTCTTGCGGCTTTCCACTTGCTTGTGCTTCCCTTCCAAGATCCTGGCCTTGTCCATAAGCTCCTGGAAAGTGGGGCAATAAACCACCAGCAGCTGCACTGAAAGCTCATCACTGAGGCCATCCAGGAATCTCTCCCTCCTTTTTGCATCAGTGTCAACATCCTCAGGTGCATAACGGGACAGGTTGTTGAACTCCTCAATGTACTCGGCCACGGTGCGATTGGTTTGGCGCAAGTTGCGGAACTCCTTCCTCTTCAGGCTCAGAACTCCTGAAGACACGTGGTCGGTCCTGAAACCTTCCTCAAACATTGCCCAAGTCACGGTATTCAGAGGGTGGGTGATCTGAAATGTGTCCCACCAAGAAGCGGCTGATCCCTCTAGTAGGTGAGCGGCAAACCTCACCTTCTCAGCATCAGTGCATCCAACAGTTACCAGATCCTTGTTGACTGAACGCAACCAGTCGAGAGCAACAATTGGTTCCGTTGCAGTAGAGAACTTACCTGGCCTTAACCTCAGAAATCTGGTGAGAGCATCTCCCTGAGGCTGATTGTTTCCATTGTTATTGTTGTTCTGATTTGCCATGAACTGGGTCATCACTTGGGTCAGCTGTGCCTGAGCTGCCATTAGCCGCTCCAACTCAGTGGGTTGGCGGCGGGGAGGCATCTGCGGTTCAGCACAGGTAAGTTTAGAAAGAATCAACTACGGTAATAGGATTCTACCCATGCATATGATCAACCAACAACAAACAATTGCAGACAATCACAAGCAAGCAACACATCATCAAACAAGCGGTCCAGAAGCATCCCAGGTGTTATCCTAGCAGTATATACCTACTGAAATAGTTTTACAAGAGTTGGCAATGGTTAACTAAACAGTTGAGCATCAAAACGACAAAACAGCAATTCTGACAGAACAATTCTGCTGTGTTCGCGAATTTTTCCGCCTGACTTAAACTCGTCAGAAAATTAAGCCAATTTTTGTGCATATAGAACAGGAAGTTCCGCATCAGCCCAATTTTTTTTCAGATTTTTCCGAGTTACCAGAAAAATATGAAAAATCGCGCAGTACTGCTGTATCAGCAGAAAAACTGCAGCGAAAACAACACAGATAGTAACCAAATTGCCATAACTCTTTCATATAATTTTGCACAAATAATTCCTGAAATATTGGAGTACACAAATAAGCATCTAAATACTCTTACACTAACACGAACTAAGTATCACAACGATCGAGAATAATCCTAACGATTTCGCCTAACGAGGACTAATTGGTGGACTTCTATCTACTTCTTGAAGAGTTTGAGGTAGGCCCTTGCGGTCATGCGTTGGCGCTTCGGCTCGCGGTACAACCATGGCGGTGGAGTGTACACCTCTCCTGAACCATCACTTGAAACGTCAAACTCCACCTCTTCTGGATCCTCCTCTTCTTCTTCATCCTCAGCTGCAACTGCAACAACTTCATCTCCTCCACCATCATCGTCTCCATCATCATCATCCTCGTCCTCATCATCATCATCTCCACTGTCATTATCATCCCCATTGTTGCCATCATCTCCATTGTCATCATCAGAGGGTGGATTCAGCTGTGCTTGGAGAGCGGCAATCTGGGCTGTCATAGCTTCAATAGTTTGATCCCTTTCCTGGATTGTCCCTTGCAGTTGCTGTATGTTCTGGGTGTTCTCCTGCACAGTACCATGAAGATGTGCTATGGTTGCATCTCTGGCTATCAGGGCATTCTCCAGAACTCCCACAGCTTCATGCAAAGTGTCAATCTCCTGTCCTTGGACCACCATACCATTGCTAGTAAAATCTGCAATCTCCTTTATCATCCTCACCTTCTCTGCTAGAGCTCCATTCTCCCTTTCCATGTCCTCTATGTGCCTCCGACGGGGAGGCATGTTGTTCCTGTCGCCCGGGGTAACCACAATGTTCCCATCTTCATCACGCCTTCCATAGTCACGGTAGGGTGAATCTGCCGGTAGTAGGTGTCGGACTTGATGGCACTGGCGAGACAGGGCTTCATGTATGGCCAAGTTGATTCCAAGTCCCCAGTTGCAGTATGTCTTTGTGTAGATCAAATGCACGGGGTTTGGCAAGGCGGCATCTCTGAATATGAAGGTAGTGATCTCCCATGCATCCTCTCCATATCCATAGGTGTACAACCTTCTTCCCTTGAACATGGGCAGTGGCAATCCCAATGACTGCGAGAGCTGAGCTAACTGCCTTGCAAAGGGCCTTGGTGACTCCATGGTGGCATACTCAGTCCTGACTTCTCCAATCTATCAAGTAAAAGAGGAAAGCGTGAGAATAGCATATGGTAAGAATTTATGAGGGTGAAAGGCATAAGATGAAAGACAGAGTTAATATAGGCTTTAATAAATCTATGGCTTCCTAATCCAATTCTAGGTCACGATCCTACAGTCGACACAACCTGGCTCTGATACCATCCTGTGACACCCCGGTTCTGAAAAGACCGTGGCCTCTATGTGACATGCCAATCCCTGGATCGGTTCATTGGCCCACAATAGAGTAAGATAGATAACATAGCAAAATATCCGTGTATCATAGATAACGAAGATCCAGAGTACCATTATTACAATAAAAGCTTAGCACAAGCTAGCTCAAATTATTCAGGTAGCAACATAAACGAGATAAATCCTCCATTCTTCAAATTGCCCACAAGTGAACAAGTGCCGAGTGGAGTACCATGGCCTATAACGATCAATCAGAATCGGAATAACCTGCAGCATAAAACGCAACAGCCCCGAAGGGTCAATACATGGAATGTATGGCAAGTAGAGCTAGTAATGGAGATAATAGTACTAACATCTACATGCATATTTGGCAAGTGGAGCTGTGTCTGGCTTGCATATGCAAATAACTTTGTCCTACTTTCATAAACAGTTTTTGATTTTTCTTTGAAAAGATCCTAATTAAGTTAACCCAACAATATTAAACAATTATGAAATTAGAATGAGCGAGAAACATGTCATGGAATCAATATCTAGCAACTCAGTTGTCCATAACCGGGGACACGGCTAATCGATTAGATTATACACTCTGCAGAGGTTAGTACACTTTACCCATGTGACTTGGCCAGCCCAACTCGTACCATCACTCTCATTTTGGGTGATGATAGGGAGAAGACCAAGAAGAGACTGTTCGGGAAGTAGCTCCTCAATCCCGACGCGCACCGGTCCAACCTACCAAAATTCTACATCTCTGGATACGCGGGTTCGAGTTACCACAACCTACTAAGTCCAACCAACCGCCCATTTCATTATTGGCACATGGTTGTACACGTAAGCTACACAATAAAAAAGCCAATCATTCTCTCTTGATACCTGGGTGCCTTTCCGCAATGAAACCACCAAAAATTATCAATACCATCACACCCAGGGGATTCATTGATTAAGTTGTTTTAGTTTTCACAAACCAATACTTTGAGAAAACAAGTATCAATGATGTAACCCAGCCCTCGTTCAACATAGCATGGCTAAGCACATCTACAACGGTGGTTCATCTACAAGGAAAGACCTACCACATAATAGGTCATAGCATAGCGATAGTATCATCCTACTCATGCAACTACAAAATACACGACAATGCATTGAAAATAGTAGGACGATATCATGAACAAAGTAGCATCTACTTGCCTTGATTGAAGCGGTCGGAGGAACAATCCAAACACGAGCAAGGGTTGCACTTCACACAATCTACACGACACAATTGCATTCATAAACAAACAATTCACAAACATATGCAACAAAGATGATGCATGAATGCAAGAACGGCAAGTGAATTGGTGCTACAGCTGCACCACATAATACTAATACATATTACTACCGAATACATGCATGGAAAATAGATTTGGCGCTAGGAAAACTATTAACCAAAAGTAGAGATCTCTACTAGAGCTAGAACTTAAATAATTCACTACCGGTAGTATACTGTTTGAAAAATCCCGGAAAAAAATTCTACCGCATAGGCATCGCTGATAAGAAACAGTACCAATTGGAATTACTCAAAAAGGAGTTATAAAACATCCCGAGTAATTAAAACACTGCAGAAAGCCATTAGACAAATACTGCAGAAGTTTTTACTGTAAGCCTATCTTTTTATATCGCGATGAGATTCCCCTCGTTCATACGAGTTCAGGGACATATCATACGCGATTTTCGGAGCTACGAAACTTTTACTACGAATTTATTACTCCGAAAAGGCCACTAACTAGTTTGATTAAACTGTACTAAGACTGACAGTAAAAGTCTGAACTAAAGGTACAGCGAGATTCTACACGACTCACTGAACTCGTGCATATTTTATTTGCAAATTTTGGCCAAGCGGTTTAATTTCTACGCAATTTACAATATTCTACCGAAATCTGTCAACTAATAGGATTAACGAAATTGACCCAGTCAACTGTGTCTGTTTGACTGGTCAACTGGTCTGATGACTGGGCGCTGACTGGGCGTCTGACTAGTCAATGTCTGGGGCCTCTGACTAGTCAACGTCTGGAGTGCTGACCAGTCAACGAACGATCTAAGCCGCTGATCTGAGATCTGACGGTGGCTGCTGTCTTACCGGAAACGGACGGCGAAACGAACTCCGGCGAGCTCCGGACGGCGGCGACGATCGGTTCCGGTGGCGTGGAAACTCCTGCAAGTACACACACGGTCAACTACGGCTCCCGGAATAATAAACGCGTGCGCGTACGCGGCGATCTGCAGGGCGCAGTTGGCGGCGGCGGATGGAGACGCGGAGCACGGGAACGGAAAGAGGGCGGCGAGACGAACCCGGCAACAGACGCGGCGATAGCCGACGACGACCGGAGGCGGCGGCGCACGGCGCGGAAGGCGGCTACGGCGGACGTGCTCGCGCCTGGAAGCGCGCACGCAGGGAGATGGCGGCGGCGGGGTTGGGTTGCGTGCACGGGAACCGAGGCCAGGGGTGGGGCCCTCCTTAAAAAGTCCCTCGCGCGCAGAAAAGAAAAAAGAAAAGAAAAAAATTCCTGAACCGAATCGGTCCGCAGTTGGACTCTGTTTCGGAAATCTGTCCGGATTTTTGGACCGTTTTCCGGCGGTTTACTAAAACGTCCGAGTGTTTTGCATACGAACTCCGATAGGAGAGATTTTCGCGCCTACGGGTTCGTATCGTCGAGGGGAACAACCTTCAGTCGAAGTTTGAGTGAAAGCTCGAACCTACAGGGGTGGTTGTTGCAAGTCCCTCTAAAGCTCCCCGCAGGAACCACGAAGCGAAGTAGAAACGGGGTTTTGCAAATAGCGTTTCGTCGATCCTCTCTACTCGACGGTAATGCATGGAAAGATATGATGCGATGCAATGAATGATATGCAAGACCAGATCTAAAATTTGGGATGTGACAATAGAACACACATGCAATGACTCTAGTACTAGTTTTAGTATAAGAACACACATACAATGACTCTAGTGGGTCCACATGTAGTTTGTGAAAAGAACACACATGCAATGACCACTGGTTGATCCATATGTGGTTTGTGGAAAAAAAACACATGCAATGAGTCTAGTGGATCCATGTGTGGTTTGTGGAAAAGAACACACATGCAATGAGTCTAGTGCTGATTTTAGTATAAGAACACACATGCAATGACTCTAGTGGGTCCACATGTGGTTTGTGAAAAGAACACACATGCAATAACCACTGGTTGATTCATATGTGGTTTTTGGAAAAGAACACACATGCAATGAACACTGGTGGATCCATGTGTGGTTTGTGGAAAGAACACACATGCAATGACTCTAGTGCTGGTTTTAGTATAAGAACACACAAGCAATGACTCTAGTGGGTCCATATGTGATTTGTGGAAAGAACACACATGCAATGACACTGGTTGATCCATGTGTGGTTTGTGGAAAAAACACACATGAAATGAGTCTAGTGGTTGATCCATGTGTGGTTTGTGGAAATAACACACATGCAATGACTCTAATGGATCCATAAGTGGTTTGTGGAAAAGAACACACGTGCAATGACCTCTGGTTGATCCATATGTGATTTTTGGAAAAGAACACACATGCAATGAACACTGGTGGATCCATAAGTGGTTTGTGGAAAGAACACACATGCAATGACATCGGTTGATCCATATGTGGTTTGTGGAAAGAACACACGTGCAATGACTCTAGTGCTGGTTTTAGTATATGAACACACATACAATGACTCTAGAGGGTCCACATGTAGTTTGTGAAAAGAACACACATGCGATGACCACTGGTTGATCCTTAAGTTGTTTGTGGAAAAGAACACACATGCAATGAACACTGGTGGATCCATGTGTGGTTTGTGGAAAAGAACACACATGCAATGACACTGGTGGATCCGTAGGTGGATTGTGAAAAGAACACACATGCAATGACACTGGTGGATCCATATGTGGTATGTGAAAAGAATACACATTTCAATGACTCTGGTTGTTGTTAGTCAAAAGAACACACATGCAATGACACTGGTGGATCCATAGGTGGATTGTGAAAAGAGCACACATGCAATGACACTAGTGGATCCATATGTGGTATGTGAAAAGAACACACATTCAATGACTCCAGTTGTTGTTAGTAAAAAGAACACACATGCAATGACACTGGTGGATCCATGTGTGGATTCTGAAAAGAACACACATGAAATGACACCGGTGGATCCATATGTGGTATGTGAAAAGAACACACATGCAATGACTCTGGTTGTTGTTAGTAAAAAGCACACACATGCAATGACACTGGTGGATCTATGTGTGGTCTCTGAAGAGAACACAGATGCAATGACTCTAACGGATCCATAAGTGGTTTATGGAAAAGAACACACATGCAATGACCACTGGTTGATCCATATGCGGTTTGTGGAAAGAACACACATGCAATGACACTGGTTGATCCATGTGTGGTTTGTGAAAAGAACACACATGCAATGCCACTGGTTGATCTGTGTGTGGTTTGTGGATAGAACACACATGCAATGACTCTAGTGCTAGTTTTAGTATAAGAACACATATACAATGACTCTAGTGGGCCCACATGTAGTTTGTGAAATGAACACACATGCAATGACACTGGTTGATCCATGTGTGGTTTGTGAAAAGAACACACATGCAATGACACTGGTTGATCCATGTGTGGTTTGTGGATAGAACACACATGCAATGACTCTAGCACTAGTTTTAGTATAAGAACACACATACAATGACTCTAGTGGGCCCACATGTAGTTTGTGAAAATAACACACATGCAATGACCACTGGTTGATCCATATGTGGTTTGTGGAAAATAACACACATGCAATGAGTCTAGTGGATCCATGTGTGGTTTGTGGAAAAGAACACACATGCAATGAGTCTAGTGCTGGTTTTAGTATAAGAACACACATGCAATGACTCTAGTGGATCCACATGTGGTTTGTGAAAAGAATACACATGCAATGACCACTGGTTGATCCATATATATGGTTTTTGGAAAAGAACACACATGCAATGAACACTGGTGGATCCATGTGTGGTTTGTGGAAAGAAGACACATGCAATGACTCTAGTGCTGGTTTTAGTATAAGAACACACACACAATGACTCTAGTGGGTCCATATGTGATTTGTGGAAAGAACACACATGTAATGACACTGGTTCATCCATGTGTGGTTTGTGGAAAGAACACACATGCAATGACTCTAGTGGTTGATCCATGTGTGGTTTGTGGAAATAACACACATGCAATGACTCTAATGGATCCATAAGTGGTTTGTGGAAAAGAACACACGTGCAATGACCACTGGTTGATCCATATGTTGTTTTTAGAAAAGAACACACATGCAATGAACACTGGTGGATCCATAAGTGGTTTGTAGAAAGAACACACATGCAATGACACTAGTTGATCCATATGCGGTTTGTGGAAAAGAACACACATGCAATGAGTCCAGTGGATCCTTGTGTGGTTTGTGGAAAAGAACACACATGCAATGAGTCTAGTGCTGGTTTTAGTATAAGAACACACATGTAATGACTCTAGTGGGTCCACATGTGGTTTGTGAAAAGAACACACATGCAATGAACACTGGTTGATCCATATGTGGTTTTTGGAAAAGAACACACATGCAATGAACACTGGTGGATCCATGTGTGGTTTGTGGAAAGAACACACATGCAATGACTCTAGTGCTGGTTTTAGTATAAGAACACACACGCAATGACTCTAGTGGGTCCATATGTGATTTGTGGAAAGAACCACACATGCAATGACACTGGTTGATCCATGTGTGGTTTGTGGAAATAAAAGACATGCAATGGCTCCTAGTGGTTGATCCATGTGTGGTTTGTGGAAATAACACACATGCCATGACTCTAATGGATCCATAAGTGGTTTGTGGAAAAGAACACACGTGCAATAACCACTGGTTGATCCATATGTGGTTTTTGGAAAAGAACACACATGCAATGAACACTGGTGGATCCATAAGTGGTTTGTGGAAAGAACACACATGCAATGACACTGGTTGATCCATATGTGGTTTTTCGAAAGAACACACGTGCAATGACTCTAGTGCTGGTTTTAGTATAAGAACACACATACAATGACTCTAGTGGGTCCACATGTAGTTTGTGAAAAGAACACACATGCGATGACCACTGGTTGATCCATAAGTTGTTTGTGGAAAAGAACACACATGCAATGAACACTGGTGGATCCATTTGTGGTTTGTGGAAAAGAACACACATGCAATGACACTGGTGGATCCATAGGTGGATTGTGAAAAGAACACACATGCAATGACACTGGTGGATCCATATATGGTATGTGAAAAGAACACACATTTCAATGACTCTGGTTGTTGTTTGTAAAAAGAACACACATGCAATGACACTGGTGGATCCATAGGTGGATTGTGAAAAGAGCACACATGCAATGACACTAGTGGATCCATATGTGGTATGTGAAAAGAACACACATGCAATGACTCCAGTTGTTTTAGTAAAAAGAACTCACATGCAATGACATCGGTGGATCCATATGTGGTATGTGAAAAGAACACACATGCAATGACTCTGGTTGTTGTTAGTAAAAAGCACACACATGCAATGACACTGGTGGATCCATGTGTGGTCTCTCAAGAGAACACACATGCAATGACTCTAATGGACCCATAAGTGGTTTGTGGAAAAGAACACACATGCAATGACCACTGGTTGATCCATATGTGTTTTGTGGAAAGAACACACATGCAATGACACTGGTTGATCCATGTGTGGTTTGTGAAAAGAACACACAAGCAATGATACTGGTTGATCCGTGTGTGGTTTGTGGATAGAACACACATGCAATGACTCTAGTGCTAGTTTTAGTATAAGAACACACATACAATGACTCTAGTGGGTTCACATGTAGTTTGTGAAAAGAACACACATGCAATGACCACTGGTTGATCCATATGTGGTTTGTGGAAAAGGACACACATGCAATGAGTCTAGTGGATCCATATGTGGTTTGTGGAAAAGAACACACATGAAATGAGTCTAGTGCTGATTTTAGTATAAGAACACATATGCAATGACTCTAGTGGGTCCACATGTTGTTTGTGAAAAGAACACAAGTGCAATGACCACTGGTTGATCCATATGTGGTTTTTACAAAAGAACACACATGCAATGAACACTGGTGGATCCATGTGTGGTTTGTGGAAAGAACACACATGCAATGACTCTAGTGTTGGTTTTAGTATAAGAATGCACAAGCAATGACTCTAGTGGGTCCATATGTGATTTGTGGAAAGAACACACATGCAATGACTGGTTGATCCATATGTGGTTTGTGGAAAGAACACACATGCAATGACTCTAGTGGTTGATCCATGTGTGGTTTGTGGAAATAACACACATGCAATGACTCTAATGGATCCATAAGTGGTTTGTGGAAAAGAACACACGTGCAATGACCACTGGTTGATCCATATGTGGTTTCTGGAAAAGAACACACATGTAATGAACACTGGTGGATCCATAAGTGGTTTGTGGAAAGAACACACATGCAATGATACTGGTTAATCCATATGTTGTTTGTGGAAAGAACACACGTGCAATGACTCTAGTGCTAGTTTTAGTATAAGAACACACATACAATGACTCTAGTGGGTCCACATGTAGTTTGTGAAAAGAACACACATGCGATGACCACTGGTTGATCCATAAGTTGTTTGTGGAAAAGAACAAACATGCAATGAACACTGGTGGATCCATGTGTGGTTTGTGGAAAAGAACACACATGCAATGACACTAGTGGTTTCATAGGTGGATTGTGAAAAGAGCACACATGCAATGACACTGGTGGATCCATATGTGGTATGTGAAAAGAACACACATTTCAATGACTCTGGTTGTTGTTAGTAAAAAGAACACACATGCAATGACACTGTTGGATCCATAGGTGGATTGTGAAAAGAGCACACATGCAATGACACCGGTGGATCCATATGTGGTATGTGAAAAGAACACACATGCAATGACTCCAGTTGTTGTTAGTCAAAAGAACACACATGCAATGACACTGGTGGATCCATGTGTGGATTGTGAAAAGAACACACATGCAGTGACACCGGTGGATCCATATGTGGTATGTGAAAAAAATACACATGCAATGACTCTGGTTATTGTTAGTAAAAAGAACACACATGCAATGACACTGGTGGATCCATGTGTTGTCTCTGAAGAGAACACACATGCAATGACTCTAATGGATCCATAACTGGTTTGTGGAAAAGAACACACATGAAATGACCACTGGTTGATCCATATGTGGTTTGTGGAAAGAACACACATGCAATGACACTGGTTGATACATGTTTGGTTTGTGAAAAGAACACACATGCAATGACACTAGTTGATCCCTGTGTGGTTTGTGGATAGAACACACATGCAATGACTCTAGTGCTAGTTTTAGTATAACAACACACATACAATGACTCTAGTGGGTCCACATGTAGTTTGTGAAAAGAACACACATGCAATGACCACTGGTTGATCGATATGTTGTTTTTGGAAAAGAACACACATGCAATGAGTCTAGTGGATCCATGTGTGGTTTGTGGAAAACAATACACATGCAATAAGTCTAGTGCTGGTTTTAGTATAAGAACACACATGCAATGACTCTAGTGGGTCCACATGTGCTTTGTGGAAAGAACACACATGCAATGACCACTAGTTGATCCATATGTGGTTTTTGGAAAAGAACACACATGCAATGAACACTAGTGGATCCATGTGTGGTTTGTGGAAAGAACACACATGCAATGACTCTAGTGCTGGTTTTAGTATAAGAACACACAAGCAATGACTCTAGTGGGTCCATATGTGCTTTGTGGAAAGAACACACATTCAATGACACTGGTTGATCCATGTGTGGTTTGTGGAAAGAACACACATGCAATGACTCTAGTGGTTGATCCATGTGTGGTTTGTGGAAATAACACACAAGCAATGACTCTAATGGATCCATAAGTGGTTTGTGGAAAAGAACACACGTGCAATGACCACTAGTTGATCCATATGTGGTTTTTGGAAAAGAACACACATGCAATGAACACTGGTGGATCCATATGTGGTTTGTGGAAAGAACACACATACAATGACACTGGTTGATCCATATGTGGTTTGTGGAAAGAACACACGTGCAATGACTCTAGTGCTGGTTTTAGTATAAGAACACACATACAATGACTCTAGTTGGTCCACATGTAGTTTGTGAAAAGAACACACATGCGATGACCACTGGTTGATCCATAAGTTGTTTGTGGAAAAGAACACACAAGCAATGAACACTGGTGGATCCATGTGTGGTTTGTGGAAAAGAACACACATGCAATGACACTGGTGGATCCATGTGTGGATTGTGAAAAGAACACACATGAAGTGACACCGGTGGATCGATATGTGGTATGTGAAAAGAACACACATGCAATGACTCTGGTTGTTGTTAGTAAAAAGAACACACATGCAATGACACTTGTGGATCCATGTGTGGTCTCTGAAGAGAACACACATGCAATGACTCTAATGGATCCATAAGTGGTTTGTGGAAAAGAACACACATGCAATGACCACTGGTTGATCCATATGTGGTTTGTGGAAAGAACACACATACAATTACACTGGTTGATCCATGTGTGGTTTGTGAAAAGAACACACATGCAATGACACTGGTCGATCCATGTGTGGTTTGTGGATAGAACACACATGTAATGACTCTAGTGCTAGTTTTAGTATAAGAACACACATACAATGACTCTAGTGGGTCCACATGTAGTTTGTGAAGAACACACATGCAATGACCACTGGTTCATCCATATGTGGTTTGTCGAAAAGAACACACATGCAATGAGTCTAGTGGATCCATGTGTGATTTGTGGAAGAGAACACACATGCAATGAGTCTAGTGGGTCCACATGTGGTTTGTGAAAAGAACACACATGCAATGACCACTGGTTGATCCATATGTGGTTTTTGGAAAAGAACACACATGCAATGAACACTAGTGGATCCATGTGTGGTTTGTGGAAAGAACACACATGCAATGACTCTACTGCTAGTTTTAGTATAAGAACACACAAGCAATGACTCTAGTGGGTCCATATGTACTTTGTGGAAAGAACACACATGCAATGACACTGGTTGATCCATGTCTGGTTTGTGGAAAGAACACACATGCAATGACTCTAGTGGTTCATCCATGTGTGGTTTGTGGAAATAACACACATGCAATGACTCTAATGGATCCATAAGTGGTTTGTGGAAAGAACACACATGCAATGACACCGGTTGATCCATATGTGGTTAGTGGAAAGAACACACGTGCAATGACTCTAGTGCTGGTTTTAGTATATGAACACACATACAATGACTCTAGAGGGTCCACGTGTAGTTTGTGAAAAGAACACACATTCGATGACCACTGGTTGATCCATAAGTTGTTTGTGGAAAAGAACACACATGCAATGAACACTGGTGGATCCATGTGTGGTTTGTGGAAAAGAACACACATGCAATGACACTGGTGGATCCATAGGTGGATTGTGAAAAGAACACACATGCAATGACACTGGTGGATCCATATGTGGTATATGAAAAGAACACACATTTCAATGACTCTGGTTGTTGTTAGTAAAAAGAACACACATGCAATGACACTGGTGGATCCATAGGTGGATTGTGAAAAGAGCACACATGCAATGACACCGGTGGATCGGAAAGAACACACATGCAATGACTCCAGTTGTTGTTAGTAAAAAGAACACACATGCAATGACACTGCTGGATCCATGTGTGGATTTTGAAAAAAACACACATGCAATGACACCGGTGGATCCATATATGGTATGTGAGAAGAACACACATGCAATGACTTTGGTTGTTGTTAGTAAAAAGCACACACATGCAATGACACTGGTGGATCCATGTGTGGAATCTGAAGAGAACACACATGCAATGACTCTAATGGATCCATAAGTAATTTGTGGAAAAGAACACACATGCAATGACCACTGGTTGATCCATATGTGGTTTGTGGAAAGAACACACATGCAATGACACTGGTTCATCCATGTGTGGTTTGTGAAAAGAACACACATGCAATGACACTGGTTGATTCATGTGTGGTTTGTGGATAAAACACACATGCAATGACTCTAGTGCTAGTTTTAGTATAAGAACACACATACAATGACTCTAGTTGGTCCACATGTAGTTTGTGAAATGAACACACATGCAATGACCACTGGTTGATCCATATGTGGTTTGTCGAAAAGTACACACATGCAATGAGTCTAGTGGATCCATGTGTGGTTTGTGGAAAAGAACACACATGCAATGAGTCTAGTGCTTCTTTTAGTATAAGAACACACATGCAATGACTCTAGTGGGTCCATATGTGGTTTGTGAAAACAACACACATGCAATGACCACTGGTTGATCCATATGTGGTTTCTGCAAAAGAACAGCCATGCAATGAACACTAGTGGATCCATGTGTGGTTTGTGGAAAGAACACACATGCAATGACTCTAGTACTGGTTTTAGTATAAGAGCACACACGCAATGACTCTAGTGGGTCCATATGTGATTTGTGGAAAGAACACACATGCAAACTGGTAGATCCATGTGTGGTTTGTGGAAAGAACACACATGCAATGACTCTAGTGGTTGATCCATGTGTGGTTTGTGGAAATAACACACATGCAATGACTCTAATGGATCCATAAGTGGTTTGTGGAAAAGAACACACGTGCAATGACCCCTGGTTGATCCTTATGTGGTTTTTGGAAAAGAACACAGATGCAATGAACACTGGTGGATCCATAACTGGTTTGTGGAAAGAACACACATGCAATGACACTGGTTGATCCATATGTGGTTTGTGGAAAGAACACACGTGCAATGACTCTAGCGCTGGTTTTAGTATAAGAACACACATACAATGATTCTAGCGGGTCCACATGTAGTTTGTGAAACGAACACACATGCGATGACCACTGGTTGATCCTTAAGTTGTTTGTGGAAAAGAACACACATGCAATGAACACTGGTGGATCCATGTGTGGTTTGTGGAAAAGAACACACATGCAATGACACTGGTGGATCCATAGGTGGATTGTGAAAAGAACACACATGAAATGACACTGGTGCATCCATATGTGTTATGTGAAAAGAACACACATTTCAATGACTCTGGTTGTTATTAGTAAAAAGAACACACATGCAATGACACTGGTGGATCCATAGGTGGATTGTGAAAAGAGCACACATGCAATGACACCGGTGGATCCATATGTGGTATGTGAAAAGAACACACATGCAATGACTCTAGTTGTTGTTAGTAAAAAGAACACACATGCAATGACACTGCTGGATCCATGTGTGGATTTTGAAAAAAACACACATGCAATGACACCGGTGGATCCATATATGGTATGTGAGAAGAACACACATGCAATGACTCTGGTTGTTGTTAGTAAAAAGCACACACATGCAATGACACTGGTGGATCCATGTGTGGAATCTGAAGAGAACACACATGCAATGACTCTAATGGATCCATAAGTAATTTGTGGAAAAGAACACACATGCAATGACCACTGGTTGATCCATATGTGGTTTGTGGAAAGAACACACATGCAATGACACTGGTTCATCCATGTGTGGTTTGTGAAAAGAACACACATGCAATGACACTGGTTGATTCATGTGTGGTTTGTGGATAAAACACACATGCAATGACTCTAGTGCTAGTTTTAGTATAAGAACACACATACAATGACTCTAGTTGGTCCACATGTAGTTTGTGAAATGAACACACATGCAATGACCACTGGTTGATCCATATGTGGTTTGTGGAAAAGAACACACATGCAATGAGTCTAGTGGATCCATGTGTGGTTTGTGGAAAAGAACACACATGCAATGAGTCTAGTGCTGGTTTTAGTATAAGAACACACATGCAATGACTCTAGTGGGTCCACATGTGGTTTGTGAAAAGACCACACATGCAATGACCACTAGTTGATCCATATGTGGTTTTTGGAAAACAACACACATGCAATGAACACTGGTGGATCCATGTGTGGTTTGTGGAAAAAACACACATGCAATGACTCTAGTGCTGGTTTTAGTATAAGAACACACAAGAAATGACTCTAGTGGGTCCATATGTGATTTGTGGAAAGAACAGACATGCAATGACACTGGTTGATCCATGTGTGGTTTGTGGAAAGAACACACATGCAATGACTCTAGTGGTTG
This sequence comes from Avena sativa, assembly GCA_916181665.1. Lineage (NCBI taxonomy): Eukaryota > Viridiplantae > Streptophyta > Magnoliopsida > Poales > Poaceae > Avena > Avena sativa. Next base: position 434,850,837 of record OV702289.1, read on the forward strand.
ATCCATGTGTGGTTTGTGGAAATAACACACATGCACTGACTCTAATGGATCCATAAGTGGTTTGTCGAAAATAACACACGTGCAATCACCACTAGTTAATCCATATGTGGTTTTTGGAAAAGAACACACATGCAATGAACACTGGTGGATCCATAAGTGGTTTGTGGAAATAACACACATGCAATGACACTGGTTGATCCATATGTGGTTTGTGGAAAGAACACACATGCAATGACTCCAGTTGTTGTTAGTAAAAAGAACACACATGCAATTACACTCGTGGATCTATATGTGGTATGTGAAAAGAAAACACATTTTAATGACTCTGGTTGTTGTTAGTAAAAAGAACACACATGCAATGACACTGGTGGATCCATAGGTGGATTGTGAAAAGAGCACACATGCAATGACACCGGTGGATCCATATGTGGTATGTGAAAAGAACACACATGCAATGACTCCAGTTGTTGTTGGTAAAAAGAACACACATGCAATGACACTGGTGGATCCGTGTGTGGATTGTCAAAAGAACACACATGCAATGACACCGTTGGATCCATATGTGGTATGTGAAAAGAACACACATGCAATGACTCTGGTTGTTGGTAGTAAAAAGAACACACATGCATTGACACTGGTGGATCCATGTGTGGTCTCTGAAGAGAAGACACATGCAATGACTCTAATGGATCCATAAGTGGTTTGTGGAAAAGAACACACATGCAATGACCACTGGTTGATCCATATGTGGTTTGTGGAAAGAACACACATGCAATGACACTGGTTGATCCATGTGTGGTTTGTGAAAAGAACACACATGCAATGACACTGGTTGATCCATGTGTGGTTTGTGGATAGAACACACATGAAATGACTCTAGTGCTAGTTTTAGTATAAGAACACACATACAATGACACTAGTGGGTCCACATGTAGTTTGTGAAAAGAACACACATGCAATGACCACTGATTGATCCATGTGTGGTTTGTGGAAAAGAACACACATGCAATGAGTCTAGTGCTGGTTTTAGTATAAGAACACACATGCAATGACTCTAGTGGGTCCACATGTGGTTTGTGAAAAGAACACACATGCAATGACCACTGGTTGATCCATATGTAGTTTTTGGAAAAGAACACACATGCAATGAACACTGGTGGATCCATGCGTGGTTTGTGGAAAGAACACACATGCAATGACTCTAGTGCTGGTTTTAGTATAAGAACACACAAGCAATGACTCTAGTGGGTCCATATGTGATTTGTGGAAAGAACACACATGCAATGACACTGGTTGATCCATGTGTGGTTTGTGGAAATAACACACATGCAATGACTCTAATGGATCCATATGTGGTTTGTGGAAAAGAACACACGTGCAATGACCACTGGTTGATCCATATGTGGTTTTTGGAAAAGAACACACATGCAATGAACACTGGTGGATCCATAAGTGGTTTTTGGAAAGAACACACATGCAATGACACTAGTTGATCCATATGTGGTTTGTGAAAAGAACACACGTGCAATGACTCTAGTGCTGGTTTTAGTATAAGAACACACATACAATGACTCTAGTGGGTCCACATGTAGTTTGTGAACAGAACACACATGCAATGACCACTGGTTGATCCATACGTTGTTTGTGGAAAAGAACACACATGCAATTAACACTGGTGGATCCATGTGTGGTTTGTGGAAAAAGAACACACATGCAATGAGTCTGGTGCTGGTTTTAGTATAAGAACACACATGCAATGGCTCTGGTGGGTCCACATGTGGTTTGTGAAAAGAACACAGATGCAATGACCACTGGTTGATCCATATGTGGTTTGTGGAAAAGAACACACATGTAATGAACACTGGTGGATCCATAAGTGGTTTGTGGAAAGAACACACATGGAGTGACTTTAATGCTGGTTTTAGTTTAAGAACACATATGGATCCATATGTGGTTTGTGGAAAAGAACACACATGCAATAACCACTGATTGATCCATAAGTGGTTTGTGGAAAGAACACACATGCAGTGAACACTGGTTGATCCATGTGTGGTTTGTGAAAACAACACACATGCAATGCCATTGGTTGATCCATATGTGGTTTGTGGAAAGAACACATATGCAATGACACTGGTTGATCCAAATGTGGTTTATGACAGGAACACACATGCAATAACTCTTGTGGATACATATGTGGTTTGTGGAAAGAACACACATGCATTGAACTCTAGTGGATCTATCTTGGCATAATTTGATGTATGCCACGATGCATTTCATTGTAAAAGACACCCAGTTTCCATTTTTATACTACTCAGCTTTGCCCTTGGTTTTTTGATACTACCTAGTTTTGCCCCCCTCTCTATCTCTTTCGTAGAAGCCCAAACCTATGCCCACTCTGTCTGCTACGCCCTGATTGGTTGTCACAGTTGTCACGCGGATCGTGCGCACCAACCGTTGATCCCGTGTGATCCAACGAGGCTCATTGCACATGGCGTGCCCTTCAAAGGACAGCGCGAGACATCACAGACGTCTCCCTCAATGAGACTTCTACAAGAAGGAACACGATGTCGTCCATGGAAAAAGTCGTCGAGTGGTCATGTCATGTTTAATCTAGTCTGCAAAGGCTACAAGTCTACTGCACGGCAACTGGTCATCCATGGACCACTGGCTATACCATTTTTACTACGCAGCGCGCCTGCACTCTCACTTCCGTCAGGCCCCCACCACACGAACCTTCTACGTGGCAGCCGCAGCCGGAAGAGCTGCCAACCAGGGCCCTCGAGGAGGCCTAAACGTCCCCGCATTAAAACCCAGACTACTCTCTCTTCCCTATCGGGTCCTCCATTCGCACTCATCCACTACTCTCTCTTCCCTATCCAGCAAAACCCCACAATCTTGAATGTACTTGCATGAACCTTCTCCATGAAACCAGTGCGTGGGGGTGAGTGTCCGGGCATCGCCGCCGGGTGGTTCTTCACGCGGCAGATCTGGAGGAGAATCACACAACACAGGCCGAGGAGGACGTGCAGTTCAACCCCTTGGGGGACCATGTGCACGCCGGTGCTGACGACTTCGGAGGCGTCGATGAGGGCGCGAAGTTCGACAAACACGCTCCACTCGTGTACCTGGAGGTACATCTATTTCTACATGTTTCATATTTTCTGCTCGAGCTTAATCTATCCTGGCATCCTAAAAAAATATAGTCCTAATGATTAGATGCAACATACGAACCGGTACATGGAGAGATCTAGTATGTTCTAAATGAATCCACATTATTTATTTAATAATAAGTTACCATGAACACAAACCACATTAATTTAGGAGCGAGCTGGGGAGACGGCCGTAATGAACTGCTGAACCTGTATAGACATGTTATTGCATCGAAATTAACTTGGAATGGTGGAAGGAATATATATTTATTATTTTGCTCATTTCGGTTTGTATTCCATACATTACAGGTGTATTCAAGTGAGATGGACTCTGACAAGGAGACCAGGGACAACAAGAGCCGCCATGTCATGAAGAAGCTCAAGAGCGGGATAATCCCTTTCCGCACTCGACTTGGGGAGCTCAGGTGCCCTTTCTGTAAGAAAGGAGTCAACCCGAGGATTGCCAGCTTGATTCCACATGCGGTTAGCATCGGTAAAATCCCGGCTAGTAAACACAAGTCGGCGACCAAGGCTAAGCACGCTGCTTATGGCATGTTCTTGAGGGAGTATGTCAAGACCGGCCTAGTGTCCCCTTACTTAGGAATCAGCAACTTCTAGCCGACCAACCCCGTCACTGTGCTGGCCCGGCCACTAATAATATTTAGTTCTCTTACCGTATCTAGACCCTTAAACTATGGGGATTTCTATTTTCGTACCCTTCAAAATATATTCAAGTTCATTTGTTTATGTTGTTAAAGTTCCGGTGGCATACTCGTTATTTTGCATGGATAGAGGGGTGCCCCCGACAGATATAAGGGTTATCATGTCTGCTAGTTCATAGAGGATCAACGGTTGGTGGGCAAAACCTAGTACAACTGAATCCCCATGGTTAGACACGAGGGAAAAAAACGTGACTCACGGTACGCGTGTGCGGTGCACGGGACGGTAGCGGACACGTGTGGCCGTGCACGGTGCATTAGCGTATGCGGTGCACGGTAGTGCAACGAAACATCGCTTCCCTTCTCCTTTAATAGAGGCCTCCCCACTCCCACTCATCACACACTCGCTCACTCAACCGTCTCCACTGTCCCATCATCTTCTGCAAACGCCCAACAAAACCCCAACCACGTCGGCGATGGAGAAGATCGACGCAGTGGCCATCGGCGCCTCCAAGGCCGCCAGCGAGGAGCCCCCGTCCCCATCCCTGCATCCGCCATAGCCGCCAGCGAGGAGGCCCCTGCCGGTCTCAGACAGATCCCGCTCGGCTGGGACCCCTACGAGGAGGTTGTCTACATAAGGCCGGAGAACCCCTACAGCACCAGCATCGCCGACCCGTGGTCTGAGGTAACCAGGGTTTTCTCCTCTTCCCTTGTTCTTCCCCCGTTCCCATTGTTGGATGCTAGATCATATGTTATTAGGGCTCGGCTGTTCGTATTTTTACAGTAGCTAATCCTGTTGTGTTAGATCTCGATTTTCGATGAATCCCCATGTTCGTAGTTAGTATCAGTATTCGATTTGGTTTGATATTTGGGGAATAATCTGGAGATCTCAATCGGTTAATTTATGCAAAAAATAAATCCCGATAATCAAAGTATCTCAATCATGTCCTTATTTCACTCTACTGTTTTTTTTCCAACAGGAGGATAGCAGCGACCTCCGCAGCGACGACGAGGCCAAGGACACCAAGACTCGTCATGTGCTGAGGAGGCTAAAGTCCAGTCAGTACAACAACTTCTTCATCGACGACGTGTACAGGTGCCCATTCTGCCCAACCAGGAGGCTCCGCGGCACAGACTTCAACTCCCTCGTGAAGCATGCCGAGGACATGAGGACCTGCGGCAAGTCCTTGAACGTCCACGGCTTCAGGGCCAAGCACCAGGAGCTCGGTCTTCACCTCCGCAACCTCCAGAAGGTGGCTATCGAGGAGGGTCGCATGCCCCCGATCAGACCCAAGGTGCCCAAGGTCAAGGGGCTGGGCAACAAGAAGTGGAGGAGGCGCCAGAGGGAGGAGGCGGAAGCCCTCCTGGCAGAGGCCACGAGGGGCCACTGATCAGCTGCTGCTGCTGTAAAGCAGCTTCTTTTGTCTTGTCTGTGTTGAAGCAGTCCACTTCTTCTGCTGCTGAGCAGCCTAATTGTCAAACCTCGTTAAGTACCGTACTATATAACCTATATTAGCTGCTTTATCTACATCTACTCTGTTTACTGAATTTATTTATGGTGCTGGTTTGTTTTGCTGCTCTAGATTTGCTACCAGATTGGGGAAAACGATCGCAAAAGGAACAATGAATGAAGAGAGAAGCTGCTCTAGATTCCCTACCTTTTTGGGCAAAAAAACACAACTGTTAGAGAGAGAGGGGAAAAGGCGCTCTTAAAAAGGCCAAATAACAAAAAAAACTTCCACTTTAGGCGTCATGGCGCACGTAGCGGCCAAGCCTTTGACCAGACGACACCCCCTCCGAGCGCATGTGAGGGCTTCGGAATATCGGGAGGGCAAAAGTGAGGACAAACGAGACACAATGTTGCTATAGCTAAATCTGACAAAAAGCTGAATTTGGCTTTACCATGCAATTTGGATAGAGCTCCACAATGTAGCTATTCTAAATCCCTAAACTATGTGATGCGTTGAAACCTAATGCTTTTCCACCGACACGTGTGTTGCAAAGTTGCTTGATCGTGCATGCTTACACAAGTGGCCTACAGAGAAACTTATAGAAGCATGGGCAAACGAGCTTCATTTTGGCAAATTCAGGACAAGCTTTGCGCAATCGGCAGGCCTGATCGGCTGGGCGGCTGCCCCGAGGTGCAGGGATGCTAGGTCCATATCTATGCTTACACTTCTTAAGGAATTAATAATAACTGTACACTTCCTTCTGTCCTGTCACATTACGTCGTGTCAGCAGCGCGCACCCGCTGCGGATCGGCAACGGGACGGTGGTTTACGTGACCGGTCTCTGCCACGCCAAAGCCACGTCACACACCTGTCCCATCGTCTACCGGGACGGACGCTGAATTTAATCGCTAGGATTGGAAACCATCGGTGCTCGCCCGGTCAAACTTGCTTCCGTATGGGTATGACTGGAATATTGGTAAACGGAATTTAAGCATCGCTTTCCATCTCCTCAGCACATCACTGTGCAAAAATCCCCAACTCATTCCTTCCGCCGGCGTCGCCATAGCACATCACTGTGCAAAAATCCCCAACTCATTCCTTCCGCCGACGCCTCCACCTGGCCATACCACCGCAATAGATCACTCCACCTCCACGCCCAGTCCCAGCCATCGCTACCGACCCTAGGCCACCACCGCTGCATTAGCTGCTGCCATGGATGCAGAGTACGGTGTGTTCAGCAATGGGAGCGACTACACCGACGAGTACACCATCATCGCCCATGGCACCACCAAGCTGACGGTCATCCACACAAATGCGTCAACGGAGGTGGCCAAGGTCATCGCAATGTACGAGCGGTGGCTACAGGAGCCGATGGACAGGTACAACATCGTCAGCCTTGACCTCGAGTATACCAGAGATAGGAAGAGGACGGCGCTTTTACAACTGTCCATGCGCAACCACTGCCTACTATATCACGTATGTAGGGCCAAATCTGTATGCCCGGAGCTTCGCGAGTTCCTACACAGGAGGGAGATCTACTTCGCCAGCGTCGACATCAAGAACGACACTCCGAAGCTAGAATGGGATCTCCTCGTTCATGTCGTCAATCACGTCGATCTCCAATGTTTGTGGAGGTACCCGGATGGCGGTACGGGGAAAGACGGCATGGCTAGACTCGCTTCCGACATAATCAACCACGAGTACGCCGGCATGAAAATCGAGTTCCCGAAGCACTTGCATGAGCGATGGGAGTGGAGGCACCTGGATTACGATAGGATCAAGTACGCAGCCAGGGACGCGTATGTCTGCTACGAGATGCTCGACAGGATCTGGCGGGTGGGTGAGTGTGTTGTTTACCACTACTAGTTTCGCATTTCGTTCCTAGTTTTATCTCGCCTGTATTTTATCTCGCATGTATTTTCTAAGCATTCTGTGTGTAAGAACCAAGCTCGTATGATCCCTGTGCTATTAGCTACTTAACCTGTATAAATTACATTTCCCCTTTTGTATGCTCAACATTCATTCTTACAAATTCTGTCTGTGCCATTTGCATGCGGCAGAATCTAGGACTGACATGCATAAGGTGTGATACATTCATAAGTCATAACCAAACCCAGATTATAGATAAGGATACAGTCATAAACTAGATTATAGTTTGACAAAGGTAATACACAGCAGTTCGTAATTGCTCACATAGTGTACTTATGAAATAACATGTTTTTATAAACACAACAATCATGCACTAATAGTCTACATCCCAGCCTGTTGGAGAAGGCAGCCGATCCTAGGATGCCTTCGGTCGCTTGCCCCGGTTTGTAGATTCATCTACACTCCGGCATCTGGGACAAACAACCTGCCTTGGTGGTGGTTCAATGATGCGATGCCTGGAACGAGATTTTACAATCTGGCGGTACAGCTCGTGGCTAACATACCCGTCAATTGCAGCGCACTTCAGATTAGGTTCAGAAAGTGGCTTCTCCTCCTAGTAATCGTGCCCTAAACGCCTCCGCGAACATCTTGGCAATCTATCCTTCATATCAGCGTACCACAGGTCGATGAGTTCGGAGGCAAGAGCGGCCATCCTGGTCTTGCCGCCTTCGTCCCTGGGATCCAGTAAATTTCCTAGATGTCCACTCTGCACTCCTTTGGGATTCTAATGTTGAAAGTCGGGATTTCAAGAAGTTTACTATCATTCGTAATGTCAACACTGGTAAATGTTATGTGCTGGTTCACGAGAAAGTCATGAAACAGATCCCTCATGCTTTCGTCCCACCTGCATGAAAATGAATTCAGACAAATAATATAGCAATAACTTTTGCAAACAGACTGTTCAGGAACAAAAAGACAACAAAGTCTACCAGATCCCGTCAGCCCCCTTCTCGCAAAAAGGCTGGTATACGAGGACGTGCCCCTTCATGGAGAGTTGCACCACGCCGATCCTACGGCGATCGCGGCTGTACTCGAGGTCAAGACCTACGAACCTGTTTTCTTCGAATTGCAGCCAACTCGTGTAATTATTCAGAGTGTTCATCACCATTTGAGGGTCGGTGGTGTAGACGACATCGATCTTCTTCCTGCCATGTACTTCGATGTCGAAGTGCGTAGTTTCTTTCCTACCATCGTTATGGACGTCCGGAGCGTCCATGACTATAGGCAAGAGGGAAAGGATACGGAGGAAGAGGGTGATGCGGTGGTGGAGGAAATGGATGAGGCCGTGGAGGTGAAAGACGATGAGGCCGTGGAGGAGGAAATGAGACAGAGAAGTGAAAGATTGGAACCGCCCTTACCAATATCTAGAATGGTGCACGACCGTTCGTAGTAGGGTGAAGGTGGCGAAATACGGCAGTTTTACACGTCGACGCTAGCACTTCCTAAAATTTGTTCTGCGCCACTTGCATGCGGTGGAATCAATTGAAACGTAGGCACGTTTGCGCATGCCGACCTTCACTCACTGACAGGCGGGCCGCACATTTCCCTTTTACGATTTATTTTTTCGTTTCCTCTAGATAGTTCTGGTGCCCGCCCTCAATAATTACGCCCCCTTCTTGTCTTCCACGCGGACGAGAACCGGCGGCGACGGTTCCTTGCAGATTCACTCCCTACTCGAACAACTGCCCCCATCCCTGATTCCACCTCCTCTCGAATCCATCCGCCTCCTTATCACAACGCCTCCATTAATCTACCGGATTCCAGACTCCATTTTCCACTATGGGTAGAGCTTGGGGTAGCAGCAGGCTGAAGCGAAAGGCATGCGACGACGACGCGGATGGCCAGGGTGACCGCTACCGCGAGGATTGGGGATGGCCGAACCTCAACGCCGCGAACGTGCACAGGATCGCCTCGGAGTTGGACATCATCTCAGCTAGCCGCCTCGCTCGTTGCATCCCCGGCTACCGCGTGACGATGCGGAACATGGACAAACAACCGTTCAGCACGCTAGGCCTTCTTTACCCTAATAACAGCAAATGGCCAGACGACCGCGATGGCCACGTAAGTTCCAGTATCTAGGTTATTCGTTCAGTCATATCATTGATTCATATGTGCTGAACTCTCATCGGAATCCTATGTTCCTTTCGTCGAATGTGTTGTGTGCACGCGCGGTTTGAACAAATCAAACCATTTAAGACTATTCTGTATAGCAGAAGCTCTACTCGTACCTGATATTCTGGTATTTTCGTAGTGACACAGTCTTACTTTAGGTGATAGACGAGTTGTCAATTTTGATTTTGCAATGGAATGCCTTCTATGTGATATTCTGTTTCCTAAAATAAAAACAAGTAGATTAGACTTATGCCCCGAGCTGTTTAATTATAATCATCGTTAGGAGTTTGTTCTGGGGGCTCTGCTACTACTCCATATATTGAGTATCTTCGTAGTGACACAGGCACAATTTAGGCGATATCTGAGGAGACACTCGTATTTAGGCGATATTTTGTGTACTTTAATCTGGAGTCCTAGTTGTCAAATTGTATCTCCAATGGAATCCATGCTAGTTTATTGTACCAACTGACAACAAACTTTGCAGAATATTCATGCAAAACTGATGCTGCTGGATAAGTGGTCCGAATCAGTAGTGGTGAATATCAAGGAAGAAGAAGAGACGGAAATGGAAGATGACCAGAACTGGGTGGGTGGCAACAGCGAGTGGCTGGTCCTTTTATGACAGGATGGCAGTACTTGGACTCTAAAAAATGGCTACCGATCGAAGAGACTTGTAGTGCCATCTTTGAAGGGTGTCGGCATTACTACATTCAACAGCGGGTGGCCGCCGCCCATTTCCGAATTCGCTTACAGGTTCAACATGGCAGAACTTGACCTCGTGAAGGTAAAACTCCCACATATACCGCGGGAGGTGGCGTGGAAGAACTAGGAGTACGACCTCTTAGCGTTGCTCGACAAGGAAATCACATTCATTAGATGCCCAGAAGACAAGGAATGGACAGTCTTGCACGACAACTTCCTGCGGCCGGAGAAGTATGTCGACGCCGTCTTCACCTACGGCCACTCTTCGTACAGATCGCAACACATTTATGCGGTCACTGAACCTAGTGGCGACGTGCATGTTTGGTTGCCGTCCATTTGGGGTGAGTCATGGTGTCATATAACATGTAAAATCCCATTCAAAATTCTGATTACTGACTGTTAGTAACACACAGGTACCCACGCAGCCCCGTGCATCATTCCAGCTCCGGTCATCGAAGATGTAGTAGCAGATGCTGAACTTGGGACACGGCGGTGGTTCCTAGCACCTCTCGGAGACAACACAAAACAAGATGATGAACTCTTGTGGATTCATATCAGGGGAGCACTAAACAGTGTTGGTGATACAATAGAACATATGGGGACACAACTTTCTTCATACCCATCGCTACGGTGTCACGTTTTCTCGAGGTCCGCATGCCCATCCGAAGACCCAGTAGAGCAAGTCTAGAGCAGAGTCAACAATCTGAAGGGACAATCTGTGTTTCTTGGCATCAACTACCCTTTCTTTGTCAGAGCCCCTGGAGCTATTGAACCTGTAATTGCTCAGGCAGCCTTGGCCCTTGATGCTGCTGCTGCTGGTGGTGGTGGTGTTGGTGGTGGTGGAGCTGACGAAGAACTAGCTGCTGCTGCTCCTGGTGGTGTTGGTGTTGGTGGTGGTGGAGCTGAAGAAGAACTAGCTGTTGCTGCTCCTGGTGAAGCTGACAAAATACTTAGTGATGCTACTGCTGGTGAAGCTGACGAAATACGTGCTAATGCTGCTGCTGGTGAAGCTGACGAAATACCTGCTGAGGCTGCTGCCGGAGTCCAGGAAGAACATGCTGGTGTTGTTGCTGAGGTGCCAGCACTTCTACTGTTGATAGGTTGATAGGGACTGTGTGTTTGATGCACACTCACGCGCCTATCATGTTGACACTCTAGATCCGACCTGGAGCCAAATCCACGTCGGGGGGAGGGGGCCTACAATTGGCTCATCAGTGGGGTTGTACTATTTGAAGGAGAATGAAAGACGGCCAAACGCAGCATTCTGGTTCGTTCCGACGATACCACCAGCTCTAGGGACCTAGTGCTCATACTGGCAGATCCGATGAACCATTTGTCTTTATCTTTATCATTACTTATGCTTATGTGTGTAAAGACTAAGCTGTGCTTATTTGTGTAAGACTAAGTTAGGCCTAACTGCGTAATATTCAGTGAAGCCAGCTTTTCTTTCCACGCCCATAACAACTGAATTGCAGCATAGAACATACAAATGTAATGTGCATACCAGGCATTTTTGCTCAGGATAACAACCACTTCAAGCAAATGATACATCGTGTACGCATTTGAACGCATCACTAGAATGTGCCACCTATTGATGATTGATGACATGGATCTAGCTTTTCTGCGCTTATTTGCATTGAATCGCTCATTGATTTGTTCACATATTTTTTGGCAATGGCTGATGAACTCCACTCTCTTGGTAACTTGCTTCGTCAGTGAGCACTTGTTGATGCAATGCAAAGTACAGAACATGGTCGTCATTGTCATTCCATTTAGGTTCTCTATGTTTCGTCATCACGGAGCTACTAATTTCAAATGAAAATCTAGTAAACAATATATGTGTACATTGTTAGAGTATGCTATGGCCATGGTACATACATGTTTTTCTACAATCACAAGAAGAAAACTTGATGCATTTTCACCTTGTTGGCATTGTGCCGAACTGGGTGGATGTGGCTTTAGGGTTCGGAGAGGAAGGTGTCGTGGCTGGTGCGTGTGCGACCATGGCGACGGCGAACTCGGATTCTAGAGCAGACCAATAGGACCGAGCATGGTCGGCATGGTGAAAGATCTCACTCGGGAATGAATTCCCGTCCCCACGCCGTGCCAATGGTGCGGTCATGGTGAGGGCGAGCTCCGATTCGGGATGGGGAGGAGAACGGGCCGAGCAGGTTTGTCCAAGTTCTAGCTCCATGCCATGGCCGCAACCACAGATTTCCACCCCGGAGGAAGAAGAAGACGCGTAAAGGATGCATGCGCCAACGCTGCAAGCCTACATGGCAGCCTACATGGCAGTGACGATGGAAGCAACATAACGACGAAAGCTGACAGGGGGGCCACCCTTGACGGCCGTTAGCCTGATTTTTTGTATTGAAACAGAAAGTTGAATTCGCGCCGAAAAAGACCCTCTGAGTATTTGGCACGCCAACTGTAGTCATCACGGCTGATATCAGGGAACTCGGGTACCGCGTTGCCTGGCCACCCCAACTTTCGGGCTGCAAAATGATATTCTCACTCCCGTGATGCATGGATGAGGTCAGTGGTAGTCCCGAGCTGAGCAGCTAGCGCATTGATGGTGGCCGGCACGGTGGCGTCAGGCCAGAGGTAGGCACAGATGGCCAGGCTGGCTTGTGGCGCATCCAGTTGGCCTCCTCACTCACCACCACAACAAGCTCCTCGGGACATAGGTCGTGTCTGGACTCCGCCTCGGGCACACGAGCGAGAGCTTGACCAGTCGCCTTAGGATAATGAGCTGCACCTGGCCAGATGGCAACTATTACAAACTGGCTACATCGAATGGAAGGAATTCAACAGAGAGAAGGGATAACTTATTAATGATGATCTTAGCGATCTGCCTCAGCTCCGTCTGCGCAGCCTTATCCCGAGCCTTTTCCTCCTTCAGCGCCTCCTCCTGCTTTTTATAAAGGACCTCGAGGTTCTTGAGAGCATCTATGCGGATGTTGGCGATCTTCTTGGCTTGGTCGGCTGAGATCTCCATTTTCTTTTGATGCTCTACCAGGTCATTAATTTGTCCTTGGAGTGTATCATTTGAGTTCTATAGCCGGGTCACCTCCGCCTTCAGTTGATCCACCTCCCGCTCCTTGTCCACTATCATGGTGGCAAGAGGTACCCGATAGTCAACCAAAACCGCAAAAATTCGCGCAATTGGGAAGACATGGCAAAGTGATCAATCTTGCGCCCCAGGTCTTGCGTGTTCTTGGTCATCTCAGAAAAAGGAAAGAAATGAAAAAGAGACCGAGCAAAACGACCTAGGTAAAGGAGCAAATGCCCAAGGAGATGCTTACCTCAAGAAAAACACCTAGCACCTTGGCCTCGCCAAGCCCCTGCTCCATCACCTCCACCAGGCGGCGTGCCGGATCAAGGGACATAGGCGCTGACTCAGAGAGCTGGGCAAGGATGCCACCCGACATTAGCACAGCCGAAGCTAGTTTATAGACGGTGATCTGTACCTCAGCCTCATCATTGGCGGTGACCTACGGAGCCCCTGCCACAAACTCCTCGGCACTACCTCCTACGTCGCTGGAGCCGGAAGCCACCACCGCCCCACCGTCACCGGTAGCCGGCCATGCGGAGACGCCCAGAGCCAACTCCTGTGGCTCCTCCACCCGGTAGGCGGCCGAACCCATCTAAGCATCACTGCCATCCGGGTTCGCCTCAGCCGTTAGCCGGAGCGGAGGAGCGGAAGTATCGCGCCCAGTCGCGAGTATCTAGGCAAGCTTGGAGGCGGTTGGGGCGTGATGCAGAGACGCCGGGGCAGCCGATAGAGAAGGCTCCGGCGCGGTCGCGACGACCCTAACCGGCATGGTGGAGGAGGGTGCAGCCGGCTCAGCCGGCCCCTCAAACGCGGAAGGTGTGGATGCGGTGGCGACGACGCCAGAGCTGCCCAGCGACATCGCCTCATTGGGTGAAGGAAACAAAGATAATAAAATGAAGGACAAGACAATAGAACAAGAAGGGTCGAAGAGATTAGTGAAGCACGTACCCGAGAATGGTCGGTGCTGTTGTCGTGGACCTTGGTCAGCGAAGCTTCTTTGCACCACTAGCGGCTGGAGTGGCGCTGGACGATGCTGCTTGACGAGGGATAACCTCGACAATGCCCATAGTTATGGACTTAGGGTTTTGCTAAAACGAGAATGTTGGGGATTTCGTCGGATGTCAGGCAAACAAGAGAGTCGAAGTCGCCTGATTATCAATGGAATATAGTATTATAGATTGCCGGGGAGTTTTCTGGTACCTCTCCGTTGGCTCCTCCCATCATATATATAATAGGCCAAATCCCAAAACCGTTACATATAGATTACATATTCATGATTACAACACTAACATAACGTTGGTTCCTTTTTCCTTATCTAGTAAAACTATGACTTCTCCCGTATGCTTCCTAGGCCTTCATCTTTGGTCTCCATGGGCCGTGAACCTTTACGTACCTAGGGTAACAAAACATAAGCACCCGAGAATCATACTCATGTCAGTAGCCCCTGAGACTCCATTTGAATCATAGATTCGGGTTGAGTCTCAAGAAATATTTGTGATATATATATGAGATTTTTTTATTTTTTCTAGCTTTATAGGGATTTGGTACAACATGCCGGATGGACCCAACAGATCGGGAATCAGTTAATTACTCCTGGGCAAAAACATTGTAGACCTACATCAAGTTCAAGTCCCCAGGCTTGAACTCGGAATTTGGCGTAATTCAGTTCGAGCCGCTGAGGTCTATCGAATACTGAATTTCAGTTCTATTATATCGGGTACCCAACGTGTCCATCAGGATTTTTCATCGTATTGTCGATATAGATATTTTACTGGTAACGCACATTCTTGTGCGATTACCAGGCCACGCAAGACAAATCATGGGGTCTTACCTTCATGTCATGGACACGACATTTGGAGTTTTATTGCGTCGGGCGCAATCCGAGATTTTTGTATAGTTTTTATCGACTACCTTATTTGGCCATTGGAATTGCTAAAGTTTATCAGTTTTTTTTTCTCGGATGATGTTTTTGTAGACACTCCCAATGGGAGTAACATTTTGAGGATACGTAAATGTAAAACTCATTGGTTGTAACATACGAGGATAATTTTTCTTTGGGTTTTTGTCTTGTCAAAATAAACCTTTCATTGGGTGCGCGACAACGCTCCTGATGGGAGCACCCACAAGGCTATGTTTCGGATGCATGCATCTGGACATAGGTTCGAAATCTTTTGATTTATTTATAAGATCACCTTGATATTTTGTCGGGTGCGCGGCCAGTGCTCCCGATGGGAGTAACCCCCGAGACTACAGTTGAATATTTGTATTTATCTGTAGGCTTAAAATATTGTACTGAGGAATTTACTTTAACTTAGGGTTTTGTAAATGCTTTCTTGGGTCTTTTCCTTCTATAGAACCGAAGTGTTTGTTACTTTGCGTGTTTAGACATCATTGCTGATGAAATTGCGTTGTGGCTTCTGAGAGACACATTTAGATGGGACGTTTCGATTGTGGGCCCATGCTGTAGTAATGATGACATGTGGGTGGCGTGTCAACAGAGTTTTTTGACTACACGACCCCCTTTTTCGCGCAAAGATCGAGGCATCGTGCGATTTTACCTGTATATCTTGACTATTAACTGCCCATGATTTTTACCACAACATTAACTGCCCACGATTTTTACCACAACATTAATTGCCCACGATTTTTTCCTTCTGTGAATCTTCTGGCACGCATCATCATCCTGTATATCTTGACGGTTCAATTTTCTATCGAACGGCTGGGCTCTAGCGCTTCGTCTCTTTATAAACGAGGGGACAATTGTTTTACTATTTTACCATCTTCTCCTGCTGCATTCATCTTCTTTCTTGCGCATTGCCTGTGTTTGCTGCTTTTTGCCTACTCCTTCTCTACGTTCTTGTGCCGGTTCAACCACATGAAAAATAGCGGTCTCGGACACACCCAACCCAGACGAAGATGGGTTCACATCTGACGTCTGAATAGGCACGAATGGAGTCACTGAATCGCACAATATCTGGCAAGGCAGACGAAAATAGAGGACCTTCAGTACACAAAGAACAATTCACACACACAACAAACATATGCAAACAACTGTTTCTCAGCAAAAGGAGGACTTAAACAAAAGGAGCCAAGTTCATTACAGCAGTAGAATAAAAGACAATGACTACAAAATAAACTACGGGGCAGCTTTCTCCGTGGACAAGGTGTCGCTGGCAGATGGAGCGCTAGTCGCAAGAATGACTGGGGAGACACTCGATGAAGGGGCACCAACCAAAGAGGGGGGGGGGCAGATTTTGCCGGAACCATGCCTATGCTCAGCAGCAGCCGACAGTACTTTTTGGCCTTCTTAACAAAAGTCTTCAAATCGACTGCCTGGCCATTGGAGGTGACTGGGATAGAGAAGCTAATCTTCTGGCAGTCAACCTTATCACCGTGCACCATCGCCAAGGCCACATAAGTTTCAGCGTCACTCTTTGATTGGGTCACGCTATAACCAACAAGTGGGCTCGGGTCAGCACCAATGACAGCAATGAGGTCATTTAAATCAGCCGGCACCTCCTTCGTCGGGAAAATCTCGGCATGCAAGCTCTTGAAGGCACTACGTGAGCGAATAAGAAGATTGCACCCACAAACATTGTTGGCTTGTAAAGTGCCAATAACATCTGATAAAGGGTGAACATTCTTATCTTCATCCAGCTCTGCGAATACAAATAGAGTCAAGAACCAAAACGAAGTAGCAGGAGCAAAACAGATTTTTTCTTGAAGGTAGTAAACTTTGCGAATGTCACCACCCATTCCCCTGGGCCTTGCCTCAGCACCGGGAGCAGAAGGCCCGTTGTCACCATATACGGCTACACGAGTATAAGTGAAATATCAGCATCTAGCTGAGAATATAGACCAGCGAACGAACACAAGGAGAAAAACAATCACCGGCTGGGTCCTCACATCCCTTGTTGGCCCGGGTGGGGAAGCACTCCGGCTCCATCGGTGGGTACTTCAATGGCTTGAGGTTGACCGAGAAGTTGGGGAGCTCATGGTCACCCATGCCGTCCTCTTCTAGCTGTGCCGTAAAAAGCTACTCAAAAGGGGCAGATAAGAGACGAGAAGAAACCCTTTGGGAAGAATCCACCCGGCAAGGATAGAAGAGTAACCTTCGGCGGCAGGCGGCCCCGGTGAAATGGCCGGATGGAGTACCACCAGCCCTCCTCCAAGGCCTCCTTGGAGATGGTGGTGATCCAGTCTCGGAGTGCATCATAGGGCATGTCTAGCCCGGAGACCCATGTGGGGTTTTTGGGGCTGGACAGGTGGCACATATTGTGCGACCGCTTCTGAAGAGGGAGCACCCGACGAGCCATCCAGGACAAGACAATGTCCCGGCCAATCAGCCCCTCCGTCTCTGCCAGCACCGTCAGCCGGGCGGCCATCTAGTCGATGTCCGCCTGGGCGCCCAACCCTCGCACGGTCCAGGCCTTCCGGGTGGAGGTGACGTTGGCAAAGACTAGGATCCAGATACAATCAACCTTGGTGGCTATGCACACATAAAAGTATGAGCTCCACCACAGCTTGACCGTGTCGGGGATCTCGAGTCGCGGCGTCACAGATGACGGCCACGTGTAGATCGTGCAGCAACCGGCCTCCACCAATGGCCCGTCCTTCTGCAGCATCTGGGCCTTGAAGTTGAAAAACCTAAGGAAGTTTGCTGCGTCCGGGAGAACCGCCAAGTAGGACTCGTAGCAGGCGTGTGGTGCGACAGCTGCGCAATGGCGTTCCCCCTAGATGGGAAGTTGCTCGCCGGCAAGCCGAAGCCACGGGCGAAGTGCGCAAGGAAGACGGCGACCTTGCCATGCTGGGGGTTACGGACGCGCTTCCCCTCCTGTGTGAGGTGATGCTTCACCACCCACTCCGATGGGAGGAAGCTCCCTCGCCGGTTATTATGGATGAGGTCCTCCGTGACATAAGAATCACACCAACCTCCGCCCTACTCCAGAAGCATCTCCTCCTCTACGGCGGCCATAGCGGAAAAACGAGGTCCCATCGTCGCGAGGAAACGCAGCGGCGCCAATGACCAAAATCTAGTGGTGGAGAGTAGGAAGGAAGCACGAAGCGTGCAAGGGAAGAGAGGAAGCACGAGGCCCGCAATTGCAAGAGGAGCAAAGAGCAGGGAGGAAGACGAAGTGGGGAAAACCCCATCCCCACGGCCCTGTTTATCTCTGCGGGTCGTGCGCGCCTCCTGTGCTCCCTTCCACCACGTGGCACACAACTGCCCCACTACCCCCACGATGGTTCATCTACGGATCCAATGCGCCAGCGCGTTCCCCATAGAAAATCCCACAGGCATTACTGTGGGAGGAGAGGCATGTGCACGATCCCCAAGAAACTGCAATGATCAGACATGCACGTGGTTACCAAAGTGCCGCCGCAGAGCGAATGGTCAAGGCGACGCGACGTGCGTCAGAACTGCCAGACCTGGCTATCGTAAGCAATGACCTTAGCGACCGAGCGATTCATCTCCCTCTTCCAGCCATGGAAGCTGGTCGATACAATCACCGCTCACACCTAGTGGGTGGCCACGGATTCCGTAGCCGGTAAACTCCAGCCAGGAAACAACAAGCACCTCGAGGCGGAAAATGACAAACACCTCAAGCTAAATCTACAACCTGTTTTTTCATCACTAATCATTTTAGTTCGATCAATGAGCATGCAAGAACTTCTCCATGAGGCAAAGTCCCAACACGCTCGGGGACTAGTGTCAGGGCCAAAGTGCCAAAGATGGAAGTTGAGCGAGGAGTTGTCGGCTGACCGCTAAAGCTCCAGTTGAGTGTTAAAGTGTTGGGTGACGCTCAAAGCACCAGTGTTGGGAAACTATAGCGTTTCCCCCTATACTGGAGGCCTAACTGGGTCTTAGGCCATCGACTGGACCCCACCAGCTGGCTCGCTTTGTGAAACTCAACAAACTTTCATTGACTTTGACAATGAGGTGCAATGTCAACACAATGTCCCCATATTGGCAATAAGAAGCGACAACAGCTCTGAGTTCAAGAACTACACACTGAATGAATTCTTGAGTGAAGAGGGGATAAGACATCAATATTCCACTACGTATACCCCTGAAGAAAATGGTGTAGCTGAGAGGAAAAACTGGACTTTGATGGATATGGCAAGATCAATGTTGGCTGAATTCAAGTATCCATACAACTTCTAGGCTGAATCCATATCCACCGCTTGCCACTCGTCAAACCGGCTTTACCTCTGCAAGATCTTGGACAAGACTCCCTATGAGATACTTACCGGTAACAAGCCAAGTGTTTCTTACTTCCGGGTATTTGGTTGTAAGTGTTTCTTTCTCATTAAAGGAGTTCGTTTATCTAAATTGGAGTCTAAGTCTTTAGAAGGCATTTTTGTTGGTTATGGTGTCGAATCCCACACTTATAGAGTCTACAACAAGACCACCGGGATTGTTGCGGAATCTTGTAGTATGGTGTTCGAAGAGAATGAAGGCTCCCATGTCGGGCAAGTTGATATATGTAACACATATGTTGAAATACCCCAACATGCCATAAGAAGAATGGGTGTGGCATTCTACTGCCCCATTGTCGTGGTGGTGGCACGACAGATGCCATGGATAGGCTAAAGATGGGGCCAATGAACACTAGAGGTATCCAGGGAGGGATAGTGTGGTGATTCCACACATAGATGCTTGTATTTTCACTCTATAAATGGTGGATTACAAGGGATCCTTGAGTTGTTCGTGAGAAGGAGACTAGTTCTCTTACCCCGCACTACAAAGCTCTAGAGTTCTACCTAGATAGAATGATCGATCCCCTTCTATGGAGGCCTCGGTCCTCCTTATATAGGGGAACCCAGGTTATAAAGTTAGGGCATATGTGGAGGAATATTCCCCGAATATGCCCGTTGGTTAAAGCTAGATGCCTTTCTATTCACTTTAAACGGCTAGTCCAGACTATGGATGTAATCCTCTGTGAGCTTCTTCGCTTTTGGTGTCTCCTGACATTGGTAACGTCAGCCGACACTTACTACGTCACCTTTGTCGGCCACGCCCTGCTGGTCCTTCCCTCTGCTCGCTTCGCTCACCATACAGTGGACAGAGGCCACCTTTTGACCAGCGGCAGATTCCTTCCTTCTCTTGGAAGCCAAGTGGTAACCCGGCTAGCGCTTGGCTAGCTCGGCTACAAGGGTACCTGCATATATGGTAAATCATGTATAGCCGACATATATTTAATGTCGACCGGGTTAGTGTTAGGTGAATACCCGCCAGGCCAGTTTACCCCGTAAGTCGGCCTGCCTTGAGGAGACCTGGCCAACACTTGCTTTGACCATGTCGTACCTCGGCTAACTCGGCCTTTATACCTCGGCATGACCCTACCCGGGGGTATTCCCCCAACATTACTCCCCGAAGCCGGTGCGGTCTTAGCAACTTTAGCTGATAAGGCCACAACAGGTTCCAATTATCAAGATCAACACTTTCTTTGCCGAGTTATTCCATAACCCGGTCTCTTTGGTTTGACGTTCCCTTGACCCAATCCGAGTTACTCCTTGTTGGGCGGGTCATTGTCCATGTAACCGGGTTACCTTTCCTTCTCTCATACGCTTCCCCACGTCCTATGTGGAGGGTAATCATCACTTTGCCTCATTTTAAGGGCCACGCCAGTTTACTGCGCCGGTTACTGTATTTATTGTCAGGAATAACTACTGCGCGTGTCATGTCGTGGTAGTCCCTCATTAACTGTATCATAACGTCACGTCGTGGGAACCCCTGCTCCTTGTGGCCCTTGCTATGGCGCGATGCTGATTGGCCGGTTTGGAAAATACATGGCCACACCGTTCGGTTGTGCCGTAGCATCCGATCCCACTACGCGCCTCTGAGGTGCGGTTAAATAGGGCACATGAGTGGCTCTTGGGAAAGTTCCCCCACTTCGCACGCGCCCCTGCCCTTTGCCCCTTTCTTCTCCACAGCGTCGCCACTGCCACTGCTTCTGCTTTAGCATTGTGTCGCTGCTGTCGTGCCTTGCTGCTCTTCCGTGACCGTGCCACCGCTTCCGCAGAAGCTTTTCATCACGGGGCCCTGCAGTTCCAAGTTTCCCACCGCCGGCTATTCCTTCTCAGATTACTTCCTCGAAGACCTTGATCTAGCCATAACTGAAGTGGAGGCTTCCATTGTTGCTGAGGAGGAGGAGGAAGAGGCTCACGAGCGTGGTGCCTGGGTGGGCGCGTTTGTCTGCCAGGACGACATTGACTGGTTATGCGACCCACCGCATCCCTGCGGGCGTCACCTGCCGCCTCGCCACCCAGGAGATAGCTCCCTCTCCAAATCCCGGCGAGTTCGTCATCTTTTCTCCCACTTCCAACATGGCTTTGGCTTGCCTGTGAATGATTTCTTCCATTATTTCATTACCACCTATCAACTTCAGCCTCACAACCTTCCAGCGAATGCAATCACATCCCTTTCCTCTTTTGCCTCCGGCATAGAGGGATACGTCGCCCTCTGGCCTACCAAAGAACTTTGGATCAAGTTCTTTGGTCTTAAGAAAAATGTTGTCCCGGATCCTCATCTCGCCCCTGCCGACAAGCATCTGACCTAGTGCGGTGGAGCCTCAATCTCTCCCCACAAGAACTCCGCCTTTCCTCGGGTTACCGGCCTTGAATCTTCCAAAGGCTGGGCCTGGACCTCCTTCTACGCCAGGAACAATTCAGATGAAGACCTAATCCGGCTGCTCCCCTTCAAGATGGGTGTCCCGGACACCTCCTTGTGGGAGAAGATCCCGAAGCGACCTACTACACTAGCGAACCAGGTAGATCGCCGGATCAAGGATCTTGTCAGGCTGCAGCTGTGCAGCGAGGACATTATGATCACTTTTGTCTACAGCCGGGTCTCCCCTCTTTAGAAGCGCTCCCACAAAATCTGCCATTTGAGCGGCCCCCTTGACCCCAACCGGACCTCCTCCTTTGAGCTTAACAACTCCGAGGTGTTCCGCCGGGTTAAGGCCATTTTTAAGATAGAGAAGGAGTTCACCGAGGCGTGGAAGTGGGGGCTTGCACCCTTCACCCGGGCCAACTTGCCTCCTAAGGTATAATCTTCTCCTGGCATTCTTTCCGAGTCTTGCGGTATGTCAGATAGCATCCTAACTTAACCATTTAGTACTTTTGCTCTCATTTGTTTCTCTAGCAGATAGTAGAGGATGGCAAAGAGCCGGCCCTCAAATGGGTGGCAGATCGTGTAGAGCCGGACATAGAGGAGACTGACTCAGAGAGGTTCTTGCCTACTCTGGACAGCACCAAGCGAACCTCTGGTAAAGCTTCTTCTTTAAGGAATTGGCTGGATGACGATGACTCCGATGTTGAGGTTATGGAGGTACTTGATCCGGTGCCCATCTCTTACGCGTTCCGGTTACCTCCGAATCTTCAGCTAACCCGGACGATCAGGTCCACGAGGTTCCTCCTCTTGTTATGGATGATCCGGCTCCTGCCCCTTCCTAGAAGCGTCCGGTAGCCTCGACCGCAGCTTCGGAGGAGCCCCCACCTAGGAAGAGGCAAAAGAAATCTGGGGTGAAAGGTCCGGCCAAGCCTGTGGCCAAGAGCACCATCCGGAGAGCACCCAAACCTCGGGAGCCCCAACCTCGGATGAGTAAGTCATTTTTCTTTCCGTGCTCATTTCCGGGTCTTGCCCCTTTTGCTTTTTTCCTTTTACTTGCCTTTCTTTCTCCCTTTGATTTGTTGTTCTATGTTTCTGCAGTGCTCCCAGGGTCATTCCCCAGAGTGGCCCCAGCATCTCCTCTCTAATCTGGAGCGGCCCATATCCCCCCACGACAACGACGTTCGTCCGCTGAGTCCTATCCAAGAGGATTCCATGGCAGCGCCGGATCAGAGCCCACCTCGCCATGAGGAGGGAAACGTCTATGCAGGGGCAGTGGAGCTGCCGAGGATATGGCAATGCCGGATCTCCCCAGCATTTCTGCTCTGCCACAACCGTCAACATCTGAGGTGCCTGCTTCATCGACACCGCCTGACGAGGGTTTAACTCGTCAATGCCCATTGTTATGGACTTGGGTTTTGGAGAAGGAGGGAGCGCTGGAGACATCCATCGGCTAGCAAACAAGCACACAGGGGACAAAGGATTTACCCAGGTTCAGGCCTCGTAGAGGTCCCTACTCCTGCTTGTCTTCTCGTGAAATTATCGAAGGAGTCAAAAGTTACAATGGTGCGCAGATGCAATCTGGCAAGGGTTGTGGAAACTAGGGTTGCGTGTGTCCTCCTCGCCGCCCCCTCCTAGCCCTTATATAGATAGGCTAGGTCTCGGGTAGCAGGTCGAGGCGGTTACAAGTTAGGGTTTTCCCCTTCAAACTTTCTATCTTTAGCCTCTTCTTGTCCTTCAAGCAATCGAGAGTCCACAGGTTACTCGAGTCCTTTCATCTGGGATTTGGCGACACCGTGGGCCTGTACGTATTTGGACCATATATACCAAGCTCGAGTACCTGTAGGGTATACCCATGTCAGTAGGCCCCGAGTGCCCAGTGGAATCGCAGATTCGACTGGGGACTTTTGAAGCCTTCGAGTGCCTAAATGAGTACATTTTGATTGCTTTTATTCGTGTCACGGGGATTGTTGATATACGTGTCTGATATAACCGAAGTATCGGTATCAGTTAACCACCTTAGGGTGAAAGAACGTAATCTACTCAAATTCGAGTCCCCGGACTCGAATCCGGAAAAGTGCTGGTGTAATTCGACTCAAGCCGCGGAGGTCTTGCAGGAGTCGAATTCCAGTTATATGGGTGTGAGCACTTGACGCGTCCGTCAAGGCATGTTCATCGTGCCTGTAGGCACGGATATGTTTCTGGTAGTGCGCAGTTAGATGCGTTGCCAGGCCTTATTCAGGTCTTACCTTCATGCCGTAGGCGCGGCATCCGAATTTTATCATCACGGAGACGATTCGGGTGACCCAGGAGACGCAGTCTCTTTGTAGGGGGAAATTATGAGGCGGTGTCTCCATGAGTTTCGAGTGTGGATGTTATCAACACACAGTTTTTTGTACAAATAATCATAGGGTGCGCGACCAGCGCTCCCTATGGGAGTAGCCCCCGAGTGCCTGGTTGAGTCGAAGACTCAGGCAGGGACTAAAGAACTTTTGCGACTGCTGTCATCTTTTGCTTGCTTATTTCAGTCGATGACTCAGGCAGGGACTAAAGAATTTTTGCGACTGCTGTCGTCTTTTGCCTGCTAGTTTCAGTCGATGACTCAGGCAGGTACTAAAACACTTTTGCGACTGCTGTCATCTTTTGCCTGCTTGTTTTAGTCGAATTTGTTTCTGGCACTCCCTATGGGAGTAACCCATGTCCATAATCGAACTGTGTTTCGAGTGGTTGGGTTTGCTTTTGTGATTGTCCATGTTCCTGCAACAAGAAAAAGAAAAGTCGTAGGGTGCGCGGCCAGTGCTCCCTATGGGAGTAGCCCCCGAGTGCTTGGTGGAGTCGAAGACTCCATCAAGGACTAAAAATAGTCGAAGTTTTCGACTGCGTAGCCTTGGTGACGTCAGTGCCGATGCTTGTATGACCTTAGTTGCCCGCGTGAGCGATTTTGACGGGACGTGACGAGCGGTGGGTCCCACTTCCTGACTTTGATTTGACTAGGCGTGCGTAATCTTATTTTTAACTACGCCTCCTCGATTTCCACGCGTAATGGTAGAAGTGGGGGACGGTTTGCGCTTCCTCTTCTCCACGTGTCCGACACGATGCCGCGTCCAATAGGGTTTTTGTTAGCCGTTGGATTGCGTCTCCTAGGGGTTAAGTAGCGATGCTGCGGCGGTAATTTCCCATCTGTGCTCTTTCTTCGTTGCTGCCATTGCCATTGCTGCTGCTTTTCTGCTTTCCCCTGCGTCCATCTTCTCCACGATGCTGGACCAGCTCCGTTCGTTCCCGAGCTACTTCCTTCGCTCACATCGCCGCCGCGCAATGGGGAAGAAAAAGGGAGGCGCTGCCGCTGATTCCGCGGCCACCGTC
This sequence comes from Avena sativa, assembly GCA_916181665.1. Taxonomy (NCBI): domain Eukaryota; kingdom Viridiplantae; phylum Streptophyta; class Magnoliopsida; order Poales; family Poaceae; genus Avena; species Avena sativa. The sequence goes on from OV702289.1 coordinate 434,875,868, forward strand.
GCTACGGCGAAGAAGAAAGGTGGCTCCGCTGCTGTGGGCACCAGCAGCACCGCGGGCGGGAAGAAGAAGGTCGCGGGCACTCGTGTGACCAATGGCGCATGGTGCCCCTCTATCATCAAGGCGTCGGATCTCCGTCTTCTTCGCCAAGATGGAGTTATCTCTGTGGCAGTCGCCGATGCGCGCGTCCCCAACGGTGAGACCATTCCTGCTCCTCCCGCTGGTTTTCAAGTGATGTTTCTTGCATTCATCATTCATGGTCTTTCCTTGCCTCTTCACCACTTTCTTAGGGGTCTTCTTTGTTTCTATGGGCTCCAGCTCCATCAGTTGTCCCCAAATTCGCTCCTCCACATCACTTGTTTCATCACTCTCTGCGAGTGCTGGCTCGGAATCGAGCCACACTTTGGTCTTTTCAAACGCTTATTTAAGCTAAAGCGTCAGTCCTCATCTGGCTCTTTAGTTTATGACGTAGGTGGTTGTGGAATTCATGTCGACCCGTCCGCCACCTACTTCAACATCAAGCTCGCCAAGTCCGTCCAGGGATGGAGGGACAAATGGTTCTATGTTCGCGACCAGAAGGCCAAGGACGAGCACTTTGGACTCGCACCTTTCGATCCTGCGACTCCCTGCAAGAAGATGCGTTCTTGGAAGAACGTGATCATGCCTTCCGAACTCACGGAGACAGACGTGCTATATCAGCGCGTCTGCGACCTCGAGAGTCGCATAGGCGTGGAAGAGGGAGGTTGTGCCCTTGTCAGGACTTGGTTGCGTCGTCGCGTCTAGCCTCTCTAGGCTACAGTCCATCCCATGTTTCAATGGGGTGGCGCTGATGATGCCACTCATGTGTCTGCCGATGGCTTGTCCGCGAGTGAGGTAGATAAGAGGGTGCGACTGGTCACGAAGTACACCTTCAAGGATGTGCTTCCAAATGAGCCAGTCGTTCCTCCCTTCAATGCTTCGAATCCTCCTCCCGAGGTACAGTTGTGCTACGTAGTAGCTTATTTTCTCGATTGTGTTTTCTGTTGCTTACCTGCTATGTTTGCTGATCTTTACTGTTTGTATGCAGGAGTGGGCGGTGTCGCCTTGTATGCCTCCCCTTCCTGAGGGGATTATTCCTCGTGAAGCTTTGGAAGAGGACCAGTCTGAGTCGACTGTCCCTTCTGATGTGGAAGAGGAAGCCCCCGAGTCCGAGAGCCCGGATACTCGCAAGCGTTCGCGTAGCGGGGATTCCGACGCCTCGACTCCTTAAACTCTAGGAGGAGCGGCTGTTGGTGCGGAGTCGCCAATTCCCGCCGTTCCTGTGAGGGCTGTGGAACCGTCTTCTCGGAAGAAGATGCGATTGCCCAAGGAGTCTTCGTCGGAGTCGGCGGAGGCCACGTTTGACCTTGACAAATTTGACTGGTAAGTTTGCTAGTGTATTCATTTTTCTCTGTTTTCTTCTTGTTGGATTTGCCCTAGAGTTTGCCCTTTCTGAGTGCAGATTTTGTCTTGCAGTCAAGAGGCGTCGTCATCTTCTGGCGACGTCGAGTTTTTGAAAGAATTAGGAGTCGCGACCTCAAGGGCCAAGGTAGAGGTCGAGCGCGCTCCTTCTCCTCCGGTGGCAGCCCACTCCAGGCATAATTCTTCGAGCTCTCCTCACGTAGGGGAGCATCGAGTAGTTGCTCGGATGAAGGTTCAGCAAACTTCTTCGGAGTCGCTGGAGGACCATGTAAGTATAGCTTTCTTTCTTTTGTAATTTGGCAGTCAACGCCTTTTGTTGCCCTCTCGGTTTCCTTGTTTTGTACAACAGCTCCTTGTAAGGGAGGTCGCGCAGGTGGCGGAGCAGGTGATGGGGATGTGTCGTTAGCACGCAATGCTGGAGACGCGTCATCGCGTTGTCGAAAGTGAGTGTTCTACACTTATTCTTGTCGTCTTCTCTCTGTTTTGGTATAATCAACGGACAACCAATTATTGACTGCCATGTAGCTGAGCATAATGCTTTGCTGCGCGATGTCGCCACATTGGAGAAGACACTAGCCGCCGCTGTGAAGGGGCGCGACGAGGCAATCGCGGTTCGTGATGATGCCCAGAAGCGCGAAGAGGATCTACGCGCCTCCTTTGCGGCCAGAGAGAAGTTGTTCGAAGAGCAACTGTTCTCAGTTGCCAAGGCCCTCTCAGGTACCTTTACCTGTAGATATTTTATTGATTTTCTTCTCTTCCTCTGTAGTGCCGGTGGCACTAGAAGTTTGATCCATGTGTGTATTTTGGTGTAGATGCTGGCGGCTTGAACTTTGATCCACAAGCCCTTTATCGCGATGACGCTCTGGCGGGCGCGGTATCTGTGGTCGAGGATCGTAGCGCCGCTGTCCAAAATACGTTGTCCAAGGCCAAGGCCACCTTGAGTCGCCTCTGGGAGGAGTTGATGCCGAAGGCGGAGCTGGTCGACAATGTGGAAGAGCTGGTGGAGTCGCTCGCTGAGGGTGTGCCTGCCACATACAAGAACTCCCTCCGCGCAGCTGGCGCGACTATGTCGCTTGCCATGGTGCAAGCCCACGGAGTCGAAGTAGATCCTTCTACGGTGTCGAAGACGATGCCTGTTGGCGCGGATGGTCTGCAGGTAGTATTCGCTCCCTTTGCGACTGCCTGTGCCAAATATGGCCATTCCTTGATAATCATTGTTGCCAAGTATTCGGAGGAGCTCAATCGTGCGAAGAAGCCGGCGAAAACTTCGGCCTTACGGGCCGGTGGAAGGTCAGTGGCATCTGATACTGCCACAGACTTGATAAAGCCCCCGAGGTCATCGAAGTCGAAGAAGCCAGCTCCTCCATAGTTAGTTTCTTGTAATAGCCGATGAATTTCTCTTCTGACTGGAGAACATGCCTGTTGGCGAGTGTGTTTTGTGAATACTTTATGCTGATTCTGAATGCATCTGTTACTTTTGACTTTTGAGTTGGTCGTCTTATTTGCCTCTGGCTTGATTTTTGGTAGGGTACATCAAGTGGTCCTATGGGGGGAACCCCGGGCTCGCCATCTCTTGAGGATACAATGGCACCACCCCGGGCCCGCGAGCAATATCTGCTTGTAGAGGTGATGCAGCTGGGTGACCAGTTTAAGTGTTAGTTTGCTCATCCTCGTCTTTTCCTTTGTAGTTAATCGCAATGGTACGTTGTACCCATGCTGTTGATGCTGCTTCGTGTAGTTGTTAGCGCACGCCATCCGTAGGAGGAGAGGGATAGGATTGCCATCCGCCTTCATGATCTCACCCAGGAGCAACTTCAGGAGAGTGGATACTTCTGGGTAGATCATGATCGTGCGACTGCGTTGGCGACCTTGCAGGGTCACGTCTCGCTAGTGCTGCTATTTCTAAAGAAGTCGCAGTCGTGTTTGAAGAACATCTATCGGGCGATGTTCCCGCTGGATGATACTCCATCAAGCCTGCTAGCTCTCCTGACCAAATTTCAAGATATGTCCACGGTTCGCGAGTGCGTGAGGCAGCAGTTGGTAGCTGGTGCCAAGGCTGCCCTTTCCATGGTGCGTTTGCACAGGCCTAACGTGGATGTCGCCGCCATTGCCTCTGGGCCACCGGTGCCGCCAGCAGGATCTTCCTGGGACATGGTGCCACACTATCAGGCGGTGGACCGTCCAGCCGAGGAGGTCTTCGACTTCTTTGAGGAACAGACTAATGTTCTTCTGTTGCAAGGGTAGCCAAATATGTATCCTGCACATAAGTGTACTAGTGTTGTAAAGCTTGTATATATTTGTAGATAATTTACTGTTGAATGTGTACAAATAGCTTTAAGCATGGGGTGCGTTGCACTTATGCGAGTCCTTTTCGTTAGCCTGGCCATCTTTATATCGTTCCCTTGTCAACCTGTCAGGTGCGTTGTAGCTGGGTTGAGTTTGTGTTAAGGGGTTGGATTGATGTGCCAGCTACTCAGGATGTCGCGTTATTATTCGAAGAACATATGTGTATAGGGTGGCGTCGCCCCCGAGTATGAAAATTGACAAAGTAAAGGAGGGCACAGAGTTTCGGGGCACTTAGCTTTTATTTATTCAAAAAATAGTACGAGGTACAATGTGCGGCTAAGTAGCCTTGGCTGAATAGCCTTATTTGCGATGCAAAAGTAAAGAAAAAACGACTAAGGGTAGAAGCGTCGCAGTTGTGCGACGTTCCAAGGGTTGGAGTGTGCGACTCTTGTCTCTAAATCTTGAAGGCGATAGGCACCACCTGGGATTACTTCTGTAATCACGTACGGTCCTTCCCAGGTGGATTCGAGCTTGAGATGCCCCTGCTGCTTCAGTCGCAGGACCAGGTCACCTTCGACAAAGGATCTGGGGCAAAGCCTTCTACTATGGTAGTTGCGCAGGTTCTGCTGGTAGATCGTGGATCTTGCTGCGGCGATTTCTCTTGCCTCGTCGAGGAGATCGATGGAGTCTTCGAGTGCAAGAGATGACTCTTGTTCGCTGTAAGCGACTACACGTGGCGCCTTGTATCGCACTTCGGCGGGTAGTACTGCTTCTGCTCCATGCACCATAAAGAATGGTGTGTAGCCCGTGGTGCTATTTGGAGTTGTACGCATGCTCCAGAGTACGGATTGGAGCTCATCTGGCCAGCAACCCGCAGCTTGCTCGAGTGGTCGAAGGAGTCGCTTCTTGATGCCGCTGTAGACAAGCCTGTTTGCCTTTTCCACCTGACCGTTGGTCTGTGGGTGTGCTACTGAGGCGTAGCTGATGTTGATCCCCAGGCTCTCGCAGAATTCTTGGAACTCCTTGGATGTGAAGTTCGTTCCGTTGTCGGTGATGATGTTCTGCGGCACGCTGAAGCGGTAGACGATGGACTCGAAGAACTTGACTGCGCTGTGCCCTGATTGCTTGGTCACTGGCATGGCCTCAATCCACTTGGTGAATTTGTCGACTGCGACCAAGAGGTAGATGTAGCCTCCTTGCGAGGACCTTGGAAGTTTGCCAACCATGTCGAGTCCCCACTGGGCGAAGGGCCAGGCCAATGGAATAGGCCGTAGTTCTGCGCTTGGTGCGTGTGGCTTGTCCGCGAATCGTTGGCAAGCATTGCATTTTTGGACAATGTCCTTGGCATCGCGCATGGCCGTGGGCCAGTAAAATCCAGCTCGTAGAGCTTTGGCAACGAGGGCGTGACTGCCTGCGTGGTGCCCGCAGGTCCCTTCATGGATGTCGAGGAGAATTGCTCTTCCATCAGCCATGGAGACACATCGCTGTAGCACTCCTGTGATGCTGCGTTTGTATAGTTCGTCGTTGATAATGGCGAATGCCTTGGAGCATCGCGCTATGTGACGTGCGTCTGTCGGGTCGTCCGGTAGGCGCTTACTGAGGAGGTACGTAATGTACGGCTGCGTCCAGGGTTGTTCGATCATCATGACGCTCATTGCCCCTTCGAGTCCTGTGTCCAGCTCCAAGTTGTCGAGTGCCATTGGCTCATTGGGTGGCGTAGCCCCCGAGTCCATTGCTGCGCTTGTTTTCTTCTCTGTGGCCTTTGGCTTGATGGAGCATTCACAGATGCGCTCGAGAAATACACCAGGTGGTATGGGGGCGCAGGTAGAGCCTATGTTTGCGAGTGTATCTGCCTCCTCGTTGCTTTCATGACCTATGTGTCGCAGCTCGCAACCATCGAAGTCCCATTCGAGTCTATCGTAGAGGTCGCGGTATGAGATCATGTTGTCGTTCAGTCCGTCGCACTCGTGCATTGTTTGGTTGACGACCAGCTTGGAGTCGCTGTATATGATGAGCCTTTTTGCACCGCAGGCTTTTGCCATCCTCATCCCGTGCAACAGGGCCTCGTATTCAGCTTCGTTGTTTGAGGCTATGAACTGCATTCGCAGGATGTATTTCAGCTTGTCTCCTTGGGGTGATGTCAGTATGACACCTGCTCCTGCTCCATCTTTCCATTTGGATCCATCGAAGTGCATGGTCCAGAGGCAGGACATATCTGGCTTGTCTAGGAGTTGATTTTCCATCCAATGCACGAGGAAGTCAGGGAGAATTTGCGACTTAATTGCATTGCGCTTTTCGTATGTGATGTCTCGTGGAGATAGTTCGATTCCCCAAAGCGCGACTCGTCCCATGGCGTCGGGGTTATTGAGGATATGTCCCAATGGGGCGTCGTTGACTACCACGATTGGGTGTTCCTGGAAGTAATGGCGCAGTCGCCAGGCGGTCATGAAGACGCCGTACGCCAGCTTCTGGTAGTGCGGGTACCGCTGTTTTGTTGGCGTGAGGACCTCGTTGAGGTAGTATACCGGGCGTTGTATGCCATGGACCTTGTTTTCTTCTGCCCGTTCGACGACGAGCACTTTACTAACCACTTGGTTGGTGGCGGAGATGTATAGCAGTAGTGTTTCCCTTTCCCATGGAGTCACCAGTACTGTTGATGTGGATAACAAGCGCTTGAGATCTTCGAATGCTTCTTGCCCTTCATTGGTCCATTCGAATTTATCAGCTTTGCGGAGGAGTTGATAGAAGGGCAGTGCCTTTTCTCCCATTCGACTGATGAATCGACTGAGGGCCGCGATTCGTCCAGCTAGTTGCTGGACGCCTCTTATGTTCTTTGGCTTCTCCATGGCTAGTATAGCCTTTATCTTTTTCGGGTTTGCTTCAATCCCTCTCGCGGAGATGAGATACCCGAGTAGCTGCCCAGATGGTACGCCGAAGGCGCATTTGTCCGGATTGAGCTTGATCCGGTAACGGTCAAGATTGGCGAATGTTTTGTGCAAGTGATCGATTAGAGAGTCTTCCTTTTTGGTTTTGATTACTATGTCGTCGACATAGACTTGGATGTTGCGACCCAGCTGCTCCTTGAGGGAAGCCTGCATGCACCGTTGGTAGGTAGCTCCCGCGTTTTTTAGCCCGAAGGGCATTGTGTTGTAGCAGAACACACCGAAGGGCGTTGTAAACGCGGTCTTCTCCTGGTCTTCTTCCTTCATTCGAATTTGGTTGTAGCCTGAGTAGGCATCGAGGAAGCAGAGGCGCTCGCATCCATCGGTGGAGTCGATGATTTGGTCGATCCGTGGTAGCGGGAAGTGATCTTTTGGGCAGTGCTTGTTTAAAGAAGCGAAGTCCACGCACATCCATAGGATATCCGTGTCCCTTTTTGGCACCAAGACCGTATTGGCGAGACAAGTGCTTTCCTTGATCTCACGTATGAATTTGGCCTCGAGGAGTCTGTTGATCTCCATTCCGACTGCCTGCGCTCGTGGCTCAGACAGTCGACTGATTGTTTGCTTGACTGGCCTTGCATCGGGGTTGACGTTGAGTGTGTGCTCGGCGAATTCCCTGGGAACTCCTGGCATGTCCGCAGGACACCAGGCAAAAATTTCCCAGTGCTCACGGAGGAATTCGAAGAGCGCGAGTTCCTATGCGGGACTCAAGTTGTTGGTGATGAGGGCCGTTTTGGCGGGATCTGATGGATGGACCTGCACCTTCTTTGTGTGCACAGATGAGTCGAAGGAGAGGTCAGGTGAGCTTGGCCTACTCAGGGGCGGCAGACTGTTGTCTGTTGTTTCCTTCAATCGCGTGAGCTCCTCCTGCATGCCGAAGGACTGGGAGATTCTGTTGAATTCCCTGTCACAACTGTCAGATCGCTCAAAGTTCATGTTGATCGTGATGACGCTGTTGGGACCTGGCATCTTCATCTGCAGGTAGGCATAGTGGAGTACCGCCATGAACCTAGCGAACGCGACGCATCCGAGGATGCAGTGGTATTGTGAGGGTCAGTCGACAAATTCAAAGTCGATGCACTCGCGCCGGAAGTTCTTCAACGTGCCGAATATGACATCGAGGTTGATTTTGCCCAGGGGGTATATGCCTTTCGCTGCGACGATGCCGTGGAACATTGTGTCCGATGCCTCCAAGCAGGTTAGACGGATCCTCATTGCTCGCAAGGTACTCGCGAATATGAGGTTGATACCGCTTCCGCCATCCATGAAAACGCGACTTATGTCGAAGCCTCCGATTTGCGCCTCGAGTACGAGGGGGCAATGACCTGGGCGAGGTACTTGAGGCGGGTGGTCGCGTTTGTCAAAAGCAATGCACGACTCACTGCCACTGAGGTACTCAGTGGTGGATGGTGGCGAGTGCGTGGCCAAGTTGACTTGGCGAGTGATGGCCTTCTGCACCCTATTGGAGGGGCACCCCTTTTGGATCATCATGGTACCCATGGCGCGTGGGTACGGTTCACCTCCGTGGTGTTGGTCTGGTGCCGCTCCATTCGAGGGTGGCCCAGGTGGTGGTGGTGGTGCGCCGTGTGCCATGGCGCCTGGAGCGGCTCCGTAGCCTCTTTTGACTGCATTGCGGTTCATCCGAACCAATCCCTCATGTAGCTTGAGGAACTCGCGGCAGTCCTTGAGGAGGTGGCTGGACTTTCTCTTGCCATCATGCTTGTCGATGTAGAAGTGTACCGTGCATGGCCCGGACAGTTTGTCCTCGATGGAGGTCGCGGGTGCTTCATCACGAGTGCGGCGTTGCCACACTTGCGTGGTTTTCCCAGAGTCGCGGTATCCGCCGCTGTGGTATCCGCTGTTGCGGTTATCGTCGCGTCTATTGGCATAGCCGGCCGTGACCATGTTGACGTCATCACGATCGTCGTAGACGCGCATGCGACGCTTACTCCGGCGGTCACGTCTTCGTTCGAGTTCTGCCTCCTCGCCAGAGTGAACGCGATTCTTCACCGAATCTTCTCCATCAGCCCACCAATTCATGATCTCCATCAGGTGGTCGATGGTCTTGGGCTTTGAGAGGCCTAGCTCCTCCCTGAGTTCCATGCGGCGGACACCACCGTTGAATGCATCAATCGCGCGGTCTTCCGAGATGTTCTCCACGGAGTTATTGATGATGGACCACCTTTGGATGTAAGAGCACATCGATTCGCCAGATCTTTGCTGGCAGCATCTCAGTTCTTCGATTGAGGCGGGGCGTTTGTACGTGCCCTTAAAGTTGCGCATGAAGCTATAGACCAGCTCATCCCAGCTGCGAATGGATCCACGTGGGAGGTTATTGAGCCATGCCCGGGCGGCGCCCTGCAGCTGTAGCTGCAAGCATTGCATGGCAGTACTTCGACTGCCTCCATGTAGCCTGATGGAGGAGATGTGATCCTCCAGCCAGATCTTGGGATCCTGCAGACCGTCAAATTTCGGGTTCTCTGATGGGAGTTTGAACCCTTTAGGCATTCGCTTTTGCCTGATGGATCTGCTGAAGCATCTGACGCCGCAGAGCTCCCCATCTTCTTCTTCCAAGTCAGTCGACCGAGCACGTCGTGCCCTTGACTTGGCGATCTTGCGCTGCGTGAGTTCATCGCGTGCATCATAGTCGCGATCGTGTCGTCGTGAGCGGCGGTGCCGGGACAGGTCGTGACTGTCATCGCTGGACGAGGGCGAGGAGTAGCACTTTGCTAATGCTTTGCCCTTTTTTGGGTCTGGTACCGGTTCCTTGTCGACGGCGGCCTCGATTAGCCCTAGGCCCGCGATCGTACATCAGTGCATGGCCGTTCGGGAATCTCCAGCTGGTGGCTGGTTATTGAGAAGGTACATGGTGGCCGCTGTCACCGCGGCCTGTGGTGTCCTGGGAACCACGTTGCCTCTCGTGTCGACTGTCATAGAGCCGAAGTCGAGGACTTTTGTGGCGTCTATGCGTTCTTGTTCGGTGAGGTGAGCCATCCGCGATTGCCTTTTCCTGGCAAGATGCTCGTTGCCTCTTGAGGAGGATCCTCCATAGGAGGAGAGCCTAGCGCGACGCAGGCTCGACTCGTCCGCCGCCTTTTTACGCGCCTCAAGTTGCTCGATTGCTTGTTTTTGGCGCTTGAATTCCTCTTTTAGGAGCTAGTGGTAGCCCATCAGCAGTTCCTGCGGGGACCTGAAGGGTAGAGGTGCACCTCGTAGGGCTTCGCGGCAGCGTTCCCACTCTTACTCGTTGAGCCTGATCACGACGCGTTCGCCAGTTTGCTCGTTGATTATGCTAGGAGGTTCGACTGCTCCTCCATTGCCGCCGTTGCCGCTGTTTCTGGCGTTAGGCGGGTCGGTGCCGTTGCCGGTGTTACCACTGTTGCCGCGATTGGGTGGATCGGTGTCGTTACCGGTGTTGTTACCGCAGATGGCGGAGGTGTCGCCCGCGTTGATGACGGCGCACATGAAGTGATTTGGGAAGCTGTTGCTTCCACAACTTTCAGATACGGAACCGTAGGTTCCATCTTCAGTGGCCAGATCGCTTAGATCGGAGTCGCGACTGTTGTCGCTGACCATGTTCCCAACTACCGCCGGAGCATTGAGCTCACTGAGGGTGCCGATCGATGGAGGGAACCATGATGTTGGGGCAATCACCGGTGTCGTCGGCTGATTGGGCATGCGAAGCGTGCCCATCTGACCGACTTGAAAGCGGAAGCTCCCAATCGCCAGGCTGATTCTGTCGCCCACGGACTCGAAGGCCGGGCGAGTAGCCGGCGTGTGGATGGTGAAGTCGAAGGCGCCGAAAAGCTGGCGAATCTCCAATGTTGCAGAGTTGTAGATCGCGTTTTATGGGGCCGAAGAAGCCGCAACATCAGCACTCCCAATTCCCACAGACGGCGCCAATTGACGAGGATTTAACTCGTCAATGCCCATTGTTATGGACTTGGTTTTGGAGAAGGAGGGAGCGCTAGAGACATCTATCGGCTAGCAAACAAGCACACAGGGGACAAAGGATTTACCCAGGTTCAGGCCTCGTAGAGGTCCCTACTCCTGCTTGTCTGCTCGTGGAATTATCGAAGGAGTCGAAAGTTACAATGGTGCGTAGATGCAATCTGGCAAGGGTCATGGAAACTAGGGTTGTGTGTGTCCTCCTCGCCGCCCCCTCCTAGCCCTTATATAGATAGGCTAGGTCTCGGGTAGCAGGTCGAGTCGGTTACAAGTTAGGGTTTTCCCCTTCAAACTTTCTATCTTTAGCCTCTTCTTGTCCTTCAAGCAATCGAGAGTCCACAGGTTACTCGAGTCCTTTCATCTGGGATTTGGCGACACCGTGGGCCTGTACGTATTTGGACCGTATATACCAAGCTCAAGTACCTGTAGGGGTATACCCATGTCACCGCCCCAGATAATTTCTTCCTCTGTACCAGTTTCTCCTGTATCATCAGTACCAGCACTAGCAGCATTAGTAGTACCAGCACCAGTAGCACCAGCAGCGCTAGTACCAGCACTAGCAGTACCAGCATTAGCACTAGTAGCACCAGCACCAGCAGCACCAGCATCAGCAACAACAACAGCCATGTCAAAGCCAGCTTCCAAGAAGAAGTCTCTACCTGTTCCCTTTGGATCAGCTATGTCTATCAAAGACATATTTCAGCCAGCCTCTCAAGCCCAATCCGGAGTGGTAGACTTGGCTCTTCTGTAGTGGCCAAAATCATCTGACAAAAGCAAAAAGGTCGCCGAGCCAACCAAGGATTCATCCTCTATCCCTTCTACTGCCGGATCAGAGAGCATCAAGCAACTGACCTTGCATACTAGTCTAGCTGTTGCTCAGTCCGCGAGGCGGGAGGCCCATGCCAAGGGCTTGGTGATGAGCCAGTTGCCTAGCAGAGAGAGTTACAGTTCGGCGCTTATTGAGTATGTCAATAGTTGGAATGACGCCGAGTTTATTAACACTTAGGATGATCTCCTGTTGATGTTTGGTCCGGCAGAGTTCAGCGCTCAGATGAACTCCGCTACCAAGGCCATCTCCCTTGCTGGCTAGATGATGGAGGTAATCCCTTTTTTGCTATGACTTTTATGTATGCAAACACTTAAAGATATACCCACTAGTCCCCAAGTCTCCGAGGGAGTAATTCATTACTAGGTCGGATGCTCTTAGAGAATTAGCGTAAGTCCTTAGTATTTTCAAATATCCACACACCTAGAGCCGGGTTAAGTCCCACTTGACCAGGATCTTGTAGATTTCAAATATCCACACACCTAGAGCCGGGTTAAGTTCCACTTGGACCGGATTTAATAGACTTTGAATATCCACACATCTAGAGCCAGGTTAAGTTCCACTTGGCCCGGATCTTGTAGACTTCGAATATCCACACACCTAGAGCCGGGTTAAGTTCCACTTGGCCCGGATCTTGTAGACTTCGAATATCCACACACCTAGAGCCGGGTTAAGTTCCACTTGGCCTGGAACTTGTAGACTTCGAATATCCACACACCTATAGCCGGGTTAAGTTCCACTTGGCCCGGATATTGTAGACTTCGAATATCCACACACCTAGAGCCGGGTTAAGTTCCACTTGGCCCGTATCTTGTAGACTTCGAATATCCACACACTAATTTCTGAACTAACATTGGCTTGTTTCAGATCACCACCAACCGCCGAACTACTGAGTTCTAGCGCCTGCTGGACTCATACAAGGATCTTTGCGCCAGATATGGCAAGTTGATTGTTGATCACCAGAAGAAGGGTAAACTTAAGACCTTTTCATTTTCGTTCCCCCGATTCACTTGCTATCTGTATTACCTTATTATCCGAATTATGTAGCCGAGGCCGAGGCTGAGAATATTTTTATGCGCAAGAATTTGGCTGAAATCCAAGGTAACCCACCGTGTTCACTTAGCCACTATATGCTCATTCCTTGACTCGGCGGATATTTATACCTTGGCTCTGCCGGGTCAACCCATTATTGCAGTTACACTTCAAGATAGCATGCCCATCCCTTACATGATGACTCACTTTCTCGAACAAGCAGGCAAGCACCAGGCTGAGATGAAGAAAAAGGATGATGAAATTGCCCAACTACGCCTCAAGGACAATGAAATAACTCGACTGAACACCGAAATCAAGAAGCTCAAGGATCTACATAAATCCAAGCTGGACAAGGCTGACTAGGAGTTCTCTAAGGATAAAGAGTGTCTGAAGACCCAGATCTCCAAGGACAATGACCTGCTGCAGGAAACCAACATAAAACTTAAGTCGGTGACCTTCGAATACGAGAAGCTCTAGGCCAGAAATGCAGATGAGCATAATAAGCTGACTCGGATTCTCAGCCACATTTCCCGTGAGTTATTTTCCTTCTTCCGACATTTATTTCTCCGGGTCATGTGCTTTTACTTATTGATACTTTCCGTTTTGCTCACATGCAAGTTCCTGGAGAGTGAACCTCTTGCTTCTGCTACTGTGGCCACGTCTCGCCTGCAGCGGGGTATTCCAACTAGTCCTGCCGCCGGGTCTATTCCTTATGACACGGAGGATTTGTTGGTGAGCCTCACTGCCCACATTGAAGTTATGAAGAACTATGACGCATACATTATGCCAGCAACAGTTCGGATGTTCAATGCTTTTTGGCCCACTGAGCCCACCCCTAAAGGAAGCACTGCTTTTATAGCAAAACTGATGGAGTGTGAGACCTAGGTGCACCTGTGGCGGGAATTTTCTGCACGAGCCAGAGCTGATACGGCACTGAACTTCATTCTCTCTTGGTACGAGGATCTAGATCCGGAATTGCTTGATCGCCTGCGCACCGGATCTAAGTGGTCCAATGATCTAGAGTGCATCGCTCAACGCAAGATCTATGCCAACAAGCTTATCCAATATGCCTTCTACCATAGCTAGAACGAGGGTCCGAGCTACCTCGACGCAATTGATGATAGCTATGTTTCTGAGGGTGCTGAAGGTGAAGAGGATGAGGAGGAAGCCTCCGAGCTTGGCGATGATGCTGAAGACCAGGAGGATGAGGAGGCTAACACCAAAGATGATGTCAGGACTAGTGCCCCGCCTACTGATGCCAAGGTACCTCCTCCCTCAACCGATGATTCGGCTCTAGCTGCTGCTCCATGAGCTTATAAACACTTAACCATATTCATCAGATCCCCGGTATGTCGGGTGCAATTGTATCTATGCATAATGGTTTGTTTTGCTACAATTAGTTTCGTTTTGCTACTCAGTTTTTAATGCCAGATTAACGTGGGTGAAGTCCCCGAGTTTCCTTTTCTTGTTCCTCCAATTTTATGACTCAGCTCGCGTCTACCTTGATTCAGTTTTTGACTTGCGAGTCCGAGGTTCAAAAAATTGACTTAACAATAATTTGAAACTTTGAGATTAGCTCAAAAATAATCCGACGCAACATAAATAAAGTAAATAGAGGGTTATTCCAGATAACAAATGTCAGCTCGATTACTTTCTTTTCCTTAGTCGTTTTTCATGTGATTTGCGATTCCAAACTTGTTATATTGCTTGCCATGAAGCCAATTCTTATTGGACAACCACAAACTCGAATAGTTAGGTTTTTGGTGCTTACACACTACTAATCCGGATAAGGTATAAGCAACTTAAGCCAGCCGACATATTAAAAATAAATACAGGAAAGATAATTATTAAGGCAGTCCCCGCGTTTCTGCTAGGGGTGCTGAAGTTTCATTGATATGCTCATTGCCGACATACATACCGACATATGAGTAACTCGAATACATTCACATCTTTGTCAAGTATAAAATGGATGAAGTACAGCTACATTCCATGGATGCTTAGATTCCTCTCTGGACTTGTCCACCTTGTTCTTCTCCTGTGGTTGTGCATCGATAAGATAGTAGGAATCATTGTGCAAAGCATTGCTTACAATGAAAGGTCCTTCCCATGGAGGGGATAACTTATGCATGCCAGCAGTGCGCTGCACCAGCCGAAGTATGAGATCACCTTCCCGGAAGACTCGGGGGTTTACTTTACGGATATGGTAGCGTTGGAGGTTTTGCTGATATATCGCGGATCTGGACAAGGCCAGTTCTCTCGCTTCTTCCAGCAGATTAACGTCATTTTGTCGGGCTTCACGCACTTCGGATTCTGTGTATTGGGTGACCCTTGGCGAATCATGCTCTATGTCGGCTGGTAGTACAGCTTCTGCCCCATATACCATAAAAATGGCTTATAGCCCGTTGATCGATTCAGAGTTGTTCTTAAACTCCACAGTACCGCTGGTAGTTTTTCTATCCAGCACCCCGCAGATCTTTGCAGCGGCTCAATGAGCTGGGGTTTATCCCGGACAATACTAGTCCGTTGGATCTTTCCACCTATCCGTTCGATGCGGGGTGGGCTACAGAGGCAACATCTAGCCGGATCTTCTTCTCTCGGCAGAACCTCGCAAATGCTCCTTCAGCAAAATTTGTGCCATTATCAGTTATGATACTGTGGAGATATCCATATCTCAAGATTATGCCTTTGAGGAATGTAACTGCTGTAACCCTGTCACATTTCCCGATTGGCTTAACTTCAATCCATTTGGTAAACTTGTCCATCATGACCAAGATTTGGGTCATACCTCCCCTTGCCGGCTTAAATGGTCCGACCATATCCAGGCACCACATAGCAAATGGCCAGGTAATGGGGATGGTTTTGAGTTCCGACATTGGCATGTGGGTTTTTGTGGCATATCTTTGATAGCCATTGCATTTTCTCACTAGATCCTCTGCTTGTTCCAAGGCACTTGGCTAATAAAATCCATGCCGGAAAGCCTTTGCCACTAATGCTCTCGAAGATGCATGATGACCACACTCTCCTTGATGAATATCTCGGAGTATGTCAAGCCCTCCTTCCGGGTCTACGCATCGCTGCAGCACGGTGGTTACACTTCTTTTGTATAACTCGGCATTGATGATAGTGTATGCCTTTGCTCTTCTCTGGATTTGCCTTGAGAGTACCTCATCCTACGGCAAATTTCCCTCCTTTAGGAATTCAAATACGCTTTGCCCATGCAGGTATAGCTCGGATGAGGAAAGGCTCCTCATAAATTTCCATCGCATCCACCGACATAACTCTAGCCAGACTAAGATAAACAGTCCTCGGGTTCTACGAGGCAGTCCCTGGGTCTGCTGAAGCAGTCCCCGGGTTTCCTAAGGTGCTTCCCTAGTCTATTTCCATAGGAGTAGCTTCTGATCCGGAGAGTCCCGGGATATTAATTGACTCGAATTCTGTTGATGGAGTAATAGATGGTTTCCTCAAGTGTTCCAATGCAATGCCTAGCAGGATTGGCTGCCGGTATGACCCCAACTTGGATAATACGCCAGCTGCCTCATTTTCAATCCGAAGTACGTGATGGAATTCACACCCTTCAAAGAAACCACTTATCTTCTGGACATAAAATCTGTAAAGTGCCATGTTTGCGTCCAGAGCATCCCAGTTGCCAAACACTTGCTGTACCACCAAATCCGAGTCACCAAAGCATAGTATCCGATGTATGCCTACCTCCTTTACTACTTTGAGTCCATGAACAAGTGCTTCATATTCTGCCACATTGTTCAATGCGCTAAAATGGATCTGGAGGACGTATTTCAACTGGTCCTTCTTGGGCGAGGTAAGCACTACCCTGGCCCCCAGTCCTTCCTTTAGCTTTGACCCGTCAAAGTGCATTCACCAGTAATTTGAGTCCGGTAGAGGTGGTTCATATTGCATCTCATCCCAATCCACAAAGAAATCTACCGCTGCTTGTTATTTGATCGCATCCCTTCTACCAAATTGTGGTGCATACGGGGCTAATTCAATTTCCCATTTTGCAATTTGGCCGCTAGCATCTTTATTACCCATAATTTCGGATATGGGTGCTTCACACACCACCTTGATGGGGTGCTCCTCAAAGTAGTGTTTGAGTTTCTTAGCCGACATATACACACCATACGCCATCTTCTAATAGTGAGGGTAATTCTGTTTTGAAGCGGACAGTACCTCGCTCAAGTAATACACCATCCTTTGCACCGACTTTCCTTCCTGATCACGTTCCACTACTATTACTACACTTACAAATCGGTTGGTCACGGCTATATAGAGCAACATCGGCTCCTTGGGTAGTGGCGCAACTAGTATTGGTGCAAATGACAACATCTTTTTTAACTCTCGGAATGCGCTACCAGCTTGCAGTGTCCATGTAAATTTATCTGCCTTTTTCATTAACTAGTAGAGGGGCAATGCCTTCTCTCCCATCCGACTTACAAACCGGCTCAACGATGCTAGGCAACCACTGAACTTCTACACATTGTTAAGGCACCTCGGTAGTTCCATTTTCTCTATGTCTTGGATTTTCGTGGGGTTGGTTTCAATACCTCGGCTGGAGACAAGGAAACCGAGTAATTTCCCTGCCGCCACACCAAAGGTACATTTTTCCGGGTTAAGCTTCATCCGGAACCTCCTTAGGTTCGCGAACGTTTGCCAGATATCCTCAAGGAGCGTCTTGCTTTCCTTGGTTTTTATCACCACATCATCCACATAAACTTGCAGATTTCGACCTATTTGGTCATGTAAACATTTTTGCATGCATCGTTGATACGTTGCTCCGGCATTACGTAATCCGAACGGCATAGTGCGATAGAAATAAGCCCCAAATGGGGTGACACATGCAGTCTTTATTTGATCATCCGGATTTAGGGGTATCTGGTGGAAACAAGAGTATGCATCTATGAATGACAACAACTAACACCCAGTAGTTGAATCTATGACCTGATCTATCCTTGGCAGCGGAAATGGATCTTTTGGACAGGCCTTATTTAGGTTCGTGTACACATGCGCCATACCACTGCCACATTTTGATCATCCTTCTTTTTCTCCACGAGCACCGGATTAGAGAGCGAATCTGGGTAAAGCACTTCCATGATAAATCCGGCTGTGAGGAGCCAAGCTATCTCATCTCCAATGGCTTTCCTCCTGTCTTCGGCGAAGCGGCGGAGAGGTTGCTTCACCGGTTTCGCCCCGAGTCTCACATTCAAAGAGTGCTCGGCCAACTCCCTCGGCACACCTTGCAGGTCCTGTGTAGACCAAGCAAAGATGCCCTGATTCTCACGGAGGAAGTTGTCGAGCTCTCTTTCCTATTTGTCACTTAACCCGGCACCAATAGTTACGGTGCGTTTTGGAAACTGATCATCAACAGGCACTTTCTTTATATCTTTTGTTGCCTGGAATGAGACATTCCCATGCGGGTTACTTAGAGCTAGCATATGCTGCTGAACGGACTGAGCCAGTGTAGTCACTTCCATGATTTTCCTCTTCTCTTGAGCAATCACGAGTGACTCAGCCAAGTTAGATCCGGCGGAAGCACATTTGATAGAATGCCTGAAGTCCCCGGCTATAGTAATCACCCCCTTGGTCCAGGTAATTTCATCTTCAGGTAACTGATATGAGTACTTGCCATAAATTTGTTTAGAGTAGGTCTGTCGAGTAACGCATGATATACGCTCTACAAATTCACCACCTCAAACTCCAAATTCTAAAGTCCAGCAATTGTCTCTTGTGCCAAATAACACATCGACCCGGACTTTACCGATGGGCTCATAGGAGATACCAGGCACAGTGCTGTGAAATGTGGTCCTTCTTGACTGGATCATGTTCTCTGATATCCCCAACTTGTGCATGGTATCCTTGTACATGATGTTAATGCTACTGCTGTTGTTTATCAGCACCTTGGAGAACGTCACATTGATATTCAGCCCAATGAACGCCGGATCTAGTACAAGAGCGTAGGTCCCTGGACTTGGCATAAGCTTTGGGTGATCCTTGATACTCCAAACAATCTCCTGATCCAACCAAGGCATATACCTCACCACGGCCGGCATTAATGCATTCACCTCTAGAAGGACATTTATTGTCCTAATCTGTTTTGATGTTCGTTAACAACACAAGGTACATTTTACTGTGTGTTAATGTCTACAGATCAATCCATTGAAAAAGGAAAAAGTCTGAATGTTGTGGGAAAACTCATGGCCAAATCCATGATTACCTGAAGATTTCAGACCGGAGTCTCTAGTGTGCAGACATCGGAGTCTCTGGTGAGGTCTGGAGTTTCCCCAGGAATTCCCGGTGTGTGGTCTGGTCTTGGCCTAGGGTCTCTCTGTGTGCGGTCTGGAGATTGACCAGATATCAGCCGGAATCTCCGGTGTGTCTCCTCCAACCGCAGTTTCCAGTGTGGACACGCCGGAGTCTCCAGTGTCCTTGGTCCGGAGTTACGGCCGGAGTCTCTGGAGTGGAAGCCAAACACCTGCCCAAGCCAGCCAGAGATTCGGTACGGAGATGGACCAGAGGTGGGGCGGAGTTTTCGGTCTGGACCGGAGTCTCCGGTCTACCAGACCGGAGTCTCCGGTGTGATTGGTCCCCAACGATCAGAAAATGGTTCACAATGTGTGGCCTATAAATAGGGGACCTCATCCCCTTCCTCCAGCTGCTCGTTCCAAAAAAGCAAGACCACACCATTAGATCAGGGAGGGAGTGAGGCTAGCAACTTTGTGACCATGGTAGATCACAAGAATTTGGAAACAAGCTTGAGCTTAACCTTGGGCAACGAAATCCAACAGTTGCGTCAACTTGTTGAGCAACTTGTTATGAATAAGCCAGCCTCACCTCCTCCCTCTCAAGAGAAACACCAACCAACCCAAAGGAAAATGCTCCGGCTAAGCCTATAGGTGAAGTGGTGGGGGATGAGAGGAAGGAAGAGGACCATGCAGTTCCCGGATGGTACTCTCCCGACCCTCCAATCCCTCATCCACATATAAATAATAAAGGTGACCCACCTAAGCTAGCTGCACATACCTTTGCTCAATGGCAAGTTTTAATGAAATCTCATGTGTGCAGCTCTTGCATTGATTTGTGAAATATTATTGAAGAAGGACTCAAGATTGAGGATCCAACCAACTTGACTAGAAGAGAAGTGGTCAATAGCCAACTCAATGCAACTGCCTTGCACATGATCCAACTTGGAGTGGGACCAAAGGGTTTTCCCCACATTGAGCACTACAATACGACCAAGGAAGCTTGGGATGATCTCATTGACTTGTTTGTTGGCAATGAGAGTATGAGAAGAAATAGGTATGATGCCTTAAGCAATGAGGCTGAAGGATTCTTTATGAAGGATGGTGAGGATCATGAAGACATGTATCAAAGACTCAAATCCACTGCCACCGCCTTCAGGAATGTTGGTGCCTCTCACATTGATGATGCTTGGATCAAGAGGAAGTATGTGAGTGCTCTCATGCGTTTTGAGCCCACTAACTTGAAGAGTCTCCAGGGAAGACACAACTACCATCTCATGACCTCCAATGAAGTTATGGAAGAGATGGCCGCTTTCAAGGTTGCTGCCAAGAATGCTAAAGACTCCTGATAACCCACAGTATAGGGGATCATGTGTAGCATTTTCGATAAGTAAGAGTGTCGAACCCAACGAGGAGCTAAAGGTAGGATAAATGTCTCTCAAGTTCTATCAACCACTGATACAACTCTACGCACACTAAATGTTTGCATTATCTAGGAAATAAAACTAGAGCAACAATACGAGTACTAGAGATAGCTTTGCGTGATAATAAATAACAAGAAAATACACTAAACTAACAGAACCATGAGTGTGGAATAGTGGTGGTAATTTTGGTGGCTTTGTTAAAGTTTAAATAGTGAATAGATCAGGTTCATTGTCTTTGATGCAGTTTTCTATGTGGGAGAGGCTAAATATACATGCACTTCACTACTTGGAATTACATGTACTATATGATTGGATTGTTAGTAAACATCCGTAACTACTAACAATGCATTAAGGTTTCCCCAACCATAGCCTTAAGTTTAATGGTCCTCTTACTCCCATACGTGCAACGTTCCGGTTCGCGTCCTCAGGTTTCTGTCACTTCGGCAGAACTCCCCCTTCCTTTTACACATACTATAAACCCTATGATGTTTAATCCATGTGCGCACAAATATAATGGACACCAAAGGACTGTACCATATCAACATACAACTCTAATGAACCAAAGACGTTCAACTATTCAATCTAAGAACAAAGAAACTACACAAACATGACATAGATCACGGGATTATAACTTATAGCATCAAATACCATGTTAACATATGACGGTACGGAGGTGTGTGGGAGGATGAACCACTACATACTAGGAGGATTAGGTGATGGAGATGGCGGTGAAGATGGTGAAGAGGGTGGCGGCGACGCCGGCGCCGACGCGGGGGACTCTTTCCTCGCTGCCGGTATCATGGGGGAGCACCGCCCCTTAGCCCCCTTCCTTCATGGTTTATTGGGTGCCCTCCCCCGTGGAGATGGCATCCATGGGGAGGCAAAAACATGGCTTTGGCGGCTACAAATTCGTGGGTGGAGGTGTCTTGGGTGAATTAGGTTTCCTCCCTTTATATAGCTTGTCGGATTCCCGTCACCCCATCTTGGACTGCAGTAAATCGGGCCTAGAGGTTCCGTCCGGACTCGGAATCAGCTAAATTTTATGTCCATAACATTTGTCATGAAATTTTCAACAACTTTGTAGTTGAAGAGTTTTCCATTTGACGCTGTCTTTGACCCGCAACATGACCATCTTAAAAAAAGTTCTGAGACAGATTTTTGGTAAAATCCCAATTTGACTCCAACAAGGTTTCCACTTGTATTCTTGATAATTACTACACATCAAAGTGTAAAACAAGAACATTGTGCACTTTTGCAACTATTAGTAGGTTAGTCCAAATAAATCATAAACTTTATAAAAAAAGGAGTGTCAAAAGCATATTATTAGCATAAAACCATCAAAAATTATAGATACGTTATGGACGTATCTATATCCTCAAGCTTAGTTCCTTCTCGTCCTCGAGTAGGTAAACGATAAAAACAATATAATTTTTGAGGTGACATGCAGACAACACAATCTTGATCATCATTATTATAAAAGCGTTGATAGTTTAGATCAAAGGTACTCTAAACATGAAAATGAAAGATAGAGTTCTAACAATATAGTAACTATGTTGTAACATGAAACATATAGAAAACATAATAAGAGTGATATTCAGCTTGTCCCTCATGGTATAGCAAAACAAAAATGCATAAGACACCTTCAAAGTTCATAAGGGTGACTAGATATAAATAGTTTAAGAACAAGCAATATCAAAGTTATGAATCAATCAACAAGTCTTGGGACAATGCACATTAAACTAAGAATGGCCACTATGCTCTCTCAATAGGTGCATAAAGATAGAATATGGAGACTAAACATAAAAATAAAAGAAAGGTCTTCATAGAAGGAAGCAGGGATTCAACTCTCATAAAGAGCTTCCAAAAATTATAGTACTTATTAGCTTTCAGCTCTCATTGCCCCTATCACAAGCATCTTGAAGTGATTAAGGTTAAAGTGAACAAACTATGGAGTATATGCTTGACAAAGTATAAGTTGGCAATCTCATGTCCCTTGAATATGAGGGCCGCTCCTCATGCTACTCAAGTTTAGTTACCGGTAAGTTCTTGTCATAGTAAGTACATGTGTATCATAGAGAACCGCCAACGGGGTACCCCTTGCACATGATACAGGAGCTATCCCATAATCAAAATGACAAGGCAAGCAGACAATGAGCATCTCATCAATCTTCTTATTTACCATGGGAAAATGGTGCTTTTTTCTCTCTTTCCTCTTTTCTGATCTTTTTTTCTTTTTCTCAATCTCTATCTCTTTTTTATAAGAAGCATTCTTCATAGATTGCTCACTATGGTGATGCTCCAAGTTTCCACCATGATTAGGCATGGCTTAGGCTAGCGTCTTAGGCATTTCTCTAACACACATACGCAACTCCATGGACTTACAAGCTCCCCTTTCATTTCACACCGACGACATCCATAAACAAAAGAGCATGATATCAACTGGGTACAATGTAGAAGTGCAATGTTGAAAGCGTTCCCCATGAAATCATGGTTCTGCTAATCCCAACATATAAGTGCAAGCATATACAACATAGATGACACAATGGTTCAAGTTTATTAGGAGCAAGAAAAGTAAAATGTGCCATCAAGTTCCTGTGAGCTTTAATCACTAATTTTCACATAACAAGTTTAATTCAGAAGGTAGATAAAAACATGAATATACTTGGAATAGAAATAATGCTAATAGGTAGGTATGGTGGACTCTTTGGAATAACTTGGTTTTATTTGGATTTGGATGCATGAGTGGAACTCATACTTGGTATGGAGGCTAGCAAAAGACTAGGAGCGACCAATTAAGGGAGCAATAATGGCCATAATCATGCAAAGTGACAAAACATTATTAACTAAAGCATAAAGTGATATTACAAGATGAAAACTAAATGATCATAGAGGCTATGGTGACTTGGTATAGTCTTAACATGGTGTGAGCGTGCGCCAAGTCAACCCAAATAAAGCATCAAAGGAGAATACCACAATATTATGCTTTTGAATGCTAAAACAACGCATGATCCTTTCAAGGCACATTAAGCAATCTCAATTGTTTGGAACAATTCATGCTACAACAATAATCACTAAGCATAAAGTCAAAACAATATCAAACATGACATGATAAAGTCTAGGCCATAGTCTAAACAAGCTCCTTTTGTACCACTTATAAGCATGAAGCTTCCTTCTCTTTTCCAATCACCAATCAACTTATTTAAAACCACATATGAATGAAGGAGTCCAACCAATTTTTTAAGCAAACCAAACAAAATAAAACTAAAAATAAAAACAAAAGACGCTCCAAGAACGACGCAATTATGCATGAAATAATAAAAATGAAGTGTTTGGAAGAAAACCTGAGATTTTTATTGATGAAGAAGGGGATGCCTTGGGCATCCCCAAGCTTTGACGCTTGTACTTATTGAATATTTCTTGGGGTGACACGGGTGGCATCCCCAAGGTTGAGCTTTTGTCCATACTTCATCTCAAAACATTGTTCTTCCCTACACTTTAAAATTTCCTTCATACAAAACTTCACACAATCTTCATTAGCAACATTAGTGTATTCAAGATAATAAGTCTTTAGGTTCAGTTTCAACACAAGTAAAACTTCCATTAAAACACAAGCTACTGCAGAAATTCCTTCTAAAAGCTCAAGTGCAAAGAGAACTCAAAGAGAAAGAGATTAAGAGGCAAATGCAAATAATGGCAGAAATCTGTCAAAACATACCAGAAGGTAAAAACCATTTTTTCGAAAACCTTCTGTTTCTCAAATCAAAAAGTGTTAAACTAATGAAAGTTAGATAAAAACTTGAGGCATAAGCACAGAAAATTATATCTCAATCCGACGTACAGAGATTTTTCACGATGTTTTACACTGAAGCACAAAATTCTGTTTCGGGACAGCAACTTTCCCAAGTCTTACTTCTCTCTCATTAGAGGTTATACTTGGCACAAAAACGAAAATAAAAGGATAAGGATTGGTTTCTACAGAGGTAACAACTTACAAGACTCAAAGAAAAAAATGTAACTGGTGTTTGATGCTAAGACAAATAAATAAAAAGATACAAACGCTCCAAATTTATTCAAGTTTCTATGCTGCTCAAAAAACCAAGTTTAAAGGTTTGCAAACCGAGGGGTTGTTGAAGAAACTTTTGGCCATTCTTCAATTTCTATGTTTGGTGTTCCTTATTCTCTGTGAAAAAACTTCAACACAAAAGCTTTCACATTCTTTTCTGCGGTTTTTAACTGAAAAACTTCCATGGGAAGATTTGTTTCGGTTTCATAGGCATGAACACAAGTGTTCAAGGTCGACCCCCACTTAACCATTACTCATCTTTCCAATCACTTTCCTTTTTGAAAATGTTTTTAGGTAACAAGTATAACTAATTTTTTTGTAATTGGCATTCCCTATCCATACTAAGATAGAGAACAACTTAAAACTGAAAGTAAAAACTAGTTAGAGATAAAGCAAACAAGTGCACACAAGAATATTAACCCCCACGCTATTGCTCCCCGGCAACGGTACCAGAAAAGGTCTTGATAACCCACAAGTATAGGGGATCTTGTGTAGCCTTTTTGATAAGTAAGAGTGTCGAACGCAACGAGGAGCTAAAGGTAGGATAAATTTTCTCTCAAGTTCTATCAACCACTGATACAACTCTACGCACACTAAACATTTGCATTATCTAGGAAATAAAACTAGAGCAACAATACGAGTACTAGAGATAGCTTTGCATGATAATAAATAACAAGAAAGTAAAGCTAGTTGCTGCAGCAATAAAATACACTAAACTAACAGAACCATGAGTGTGGAATAGTGGTGGTAATTTTGGTGGCTTTGTCCAAGTTTAAATAGCAAATAGATCGGGTTCATTGTCTTCGATGCAGTTTTCTATGTGAGAGAGGCTAAATATACATGCGCTTCACTACTTGGAATTACATGTACTATATGATTAGATTGTTAGCAAACATCCGTAACTATTAACAATCCATTAAGGTTTCCCCAACCATAGCCTTAAGTTTAATGGTCCTCTTACTCCCATACATGCAACGTTCTGGTTCGCGTCCTCAGGTTTCTGTCACTCCGACACCAAAGGACTGTACCATATCAACATACAACTCTAATGAACCAAATACGTTCAATTATTCAATCTAAGAACAAAGAAACTACACAAACATGACATAGATCATAGGATTATAACTTATAGCATCAATTACCATGTTTACATAGGACGGTACAGAGGTGTGTGGGAGGATGAACCACTACATACTAGGAGGATTAGGTGATGGAGATGGCGGTGAAGATGGTGAAGAGGGTGGCGGCGACGCCGGCGCCGACGCGGGGGACTCTTTCCTCGCCGCCGGTATCATGGGGGAGCACCGCCCCTTAGCCCCCTTCCTTCATGGTTTATTGGGTGCCCTCCCCCGTGGAGATGGGATCCATGGGGAGGCAAAAACATGGCTTTGGCGGCTGCAAATTCGTGGGTGAAGGTGTCTTGGGCGAATTAGGTTTCCTCCCTTTATATAGCTTCTCGGATTCCCGTCACCCCATCTTGGACTGCAGTAAATCGGGCCTAGCAGGGCCGCCCGGACTCGGAATCAGCTAAACTTTATGTCCAGAACGTTTGTCATGAAATTTCCAACAACTTTGTAGTTGAAGAGTTTTCCGTTTGACGCTGTTTTTGACCTGAAATGTGACCATCTTCAAAAAGAGTTCTGAGACAGATTTCTGGAAAAATCCTAATTTGACTCCAACAAGTTTTCCACTTGTATTCTTGGTAATTCCTACACAAAAGTGTAAAACAAGAACATTGTGCACTTTTGCAAATATTAGTAGGTTAGTCCAAATAAATCATAAACTTTATAAAAAAATGTCAAAAGCATATTATTAGCATAAAACTATCAAAAATTATAGATACGTTATGGACGTATCAATGCCCGTGCTCATGCCATTGGAATGAGTAGTGGTGTCAATCTTGCCTTGAAGGCCAAGGTTGTGGAGTATGATGAAGATGAAGGGAGTGTTGAGGGACTTGCAATGAGCCACCCCGAAGATGTCAAGGTCGCTCATGGTGAATACATGGCCTTCTATGCAAGAAACTTTTGGAAAGACGCCGCCAATGCCAAGATGGAGATGCAACGAAGAAGCAACCCCAATGGGATAAGATACAATGGGTCTAAGTTGAGAACTTGTTTTAATTGTGGCGACCGCTATCACTTTGTTGCCAGTTGTCCCTATGAGAAGAGAGAAGATCATGGGGGTAAACTTGTGTTGAAGAAGACCTCCAGAGCTCCTTACAAGAAACCTTTCATCAAAAGGAATTCCACCAACAAGAAGTAGGGTGAAATTGTCTTGATAACACATTAAGAATTCTCCTGTGATAATGATGATGAGGAAGATGAATAAGAGGAAACATCAAGTGGTGTGGCGGCTCTTACCACTACTTCTACACTGATATTCTCACTCTTCGACTCTCCAAATGATAATATCTCCAACAAGAACATCACTTGCCTTATGGCAAGAGGAACAGGCGTATTATCATCATCACACCCCACCTCCTTAGTTGATGAACTTGATGATGAGTTATCCCTTGAGGTCAAAAAGGAATTAGTTGCTTTTGATGTGTTTATGAACAACTTGCAAGGGGAGCACAAAAGACATTTTGTGGACCTCTTAAATTAACTTGCACACACACAAGAGCTCCTAGATGAGAGATGTAAATTAGGAAGAGAGCACATGATTGAGGTAGAAGCTCTAAATAATGCTCTAGAAGAAGAACAAGAGACTAGGATGTCTCTTGAAACTAAACTTGAAGGGCTTGATGAAGCAAATGATCTCATTATTAATAAACTCATCAAGGAACATGACCATGCTATTGATAAATATAAAAAGGCTCAAAAGGACAAGATTGAGTTTGGTGTTGTTCATGAAAAACTTGCCGAGGACTTTAGGATGCTTGAGAAGGCTCAAAAGGCCTTGGAGAGTGAACTCTTGTTACTCACAAAGTCTCGTAAAAATATCAAACTCAATTGACCAATATTCCTTCACCTAGTACTTTCATTCCTTCTAGTTGTACAAATATACTTGAAGAAAATGCTAGGTTGAAGGGGGGAGCTAGCTAAGGCCGCCTTTCCCAAAGGAAACAAGTCAATTGATGACCTCTTGAGTAAGCATAGGTCAAATAGTGAGAAAGGGGCATTGGCTTTGTCTCTAAAGGCAAGAAGAAGAAGGCCAAGCCTGCACAAGAAAAAGACAAGGTCATTGGGGGTAGTAAGACCACGAATGGCAAAACTATGTCTCATGATGACTTTGCGAGAAGTGCTAACCCTCACTATGTATTGACACGCGATTATTATGGTGATGTATATGCACAATATGTTGGCCCATTTGATGGTTATATTGCTTGGTCTATTTGGGTTTCCAAGACCCTTGTTGCTAACAAAAGAGGACACATTGAAAAATGGGTACCTAAAAACTAATTTAATCTTTTGTAGACCTATGCTTCTAGAGGGTCAAAATGGGTGCTTGATAGTGGATGCACAAGTCATATGACCGGAATCGCGTCTTGTGTCAAGGAGTTGAGACCAAATGTTGATCAAATATCTGTGACATATGCTGACAAGTCAAAGTCTAAGGTAATGGGTTTCGGCAAAGTTGTGGTTGCACATGATATCACTCTCGTGGACGTCATGCTTGGTGAGACCCTTGGCTATAATTTACTTTCAGTCTGTTCTCTTGGAAAGATGGGTTTTGCCGTCTTTATTGATAATGATATTATGATCCTCATGTGGAGCAAGTCTCTAAAGGTCGCTTTTGTTGGGTACGTCGAAAATTACTTGTATGTGGTGGACTTTTCGTGGAAAACCACTACAAGTGCGATGTGCCTATTCAGAAAGACCGATGTGGGTTGGCTATGGCATCGCCGTCTATCCCATGTCAACATGAGAACTCTACAAAGCCTCCACAAGGATGGTCATATTGTTGGACTAAAAGAAAATGTTTGCTTTGCCAAAGATCGTGTTTGCAGGGCATGTGTTGAAGAAAAGATGCATGATTCTCCCCACAAGCCAAAGAACTACATCAAGTCCAAGAGGATCTTGGAGCTCCTACATGTGGATCTCTTTGGTCCTCCATCTCATGCAAGCCTTGGTGGGAAGAAATATTGCTTAGTGATTGTTGATGACTACTCAAGATACACTTGGGTATATTTCATCAAGCTGAAAAGTGAGACCCAAGAAAACTTCATTGACTTTATCAACATGGCTCAACTTCAACACAACGTCCCTGTGTTAACAATAAGAAGTGACAACGGTACCGAGTTCAAGAACTACACATTGAATGGATTTCTTAGTGATGAGGGAATAAAACATCAATATTTCGCTGCATATACCCCTCAACAAAATGGTGTAGCTGAGAGGAAGAACCAGACTCTTATTGATATGGCAAGGACCATGTTGGCAGAATTTAAATCTCCATACAATTTTTGGGCTGAAGCAATCTCCACCGCATACCATGCATCAAACCGTCTCTACCTCTGTAAAGGATTGATCAAGACTCCATATAAAATTCTTACTGGTAACAAGCCCAACGTTTCATACTTCCGGGTGTTCGGTTGTAAGTGTTTCTATCGCATTAAGGGTGTTTGTTTGTCCAAATTTGATTCCAAAGCATTAAATGGTATTTTTGTTGGTTATGGTCTCGAATCCCACACTTATAGAATCTATGACAAGCTCACCGGAGTTGTCATAGAATCTTGTAGTGTGGTTTTTGAAAAATATGATGGTCCCCAAGGGGGGCATGTTGATGTCTGTGATGTAGATGATGAAATGCCTCGGGATGCCATAGGAAAAATGGGTGCGGGATTCATCCTCCCAGTTGAGGAACCCCTTATGGCAGATCGAGAAGAACTATGCTCTACTCAAGTGGAGCCCTCATCTTCACAACATAAACGAGCTTCTATCGAAGAGGACAATGACCCAAGCCAAAGACAAGTTGTGGACCCTCAACCAGATGATCAGGAAGAAACCTCTAGCCAAGAGGTGCTTGAGTCTCCATTTGCCAGAATGTCCAGCGGGGCTAAGTCTATTACACAAGGAAGATCTGTAGAAACTGCCATAAGGGAAGCCCAATGCCTGTCTAGAAGTATGCCTGATCAAGACCAAGGTTAATCTTTGCCTCTTGAAGGAGAGAATGATTCCAATGATGATCAAGGTCAAGTTGATGGTCAAGATGAGGACCAAAATGATGAAGTGGTCCCCACAAGAAACAATAAGGAGATCGAAACTTGTCGCCAAGCTAGAATGGATAGAATATTGGAATTAAGAGACCACACTCTTGAGAATGTGGTAAGAGATCTAAGACGAGGGATATCCACTCGATCTCAACTGAAGAACTTTGGTGAAAACCAAGCACACATTTCCATGGTGGAACCAAAGAAAGTTTGGGAAGCTCTTGGAGATTCGGATTGGTTGGATGCAATGCACAAAGAGCTCAACAACTTTGAGAGAAACAAAGTATGGAAGTTAGTTGAAAAGCCAAAAAAATTGCCGCAATGTTATAGGCACCAAGTGGATATTCAAGAACAAGCAAGATGAGCATGGAATTGTTGTGAGGAACAAGGCAAGATTGGTTGCACAAGGTTTCTCTCAAATTGAAGGCATTGACTATGGAGAGACATATGCACCCGTGGCTCGCTTTGAGTCCATCCGTATCCTTCTTGCTTATGCGGCACATCATAACTTTAAATTACAACAAATGGATGTAGAAAGTGCATTTCTTAATGGTCCATTGCATGAGGTGGTGTATGTAAAGCAACCCCCAGGGTTTGAGGATCCCAAGTTCCCAAACCACGTCTATAAACTTGATAAGGCGCTCTATCGACTCAAACAAGCCCCACGCACGTGGTATGAGCACCTTAGAGAGTTGTTGTTAGACCGTGGGGTTGAGGTTGGGAAAATCGATCCCACTCTTTTTACTAAGAAGGTTAATGGGGAGCTTTTTGTATGCCAAAAATATATGTTGATGATATTAGCTTTGGCTCATCTAACATAGCTTTTAATGATGAATTCTCAAAGCTTATGACTAATAGGTTCCGGATGTCTATGATGGGAGAATTGAGGGTATTTCTTGGCTTTGAGATCAAGCAAGTAAGAGGAGGGACATTCTTCAACCAAGACAAGTATACTCAAGATATGCTCAAGAGATTCAACATGAAAGATGTAAATGGAGCTCCCACTCCCATGGAAACAAAGACCCATCTTGAACTAAACCCAAATGGTAAAGATGTGGATAAAAAGGTATACCGGTCCATGATTGGTTCTTTGCTATACCTTTGTGCATCTAGACCCGATATTGTGTTGAGTGTAGGAGTGTGTGCAAGATATCAAGCGGCTCCTAAAGAAAGCCATTTGATGGCAGTTAAGAGAATCTTTCGATATTCGGTTCATACCCCAAACTATGGTATTTGGTATCCTAGGGGCTCAACTTTCTCTCTTTGTGGATACACGAACTTGGATTGGGCTGGTGACAAGGATGATAGAAAATCAACCCCCGGGGCATGCCAATTCCATGGGAGGTCTTTGGTGTGTTGGTCTTATAAGAAGCAAAATTGTATATCTCTCTCGACCGCCGAAGCCGAGTATGTGGAGCTGCTAATGGTTATACTCAATTGCTATGGATGAGGTAAACTTTAAAGGAATATGGTGTCCATTGTGACAAAGTGCCTCTTCTATGTGACAATGAAAGTGCTATCAAGATTGCCTATAACCTAGTGGATCATCCAAGGACAAAGCATATTGACATTCGTCATCACTTCATTCGAGATCATGTTGCTCGAGGTGATATTGAGCTATCCTATGTGTCAACCAAAGACTAACTTGCCGACATTTTCACGAAGCCACTTGATGAAGCAAGGTTTTGTTATTTGAGGAATGAACTAAATATCGTAGATTCTAGGAGCTTGACTTTATCACCTTGCATACTCACCTATGTCTTGACTCTTATTTGGTTTAGGTGCAGGCATGGAGATAGGGGGAGTGCTGTCCTAATACATTGGACTATTCCTCCCCCCATAATGCCAACATTAAGAAATTCAATTCTCTTAATATCATTTTGTGATATGGGAGCTTCATTTATGAGTAGTGGCTATGAACCCAAGGATAACTCTTTGTGGTATCATGCCACAAACTCTTACATGGTGGCCTCGGCCACCGCCCTTCTCTATGAAGGATTGGTTCTTGTGTTGAGATGTTGTTTAATCTAAGCTTCACTTTGCCATTTGTTTGGAAGTTCATTGCACTTTTGTTCTTCATAGTTTGAAATCTTAACCTAAGCATGTCTCCATTCCCTAAAAACATTCCTTCCAACATATATATCCCCAATAATTATACCTAGCTACTTTTGGTCAAAGAGGACCGGAGTCTCCGGTGCGCATACACCAGAGTCTCCGGTCTGGGGGTATTGGGGTTGTGACTTAAGGGGGCTGAGGTGAGAGAGTCACTCAGACTCTTTCTTCCACCTCCGACCCCCACCCTCACAAACCTCCTCCTCCTCCTCCAAATCTTCTCCCCGAGGCCAATTTGCCGCTGGGATCCGTCGTGCCGTCGGCTAACTCCACCCTCTCCACCCTTGGGACCTTCCCCTCCGGTGGAATCGTCCCAATGGATAGATCTGGTACAGTTTCCTCTCACCATGAACCTAGGGTTCATCCCCTTTGTTTTTTTGAGTTTTGTACTAATTTGTCCCTTGGAACAACATGCCTGCATGCACTACATCACACTAGTATCGTACCTCTGCCCGACCTGCTGGAATCACTCTCATATGCAGTCTGTTGTACAAATCGAAATCTCCAGACCGGAGATTCCGGTTGGTCAGCCCAGAGACTCCGGTCCAGGCCGCAGACTCTGGTTTGTCTAACCAGAAACTCTGGTCCAGACCGGAGATTCCAATGTTGCACTCCGGAGACTCTGGTGTAAATTGCCTCCAGCACATCCGGCATAGCTATGAGAGTCTTGTGTCTATCTCCTGGACATATATGCTTATCCCCATGCTACCCCCCTCTCTCTTTGTTCACAGGTGGCTCTGGCTCTCGTCGTGGTCGCACCAAGGCCAAGTCCAAAAGAGTGGATCCTCAATTTGATAAAGAAGCTAGGCAGTATATTATTCCACCATCCAACCGCAGGCAGCAGATCAGAGATGCTAAGTATATGAGAAAGAACCGAGAACGGATTGAGGAGGAGAACCAGGCCAAGAGGGCCAAGTATGACAATTTGCAGTCTCTTGCTCACATGTCCAAGAAGGAGTTCCGAGAGCTTTGGAAGACCAATTTCTATGAGCTACCAAGAACTAGTGAGGATCCTTGCTATTAGAGGAGGGAATAGAAGGTTTTTATGACTGATGTCTACCGCAAGCTCACCAAGTCCCCAGTTTGTCCTCAGAGGTACATGGAGCTTGAGTACATGTGTGCCAACAATTACTTTGCAGATGCTGTGTGGATCACAGAAAAGCTTGGGTTGCATAAGCTCATGGAGCTCCGAGAAGATTACAACATTCCCCTTTTCCAACAATTATATGCCACTGTGGTGTTTGGGACTAATCAAGCAAGGACCATGACCTGGATGTCAGGCGATGTTCGCTGCACACCTACTTTCTTTGACTTTGTTGGGGTCATCAATGAGACCTTTTAGGGTGTGGCTGTTCATACAAGACATCGTATGCATGATGTTGCTCTTGGAGAGAGAAAGACCAAGTTGGGTCCTCTCTATGACAGGGATGCTGTTGTCGGTGAGGCTAAGGGCCGCAAACCTCTATAGAACCTGCTGCTCAGAATATTCTGCCACAGTATCTCTCCCAGTGCTGGCAATGATGATGCCATTAGATGTGGGCTTGTCAACCTACTTCACCATGCTCACAAGATATATCTTGCCGGTCCTGATTCTGATGGGTTTTCTATTGATGTGATGGATTACATTTTTAAGGAGATGCACCATGCTATTCTTTACAGGAAATCTCCTCCATATGCTCCTCTTGCGATGAGGCTTATCAACACTCAGGCTCATGGTACACCACTTGCTCTACCTCCCAACCTTATAGAACATGCCTTGGTCTCTCTTCAGAAGAAAGGGAAGATGGTGACTAGACAACCGTTTGAGAGTGAGGATGAGGAGATCTCTGAGGCTGAGCATGCTCCTACCCCTCCTAGGGGCTCCAGGAGGAAGAATGCCTCCAATGTTCCCATGCCTCCCGCCACACGTGAGGTTGTCAAGGAGAAAATCAAGAAGGCATCCTTTTGGGAGAAGACCCTTTGTTGCATGAATGTTGACATTCATAAGGGACAACAGGATGCTTACAAGAGCAACCACAGGATTGAGAAACTTCTTAAAGAAATCAAGTCTGAAGGTGAGGAAGAAGAGGAAGGTGAGTCAGAGTACAATGATGAACATGGAGTTGAACCATCTGCAGAGTCTGATCACACACTCTCCTTTGGGGCCTGGAATGCCATGAATGCAAGCTTAGTGGATTGGCAGAATTTCTCTGAGGTTACTTCTGGCTTTGCTCCTTAGGGTACCTCCGCTTCTCGCCCTCACGGCAAAGGGCCTCAGACTTCTACCACGGATGATGACTATGATGTGGATGAGGATGAGGATGAGAGTGATGACTATGACGATGACTTCGAGTGATATCTTTTGGGACGATAGCTGCGACTTTTCTTTTCCCTTTTCGGTGTTTCGATGCCAAAGGGGGAGAAGTCCACTAGGAGCATCGGGATTTGCATGGGTTGGGCTGTCATCTTTATATCTTTATTTTCGAACATTTGCTTTCATTTGGTTCTTGTGAGACTTACTTGGCGTATGAACTATTGTTGTGTGTAGACATATCTATGCTCGTTCCTTATTGTAATATCTATCCATTACCTGACATATCTATGCTTGTACCATTTGTTTATATTGCCGCACAATGTCAGGGGAGCATAACTATGTTTATCTCAAATTCCATGCAAAACCTTGTGTTGTCATCGAACACCAAAAAGGGGGAGATTGAAAGGACATTTATTGTCCTAATCTATTTCGATGTTCCTTAACAACACAAGGTACATTTTACTGTGTGTTAATGTCTATAGGTCAATCCATTGAAAAGGGAAAAAGTCTGAATGTTGTGGGAAAACTCATGGCCAAATCCATGATTACCTGAAGATTTCAGACCGGAGTCTCCGGTGTGCAGACACGAGAGTCTCTGGTGAGATTCGGAGTTTCCCTAGGAATTCCTGGTGTGTGGTCTGGTCTTGGCCTAGGGTCTCTCTGTGTGCGGTCCAGAGATTGACCGGATATCAGCAGAAATATCCGGTGTGTCTCCTCAGGCCGGAGGTTCTGGTGTGGACACACCGGAGTCTCCGGTGTCCCTGGTCTAGAGTTACGGCCAGAGTCTCTAGAGTGGACGCCAAACACCCAAGCCAGCCAAAGATGCGGTCCAGAGATGGACCGAAGGTGGGGCGGAGTTTCCGGTCTGGACCGGAGTCTCCAGTCTGCCAGACCAGAGTCTCCGGTGTGATTGGTCCCCAACGGTCAGAAAACGGCTCACAATGTGTGGCCTATAAATAGGGGAAGACCACACCATTAGAGCCACCAAAACTCTAAGATCTCTTCATCCAACCACCCAAAGTCGTTGATCTTTGGGGAATCGGAGGAGGATGCATCGATCTACAGCTTCACCAAGAGAGATCTTCATTTCCCCCTCATTCAGTTGAGGTCCCCTTGCTCTAGGGTTTCTTTGGAAACCCTAAGCCTTATTTTGGTTGATTTGATTCTTACTAGCTTGTCTTTGATAGCTTGACAACTAGCTTGTATTCGGGAGCCTCCAATTAGGTTGTGGATGTGTGCCTCGAACTTGTTGTAAAGGTGCCGGCTTCCACCTCGAACGTTGCCGTATAGTGGAAGAGGTGAATCAAACCCGTTGGGGTGAGGTTCATAGGAGAACAAGGGAGGCCTCTCGTGGCATTGGTGGTTTGAAACCAGCCCCTCTCCAAACGTAGACGTACTTCCCCTCAAAAGGAAGGAACTACGGGAAAAAAATCCTTGTGTCTCCACTTGCTCCACTTTAGTTACATCTATCCTTTGCATCACTTTACTTATCTCGTTCTTGCTTAGTGTTTGTACTAGATTGACATATAGGTAAATTCACCATAGTTGCATGATCTAGAGAATTTACCTTTTATGTCAAACCCTAACCTGAAAAAGAGTAAAAATTGAAGTAGCACCTATTCACCCTCCTCTAGGTGCCCATAATCCTTTCAACGTCCATATGTCGGCGCTGCAAACTCTTTCTGTCAGTCTCTTTTGTGGTAAACACACAGTAACTTCGATGATGCTCCCTATACTCATTTCTCCCCTCATTGTCGTGATACCCTTGGTCTTGTTGATGTTGCTTATTCACTTGGTTCACATCATCCCTCATTTCCTGATTCTCATACCTCGGTGGGGGCGGAGGCAACATAAGCTGCTGTCCATTCTCCCTAGTGAGCAATTGCTGCCGAGCTGCTTCATTTCGAGGTCCATCAGGCTGAGGTGCATCGTGCTGAGGTGCCTGAGGATTCCCTGAACTACCTTGTTCTAACTTCCACATCCATTCGCATTGCCGGGTCGTATGGTTCGCCGGACTATTTGGTCTTGGCTGGAACTTGCACGGCTGATCCAGCATAGACTCGAATGTGTACCTTGGACGGTCCTTTCTTTCCTGCCACTGTTTCTTCTGTTCTAGGGTCAAAGGCTTCTTACCCTCACTCTTTTGTTGCCACTGTTTCCCTCCAGTTTTCTGGTGCTGGCTAGCGCTGGCATTGGGCTGATCCCGGTCCACAGCGGCCACTTGCTGCAAGTTGTACCGGTAATCCGGTCGATCATCCCTTCTTTTACCTCAGAAATAATTCCTCCTGGACGATCCGGAACCATCTCTATTGTAGTATTCTTCGCTGGACTCGCTTGACATTAACTGGGGTTGCGTCAAGTCTCCCAAGGCATACGAATCTGTGATCCAGATCGTCTCAGCCAGCATGGTTGGCATATCTTGTTGCAACCTTTGCCACAACATACTACCATACCTACAACCTTGGTCGAACCACACTATAGCTTGTGATTCAATTATCCCTTCACACAAATTGCGCATATTACACCACCGAGTCAGAAACTCTCGGTCCGGCTCATTTGGTCTCTGCTTGCATAATGCCAAAGTCTATGGCCTGTTTGGCCTCTTGTAGGTGCTTGAGAAGTTGCTGACGAATAACTCCTCAAAATCCAGCCAACAGTTGATACTGCCTGGTGGCAAGTTGTTCAGCCAAACCCTTGCTGGTCCTTCCAGCATCTATGGTACATATCTCACAGCCCATCTCAAATTACCTATTGCAATTTTAATCGCAATTGCGTAATCAATGAGCTAATCATCCGGCTTTGTGCTTCCATTGTATGTCTTTGTTCCTCTGGCCAACTGAAAGTTCGGCACAAGTGGTTCTCTCATGATCCGAGGTCCAAAGCATGCCAAACCCGGAGGACCTTGTACCTCAATCATCTCCGACCTATAAATCCGGTCCAGCTTCAGCCTTGTGTCATCCGGCTGCAGGTTCCTGTTTCCCAATCTCGATTCAATCACATGGTGATCTAGTCTTTGGAATCCATCGTCTACCATTGCCAAATAACCATCATTGTATCTGTCCTGATTCGGACGAGCGTTTTGCAGTTGCATTGCCTGGCCTGCACTTCTCTCTTGTCGAGGTGCGTACTGCTGGTAATGTTGCCGACGCGAATTTTGGCATGTTTCTGCCGGGTTACGCTGTCCGGCATTGCCGTTAACAATGTTCCTCTGACCGGCATTGCCTTGGTCGCGGTTACCTCGGCCAACTTCACCTTGGCTAGCACTGTGGCGATCCTCATCAACTTGTACTGCTTTTCCTTTCCCTGCCCTTACCTGGTCATACGAAACCATCTGTTTATCTCGTGTCCCCGAGGTTACCACTTCCTCTCTCCTAGGACCGTGACCCAGGGATGACGCGACCCCAGCAGATTTTGCCGGGTTATTCCTTGCCGAATGAACCACGTGAGATGCTCTGGGCTGCGCCGGGTTTGCCTTGCTTATTTCCTCGTTTTGCTGACACGCTACCCTCAACAGATGGTTAACTCTTTCCTGTTGCCTCTCTCGGGATTCTCCGGTTAAACCTTCTAACCCGGAGGCAGCTGCATTGGCAGCCCTGAGGGTCTTAGCTGGAGTACTGTATCTCTCTAGTACGACAGTTACTATCATATTTGTCTGACCCGGCCTAGTGTTGGGCCACGCAGAGATAAACAAAACTTTTTCCCTACGCGGTGATCCCAAGAACTAGCTGAGGTAGTAGGCCACGACAATTATCACTAGACGCGCGGTTGCGGAATCGATGTAGCACGTCGCTTGATGCAGTGTAGTCCTCACGTTCCATTCTGATCCACGATCGTCGAAGTGCTGAACGTATAACACCTCCGCCAGTATCCACACGTATGAGGGGGAGCGTTGGCGGTGGACTACTAGGACTGGTATGGCGGCTACAGGACTGTACTAGGGCTAGGGTTTCCAACACATGGAGTGACCTAACCGCGTGCTCTAAGCACTTGCGCCCCAACTTATATAGGGAGTGAAAGTGGGCTCCACTCACTTGTGGCCAATTCACTAAAAGGCCTATATTAGGCACTACGAGTCCAACTCACTGACTCAGTCCGTTTCCTTTTTGGGTCCAACCCAAATATGCTCCCGCTCTTAAGTGTGTGACCCGACAGGCTCATGGTGACCCATACACGATTCGAGTCTCACTCGTGACCGATCAGTCGGTAGCGGCTCCTAGCAGAACGTGCCGACTCCCAAGTACCAAAGAGTCACGACGACATACCTTCCAATGCGACTTTCTTCTGAGTACATTTTGCCTCATGATATACCTTGTCGAACTACAGGCGAATAATCGTCATCCCTTAAATAGTTCGACACTTTTTCTCGATCCGAGATAAGTGATTCATCCGACTAACTCTTAGTCGATCGCCTCGGTTAACACTTGATCGAGTCACGCATGGCCATGCTTTCCGAATCATATCTTATGAGAGGGCCCAGATAATATCTCTCTAGATGGAGGGGAAAAATCCCATCTTGGTTATTCACATCATTCAGCTTGATTCTCAGTCGACCCGAACTCCACCTTTATAACTGCCCAGTGACGGAATAGCGTTTGATAGATCCTAAGTCGATGCTCCTTGATAGACCAAAATATATCAAGCTCATTGGGGAACCTCAAGAGGAAGGTATGATGAGCATAACAGCAAGTTTTTCCTCAGTTATGAAACCAAGGTTATCGAACCAGTAGGAGCAAGGAAACACCTCCAAGGTGTTGTTGTCAACTTGGAATCCTGCACAACACAACCACAGAACTTTGTCCCCAACTTACAGTCAGGTTGTCAATCTCACCGGTTTTACTGAAAACAAAGCATTAAATGTATTGTGTGAAAGAAAGTAAAAGTTTGCAGAAAGTAAACATAAAGAAACTACTATAGAATAGGCTATCAGTGACAGGCTCAAAAGCCCTATTAGTGACTGGCAAAGGCCTGTCACTGATGACTAGTCACTGGTATACGATTACTAGTGATAGGCAAGTGCCTATCACTAGTATGTGCACTAGTGACCAGCATTTATGCGTGCCAGTCACTAGTATGTGAATACTGGTGACTGTCAAAAGAGATGCGTGTCACTAGTTACGACCAAAGGACGCATCCCTATAGGGTTTTGTAGTGATAGACCAATTATCATGCCTGTCACTAGTTTGAATTTCAGCAATAATAAAATAAATGCATTTTGCACCAATATTCCATATAACATAATAAGATGTTATATAAAATGTAGTGCATGCTTCAAAAAATACTTCATATAGCACAATAAGATGTTGTATATGATACCTCAACATAACCAAGAATGACATAATATTTGCACAAATAACCCACTCGCATAAGAATTTGCAATATATCATAGACGAACATTGGATAGTTTGTTTTATCAATTATCTAGCAAGCGTTTGAACTCCAAAGAACAACATCACCACGGTACATATATTATGGTCATATGCATAGCTTCAAGCTCCTTTCGCTGTTATATATTTCCATCATCTTGTTGATGTACAAATTCTTTCATTACGACTTCCTTATATGGATCTAAATCGCGCATCACGGTAATGACATGCTTAAACCTGATACAAACAAGAAAACAAGCATATAATTGTGAGCAATGACTCCAAGTGGATAAGCAACTATTGGAAAATAAAGAGATACTAAATAAAAAATCAAATTTTCTCATAAAAAGCAGCTTTCTATATTATTAGTTGATACCGCACGCGTTGCCACGGGCATAATAGAACAATTTAAGATACGAAATGTACATGATCAATCAAGCATGAAGAACAATTATGTATTTCCAACAGAACGTTAAATCTAGACTAACAAAACAACTACTATTAAATCTCATTGGATCTTATAAAGACCGCTTCAGGAAGATATCATGCATTTACATAACAATATATCAACTAATATATTATAGAAGGATCTTCCGGGAGTGGTTCTTCTCTATATGTTTATTGGACACTCTTCTGATCTAAATAAATCAAGAAGATATAATAAATATGGAGTCACTTGATTACCTTTGCCACAAGTATGTACCTACAGAGAGCTCTGTGTCCACCTCATCCGTGTATACTAATCATCAAACATAATCTAAAATCATGTGTATAGAGGGGAATGATTAACTACGAGCATCCGTAGAACTTAAATTCTATAGAGGGTCATCAAACATAATCTAAAATCATGTGTATAGAGAGGAATGATTAACTACGAGCATCGGTAGAACTTAAATTCTATAGAGGGTCTAACTTATTTTCTTTTGGAATGGTTCATGTATAATGTACAGTAACTAGAAGGATACCCCACAAGTTGCAGCATTAATCTTTTTAAGATCTTAGTATGTAAATGAAAAGGTATAGGACACAGGAAATGTGCCTGACAAAATAGGTCACAATAGTAGAGAGTCTAAATTTAATTGATGTGGAATTTTGTGTAAATTTTAGAGGTATACTGTAATGGACATAATATATAATAAAATTTCATATTATATTATAACTAACAATAAGGTAATTTCTCAAAGATATTCCTTTTAAGAATGTACATGCCAGTATTCTTATCTAAGTTATTGTTAACATCATGACATCACGTGTTTTCCTAGAATATTATCATATGGTTACTGCTAATTCCTGCCGGGTTCCATTCTTTGAGTTGCTTGTGCTAGACATACCTTTGTTTTGGTCAAAGCTGTTATGAATATTATAGAATACATAATGAGTCATGATTTTTTACTATAAGCTATGTTGCATGCAACAAATAAGTAGCCTACATACTTAATTGCGAAAGCAATCAATCAAATTCCTTCTATATGGAGGTAGGTATTTGAGAAAAGTGACATATATAAAACCAGAAGGATAAATAAACAAACTCACCTCAGCCTACTCTTTTTTTAGTCCACTGTATGTATAATTCTGCTATATAATAGAAAATAGTTCAACTACAAACCTGTTCAGAATAGAACATAGATAAGGGGAAAACATAAGACTTCAATAATGAGAAGCTACATAAAACAGAAGAGTCTGCACATGTTCACCTTATGGACCGATCGATATATGAAAACATGTGCAATCCGCAACCAGCCAATGAAATTGGATGGCCGGCCTTGTCAGTCCTCGCAAGCAGAGGGTGTGACCGTTGTTGCTCAGCTTGACCATACAAAAGCTCTGAAATTAAGAATGTGATCTGGCATATTTCCTTTCCCGAGAGTGGCTGAAACATTATACTCCCTACAAGTCTCAAAACAGATGTCCGACGTTTGTCAAAATTTGGATGACATACTAAATAGTGTCTAGATTTGTCTAACTTTTGACAAATCTAGATATCCATTTTGAGACGGAGCGAGTAAGAAAAAAATGACCTCCGAGATGCTGATTGCTAAGCAGCTGGTACGTACGTACTCCATGGTGATCATGTAGCGAGTTGATTTTTGTACTGTCCGTCCATCGGTGACTATAAGAAACGACGATCAGGAGCTGCCCGTGGAGACGATTGCGCTGCAGCCTGCAAGTTGGCCTATGGCCTCCAAGGTGTAGAGTGGTATGAGAACTTGGGGAGAGGAGGTCGCCGTTCAGCGCCATCAGTCGCTGTCGCGCCGCCGCGCGTCATGGACGCCAAGATACGTCGGCTAGGGTTTGTGGTAAGGGTTGAGGATGGACGGTTCTATGCCGTGGAGTAGAGAGGCGGAAGAAGGGGGTGCTTGGCCGGTGATCTACAGCGCAAGGGCTAGCCGGAGTTGGGCGGAATTGGCTGGAGACGGAGGAAACGGAAAGGAGAACGGGAGGTGGCGGCGCTGGAAGGGGAGGTGGAGGTCGCGAGGGAGAGTCACGGTCTGTTTGGTGGGGTGGCGCCTGGGCTGGGTCTTAGACAAATTTTATTCGTGTCGTGTATTTTAGGCGCAAACAAAAAATTTGGTTAAGAATTCCAAACTCCCATTAGTACGTGTGTTTCTAAACTCCCACTAGTACTTTTATTGAGATGAGAGTGCAGTGACATGGGTGGCCCTGCCAGCGGAGGAGGCGCTCGGGTGGCACCGGCTGGTCTGGTCGGGCCGGCTGGACAGAGAAAATTATCTCTCTTATTCGTGATGAACTTTGTCCTTCGACCGGTCTCTATGGAAAATACTACGAAAAATACTAGTGACTGACATATTTTAGACCCGTCATTACTCATAGTATTTCTAGTGACAAGTATTTATAAATGCCTGTCACTAATTATTTTTTTGTTTGGTCGGCCTCCATGAAAATTATTAGTGACAGTCGCATTTATACGCCCGTCACTAGTGTTCTGTACTAGTGATAGGCTTATACATGTCTGTCACTGAGATTACTTACTAGTGACGGGCATAGTTTTGCCTGTCACTAACCACCTGGAGGTCATAAGCCTTTCTGTAGTAGTGAGCAATAAACAGTTGTAGATTGGTGGTAAAAGAAAAGACCGGGGTTCATAGTTCATTAGTGGTGGTTCTCCTTAAGATAGATGACATGTTGGCTGAACAAATTACAGCGGGGCAATTGACAAACATCGAGAAAGCATACATGCATATACTAATCATCTTGACTCCTATGAGATTTCATTGGATATTACAACATTATACATAAACCGTAATCCAACTTCATCTATGACTAATAATCCACATTCAGGTTATCATGTGAACCCCCTCCAGTATTAAGTTGCAACCAATAGATAATTGCATTACGCATAAATGTAAAGTAAACAATACGATTGTTCTATAGACAAAGGATTGTTGTTTTCTTCCTCGTAGCAACAACACATCTAGTACCTTAGAGATTTCTGTCACTTCCCCAGATTACTAGAGGCATGAACCCACTATCGAGCATAAATACTCTCTCTTGGAGTTGCTAGCATCTACTCGGCCAAGATAGCTACTAACAACGGAGAGCATGCAAGATCACAAATAACAAAGACATGATAGAATCAATAATCAATCTGAAATAGCATCTCAATAACCATCGGATCCCCGCAAACACAACATATAGGATTACAAATAGATGATATTGATCATGAATGGAGCTCACAAGATCTAAACATGGTAGCACAAAGGAGAAGAACCATCCATCTAGGTACTACATGGACCCGTAGTCCAAGGATGAACTACTCACGCATCACACCGGAGGCTTGCATGGTGATGAAGAAGGCCTCCAGGGTGAATTCTCCCCTCCGACAGGGTGCCGGGAAGAGCTTCAGATCCCTCCTGATCTAGGGATGGAGATGATGGCGGCTACAGACTTTTTCATGAAATTTTGATCAGGTACTTAGGGTTTCTTATTGGAGGCATCTTATAGGCGAAAAAAGAGGCCGAGGGGGTGCCCTAGGCGGCCACACCACCCCCTGGAGTGGGCCAGGCCTGGCCATGCGGCCAGGTGGTGTGGCGGCCCTCTGGCCCCTCTCCGTCTCGTATTCTGGCTCCATGCCCCTCTCGGTGAAAAACTGACTTTGGCTTTTGTCCCGTCCAATTTCGAGAATATTCATTTTCTGACTTTCTTGGAATAAAAAACAGTAGAAAACAGGCAGTTGGCACTGTGGCATCTTGTTAATAGGTTAGTCCAAGAAAGTGTATAAAAAGTACTCCAAAGTGTGGACAAAACATAAGAAAGTAGATAAAAACCAAGCATGGAACATCAAAAATTATGGATACGTTAGCAACGTATCAATCCTCAACTCGGATTGTGCAATAACCTCAGGTCTAAGGATTACACTGATTGAGATATACAAATGACGACTTATTCGTTGTATCTCAATATGGGTTAGTCCGACTCGTTAAACTCTTTAGCCGAATCCCTGTAAGTCGGAATAGCATATCTATGCCCATGACAAGTGGAACCGAGTCATCAGCCGACTTTCACATTAGTCTAAGTTGTGTGTCCAGCACAACCTCAGTGACCAAGGACAATTAGTATAAACAACATGAATATATAGTTCCACAATAAATTTATGAATACATATCAGTAGTTCATACGTGGACAATAACTTTATGAATACATTGGAAATAACATCATACATGATTGCCTCTAGGGCATATTCCCAACAGTCTCCCACTTGCACTAGAGTCAATCATCTGACATCACATGTCTAGGCATCTAATGCCCATAGCTCTCAGGTGCACCTCATGCTTCGGTTGTGAAAGTGGCTTTGTCAACGGATCCATAATGTTTGCATCCGTGTGTACCTTGCATAACTTGATATCACCTTGATTCACGAACTAGCGAATAAGGTGGTACCACATGAGTATATGTTTGTTCTTCTGGTGTTGTCTAGGTTCCTTGGCTTGTGCGATAGCACCATTGTTGTCATAATACACGTCTAACAGATTGGACGAGCCCTAAACCACACCAAGATCCATGAGGAAATTCCTCATCCAAACGGCTTCCTTTGCCGCCTCCAAGGCAGCAATATACTCAGCCTCTGTCGTAGACGCAGACACCATCTCTTGCTTGGAACTCTTCCAGCTCACAGCCCCTCCATTTATAACAAACACATATCTAGATTGCGAACGAGAATCATCCGAGCCAGTGAGATAACTCGCATCCGTGTAACCCCTTACACTGAGTTCATCCTCACCTCCATAAACCAGGAACATATCCTCAGTCCTTCTCAAGTACTTGAGGATATTTTTAGCCACTTCTCAGTGGATCTCTCCAGGGTCAGCCTGGTATCTACTCACAACATTTAGAGCATAGGAAACATCCGGCCTAGTACAAATCATAGTGTACATGATGGATTCGACTACAGAAGCATACGGAATTGCACTCATCCGACTTCGCTCATCAGTTGTCGAAGGACACTAAGTCTTGCTAAGTTTTACGCCATGGGACATCGGTAAGAACGCCTTCTTAGACGATTCCATGTTGAACTTCT
Organism: Avena sativa; assembly: GCA_916181665.1. Taxonomy (NCBI): domain Eukaryota; kingdom Viridiplantae; phylum Streptophyta; class Magnoliopsida; order Poales; family Poaceae; genus Avena; species Avena sativa. The sequence continues at coordinate 434,920,536 of OV702289.1, forward strand.
TCAACACTTTGTCCAAATATCTACTCTGACTCAATCCAATGAGTCGCCTTGATCTATCTCTATAGATCCAGATTCCTAGTATGTAAGTTGCTTCACCCAAGTCTTTCATCGAAAAACTCTTTTCCAATGATTCCTTGGTATCTTGCAACATCTAGACATCATTTCCAATCAGTAATATGTCATCCACATATAAGATCAGAAAGATTACTTTGCTCCCACTAAACTTCTTGTATAAACAAGAATCAAGATCACTCTTGATGAAACCAAATGATTTGACTACCTCATCAAAGCGAATGTTCCAACTCTAAGATGCTTGCTTCAACCCATAAATGGATTTCCGAAGTTTGCATACCTTGTCAGCATTAGCCGGATCGACAAGACCCTTAGGCTGTATCATATACACGTCCTCGGTTAAATTTCCATTAAGGAAAGCCGTCTTGACATCCACCTGCCATATCTCATAGTCGAAATAGGCTGCTATAGCTAACATGATCCGAACTGACTTAAGCATCGCCGTAGGAGAGAAAGTTTAATTGTAGTCAACTCCTTGAACTTGTCGGAACCCCTTCGTGACAAGCTGTGCCTTATAGATAGAAACATTTCCATCCATATTAGTTTTCTTCTTAAAGACCCATTTGCACTTGACAGGTCTTGCACCGTCTGACAGATCAACCAAGATCCAAACTTGATATTCATCCATGGACTTTAACTCGGATCTCATGGCTCCAAGCCATGACTCAGAATCAGATCCCACCATCGCTTCCGAATAAGTTGCCGGCACATCACTGTCTAACAACAACACATCACGAACACTTCGCAATCTGGCCGATCTTCATAGTGTCGGTGCAGTTGCCAGCTGAGGTACCACGACCGGCTCAACTTCTAAGGCTTTTACCGACTCGCTACTGGCCGGTATATCTCGAATTTCTTCAAGCTGCATCGTGCTCCCACTGACTCCCCGACTGAGAAACTCTTTCTCAAGGAACACAACGTTCCGAGCGACAAACACTTTGCCCTCTTCTCAGTTGTAGAAGTAGTAACCCAAGGTTTCCCTCGGACACCCCACGAAAATACACTTATCCGACTTGGCTGTAAGCTTGTCCGACTGAAGTCGCTTGACAAAAGGTTCACAACCCCAAATCTTAATAAAATACAAACTCGGCTTCTTGCCAGTCCACATCTCATGAGGTGTCTTCTCTACCGACTTTGATGGTACTCTATTTAGTGTGAACGTTGCAGTTTCTAGACAATAACCCCAAAACGATAAAGGCAGATCTGTCTGACTCATCATTGATCGTACCATGTCTAACAAGGTCTGATTCCTCCTTTCTAACACACCGTTTCTCTCCAGCGTTCCTGGAGGAGTGAGCTGGGGAACTATTCCACAACTCTTCAGATGGTCATCAAACTCATGGCTCATGTACTCGCCTCCTCGGTCCGACCGAAGAAACTTTATTTTCTTGCCGAGTTGATTCTGTACCTCATTCTGGAATTCCTTGAACTTTTCAAAGGCTTCCGACTTATGTTTCATCAAGTAGATATATCCATACCTACTCAAATCATCAGTGAATGTAACGAAGTACTCATAACCATCTCTGGCTGTCGTGCTCATCGGGCCACATACATCACTATGTACTAGTCCAAATAAGTCGGACGCCCTTTCACAACTCTTTGCAAAAGGTGTTTTGGTCATCTTGCTGAGTAGGCAAGATTCACATGTATCGAACGACTCCAAGTCGAACGAAGTTAGGAGTCCATCATCATGGACCTTCTTCATGCATTTCCAACTTATATGACCAAGCTGACAATGCCAAGAGTAAGTCATATTCATATCATTTGGTTTCAACCTTTTCACATTTATGTTATATACAAATTCACCTTCAAGATTCAAAATAAATAACCCATCCTGGATGGGTGCAAAGTCGTGAAACATATTATTCAAATACAAAGAACAACCATTATTCTTAATATTCGATTCATAGACTTGTCTCATCAAACATGAGGCGGAAATAATGTTCCGACTAAGCACTGGAACATAATAACAATTATTTAGCTCCATTAAGAATCCAAAAGGTAAATGAAGTTGCATCGTGCCAACTTCCAACACAGTGACTCTCGCTTTGTTGCCAACTTGAATATCAACCTCGCCTCTCGCCACGCTCCTAGTTCTTACCAGTCCCTACAACGAGTTGCAGATGTGAATAAATGATCCGGTATCATATACCCAAGAACTATTAGGTGCATCTGCGAGATAGATGTCTATAACATTCCAAACAAGTGTACCTAAGCCGGAAGTCACACCTCTGATGTCTACGCACTTCTATTCTTGTAGACAGTTGTTGGGCCTCCATGTGTACAGGTTTGTAGAGCAGCAGAAAGTTTCCCTTAAGTGGATTACCTAAGGTTTATCGAACTCAGGGAGGTAGTGGTCAAAGGTATTCCCTCTCAAGCAACCCTGCAATCAAGATACAAGAAGTCTCTTGTGTCCCCAACACACCCAACACACTTGTCAGGTGTATAGGTGCACTAGTTCGGCGAAGAGATAGTGAAATACAAGTGGTATGGTTAATTATAAGTGGTAATGGTGCCAGAAAATAGCTTGATGGCATGGAAGAGACTAAAGGCAAACTAAAATAAAGATGGAAGCAAGCAAACATGTAACAGATCTAGTTGCAAACGGTGTTTCAATGCTTAGAAACAAGGCCTAGGGATCATACTTTCACTAGTGAACACTCTCATATAAATATCTTCTCTTTATGATACTACTCTTAACTACTCTCCGGTTGGACACTCTAATCCATGGTAGGGCTATAACATCACACCTCAAAGTTCGCTTTCCCCATCTAGATAACCCCAAACTGTCACCTTGAGCTCTGGATGGTTCCAACAAACACCACAATTTCATAGAAACATCCAACTCCAAATATAACTCATAACAAGTATTTGTAATCTCTAGCCTAAGTGCCACCATGGTGTGCACACTGACACTTTCACACACATGGGGAGAGCCAAAGATCTATTAAAGCACTTGAGTAGCAAGGTAGATCTACTTGATTACAAAGCTCATGATCACAATATGATCATGCATAGAGAGAGAGAGATGAACACATAGCTATCGGTAGAACCCTTAGCCTCGAGAGTCAACTACTCCCTCATCATCATGGGAATCAGCAACGGAGATGGAGATGGTGGTGGAGATCGATGGAGATGGCTCCGGGGGCACTTCCCCGTCCCGGTAGGGTGCCGGAATAGAGACTTTCTGTCCCCCGAATCTCCCCCTCGGTGGCGGCGGCGCTGCGGAACTTTTCATGGCTGGAGGCTGTTCGATCTAGGGTTTTCGTCCCGGGAGCTTCTTATAGGCGAAGGGGCAAGGTCGGTGGAGGCCGAAGGGGCCGACACCACCCCCTAGCGCGGCCTGTCCTGGCTCGTGCCACCAGGTGGTGTGGCCAGCCCCTGGCCCCTCTCTGTCTCGTCTTCTGACTCCGTGAGTCTTCCGGTAAAATATCAACTTTGACTTTTGTCTGGTCCAATTCCGAGAATATTGATTTTCTGACTTTCCTAGAACCAAAAACAGCAGAAAACAGGCAACTGGCACTGTGGCATCTTGTTAATAGGTAAGTTCTAGAAAATGTGTAAAAGTACTCCAAAGTGTGGACAAAACATAAGAAAGTAGATATAAAACAAGCATGGAACATCAAAAAATTTAGATACGTTAGCAACATATCAACCTCCACTCTTGGCTTTGTCAGCCAGATACTTGCTACAATTCCTCTTCCAAAGGCCATCTGCCTTGCAGTAGAAGCAAGTGGATCCGGCTGCAAGAGATGGCTTAGTCCCTGAGGAAGCGCTTTGGACCAGGTCCTCAGCATTACCTCCCGACTTAGCCTTCTTCTTCTTAGTCCAAGAAATCTTCTTGAACTTAGCCTTATTCTGCACCATCAACACTTGACAGGCGCCTTTCTTGAGATCCGCCTCAGCCTACTTGAGCATCCCATGAAATTAAGTGAGCTTCTTATCCATACCATGAATGTGGTAGTTCGATATGAACTAACGATACGCACTAGGAAGAGAGTTCAGAATTATGTCTGTAGCGAACTCTTCGCTAATGGGGTAGCCCAGCCTTTCCAGAGACTACACGTATCCAACCATCTTAATCACACGCGGACTCAGTGGATCGCCGTCATTAAGCTTGCAGCTCAACAAAGCCTGAGAGACTTGATACCTCTCAATCTTTGCCTCAGCCTAGAACATACTTTTGAGGCTTTCGATCATATCGTAGGCCTCAACATTCTCGAACTTCTACTGCGAGTCCGGTTCCATGTGAGCAAGCATAAGACAACTAATCTCCATAGACTCATCACATGTCCTACGGTAGACATTGGTGGCTGCGACAGTCGCATTCTCATTCGGCTCATCTGGAAGTGGGTTGTCTAGGACATGGTCCCTCTTTTCTTGCTTGAGAACAATTCTCAGATTACGATACTAGTTGGTGAAGTTAGTTCCATTTAGCTTATCTTTCTCTAAGATGGTTCTCAAAGCAAAACTGGAAATCTGAGGGAGAATGCTAGGTGCCATTGATCTACAATAGAAAAATATGCAAAAACACTTAAGACATGTACCCATAAAAGAGCAAGCATATTAAACACTTTAATACTTATGCTCACACTAGAACCAACACGCCTCCGATGGTTACTAAGTGATTCAGGACCATAAATAATCAAGCCGACTAGTGAGCTTTAGCATCACCGCTAGCCATCAAGTGATCTAGGTAGACAACTCCTTGTCAATCGCATCTCATACGACTCCTGTTGGATGGGTGGCATCACATGCCCCGGCTCCCATCCAACCTTTCCCCGAGTCCCACAACCGTTGTGATATACCCGTCTAGATTACCGAGTGCTTCTGTTGTAAGAGTCAGACTCGAACCCACCTAGTCGGAAAGAATTGATAGCACCTCAATTTTATGAGCCCACTACCAAAAATGTCTAACTTGTGATGGTGCAGCACTAGCGGGGAAACCGACTAGACCTTCTTTGAGGGATTACTTTCTACCAACTATCTAATAGAGGTAAAACAGAGACATAACAATAACACAAAATAAAGCAATTATAATGTGAAATGGTATGGCTCTCTTCATGGCGATCTCCATCTCCACAAAGCATGTAATTCGACTCTTGTCAACTCTTGTCACATGCCGTCTTACACCATGTAGCCGACTTGTACAACGACTTGCATGCCATCCTAGTTCTCCAAACATCTACACTAGCTAGTAAAGTAAATTACATAGAGAATCCGACACGCAGGTCATTATACAATAAAATGACAGCACCTAGGCTCTAGCCGGCTGACAAAACCGTGATACGCAGATCAGGATTACACACATCACATGCACATAAGCCATACCATTCACAACATCATCCTGCAAAAACAAGTTATGCAAAGATACGATATCTACCGGCATTGTGAAACTCGCAACGACATCTAAGGCGCTATGACAGGGCGAAGCCGGCGGTCCCGATTTTTCCAGAAGCACAGATCTCATCTGTATTACGAACATGGATTTCGACATCAGATAAAACAATTTTACCCAAATCCGATCCGGACTCCGATTCGACCAAACTCTTTGATCTTCGATCACTGCATCCGGATTTATGTGTCATAGTCTACCCTGATGGAGGAAGCCGACCGGTAGGGGTATGTCGTTCCACGACCTCTATAGTAAGATCACGGAAAACAGATCATCCAATTCCCCGAGTACAGTTGATCCGATCAACTTCGTATAAAACTGATCTATCTCATAGATCGACCACCAAAACTGCAATTAGATCCAATATAACACCAACCGCATATCACGTATGCACGATCTCGAGCCTAAAACCAGAAGCTATCGCTCTGATACCACTGTTGGGCCACGCAAAGATAAACAAAACTTTTCCCTACGCGGTGATCCCAAGATCTAGCTGAGGTAGTAGGCCACGAGAATCACCACTAGACGCGCGATTGAGGAATCGATGTAGGACGTCGCTTGAGGTAGTGCAGTCCTCACGTTCTGTTCTGATCCACGGTCGTCGAAGTGCTGAACGTACAACACCTCCGCTAGTATCCACACGTACGAGGGGGAGCGCCGACGGTGGACTCCTAGGTCCGGTATGGCGGTGACAGGACTAGACTGGGCTAGGGTTTCCAACACATGGAGTGACCTAACCGTGTGCTCTAAGCACTTGCGCCCCAGCTTATATAAGGAGTGAAAGTGGGCTCCACTCACTTGTGGCCCATTCACTAAAAGGCCTATATTAGTCACTATAAGTCCAACTCACTGGCTCAGTTCATTTCCTTTTTGGGTCCAACCCAAATATGCTCCCGCTCTTAAGTGTGTGACCCGACAGGCTCATGGTGACCCAGACATGATTCGAGTCTCACTCGTGACCGATCAGTCGGTAGAGGCTCCTAGCAGAACGTGCTGACTCCCAAGTACCAAAGAGTCATGACGACATACCTTCCAATGCGACTTTCGTCTGAGTCCCTTTTTCCTCACGATATACCTTGTCGAACTATAGGCGAATAATCGAAATCCCTTAAATAGTTCGACTCTCTTTCTCGATCCGAGATAAGTGATTCATCCGACTAACTCTTAGTCGATCGCCTCGGTTAACACTTGATCGAGTCACGCATGGCCATGCTTTCCGAATCATATCTTATGAGAGGGCCCAGAGAATATCTCTCTAGATGGAGGGGCAAAATCCCATCTAGGTTATTCATATCACGCAGCTTGATTCTCAGTCGTCCCGAACTCCGCCTTTATAACTGCCTAGTGACGGAACAACGTTTGACAGAACCTAAGTCGATGATCCTCAACTCGGATTGTGCAATAACCTCAGGTCTAAGGATTACATTGATTGATATATACAAATGACGACTTATTCGTTGTATCTCAATATGGGTCAGTCCGACTCGCTAAACTCTTGAGCCGAATCCGTGTAAGTCGGAATAGCATCTCTATGCCCATGACAAGTGGAACCGAGTCATCAGCCGACTTTCACATTAGTCTAAGTTGGGTGTCCAGCACAACCTCAATGACCAAGGACAATTAGTATAATCAACATGAATATATAATTCCACAATCAAATCGCATATTCAATTATACATATCAGTAGTTTATACATGGACAATAAATTTATGAATACGTTGGAAATAACATCATACATGATTGCCTCTAGGGCATATCCCCAACACCTAGGCAAATACTCCCTGTCAATCTCAGTAATCAGGGTTCTACCTCGGATTTTCAGTCCATCTATGCGTTTGCCTTTGCATACTCCCGCAGAGTGATGTTCAGTGACTGCTGCAACTCAGCTACTTTTTTCGCACTAGCTAGCATCTTTTTCCTAGTTTCCTCTAACTCGTCATGTGCCTGAGCCAGATCTACTACTGGCGCTATGGGTGTTGCTAAGCTATCTATTGCCTGCTGCAATACATTCTCTAGCCTCTCTAGTGGAGGAAACCTAGACCTTGCCTGCTTTGGCGTTGTTTCCGGCTCTGGCGCTGGGTCCTTGCTTGCTCCTGCGTCTGGCGCTGTCATCATGACCTCAACATAGCTTGCGGGGCGAGTGATACGCATGCCGAGAGCCGTGCCGAGAGGTGGCTCGCCACCCTCGACAACGTGCCACGGATGTACGCAGGACTCGTCAATGCCGACATAGATCTTGTGCGTGCCAAGCTTGATGAAGAGGCCGTTGCGCAGAGGAGGGTTCCTGCCGAAGCTTCCCGCGTTGTCGCTAACCTAGTCCAGCGCTCCAAAGCGCTGAACGAGCCCGGAGACGACGCGCTCGCTGGTGCTGAAGATGTTTCCTGTCTGGATTTTTACCCCTGCTAGCGCCGCTAGCCCCACGGTGGGCGCCAAATGTCATGGTGGTGGCATGGCATATGCCATGGATAGGCTAAACATGGGGCCAATGAACACTAGAGGAATCCAGGGAGGGATAGTGTGGTGATTCCACACACAAATGCTTGTATTTTCACTCTATCAATGGTGGATTACAAGGGCTCCTTGAGCTGTTCATGAGAAGGAGACTATTTCTCTTACCCCGCACTACAAAGCTCGAGAGTTCTTCCTAGACAGAATGATCTATCCCCTTCTATGGAGGCCCTGGTCCTCCTTATATAGGGGAACCCAGGTTACAAAGTTAGGGCATACATGCAGGCATATTCCCCGAATATGCACGTTGGTTAAACCTAGATGCCTCTTTATTCACTTTAAACGGCTAGTCCAGACTATCGACGTAATCCTTTGTGAGCTTCTTCGCTTTTGGTGTCACCCGACATTCGTAACGTCGGCCGACACTAGCTATGTCACCTTTGTCAGCCACGCCCCGCTGGTCCTTCCCTCTGCTCGCTTCGCTCACGCTATAGTGGACAGAGGCTACCTTTTGACCAGCGGGAGATTCCTTCCTTCTCTTGGAAGCCAAGTGGTAACCCGGCTAGCGCTTGGCTAACCCGGCTACGAGGGTACCTGCATATATGGTAAATCATGTATAGCCGACATATTTAATGTCGGACGGGTTAGTGTTAGGTGAATACCCTCTAGGCCGGGTTACCCCGTAAGTCGTCCTGCCTTGAGGAGACCCGGCCAACACTTTCTTTGATCGTGCCGTACCTCAGCTAACTCGGCCTTTATACCCCGGCGTGACCCTACTCGGGGGTATCCCCCCAACACCCATTGAGGAACCCCTTGTGGCGGATCGGGAAGGACAATTCTCTACTCAATTAGAGAACTCATCTACACAAGATCGACAAACTCCACCTGTTTTACTAACTACTACATCGACTCAACAATCTTCTGAAGATCATCAAGCCGGAAGTCCCAGGCCAGATTATCCAACTAGGGAGGCTGGATTATCCGGCCCTGCATCACCTTCACCATCCAGGAATGATGAAGATGTTGCTGAAACTCCCAGGACGGATTATCCGACCTCTCCTTCGACCGGATTATCCGTCCCTAGAAGCTCTGAACAACACCCTCCTATTATGGGTGCTGATCAAGATCAAGGACATGCTTCATCTCCAACTGCCAGCGCTGAACAATATGTTGAATAAGCTAATAGTCAAGATGATGAGCAAGATGATGAATATATCCCTCCAAGGTACAATGAAGAAATTGAAATTCATCGCAAGGATCAAGCTGAAAGGAATCTTGAACTCAGAGGTCACACACTTGATAAAGTGGTGGGTGATCTAAGGAGACGAGTGTCCACTAGGAGTGAACATGCAAAATTGAGCGACCATCAAGCACATATATCTATGGTTGAACCCAAGAAAGGTTTTGAAGCTCGTGAAGATCCAAACTGGGTTGTGGATATGCATGAAGAGCTTAACAATTTTGAGCGCAACAAAGTCTGGAAGCTCGTTGAGAAGCCTAAAGAGTGCTACAATGTTATCGGCACAAAGTGGATCTTCAAGAATAAGAAAGATGAGAATGTAATTGTTGTGAGGAACAAGGCAAGACTTGTGGCACAAGGCTTTTCCCGAGTGGAAGGCATCGACTTCAGCGAGACTTATGCTCCAGTGGCTCGCCTTGAGTCATTTCGTATCCTAATTGCTTATGAAGCTCATCATAACTTTAAATTATAGCAAATTGATGTTAAAAGTGCCTTTCATAATGGTCCATTGCATGAGTTGGTCTATGTTAAGCAACCCCCGGGTTTCGTGGACCCCAACTTTCTGAACCACGTCTACAAACTTGATAAGGCGCTCTATGGCCTTAAACAAGCCGCACGTGTGTGGTATGAGCATCTTAAAGAGTTATTGTTAGATCAGGGTTTTCAAATTGGGCAGATTGACCTTACTCTTTTTACTAAGAAGGTTAATGGGGAGCTTTTCGTATGCCAACTCTATGTTGATGAAATTATCTTTGGCTCAACTAACCAAGCTTTTAACGATGAAATTTCAAAGCTTATGACTGACATGTTTGAGATGTCTATGATGGGCGAGTTGAGGTTCTTTCTTGGTTTCGAAATCAAGCAACTATGATAATGGACTTTTATTAATCAAGCAAAATACATTCAAGACATGCTTAGGAGATTCAAGATGACTGATCTTACTGGTGTTGCTACCCTGATGCAAGCCAGGTGTCACCTTGAATTAAATCCCAATGGTAAAGATGTGGACCAAAAGGTATACTGGTCCATGATCGACTCTCTTATTTACCACTACGCATCTAGACCCAATATTATGTTGAGTGTAGGTGTGTGTGCAAGGTATCAAGCGGCTCCTAAAGAAAGCCACTTGGTGGTAGTCAAAATAATCTTCCGATATTTGGTTCATTCCCCCAATTTTGGTCTATGGTATCCCAAAGGCTCTAATTTCTATTTATGTGGTTATACGGATTCCGATTGGGCTGGTGATAAGGATGATAGGAAGTCAACTTCTGGAGCTTGCCAATTTTTGGGAAGGTCTTTGGTATGTTGGTCTTCTAAAAAGAAAAATTATGTATCGCTCTCCACCACAGAAGTGGAATATGTTGCTGCTACAAGTGCGTGCACTCAATTACTATGGATGAGGCAAACTTTAAAGGAATACGGTGTCAATTGTGACAAAGTGCCTCTTTTATGTGACAATGAAAGTGCCATTAAAATTGCTAACAATCCGGTGCAGCACACAAGGACTAAACATATTGAGATTCGCAATCATTTTATTTGAGACCATGTTTCTTGTGGAGATACTGACTTATCTTTTATGAGCCTGAAGAATCAGCTTGCGGATATTTTTACGAAGCCACTTGATGAAGCAAGGTTTTTTTATTTGAAGAATGAGCCAAATATTGTTGATTCAAGGAGCTTGACTCGATCTCCCTTGCATACTCCCCAATATTTCTTCATTTATTTGGTTTGGGTGTGGGCATGGATATAGGGGGTGTGTGTGTTCCTAATTATTGGGCTAACCCTCCCCCCATAATGTCGAAAACAAGATAAATCATTTCTCTCAATATCATTTTGTGATATGTGAGTATTTTGATGAGTATTGGCTATGAACCTAAGATACATATTTGCCGTGTCATTCCATCTACTCCTACATGGTGGTTTCAGCCACCACCCTCTTATTTATGAAGAGTTGGTTCTTTGAGGTTATTTCATTGATTTTTATTTGCCCATCTTGTGTTCGTACGGAAAACACACCAACAATTGGCTTTTCACTCTGTTGGTTTTTGCAATTCTTGGTGTGTAATACCATCTCAGTTTGGCTAACTAAACCTAAGCCTTTCTCCCACCTTGAACCATCTATCTTGCACACAAGTCCACTGTTTATCTTGTGAGGGTTTTGAGGGGTTATGCTAGCCCAATTTCTATGTAAACAAAATAATTGGTGAAGGACGGACTATCTGCCCCTTGGGTGGCCAGATTATTCGCCCAGCGGATTATCCACCCCTAGTGGTGGTCGGATTATCCTCCCTGTGTGGTTTCATCTTCTTAGGGTTGGGCTTCGAGTGGAAAGGATCAAACAGAGCAGTTAGTCCACCCTGACCCTAACCTCTCTCCCAGCCGCCGCCGCCCTCCCTAGCCCTCTCGGTGTTGTTCCAACCACCGGATTCTCTGGGCCTCCCCGGATCTTTTTCGCATCTCCTCCAGGTACCTTCTCCTTCTATTTCTTCCCCCAATGAGTGAGGGTGTCTCTCGTGGGATTGCTTAGACGTACAAGCGCCACCCTCGTACTCGCTATTTTAGGCCCAGCAAAGAAGGCATTCTTGTTGACGAGGTTGAGTTGAGGAGGCAGAAACGATAGGCTCCTAGGATGTTAGAAAGGGCTAAGAAGGACAAGAGGTCTCGGGCTAGTTCCAAGAAGAAGGGTAAGCAGCCTAGAGTCAACTACAAGGACATGGACATCATTTCTTATTCAGCTATTCATCAGTGTGACATGTATGTGGAGGCTGATATTGATGAGGAGCTTGGGGACCCCTACTTTTGGTGTGCTCACCACGAGTTTATCTTTGATGATGTTTATGACCGCCTAAAGATCTGTCACATGCGTCCTATTGATTTGATCAGGGCAGGCCATCTGCCTCAATGTGCTGAAGCTTTGGTTGTGACTGAGAAGATGGGGCTAAATCATCTCATGGAGCTCCAGTGTTCTTATGACACTTTCATGGTGAAGCAGTTTTTGTCCACTCTCGTGGTGTGTGGGGATGAGTGTCGGACCATGAAGTCTATGATAGGCAAGAACTATCTGGAGTCTAATTTCTACACTTTTTTGAGGTTCTTGGTTACTCTTTTGCTAGTCGCAATCAATCTTGTGGGTATCGCATAATCTCTGCTATCAAGCCCAACAAAGACACACTTCTTTCACCATGTTGTGGTCCTAGTGGTGTTATTGGTAAGGTTGCCAGTCTCTCTCCACTATATGCTCAGTTGGTTGGTATGTTCCATGATTGCATCACTCCAGGTGGGGGAAACAACGACAGCATCCGTGGTCACCTTGTTCAACTATTGGGATTTCCTTATGAAGTTGCATCTTTTGAAGACCCTGTTGTGAACTATCAGCTGGATGTGATGGATTTCATCTTCCACAAGATGACTGATGCTATGTAGAATATTCTCTCTATTCCGTATGCTCCCTACATCATGATGCTCATCAAGCATATGCTCCCACATGAGGATTTCGGTGACAATCTTGATGATGTTCACAAAGTCAAGAAGATCTACAAGACGAGGAAGACCTCTCACCCCTCTATAGCTCTTGAGTCCTTTATGGGAGATGCTAGGGCGAGTAAGAGGAGGCCCCCTGTGGCATCTATTGCAAGGGACGTGAAGCAACTAAACTGGTTCCAGCGCAACATTCTATGCATTGGAGTTGACACACACAAGGGGTAGTATGAGGCACACAGGCAACATCATGACATGGCTCACACCTAGCATCTTATTCTCCACCATGTCTCTGGGTTATCGGGCCCTCCTCCTACCAAGGCAGCTGATACATTGCAAATGTATCTATAATTTTTGATGTTCCATTCTTAGTTTTATCCACTTTCTTGTGTTTTGTTCCAAATTTGGAGTACTTTTATTATGATTTCTTGGACTAACCTATTAACAAGAGCCATAGTGCCAGCTGCCTGTTTTCTGTTGTTTTTGGTTCCAGAAAAGTCAGAAAATGAATATTCTCGGAATTGGACGGGACAAAAGCCAAAGTGCCTATTTTTCCGGCAGGGATCAAGTGCCAGAATACGAGACGGAGAAGGGCTGGGGGCCGGCCACACCACCTGGCCGCGCGGCCAGGCCTGGCCCGCGCCAGGGGGTGGTCTGGCCGCCCCCAGCACCCCCTCGGCCTCTCCTTCCGCCTATAAGTTGCCCTCGGGACGAAAACCCTAGGTACCCGATCAAAAATCCACGAAAGAGTCTGTAGCCGCCGTCATCTCCATCCCTAGATCGGGAGGGCTCTGAAGCTCTTCTCGCCACCCTACCGGAGAGGGGAATTCACCCTGGAGGCCTTCTTCATCACCATGCAAGCCTCCGGTGTGATGCGTGAGTAGTTCATCCTTGGACTACGGATCCATGTAGTAGCTAGATGGCTGGTTTCTCCTCCTTTGTGCTTCATGTTTAGATCTTGTGAGCTCCGTTCATGATCAAGATCATCTATTTGTAATCCATACATGTTGTGTTTGTGGGGATCCGATGGATATTGAGATGCTATTTCAGATTGATTATTGATTCTATCATGTCTTTGTTATTTGAGATCTTGCGTTCTTTCCATTGTTAGTAGCTATCTTGGCCAAGTAGATGCTAGCAACTCCAAGAGTTAGTATTTATGCTGGATAGTGGGTTCATGCCTCTGGTAATCTGGGGAAGTGACAGAAATCTCTAAGGTACTAGATGTGCTATTGCTACTAGGGAGAAAACAACAATCCTTTGTTCATAGAGCAATCGTATTGTTTACCTTACACGCAGTCCGTAAAGCAATAATCTGTTGCTTGCAACTTAATACTGGAGGGGGTTCGGATGATAACCTGAAGGTGGATTATTAGTCATAGTTGCAGTTGGATGGCGGTCTATGTATTATGTTGTACTACCCAATCAAGTCTCAAAGGAGTCAAGATGATTAGTATATGCATGTATTGCTTTCTCGGTGTTTGTCAATTGCCCCGCTGTAATTTGTTCACCCAGCATGTTATCTATCTTAAGGAGAGCCACCTCTAGTGAACTATGGATCCCGGTCCTTGTCTTTTACATACAATCTATAAACTGTTTACTTTTTGTGTTTACTTTCTGCAAACTTTTACTTCTTTCCATTCGATACGTTTAATCCTTTGTTTTCCGCAAAACACGGTGAGATTGACAACCTCATCGCAAGTTGGGGACAAAGTTTTATGGTTGTGTTGTGCAGGTCTCCACGTTGCTACTAGCACTGGTAGTGCGCCCTGCCAAAGCTCAGCTAGTAACACCTTCGAGGTGTTTCCTTGCTCCTACTGGTTCGATTAAACCTTGGTTTCATAACTGAGGGAAACTTGCTGCTGTGCTGATCATACCTTCCTCTTGGGGTTCCCAACGAGCTCTACATCAACACCACACACCAAGCACTTTTCTGGGCGCCGTGTATTGAGCCATCAGTAGCTCTCACTCCGTATGCTCAGTGGAACACATCAAGTACCAACTATGGTGAGCTCGAGCGTCACTTGTTTCCGAGAGAGCCTACTCCACTATCTAATGATGATGAGGATGACCATGTGGAGTATGATGATGAGGGGCCTATGATGAGGAAGAGGACGAGAACACATTCGAGGATGAGGATGAGGAGAGATCTCTTGGGACTCTAGCATCGCTCTTTCCCCTATTTGGCATTCCAATGCCAAAGGGGGAGAAGTAGTTCTAGTAGGTGTCGATGGGATTTGCTTGGGTCAGGCACAAGCACATTTTGCATTTTATCGCTTTTCTTTGCTCTTGCTTGTTCCTATTTAGCGTTGAACTCTCCTATTTGCTATTTGGTTTGTTTGTGTGAAACTATGTTGGTCCATATTGTGTCATGAGACTATGGATTCATCGGTATGGATCTATCACTATGGATTTCTAGAATTTTCTATGTGGGTGTGTCGTTATATCATTATTCTTGGAAGTCTCAATATGGGGTTTCTTCAAAAGTATCTATCATTATCTTATTGATGACTTTATTATGGTGGTATGGTACATCTCTCGCCCTAATTCATCATGTGTTCCTTAGCTTCCAATTCATGAAAAGGTACCGAGCCTATGTGTGTGTGTATTTGTATTCAAATAAAAACTTAATATATGCACACATGTAGGGGGAGTCCTTTTTTCATCCTTGGAATGATGTGCTAGTAACGCTATATTGCAAATCCTAGTATTGTCATCTAACACCAAAAGGGGGGAGATTGAAAGAACATTTTATGATCCCTAGTATTTTGTCTGTTAGATATCAATGCCAAGGATTATTTAATTGTCTGGTTAGTGTGCAGAACAATGTTTCCACCCAAATACTGCTAAACTAGAGTTTGGGGGGGCAGATTATCCGCCCCTACCAAGGGCCCGATTATCCGCCCCACCAAGTTTGCCAAAGCCAACAAGGCGCTCATGCGGTGAGGGCGGAGTTTCTTCCCAGATTAACTGGCCAAGGCCAGAGCATTCGCCCAGGCCGGATAATCCGCCCTTTCAGGGGGTCGGATAATCCACCCCAGGGTGTTGCCAATGCCACCAAGGCGCGTCACATAGTAAGGGGGTGGAATTCCCCCCGGATTAACCGGCCAGGGCCAGAGCATTCGCCTAGGCCAGATAATCTGCCCCTCCAGGTTTTTTGGCAAAGGCAACCAAGGCGTGTCATACAGGGAGGGGTCGTACTTTTAGTCTGCATTGTCCGAGCTAGGACCAGATGTCTGCCTCGGCCGAATAATCCGTCCCCCACTTAGGCCGGAGAATCTGGCCCCCAAATCATCCAATAGCATCTTTTCGAGTGGGGCTATAAATAGCCCCTTAGATCCCCATTTCAGATCTCTTGGAGTCTATGAAAAAGCTTTGTACAAGTCATATCGATTCAAGCGCAATATCCATCTTCTACCACTCAAAGGCTCCGGGCTTTGGGGAATCAAAGGAGGAGACTTTGATCTACATCGGCATCCATCAATATCTCCACTTCCCCTCCATTCACTTGGAGGATTCTTGATCTAGTATTTCTTCAAAATCTCTAGATCTCAATTTCGGTTATTGATTAACTTATTCTTGTGGAAGCTTGTTGTCATCACGGGATCCTCCAATTCAGTTGTAGATGTGTGCCCCATTAGAGTTGTAAAGGCACTGGTTCCTACCTTGAAGGGTGCTAAATAGTGGAAGGTGGATCGGTCCTTTGGTGGCGAGATCCATCGGAGAATAGGGGGAGGCCTATTGTGGCGTGGTGGTCTTAGTACTGCCCACCCCTCCAACATAGACGTACTTCTCTTAACAAGGAAGAAACTATGGTAAAACAAATTCTATATCTCTGCATGCTCCACTACGGTTACCTCGTTCCACTCTCTCCGCCTTTACTACTTAGTAGTTAGGTTTACATATAGGGAAATTTCTCGTAGTCGCATATCTAGAGAATTTACCTTTGTGTTAAGCCTAAATAAAAAGAACTAAAAATTTGGAGTAGCACCTATTCACCCCCGTCTAGGTACTCATATGATCCATTTCACTAACTACCTTGGTAAAAACATTGGAGAGGAGGCAAGACCGCGGTTCTTACCTTCATGGTGACGGACGTCGAGGACCTGCCGCAGGCGGAGAAGAAGGGCATGGAGGAGTCAGCGCCACTGATCTGCGAGGCAGCAGATGCCGGAGTCAGACAAGACACGCGAGCCAATGCTGGAGTTGACTAAGCCGCTGCTGTCAGAGATCTAAATCGCTGCCACGACTGCCGCCAAAGCTGCCGCACAAGAGGAAAATAGGGAAGGATTTTTCTAGGAGCGGGAGGTGGTAGCATAAGAGGGAGGTGAGCCTACTTTTCGCGCCATACGGCGCTGCAATTCTTTCAGCTCCCGCTATCATCCCACACACGTTGTTCCTCCCCTTGCGCTCGCCAGGGCTTGTCTCGGTGGAAACGCTCGATTTTGGCGTTCCTCCGGATCCAGGATGAGGGTGCTTTAAGACCCATGCGAGCCAAATCCCCGGTACACCATGACACACCAAACAGGGTTATTTCTTTCGGCACGGTACGAGAAACGAATATCGGGCCAACCAAACATGCCCTAAAGTGATCAACCAACATCGGCAAGAGAACCAACACCAATATTCCAGGAAAAATTAACCAAACAACCTGGTTGACGTCATTGAGGCTCTAAGAATAGAAATCACCATTTTCGAGCATGTAGCAGCCGAGACAAATATTGCGAGGACAAACCTCGCTACAACCATGAGAAAAAATCCAAAATAGATTTGGCTAAGCAAGATCCGAAGACCCATACCTAGAGAGTTTTGATCTTTCAGCACCACCGTTGACAATGGGAAAGACATCTCTTTGTCGAACAAAGGGCCGAACATCACTTATTGTAGATGATGCCATCTTCATTGAGGCGAAGACCAAGACGAAGATGGATAGCAAAACCCTAAAACTAATCTGTTGAAAATACTACTTTTACTAAAAACTCCACTCATATATTGGGTTCCCTACCCCTCCTGACACCGGCGAGGCCGGTCGGAGGAGGGGTAATCGGTCTACAAAGGAGACGGAGGTGGGAGGTGGCGGCTGTGCTTTTACGTAGGAGATGAGAGAGTTTTTGTGTAGGCTGGCACCGTGACGTAGTCAACTCCAATTGATTTATAGTATTTTGGGGCCGAACCAAATTGATGAAGGAAACTATCCGATTTGGTTCGGATAGGTCGGCACGCGGAAAAATTAGGATCGTGGTCTGGCCTGTCTGACCAACATGCCCAGCGGTGAGACCCGAACTATCCGCGTTGGCCTGTTGGTCGTAGACACATTTTTGTCAAACTCAGATTAAATATAAAAGCATGTTAATTTGCTGAAAATTTACATAGATTCGTATATAATTTACATAGGAAAAAATAAAAAACAGGTTACCCTACCTACAACCCTTGGCCTGCGGTGACGCCGTGGCCATCTACTCCTCGTCATTGGAGACGAGAGGTTCTGGGGCAGCAGTGCATGCGATGGCGTCGATGGGTCAATCACCTGCCCGGGGCATGCTGGCCACTTGGGCTGAGGCGGTGGCACTGCCACGAGATCGGCCAGCTCCATCCCGAGCCGAGAGCTACCGGTGGCATCCACACCGGTTGTGGCAGGGGACGAGGACGGGGCGCGTTGATCTCCGCGACCATCTCGTCAGCTGGGTGGTGTTGCGGTAGCCCACTCATTTGGTGTCCTCCTCCTCCACAGACATAACCATGACCTGGTCGAGGACGGCGTCCTCGTCGTAGCCAGCACCAGCGGGTTTTGGTACTCTGGGGGCAGTGGCTAGGAACCCGCTTCCTGCTTCATGACATGGCCACCGCCCTCCCTCTCATCATCCTGGTCGTCGTTGTCATCACCGGAGGATGGATAGTTGGGGACACCCTCGTAGAACTTCTAGGGCTAGAGCTCGACGCAGGACACAAACGAGCACCGCGTGTTGTTCTCCCATGCCAGGAAGTTCTTCTAGTAGTCCTTGCTCCGGTAGGCGCTCTTCCACCGAACGGTCGGTGGGAGCTTGGCAATGGGGTGGCGCATCTTTGCCTCTAGCGCCTTCTCCTTCTTGGGCACGGGCGACACTAATACCCTCTCCAGGTTTTGGTAACAGCCGCTAGGGAGGGTGACATCGTGGTGCTCGATATGGTCCCCCTCTCGATAGTGCCGCTCGCACTCCACCACACGAATGTAGTGGTGGTCGCACTGGCACTCATCATCGTTGTGGAGAACATTATCGTGCCGCAGGATCGATGAAGTCTTGTGGCCTTTGCGGAAGTGGCACGCTGCAGAAAAATCGTGAGATCGGTGTTGGAGTGGGTGAACGGAACCCTCGTCGTTGGCCTCACCATCATTCTTCGTCTTCTTTAGGCACGAAGACATCTTCATCATCGGTGCTAGCTGTGGTGGTGGTGGCAGAAAATTCTTGGCTATGGCTGGGGGTGGAGAGTGCGGCACCGACGGGCGCTGGGCCAGTTTAATAGCCCCTTGCCGTCACTGTGTATGCAGGTTCTCGCGCCTTCGCGATCAATGCGGCGAGAACTCATGCGGTGTCTCGTTAATCAACACTGACAATGATGGCCAAGGCTGTTGTCACCGGCTAGTCTGCATGCGAGCATGTCTGAGTCGATGGCATGCATTTGTGTCACTGCCAAGTGTGGCCTGGTGCCATCGGTTGTGGGAAAGCGCTCTATTCACCCGCGTCCGGGCCCAACGCATTGGCCACCCAAATTTGGTGGGCGAAAAGGGTCGCGCTAGAAGGGTCAGTCCGGATGGGTCACACCGCTGGAGGGTGTGCGGCTCACTCTCTCGTCCGGTCGGACCACTTCGGACGTGGCCAGACTGTGTGGGTCGTGCCGGTGGAGATGCCCTAATACCTGGTTGATAGCAGGCTTCCCTTCTCTTCGTTCTCTCCACGTATCCCTTAGAAGTCCATGCCTATCCGTACAAACTCCTCGAATAGTTTTCTCACTGTTCGAATATCGCGGCCATAGGTCCACCATCGGGCCAGGCTGTAATATCCCAGCATTAGAGCGTAGAAATAAGCTGAACACAGGTGTGTGCATTGCATTCATGCATAGAAAATCCGGATAATTTTCGCGCTTTTAAATAAAACTTGTCAAAGTGATTGAAGCTTCTCTTAACATGATGGAACTGAAGTAGATCATCAAGCTGACTGCCATAAGTTTCAATATGACCTTTGCTAAAACCTTATCTTTGGGTAATATAATTTGATCTAAGGGTAGATCAAATATAATAAAATTAAGTCACAACACACTACTCCCTCTGTTCCATTCTATAGTGCTTATAGTTTCTGGCACGGAAATTAAGAAACGCATGTGGTGAGAAAATTAAAATAGTTTTAGGTGGGATTTCTCGTGGCTAATTGACATGATAAAATAGAGGAGTTTGCAAGAGACATGAAACGCTATATGATTTATGTAAACTCCCTATAAAAGTTGTCCATACGAGTTGTGTAACGCAATATATCTTATATTTTGATTTTTTTTAAAAAAAACTATAGGCACTATAAAAAGGAATGGAGGGAGTATTTAATAAGGAGTACTTGATCTTCCAAAGATCATTACATGGTATTCCATACCACAACTCAAGGAAGAATACTTAATATTCTAAAGATGATATCAAGGTATTGTCTACCACAAACCTTGAATAGCAAAGTAAGTATGTAACTTAAGTAAATAAAATCTATAACTAAACCTTGAAACACTTGTTTGCCATAGTTACTCTTACCATGGGTATCATGGTAGTTCTTAAACCTTAACTCTTATTACAAATAGAGTTGAACGGGAAGTCAAACCAAGACCATCAAGCACATATTCTTAATATGATATTAAGAGGTGCCATATCTATTTAACCAAGTCCTAGTATCAATTTATCATCAATATTGGGTGATCAATTCCTGATCTAGCACTTATTGACTCATAGCCTTTGACGTATTGTGTTGACCTTCCAAATACCTTAAGTAAATTATTTTGAAGGAAGAACTAGATATGGTTGTGTGTACCATCATCAATGGAATGTGATCCTTAGAGGAGATCAAACCATTTGATGTTGGAGGAGTTAACTCACTCATGAGTTAAATAGAAGAAGTACCTAAACTCAATAGTTAAGCTAATAGTGGAGAAGCTATGAGAAAGCTAGTAGTATTAGTACATTAGATAACAATCTTGTTAGGACAAGTGGATATAGACTTAGAATAAGCTTGTTAAACAAGATAAGGCTATAGAGAGACTAATACAAGTTTACTACTTAGTTGAGTATAGGTCTTGATCAAACAATTAGAAGCATAAGCTTTGTATAATCAAATGATGGTTGTCATTATTCTCAAGTCACTTGAGAATAGATTATTAGGTGTTGAAGAAAGGTTATGAATATACTAAGTTAGGCAGGTCCTAGGAAGCTGAATTATCTAGCTTGATCATTAGAAGTCAAGCTAGAGTATGATGAAGTGTTTGATGAGTTGTATGGAGTAGTTGGAGGCATAGTAGCTTAACCAAGTTGATATAAGGACAACTGGTATTATGGGAGTAGTACTATACCTATTTCAAAGGATTGTTATGCTTTGTATGTATAGTAAGGATTGTAGTCTTGCAAACCATGGAAGTAGTAGCAAGATGAAGTTAAGGAAGTTAATAGATGGAGTTAGCAGTAGCTACATTGATAGGTGCATCAATGTTAGTTAATAAAGGGGAGTTATATACTAGGAGTAAGAATGGAGTAATGTTGAAGTGGCATGACCATGTCATGATATGATGATGGATATGGTGGAGTCAGATGATTGTCTTATTCAGGAAGTTGTGATCTTTGTGAATAAGATAAGAGAGATTTATAGAGTATATTTAGGAAAGGAATTCCTTATCTAAAGATTCTTTAGAAGCCTTAACCAAGAATATATCAAGCCATGACAAGACCCATGTCTACTTCATTATTCAAAACCCTAGGATCAAATGGATAGTAAAACCATTTCCTATTCCTAGGTAACTATTGAACAACACCTCTTGGACAACGCAAGCTTCCGAGAGGTAATTAGAGAACCAAGTGAGTGTTTGAGAAGCCTTGTCCAGTTGATTGTCTTAAACTCTAATAGGAACATATAGTGATAGAATTATCATGATCACATTAATAAGTAATTCCAATATCTCACTCTATGTGGAGATATCAAACCCACTCATAGATTTAGAAGTAGTATCCCTAAACCTTGATCCTTGTTCCTATCTATAATTGAATGTGGGTTATTAAAACCTCTCAAAACCTATGTACCTATATTTGAATAAACCGTAGTATTTCTCTACCAATGATTAATGTTGGTTCATTACTACCTAACAAAAAGTGTTCTGTGGTAATTCTAAATTTTAAAAAACCAAGTAGAATTGGATTTGGCAAATCCCAGATATGGAGAACCATGAAACTTATATCATCCCATTAAAAACCACAAAGATTAATTCCTTATAACGTATTTAGATAAATCATTTTTGAAGATAAGTAGGAACAATATTCTATATACATGAATACACATCTCAAACCAGTACCATTAAGATTGTCAAGAGAAATCAGAATCATCTTTGTGAAATCTTATTAGAAGAAACAAACCCTAATGCCTAATTACTTTGTTTAATAAACAAGATTATATATAATAATGGAAATTGTAACACACTAACAAGGTTAGGAAATCAGCTAATATCATGCTCTTTAAAATGTTTGAAATACTATAAAAGGTTTCAATGTTTAAATGGGTTGGAATTTGAAATAAAAATGGAATATGAAAATAGAAAATCGAAATAGAATAAGAAAAAGGAAATAGCCAGCCACAGCCCGTTCTCTATCTTCTATTCGTCTCCCAGCGTAGCAGCCACAACATTTCGCTCACTTCATCGTAGCCCAATACTGACCCAGCCCAGATACCATTTCGAACGCGTCGTCGTGTTCGTCTCCATCGCAGGATCGAGCGAAGCAGCTCGCTGGAGGACGCAACGCTGTCGTCGCGCAAATATCTACGGCGCTGTCGCTGAAGACGGGATAAGAATGCCACCACGACATCCTTCTGTCCTCATCCTCTCAGTCAACCACCGCACTCTCTCTTCTCTTCTCTTTTCTATAGAGGGCCAAAACCCTAGCCGGCCAGAGCTGACCATCGTAGCTAATAGGAGTCATCCCGGAGACCGTGGAGTGGTTGAGGAGAAGCGTCTCGCCATCCAGGTCTCTGGAGGGGTAACTGTGGAGCAAGGGCTAACTGTGGATATTTATTATTTGTTTAGTATTTAATGAATATACTTATAAAAATCATAACTTATTATTTAAATTTCACAAAAATACATATAAAATACCAAAATGATCACAAAAATGAAATCTACACACTAAAAATATCAACTCATACTTTTGAAATAAAATAAAAGGTAAAGGCCTAATAAATCTTATTTAAACCCTTTTCTTTTATTTTAATTTATTAAAATTATATAAACCTTTACTATTGTCTTTAGTATTATTTGTTTAAAGTCCAAAGATGTAATAATAAGTCAATTAATGTTTTAGTGAAGTTAAAATAGGTCAAACCATTTTAAAAATGTATCTACTAAAACTATAATCTCAAGTTAAAGGTATTTTAGCTTTCCTAAAAGATTTTTACCAATTATAAAATCAACTAAAATAGTATATTGTTTATCACCAGAATCCTATGCACTTGTAACATAACCAAACTTTTATTTACTAAATCCTTCACCAGTTTGAGAAAACCACTTAAAGATTTAAACCAAATTCCAAAATAATTGAAGTAATACCTATTATTTAATTATGAAGTACAACCATTGATTTTTAAGATGAAAAGGTAAATTCATCCCCTTATGCTATGATTGTTTAATGTAGAAATGTTTTCCTCTTTAATAATCTTAGCTAATAAGAAATCCTTAAAGTGTTAACCTTAAGTTTAAATACTCTTTACTTTGTAAAGTAATGTTTTCCTCAAAAGTTATTCTTTTAAGAAACATTAAAAGTAATCCTTGATCATTTCTCTAAAAGCTTTAATTAAATCTTAATCTTGTTTAAGAAATATTCTTGATACCATGATTCATTTAAGTGCTTTAATACTGCATATTACTTATTGTATCTACATATGGTTTCACACACTCTCACAAGCCTTAATAAGAAGCACAAGTGTAAAGCTGGTATAAAAGTGCAACACATTCCAAAGAACTCATCACAAACTCCAAGCCCTAGATCAGATACGATTAGTACGGGATTGCACGTTTATCAAATTGCATTACATTACTTATGCATCGTTGCATCTTGCTTCTTTAAACATTAGTCCTTACCGGACCAATGATGCTATTAACAGAATTTGGATCTTCTATTATCTCGAAGACCGTGAGTGCATAATCTTGCAATCACAAAAGTCTAGTTCACAACTTTCTCATGTCCTTTGATTATTTTCTATGCTTGTAACTCAACTGTGTCATCACCTGCATTTCAAAAAGGTCAAAAACACTATTTTCACAATTAACTAGAAATATCGGTTACTGATCTAGGGTGATCCGCCAATGTATCATAACTGGCAATGGAAATGCCATTGTGCAGTAATGTGTCATCTAGGACTTAACAACCAATGTCGCCAGTGATTCTAGCGCCGTATATTATGCGTTAACCATGAGATTTGGAATGGGACAGAGAAGTCAGCTGTATCTTCTTCCTTTCATATGGAGGCAAGATGACCTTATCGTGACGCTGGGATTTCTTGTGTGGATCCAGCATATGGGTGGGAACCCTTAGGTCCCACGATTTTCGTGTCTAGATTATCTATGAGTAGCTTCCAGAGGTATAATCAGACCTTTATGGAGCTTGCTAGGGGCATCACCAGCTCATAGAGTCTTCGGGAACTCATCAGGGTTATAGCTTGCCCTAAATGGGGGCTTAACGGAGATGGAGCTTGGCCCGGAGGAACATGCAGACTTATGGGGTCGTGGAGAGGGCAGTGATTGGCTTGGATCTTAGACTGGGCCCCACACCAAGGAAGTGTGGACAAGAATGCAACTCGGTTGTGCAACAAAGCTAAGGTCTCTTGTGGGAAAAGTGATGCACCTCTGCAGAGTGTAAGAATTGTGACATGTTACTCCCTGTTCCGGGAAGGAGCTACGAACGTGGCAGGAAAGGAACTCCATGAAGTTATGGTCAACCTGTGAAGGCTGTCGGACATAGTTTTTAGAATAAAAACAACCTTTGAAGAAATGTTTATGAAAACCAGCATTGCCTACGACCTATGGTCCGTGGTTGTAGAGATAGTGCATCATACACTCCTTTTTAGTGAACTTGCTGAGTATGCTCGTACTCAACCGTAACTTCTTAACCCTTGCTAGGTTCTAAAGCCATTGAAGACGACGTCAACATCAATTTCTGCTCAAGAAACCATCATCGATAGCTCAAGTTCTTCAACCAAGTCAATGAAGTCAACATATACATCAACTGAAGTGAAGACAAAGTCTTTGTTTAGATAGGAGTAGATACTCTAGCCATAGAACTGAAGGGTTCCGTAGCAGAAAACAAAAAAATTCTATCTACTTGAACACTAATACCAGGATCTATACTATGTAGACACAAGTAACGGAGAAGGAATACAGTATTCATACCTTTACAAACAGAGGCACGCCTTACGCGGGAAGGCGTATATTTATGAAGACGAGCAGCCCCCAAGTGTGGTGCCTCTGAAGTACTACACAAGTCTGGTGTAGGCGGCGTCTCCCAGGCTCTGATCTAGCCGAGCAGCGGAAGAAGAAGATGCCGGACCGAAGATCACACGACGGTAGTGTGAAGGTGGAGAACTCAAATCCCTCGAGGTCCTCCCCAATATTATGGAGAAGTCCTCAGCGGAATATGAGAGAGAGAATGAGAGAATTGGATGCCTCCAAAGGGGTGGGGGGAGACCCCTATATATAGTAGGAGGGGGGCTCACCACCTAGGGGCTAGGCGGTGTGGGACTAAACCCCACACCCTTCGGCCACCTAGGGCCTGCCGCCGGCCCTAGGTGGGCCCCACTTGGGCGGCCCACCAAGCCAAGGCTGGTCGGCCCCCTCCCCTTAGGCGCCTTGCCCTATTGGGCCTCCCTTCGGGTGAGGCCCATTAGCATTAAGAAGCCTTTAATAATAAAATAAAATATATATTTAATATTAATTCTCCAATTAACAGTCAAATACATATATTATCATATTACTTTGCTTTGGAACTCCTTCCGAACCCCTTCCGATCACCATCGGATGTTACCTGGAACTATTCTGGTTTCTCTCTCTATATTTCTCCTACGGTACCTCATCTATCCCTAAGCGCCCCCACCCTTAAGCGTGACATCCTTCGGTTCGCGAACACTCTGGACATGATTGAGAATCCTCTCACATCAATGATCATTAGTGGGACCTGGATACCCATGATGACCCCCTTGCATTCCATGAATCTTATCGCTTGAACCATGAATAGTCATTTGCCGTTCCCTTTGCCACTTGATACCTAGTTCATTCGAGACTTGATCTTCGATATCTCCATACCTTAGGTCGATCTCGTTGCCGATGAACTTGTTTACTCATTCCCATGCTGTTACATTCCATGACCCAGTCACACGCTTGCAAGCTTCATTAATGCAACGTCACCAAGATGGCCACATATGTATCTATCCGTTACATGGACTGGCAAATCCTGGTCTTGATATGTACTCCTCTACGTGCTCCTTCGGGAAACCTGAGTGGCACCTTTTCGATCACCCAGTCACGGTATGATACTTGATAACCATCTAAGCTCCCTCCAAAACAGTGATTTGCATTATCTCACAATCTAAGGATCAGGTTGCGAGGTTTCATGCGTTTTATCATCAATGGTAAACTTTGTAACTAGATCTCATTGAGACACAACTATCGTATGTTTGTCTATCACGTCATTCAACCAATGACATGACCTCATTGTCAATTGGCATAAATGCCCATGATCTTGAAACCCAGATCATCCTCATGACCAATGAACTAGTTCGCTAGAGGTAACTAGAGACACAATTTGTTTACATACCACACGTGTATTAACGTTTCGTATTAACACAGTTATAGCACAGTATGAAACGTACTAGGAACATATGGGAGATATTTCAAACGATACACTTTATTATTTTCCTCTAGGGCATAACTCCTTCAGTCTCCCACTTGCACTAGAGTACAAATTAATCTAGTTTACAATAGGCAGGAACCTAACACCAATGGTATCCCGGTGTTGTTCGTGCTTGGCTTGTATGAGAGCTTTAGTCAACGGATCTGCCACATTCAGATCCATGTGTACTTTGCAAATCTTGATTTCACCTTCATCAACGTTCTGCCGGATGACGTGAAATCGTAGCTTGATGTATTTGGCTGTGGAATGAGTTCTTGGTTCCTTTGCGTTTGCAATAGCGCCCATGTTATCACAATAGATTGTCACGGGATCTTGTGCACTTGGAACAACTTCCAGTTCAATGATGAAATTCCTTAGCCAAACAACCTCATTCGCCGCATCAGCAGCAGCGATGTATTCTGACTCCATTGTAGATTGTGCAACTACCGGTTGCTTCTTGCTCTTCCAGCTTACCGCCCCACCATGCACCAAAAACACAAATCCTATCTGAGACTTCGAGTCATCAGGATCTGAGTGCCAGCTCGCATCCACGTAACTAGTTACGTTTAGAGCTTCACCATTGCCTCCATAGACTAGGACCATATCCTTTGTTTTCCTAAGATACCTTAGGATATTTTTCACAGCTGTCCAGTGATCCATTCCTAGATTACTTTGGTATCGGCTCGCCAAACTGAGAGCCAATGCCACATCAGGTCGAGTACTTAGCATTGCATACATGATAGAACCTATGGCTGAGGCATAGGGGATGTAAGACATCCTTTCTCTATCAGCGTCCGTTACCGGACATTGAGATAAACTCAATATGCTACCTTTTGTTATAGGTGCCAAACCTCTTTTCGCATCCTCCATTTTGAACCTCTTCAAAATCTTCTCAAGGTAAGTACTTTGACTTAATGCAATTAGGCATCTTGATCTATCTCTATAGATTTTGATGGCTAATATGTACGCAGCTACCTAGATCCTTCATGGAAAATTGACTACTCAAATATGCTTTCACGCTTCTCATAAGATCCACGTCATTTCCCATGAGTTATATGTCATCCACATATACTACTAGGAAAACAACTGAGCTCCCACTCGCTTTCTTGTAAACACAGAACTCTTGTTGATTTTGGACAAATCCAAAACTCTTGATCACTTGATCAAAATGTTGGTTCTAGCGCCGAGATGCCTGCTTCAATCCATAAATGGACCGCTGAAGCTTTCACACCTTTCCAGCATCCTTAGGATCAACAAAACCTTCTGGTTGCATCATATACAACTCTTCCTCAATGTGACCATTGAGAAATGCGGTCTTGACATCCATCTGCCAAATTTCATAGTCGAAATGGGCAGCAATTGCTAGCAAAATCCGGACAACCTTAAGCATCACTATGGGAGAGTAAGTCTCATCATAGCCGACTCCTTGAATTTGTCGAAACCCCTTTGCGACAAGTCGAGCTTTGTGAATGGTCACATTACCATCCCCATCTATCTTTTTCTTAAAGATCCATTTATTTTCCACGGCCTTGCGACCTTCAGAAAGATCTACCAAGGTCCAAACTTGGTTCTCATACATGGATCCTATTTCGGATTTCATGGCTTCTAGCCATTTCTCAGAATTAGCACTACCCATTGCTTCTTTGTTGTTTGCAGGTTCTTCCTGTTCATCTAGGATGACAGACATCACAAGACTACTGTACCAGTCAGGAGTGGCACGAACTCTTGTAGACCTGCAAACCTCAAGAGTCTCGACGTCGTTGTTTTGATCATCATCATTGGGATCTTCCTCCATGTTGGAGAGTGGTTTTGGAACAGCTTCCGTTGCGCTACACTGAATTTGGAGAGAAGGGTCAACAACTTCATCTAACTCAATTTTCCTTCCACTAATTCCTTTGGCGAGAAACTCTTTCTCGAGAAAGGTGCCGACTTTCGTGACAAACGTTTTTCCTTCGGCCTTGTTGTAGAAAGTATACCCAACTGTTTCCCTTGGGTATCCCACAAAGATGCATTTTTCCGATTTAGGTTCGAGTTTGTCAGGCTGTAGTTTCTTGACATAAGCCTCACATCCCTAAACTTTCAGAAATGACAACGTTGGCTTATTGCCATACCATATCTCATATGGGGTTATCTCCACGGATTTGGACGGTGCTCGGTTCAAAATAAAAGAAGCGGTTTCTAACGCATATCCTCAAAATGATACGGACAAATCAATCAAAGACATCATGGACTGCACACTATCTAATAGAATACGGTTACGTCGTTCCGACACACCATTACGCTGTGGTGTTCCGGCTGGCGTAAGTTGTGGGATTATCCCACAGTCCTTTAAGTGCATGTTAAACTCATAACTCAAATACTCGCCTCCTCGATCTGATCGAAGATGCTTGATTCTCTTGTTAAGTTGATTCTCTACTTCCTTCTGAAATTCCTTGAACTTTTCAAAGGTTTCAGACTTGTGTTTCATTAAGTAGATATATCCATATCTACTCAAATCGTTAGTAAAGGTAACAAAATAACGATAACCATTGCGCGTTGAGACACTCATTGGTCCACATACATCCGTATGTATGATTCCCAGTAGGTCTGCAGCTCTCTCCATCATGCCGGAGAAGGGTGTCCTGGTCATCTTGCCCATAAGGCATGGCTCACATGTATCAAGAGATTCTAAATCTAATGATCCAAGAAGTCCTTCTGAATGAAGCTTCTTCATGCGCTTT
Source organism: Avena sativa (assembly GCA_916181665.1). Classification (NCBI taxonomy): domain Eukaryota; kingdom Viridiplantae; phylum Streptophyta; class Magnoliopsida; order Poales; family Poaceae; genus Avena; species Avena sativa. The sequence goes on from OV702289.1 coordinate 434,950,034, forward strand.
ACGCCAATGTGACCAAGACGGCAATGCCACATAAACATAGAATTATCATCATTATGCTTAGAACGTTTAGCATCAATATTATGGATGTGAGTATTGAAATCAAGATCTAGTAAGAATAAACCATTACTCATAGGCGCATGAACATAAAAGATGTCATCCATATAAATAGAACAACCACTTGTTCCAGATTTAAATGAATAACGATCTTGCAACAAGCAAGATCCACTTACAATATTCATACTCAATGCAGGTACATAGTAGCATTTATTCAAAACTAGAATCAATCCTGACGGCAGATGTAGAGATAACGTGCCAACAGCCACCACATCAACTTTCGTGACATTGCCGACATGCATCGTCACCTCGTCCTTTCCAAGCCGCCTCTTACTCCGCAGCTCCTGTTGGGAGTTACATATGTGAGCAACAGAACCGCTATCAAATACCCAGGTGTTGCTCCTGGCATTGGTAAGGAACACATCTATAACATGTGTATCACATATACCTTTGTCTTTGGCGGCAATCTTGCCGGCTTTCTTGTCCTCAATGTACTTGGGGCAATTGCGTTTCCAGTGCCCATCCCCTTTGCAGTAATAGCACGTGGTACCGGACCTAGGGCTGGGCCCAGTAGCCTTAGAGGTGTTGGCAACTTATTTACCATCCTTCTTTGGCTTGTTGCCCTTGCCCTTTGTCCTCGACCTTTCAAAGTTAATGGTCTTATTGACCATTAACACTGTGTGCTCTTTCTTGATTTCTATGGCGAACACTTCAGCAAGGGTCTTAGTCATCCCTTGCATGTTGTAGTTCATCACAAAACTCTTATAGCTAGGGGGCAGCGAGTGCAACACCCTATCTATAGTGAGCTCCTCCGGGATTTTGCAATCCAGGGCGTTTAAGCGCTTAATGTAGCCAGACATTTTGACCACGTGCTCACTAATGCTGCTGTGCTCTTCCATTTTAGCAGAGAAGAAGAGCTCGGAAGCATCATACCTCTCCGCACGAGCCTGTGGAGCAAAGACGGCCTTGAGATCCTCAATGATATCAAAAGCATTCATCTTCTCAAAACGCTTTTGAATCTCCGGCTCCATGGCATAGAGCATTCCACTCTGGATGAGGGAGAAATCGTCCGCCTTGGACTGCCAGACATTCTTTTCGTCCTGGGAGGCGGAATTTGCAGGCTTAGCCGGAAGCTCAGCCTCGATGACATAAGTCAACTTGTAGGGGACTAGGAGGATCCTAAGATTGCGGAACCATGTGGTGAAGTTGGTTCCATCAGTTTTCAGCTTGTCCTTCTCGAGGAAAGTGCTAAGGTTGAAGGTGGGTGGGTGAGACATCTACAAAGGATTTGCAAAGTATTTAGACTATGTTCATAATAATGAGTTCAAGTTTTAACTAAAAGAACTCCCACTCAAACGAACATCCCTCTATTCATTTCAGTGATCACATGATCCCAATCTGCTGCACCTCCCCCGATCGTCACGGCCATCAATGCAGTTTCAAAGGTGGACATTCCGCAATGTCGATCACATCAACCATGTGATTCATGCTCGACCTTTTGGTCTCTTGTACTCCGAGGCCATGTCTACACATGCTAGGCTCGCCAGTTCTAACTCGTGTGTATTCGCAGTGCAACATGGCTTACACCCACTATATGCGAACGTAGATATGTCTGACACCCAGGACTGTAACCCTGGATCGCCTCATACCGGAGAACTTTCTTTGTGGTGCACACACAAGGGGAATACGATAACTAGAATACTATGAGGGATTATCTTATTATGCTACCGTCTAATAAGTATACTAGCACAATAAGTGATACTTCAAAAGTAAAGTGCTATGACATGGTTATAGCTTTATGATCATCATCAACAGCCTTAAAGTTTCACAAACTTGTTAATGCCATGTTATAACACTTTCCCCTATGCAATAATGAAGATAGACGCCTCTATATTAACTATTGCATGTTTTGCGCGGCTTTAGGGCTTTCGCATTAGAACCCCTTCCCACCTACGAACGTCGAGCCACAACATGGATTCAATGATTGCCGTTCTTCTTCCCTTTTCAGGGCCCTCCAGTGTCAATGCCATATCAACTACTGTAGAGAGACAGACACCCCCCTAAGCCACTTTGATTTGTGGACCAGTCTCGTGAATCACCACGTGAGGTCGGTTAGGGGCCGCTTCATCAAACAGTGCCACGATATGAACAATAACACTAAAGAGGGTAGAAACTAGAGAATCAATGCCCACATATTGCTATGTGTTCTATCCGTACGAGATGTCTACCCATAGACCCACTCTGATACCACTGAAGGGTTCCGTAGCAGAAAACAAAAAATTTCTATCTACTCGAACACTAATACCAGGATCTATACTATGTAGACACAAGTAATGGAGAAGGAATACAGTATTCATACCTTTGCAAACAGAGGCACACCTTATGCGGGAAGGCGTATATTGATGAAGACGAGCAGCACCCCAAGTGGGGTGCCTCCGAAGTACTACACACGTCCGGTGTAGGCGGCGTCTCCCGGGCTCCGATCCAGCCGAGTAGCAGAAGAAGAAGATGCCGGACCGAACATCACACAACGGTAGTGTGAAGGTGGAGAACTCAAATCCCTCGAGGTCCTCCCCAATATTACGGAGAAGTCCTTAGAGGAATATGAGAGAGAGAATGAGAGAATTGGATGCCTCCAAAGGGGTAGGGGGAGACCCATATATATAGTAGGAGGGGGGCTCACCACCTAGGGGCTAGGCGGTGTGGGACTAAACCCCACACCCGCCGGCCACCTAGGGGCTGCCACTGGCCCTTGGTGGCCCCCACTTGGGCGGCCCACCAAGCCAAGGCCGGCCGTCCCCCTCCCCTTAGGCGCCTTGCCCTATTGGGCCTCCCTTCGGGTGAGGCCCATTAGCATTAAGAAGCCTTTAATAATAAAATAAAATATATATTTAATATTAATTCTCCAATTAACATTCAAATACATATATTATCATATTCCTTTGCTTCAGAACTCCTTCCGAACCCCTTCCGATCACCATCAGATGTTAGCTAGAACTATTCCGGTTTCTCTCTCTCTATTTCTCCTACGGTACCTCATCTATACCTAAGCACCCCCACCCTTAAGCGTGACGTCCTTCGGTTCGGGAACACTCCGGACATGATTTAGAATCCTCTCACATCAATGATCATCAGCGGGACCTGGATGCCCATGATGACCCCCGTGCATTCTACGAATCTTATCGCTCGAACCATGAATAGTCGTTTCCCGTTCCCTTTACCACTTGATACCTAGTTCATCCGAGACTTGATCTTCGATATCTCCATTCCTTAGTTCGATCTTGTTGTCGATGAACTTGTTTACTCATTCCCATGCCGTTGCATTCCATGACCCAATCACATGCTTGCAAGCTTAGTTAATGCAATGACACCGAGATGGCCACATATGTATCTATCCGTTACATGGACTGGCAAATCCTGGTCTTTATATGTACTCCTCTATGCGCTCCTTTGGGAAACCTGAGTGGCACCTTTTCAATCACCCAGTCACGGTATGATACTTGATAACCATCTAAGCTCCCTCCAAAACGGTGATTTGCATTATCTCACAGTCTAAGGATCAGGTTGCGAGGTTTCATGCGTTTTATCATCAATAGTGAACTTTGTAACTAGATCTCATTGAGACACATCTATCGGATGTTTGTCTATCACGTCATTCAACCAATGACGTGACCTCATTGTCAATTGGCATAAATGCCCATGATCTTGAAACCTAGATCATCCTTATGACCAATGGACTACTTCGCTAGAGGTAACTAGAGACACGGTTTTTTTACATACCACACGTGTATTAACGTTTCATATTAACACAGTTATAACATAGTATGAAACGTACTATGAACATATAGGAGATATATCAAACGATACACTTTATTATTTGCCTCTAGGGCATAACTCCTTCAAGAACCTACTTCTGTAGAGCATTGCATTAGTAGCAATTGCAAGCCTTGTGGTTTAGATATTAGTCCTTTTAGCTAGATAGTTCTGAATTCTTATTTCTGGTTCTTCTTTGTAATAAGTTCTTTCTCTCTCTTTAACCTAGAGTGTTCTCTGGATCTTTTGTAAAGAGTCGAGTTGTAATCTATAGTCATGTCTTGGACCTGCTGTGTTTCTGTTGTACCACACCGAGGGATGTAATACTAGTGAACAGTGTTTCATTGGTGTTATGTCCACGACTATAGTGTACTACATCATGTAGTGCTATGCTGGGTCACCGCAGCTGGTATCAGATCATATTCTTTGACCTTAGGATTAAAACCCTTTTAGGAAGATCTGTAGGTTGGATAGTGACTATAGGAGCCATCTTATCTGAACCATGACTTGTGATGGATTTCCACTTGAGGATAAACATTGTCACACTTAAGTTGGATGTTCTTACCATCTTTCTTAAGGATTAGTTATGTGTCTTCTCTAGAGAATTGTCATTTTAGTGTAGCTCTAAATAGGTATAACACCTATAAGATATCTTAAGTAAGATAAAATATCAAAGAAGATTACAACTAGGATTTGGATATCGTGTGGAGTAGTATTATTGATGGAGTTTGTATTTAGAAACCCTGTGAAGTAGCTGAAACTTATCACTAGTAGATACCACCATACCACTTAAGTTAGACCATCAGAGTATGTATAGATACAAATGGAAGTAAATCATGTGGCATACACTTGATAATTCCATGTGATGGAGTATAATTTTGTAAAGAATCATTAATAGTAAGATAAGAAAAAGAGTCATCATGGTGAGATTAGCTCTTAAATCATGATGACTAGGTAAATTTTAACAAGTTCATGGTGATAATAGCTCCGAGACCATGATAAGCCTGTAATTAGGACAAGTACATAGTAAATAATCTTGTAGTAACAGTAAGTAAAGAACAATGTAGGTCTATGATAGAAGTCATAGGTATTATAATACTACGATAGTTGCTGGATTAAGGTAGTAACTACAATTTTGTTAGTAGTTTTGAGAGATCATGTGAGGATAGTTTACTATAGAATAGAAAATTGGTAGTCTTTAGTAGTCCTAAAGGAAAGGTAAGTGGTTAGTCAAAACCAAAGTGAGACCACTTTGCTCAAAATTACCCAATTGCAGTTGAGCAATTTGGGTAAATATTGAGATAGAGTGTAGTTAAAACCTTAAGTGCTAAGTACTACAAAGTAAACCTATATTAGGAGGTGTCATATACTACACAGCTAAGCCTGAATTCTAGAGGTATTATACTCAACTATTATATTTCAGGCTTGGAATGATGTGTGATATATGTACCACATTTGGATTTTTGGTTTTTCTTGCATCTTCTTGGTTGACTAGATCTGTGCATGAAGTTTGACTTGATGTGCAAATGCATGTTTCATCAGCAAGTTATTACTTGATGTGATGGACCTAGATAGAAAAGGGAATTCGTGTAAGGGAGTGACGAGTTCCGAAGATCAAGATGAAGACTTGCATAAAGAAGGAAGCTAAATAGAAGGAGTATCAACACTATTTTGAAGGATGGATCAACCCCAACTCACTATGAGCTGGCAATAAGAAGGAATAATAGTGTTGAAAAGGGTGTGGAGCAACATTAAAAGATGAAGTTAAGTTCACTCAAGATAGGTGATGTTGTTCAGAAGCTAATGAAGTAGTTGTACCTGGTTCATGGAAGTATCATGAATCAGTGCAAAGAAGAACTCTTGGAATAAGAGTGGTATTCAATCTCTGACAACTCAGAGAGAATGCCAATACTCCAATAATACATCGAAAATCCGTAGGGTAATCCATATACCTAGGAAGATCCGCAGCTGGTATCCGTAACTGGTATCCTAATAGTGTAGTGAAGTAAGTCATATTTGTGTGATCTAAAGAGTATAAAACTTGGCCTAAGTTAAGTTAGACCTAAGGAAGTATGAAATTAAAAGATCGTATTTCGAGACGCTTCGCGAGATCGGGCTTACTAAAGCGAAAATGTCCAAAAGGTTAGAAGTAATACAAATAGTGTCGGAAGATTCATTTCGGAGATCCACAACTATGTGGGTGTACCGTAGATTCTTTCGTGAGACCTTATATATGTAAGAAATAAGCTGGACAGAGACCAATACCTTAACTATTGAGTATTATACATGAAGTTTAGAGACCATTAGGAAACCCCAAGGGGGAGAGTAAACAATATATCACTAAAGTGTTATAGGAAAACCAGATTGGAATGGACAAAATGTGTCCACAACCAATTCTAAATAGAACTGTAAGGACATAATCCAAGGTATTATCATAACAGAAACCATAGGATAAATTAGGAATGATTATTCAAAGTTGCCAAATATGAAGATAATTCAAGGAAACAGATCTGGATACGGGATACCACAATTATCACCAACTGTGATCACAACGGAGTTGAGAAATGGTGTGATTAATACAAGTCAACTCCTCATTCCGAAACGCAAGAGAGTACGAACTTCGGGGATGAAGTTTATTTTAAGGGGGAGAGTCTGTAACATCCCAGCATTAGAGCTTAGAAATAAGCTGAACACAGGTGTGTGCATTGCATTCATGCATAGAAAATTGGGATATTTTTTGTGCTTTTAAATAAAACTTGTCAAAGTGATTGAAGCTTCTCTTAACTTGGTGGAACTAAAGTAGATCATCAAGCTGACTGCGATAAGTTTCAATATGACCTTTGCTAAAACCTTATCTTTGGGTAATATAATTTGATCTAAGGGTAGATCAAATATAATAAAACTAAGTCACAACACACTATTTAATAAGGAGTACTTGATCTTCCAAAGATCATTACATGGTATTCCATACCACAACTCAAGGAAGAATACTTAATATTCTAAAGATGATATCAAGGTATTTTCTACCACAAACCTTGAATAGCAAAGTAAGTATGTAACTTAAGTAAAGAAAATCTATAACTAAACCTTGAAACACTTGTTTGCCATAGTTACTCTTACCATGGGTATCATGGTAGTTCTTAAACCTTACCTCTTATTACAAATAGAGTTGAAAGGGAAGTCAAACCAAGACCATCAAGCACATACTCTTAATATGATATTAAGAGGTGCCATATCTATTTAACCAATTCCTAGTATCAATTGATCATCAATATTGGGTGATCAATTCCTGATCTAGCACTTATTGACTCATAGCTTTTGACCTATTGTGTTGACCTTCCAAATACCTTAAGTAAATTATTCTGAAGGAAGAACTAGATATGGTTGAGTGTACCATCATCAATGGAATGTGATCCTTAGTGGAGATCAAACCATTTGATGTTGGAGGAGTTAACTCACTCATGAGTTAACTCACTCATTAGTTAACTAGAAGCAGTACCTAAACTCAAGAGTTAAGCTAATAGTGGAGAAGCTATGAGAAAGCTAGTAGTATTAGAAGATTAGATAACAATCTTGTTAGGACAAGTGGATATAGACTTAGAATAAGCTTGTTTAACAAGATAAGGCTATAGAGAGACTAATACAAGTTTACTACTTAGTTGAGTATAGGTCTTGATCAAACAATTAGAAGCATAAGCTTTGTATAATCAAATGATGGTTCTCATTATTCTCAAGTCACTTGAGAATAGATGATTAGGTGTTGAAGAAAGGTTATGAATATACTAAGTTAGGCAGGTCCTAGGAAGCTGAATCATCTAGCTTGATCATTAGAAGTCAAGCTAGAGTATGATGAAGTGTTTGATGAGTTGTATGGAGTAGTTGGAGGCATAGTAGCTTAACCAAGTTGATATAAGGACAACTGGTATTATGGGAGTAGTACTATACCTATTTCAAAGGATTGATATCCTTTATATGTATAGTAAGGATTGTAGTCTTGCAAACCTTGGAAGTAGTAGCAAGTTGAAGTTAATAGATGGAGTTAGCAGTAGCTACATTGATAGGTGCATCAATGGTAGTTAATAAAGGGGAGTTTTATACTACGAGTAAGAATGGAGTAATGTTGAAGTGGCATGACCATGTCATCATATGATGATGGATATGGTGGAGTCAGATGATTGTCTTATTCAGGAAGATGTGATCTTTGTGAATAAGATAAGAGTGATTTATAGAGTATATTTAGGAAAGATTCTTTAGAAGCCTTAACCAAGAATATATTAATCCATGTCAAGACCCATGTCTACTTCATTATTCAAAACCCTAGGATCAAATGGATAGTAAAACCATTTCCTATTCCTAGGTAACTATTGAACAACACCTCTTGGACAACTCAAGCTTCCAAGATGTAATTAGAGAACCAAGTGAGTGTTTGAGAAGCCTTGTCCAGTTGATTGTCTTAAACTCTAATAGGAACCTAGAGTGATAGAATTATCATGATCACATTAATAAGTAATTCCAATATCTCACTCTATGTGGAGATATCAAACCCACTCATAGATTTAGAAGTAGTATCCCTAAACCTTGATCCTTGTTCCTATCTATAATTGAATATGGGTTATTAAAACCTCTCAAAACCTATGTACCTATATTTAAATAACCGTAGTATTTCTCTACCAATGATTAATGTTGGTTCATTACTACCTAACCAAAAGTGTTCTGTGGTAATTTTAAATTTTAAAAAACCAAGTAGAATTGGTTTTGGAAAATCCCAGATATGGAGAACCATGAAACTTATATCATCCCATTAAAAACCACAAAGATTAATTCCTTATAATGTATTTAGATAAATCCTTTATGAAGATAAGTAGGAACAAGGTTCTATATACATGAATACACATCTCAAACTAGTACCATTAAGATTGTCAAGTGAAATCAGAATCATCTTTGTGAAATCTTATTATAAGAAACAAACCCTAATCCCTAATTACTTTGTTTAATAAACAAGATTATATATAATAGTGGAAATTGTAACACACTAACAAGGTTAGGCAATCAGCTAATATCATGCTCTTTAAAATGTTTGAAATACTATAAAAGGTTTCAATGTTTAAATGGGTTGGAATTTGAAATAAAAAATGGAGTATGAAAATGGAAATTCGAAATAGAATAAGAAAAAGGAAACAGCCAACCACAGCCCGTTCTCTATCTTCTATTCGTCTCCCAGCGCAGCAGCCACAACATTTCGCTCACTTCATCGCAGCCCAATTCTGGCCCAGTCCAGATACCGTTTTGAACACGTCGTCGTTGTCGTCTCCATCGTAGGATCGAGCGAAGCAGCTCGCTGGAGGCCACAGCGCCATCATCGCGCCAAGATCTCCACCGCTGTCATCAGAGACGGGATAAGAATGCCACCGCGACATCCTTCCGTCCTCACCCTCTCATTCAACCGCCGCACTCTCTCTTCTCTTCTCTTTTCCATAGAGGGCCGAAACCCTAGCCGGCCAGAGCCGACCACCATAGCTAGTAGGAGTCATCCCAGAGACCGTGGAGGGGTCAAGGAGAAGCGTCTCACCATCCTAGTCTCTGGAGGGGTAACTATGGAGCAAGGGGCGCTCGGAATCGGAGTAATTTCGCCGTTCCCTTTCGCCGGTGATCGTCGGAGTCCGTGGAGATTAGGCCGTACCAGAGCGTCATCGTCGTCATCAACCACCGCAACATCATCGGGGTGAGCTACCGGTCCCTATGGACATCTCCAATCCCTTCCTTTCGTCCTGCATCGCCGTAACGCCGTAGACCGCCGTGCACCGCCGCTGTCCGCCGTCGTGGCCACTATTCTAGTCACCGTTCTCGGGCGGCGCTGCTACCAACTAGGTTCGCCTCATCACCCTCTATCCAATGCACACAGCCGCGTTTGCTAGAACACTGTGGTTTGCCGTCGACGACCATGATCTGGTGGTGCTGGGCGCGCTTACGTCATCGTGACGTCATGCCTGCGTCACCGTTTGCCTAGTTAGCAGGTTTGACCCATTTAGCTCATGTGGCATCTGACGTGGTAATGACCCCACGGGTTAGTGACCCCGGGTAGATTAAGAACCGGTGTAAAAAGGTTTTCTGTCTAGTAAATAGATAAAACAAAATAAGTTTAAATATAAATATAATTTTAGAAATTTAATAAAAGGATTAAATCTTGTTAATTATATATCTTTTGTTTTATAATTCAGAAAATGTATGTTATATATCAAAATGTTTAGAAAAGTAAACTCTATATTCTAAACTTATTATCATATTTTATTTTCCAACATAAATAATATAATAATTACTATTAGTAAATAAGCTAATTGGAATAAATCTTAAATAAGGATTTTATTATTTAAAATCTATAAAAATAAGTATAATATATCAAAAATCTTAGAAAAACAAAATAAAGATCTATAAATTTGTTTTATACATTTTTGAATCACTTAACTAATATTTATTATTTGTTTAGTATTTATAAAGTGAATAAACTTATAAAAATCATAACTTATTATTTAAAATTCACAAAAATACTTATAATATACCAAAATGATCACAAAAATGAAATCTACACACTAAAAATATCAACTCATACTTTTGAAGTAAAATAAAAGGTAAATGTCTAATAAATCTTATTTAAACCCTTTTCTTTTATTTTAATTCATTAAAAATATATAAACCTTTACTATTGTCTTTAGTATTATTTGTTTAAAGTCCAAAGATGTAATAATAAGTCAATTAATGTTTTAGTGAAGTTAAAGTAGGTCAAACCATTTTAAAAATGTATCTACTAAAACTATAATCTCAAATTAAAGGTATTTTAGCTTTCCTAAAAGATTTTTACCAATTATAAAATCAACTAAAATAGTATATTGTTTATCACCAGAATCCTACGCACTTGTAACATAACCAAACTTTTATTTACTAAATCCTTCACTAGTTTGAGAAACCCACTTAAAGATTTAAACCAAATTCCAAAATAATTGAAGTAATACCTATTATTTAATTATGAAGGACAACCATTGATTTATAAGATGAAAAGGTAAATTCATCCCCTTATGCTATGATTGTTTAATGTAGAAATGTTTTCCTCTTTAATAATCTTAGCTAATAAGAAATCCTTAAAGTGTTAACCTTAAGTTTAAATACTCTTTACTTTGTAAAGTAATGTTTTCCTCAAAAGTTATTCTTTTAAGAAACATTAAAAGTAATCCTTGATCATTTCTCTAAAAGCTTTAATTAAATCTTAATCTTGTTTAAGAAATATTCTCGATACCATGATTCATTTAAGTGCTTTAATACTGCATATTACTTATTGTATCTACATATGGTTTCACACACTCTCACAAGCCTTAATAAGAAGCACAAGTGTAAAGCTGGTATAAAAGTGCAACACATTCCAAAGAACTCATCACAAACTCCAAACCCTAGATCTAATACGATTAGTCCGGGGTTTCGCGTTTATCAAATTGCATTGCATTACTTATGCATCGTTTCATCTTGCTTCTTTAAACATTAGTCCTTACCGGACCAATGATGCTATTTACAGAATTTGGATCTTCTATTATCTCGAAGACCGTGAGTGCATAATCTTGCAATCATAAAAGGCAAGTTCACAACTTTCTCATGTCCTTTGATTATTTTCTATGCTTGTAACTCAACTGTGTCATCACCTGCATTTCAAAAAGGTCAAAAACACTATTTTCACAATTAACTGGAAATATCGATTACTGATCCAGGGTGATCAGCTAATCTATCATAACTGGCAATGGAAACGCCATTGTGCAGTAATGTATCATCTAGGACTTAACAACCAATATCGTCAGTGATTCTAGCGCCGTATATTACGCGTTAACCATGAGATTTAGAATGGGATAGAGAAGTCAGCTATATCTTCTTCCTTTTATATGGAGGCAAGATGACCTTATCGTGACACTGGGATTCCTTGTGTGGATCCAGCATATGGGTGGGCACCGTTAGGTCCCACGATTTTCGTGTCTAGATTATCTATGAGTGGTTGCCGGAGGTATAGTCAAACCTTTATGGAGCTTGCTAGGGGCATCACCAGCTCATAGAGTCTTCGGGAACTCATCAGGGTTATAGCTTTCCCTAAATGGGGGCTTAACGGAGATGGAGCTCGGCCCGGAGGATCGTGCAGACATATGTGGTCATGGAGAGGGCAGTGATTGGCTTGGATCTTAGACTACGCCCCACACCAAGGAAGTGTGGACGAGAATGCAACTCGGTTGTGCAACAAAGCTAAGGTGTCTTGTGGGAAAAGTGACACACCTCTGCAAAGTGTAAGAATTGTGACATGTTACTCCATGTTCCGGGAAAGAGCTACGAACGTGGCAGAAAAGGAACTCCATGAAGTTCTGGTCAACCTGTGAAGGCTGTCGGACATAGTTTTAAGAATAAAAACAACCTTTGAAGAAATGCTTACGAAAACCTGCATTGCCTACGACCTATGGTCTGTGGCTGTAGAGATAGTGCATCATATACTCCTTTTTAGTGAACTTGCTGAGTACGCTCGTACTCAATCGTACCTTATTAACCCTTGCTAGGTTCTAAAGCCATTGAAGACGACGTCAACATCAATTTCTGCTCAAGAAACCATCATCGACAGCTCAAGTTCTTCAACCAAGTCAATGAAGTCAACATATACATCAGCTGAAGTGAAGACAAAGTCTCTGTTTAGATAGGAGTAGATACTCTAGGCATAGAACCTACTTCTCTAGAGCATTGCATTAGTAACAACTGCAAGCCTTGTGGTTTAGATATTAGTCCTTTTAGCCAGATAGTTCAGAATTCTTATTTCTGGTTCTTCTTTGTAAAAAGTTCTTTCTCTCTCTTTAACCTAGAGTGTTCTCTGGATCTTTTGTAAAGAGTCGAGTTGTAATCTATAGTCATGTCTTGGACCTGCTGTGTTTCTATTGTACCACTCTGAGGGATGTAATACTAGTGAATGGTGTTTGATTGGTGTTATGGCAATGACTATAGTGTACTACATCATGCGGTGGTATGCTGGGTCACCGCACAGGCCACCCCTATGTTTTTCCTCGGCCCACATCTTCACTTGTAGCCCACCACCACCGGCGATCCCGTGGCTACGCTGTTCTCGAACAGTAGACGTGCCGATCTCGGAGAGACGTCAGTGTCGATGGGCTCGGCTCAGCCAAACTCGTTTCTTGTGAGCACCTGGCGGCACTGGCGGAGCTTAGTTGGTGCTGAACTGGGCCATGGCCCGCCCAACTTTTTTGCACAATTTTTTTACTACTACGCATAAGACCTATCCCACAAGAGCGCACAAGTCCCGTCCCTTCCGTTGCCTCATAGCCTTCCACCGTCCCAGCCTCCCAAGACTTGTTCTCTCTGGATAACAGACAGAGCTAAACTGGATAGAATCCATAGAGACACTAGGTTTAGGAAATTAGAAAATGGAAACCAGCCAACTGGGATAAGTAGGGGAGGTGGAGCAGGATGGCACAATAGTCGCGTCACGGACCGCATCCAGCGGGTTGTCGTAGGTCCAGCAGCCAACGCCGCAACCTGTCACCAAATCAAGCCTGTCCACTTCCCCATTTCCCTATCCATCTAGGTACTTTTCTTTTTTCCCCAAATTCTGGCGAGTAGCGACCATCTGGCAGTGAGTAGGGCGCATGCCGTCCATCCTCATCCCCAAATCCTCAGAGTCATGGGATGTTTTTTCTGTTTTTTGGAGCAATTCATATACACATACACTCATTATATATTTATATGCTCTGCTAAAACAAAGATACTGAGTATGAAATACTATATGGTCTATAGTTAATTTTTTTGCTCTTCTTATAGTTTGGCCCGCCCAAGATTTTGTTTGAAGCTCCACCACTGTCTGGCGGTGAGATTAGTGTTCTCCAAACAAAGGTTACTGCATGGTGTGGTGACTCTAATCAAATGGTGTCTTCATGTTTGTTTTCATGCAGTGTTGCAAGTATTGGTCTCCGTGTGATAATTTTATTTCAATTATTCATCTTAACCAATAGAATTTTATTGCATACATACACTGCAGGAAAAAAGTAGTACACCGTGTGCCCCAAACACATGGCGACAAGCCCTTTCCACACGACGAATAATTCACCGTGTGTTTGCTCACGGCGAACGGTGACGGCGAATAACTGACAGTGAGTTGGGTAAACACCGAGAGCAAACAATTGGGCTCACGGTGAATTTTTTTGCGGTGAGTCATTCTTCACCGTGAGCTACATTATCCCTCACCGCAAATACATCAATATGATGGCGCAGAACGTTAATGACGGATACTGACATGTGGATCCCACCTATAAGTGTTGGACCCATAAGTCTGTTATTCACCGTCAGCATAGTTTAAGCACACGACAAATGGTCGCCCACATGTCAGGTATTTACCGTGACTTCAAAATTCCACCCTGAGATGGTCCCACCAGTCAGTTATTCACCGTGAGTTCAGATACTCACCGTGAGCACAATGTTTACACACATCAAAAGACTGACCCACATGTCATATATTCACCATGTGCATAGTGTTCACCGTGATTTTACTATTTAGCCACAGTAAACAACGGACCCACGTGTCAGGTCTTGTTCACACTGATTTTATTTAGACACGGCAAACAGCGGACCCACATGTCAGATACTCACCCTGAGCATAGTGTTCACGGAGATTTTACTATTTAGACACGACAAACAGCGGACCCACATGTCATGCATGTAACTACTTTATACAAAAAAACGTGACCATCTAAAAAACACATCATTGGTCGTGTACAACATCAGACTGGTTATATCTAGCTCTGTTTTCAAGCAGCAAACTACTCTATGTCCTCCACTTATAAATGAAACTTTCACGTTTCAGCATAGCTACAGGTGGTTTTCCCTTACCTTTGTTACACAATCATAAATAGAAAAAATATTAATAACAAAATATGTCAGGATGGAAAAAAACTTTTAAATACTCTATATCCTCGAGTCTGTCTATTTCCTTGCCATTCTAATGATACAATAAAGTATATAATGAGTTAATAATTATTAGTTCAAATTCATCTTGGGTGGGGTGAGATGGGGGAGAAAAAGGACAACTAACTTCGAATATTTTCAGCTCCAGTATGCTGCTAACTATTGTAGTTATGGTGGGGAGACACCAAATTATTTTTTGAAGTTAACTTGATGACAACATGATAGGAGTTAAGGAGAACTAACCGGAGTCAATCTAATCAGACCTATGGAGATTACAGAAGAGGGTTATCGCATGAAGGTATAGGATCATTTGACCCACCGTCTTATGGATGCTGCACGAATGCCGGTTTACATAGTTAGCATGACCTCCAGTGGCCAAGCATGGAAGCAATTGTCATGTTTAAGCAAACTCACCGGAGTGTGCGAATAAAGGATAGGTTGCCTCTCCGGAGGGGCCAAACCTTGGGAAGCACAATAAGCCTGCATAATGTATTTGAGGAGTCAAGGTTACATACTGAATGAAGGACTTCTCGTTGCTATTTTGTGCAAGAAACTTACCGCAAAAAACTGATGCATGTTCTCTGCATTATTTTGCCTCTCCTCCGCCCAAATAGCCTGCCAGTTCTCTTCATCCGCTCGATCTTTCTTCGCTAACTCTCGATCTTTCTCTACCAACATAGCGTGCAACCTCTCATCTAACACTCACCTCTCCTTTGCCAGCCGAGCCTGCAATAAGTCCTCCCAATATCATCATCGTTCCAAAGCAAAAAATGTAAAGACCGAGGAGGATGAATTAGCAATAACTAATTACCTCGATATCAAGTTCAACAGGAGTTTTGCGAGAACGTATAGAAGTACTAGAGCTCGTCTATCGAGCCTTGATCTGAGGGAGAGTTGGAGTGAAGGCCATGGAGATGATGCTACCACCCATTAAGAACCGACCATGTTTCTTGCCTTGTCCCGCCATCATAACCAATTCTGGATCAAGGGATGATCGCTCGGATCAGACACGGCCCCATACTTCTATTTATGCAACTCCTTGTATGTTTTCACATTGTTGTAGGAGGTCAAGCTGGTGTACGCCTCCGCCGGGTCACTATCATTATATGGCATCACTTGGCTGGCCTTAGCCTTATAAGATAAATCATATGTCATGAACTCCGAGCACTCTACACCAGTTCTCTTTGACTGGAACATAAACCAATATAATTATTAGAAACAGAAAACTCTGGCACATAAAGAAGTAATTAATAGGAGGGAACATTTATCTTTACTGAATAGACCAATTCTGAATACAAAAAAGATCATTTCTAGACACTAACATTAGGTTCCTAGACTTCTCGAAATCATGCTAAATAGAGTGTGATATTTCCTCAGTTAGATCTTAAAATTGTTTCCCTAAAAAATTTAAAATAGCTATGGTTAATACTCAAGTCGTTCAGGTTTTTATTCACATGCTGCTGCATTCCGACAAGGTAGCAGGGATCAGGCCATATCCTTATCATAGTAAGATGTTGGACGTGCTCTAGCCCATTTATTCTCAAGTTTGATCTTGTTCTGCACATTAGTGTCTGGTTATCTTTCTCTTATGGTAGTTTAAACTAATACTCCAATACAATTAATGGATGCATGCTTTAGATACCTAACGATGAAGAAGTTTTAGATAAATACTCCAGCAGCATCCGGTGTTGTTGAGCTAATGCATGAACATGCATTTCTGTAGTGTGTAAAGATATTCAAGAGACTAGTGTGCGTGCATATGTGGAATTATAACCTATGGAGTTGACAGTTGGAAATATATGCTAAAAGGGACGTACGAAAGAAATACGAAAGGTTTGCTAAATTGAAACAATATATTGTAGTGTCATATTACTAGTTAGTATTTTCTGAAAAGCTATACAAATGCTACCACTAAATAAGTTTGAAATGGGCATATAATAGCATTGCTAGGACATATGAAAATATTAATTAGCACAGAGGGAAATAGAAACTTCACCGAAAAAACATGGTACAGAGCATGTTATGCCAAACAAATGTTGAATACACGTTGTTATTGATATGGATGTGATTCAGAGATGATATACCATCCTATCTACACCAATTTTTTGTAGTAATGAACATTCGGTCTAATATGTCTGCTTTTTCAACCGAAAAAAATTATACTCTCTATTTGTCTTTGTGCATACAGTTTGTTCAACTAATGTCACAACATATTCTCCTATTTCAACACAAGTACTTAGATCAGTGAATCAATCTTTCTTCATTCATTTTGGCCTTGTGGAAGGGCAAAGATCAACCAATAAATACTATTTAGTTTGTGGGATAAATAATTTTGTTAACTATAATGTACGTAGGTTCTAGCTACATATCTGAACTGACAAATTTCATAGAATGAAAGAACACACATGAACCAGCCCAATGTGAATCAGTGCAAATGCAAAACTACCACATTTCCAGTAGCAGAACACAAATGAACCAGCCCAAGTGCCAGACTACCACATTCTGGTATCCAGGCTACCATTATTACCGGTGAAAGCGGTGACATTTTCATTGACGGCATCATTGCTATCAGACCTGTAGGAAGAAACACATACCACTTTTTTGCACATGACAAGAGGTTCACACTTCCCTGATGGTGTGTTTTTCCTAGCATTTTTGCTCGCCACTGCTGGTGATCTAAGTGGGTTGCCTTCCATTTAGCGGAGCACCAGTTATCCACCATCCTCTCCCAGCACTCGCCTTCATTTTCGCACCACCTCGGCTTCACCTAATTTATTAGTTACATCATATACCTGAACAAAACTCCAGTGTATTATCCATATAATTACTAACAAATACTAATGTACTTTACCTGCATGTACTGGTCCTTGTCAAGATACTTTTTCTTAGTAATTTTCTTGCTAATACTTTTTCCTCTTCTCAATGTAATATGTGAACACAGCCTGGACACACCCATCGTAGTGCATATCGTGTATAAGTTTCTTGCAAACATTCTCCTGGACATATTCGGTCTCCTCCTTCTTTCCCTCCTCGCATCTATAGAAATCCTGCAATTGGACACGACGGATTCACTATTGAGTTAAATATTTTCATGCGACCATCTAAGTATTGGCAAGCGCAGTTTGTACAGGCAACTAACCCAGAAAGCGGCTTTCACCCACTGGACGAAGGTAAGACCTGCATGGTCTTTTTTGGCTTTATAGTGGTTCCAGGTGTATGCTGGTTCCAGCACATGCTTATCACCAGGCAATTTAACCATGCCAGGAAAATGCTCCTTAAGGAGGCCCCCAAGGATGCCATTTGCTGAACGACACTCCTTTTCCCCGATATCAGCCTCTAACAAAGCCCTACACAATAGGGAAACCAATATAATTTGCATTTGTTGAAGTATTGATGGTACAAAATCTGAATATATTTTGTTAGTAAGTTCACTTACATATCTGGATATGGACGAAGTTTTAGCCGTTGCTCCTTTGGAATTGGTCGGTTTGGCAGTTTTGACATACCACGTAGGTATAATCGCCTAGATCTACCCCGCAACAATGTGTCAGCAGGGGTACCCTCCTACTCACCCTCTTTCCCCTCACTGTCCTCCTCCTCGCACTCTTCCCCTTCGATCTCCTTCTCACTGACGAGGGTTAACCTCGACAATGCCCATGGTTATGGACTTAATGTTTCATGGAAATGAGAGCGCTGGTGATTTTGTCGGCTTAACAAATAAACAAGGGAGGTGATTTACCCAGGTTTAGGCCCTCGTAGAGGAAACCCTACTTCCTGCTTGTCTGCTCGTATTATCATTGGAGAGTACAAACTCGTTGAGTTGACTAGATGCGATCTCGTCAAGAGGGAGAGAAAGGCGTGCGTATTGTAAGATTGGATACCCTCCTTGTTGGCCCCTCCTAGCCTTTATATATGGGGAGAGTAGGTCTCGGGTACCAATACAAGTTGGTTTACAAGTTAGAGTTTATATTTAGTCTAGTATTGTATTTTGCTTGTTTTGTAGCGCCAGGAGTCTGTGTCATTATAGGCTTCGTATGAACCAAATCGTCATGGGCTTGAGGGATCTTGATATATCTTCGAGTGAGCCTTCTATTGGACCGCACCATATATACCAACAATAGGAACCCGAAGAGTTATGCCCATGGCAGTAGCCCCTGAGGCTATGTTCGGATGCTTGCGTTCGAGCATAGGATCAAAGTCCTTTTTAATATGCTTAGAAGGTGAACTTGAAGATTTCTTCGCATGTGTGAATTTCTCGACTGCCTTGTTTTGCTGATGCAATGGATAAAGTTATCTTGTTCTTGAAATGGTGTTGGCATTTTCACCGGGTGCTCCCAATGGGAGTAACCTTTGAGGCTACACTCGGGTAGACTCAAATTTATGCTAATTCATTGTAGATATTCTTCTATCGAACTCAAATTTATGTTTATTCATTGTAGATATTCTTCTATCTACTCCCCTATTTGGAGGATTTCTGTTTTTTCTATCGGGTGCGTGGCCAGCACTCCCGACGGGAGTAGCCCCCCGAGCTATGTTCGAACACGAGCGTTCGACCATAGGCTCAAGTCTTCATCATCCGAGGAGTTTCTCGACTCAGGTCTTGTAGCTTTGCTTTTATGTCGACTCCGTAGGAGGAATTTTCTATCAAGTAAGTGAACTATAAGTTCAATAAGTTTTCACGGGGATTTTGGTATAACAATTCTGGTACATCCGACGGATCGGGAACCGGTTAATTTCTCTTGGGAAAAGACATCGTGAACCTACTTCAAACTCGAGTCCCCGAACTCGATTTCGGTATATACTGGTGTAATTCAGCTCGGGCCGTGGAGGTCTTATCGAGTACTGAATTCCAGGCTCATGTTTTATAGGTACCCAACGTGTCCGTCGGGATTTTTCATCGTATCATGGATATGGATAATAACTAGCAATGCGCATTCGGGTGCGATTACTAGGCCTCACGGAACGAATCCTAGGGCCTTACCTTCATGTCGAGAGACTCGGTATTCAGACATGTTATCACGGCGGACACGGTTCGAGATTTTTTTATATTTTATCGACTCCATATGTAACACCCCGTCCACTCCTGGGCCCGGGGGGTGTCACTCCTAGCAGCTTAATAGGATAGCTAGACTGGCCCCACAGACCAACACTAGTCTTTTTTGCGCACTTTGTCCTCACTCGTGCGCACCCGGTTACCCACTTCCCGGTCGGTCATCCATCCTAGAATTGCTCTAGACCAAGCACGCTTAACCTTAGAGTTCTTTTCGAATGAGCTTCCGGAAAAGAAGTTGCAACTTGTTGATATGGGTATCCTATCAATCCTATTAAGCCATGTGTCTAGATCTCACATACACCCACCCTTTAGAAGATCGATGCCCTCATCGATCAAGCACACCCCAGGAACGTTCCCTCTTGGCACGCGTCTGTGCGTCCAGTGTCGGCACATGTGCCATGCCGTGTCCACTCCGGGCCACACGCGCCATGCTCCACATGTCCCGCCACTGACCCGCACACACCCGTGTAATCGCAAGGGTCGGCTCTAATACCACTTGTAACACCCCGTCCACTCCTGGGCCCGGGGGGTGTCACTCCTAGCAGCTTAATAGGATAGCTAGACTGGCTCCACAGACCAACACTAGTCTTTTCTGCGCACTTTATCCTCACTCGTGCGCATCCGGTTACCCACTTCCCGGTCGGTCACCCATCCTAGAATTGCTCTAGGCCAAGCACGCTTAACCTTAGAGTTCTTTTCGAATGAGCTTCCGGAAAAGAAGTTGCAACTTGTTGATATGGGTATCCTATCAATCCTATTAAGCCATGTGCCTGGATCTCACACCATAGGAGGATTTTGTTTTTTCTATCGGGTTTGTTTTTCTATCGGGTAAATAAGATGATTTTCATCCGAGGAGATTCTCTACTCGAGCCTTGCTTGTAGCGGTGTAAGTTGTTTTTGTTGACTCCGTTGGAGGATATATTTTCTATTGGGTGCGCGGCCAGCGCTCACGATGGGAGTATCCCCCGAGGCGAACATAGGATCAGATATCTTCATCCGAGGAGATTTTTGGCTCGGGTCTTGATTTTTACCGGGTGAGCTTAGAAATCTTCATCCGATGAGTACTCGACTCGGGTCTTGGCATAAGTTGATACGGTTGGCATTAGTCGACTTCGTGGGAGGACCCGACAAAATAACTCGATATAACTGACGTTCTTGTAAGCTGCGGAAAATATAAGGAACAGGAAGTACCTGGATCTTCTAAAAAATATTTACCTTTCAGCTTGTTACAACAATTTCTAGTGCCATTAAACTCGACACTTTTGCACTATAATGTGATACTTTTTCGTTAGTCTGGCGCTCTTAGTCTCAATACCTTGCCGATCTGTCAGTTAGGCTGCAACTGAGTCGGAGTTTTCAAGGATTCGACGCTCGGGCAGAGTCAGCTATTCAGACAGTCATATATGAGATGATCGAGTGCACGGAGTCGATGACATTTAGGTTACTCGAAGAGGGCGCAGCCCCCGAATGTTGAGTGCAATTAATAGAAGAAAGAAATCAACTCGAAGTAGAAAACTAAGCTTTTGTTAGTAGTCGACGAGGTTGATGTGAACGTAGGAGCCGGAGTCGATGACGGCAGCGGGTTGCTGCAGTCGAAGATTTTAGCTGGTCACCGCAGCCAAAGATTCGTAGCGAGCTGGGGCAACCGAACATTCCGCATATTGCCGGAGCCGGAGATTTTGGCGGGTCGCATGGCGGAATCGACGCAGCCAGTGGGCGTAGAATCGGCGTGGTTGACGGAGTCGCGTGATGGACACGGAGTCGACGCAGTAGCAAGTTGGTGGAGCCCCCGAGCGTAGTGTAAATGTGGTCGACATGGTGGATATGGTGGCAAATCTTCGTGTTTCTATCATCCGGAGTCGGGGCGGTGCGGCTGAAACGGCGGGTCGAGCTCACGCCGTATGTTGACGCTGGTCGTTCCATTGATTTGCACATTGCATCTTGATTAATTAACCTCGTCAAATAATAAATATACATGAAAAATATAATAATAATGAAAAAAGTTTAAGTATAGAGAGAATCCCTTTTTTGAATCACACGAGGACATGAGTTTCTTTGTCTCCACGTGAGCTTTGCCTTTTATGTTTCGCGGATGTTGTCCACTTCTTCTGTTTTGCTTTTGATTTCCGTCCGCTTCTTTTTTTTGTCCACTTCTTCCTTTTGATTTCCATACATGAGACCAAGTCAGGCGGGGTACTGATCTGGTTCAAACACATAACGCGGCCAGCGTAAGACAACAACTACTTGGCAGATTGAAAGCTGGGTCGCCCGATCCTGTTCACGAAACGCCAGCCGACAAAACTGGATCTTGGAGATCGATAGAACCGAAACGAATTTGGCCGCTCCCGATCATCGGGTTTGTGAAATAGTCCGCAGCAGTGTTTGAAACAGTCTTCTTGATCCCAGAGTGGAGGTCGTCGAGTTCATCATCATCAATGCTTGTGAAAACTTCAGTGTGGAGCGCTAAAGCCAATTTTTGCTCGACTCCAAGAAGACATTGTCGTTCAGATCGGTGAGATCCTCTAGATCCACGGCGTAGCCACAATTGTTCATGTTTGAAAGCTCGGGTGCAGTTTTCCTGATAGTGGAGCCAATAGAAGATGTTGGTGTTGCCGTAGGTGTTGCATTATGCGATCGACGGACCCCGAGTAGATCGGATTTGAGAGGCTGAAAGTCCTCGTGGACCCAATGCAAAAGTTGAGGCTTCCGATCATCAGATCCGTCTCCCGGTCGAGGTTATCGAGAGATGGAAGAAGGGCGGGTGGGTGTGGAAGAAGATCGATGGACCTGAAACGGATTTGACCGCTTCCGGTCATCGAGTCGTTGCTTGATGAAGGGGAAGCCGCAGAATCCATGGCTCCAGTGCACAGGTTTCCTACAGACAGCACCAATTGACGAGGATTAACCTCGGCAATGCCCATACTTATGGACTTAGTGTTTCGTGGAAAGGAGAGCACTGGTGATTTCGTCGGCATAACAGACAAACAAGGGAGACGATTTACCCAGGTTCAGGCTCTCGTAGAGGAAATAATACTCCCTGCTTGTCTGCTTGTATTATCATTGGAGAGTACAAACTCGTTGAGTCGACTAGATGCGATCTCACCGAGAGGGAGAGAGAGTATGTACTGTAAGATTGGATGCCCTCCTCGTTGGCCCCTCCTAGCCTTTATATATGGGGAAGCTAGGTCTCGGGTACCAATATGAGTTGGTTTACAAGTTAGAGTTCGTATTTAGTCTAGTCTTGTACTTTCATTGTCTTGTACCTCCAGAAGTCTATGTCCTTGTAGGCTTCGTATCAACCAAACCATCACGAGCTTCATGGATCATGATATATCTTCGAGTGAGTCTTCTATTGGAGCGCACCATATATATACCAACAATGGGACCTCGAAGGGTTATGCACATGTCACTCACCCTCCTCCACACCACATGTCTCCTTCCTCTGACCCCCCTCTCCTCCTCAGACGGCTCCACAGATGGATCCACTAACAGCTCATCAAATTGATCCACAGACGGCTCCACTAACGGCTCCTCAGACGGTGTCTCAACTGTGAGCGGCAGATCGGTCCTGGAAAGTTTTCCATGCACACGCGTTCCTCTAGTCTTGCCTCTACCCTTTCCTCCTGCTAGAGGTCCTCCCCGTCCTCTCCTTGTCTTTAGATGAGGAGCAGTACCAGCCACATAAGTTCCCAAAACTTTTATTGTAAGGGGGAGCCATAAGCGTGGACACGGCTTTCCGAAAAGATTTAACCCTGCAGGGGTGCACCAAAGTTTTCACACGCACTTCAACCCTTGTTGCCAGATTAATTAACATACACCCATCGGTATGTCGGTGGGTCCTCAGACACGACGCTTTCCCAGGCCCAAATCAAGTACATGGGGGACACCTGAAAGTGCTACCCGTACGAGGTATAGCTAATCCTCCTCGTACGGACCCTGAGGTTGCGTGGACTTGTCACGCCAGCAGAGGCCATAGACAATATATTCTCATGACAGAGTGTCGCACCTACGCAACAGTAATAAACGCTTATCAAGTAACATGTAATAAACATGGCATACATGACATAGGTACAGTAGGTAACGTATAAAGACCGAACTAGTTGTGGCCCCAGGTACAGTACTTTAAAAACAGGTAATAAGCCGTAGGGGTGCCAAGACACCCCACATATGGTTAGGCGCTCAGTCTCGGAACAAGTGTCAAGAACTCGGGTCCTAGGTGGACACAAGTGGGCGGGTAAAATCCAAATAACATCTATTGCCCACTAGTGCATCTGCATTATATCTATTTCCAGCATTTTAATTGACAAGTTATAATTAAAACCATGATCATCTCCACCATTAATTATGTGACAGCCTCCCAACAATGGTGGAACAACAACGACGCGAAGCAGCACCTGAGCAAGCAACTACGACTCGCAAGGCCGACTGTCTACCAATCAACAGGCAATAGGATGTGTCCAAGGCAATATAGAGGCTGCAAAGAATATAAACGGTGCACGGAAACTAAAACATCACAACATGGATAGCAATAGATCAACATGAGAAAGTAAAGACTATAAATACAAAATAGGTAGAAAAGGGGAGAATGCTCGCCTGGAAAACACTGTCGGAGATACATATCCAAAGAACTTTTCGAAGCACACAACATCTCATCATCCTATCCGTGAAAAGAAAAACACTAAAAGAAACACCAGATGTACTATTTAATGCTACAACAGAAGATTGGGTATGGTGCATGTATGATGCATGACATGGCAAAGATGCGATGCAACTAGGCAATATTAAATGGAATCTGGAAACCCGACAATTAATTATATTCTTTAAGTTGTTTAGTTACCCTACAATCTAGCAAAACATGACATCAGTTTGCTACACAAATTTAAATAGAGCCGATCTAAGAATAGAGTAACCCGTATATAGTCTTCATATTTAATTATGGGGTGAATCAACATAATATCTCCAAACCACACACTATGAATATGACATGAACATTTATAAGCAACATGTAGATATTACTTATAAAAGTAGGGGTCTCGGGAAAATGGGTCACATATAGGGGACTCGGTGATCTTGGCGTTCTATGGTTCGGATCGGTGAGATCGGTCTTCGGGCCAACGGCCTTCAGATTCCGCGATCGACAGTCTTCAGGTCCATGATGAAGAACTCGATGATACGTGAAGGTGAGTGTCGGAGTCCTTTGGATCCATGTTGACGATCTTGGGTGCCGGCTTATGTGGTCGGTGACGATTTTGAATCGGCACCGTAGTCATAGTACTCATTCGTCCTTGTGGTCAAGGTTCTGGTCCAGCTTGTCGGTCTCATCTACTGGGAGGTTTTCAGCAGCGTCAACACCTACTAAAATGATGTAAGATAGCAGTCACCACACAATCAGTACACAACCACCACCATACCAACCCCACATCAGAACAAGCAGCGGCATCAACTTGGGGAACAGTTCGCGCGGACAAGCTTGTCCCCACCTGTGCACGCAGGAGCCCGTGCGCGAGCAGAGCTTGCAGCGGCGGGGATGCGTGGCTGTTGCCCATCCTATGCTGAAGCAGGGGACACGCACGCGGACGAGGACGGTACCTGCAGAAGGAATGCCACGGGGGAGGCGGGGTCGTGTCCTTGTAGACGCGCGGCGTGAGGAGGCCAGCCTCGCATCACATCAGGGTACGGGGAGGCGAGGAAGGCGTGTGGGACGCCGGCCGGGGCGGGACTCGCTGGCGAAGGCGGGGTGACTTGGACTTGGGGCGGCTGGTGCACGGGTCGAAGACCAGCAAGGAGGGTGCCCGCAGCGGGGTCGCGTAGAGGGAAGAGGGTGGCGAGGCGGGGCTCTGCGAGCGGCAGCGAGGACGACAACGGTGAGCTCGGGGCTTGGCGGCGGCGGGGCGCGGCGCTGGAGGACGAGCTTCCCACCGGAGGAGCTCGACGCAGGTCGGAGAGGAGACAAGCAAGAACGAGGCGAGCAGGAGCAGTCTGGGACGAGGGAGGAGGTTCTCGCGGCAAGGGAAGGAGGTGTTGGGGGCACTGGTCCTCTCCTGGCTGTGCTCGGGAATTGACTAGAGGAGAGGGCGAGCATGACCGAGTATGAGGGAGGAAGAGGCGATGGTGGCCAAATTCGGACACATACCCGAACTTTGGCCAAATTAGGATAAATGAAACCTAAAAACAGAAAAAAATAGCAATGCCGATGCCGACGACGCCGCCTCACATGCCGAAGTGGAGGTAGAAGTTGGTGTACTTGGGATCGGTCGTGCCGTCGTCGCCGCCATCGTCATCCGGCGTCTGCGGTGGCTGTGAGCTGCCCTGGCCTGGGTCGCCGTACCTCCACGGCCAGGAGGAAGGGCAACCATCATTGTCGTCGTTGATGGCCCAAAATATATCCAGCTTATTGGGGAACCCCAAGAGGAAGGTATGATGAGCACAACAGCAAGTTTTCCCTCAATTATGAAACCAAGGTTATCAATCTAGTAGGAGCAAGGAAACACCCCAAAGGTGTTGCTAGCTGAACTTTGGCAGGGCGCACTACCGGTGCCAGTAGCAACGTGGAGACCTGCACAACACAACCACAGAACTCTGCCCACAACTTGCGATGAGGTTGTCAATCTCACCGGTTTTGCTGAAAACAAAGGATTAAACGTATCGAGTGGAAGAAAGTAATAGTTTGCAGAAAGTAAACACAAAGCAGTAAACAGTTGATTATATATTGATGGTAAAAAAAAGGATTGGGGTCCATAGTTCACTAGTGGTGGCTCTCCTTAAGATAGATGACATGTTGGGTGAACAAATTACAGTGGGGCAATTGACAAACATCGAGAATGCAATATGCATATACTACTCATCTTCACTCCAAGTGCATCTATGACTAATAATCCAAGGGCATTACAACATTACACATAGACCACCATCCAAGTGCATCTATGACTAATAATCCACCTTTAGTTTATCATCCGAACTCCCTCCAGTATTAATTTGCAAGCAACAGATAATTGCATTACGCATTGCGTGTAAAGTAAACAATACGATTGTTCTATGAACAAAGGATTGTTATTTTCTCCCTAGTAGCAACAACATATCTAGTACGTTAGAGATTTCTGTCACTACCCCAAATTACTAGAGGCATGAACCCACTATCGAGCATAAATACTAACTCTTGAAGTTGCTAGCATCTACTTGGCCAAGATAGCTACTAACAATGGAAAGCATGCAAGATCACAAATAACAAAGACATGACAGAATCAATAATCAATCTGAAATAGCATCTCAATATCCATCGGATCCCCGCAAACACAACATGTAGGAATTACAAATAGATGATCTTGATCGTGAACGGAGATGACAAGATCTAAACATGATAGCACAAAGGAGGAGAACCAGCCATCTAGCTACTACATGGACCCATAGTCCAGAGATGAACTACTCACGCATCACACCGGAGGCTTGCATGGTGATGAAGAAGGCCTCCAAGGTGAATTCCCCTCTCCGGCAGGGTGCTAGGAAGAGCTTCAGATCCCTCCCGATCTAGGGATGGAGATGATGGCGTCTATAGACTCTTTGGTGGAATTTTGATCGGGTACTTAGGGTTTCTGTATCAGAGGCATCTTATAGGCAGAAGGAGAGGCCGAGGGGGTGCCTGGGGCGACCAGACCACCCCCTGGCGTGGGCCAGGCCTGGCCGCGCGGCCAGGTGGTGTGGCCGGGCCCCAGCCCCTCTCCGTCTTGTATTCTAGATCCTGGTGTCCCTCGGTGAAAAACTGATATTCGCTTTTGTCCCATCCAATTTTGAGAATATTCATTTTCTGACTTTCCTGGAACCAAAAACAACAGAAAACAAGTAGCTGGCACTGTGGCTCTTGTTAATAGGTTAGTCCAAGAAATCATATGAAAAGTACTCCAAAGTATGGACAAAACATAAGAAAGTAGATAAAACCAAGGATGGAACATCAAAAATTATGGATACGTTAGCAACATATCAACATCCCCAAGCTTAACTCCTACTCGTCCTCGAGTAGGTAAGTGATAAAAAGAAAGAATAATTTTTGAGGTGACATGCACCATCATAAACTTGATCAAAGTCTTTGTAAAACACTGATAGCTGGGATCATAGTACTTCAATCATAACATGAAAGACAAAGTTCTAGCAATAAGACAAAGCAACTAAGTTGCAACATGAAAAGGCACAAACAAAAGATTCATGAATAAAAATGCTTTGCAAGACGTTTGTTTATGTCACATAAAGAAAATATAGCATAGTGGCATTAAGCTTGTCCCTCATAGAGTAGCAAACATAAATGCATAGGAAACCTTCAAAGTTCATAAGAGTGACTAGATACAAATAGTTGAAAACAAGCAATATCAAAGCTATGCATCAATCAACAAGTCTTGGGACAATGCACATAGAACTAAGAATGGCCACTATGCTCTCAAAGTAGGTGCATAAAGATAGAAGGTGGAGACTCAACATAAAAGTAAAAGAAAGGCCTTCATAGAAGGAAGTAGGGATTCAAATTTCATAAAGATCTTCCAAAAATTATGGTACTTATTAGCTTTCAGCTCTCATTGCCCCTATCATAAGCATCTTGAAGTGATTAAGGGTAAAGTGAACAAACTATGGTGTATATGCTTGACGAAATATAAGTTGGAAATATCATGTCCCTTGAATACGAGGGCCGCTCCTCATGCTACTCAAGTTTAGTTACCGGTATGTTCTTGTCATTGTAAGTACATGCGTATCATCGAGAACCGCCAACGGGGTACCCCTTGCCCTATGATACAGAAGAATCTCCATATCAAAATGACAAGGAAAGTAGACAACAAGCATCTCAGCAATCTTCTTATTTACCATGGGAATATGGTGCCTTTTTCTCTCTTTCCTCTTTTCTCATATTTATTTTTCTCTTTTTTTCTCAATATCTGACTCTTTTTTTATAAAAGAATGCTTCATAGACAGCTCATTATGGTTACGCTGCAGGTTTCCACCATGACTGCATGGATTAGACCAGTAGCCCAGGTGTTTCTCTAACACACATACATAGCTCCATGGACTTACAAGCTCCCCTTTCATTTCACATCGACGACATCCATAGACAAAAGAGCATGATATCAACTAGGTACAAAGTACAAGTGCAACGTTGAAAGCGTTCCCCATGACAGCATGGTTCTGCTAATCCCCAACAAATAAGTGCAAGCATATACAACATAGACGACACAATGGTTCAAGTTTATTAAGGGCAATAAAAGTAAAGTGTGCCATCAAGTTCGTGAGAGATTTAATCACTAGTTTTCTCATAACAAGTTTAATTCGGAAGGTAGATAAAAACATGAATATACTTGGAATAGCATAAGCTAATAGGTAGGTATGGTGGACTCTTTAGAATAACTTGGTTTTAGGAGTTGGATGCATGAGTGGAACTCATACTTGGTTACGGAGGCTAGCAAAAGACTGGGAGCGACCAACTAAGAGAGCAATAATGGCCATAATCATGCAGAGCGATAAAACATCATTAATCAAAGAATAAAGTGATACTACAAGTTGAAAACTAAAGGATCATCAAGCCTATCGTGAATTGGGATAGTCATAACATGGTGTGAGCATGCGCCAAGTCAACCCAAATAAAGCATCAAAGGAGAATACCACAATACTATGCTTTAATATGCTAAAACAGCGCATGATTCTTCAAAGGCACATTAAGCAATCTCAATTGTTTATAACATGTCATGCTACAGCAAAGAATACTAAGCCTAAAGCCAAAACAATATCAAGCATGGCATGAAAAAGCATAGGCCACAGTCAAAAACAAACTCGCTTTACCACTTAAGCATGAATTTTCCTACTCTTTTTCCAATCCAAACCAAACTATTTGAAAACAAATGCATGAAAGAGGGGGTCCAACCAATTTATTCAGCAAACTAAGAAAACAAAGCAAACAAAAAACCAAAATGAAAACAAAAAAGAAGACGCTCCAAGAACAACACAACTGTGCATCAAACAATAAAAATGAAGCGTTTGGAAGAAACCTGGGATTTTTATTGATGAAGAAGGGGATGCCTTGGGCATCCCCAAGCTTTGACGGTTGTACTTATTGGATATTTCTTGGCGTGACACGCGTGGCATCCCCAAGCTTGAGGTTTTGTCCATCCTTCATCTGATTACTCATTCTTTCCATACACCTGAAATTTTTCCTTCATAGAAAACTTAACACAATCTTTATTAGCAACATTAGTGCACTCAAGATAATAGGTCTTTAGGTTCAGTTCCAACACCAATAAAACTTTCTTTAAAACACAAGATACTGTAGCACTTCCCTCAAAAATCTCAATTCCCCAAAAGAACTCAAAAAGGAACCAACAAGAAGCAAATGCAAATAATGGCAGAAATCTGTCAAAACAGACTATCAGGTAAAGACGATTTTTTTTGAAAACGTTCTGTTGCTCAAATCGAAAAGTGTTGAACTAACTAAAGTTAGATAAAAACCTGGGGCCTAAAAATTCATGCCTCAAAAGGATGTACAGAGATTTTACACGAATTTGTACGGTGAAGCGCAGAAATCTGTTTCGGGACAACAACTTTCCCAATCATTACTTCACTCTCATTAGAGGTTACTCTTGGCACAAAAAGCAAATAAAAAGGATAAGGAGAGGTTATTACTGAAGTAATAACTTCCAAGACTCATCTAAAACTTTTGGGTTATCTCCTAATAAGTACTTTTCTTTAACGCCTTTAAGTTAGGCATAAGATGCAAGAAAAAGAATCAAGTGTTCTCAAATGAAGAAGCATTAAGATTAATACCAGAAATATCTTCAACAAGGCAGGGTATCTCATCCAAATAAGTTCTATAGGATCCTCTCTCAACGCTCTTGGGTTCACTATTTTCATCAAATGGGTTTTCAGGAACAATCCAATCAAGATTCTTTTCTATGGATTCATGCATTGCTACAAGTTTGAAGGGTATTGGTATCTTAATTTCCTCCCCATTATGTTCGTTTTTGTTCATATTTTCTCATGTACCAACAACATCTACACATGAGCCTAGCATATTAAACGTTCAAAGACTTTTCTAGCTTCCTTGGCAACATCATGGAATTCCTTAAGCAAAGTTTCCAGAATAAAATCTCTCTTTTCGGGGTCCTCAATTTCCTTAAGTTTACTAACATGATTAAAGAATTCTTCAATATTATCTTTTTCAATTATAGAGCCACTACCTATTGAAAGGTCTTTCAAAGTGAATTTAGGGATTAACATGGTGAGCTAAGAAAGAGATAACAACTATAGAAAGACTTAATTTTTTTGTCTTTTTGATAAAGAAACAAGAAAACAAAGTAAAAGTAAACTAAGCAAAACAAAAATAACAAAGTAAAAAGATTGGTTGTGAAGATGTCCTTGACTCCCCGGCAACGGCACCAGAAAAAGAGCTTGATGGCCCAAAATATATCGAGATCGTTGGGGAACCCCAAGAGGAAGGTATGATGAGCACAGCAGCATGTTTTCCCTCAGTTATGAGACCAAGGTCATCAATCCAGCAGGAGCAAGGAAACACCCCAAAGGTGTTGCTAGCTCAACTTTGGCAGGGCGCACTACCAGTGCCAGCAGCAACGTGGAGACCTGCACAACACAACCACAGAACTCTGCCCACAACTTGCGATGAGGTTGTCAATCTCACCGGTTTTGCTGAAAGAAAATGATTAAACGTATCGAGTGGAAGAAAGTAATAGTTTGTAGAAAGTAAACACAAAGCAGTAAACAATTGATTGTAGATTGATGGTAAAATAAAGGACCGGGGTCCATAGTTCACTCGTGGTGGCTCTCCTTAACATAGATGACAAGTTGGGTGAACAAATTACAGCGGGGAAATTGACAAACATCGAGATAGCAATATGCATATACTACTCATCTCGACTCCTTTGAGATACGATTGGGCATTACAACATCATACATAGAGCACCATCCAACTGCATCTATGACTAATAATCCACCTTCAGGTTATCATCCGAAAACCCTCCAGTATTAAGTTGCAAGCAACGGATAATTGCATTACGCATTGTCTGCAAAGTAAACAATACGATTGTTCTATGAACAAAGGATTGTTGTTTTCTCCCTAGTAGCAACAGCACATCTAGTACCTTAGAGATTTCTGTCACTTCCCCAGATTACTAGAGGCATGAACCCACTATCGAGCATAAATACTAACTCTTGGAGTTGCTAGCATCTACTTGGCCAAGATAGCTACTAAAAATGGAAAGCATGCAAGATCACAAATAACAAAGACATGATAGAATCAATAATCAATCTGAAATAGCATCTCAATATCAATTGGATCCCCGCAAACACAACATGTAGGAATTACAAATAGATGATCTTGATCATGAATGGAGCTCACAAGATCTAAACATGATAGCACAAAGGAGGAGAACCAGCCATCTAGCTACTACATGGACCCGTAGTCCAGAGATGAACTACTCACGCATCACACTGAGGCTTGCATGATGATGAAGAAGGCCTCCAAGGTGAATTCGCCTCTCCGGCAGGGTGCCGGGAAGAGCTTCAGATCCCTCCCGATCTAGGGATGGAGATGACGGCGGCTACAGACTCTTTTATGGAATTTGAATCGGGTACTTAGGGTTTCTGCATCGGAGGCATCTTATAGGCGGAAGAAGATGCCGAGAGGGTGCCTGGGGCGGCCAGACCACCTCCTGGCACGGGCCAGGCCTGGCCTTGCAGCCAGGTGGTGTGGCCGGGCTCCAGCCCCTCTCCGTCTCGTATTCTGGCTCCTGGTATCCCTCGATGAAAAACTGACTTTGGCTTTTGTCCCGTCCAATTCCGAGAATATTCATTTTCTGACTTTCCTGGAACCAAAAACAGCAAAAAACAGGCAGCTGGCACTTTGTCTCTTGTTAATAGGTTAGTCCAAGAAATCATATGAAAAGTACTCCAAACTATGGACAAAACATAAGAAAGTTGATAAAACCAAGCATGGAACATCAAAAATTATGGATACGTTAGCAACATATCAGTCATCGTCGAGGACGACGAGGGGCGCGCCCAGGTAGGCGGGCTCGGGGCATGCTCTGGGCGGGGCCGGTTCACGGCGCCCTCTGGCGTGGCGCTCGTCCTGCTCCTGCAGGTTCTTCGCGCTGCACATGAAGCGCCTCCTCCTCCTCCCAGTCCGCCCTAGACCAGGCGAGGATGTTCGGCTCCGTGGACGGCGAGGGCGGCGCAGCCTCGCGTAGAGAACGCTCGATCGCCATTTTCATGGCGAAGGAGTCCTCGTCGATGGCGACGCCTCAGTCCGCGGGCTCTAGCTTCGGCTGGCGAAGGGGCATCCGCCTAGTCGGCAGCGTCGCGGCGTGGGTCTCGTTGATGACGACGCCGCGCGCATGTTTCCTCGTTGGCAAGGTCCTCGGCGTGTTGGCCTCGCGCTTAGGAGGCTGAAAGACCTTGCCGCTGCTGCATGGTGACTGCGCAGGAGCCGACGCCGAGGAACTCGATGTGGAGGAGGAGGTGGAGATGCTGTCCATCCTCCTGGGCGCCCAGCTCACCAGAGGTTGGCGCCCGTGGTGAGGGGATGGTGCCGGCGAATGCGGGAACCCCAGCCGAGGGTTGATGCCGGCATGGATGTGCTCGAGGACGGCCTCGAGCATGTGCCCCTACGCGCTGCACCATCGGCAGCGGCTCGCCGCGTTGTTGCGCTTCAGTGGCTCGCCTCGAGGACCCGGGTGCGCGGCGATCTCAGCGAGGCGGCGCTCCTCAAAGAAGTTCTCCTAGAACGTGAGGTTGTCGGGGTCCTCGGCAAGCTCCGGATCCGGCATCACCATGATGGCAGCCTGGATCTTGTCCACCAGCTCGTGGTCCTCCGGTACTGGCGGTACCGGTATGCCGCCGGCGCTGAGCCTCCACCGGGAGGGGGGGCAGCGGAAGTCCGGCGGCGCCATGTACCCGGCGTCGTGGAGCATCCTGGCCTCCCACGGCTAGAGCGTTCGCCGACCGAGCTGTTCGCCGCCGCGGGGTCGCCTGGGTACCTCTCCGCCATCTTCCTCTTCACCGATAGTTTTCTTTCGCCGGAGTTCGGGGGTGGTGCGGGTTGGAGGCGGCACTGTGCTACGAGCCGGCGGTGCGGTCGTGTTTTATAGGCCGAGCGAGGGCGGCGAAGGTGGGAGGGGTGTAGCATCGAGGGCGGGAAAAAAGGGTAAGCGGCGGGAAGTTAATGCCTGCCGGTCCGTCGTGGGAGCCGAGGCGACGGTGGCGCGCCATTACATCGACGCATGGCCGACGAGACCGGTGGTTAATGCCCGGTGGTCCTTCACGGCATTCTGATGCGAGAGGATGAGGACGACTCAGCTTCTGCCGCTGACTGGGCAGGTCCACTCGGCCAACGACTCTTTTCCCACCGAATTCGCTTCATCCGGTGTTCCCAGCGTGTTCCTGTCGCTCGGGGAACGGCTTGGGAAGCCCGAACGTATTTTGGGCCAAATCCGGACGAAATCGGGGTCCTAGGAACATGACTGTGCCGAATTTTGCCGTTTGGACCAAATATACGCCCTAGGAACACCGTGCTGGGAAGCCGAGTGGAGATGCTCTAATGGAGCAGGGTGCGAGAGGGGCTTCCGTACGGGACCGAGTTGTGGACGTGTCGAGGAAGTGCGACGCAAGTGAGGGTAGGGTGCGGTCGTTGCGGGGGTTGGTAGTAGGGCGCTGGGTCCACGGCTGGTGGGTAGGACCGGCCGCTAGGACAGCTGCACGCTGGCGTGTGGTGGGCGCTCCTGGAGGCGCATTCCTGGCGGCTGTTGGGTGCACGTAGGTGGTTAGGGTTAGGACCAGAGTAGCTAGGGTTTAGTTTAGACGGGCCGGGTAGTAGGTTGTTTGTCCCGGTTGGACCTCTAGTCTGGCCAGCCGGAGTGCCTCCCCGGGGTTTTATAAAATATGTTTTTGTTTATTTATTTTGTTTTAAGTATTTTTTTGGTAAGTAGTTTTAGACAATAATAGATCCGAAAGATACTGGGTTTTATATTTGACATAGAGAGGGGTATTTAGAAAACAAAGATAGTCTTATGGAAAATAGTTTTAGGCAAAAAGATGCATGATGACATGAAGATGCTCAGATGTAATGTGGCATGATGACATGAGCATGCGATCATGATGATGCACAAAACAAAAACACCAAGCGATTTTCTAATAGTGGCTTTACCCGGGGTGCTACACTTACCAACTTCTTTAGCTTTTACCTTACCTTCGACGAGTTGCGAAGCTTCAGTATCTAGCTCAATTACGTTGCAGTGTGCAAACATGGTTAAAATATCTTCCTTTGTTGATGCATCTGCCTCTTATACACGTTCTTCTTTAATTTTCCTTCTTTGTGTCTCCTCTTCCAGCTCCTTGAGAAATAATTCTTCTTCTTTGCATTGATCCTCTAGTTGCTGAGCCATCATATGTTTTCTCACCATCCTTGGGAAAGGAAAGGGTTCAACATATAGGGATACCTCCTTTAATGGTTCGATAGGGGCTGTGATAATTGGATCATCTTCTACAACTAGCTCGGGTGGCGGAGTATAATGCAACTAGTCTTTCTTAGGAGCTTCAATATGTTCTATAAAAGACTGAAGGATTTGAAAAGTAATATCATCATCAAGTTGTAGTTCATTAGCAGTTTGTTTTACTTTACTAGAGTCTTTATAAGCATTGAGACAATCGTATTCAATTTCTATACCTCCTCCGCCCCCTAAATCAAATCCCCATGTTTCTCTGTTATAGCAAATTTGTTCTAAAAGTTCCAAAGCTTTAATTATAGTTAACTCCATGAAAGAGCCTCCTGAATTCGTGTCAAGCTCATGCTTAATTTCTTGATTAAGTCCTCCATATAAAATATGAAAAATGTACCATTCATGTAAATCATGATGGGGAAATTTATTAAGTTGAGACTTGAACCTTTTGTAGGCCCTTACCAAACTTTCACCTGGGCGGTTCTTGAAGTTTGTAATTTCCCTTCTTACTTCAGCAGTTTTTACCTTAGGAAAGAATTGAAATACAAATTCTTCTTTAAGTTTTTCCCAAGTATCAATTTTCTCTATAGAGCAAATTCTATACCAAGCCACAGCAGTGTTGGTTAAAGATTAGCTAAACAATTTAAGTTCCAATTTATCATCAGAATAGCCTCTCAATTTAAGAGTCCAACATAGCTCGGTAAAATGCATTAAATGAGCGTAAGAATACTCATATGGATCATCTCCTACAAAAGTCTTTTCTTTAATAATAGCGATAAAACGAGGGTTGACCTTGTATTCTGGTTTACTCCCACTCGAGAATTCCTTGACGAGTCCTCTATTGAACTTCTCGAGGTATTAGTAGCATTGAGCTGATTAATCAGTCTGAGTGTAGTCATGGTGCTTACCTGAAACTAGAAATCAACTTTAGTAAAACAATGAGTAAAAATAAGTAACTAAGAAAAAAATACCAAAAGTGCTTAGCTCCCCGGCAACGGTGCCAGAAAATAGCTTGATGACTACAAGTGCACATATCAATTGTAGCTAGTTTTAAAGTAAAGATATCGAACCCACATAGAGTTATTGGTAAAGGTCTTTATGCCCCTCATTAATCTCTACCAAAGGATACTTATAAGCTGCCTTTTGATCTCAAGTAAAAGGTGTTTAAAAGGTTTATGGTTGTTTGCAGAAAAGTAATTAAAACGAGTAAAGGAAAACAAGTAACAAGTTTGTATGAAAGCATGGTCAAACTCAATAGGGCTAAAATGTTCTCGAAGATGTAGGATACACTACTAGCATAGTATTATTGTTATATGTAATCAAGATAACATACTCCTTGTGTCATGATATGTGTGGAGAGAGATCCATAATAAGATGTTCACTACAAGGCTCGTAGGAAGCCACTTTATTGAGCCAAGAGTGAGGTCACCTTTAAATAATCACTGCGATGTCTAAGAGCAGTCACTCATACAAACCACCGCAATTAATGGTTTCCCCATGGATATCGTAATTAGCTTAGGGAGTCCCTCTTTAATCCTCCTTTGACCGTGTAGGTTATGAACCGGCGCCAAGCTGTCACGGGGCCATTCCGGGTACGCTTCCAAGATACGTCCAAATGATTTCTCCCTCCCTTTAGTCTTGAGGGAAAATGATATGCGGTCGACTGCACATACCATCTAAAGAGAGAGATCAAACACAAATCATAATTATATCATAGACAAGCAAGTCATATGGACACAAGAATATATCATCTTTATTATGAATTCATAATGGTGCTAGGGTTTCTCCATCTCCCCAAGAACAATGGAACTACTCACTCATGGAAGCAATCAATGAAATAATCATAATCAAATGAATGGATAAAAGTATGGAGGTGGATCTAATGCAACCCATAATTGAATATGGAATTACAACGATATCTAATAGATGAAACATGGGGGTAACGGTGGTAATGGAGATGTAGCGATTGATGATGAAGGAGATAATGCACTGTCCTCCAATGATCCGTGAAGCAGCTGGGATTTTGCCCTAGCCAAGTTCCTCCTTCAGATCCCTTTGAGATGTGTTTTTTCATGGTTTCTAGTGGTTCTGTATGTCGGATCTCTCTCTCGTCTTTGCTATGAGAAAGTATTTGACGAGGCGGTTACAATGGCACTTGGTACAGGCGGGCTCCACCTGTACCACCGGTCGTTAACGGTGCTGATTGCTCCTCCTTGCTTGGTATTCTTCTAGGTGCGAAGGTAAATACATAAAATGACTTTTATCATTTAGTAATATCATATGATTACACAATATGACAACTCTAATTGATAAGTTCATATATGACTCAATGATTTAGGATCCTGTTGAAACAAGAACAAAATAGTGCGTGTAGTCGCAGTGAAATACAAAGATCCCTACTCTATTTATGCAAAAAGGTAAATATGCTTCAATTTTGGACTCATCAGCCCTCAAGTTGTCTGCCTCCGAACGCCTCTTCTTCGAACCCGGTGGCTTGGTGGAACCCGAGGCTCCTTCCATAACCGAGCCCTTGCCCGAGTGGAACATCCTTCCAATGTTATGAATTATGCTACAAAATTTTCAAAGAAAAATATAGGCGTCAAGTTTCTATCGCAAAACAAACAACTATGGGTAGAATTTACAAATCCTAATGTGAGGAATCAACAATAATATCAAAATATGATGAACTCATCTAAATAGCCAATGTGATGAATTCAACCATGGATTTTAGAAAATAGAGCATGGATCAGATGAGAAACTTACCGATGTGAAGATTCCCCCACTCAAAAACATGAAATCAATGAAGAATCAAAGGTTCTAGGAGGCTAGAGTTTGATGTGGAGAGAGAGAGAGCAAGAAAGAAAGAGGAAGAAGGGTAGCTAGGAGCCAGCCGCCGTCGGCCTTTACCTGGTGATGCAATCAGTATGGGAGGGTGGTACAGGTGCATCCCGCTTGTACCGGTGATCGTCACCATTGGATCAAGGTTAGGGTTCGAGATCAAACCTAGGTTGTCTGGTATGGGCGTGTGGTATGGGCACATTCTGGCTGTACCGATGCTCGTTACCGATACTATGAACTCGGGTAATCTTCGTCGAGGTTAGGTGCGCCCGGCTGTACCGCAACTCGTTATTGGTATTGCAACCTCTGATGAAGTTGTCAAAGT
This sequence comes from Avena sativa, assembly GCA_916181665.1. Taxonomy (NCBI): domain Eukaryota; kingdom Viridiplantae; phylum Streptophyta; class Magnoliopsida; order Poales; family Poaceae; genus Avena; species Avena sativa. Next base: position 434,988,576 of record OV702289.1, read on the forward strand.
TCAGTACGAGCGCGCGGTACGGGCACGTCCGACCGTACCGGCGCTCGTTATGCTGCTTGAACCCCTATCTTATTTCTTCCCTTCATTTTTCTCTTGCTTCTTAACTGCTCTAAGGTAAAATCTCTAAATAACTCAAGACTCAAGCTACTCTTCATCTTTGGTTCTTGCTGCTTGAACACGCTTAGGTGGTGGAACATATTTTCCATTATATTCCGGTTTCTTTGGAAAGTATCGAACAATCTGATCATCATATATATTGAAGATAATCTTGTCGCTAGATCAGTCTACGTTAGCTCCAGCTGTGCTAAGAAAAGGTCTTCCAAGGATGATAGAGAGTTTGTCATCCTCAGGAACATCAAGAATAATAATATCAGTGGGTATAACATGTTGATCTATTCTAAGTAGAACATCTTCGATCATACCGACAAGTTGCTTAGTTGTTTAATCCTGCCATTTGTAATGTGATTGAAGTAGGAGAGTACTCTCTAAGGTTCATTTTTTTAAATAGGGAATAAGGCATAACACTAACACCTGCTCCTAAATCACAAAGAGCGTTAAATATATCCATTTTACCAATTGTGCAGGAGATGGTTGGTATACCTGGGTCCCCAAGCTTATCATGAAGCTTATCACCAAAGCTTGTTATTACTACTACAGTCTTAGTTACCTTCTTTTTTCTATTTTGAATATCTCGCATAAACTTTTTATAAGTAGGAACTTGAATAACATCAGGTAAAGGAAGTTCTAAGAGTAAGCTTCCAAGTGCCTCAACAAAAGAGTCATAATAGCTTTATCTGGTTCATATTGAACTCGATTAGGATAAGGAATTTTCTTTTTGGTGGGTATTAACTTCTCCTTTGCCTTTGTTACTAATTCAACATTGTTTTTGGTTTTCCTTGTGGTTGATTTTTGCTATCGGCGTGTTCTTCCCGCGGGATGATAACTTGCTCTTCTTGTTCCTTTCTGAGATCAGCTTCTCCCCTTGAATTGATTGTCTTAGAGTCTGAATCATATATTTTATGTTTATCTCCTGCTTTCTCTTCTTCTCTAGCTAAGGAAGCTTCACGCTCCCTTTTCTGGGTCTCATAATCAATGTCATCTTGAGGATCCACTAAGTCCTCTTCTTCTTGAATCGTATCTTGAGTCTCTTTTTTCTTACGAGCTTGTTCTTCTTGATACCAAGGTGGCCCTTGTGGTTCCTGTGTTTCTATACCACGTCTAGTGACAATGTTAGTAGAAACAGTATTGAAATTTCCTTGGTTCAAAATCAAAGTTTAGGTTTCAATTATTTGATCACATTGAGTTTTAACCATACTTAGATAGCTATCTAAATGTTTCGTAGCATGACCCAAGTCATCAAAGCCTTCTGTTAGGTCTCTTATATTCTTTTCTTGTGCCATAAGACGTTTATAGTTTTTCTCACGGAACTGATTTTGTTGATATCTAAACGTTTGCATTACAAGATTTATATCATCCTCCGTTACATAAGTTTGAAGAATGTCAACTATATTTTCTTTAACAAGTTGTGAGGATATACCTTTTTCTTCTATGGACTTTTTGACTTCGGGTATAAGATTTGGTGGTATGTGAATCATACCTTTTCGTGGTTCAACATCCTCAACTGTATTGTATTGTTCGTCATTAAAGTATCTTACCTCGAAAAGCTTTACACATTCTGGTAGTGTTAAGTTGCATACAACTCCTCCTGTAGATAGATCAATCATTTATTTTGTCTCATCATTAAGCCCATTGTAAAAATATTGAATAATTAAATGCTCGTGGAAACCATGATTTGGGAGTTGCATAATCATTGCATAAAATCTATTCCATGCTTGATAAAAAAATTCTCCAACTGTTTGAGGAAAGTTTGTTATACTACGTTTAATTTTCATGATTTTAGTGAATGAACAATATTTATGCATGAATTCTCGGATGAAATCTTCCTAGCTTTTTATAGTGTGATTAGGTAATGATTGTAACCAAGTAAAAACATTATCTTTCAGGTACCAGTGAAAAAGTTTAAGGAGTACACACTCTATTGGTAAACTTGCTGGTTTAAGAGTAGCACAAAGGTCATGGACCCTTGTCAAGTGGTCACTAGGATCTTCCTCTTCTTTTTTAGCGAAAGCAATTTCTTTCATCATATAAAATAGCTCAGGATATATTTTGAATTACTGGCCTTCAAGTTCAGGACAAAGAATAGGCATTTTACTTAAGTGCCTAGATGGGTTCCCATATTCTCCCAATGGTAGCTCATGTTTATCCCCTTGGGTGATGGTCAAATCTGCCATCAGTGGAATCAAATTGTTCACATCTACAGTACGTGAGTTAGAAAATATTTCAATAAATTCTAGGCGTCTCTCGATTGGAACAAGGTCAATATACGAAGGTAGATAAGTTTTTCCTGATCGAGTGTTACCTTTGTCTTCAACGGAGATCATGAATGGTGTCAACAACTACTTTTGTCAAGAAACAACACTTACACTTCATTCCCTGGCAACAGCGCCAGAAAATATCTTGATGTCCTGCAGGTGCACATGTTCGTCAGAGAATGTTTTCTCAGAAGTATTAATTCCAATTTTTATATTGATCCTGATAAGGAGTCTAGGCAAGTGTTTTATGTGGCGTTTTTGTCGCACTCAAGGTGTCACTAGTCTTAAGTGAATTGACTGCAAAAGCTGACGGTGGAAAGTGGTGAGTAAAAGATAGAGGAAACTTGCTTAGGTAATAAGGATTAAATTGCATAAATGTAAAGATGTGAAAGGTGTTTAAAGGTCCTGCAGATGTGAAGTTAGGCACGGAGAGAAACAATTCATGGTGATAGTGAAAGTGCCAAATGGATAAAGTGGAATAAGTGATAGTGATATTTCTTATTTATAAGTGAGTAGGCAAGCAACCCATATACTGACTAGGAGTTCTCATGGTCAATTCTTCCCAGCCCCAATGATCTGTCTGCCTGTTACCATGGCAATGGTCAACACATTAATTAAGGTCTTGCGACCGGGTCAAGGCTTTAATATTGATGGTTCCTTGTTGTCCTCGAGTAGTGCTAGCTCCTCATTGATACCAGCCGTGTCACTCGAGGATCGCTGATTCGCTAGCATACAAGATCATACCTATGGGATCTTTGGATCATGTTACGTGGGCCCTTAAATTAGATAACAAGCATTAGGCAAACATAGATAATCATTCTCACCATTTAATAAACACTACAACAATCACAAAAGGATGGATTAAAGGAGGCATGACACATCTCACCAATCCCCTACATCTCCCATGCCTATGGGGATTTACTCAGACATGAGAGGAACGCAAAACAAAAGCATAATTGTATTGCAAATAGTAATCATCTCAAAGTTATTGTAGCAAACCACAATAGCGATTGAAGATCAAATCAAATACAAATCAAAGGTAGATCAAAGTATCAAACCCTAATCTTACAATTGCCAATCTCTCTCTCACTCTCTAAGTAATGATGCGGGTGATGGTGGAGTGTGTGGTTGAGGAGTTGAAAATCATCGTGGAACGAGGGGAAGTTCTTCTCCTCTTCCAGATCTGATCTAAGCCCCTATGGATGAGTTTGTGGTAGCTGTATTTTCTTTCATGTCGTCCTTTTCGTTGCCCTCCCTTCACAAAAGTTACTTGTATTTATATAACAGAGCTGGTGGCGTGTAGTATGAGTGGACGGTACGGGCGTATCCCGATCGAACCGCTGGTCATTAAGCATTTCGGACGCCTCCAATGGAAGGGGCTCCAATTGGGGATTTGCTTCTTTAGGTGTAATTATCCCATAAATGCTATTGGATCTTCCATAAATGTTCATTCCCTAAAACCCATCACAAGAAACCAAGGATTCGCTAATTGCGATGTTAACGTTAGTAGAAAGGATAATCTTCAGTGAAATCCGGCAATAAATAAGAGGAAAATCAATGATAAAAAGTGATGAAATTTGGAGCTATCACGCAGCTTCACTAGGATCTTTCATTGAAAACTTACTATTTAAGTAATCCGTTATGCTTTTCAAGAGTTCTATACCATTTCTAATCAAAAATATGTCATCCACATATAATATTAGAAATGCTACAGAGCTCTCACTCACTTTCTTGTAAATGCAAGCTTCTCCGACAATTTGGACAAATTTAAAACCTTTGATTACTTCATCAAATTGGAGATTCCAACTTCGGGATGCTTGCTTCAGTCCATAAATGGATCGCTGAAGTTTTCGTACCTTGTTAGCATCCTTAGGATCAACAAAACCTTTAGGTTGCATCATATACAACTCTTCCTCAATGTTTCCATTAAGGAACACTGTCTTGACATCCATATGCCATATTTCATAATTGAAAAATGTAGCAATTGATAACATAATCCTAATATACTTTAGCATCGTTATCAGTGAGAAAGTCTCATTGTAGTCAATTCCTTGAATTTGTCGGAACCCCTTCGCGACAAGTCATGCTTTATAGATGGTCACATTACCGTTAGCGTCCATCTTCCTTTTAAAATTCCATTTATTCTCAACGGCCTTTCGGTCGTGAGGTAAGTCCGCCAAAGTCCAAACTTGGTTCTCGTACATGGATTCCATCTCCGATTGCATGGCTTCAAGCCATTTGTTGGAATCCGGGCTCATCACTGCTTCATCATACGTCGCAGGGTCATCGCTTCCATCTACCATGAAATTTAGGACTGGATCACCGTATAGTTCAAGAGCTATACGTATCCTTTCTGACCTACGAGGTTCGGTGGCACTTTCTATTGGAGTTTCATGAGAAGGGAGAGGTACCTCATCATCATTTCCTTCTTCCATTGGTGGAGTCAATAGTGGAACAGATTCCAGCGCTGCACTACTCGCCACTTCAGAAAGAGAAGGTTCAGTAACCTCATTGAGTTCTACATTCCTACTACTCACACCTTTCGAGAGAAACTCTTTTTCTAGAAAGGATCCATTATTGGCAAAAAAAACCTAGCCTTCGTATCGGTGATAGAATGTGTACCCAATTGTTTCTTTTGGGTATCCTATGAAGACACATTTTTCCGCTTTGGGTTTGAGCTTATCAGGCTGAAGTTTCTTCACATAAGCATCGCAACCCCAAATTTTTAGAAATGACAGGTTAGGTTTGTTTCCAAATCATAATTCATATGGTGTCGTTTCAACGGATTTTAATGGTGCCCTATTTAAAGTGAATGCAACTGTCTCTAATGCATGACACCAATATGACAGTGGCAAATCGGTAAGGGACATCATAGATCGTACCATATCTAATAAAGTTTGATTACGACGTTCGGATACACCATTACGTTGTGATGTTCTGGTGGGTGTGAGTTTTGAAACTATTCCACATTGTCTCATGTGCATGTCAAACTCGTAACTAAGATATTCTCCTCCACGAACGGATCGTAGAAACTTGATCTTTATGTTATGATGATTTTCTACTTCACTCTAAAATTCCTTGATCTTTTTAAATGTTTTAGATTTTTGTTTCATTAAGTAAATATACACATCTACTTAAATCATACGTGAAGGTTACAAAATAACGATATCCACCGCGTGTCAACACACTCATCAGACTACATACATCGCTATGTATTATTTCCAACAAGTCGGTCGCACGCTCCATTGTTCCAGAGAATGGAGTTCTAGCCATCTTTCCCATAAGGCATGGTTCACATGTTTCAAATGATTCATAATTAAGTGGTTCCAGTAGTTCATAAGAATGGATCTTCTTCATACGTTTAACACCAATATGACCTAAACAGCAATGCCACATATATGCAGCAATATCATCATTCAACTTGATTCTTTTGGCATTCACATTATGAATATGTGTATTACTAATTTCAAGATTCAAAACAAATAAACCATTCAACATAGGTGCATGGCCATAAAAGATATTATTCATATGAAAGGAACAACCATTGTTCTCGGATACAAATGAATAACCGTCTTTCATTAAACATGATCCAAACATGATGTTCATGCTCAACGTAGGCACATAATAACAATTATTCAGGTTTATTGTCAATCCTGATGGTAGATGAAGTCGCATCATCCTAACGGCGATCACATCAACCTTCTATCCATTGCCTACGGGCATCATCACTTCATCCTTTGCTAGTGGATAACTATTCCCTAGCCCCTACTTCGAGTTACATATATTAGCAACCGAACCGGTATCAAATACCCAGGTACTACTTCTACTACTAGTTAGGTACACATCAATAACATGCATATCACATATACCTTTGTTCACTTCCCCGCCTTCTTATCTGCCAAGTACTTCGGGAAGTTTTGCTTCCAGTGACCAGCCCCTTTACAGTAATAGCACCCAGTATCGGGCTTAGGGCCTCCCTTGGTCTTCTTCTCAGGCACAACAATAGATTTGCTGTCCTTCATGAAGTTACCTTTGGACTTGCCTGTCTTGCCTCTTTTCTTGAAGCTGGTGTTTTTATTGACCATCAACACTTGATGTTCCTTTTTTGATGACTACCTCGGCAGTCTTAAGCATAGCTACGAGTTTAGTGAGCGACTTGTCCGCACCATTCATCTTGTAATTAATTACAAACCCTTTGTAACTTGGTGGGAGCGATTGCAGAACCCTGTCAGTTGTGAGATCGGCTGGAGTCTCACATCCCAGTGTCTCAAGACGTTAAGCGTAACCAATCATCTTAATGACGTGCTCGTTCATAGATTTGTGCTCCTCCATCTTAGCACTAAAGAAACTATCAAAGATCTCATATCTCTCAGCACGGATTTGGTCCCCAAACATAGTTTTGAGTTCCTCCACCGTGATATAAGCATCGGTAACTTCAAAACACTTTTGGAGTTCAGGCTCCAACGACTGGAGGATCGCACACCGCACAAGAGTGTAGTCATCAAATTTCACGTCATATGTGTCACGCTCTTCTTGAGTCGCGCTAGCTGCAGGGGCGTCACCTAACAGATTGTCCAGCACATAGGACTTCTTCGTTGCATAGAAAACAAAAAAATTCCTATGGTTGCGACCACCAAGATCATATCTATAAGATACATGTAACAATTTCAGATGGACTCATCCTCGAAGACTGTAACACGGGATAACATTCCCGCAAACAAACATGGATGATGTAGAGTGTACATGACCATCCTCAAGGACGCGCAGACAATCAGTACCACAAGTGGCATCACCTCTGTTATCGGTCACACATACAATGTGCCGACGACTCCCGAACCCTTGCTCCAGCCGGACATCGGAAGTAACGGATCCCTGGGAACTCCAACATTGCTACACCATGGTAGAGATGGTGGAGGGGAAGATCTCGAGCAGGGATTCTCCTAAGCACCTTTTCTAGTGGCAATGGATAAGGCTAGCAAGAGGGAGAAGAAGCCAACCAAAGGGCATATGGGAGAATGGGCAAGTGAGTGTGTGTGAGAGGGGGAGGTCTCCACCTCCTTTTATAGGGGAGGGGGAAGCCCCTCCCTTGTGGGGCTACCGGGCTGCGGTACCAAAGTTGGCAGGCGAGTGCACCGTGGTACCTAAGTTGCCTGAAATTACCGTGTTTCGAAAAGTTGGGCCGCCAACTACCGAGAGGGTCCATTTTGATGCAAACTCGTCTCACCCCTACCAAATCCAAACATGCCGTGAAACTGCCCCATGAAGTAGACAGTCGGGACCCTCATGTCAGTAATATTTCCGTGACGCGAGCGCCAACGCAGCAACCATATAGGCGAAACAAGATACTAAAGGAGCATCGTGGGTTGACCAAATTCACAAATCCACTCCCTCCCTCCTTTCGAACCCTAGCACCGGCGGCTTCAAAATCCCCTCTCCAACCAGAATGATCTCTTTGGGCATTTGACTTCCGGCACCAAGTTGCTGTGCCTACTTGCTGCTACCGAGCTCTAATGCCGAACGCCGTGCCAGCCGTTGCGACGATCTAGCCCGCCTCTACCGCCGACGAGCTGAGCAGCGCGAAGGATGGCAGATCCATTTGTCGAGGAAGAAGTACTTCTAGCTAATTTCGGGTGAGCTACTCTTCTCTTTGCTATTCGCACTACCTATAACTTCTAGCTGGCTATTGGCATTATAGAGATATATCGAACATAGAATTGTTTGCTAGCACGACGCTGACAAACAATTGTTATCTTTTGTCTCCAATTTTCTATCAACTAGGATCTCCGCTGAACCCAAATACACGGTTCTAGTGGACATCTGCGGCTACCTCATTAAATTAGCACATGGGAAGAGCACGTGGAAACAATCTCAGAATTTGAAGATGGAAGTAGCGCTTATGCAGTTATGCACTGTCCCTGGTTTGGTTGTTAATGTGCGTGAACTTGCTGAAATGAGGCCAGAGAAGATTGCACAGTTCAGCATCGTGGATGAACGAGGCTTCAAGGTTCCTATAGCGTGTGACAGTCAGCTAATTGGTTTGATGAAACAACATGTTAGGCTTCGCGTGGTTATGCTAGTGTGTAACATAGAGGATGAGGAAGCTCCTGCTACTGGAAGTCGCCCAGCTATTATTGGACAGGGAGGTCTAACTCGAACCCCTGATGTTGTTGAGAAAAATGTGGTTCCTCGTCCACGACATGCTTCTATTAGGAAACCTCCTCGTAGGAGTCCCCATATTGCCGTTGTGGAAAACTCTGCTCTGGAATCTGCTGGTACTGGTCGTCCCTGTCCCCGTGCCCGTGTTGTTGCGGCTGCTACTCACCCAATCCATGCCGCTGTTGAGCAAACTAAGGTGTCTGGAGGCTGCCCCGCTGTTGTTGCCAAGACCGCCGCCTTGTGTGATGCTCCTCCTTGAAACCGTCCTCAAGTTGTGCGAACCCGTTCTTTGGAATTTGCTGGTACTGGTCGTCCTTGTGTTGTTGTTGATGTGGACACTGTTGACCCAATCGCTGCCGCTGTTGAGCAAACTAAGGCATCCGAAGGCTGCCCCACTATTGTTGCAAAGACTGATGCCTTGTCTCCTCCTCGAACCCGTGCTCGGGTTCAGCGAGCTGCTGGTCTGAAGCCAGCTCATGGTCTGGACTCTGCTAGCACTCGAAACACTGCTGTTGTGGGAAATGCTCCTGATCGTTGATGTGGGATGGCAGCAGCTGATCCTATTGTGGCTGCCGTTAGAAGGGGCCCCGCCTGTCCACCATGTAATGTAGCTCCCGCTGCTAAGGGCCCTCGCCTTGCTCCTAGTCTTGGTACTTCCACCGAGGTTTATCCAGCTAACGATGACACTGGTGATGGCGGCGGTGGCATTGGGGCTGGGTCTGATGGCGTCGCTCCATCTCTCGAACCTCTCGGAGGTTTCTATCCTAAAGAACCTGATGATGGCAAAGTAATCGTTCGTATCGGTGTCGCGGATTATACTGCAAAATTAGATGTTGGCACAGAAAAATTCTATGACGAGTTTGATGTAATCCTTGGTGGATACGACCCTGAAGTGGTAGAGTTATCTGACCTAATGGCATCGTTACGTGTGAAGGTGTTGTGGGGGTCTTCCCAGGAAGCACGTTTGTTATATTATGGTTACAGGAGCAAAAAGGCTATCAAAGTGAAAGATACCAGGTATTTAGTCGTACCGTTTACAAGGAAACATTATAGAGGTGAAGTTTATTTCCACTTGGTAGTGCTCACGGTTGGAGATGAATTGGAACTCGACAATAGAGATGATGGACTTTTAGAAGGCATGCGTGACCTGATCCATGGCATCACTGGGGCTGGTGCGACTGAGGGTAGCTTCGAACAGAGGAGAGTCTTACAGAGGAGCGTCATAAAGAGGAGCAGGAAGAGCATCCCCAGAAAGGGCACCCCGAAGAAGAACATCACCAAGGAGACCACGCCAGAGAAGAGGACGCCCAAGAGTCGCATGACAAAAGGCACCATGCCGCAGAGTACACCCCTGAGATCCAGTCAAAATGCCACACCGAACGGTAGCAGCAAAAACGCTAAGAGGGCTAGCACGGTGGTGAACACTCCCAGGAGTGGTAGCAAAGAGGCGAAGATGGCCAGCACGGAGGGTACCACACCCAGTGGGAGCAGAAAAAATACTAATTTGGAGCGAAACATGCCGCTGTCAGGGACTTATGCCAACACGAAGGAGAACACGCCCAATAATAGCAGCAAAAGGACTAATTTGGAGCGGAACACGCCACTGAGGTCAGGCAATAATGCCAGCACGAAGGAGAAGACGCCCAATAGTAGTAGCAAAAGGGCTAATTTGGAGCGGAACACGCCGCTGGGGTCAGGCAATAATGCCAGCACGAAGGAGAACAGCCCAATAGTAGCAGCAAAAGGGCTAATTCGAAGAAGAACACGCCGCAGAGGTCAGGAAATAATGCCAGCACCCTAGAGCCAACACCCGTGAGGGGAGGCAGTAAGGAGACCACACCCAAGAGTGGCAGCAAAAGGCCTAGTTCGATGGGGAATGGAACGCGGATGTCAAGTCTTACTGATACCATCAGGAAAGATTACATTAGGAAGGAGGATGTACACACGAAGAGCAAGAGGGTTCTATACACTCAAGATGAAATTGATTCTGACTGCTGTTTGTCCACTGAAGTACCTGGGATGCGTGCAAACGTAAGACCACCCCATGTGGTTGTAGTAGAACAAACCGAGTGTCTTGGAGAAAACAGAGTTGCTGGTGCGGTGCATTGGGGCAATGTTCCTGTCCATACGGGTGGAGACGATGGTGCAGCCCCACCCATGGGAGTCAATATGATGTGTGCAGTACTAGGCACTAGAGACGATGGTGAAGATTCTGAATCAGATGAAGAAGAAGAAGGCACTATAGAGGATCAAGAATCTGGTGATGATGAAATAGACGAGGAACTTAATGAGGAGGCTGGTATTCCAGTCGATGATTTGGGTGTTGAAGTAGAAGAAATGAAACATGACCACGAGTATCCTATAATTTCGGTCGGCATCGAGTTCAGGAGCATGCATGAGTTCAGGATGTCGTTCCGGCATTTTTGTATCAAGGGGGAGTTCGACGTTTATCGACTGAAGAACTCTGCCGAGAGGTATGAGGCCGTTTGCAAGTTAACGTGGATGAATGGATGGGCCGAGGTACATTGTCCATGGAGGATCACAGCAAGAGCCTTACCTGTGTCGACTGCAATTAGGGTATTGGGGCAATGAATGCAGCAAACCATTAGAACTCTCTCTCTTTTCACTCTATAACTACAATTGATGTGTGATATCTTTCTGGCAACTAGTCGACTCCGCTTATCTTTTAAATGAATCTGTGTTGCAGGTGAACAAAATGGGTCCTCCACACATGTGTCCGACAGGCAGCAAACTAAAATCCTCAATGGCTGATACGAAGTGGGTGCCTATGCAATCTATGTCCATACTAAAGGATAACCCTAAGGAGACCGCGAAGAATATTCAGACTAGCCTCGGTTCTAAATACAACATTGTCCTTCCGTATTACACGGTTTGGAAAGATAAAGAGAAAGCTCTAGGGGTCTTGCACACGGATTGGACCAATAGCTTTAGGATGATGTACAACTTCAAGATGGAGGTACAAGCTAGGTGTCCGAGGAGTGTTGTGGAGATTGACGCCGAATCAGAAGGTGGTAAAATATATTTCAAAAGATTTTTCATGGCGCTTAAACCTTGCATCCAGGGATTCAAGGACGGTTGTAGGCCGTATCTGAGTGTAGACAGCACTGTCCTAACTGGCAAATGGAAAGGCTGCCTGCCATCTGCCACAACACTTGATGGTCACAACTGGATGTTCCCAGTGGCATTCGGGCTGTTTGAAACAGAAACGGAGGAAAACTGGGTCTGGTTTATGAGGCAGCTCAGGAGATCAATAGGCCACATGGATCCATTGGCTATATCCATGGATGCATGCAAAGGGCTGACGAATGCAGTGAAGGAGGTGTTCCCGCGAGCTAAAGGTAGAGAATGCCATGCCCATATGATGCTCAACTTGTACTCACACTATGCAGGCAGCGTATTTCGTTACATGTTTCCTGCTGCTAGAGTTTACAAACCTAGTAGCAGCGATTATTTCATGAGCAAGATTTTTGCCGAAGCCCCTGAACTTCCAGAGTACTTAGCCATCCATCATTCGCAGCTATGGAAGAGGAGTCAATTCAACCCTGACATCAAAGTTGATTACATAAACAACAACCTTGCAGAATGCCTGAATAACTGGGTGAAGGACATAAAAGTGCGTCCTGTTCATATATTGATGGACAACATACGTGGTATGATCATGAAGCTTTTAAATATAAGGAGAGATCGGTAGGAGACTTAGAGGACATATGCTACCGCCAGTTGTACAACAACTACACAAGAGAAGCCGAGGACTTGCTCATCTTAAGGTTCTCCCATCAACCAGCAGAAGCTGTGAGGTGGTCGATATGTCCAAGAGTGGCAAAAGGGATGTTGTGAACATCCAGCTGCGAGAATGCACCTGCTTAGAGTGGCAGGATACCGGGAAAGCTTGCGACCACGCCTTGGCCTTCTTGGTGAAGAAAAGAACTCTACCACATTTGGATCAGTATTTGTCAGACTACTACTCTATGGAAAAGTTCAGAGCTTCATACGCTGGATCTGTCGAGCCATGTACAGACCCATCTCAGTGGCCTCAAGTCCAACTGTCTTTCGAGCTTTCCCAGCCAGTTATAAAAAGGGGCAGAGGAAGACCCCAGGTGAATAGGTTTAAGAATTTTCTCGAGAAAAAGGGTTCGGCTTTCTGTGCTACAAAGAAGGGCAAAAACAGATGCAAGACCTGCCATCTTATAGGCCATAGAGCAGCTGGATGTCCCCTTAATGCTCCCAAACCTAGGTATGAGATGGTACATTCACACAAAAAAATTGTTTATAGTTTGTAGATATAAGGTAGTAATCCATGTACTGTTTTTTTACAGGAAGTGCAAGGTAAGAAACAAGACAGCCGATTCAGTTATTTTGTTGCGGGAAGAAAACCAAAACTAGTGGAGTGATGATGCCGGACAAGATTCTGGTGCTGATTGGCCTGACTTCCCTCGGCCCGGAGATGCATGGTACGTGAAGGTAAGAAAATTGGCACCCAGGGAAGAGGAAGAAGGCATGAGATGAAGAAGCCAGTGGACGTGAAGGAAAGAGGAAGAAAGTTGGCACCCAAGCAGAGAAAGAGGGCCAGCAGAGTAGCAGCCTAATGATGTATTGAACTTGAACCTATATATGTAGTTCGGTTAAACTCTGGACCTGTGTGCGTGGAACTTGTCGGGCGAAACAATCTGCCTCCCGTACTCGGAGTAAAATGTATCGCGACTTTAGGATTTGATACGGCTGAGGCCACTAGTTGAATCCAAAACTGTGACTGTGCCACTACTATCTGAACAATCGCGATAGCTGAGCGGTTAAATCCTCTCCAAAATCGATGGGTGTTAGTGGCACAGAAATGATTTCTTTAGAGGCGCTTAATAAATCCCTGTTGTTGGCATTACACTTATGATAAGTTTCTGGGCTGGAAAATAATTTCTTAAGCTGCTGGACAACGACATGGCAACATAAACTACAAATGCAACAGATAATGAGGAAATTGTGTCCACTATCTGGCCTAATCTTGAGCCCGTCTGTCTCACCACCTCCCTGCCCCTCCCTCCCCTGCACCTGGCGAAGCTCCCGGATCTCTTGCTCCATCGCACGAATCTCCTCTTTCTTGTCCCACACAGCATCATGCATATCCTGAACAAGCTCTCTGTGAAAACCTGTTAGTGGCTTTTCGATCCACACAAACTTGTCACAGCCAGTCCCCCTCCCTTCCTGCGTAGTAGATCGAAGGAAACAAAAAAAAGGAATTACATTACGCTTACCGGATCCGGGTTACCATTGTACCTACAGTAGGAACTTACCACTCTGATGCTGCAGTTGCTGAATTTTCCTGCAGTATTTTCGTCGTTCCACGAAATCCATCTCGGCATCTTCTCACTGCACAAACACACCATATCGGGGTAGTAATCGTAGGGCTACCTCCGGTACCTGATGGGGGCACCCGCCTGACGGCGTTGAGCCGACCCTGATTCCACTTGAGATGAACTGCACGGGCTGCAAGCCATGAGCGAGGGGAGCGAGGGCAGAGGAAAGAGGAGCCTTTGGTTGTCAGGGTAGTGGTGAAGCGTGATTTATCCCTACTTAATAACTCGGGAAGAATCCTACCGTCCACATTTGGCTGACAGGTGGGGGACCTAGCGTGTGGACTTGTCAAAAAAAACCTCGCGCCTTCGTTGTTCAAAAGCCCACTCGTGCGCATTGGCCAAAAATTTTTTGGCACCTTGCCCACGTACATATCACTGGGAGGCCTTGCTCACGAACCAGACACGCCTGGCCCACAATCTTACTCCCTCCTAGGAACTTGTCATGGCTCGCGCCGGCAGATCCATCCGCTCCACCGCTTCCAGTAGGGCTTGCCGCGGCGGATCCACCCCAAGATCCTACCGTCGCAGTATCAAATGGCCATGGTTTCTCGAGAGGAGCGACGATGCTACGTATGCGAGCTCAGCCCCTCCTACCTGTAGAAGGACAGATGTAGCGTCGAGCTCGAGCAGGAGCCGCCAGGCGCGACGGTGCTCGGTCCATGCCAACCCCGTCACCTTCGTCATTGTCGATTCTGATGTGGAAGACGACGGGGACGAAGCTGTGCAGAACGCCATTGTTGCCTCCTTGGCGAAGGGCAAGCCACGGGCGGGAGTGGATGTCGCTGGGAAGGGCACGGCGGTGTCACCAATCGAGGTGGACTCTGACGACATCGGTGTGACGTGGGTTTAGATGTTGTTTAGGATGGTTACAATTTCGGTTGTATTTAATGAGAGTACAATTATTGTAATGGGTTTGTCGAGCTATATTGAGAAATATGTGCAATAGCAGCGTGTGAGTGCTTCCACTTTAGAAATTGTGTCTGTGCCATTTGCATGTTGCATTATCAACGTAGATTACTTGTAAACAATCCAACGGAAATCATCAGATTACAACCATCGGATGGGAGTGGCAGGATGGAAGAGAAGTTGGGACAGTGGCTTCGAGGGGAAGGAAGAGGAGGGGGCGTGACACTAGCAGGTGGGCCCTCGGAACACGTGACACTGACATGCGGGAGAAGGAGCACACGGTATTGCAGGTCTGTCCAGAGCAAGCGGACTTTGCAACGTGACAACAGCAAGCTGATTGGACCAATATAATAACTCGTCGAATTATTAAGGAATACTAAAAACTACAACTGGGGTACATTCGCACAACACGTATGCTCTAAGCACCTGAGAAGAATCGCTTAAGTCTAATAGTAACGACAGCACAAGTACTACATTTCCCTGTCGGTCTTCTCGATACAAATGTAGAAATGCATCTGCCTGTTCGGTCCAGCACCGACAATGTACTGAGATGGCACACATAGGATCGACCTTAGGTCCACATACTCCACCTCCCGCGGCCTCGGGCAGCTCGGCGCCTCAGCTAGCACAAGAATGCTATCCGACGACGGCGGCTAGGTGTTCGCCCACATGCGCACCCTGTATATGGGCCAGGCGCACGAGACCGACCTGACGCATACGGCACACACAACGGTGGGCCCGGCTCTAGTTCCCGGAACACCGGCGGTGATGGTCAGGACGAAAACAGAGTCGTCCCCCCTAGAAAATTAGCCGGCGGCGTGCCGAGTCAGTGAACGGCACCTGCTCTTGGAGAAGTTGGGCTTGCCCATACGAGATCCTAATCAATTCGATCAAATGCCCCTCTACAAGGTGGACGACGAGCTCTGCCGGTGGGCCAATGTAGTTGCATCCCGGCTCCATGCAGGAGCACGCGCCGTGCAGGCACGCGAGCTCATGGAGCGGGAGCTCATGGTAGGAGTAAGAGAAAGCATCCTGGGTGGGAGCACACGAGCGGGAACGCCGCTGCGAAGTTGTGCGCGAGGATCTCCAGATTCTTAGGCTGCAGCATCTGCCACATCTAAAGTTTGTCGAGAAATCGGAAAAAAGATCAGCAGTTAGATTGGCGAATAGCAGGAATATGTAGGATAAGTTCAAAAGCTTGTAAAATGATTTCTTAGCATGAAGGTAGCTGACATGGTTATACCCTACGGGTACGTAACTTCAGCATACCTAGTCCAGCCCAAGGAAGGCCCACGGCAGACATACGCTGGCCCATGAAGATTTTCGGGTGGCCAAGGCCCATGACGCCTTCGATCCTTGGAGAGCAAGACTAGTGGAGATAGGAAATTCAAAGGGGTAAAACCCTAGAACTTGTAACCGACTAGGACTACGCCCGGGACCTGCCTAAGTCTATATAAAGGCCAGGAGGGCACGTCCTAGATCAACCAGACTCATACTTTCGCACACACATCCACGCCAGATTGAATCTGCGCACCCTGTAACCTTCGGTTCCGCCGTAATCAAAGAGCAGACAAGTAGGAGTAGGGTTTTCCCTCCGGGGGCCTGAACCTGGGTAAATCTCGTGTCCCCTGGTTGCTTGTCTGTTAACCGTGCCACGATCTCCAGCATCCCCATCTTCTCCAAAACCCAAGTCCATAACAATGGGCATTGACGAGATTAAACCTCGTCAGTAGCGACCCGAGAATTGGCGGATGTCGTCGGCTTGCGGCTACGGCAGGATGGAAGTGAAGTGGCTTCGAGGGGAAGAAAGAGAAGTACGGGGAGGAAGAGAAGTAACGGGGACGTGACACTAGGATATGGCCAACTGAACTCGTGAGTCGTGACACTCGCAACATGCCAGTTTGTCTAGAGCAAGCGTGGCCAATCATGCCGCAGAACAGCCTACTCGGGGATCGCTCTCATGAAGACCATCCCAATCGTCCAAGCGCCCCAATCGAACAGTATGTAACAATCGTCAAGCAAAACAATTGTGTTATGGCGTGCTTTCTAGAAGACTCGGTCTAACGATGGATCCATTGGGGCAGTGCTAGTTTTAGTATAAGAACAAACATGCAATGACTCTAATGGATCCATATGTGGTTTCTGGAAAGAACACATATGCAATGACACTTCTTGATCCATGTGTGGTTTGTGGAAAGAACACACCTGCAATGACTCTAGTGCTAGTTTTAGTATAGGAACACACATGCAATGACTCTAATGGATCCATGTCTGGTTTGTGGAAAAGAAACACACATGCAATGACCACTGGTTGATCCATGTGTGGTTTGTGGAAAATAACACACATGCAATGACCACTGGTTGATCCATAAGTGGTTTGTGGAAAGAACACACATGCAATGAACACTGGTGGATCCATGTGTGTTTATGGAAAGAACACACATGCAATGACTCTAGTGCTAGTTTTAGTATAAGAACACACATGCAATGACTTTGGTGGGTCCACATGTAGTTTGTGAAAATAACACACATGCAATGACCACTGGTTGATCCATAAGTGGTTTGTGGAAAGAACACACATGCAATGACCACTCGTTGATCCATAAGTGGTTTGTGGAAAAGAACACACATGCAATGACTCTGGTTGGTCCATATGTGGTTTGTGGAAATAACACACATGCAGTGACCACTGGTTGATCCATGTGTGGTTTGTGAAAAGAACACACATGCACTACCACTGGTTGATCCATGTGTCGTTTTTGGAAAGAACACACATGCAATGACTCTAGTGCTAGTTTTAGTATAAGAACACACATGCAATGACTCTAATAGATCCATATGTGGTTTGTGAAAAGAACACACATGCAATAACCATTTGTTGCCATGTGTGGTTTGTGGAAAGAACACACATGCAATGACAGTGGTGGATCCATGTGTGGTTTCTGAAAAGAACACACATGCAATGAGTCTAGTGCTGGTTTTAGTATAAGAACACACATGCAATGACTCTAGTGGGTCCACATGTGGTTTGTGAAAATAACACACATGCAATGACACCGGTGGATCCATCTGTGGTTTGTGTAAAAGAACAAACACGCAATGACCACTGGTGGATCCATCAGTGGTTTGTGGAAAGAACACACATGCAATGAACACTGCTGGATCCATAAGTGGTTTGTGGAAAAGAACACACATGCAATGACCACTAGTTGATCCATATGTGGTTTGTGGAAAGAACACATGCAGTGACCATAGGTGGATCCATATGTTGTTTGTGAAAAGAACACACATGCAATGAACACTGGTGGATCCATCAGTGGTTTTTGGAAAGAACCCACATGCAATGACTCTAGTGCTAGTTTTAGTATAAGAACACACATGTAATGAACATTGGTGGATCCATAAGTGGTTTATGGAAAGAACACACATGCAATGACCACTGGTTGATCCATAACTGGTTTGTGGAAAAGAACACACATGCAATGACTCTGGTTGGTCCATATGTGGTTTGTGGAAAGAACACACATGCAGTGACCACTGGTTGATCCATGTGTGGTTTGTGAAAAGAACACACATGCACTACCACTGGTTGATCCATGTGTAGTTTGTGGAAAGAACACACATGCAATGACTCTAGTGCTAGTTTTAGTATAAGAACACACATGCAATGACTCTAATAGATCCATATGTGGTTTGTGAAAAGAACACACATGCAATAACCATTTGTTGCCATGTGTGGTTTGTGGAAAGAACACACATGCAATGACAGTGGTGGATCCATGTGTGGTTTGTGAAAAGAACACACATGCAATGAGTCTAGTGCTGGTTTTAGTATAAGAACACACATGCAATGACTCTAGTTGGTCCACATGTGGTTTGTGAAAATAACACACATGCAATGACACCGGTGGATCCATTTGTGGTTTGTGTAAAAGAACAAACACGCAATGACCACTGGTGGATCCATAAGTGGTTTATGGAAAGAACACACATGCAATGAACACTGCTGGATCCATAAGTGGTTTGTGGAAAAGAACACACATGCAATGACCACTAGTTGATCCATATGTGGTTTGTGGAAAGAACACACATGCAGTGACCATAGGTGGATCCATATGGTGTTTGTGAAAAGAACACACATGCAATGAACACTGGTGGCTCCATCAGTGGTTTTTGGAAAGAACCGACATGCAATGACTCTAGTGCTAGTTTTAGTATAAGAACACACATGTAATGAACATTGGTGGATCCATAAGTGGTTTATGGAAAGAACACACATGCAATGACCACTGGTTGATCCATAACTGGTTTGTGGAAAAGAACACACATGCAATAAACACTGGTGGATCCATGTGTGGTTTGTGGAAAAGAACACACATGCAATGAACATTGGTGGATCCATGTGTGGTTTGTGAAAGGAACACACATACAATGACTCTTGTGCTAGTTTTAGTATAAGAAAACACATGCAATGACTCTAGTGGGTCCACATGTAGTTTGTGAAAAGAACACACATGCAATGACCACTGGTTGATCCATAAGTGGTTTGTGGAAAGAACACACATGCAATGACCACTGGTTGCACCATAAGTGGTTTGTGGAAAAGAACACACATGCAATGACTCTGGTTGGTCCATATGTGGTTTGTGGAAAGAACACACATGAAGTGACCACTGGTTGATCCATGTGTCGTTTGTGAAAAGAACACACATCCAATGCCACTGGTGGATCCATATGTTGTTTGTGAAAAGAACACACATGCAATGAACACTGGTGGATCCATAAGTGGTTGGTGGAAAGAACACACATGCAATGACTCTGGTTCTAGTTTTAGTATAAGAACACACATGCAGTGACCATAGGTGGATCCATATGCTGTTTGTGAAAAGAACACACATGCAATGAACACTGGTGGATCCATCAGTGGTTTTTGGAAAGAACCCACATGCAATGACTCTAGTGCTAGTTTTAGTATAAGAACACACATGTAATGAACATTGGTGGATCCATAAGTGGTTTGTGGAAAGAACACACATGCAATGACCACTGGTTGATCCATAACTGGTTTGTGGAAAAGAACACACATGCAATAAACACTAGTGGATCCATGTGTGGTTTGTGGAAAAGAACACACGTGCAATGAACACTGGTGGATCCATGTGTGGTTTGTGAAAAGAACACACATACAATGACTCTTGTGCTAGTTTTAGTATAAGAACACACATGCAATGACTCTAGTGGGTCCACATGTAGTTTGTGAAAAGAACACACATGCAATGACCACTGGTTGATCCATAAGTGGTTTGTGGAAAGAACACACATGCAATGACCACTGGTTGCACCATAAGTGGTTTGTGGAAAAGAACACACATGCAATGAATCTGGTTGGTCCATATGTGGTTTGTGGAAAGAACACACATGAAGTGACCACTGGTTGATCCATGTGTGGTTTGTGAAAAGAACACACATGCAATGCCACTGGTGGATCCATATGTTTTTTGTGAAAAGAACGCACAATGAATGAACACTGGTGGATCCATAAGTGGTTGGTGGAAAGAACACACATGCAATAAAAACTAGTGGATCCTTAAGGAGTTTGTGGAAAGAACACACATGTAATGACCACTGGTAGATCCATAAGTGGTTTCTGGAAAAGAACACACATGCAATGACCACTGTTTGATCCATAAGTGGTTTGTGGAAAGAACACACATGCAATGAACACTGGTGGATCCATGTGTGGTTTGTGAAAAGAACACACATACAATGACTCTAGTGCTAGTTTTAGTATAAGAACACACATGGAATGACTCTAGTGGATCCACATGTAGTTTCTGAAAAGAAAACACATGCAATGCCACTAGTAGATCCATAAGTGGTTTGTGGAAAGAACACACATGCAATGACCACTGGTTGATCCATAAGTGGGTTGTGGAAAAGAAAACACATGCAATGACTCTGGTTGGTCCATATGTGGTTTGTGGAACGAACACAAATGCAGTGACCGCTGGTTGATCCATAAGTGGTTTGTGGAAAGAACACACATGCAATGCCACTAGTTGATCCAAGTGTGGTTTCTAGAAAGAACACACATGCAATGACTCTAGTGCTAGTTTTAGTATAAGAACACACATGCAATGACTCTAATGGACCCATATGTGGTTTTTGAAAAGAACACACAAACAATGACCACTTGTTGGTCCATGTGTGGTTTGTGGAAAGAACCCACATGCAATGACAGTGGTGGATCCATGTGTGGTTTGTGAAAATAACACACATGCAATGACTCTAGTGCTTGTTTTACTATAAGAACACACATGCAATGACTCTAGTGGGTCCACATGTGGTTTTTCAAAAGAACACACATGCAATGACTCTAGTGCTAGTTTTAGTATAAGAACACACATGCAATGACCACTGGTTGATCCATAAGTTGTTTGCGGAAAGAACACACATGCAATGATCACTGGTGAATCCATGTGTGGTTTGTGGAAAGAACACACATGCAATGACTCTAGTGCTAGTTTTAGTATAAGTATACACATGCAATGAGTCTAGTGCGTCCACATGTAGTTTGTGAAAAGAACAGACATGCAGTGACCACTGGTTGATCCATAACTGGTTTGTGGAAAGAACACACATGCAATCAACACTGGTGGATCCATGTGTTGTTTGTGAAAAGAACATACATGCAATGACTCTGGTGCTAGTTTTAGTATAAGAACACACATGCAATGACTCTAGTGGGTCCACATGTAGTTTGTGAAAAGAACACACATGCAATGACCACTGGTTGATCCATAAGTGGTTTGTGGAAAGAACACACATGCAATGACCACTGGTTGATCCATAAGTGGTTTGTGGAAAAGAACACACATGCAATGACTCTGGTTGGTCCATATGTGGTTTGTGGAAAGAACACACATGTAGTGACCACTGGTTGATCCATGAGTGGTTTGTGAAAAGAACACACATGAAATGCCACTGGTGGATCCATATGTTGTTTGTGAAAAGAACACACATGCAATGAACACTGGTGGATCCATAAGTGGTTTGTGGAAAGAACACACATGCAATGGCTCTGGTTCTAGTTTTACTATAAGAACACACATGCAATGAACACTGGTGTATCCATAAGTGGTTTGTGGAAAGAACACACATGCAATAACCACTAGTTCATCCATAAGTGGTTTGTGGAAAAGAACACACATGCAATGACCACTGCTTGATCCATAAGTGGTTTGTGGAAAGAACACACATGCAATGAACACTGGTAGATCTATGTGTGGTTTGTGAAAAGAACACACATGCAATGACTCTAGTGCTAGTTTTAGTATAAGAACACACATGCAATGACTCTAGTGGGTCCACATGTAGTTTGTGAAAAGAAAACACATGCAATCCCACTGGTTGATCCATAAGTGGTTTGTGGAAAGAACACACATGCAATGACCACTTGTTGCCATGTGTGGTTTGTGGAAAGAACACACATGCAATGACCACTTGTTGATCCATAAGTGGTTTGTGGAAAAGAACACGCATGCAATGACCACTAGTTGATCCATAAGTGGTTTGTGGAAAGAACACACATGCAATGAACGCTGGTGGATCCATGTGTGGTTTGTGAAAAGAACACACATGCAATGACTCTAGTGCTAGTTTTAGTATAAGAACACAGATGCAATGACTCTAGTGGGTCCACATGTAGTTTGTGAAAAGAAAACACATGCAATGCCACTAGTTGATCCATAAGTGGTTTGTGGAAAGAACACACATCCAATGACCACTTGTTGATCCATAAGTGTGTTGTGGAAAAGAACACACATGCAATGACTCTGGTTGGTCCATATGTGGTTTGTGGAAAGAACACACATGCAGTGACCACTGGTTGATCCATAGGTGGTTGTTGGAAAGTACACACATGCAATGCCACTGGTTGATCCATGTGTTGTTTGTGGAAAGAACGCACATGCAATGACTCTAGTCCTAGTTTTAGTATAAGAACACACATGCAATGACTCTAATGGATCCATATGTGGTTTGTGAAAAGAACACACATACAATGACCACTTGTTGGTCCATGTGTGGTTTGTGGAAAGAAGACACATGCAATCACAGTGGTGCATCCATGTGTGGTTTGTGAAAAGAACACACATGCAATGGCTCTAGTGCTGGTTTTAGTATAAGAACACACATGCAATGACGCTAGTGCGTCCACATGTGGTTTGTGAAAAGAACACACATGCAATGACTCTAGTGCTAGTTTTAGTATAAGAACAGACATGCAATGACCACTGGTTGATCCATAAGTGGTTTGTGGAAAGAACACACATGCAATTAACACTGGTGGATCCATGTGTGGTTTGTGGAAAGAACACACATGCAATGACTCTAGTGCTAGTTTTAGTATAAGAACAGACATGCAATGACTCTAGTGGGTCCACATGTAGTTTGTGAAAAGAACACACATGCAATGACCACTGGTTGATCCATAAGTGGTCTGTGGAAAGAACGCACATGCAATGAACACTGGTGGATCCATGTGTGGTTTGTGAAAAGAACACACATGCAATGACTCTAGTGCTAGTTTTAGTATAAGAACACACATGCAATGACTCTAGTGGATCCACATGTAGTTTCTGAAAAGAAAACACATGCAATGCCACTAGTAGATCCATAAGTGGTTTGTGGAAAGAACACACATGCAATGACCACTGGTTGATCCATAAGTGGGTTGTGGAAAAGAAAACACATGCAATGACTCTGGTTGGTCCATATGTGGTTTGTGGAAAGAACACACATGCAGTGACCGCTGGTTGATCCATAAGTGGTTTGTGGAAAGAACACACATGCAATGCCACTGGTTGATCCAAGTGTGGTTTCTAGAAAGAACACACATGCAATGACTCTAGTGCTAGTTTTAGTATAAGAACACACATACAATGACTCTAATGGATCCATATGTGGTTTTTGAAAAGAACACACATACAATGACCACTTGTTGGTCCATGTGTGGTTTGTGGAAAGAACACACATGCAATGACAGTGGTGGATCCATGTGTGGTTTGTGAAAATAACACACATGCAATGACGCTAGTGCTGGTTTTAGTATAAGAACACACATGCAATGACTCTA
Organism: Avena sativa; assembly: GCA_916181665.1. Taxonomy (NCBI): domain Eukaryota; kingdom Viridiplantae; phylum Streptophyta; class Magnoliopsida; order Poales; family Poaceae; genus Avena; species Avena sativa. The sequence goes on from OV702289.1 coordinate 435,012,515, forward strand.
GTGGGTCCACATGTGGTTTTTCAAAAGAACACACATGCAGTGACTCTAGTGCTAGTTTTAGTATAAGAACACACATGCAATGACCACTGGTTGATCCATTAGTTGTTTGCGGAAAGAACACACATGCAATGAACACTAGTGAATCCATGTGTGGTTTGTGGAAAGAACACACATGCAATGACTCTAGTGCTAGTTTTAATATAAGTATACACATGCAATGAGTCTAGTGCGTCCACATGTAGTTTGTGAAAAGAACAGACATGCAATGACCACTGGTTGATCCATAACTGGTTTGTGGAAAGAACACACATGCAATCAACACGGGTGGATCCATGTGTGGTTTGTGAAAAGAACATACATGCAATGACTCTGGTGCTAGTTTTAGTATAAGAACACACATGCAATGACTCTAGTGGGTCCACATGGAGTTTGTGAAAAGAACACACATGCAATGACCATTGGTTGCTCCATAAGTGGTTTGTGGAAAAGAACACACATGCAATGACTCTGGTTGGTCCATATGTGGTTTGTGGAAAGAACACACATGTAGTGACCACTGGTTGATCCATGAGTGGTTTGTGAAAAGAACACACATGAAATGCCACTGGTGGATCCATCTATTTTTTGTGAAAAGAACACACATGCAATGAACACTGGTGGATCCATAAGTGGTTTGTGGAAAGAACACACATGCAATGACTCTGGTTCTAGTTTTACTATAAGAACACACATGCAATGAACACTGGTGGATCCATAAGTGGTTTGTGGAAAGAACACACATGCAATAACCACTAGTTCATCCATAAGTGGTTTGTGGAAAAGAACACACATGCAATGACCACTGGTTGATCCAAAAGTGGTTTGTGGAAAGAGCACACATGCAATGAACACTGGTAGATCCATGTGTGGTTTTCGAAAAGAACACACATGCAATGACTCTAGTGCTAGTTTTAGTATAAGAACACACATGCAATGACTCTAGTGGGTCCACATGTAGTTTGTGAAAAGAAAACACATGCAATGCCACTAGTTGATCCATAAGTGGTTTGTGGAAAGAACACACATGCAATGACCACTGGTTGATCCATAAGTGGGTTGTGGAAAAGAACACACATGCAATGACCACTTGTTGCCATGTGTGGTTAGTGGAAAGAACACACATGCAATGACCACTAGTTGATCCATAAGTGGTTTGTGGAAAAGAACACGCATGCAATGACCACTAGTTGATCCATAAGTGGTTTGTGGAAAGAACACACATGCAATGACCACTTGTTGATCTGTAATTGGTTTGTGGAAAGAACACACATGCAATGACTGTAGTGCGTCCACATGTGGTTTGTGAAAATAACACACATGCAATGACTCTAGTGCTAGTTTTAGTATAAGAACACACATGCAATGACCACTGGTTGATCCATAAGTGGTTTGTGGAAAGAACAAACATGCAATGACAGTGGTGGATCCATGTGTGGTTTGTGAAAAGAACACACATGCAATGAGTCTAGTGCTGGTTTTAGTATACGAACACACATGCAATGACTCTAGTGGGTCCACATGTGGTTTGTGAAAAGAACACATATGCAATGACCACTGGTTGATCCATAAGTGGTTTGTGGAAAGAACACACATGCAATGACCACTGGTTGATCCATAAGTGGTTTGTGGAAAAGAACACACATGCAATGACTCTCGTTGGTCCATATGTGGTTTGTGCAAAGAACACACATGAAGTGACCACTGGTTGATCCATGTGTGGTTTGTGAACAGAACACACATGCAATGCCAATGGTGGATCCATATGTTGTTTGTGAAAAGAACACACATGCAATGAACACTGGTGGATCCATAAGTGGTTTGTGGAAAGAACACACATGCAATGATGCTGGTTCTAGTTTTAGTATAAGAAGACACATGCAATGAACACTGGTGGATCCATATGTGGTTTGTGGAAAGACCACACATACAATGACAACTGGTTGATCCATAAGTGGTTTGTGGAAAAGAACACACATGGAATGACCACTTATTGATCCATAAGTGGTTTGTGGAAAGAACACACATGCAATGAACACTGGTGGATCCATGTGTGGTTTGTGAAAAGAACACACATGCAATGACTCTAGTGCTAGTTTTAGTATAGGAACACACATGCAATGACTCTAGTGGGTCCACACGTAGTTTGTGAAAAGAAAACACATGCCATGCCACTAGTTGATCCATAAGTGGTTTGTGGAAAGAACACACATGCAATGACCACTGGTTGATCCATAAGTGGGCTGTGGAAAAGAACACCCATGCAATGACTCTGGTTTGTCCATATGTGGTTTGTGGAAAGAACACACATGCAGTGACCACTGGTTGATCCATAAGTGGTTTGCGCAAACAACACACATGCAATGCCACTGGTTGATCCATGTGTGGTTTGTGGAAAGAACGCACATGCAATGACTCTAGTGCTAGTTTTAGTATAAGAACACACATACAATGACTCTAATGGATCCATATGTTGTTTGTAAAAAGAACACACATACAATGACCACTTGTTGGTCCATGTGTGGTTTGTGGAAAGAACACACATGCAATGACAGTGGTGGATCCATGTGTGGTTTGTGAAAAGAACACACATGCAATGACTCTAGTGCAAGTTTTAATATAAGAACACACATGCAATGACTCTAATGGGTCCACATGTAGTTTGTGAAAAGAACACACATGCAATGACCACTGGTTGATCCATAAGTGGCTTGTGGAAAGAACACACATGCAATGACCACTAGTTGATCCATAAGTAGGTTGTGGAAAAGAACACACATGCAATAACTCTTGTTGGTCCATATGTGGTTTGTGGAAAGAACACACATGCAGTGACCACTAGTTGATCGATAAGTGGTTTGTGGAAAGAACACACATGCAATGCCACTGGTTGATCCATGTGTGGTTTGTGGAAAGAACACACATGCAATGGCTCTAGTGCTAGTTTTAGTATAAGAACACACATGCAATGACTCTAATGGATCCTTATGTGGTTTGTGAAAAGAACACACATACAATGACCACTTGTTGATCCATGTGTGGTTTGTGGAAAGAACACACATGCAATGATAGTGGTGGATCCATGTATGGTTTGTGAAAAGAACACACATGCAATGACTCTAGTGCTGGTTTTAGTATAAGAACACACACGCAATAACTCTAGTGGGTCCATAGGTGTTTTGTGAAAAGAACACACATGCAACGACTCTAGTGCTAGTTTTAGTATAAGAACACACATGCAATGACCACTGGTTGCTCCATAAGTGGTTTGTGGAAAGAACACACATGCAATGAACACTGGTGGATCCATGTGTGGTTTGTGGAAAGAACACACATGCAATGACTCTAGTGCTAGTTTTAGTATAGGAACACACATGCAATGACTCTAGTGTGTCCACATGTAGTTTGTGAAAAGAACACACATGCAATGACCACTGGTTGATCCATAATTGGTTTGTGGAAAGAACACACATGCAATGACCACTCGTTGATCTATAAGTGGTTTGTGGAAAAGAACACACATGCAATCACTCTGGTTGGTTCATATGTGGTTTGTCGAAAGAACACACATGAAGTTACCACTGGTTGATCCATGTGTGGTTTGTGAAAAGAACACACATGCAATGCCACTGGTTGATCCATGTGTGGTTTGTGGAAAGAACACACATGCAATGACTCTAGTGCTAGTTTTAGTATAAGAACACACATGCAATGAATCTAATGGATCCATGTGTGGTTTGTGAAAAGAACACACATGCAATGACCACTTGTTGCCATGTGTGGTTTGTGGAAAGAACACACATGCAATGATAGTGGTGGATCCATGTGTGGTTTGTGAAAAGAACACACATGCAATGAGTCTAGTGCTGGTTTTAGTATAAGAGCACACATGCAATGACTCTAGTGGATCCACATGTGGTTTGTGAAAAGAACACAGATGCAATGACACTGTTGGTTCCATCTGTCGTTTGAGGAAAAGAACACCCATGCAATGACCACTGGTGGATCCATAAGTGGTTTGTAGAAAGAACACACATGCAATGAACACTGGTGGATCCATGAGTGGTTTGTGGAAAAGAACACACATGCAATGACCACAGGTGGAATCATATGTTGTTTTTGAAAAGAACACACATGCAATGAACACTGGTGGATCCATAAGTGGTTTGTGGAAAGAACACACATGCAATGACCGCTGGTGGATCCATAAGTGGGTTGTGGAAAAGAACACACATGCAATGACTCTGGTTGGTCCATATGTGGTTTGTGGAAAGAACACACATGTACTGACCACTGGTCGATCCATAAGTGGTTTGTGGAAAGAACACACATGCAATGCCACTGGTTGATCCATGTGTGGTTTGTGAAAAGAACACACATGCAAAGACTCTAGTGCTAGTTTTAGTATAAGAACACACATGCAATGACTCTAATGGATCCATATGTGGTTTGTGAAAAGAACACACATAAAATGACCACTTGTTGGTCCATGTGTGGTTTGTGGAAAGAACACACATGCAATGATAGTGGTGGATCCATGTGTGGTTTGTGAAAAGAACACACATGCAATGACTCTTGTGTTGGTTTTTGTATAAGAACACACATGCAATGAATCTAGTGGGTCCACATGTGGTTTGTGAAAAGAACACACATGCAATGACTCTTGTGCTAGTTTTAGTATAAGAACACACATGCAATGACCACTAGTTGATCCATAAGTGGTTTGTGGAAAGAAAACACATGCAATGAACACTGGTGGATCCATGTGTGGTTTGTGGAAAGAACACACATGCAATGACTGTAGCGCTAGTTTTAGTATAAGAACACACATGCAATGACTCTAGTGGGCCCAAATGTAGTTTGTGAAAAGAACACACATGCAATGACCACTGGTTGATCCATAAGTGGTTTGTGGAAAGAACACACATGCAATGACCACTTGTTGATCTATAAGTGGTTTGTGGAAAAGAACACACATGCAATCACTCTGGTTGGTTCATATGTGGTTTGTGGAAAGAACACACATGAAGTTACCACTGGTTGATCCATGTGTGGTTTGTAAAAAGAACACACATGCAATGCCACTGGTTGATCCATGTGTGGTTTGTGGAAAGAACACATATGCAATGACTCTAGTGCTAGTTTTAGTATAAGAACACACATGCAATGACTCTAATGGATCCATATGTGGTTTGTGAAAAGAACAGACATGCCATGACCACTTGTTGCCATGTGTGGTTTGTGGAAAGAACACACATGCAATGACAGTGGTGGATCCATGTGTGGTTTGTGAAAAGAACACACATGCAATGAGTCTAGTGCTGGTTTTAGTATAAGAACACACATGCAATGACTCTAGTGGGTCCACATGTGGTTTGTGAAAAGAACACACATGCAATGACACCGGTGGTTCCATCTGTCGTTTGTGTAAAAGAACACACACGCAATGACCACTTGTGGATCCATAAGTGGTTTGTAGAAAGAACACACATGCAATGAACACTGGTGGATCCATAAGTGGTTTGTGGAAAAGAACACACATGCAATGACCACTGGTGGATCCATATGTTGTTTTTGAAAAGAACACACATGCAATGAACACTGGTGGATCCATAAGTTGGTTGTGGAAAGAACACACATGCAATGACCACTGGTGGATCCATAAGTGGGTTGTGGAAAAGAACACACATGCATTGACTCTGGTTGGTCCATATGTGGTTTGTGGAAAGAACACACATACAGTGACCACTGGTTGATCCATAAGTGGTTTATGGAAAGAACACACATGCAATGCCACTGGTTGATCCATGTGTGGTTTGTGGAAAGAACTCACATGCAATGACTCTAGTGCTAGTTTTAGTATAAGAACACACATGCAATGGCTCTAATGGATCCATATGTCGTTTGTGAAAAGAACACACATACAATGACCACTTGTTGGTCCATGTGTGGTTTGTGGAAAGAACACACATGCAATGATAGTGGTGGATCCATGTGTGGTTTGTGAAAAGAACACACATGCAATGACTCTTGTGCTGGTTTTAGTATAAGAACACACATGCAATGACTCTAGTGGGTCCACATGTGTTTTGTGAAAAGAACACACATGCAATGACTCTAGTGCTAGTTTTAGTATAAGAACACACATGCAATGACCACTGGTTGATCCATAAGTGGTTTGTGGAAAGAACACACATGCAATGACAACACTAGTGGATCCATGTGTGGTTTGTGGAAAGAACACACATGCAATGACTCTAGTGCTAGTTTTAGTATAAGAACGCACATGCAAAGACTCTAGTGGGTCCACATGTAGTTTGTGAAAAGAACACACATGCAATGACCACTGGTTGATCCATAAGTGGTTTGTGGAAAGAACACACATGCAATGACCATTGGTTGATCTATAAGTGGTTTGTGCAAAAGAACACACATGCAATGACTCTGGTTGGTCCATATGTGGTTTGTGGAAAGAACACACATGAAGTTACCATTGGTTGATCCATGTGTGGTTTGTGAAAAGAATACACATGCAATGCAAGGCATTGATCGATGTGTGGTTTGTGGAAAGAACACACATGCAATGACTCTTGTGCTAGTTTTAGTATAAGAACACACATGCAATGAATCTAATGGATCCATATGTGGTTTGTGAAAAGAACACACATGCAATGACCACTTGTTGCCATGTGTGGTTTGTGGAAAGAATACACATGCAATGACAGTGATGGATCCATGTGTGGTTTGTGAAAAGAACACACATGCAATGAGTCTAGTGCTGGTTTTAGTATAAGAACACACATGCAATGACTCTAGTGGGTCCACATCTGGTTTGTGAAAAGAACACAGATGCAATGACCACTGGTTGATCCATAAGTGGTTTGTGGAAAGAACACACATGCAATGACCACTGGTTGATCCATAAGTGGTTTGTGGAAAAGAACACACATGCAATGACTCTCGTTGGTCCATATGTGGTTTGTGGAAAGAACACACATGAAGTGACCACTGGTTTATCCATGTGTGGTTTGTGAAAAAAAACACATGCAATGCCAATGGTGGATCCATATGTTGTTTTTGACAAGAACACACATGCAATGAACACTGGTGGATCCATAAGTGGTTTGTGGAAAGAACACACATGCAATGATGCTGGTTCTAGTTTTAGTATAAGAAGACACATGCAATGAACACTGGTTGATCCAGATGTGGTTTGTGGAAAGACCACACATGCAATGACCACTGGTTGATCCATAAGTGGTTTGTGGAAATGAACACACATGCAATGACCACTTGTTGATCCATAAGTGGTTTGTGGAAAGAACACACATGCAATGAACACTGGTGGATCCATGTGTGGTTTGTGGAAAGAACACACATGCAATGACCACTGGTTGATCCATAAGTGGTTTGTGGAAATGAACACACATGCAATGACCACTTGTTGATCCATAAGTGGTTTGTGGAAAGAACACACATGCAATGAACACTGGTGGATCCATGTGTGGTTTGTGAAAAGAACACACATGCAATGACTATAGTGCTAGTTTTAGTATAGGAACACACATGCAATGAATCTAGTGGGTCCACACGTAGTTTGTGAAAAGAAAACACATGCCATGCCACTAGTTGATCCATAAGTGGTTTGTGGAAAGAACACACATGCAATGACCACTCGTTGATCTATAAGTGGTTTGTGGAAAAGAACACACATGCAATCACTCTGGTTGGTTCATATGTGGTTTGTCGAAAGAACACACATGAAGTTACCACTGGTTGATCCATGTGTGGTTTGTGAAAAGAACACACATGCAATGCCACTGGTTGATCCATGTGTGGTTTGTGGAAAGAACACACATGCAATGACTCTAGTGCTAGTTTTAGTATAAGAACACACATGCAATGACTCTAATGGATCCATGTGTGGTTTGTGAAAAGAACACACATGCAATGACCACTTGTTGCCATGTGTGGTTTGTGGAAAGAACACACATGCAATGATAGTGGTGGATCCATGTGTGGTTTGTGAAAAGAACACACATGCAATGAGTCTAGTGCTGGTTTTAGTATAAGAGCACACATGCAATGACTCTAGTGGATCCACATGTGGTTTGTGAAAAGAACACAGATGCAATGACACTGTTGGTTCCATCTGTCGTTTGAGGAAAAGAACACCCATGCAATGACCACTGGTGGATCCATAAGTGGTTTGTAGAAAGAACACACATGCAATGACTCTGGTTTGTCCATATGTGGTTTGTGGAAAGAACACACATGCAGTGACCACTGGTTGATCCATAAGTGGTTTGCGCAAACAACACACATGCAATGCCACTGGTTGATCCATGTGTGGTTTGTGGAAAGAACGCACATGCAATGACTCTAGTGCTAGTTTTAGTATAAGAACACACATACAATGACTCTAATGGATCCATATGTGGTTTGTAAAAAGAACACACATACAATGACCACTTGTTGGTCCATGTGTGGTTTGTGGAAAGAACACACATGCAATGACAGTGGTGGATCCATGTGTGGTTTGTGAAAAGAACACACATGCAATGACTCTAGTGTTGGTTTTAGTATAAGAACACACATGCAATGACTCTAGTGGGTCCACATGTGGTTTGTTAAAAGAACGCACATGCAATGACTCTAGTGCTAGTTTTAGTATAAGAACACAATGCAATGACCACTGGTTGATCCATAAGTGGTTTGTGGAAAGAACACACATGCAATGAACACTGGTGGATCCATGTGTGGTTTGTGGAAAGAACACACATGCCATGACTCTAGTGCTAGTTTTAGTATAAGAACACAATGCAATGACTCTAGTGGGTCGACATGTAGTTTGTGCAAAGAACACACATGCAATGACCACTGGTTGATCCATAAGTGGTTTGTGGAAAGAACACACATGCAATGAACACTGGTGGATCCTTTGTGGTTTCTGAAAAGAACACACATGCAATGACTCTAGTGCTAGTTTTAGTATAAGAACACACATGCAATGACTCTAATGGGTCCACATGTAGTTTGTGAAAAGAACACACATGCAATGACCACTGGTTGATCCATAAGTGGTTTGTGGAAAGAACACACATGCAATGACCACTAGTTGATCCATAAGTGGGTTGTGGAAAAGAACACACATGCAATAACTCTGGTTGGTCCATATGTGGTTTGTGGAAAGAACACACATGCAGTGACCACTAGTTGATCCATAAGTGGTTTGTGGAAATAACACACATGCAATGCCACTGGTTGATCCATGTGTGGTTTGTGGAAAGAACACACATGCAATGGCTCTAGTGCTAGTTTTAGTATAAAAACACACATGCAATGACTCTAATGGATCCATGTGTGGTTTGTGAAAAGAACACACATACAATGACCACTTGTTGATCCATGTGTGGTTTGTGGAAAGAACACACATGCAATGATAGTGGTGGATCCATGTGTGGTTTGTGAAAAGAACACACATGCAATGAGTCTAGTGCTGGTTTTAGTATAAGAACACACATGCAATGACTCTAGTGGGTCCACATGTGGTTTGTGAAAAGAACACAGATGCAATGACATCGGTGGTTCCATCTGTCGTTTGAGGAAAAGAACACACATGCAATGACCACTGTTGGATCCATAAGTGGTTTGTAGAAAGAACACACATGCAATGAACACTGGTGGATCCATAAGTGGTTTGTGGAAAAGAACACACATGCAATGACCACAGGTGGAATCATATGTTGTTTTTGAAAAGAACAGACATGCAATGAACACTGGTGGATCCATAAGTGGTTTGTGGAAAGAACACACATGCAATGACCGCTGGTGGATCCATAAGTGGGTTGTGGAAAAGAACACACATGCAATGACTCTGGTTGGTCCATATGTGGTTTGTGGAAAGAACACACATGTACTAACCACTGGTTGATCCATAAGTGGTTTGTGGAAAGAACACACATGCATTGCCACTGGTTGATCCATGTGTGGTTTGTGGAAAGAACACACATGCAAAGACTCTAGTGCTAGTTTTAGTATAAGAACACACATGCAATGACTCTAATGGATCCATATGTGGTTTGTGAAAAGAACACACATACAATGACCACTTGTTGGTCCATGTGTGGTTTGTGGAAAGAACACACATGCAATGATAGTGGTGGATCCATGTGTGGTTTGTGAAAAGAACACACATGCAATGACTCTTGTGTTGGTTTTTGTATAAGAACACACATGCAATGACTCTAGTGGGTCCACATGTGGTTTGTGAAAAGAACACACATGCAATGACTCTAGTGCTAGTTTTAGTATAAGAACACACATGCAATGACCACTGGTTGATCCATAAGTGGTTTGTGGAAAGAAAACACATGCAATGAACACTGGTGGATCCATGTGTGGTTTGTGGAAAGAATACACATGCAATGACAGTGATGGATCCATGTGTGGTTTGTGAAAAGAACACACATGCAATGAGTCTAGTGCTGGTTTTAGTATAAGAACACACATGCAATGACTCTAGTGGGTCCACATGTGGTTTGTGAAAAGAACACAGATGCAATGACCACTGGTTGATCCATAAGTGGTTTGTGGAAAGAACACACATGCAATGACCACTGGTTGATCCATAAGTGGTTTGTGGAAAAGAACACACATGCAATGACTCTCGTTGGTCCATATGTGGTTTGTGGAAAGAACACACATGAAGTGACCACTGGTTTATCGATGTGTGGTTTGTGAAAAAACACACATGCAATGCCAATGGTGGATCCATATGTTGTTTTTGAAAAGAACACACATGCAATGAACACTGGTGGATCCATAATTGGTTTGTGGAAAGAACACACATGCAATGATGCTGGTTCTAGTTTTAGTATAAGAAGACACATGCAATGAACACTGGTTGATCCATATGTGGTTTGTGGAAAGACCACACATGCAATGACCACTGGTTGATCCATAAGTGGTTTGTGGAAATGAACACACATGCAATGACCACTTGTTGATCCATAAGTGGTTTGTGGAAAGAACACACATGCAATGAACACTGGTGGATCCATGTGTGGTTTGTGAAAAGAACACACATGCAATGACTCTAGTGCTAGTTTTAGTATAGGAACACACATGCAATGAATCTAGTGGGTCCACACGTAGTTTGTGAAAAGAAAACACATGCCATGCCACTAGTTGATCCATAAGTGGTTTGTGGAAAGAACACACATGCAATGACCACTGGTTGATCCATAAGTGGGCTGTGGAAAAGAACACCCATGCAATGACTCTGGTTTGTCCATATGTGGTTTGTGGAAAGAACACACATGCAGTGACCACTGGTTGATCCATAAGTGGTTTGCGCAAACAACACACATGCAATGCCACTGGTTGATCCATGTGTGGTTTGCGGAAAGAACGCACATGCAATGACTCTAGTGCTAGTTTTAGTATAAGAACACACATACAATGACTCTAATGGATCCATATGTGGTTTGTAAAAAGAACACACATACAATGACCACTTGTTGGTCCATGTGTGGTTTGTGGAAAGAACACACATGCAATGACAGTGGTGGATCCATGTGTGGTTTGTGAAAAGAACACACATGCAATGACTCTTGTGCTGGTTTTAGTATAAGAACACACATGCAATGACTCTAGTGGGTCCACATGTGGTTTGTTAAAAGAACGCACATGCAATGACTCTAGTGCTAGTTTTAGTATAAGAACACAATGCAATGACCACTGGTTGATCCATAAGTGGTTTGTGGAAAGAACACACATGCAATGAACACTGGTGGATCCATGTGTGGTTTGTGGAAAGAACACACATGCCATGAATCTAGTGCTAGTTTTAGTATAAGAACACACATGCAATGACTCTAGTGGGTCGACATGTAGTTTGTGCAAAGAACACACATGCAATGACCACTGGTTGATCCATAAGTTGTTTGTGGAAAGAACACACATGCAATGAACACTGGTGGATCCTTTGTGGTTTCTGAAAAGAACACACATGCAATGACTCTAGTGCTAGTTTTAGTATAAGAACCCACATGCAATGACTCTAATGGGTCCACATGTAGTTTGTGAAAAGAACACACATGCAATGACCACTGGTTGATCCATAAGTGGTTTGTGGAAAGAACACACATGCAATGACCACTAGTTGATCCATAAGTGGGTTGTGGAAAAGAACACACATGCAATAACTCTGGTTGGTCCATATGTGGTTTGTGGAAAGAACACACATGCAGTGACCACTAGTTGATCCATAAGTGGTTTGTGGAAAGAACACACATGCAATGCCACTGGTTGATCCATGTGTGCTTTGTGGAAAGAACACACATGCAATGGCTCTAGTGCTAGTTTTAGTATAAAAACACACATGCAATGACTCTAATGGATCCTTATGTGGTTTGTGAAAAGAACACACATACAATGACCACTTGTTGATCCATGTGTGGTTTGTGGAAAGAACACACATGCAATGATAGTGGTGGATCCATGTATGGTTTGTGAAAAGAACACACATGCAATGACTCTAGTGCTGGTTTTAGTATAAGAACACACACGCAATAACTCTAGTGGGTCCATAGGTGGTTTGTGAAAAGAACACACATGGAATGACTCTAGTGCTAGTTTTAGTATAAGAACACACATGCAATGACCACTGGTTGATCCATAAGTGGTTTGTGGAAAGAACACACATGCAATGAACACTGGTGGATCCATGTGTGGTTTGTGGAAAGAACACACATGCAATGACTCTAGTGCTAGTTTTAGTATAAGAACACACATGCAATGACTCTAGTGTGTCCACATGTAGTTTGTGAAAAGAACACACATGCAATGACCACTGGTTGATCCATAATTGGTTTGTGGAAAGAACACACATGCTATGACCACTCGTTGATCTATAAGTGGTTTGTGGAAAAGAACACACATGCAATCACTCTAGTTGGTCCATATGTGGTTTGTGGAAAGAACACACATGAAGTTACCACTGGTTGATCCATGTGTGGTTTGTGAAAAGAACACACATGCAATGCCACTGGTTGATCCATGTGTGGTTTGTGGAAAGAACACACATGCAATGACTCTAGTGTTAGTTTTAGTATAAGAACACACATGCAATGACTCTAATGGATCCATGTGTGGTTTGTGAAAAGAACACACATGCAATGACCACTTGGTGCCATGTGTGGTTTGTGGAAAGAACACACATGCAATGATAGTGGTGGATCCATGTGTGGTTTGTGAAAAGAACACACATGCAATGAGTCTAGTGCTGGTTTTAGTATAAGAACACACATGCAATGACTCTAGTGGGTCCACATGTGGTTTGTGAAAAGAACACAGATGCAATGACATCGGTGGTTCCATCTGTCGTTTGAGGAAAAGAACACACATGCAATGACCACTGGTGGATCCATAAGTGGTTTGTAGAAAGAACACACATGCAATGAACACTGGTGGATCCATAAGTGGTTTGTGGAAAAGAACACACATGCAATGACCACAGGTGGAATCATATGTTGTTTTGGAAAAGAACAGACATGCAATGAACACTGGTGGATCCATAAGTGGTTTGTGGAAAGAACACACATGCAATGACCGCTGGTGGATCCATAAGTGGGTTGTGGAAAAGAACACACATGCAATGACTCTGGTTGGTCCATATGTGGTTTGTGGAAAGAACACACATGTACTAACCACTGGTTGATCCATAAGTGGTTTGTGGAAAGAACACACATGCATTGCCACTGGTTGATCCATGTGTGGTTTGTGGAAAGAACACACATGCAAAGACTCTAGTGCTAGTTTTAGTATAAGAACACACATGCAATGACTCTAATGGATCCATATGTGGTTTGTGAAAAGAACACACATACAATGACCACTTGTTGGTCCATGTGTGGTTTGTGGAAAGAACACACATGCAATGATAGTGGTGGATCCATGTGTGGTTTGTGAAAAGAACACACATGCAATGACTCTTGTGTTCGTTTTTGTATAAGAACACACATGCAATGACTCTAGTGGGTCCACATGTGGTTTGTGAAAAGAACACACATGCAATGACTCTAGTGCTAGTTTTAGTATAAGAACACACATGCAATGACCACTGGTTGATCCATAAGTGGTTTGTGGAAAGAAAACACATGCAATGAACAATGGTGGATCCATGTGTGGTTTGTGGAAAGAACACACATGCAACGACTGTAGTGCTAGTTTTAGTATAAGAACAAACATGCAATGACTCTAGTGGGCCCACATGTAGTTTGTGAAAAGAACACACATGCAATGACCACTGGTTGATCCATAAGTGGTTTGTGGAAAGAACACACATGCAATGACCACTGGTTGATCTATAAGTGGTTTGTGGAAAAGAACACACATGCAATCACTCTGGTTGGTTCATATGTGGTTTGTGGAAAGAACACACATGAAGTTACCACTGGTTGATCGATGTGTGGTTTGTGAAAAGAACACACATGCAATGCCACTGGTTGATCCATGTGTGGTTTGTGGAAAGAACACACATGCAAAGACTCTAGTGCTAGTTTTAGTATAAGAACACACAGGCAATGACTCTAATGGATCCATATGTGGTTTGTGAAAAGAACACACATACAATGACCACTAGTTGGTCCATGTGTGGTTTGTGGAAAGAACACACATGCAATGATAGTGGTGGATCCATGTGTGGTTTGTGAAAAGAACACACCTGCAATGACTCTTGTGTTGGTTTTTGTATAAGAACACACATGCAATGACTCTAGTGGGTCCACATGTGGTTTGTGAAAAGAACACACATGCAATGACTCTAGTGCTAGTTTTAGTATAAGAACACACATGCAATGACCACTGGTTGATCCATAAGTGGTTTGTGGAAAGAAAACACATGCAATGAACACTGGTGGATCCATGTGTGGTTTGTGGAAAGAACACACATGCAATGACTATAGTGCTAGTTTTAGTATAAGAACATACATGCAATGACTCTAGTGGGCCCACATGTAGTTTGTGAAAATAACACACATGCAATGACCACTGGTTGATCCATAAGTGGTTTGTGGAAAGAACACACATGCAATGACTAGTGGTTGATCTATAAGTGGTTTGTGCAAAAGAACACACATGCAATGACTCTGGTTGGTTCATATGTGGTTTGTGGAAAGAACAAACATGAAGTTACCACTGGTTGATCCATGTGTGGTTTGTGAAAAGAACACACATGCAATGCCACTGGTTGATCCATGTGTGGTTTGTGGAAAGAACACATATGCAATGACTCTAGTGCTAGTTTTAGTATAAGAACACACATGCAATGACTCTAATGGATCCATATGTGGTTTGTGAAAAGAACAGACATGCCATGACCACTTGTTGCCATGTGTGGTTTGTGGAAAGAACACACATGCAATGACAGTGGTGGATCCATGTGTGGTTTGTGAAAAGAACACACATGCAATGAGTCTAGTGCTGGTTTTAGTATAAGAACACACATGCAATGACTCTAGTGGGTCCACATGTGGTTTGTGAAAAGAACACACATGCAATGACACCGGTGGTTCCATCTGTCGTTTGTGTAAAAGAACACACACGCAATGACCACTTGTGGATCCATAAGTGGTTTGTAGAAAGAACACACATGCAATGAACACTGGTGGATCCATAAGTGGTTTGTGGAAAAGAACACACATGCAATGACCACTGGTGGATCCATATGTTGTTTTTGAAAAGAACACACATGCACTGAACACTGGTGGATCCATAAGTGTTTTGTGGAAAGAACACACATGCAATGACCACTGGTGGATCCATAAGTGGGTTGTGGAAAAGAACACACATGCATTGACTCTGGTTGGTCCATATGTGGTTTGTGGAAAGAACACACATGCCGTGACCACTGGTTGATCCATAAGTGGTTTGTGGAAAGAACACACATGCAATGCCACTGGTTGATCCATGTGTGGTTTGTGGAAAGAACTCACATGCAATGACTCTAGTGCTAGTTTTAGTATAAGAACACACATGCAATGGCTCTAATGGATCCATATGTCGTTTGTGAAAAGAACACACATACAATGACCACTTGTTGGTCCATGTGTGGTTTGTGGAAAGAACACACGTGCAATGATAGTGGTGGATCCATGTGTGGTTTGTGAAAAGAACACACATGCAATGACTCTTGTGCTGGTTTTAGTATAAGAACACACATGCAATGACTCTAGTGGGTCCACATGTGGTTTGTGAAAAGAACACACATGCAATGACTCTAGTGCTAGTTTTAGTATAAGAACACACATGCAATGACCACTAGTTGATCCATAAGTGGTTTGTGGAAAGAACACACATGCAATGACAACACTAGTGGATCCATGTGTGGTTTGTGGAAAGAACACACATGCAATGACTCTAGTGCTAGTTTTAGTATAAGAACACACATGCAAAGACTCTAGTGGGTCCACATGTAGTTTGTGAAAAGAACACACATGCAATGTGTAACTACCTCGGTGAATTACGCTCCTAGTACAAGCCTGGATGTTCAGAAATGGTTGAAATAGTACGGTGGGGCCCAAATGCCACTCATAGGTAGACCTTTCGGCCGTCCCAACCATTTCCAAACATCGGGACAAGAACGGGCGGCGTAATCGGCAGGCGAAGGGATCAACTACATACACAAATGAGTATGTATGCAAGCCACCATACAACAGTACATCAGAGCCATTCCATCTAAAAAGAAAGGAAATATAGCAACGCCATACGGCAAGATCCAAATATCCTAGATAGATATAATAGTTTAGGATATCTCCTCATACATCAATCAACAGAGTATCAAGCGGAAGCGGAAGACAAAATCCGAGTACGGATAAGAAGCAAATCGGCATAAGATGCCCCATAAATAAGCACATCCCGCCCACAGATCTCACGGATCCCCGTTCCCGGAATCTCTACACTGAATGATCATTGCCCACATCGTCCGTCTCCTCCACCCAGTATCCATCTTGTGAGTGTACCTGTTCATCTGAACCAATAATTTATCGTGTGAGACCCTAGGGGTACTCAGCAAGTCTTTATGCCTCTAAAGGGGACACAACCTGGGGTGACGCAATTGCAGCAAAAGATAAACCCTAGCAATTCTATAGGTACTCGCTAACCATCCGCCTAACCAGAGATAGACGGATGTCCGTGAATTGAGAACAACAGTTATAACAATTATAGCGGTAATCTTAACAGATCCATCCTCCTCCTCGCTTACCGACGAGGAAGCGGACGAACAACCCCTCCCATCCGTTGGCAGTTTTATTATCCATTCCATGAGTGTTGTACTATTTACTAGTCAGGTACCTAGTCTAGTCAAGTTAGAAGCGGTGCTTTAGTTATGCTTGTCTATGATCGAGAAACTGTGCCCCAAGTCGTCCATAACCGCGGACACGGCTTTCAGAAAGTTTTACCCTGCAGGGGTGCACAAATAGCAACACACACTCGATATGCCTCGGAAAAACCAAATCAAAACCCAACGAGGCAGTCACGACAAAGCGATCACAGGATTCAGAAATATTTCAGGGGGCCACCCCATTAAGCTACCCGCGACGAAGCTGGCCGGCTCCGAGACGGACTCAAGGTTTGTGTGGACGGCTGTAAACGACTGGGAACCCGAAAGTGTGACTGGGCTTGTCAATACCGCGAAATCGTGTCACGAACCTAAACAGTACAGGTGCTCCTCGCACAATCGTAGATAAAGCAGTAAAGCATGGCATAAGTACAGGATAGTAATAAAACCTCAAACTAGTTGTGGCCCCAAGAAATAAAAATGAATCAAGCTCTGGCTCAGGGGGGTTCATAAGCCTCCCGGATGTGGATAGCGCGAATATTCAAGGAACAGGAATCAAGTACTCGGGGTCCTACGGGACACAAGTGAGCCTGAAAAACCAAATAACAGATATGGCTCACCGATGCCACTTTCATTAGTTATCCCATTACTACTCAGGTTAAGTTGTATAGGTACCTCGTTATCCATCAGACACTCACATACCCTACACATGCTGTTCTACGACTCGCATGGCTCAATCAACTCCTGTAGTAATGGCTCATGGGATGGAGGAACAAGCTTCGGTGGGGTTTAAAAGTAAAGGCTATGCAATACTTGGGATTCAGATTAATGCAATCGCGACTCAATGATGCAAGAATAAGATAGAGGCATTAGGTACTATATGTATGCAAGCATGTGGTAGTGCTTGCCTGGCAACTCAGTTGAAGCGAGAGAAGGATATGGGTGGTACTCCTGGGTGTCTTGATCAATCCCCTGCTCAGCGTCTATTCGAAGAAGAACCAAACAAACAAGGGCCAACATAAATAAAGTGCACAAGCATATGAGTAAAATGCGACAAGCAAACAATCATGCCATGATGAATGATGCACAATTTGCATAGCAATAAGGTAGCATGGCATGGGTGAGGTGTGAGATACAAGATTAAATCATTTTATTGAGTTTTGGGCCCATTTTATACTCGAATTAGTTGCTGTCCCCTTTATATTTATATGATGCATGCTTCACATCAAAACATGGAATGCATAAACAGAAAGGTCTCGTCGAGCTAATCATTTTAGACATATCATTTGTTAAATTTGGATTTGTAAAACAAAAGTTATTAATTATTTAAGACAAAAGGGCAATTTCTTGTAATTTAAATAAACTTGGAATTTTAAATGTTCAAAATATATTTTGAAGGCCATATTTGAATTCCTCACATTTTTCTGATTTGAAAACATATATTATATGTATTAATTGGATTTGTAATTCAAAAGTTATTTAAAAACAGAATTAAATTTGAATTTGAATTAAGTTTGAAAAGATTTGAATTAAAACGGAAACAGATAAATACTTTTGTTACTCAGGATGAGCCAGACACAGACGCTGACGGGTGGGCCTCTCTGCTGACTGGGACTCCACAGCGCGCAGAAACATTTTACACCGCGGTCTACGCTAGACCTAGGGAATGACAGGTGGGGCCAGAGGCTTCGCGGGTCAACGTGACAGAGGGTGAGCGCGGGGCTGCCACGCGGCACGGTGGGGGGACTGCGGGTTGATGGAACGAAAAGCCAGGGTGCTATTGGTAAAACGGTACAGAGGCAGACATGTGGGGCCGATAGGAGCGCGGGTTCCAGGAGTCAAAAAGGTAGGGGGTTATGGGTAAAACGACCACGCGTGCACTGTGGATCTTCCACCGCGGACAGATCGGTGCGCGGCGCGGCACGGGGGCTCGATCCCGTGACCTAGGGCTCGGTCGCGGAAGCGGTGCCCACTGGGCTGTGCGGGGGTAGCTGTCAGGGAGGTGGGCGAGGACTAGATGGGCTTGTGCGACGCTATGGCGAGGAGAGACGTACGCGACGCCGGTGCACAGAGACCGTTCGCCGGATGGTCCGGCGCGACCAGGGCAAGGCAGCGACTACGAGGATGTCTTGGGGGTTGGTTATCTCACCGGGAGTTGCTTGACGTGGTCGGATCGGCCTGGGGCGCAGGCGATCGGCGGGGAGGCAGACGTCCAGAGGATCTAGGGTTCCAGCGGAGCGCGTCGGCGTGCAGGGGTTCTGGGGCTCCTCTTGCTCCGCTCTGTGTACAGGGGTGGTGTAGGTGCTCGCCTTGGTCTTCCCCAGCGCCCAGTCACCGCGCCCTCCTCCTGCTTCGGTGGTGGTGGGGTGATGCCGACGGTGGCCGGAGTTGGAGTGGCTGGCGGCGATGGAGAAGAGAGGGGAGCGGCAGGGCGCCTCGGCCAGATCCAGAGAGGCAGAGTGGTGCCGTGTGGTGGTAGATAGGGACGGAAGAGGGAGGTGGTGCCGTGGGGGTGTGGGGCAGAGAAAAAGTGGCTCGGCCACCTTTCTCTCCTCCTCCTCGCACGTGCTCGGTCGGGCAGGCAGGGGCAGGACGAGGTGGTGAACGGGTAGGGAGCTGGCAGGTGGGGTAGGGCAGGCCAGGCTCGGGCTGGTGGGGGCATGTGGTAGAGAGAGCTAGAGGGAAAGAGGGTAGGCTCGGGTCTAGGGTTGGAGCTAGGGTAGGAAGGGGAGGGGGTATGGCTCGGGTAGGGTTTGTCTTAGATGGGTAGCTAGGTGGCCAGCTAGGGTTGGTGAGAGGGTGGCCAAGTGGGGCCAAGCTAGATGGAGAGAGGAGAGAGAGGCCGAGAGAGAGGGGGTAGCTTAGGGTTTAGGTTTAGATAGGGGGGTGGTAGCTTAGATGAGATGGAGAGGTAGGTTTAGGGTTTAGCTAGGATGGGGTATGGGTATGGTGATGATGGGGTAAGGTTTAGGGTTAGAGTTAGATGGGGGTATGGTAGATTAGGGAAGATGGAGAGGTCCTCTTTGACAAGATCAAGCATGCTCAAAACAAGCTCAAACAAGATAGCCAAAAGAGAGAGAAAAAGAGAAGGTGGGGATGGCAAGGATGGATATGGTGATGGGGTTTAAGCAAGATCAACATAGATCAAGCCAAAAGAAGGGATAGAGATAGAGATGATCCACTCCAACATCAAATAAAATCCAAAAGACAAGCAAAAGGTGGTACTTGCATGGCCCATGCAAAATATTTAATACCATGCTTATTTTTGTGAAAACAAGATTATTAACATGGCATTATTATTATGCATTCCAAAATTGGAGTAAGGCCTAAGCAAAAGAATTTAGAAGGAATTCCAAGTGGAGTAGATGGAGATGATCACATTGGATTATAATTGGGAATTACTAGTGTGTATATTCCACTAGATGTTTAATAGTCCCAAAAATACTCCCACATGAGCATAAATCCATAATAATCCATGTGGAAGCTAGGAAAAATGGTTCCACTCCCAAGGCATGCAAAGGTGGCCATGTGGCTCTCCACATATCCATATTGTGAAAACAACATTATGCCAAGATGAGAGCATGTGGAAAATAATTGGATCCATCCCAACCCACATGAGCTAGAGGTAAAAACCCAAATAAATTGCAATGCTCATATATGGTAGAATGGTGGAATGATGGGATGATGACAAGAAAGGTGGTGGAGTTAATAAGAGATATGCCCCCAACTCAACTTGGGCATTTAAACAATATATCAAGAACCAAATACAATATCAAGGGGCAAATACAATTAATAATGCATATGAGAGAAGAACCAAATCAAAAGGGTTTTATATGATGCTCAAATGCAAGGTGGCATGATGACATGAGCATGATATAATGATGATGCAACTAATTATATATATAAAGGTAGCATTATATAGACTAGGCTAGTAGCATTGCAATTGTTAGACAATTGGGATGCTACACAATGACCACTGGTTGATCCATAAGTGGTTTGTGGAAAGAACACACATGCAATGACTAGTGGTTGATCTATAAGTGGTTTGTGCAAAAGAACACACATGCAATGACTCTGGTTGGTCCATATGTGGTTTGTGGAAAGAACACACATGAAGTTACCATTGGTTTATCCATGTGTGGTTTGTGAAAAGAATACACATGCAATGCAAGGCATTGATCGATGTGTGGTTTGTGGAAAGAACACACATGCAATGACTCTAGTGCTAGTTTTAGTATAAGAACACACATGCAATGACTCTAATGGATCCATATGTGGTTTGTGAAAAGAACACACATGCAATGACCACTTGTTGCCATGTGTGGTTTGTGGAAAGAATACACATGCAATGACAGTGATGGATCCATGTGTGGTTTGTGAAAAGAACACACATGCAATGAGTCTAGTGCTGGTTTTAGTATAAGAACACACATGCAATGACTCTAGTGGGTCCACATGTGGTTTGTGAAAATAACACACATGCAATGACACCGGTGGTTCCATCTATCGTTTGTGGAAAAGAACACACATGCAATGACCACTGGTGGATCCATAAGTGGTTTGTAGAAAGAACACACATGCAATGCACACTAGTGGATCCATAAGTGGTTTGTGGAAAAGAACACACATGAAATGACCACTGGTGGATCCATATGTTGTTTTTGAAAAGAACACACATGCACTGAACACTGGTGGATCCATAAGTGTTTTGTGGAAAGAACACACATGCAATGACCACTGGTGGATCCATAAGTGGGTTGTGGAAAAGAACACACATGCAATGACTCTGGTTGGTCCATATGTGGTTTGTGGAAAGAACACACATGCAGTGACCACTGGTTGATCCATAAGTGGTTTGTGGAAAGAACACACATGCAATGCCACTGGTTGATCGATGTGTGGTTTGTGGAAAGAACACACATGCAATGACTCTAGTGCTAGTTTTAGTATAAGAACACACATGCAATGACTCTAGTGGTCCACATGTGGTTTGTGAAAATAACACACATGCAATGACTCTAGTGCTAGTTTTAGTATAAGAACAAACATGCAATGACTCTAGTGGGTCCACATGTAGTTTGTGAAAAGAACACACATGCAATGACCATTGGTTGATCCATAAGTGGTTTGTGGAAAGAACACACATGCAATGACCACTGGTTGATCCATAAGTGGTTTGTGGAAAAGAACACCCATGCAATGACTCTGGTTGGTCCATATGTGGTTTGTGGAAAGAACACACATGCAGTGACCACTGGTTGATCCATGTGTGGTTTGTGAAAAGAACACACATGCAATGCCACTTGTAGATCCATTTGTTGTTTGTGAATAGAACACACATGAAATGAACACTGGTGGATCCATAAGTGGTTTGTGGAAAGAACACACATGCAATGACGCTGGTTCTGGTTTTAGTATAAGAAGACACAAGCAATGAACACTGGTGAATCCATATGTGGTTTGTGGAAAGACCACACATGCAATGACCACTGGTTGATCCATAAGTGGTTTGTGGAAAAGAACACGCATGCAATGACCACTTGTTGATCTGTAATTGGTTTGTGGAAAGAACACACATGCAATGAACACTGGTAGATCCATGTGTGGTTTGTGAAAGGAACACACATGCAATGACTCTAGTGCTAGTTTTAGTATAAGAACACACATGCAATGACTCTAGTGGGTCCACATGTAGTTTGTGAAAAGAAAACACATGCAATGCCACTAGTTGATCCATTAGTGGTTTGTGGAAAGAACACACATGCAATGACCACTGGTTGATCCATAAGTGGGCTGTGGAAAAGAACACCCATGCAATGACTCTGGTTTGTCTATATGTGGTTTGTGGAAAGAACACACATGCAGTGACCACTGGTTGATCCATAAGTGGTTTGCGCAAACAACACACATGCAATGCCACTGGTTGATCCATGTGTGGTTTGTGGAAAGAACGCACATGCAATGACTCTAGTGCTAGTTTTAGTATAAGAACACACATACAATGACTCTAATGGATCCATATGTGGTTTGTAAAAAGAACACACATACAATGACCACTTGTTGGTCCATGTGTGGTTTGTGGAAAGAACACACATGCAATGACAGTGGTGGGTCCATGTGTGGTTTGTGAAAAGAACACACATGCAATGACTCTAGTGCTGGTTTTAGTATAAGAACACACATGCAATGACTCGAGTGGGTCCACATGTGGTTTGTTAAAAGAACACACATGCAATGACTCTAGTGCTAGTTTTAGTATAAGAACACACATGCAATGACCACTGGTTGATCCATATGTGGTTTGTGGAAAGAACACACATGCAATGAACACTGGTGGATCCATGTGTGGTTTGTGGAAAGAACACACATGCCATGACTCTAGTGCTAGTTTTAGTATAAGAACACACATGCAATGACTCTAGTGGGTCCACATGTAGTTTTTGAAAAGAACAAACATGCAATGACCACTGGTTGATCCATAAGTGGTTTGTGGAAAGAACACACATGCAATGAACACTGGTGCATCCATGTGTGGTTTGTGAAAAGAATACACATGCAATGACTCTAGTGCTAGTTTTAGTATAAGAACACACATGCAATGACTCTAGTGGGTCCACATGTAGTTTGTGAAAAGAACACACATGCAATGACCACTGGTTGATCCATATGTGGTTTGTGGAAAGAACACACATGTAATGACCACTAGTTGATCCATAAGTGGGTTGTGGAAAAGAACACACATGCAATAACTCTGGTTGGTCCATATGTGGTTTGTGGAAAGAACACACATGCAGTGAGCACTGGTTGATCCATAAGTGGTTGTTGGAAAGAACACACATGCAATGCCACTGGTTGATCCAGGTGTGGTTTGTGGAAAGAACACAGATGCAATGGCTCTAGTGCTAGTTTTAGTATAAGAACACACATGCAATGACTCTAATGGATCCATACAATGACCACTTGTTGATCCATGTGTGGTTTGTGGAAAGAACACACATGCAATGACAGTGGTGGATCCATGTGTGGTTTGTGAAAAGAACAGACATGCAATGACTCTTGTGTTGGTTTTTGTATAAGAACACACATGCAATGACTCTAGTGGGTCCACATGTGGTTTGTGAAAATAACACACATGCAATGACTCTAGTGCTAGTTTTAGTATAAGAACACACATGCAATGACCACTGGTTGATCCATAAGTGGTTTGTGGAAAGAAAACACATGCAATGAACACTGGTGGATCCATGTGTGGTTTGTGGAAAGAACACACATGCAATGACTGTAGTGCTAGTTTTAGTATAAGAACACACATGCAATGACTCTAGTGGGCCCACATGTAGTTTGTGAAAAGAACACACATGCAATGACCACTGGTTGATCCATAAGTGGTTTGTGGAAAGAACACACATGCAATGACCACTGGTTGATCTATAAGTGGTTTGTGGAAAAGAACACACATGCAATCACTCTGGTTGGTTCATATGTTGTTTGTGGAAAGAACACAAATGAAGTTACCACTGGTTGATCCATGTGTGGTTTGTGAAAAGAACACACATGCAATGCCACTGGTTGATCCATGTGTGGTTTGTGGAAAGAACACATATGCAATGACTCTAGTGCTAGTTTTAGTATAAGAACACACATGCAATGACTCTAATGGATCCATATGTGGTTTGTGAAAAGAACAGACATGCCATGACCACTTGTTGCCATGTGTGGTTTGTGGAAAGAACACACATGCAATGACAGTGGTGGATCCATGTGTGGTTTGTGAAAAGAACACATATGCAATGAGTCTAGTGCTGGTTTTAGTATAAGAACACACATGCAATGACTCTAGTGGGTCCACATGTGGTTTGTGAAAAGAACACACATGCAATGACACCGGTGGTTCCATCTGTCGTTTGTGTAAAAGAACACACACGCAATGACCACTTGTGGATCCATAAGTGCTTTGTAGAAAGAACACACATGCAATGAACACTTGTGGATCCATAAGTGGTTTGTGGAAAAGAACACACATGCAATGACCACTGGTGGATCCATATGTTGTTTTTGAAAAGAACACACATGCAATGAAGACTGGTGGATCCATAAGTTGGTTGTGGAAAGAACACACATGCAATGACCACTGGTGGATCCATAAGTGGGTTGTGGAAAAGAACACACATGCATTGACTCTGGTTGGTCCATATGTGGTTTGTGGAAAGAACACACATGCAATGCCACTGGTTGATCCATGTGTGGTTTGTGGAAAGAACTCACATGCAATGAATCTAGTGCTAGTTTTAGTATAAGAAAACACATGCAATGGCTCTAATGGATCCATATGTCGTTTGTGAAAAGAACACACATACAATGACCACTTGTTGGTCCATGTGTGGTTTGTGGAAAGAACACACGTGCAATGATAGTGGTGGATCCATGTGTGGTTTGTGAAAAGAACACACATGCAATGACTCTTGTGCTGGTTTTAGTATAAGAACACACATGCAATGACTCTAGTGGGTCCACATGTGGTTTGTGAAAAGAACACACATGCAATGACTCTAGTGCTAGTTTTAGTATAAGAACACACATGCAATGACCACTAGTTGATCCATAAGTGTTTTGTGGAAAGAACACACATGCAATGACAACACTAGTGGATCCATGTGTGGTTTGTGGAAAGAACACACATGCAATGACTCTAGTGGTAGTTTTAGTATAAGAACGCACATGCAAAGACTCTAGTGGGTCCACATGTAGTTTGTGAAAAGAACACACATGCAATGACCACTGGTTGATCCATAAGTGGTTTGTGGAAAGAACACACATGCAATGACCAGTGGTTGATCTATAAGTGGTTTGTGCAAAAGAACACACATGCAATGACTCTGGTTGGTCCATATGTGGTTTGTGGAAAGAACACACATGAAGTTACCATTGGTTGATCCATGTGTGGTTTGTGAAAAGAATACACATGCAATGCAAGGCATTGATCGATGTGTGGTTTGTGCAAAGAACACACATGCAATGACTCTAGTGCTAGTTTTAGTATAAGAACACACATGCAATGACTCTAATGGATCCATATGTGGTTTGTGAAAAGAACACACATGCAATGACCACTTGTTTCCATGTGTGGTTTGTGGAAAGAATACACATGCAATGACAGTGATGGATCCATGTGTGGTTTGTGCAAAGAACACACATGCAATGAGTCTAGTGCTGGTTTTAGTATAAGAACACACATGCAATGACTCTAGTGGGTCCACGTGTGGTTTGTGAAAATAACACACAAGCAATGACACCGGTGGTTCCATCTATCGTTTGTGGAAAAGAACACACATGCAATGACCACTGGTGGATCCATAAGTCGTTTGTAGAAAGAACACACATGCAATGCACACTAGCGGATCCATAAGTGGTTTGTGGAAAAGAACACACATGCAATGACCACTGGTGGATCCATAAGTCGTTTGTAGAAAGAACACACATGCAATGCACACTAGCGGATCCATAAGTGGTTTGTGGAAAAGAACACACATGCAATGACCACTGGTGGATCCATATGTTGTTTTTGAAAAGAACACACATGCACTGAACACTGGTGGATCCATAAGTGGTTTGTGGAAAGAACACACATGCAATGACCACTGGTGGATCCATAAGTGGGTTGTGGAAAAGAACACACATGCAATGACTCTGGTTGGTCCATATGTGGTTTGTGGAAAGAACACACATGCAGTGACCACTGGTTGATCCATAAGTGGTTTGTGGAAAGAACACACATGCAATGCCACTAGTTGATCGATGTGTGGTTTGTGCAAAGAACACACATGCAATGACTCTAGTGCTAGTTTTAGTATAAGAACACACATGCAATGACTCTAGTGGTCCACATGTGGTTTGTGAAAAGAACACACATGCAATGACTCTAGTGCTAGTTTTAGTATAAGAACACACATGCAATGACTCTAATGGGTCCACATGTAGTTTGTGAAAAGAACACACATGCAATGACCACTGGTTGATCCATAAGTGGTTTGTGGAAAGAACACACATGCAATGACCACTGGTTGATCCATAAGTGGTTTTTGGAAAAGAACACACATGCAATGACTCTGGTTGGTCCATATGTGGTTTGTGGAAAGAACACACATGTAGTAACCACTGGTTGATCCATAAGTGGTTTGTGGAAAGAACACACAAGCAATGAACACAGGTGGATCCATGTGTGGTTTGTGGAAAGAACACACATGCAATGACAATAGTGCTAGTTTTAGTATAAGAACACACATGCAATGACTCTAGTGGGTCCACATGCAGTTTGTGAAAAGAACACACATGCAATGACCACTGGTTGATCCATAAGTGGTTTGTGGAAAGAACACACATGCAATGACCACTAGTTGATCCATAAGTGGTTTCTTGAAAAGAACACACATGCAATGACTCTGGTTGGTCCATATGTGGTTTGTGGAAAGAACACACATGTAGTAACCAATGGTTGATCCATGTGTGGTTTCTGAAAAGAACACACATGCAATGCCACTGGTGGATCCATATGTTGTTTGTGAAACGAACACACATGCAATGAACACTGGTGGATCCATTAGTGGTTTGTGGAAAGAACACACATGCAATGATTCTGGTTCTAGTTTTAGTATAAGAAGACACATGAATGAACACTGGTGGATCCATAAGTGGTTTGTGGAAAGAACACACATGCAATGACCACTGGTTGATCCATAAGTGGTTTGTGGAAAAGAACACGCATGCAATGACCACTGGTTGATCCATAAGTGGTTTGCGAAAATAACACACATGCAATGACCACTGGTTGATCCATAAGTGGTCTGTGGAAAGAACGCACATGCTATGAACACTGGTGGATCCATGTGTGGTTTGTGAAAAGAACACACATGCAATGACTCTACTGCTAGTTTTAGTATAAGAACACACATGCAATGACTCTAGTGGGTCCACATGTAGTTTGTGAAAAGAACACACATGCAATGACCATTGGTTGATCCATAAGTGGTTTGTGGAAAGAACACACATGCAATGACCACTGGTTGATCCATAAGTGGTTTGTGGAAAAGAACACACATGCAATGACTCTGGTTGGTCCATATGTGGTTTGTGGAAAGAACACACATGCAGTGACCACTGGTTGATCCATGTGTGGTTTGTGAAAAGAACACACATGCAATGCCACTTGTGGATCCATATGTTGTTTGTGAAAAGAACACACATGAAATGAACACTGGTGGATCCATAAGTGGTTTGTGGAAAGAACACACATGCAATGACGCTGGTTCTGGTTTTAGTATAAGAAGACACAAGCAATGAACACTGGTGAATCCATATGTGGTTTGTGGAAAGACCACTAATGCAATGACCACTGGTTGATCCATAAGTGGTTTGTGGAAAAGAACACGCATGCAATGACCACTTGTTGATCTGTAATTGGTTTGTCGAAAGAACACACATGCAATGAACACTGGTGGATCCATGTGTGGTTTGTGAAAGGAACACACATGCAATGACTCTAGTGCTAGTTATAGTATAAGAACACACATGCAATGACTCTAGTGGGTCCACATGTAGTTTGTGAAAAGAAAACACATGCAATGCCACTAGTTGATCCATTAGTGGTTTGTGGAAAGAACACACATGCAATGACCACTGGTTGATCCATAAGTGGGTTGTGGAAGAGAACACACATGCAATGACTGGTTGGTCCATATGTGGTTTGTGGAAAGAACACACATGCAGTGACCACTGGTTGATCCATAAGTGGTTTGTGGAAACAACACACATGCAATGCCACTGGTTGATCCATGTGTGGTTTGTGGAAAGAACGCACATGCAATGACTCTAGTGCTAGTTTTAGGATAAGAACACACATGCAATGAACACTGGTGGATCCATGTGTGGTTTGTGGAAAGAACACACATGCAATGACTCTAGTGCTAGTTTTAGTAAAAGAACACACATGCCATGACTCTAGTGGGTCCACATGTAGTTTGTGAAAAGAACACACATGCAATGACCACTGGTTGATCCATAAGTGGTTTGTGGAAAGAACACACATGCAATGACCACTGGTTGATCTATAAGTGGTTTGTGGAAAAGAACACACATGCAATCACTCTGGTTGGTCCATATGTGGTTTGTGGAAAGAACACACATGAAGTTACCACTGGTTGATCCATGTGTGGTTTGTGAAAAGAACACACATGCAATGCCACTGGTTGATCCATGTGCGGTTTGTGGAAAGAACACACATGCAATGACTCTAGTGCTAGTATTAGTATAAGAACACACATGCAATGACTCTAATGGATCCATATGTGGTTTGTGAAAAGAACACACATGCAATGACTCTAGTGCTAGTTTTTGTATAAGAACACACATGCAATGACCACTAGTTGATCCATAAGTGGCTTTTGGAAAGAACACACATGCAATGAACACTGGTGGATCCATGTGTGGTTTGTGGAAAGAACACACATGCAATGACTCTAGTGCTAGTTTTAGTATAAGAACACACATCAATGACTCTAGTGGGTCCACATGTAGTTTGTGAAAAGAACACACATGCAATGACCACTAGTTGATCCATAAGTGGTTTGGGGAAAGAACTCACATGCAATGACCACTGGTTGATCCATAAGTGGTTTCTGGAAAAGAACACACATGCAATGACTCTGGTTGGTCCATATGTGGTTTGAGGAAAGAACACACATGCAGTAACCACTCGTTGATCCATGTGTGGTTTCTGAAAAGAACAAACATGAAATGCCACTGGTGGATCCATATGTTGTTTGTGAAAAGAACACACATGCAATGAACACTGGTGGATCCATAAGTGGTTTGTGGAAAGAACACACATGCAATGACTCTGGTTCTAGTTTTAGTATAAGAAGACACATGCAATGAACACTGGTGGATCCATAAGTGGTTTGTGGAAAGAACACACATGTAATGACCACTTGTTGATCCATAAGTGGTTTGTGGAAAAGAACACGCATGCAATGACCACTGGTTGATCCATTAGTGGTTTGTGAAAACAACACACATGCAATGACCACTGGTTGATCCATAAGTGGTCTGTGGAAAGAACGCACATGCTATGAACACTGGTGGATCCATGTGTGGTTTGTGAAAAGAACGCACATGCAATGACTCTAGTACTAGTTTTAGTATAAGAACACACATGCAATGACTCTAGTGGGTCCACATGTAGTTTGTGAAAAGAATACACATGCAATGACCATTGGTTGATCCATAAGTGGTTTGTGGAAAGAACACACATGCAATGACCACTGGTTGATCCATAAGTGGTTTGTGGAAAAGAACACACATGCAATGACTCTGGTTGGTCCATATGTGGTTTGTGGAAAGAACACACATGCAGTGACCACTGGTTGATCCATGTGTGGTTTGTGAAAAGAACACACATGCGATGCCACTTGTGGATCCATATGTTGTTTGTGAAAAGAACACACATGCAATGAACACTGGTGGATCCATAAGTGGTTTGTGGAAAGAACACACATGCAATGACGCTGGTTCTAGTTTTAGTATAAGAAGACACATGCAATGACCACTAGTGAATCCATATGTGGTTTGTGGAAAGACCACACATGCAATGACCACTGGTTGATCCATAAGTGGTTTGTGAAAAAGAACACGCATGCAATGACCACTTGTTGATCCGTAATTGGTTTGTGGAAAGAACACACATGCAATGAACACTGGTGGATCCATGTGTGGTTTGTGAAAGGAACACACATGCAATGACTCTAGTGCTAGTTTTAGTATAAGAACACACATGCAATGACTCTAGTGGGTCCACATGTAGTTTGTGAAAAGAACACACATGCAATGACCACTGGTTGATCCATAAGTGGTTTGTGGAAAGAACATACATGCAATGAACACTGGTGGATCCATGTGTGGTTTGTGAAAAGAATACACATGCAATGACTCTAGTGCTAGTTTTAGTATAAGAACACACATGCAATGACTCTAGTGGGTCCACATGTAGTTTGTGAAAAGAACACACATGCAATGACCACTGGTTGATCCATAAGTGGTTTGTGGAAAGAACACACATGCAATGACCACTAGTTGATCCATAATTGGGTTGTGGAAAAGAACACACATGCAATAACTCTGGTTGGTCCATATGTGGTTTGTGGAAAGAACACACATGCAGTGACCACTGGTTGATCCATAAGTGGTTGTTGGAAAGAACACACATGCAATGCCACTAGTTGATCCATGTGTGGTTTGTGGAAAGAACACACATGCAATGGCTCTAGTGCTAGTTTTAGTATAAGAACACACATGCAATGACTCTAATGGATCCATATGTGGTTTGTGAAAAGAACACACATACAATGACCACTTGTTGATCCATGTGTGGTTTGTGGAAAGAACACACATGCAATGATAGTGGTGAATCCATGTGTGGTTTGTGAAAAGAACACACATGCAATGACTCTAGTGCTGGTTTTAGTATAAGAACACACATGCAATGACTCTAGTGGGTCCACAGGTGGTTTGTGAAAAGAACACACATGCAATGACTCTAGTGCTAGTTTTAGGATAAGAACACACATGCAATGAACACTGGTGGATCCATGTGTGGTTTGTGGAAAGAACACACATGCAATGACTCTAGTGCTAGTTTTAGTATAAGAACACACATGCAATGACTCTAGTGGGTCCACATGTAGTTTGTGAAAAGAACACACATGCAATGACCACTGGTTGATCCATAAGTAGTTTGTGGAAAGAACACACATGCAATGAGCATTGGTTGATCTATAAGTGGTTTTTGGAAAAGAACACACATGCAATCACTCTGGTTGGTTCATATGTGGTTTGTGAAAAGAACACAAATGAAGTTACCACTGGTTGATCCATGTGTGGTTTGTGAAAAGAACACACATGCAATGCCACTGGTTGATCCATGCTTGGTTTGTGGAAAGAACACATATGCAATGACTCTAGTGCTAGTTTTAGTATAAGAACACACATGCAATGACTCTAATGGATCCATATGTGGTTTGTGAAAAGAACAGACATGCCATGACCACTTGTTGCCATGTGTGGTTTGTGGAAAGAACACACATGCAATGACAGTATTGGATCCATGTGTGGTTTGTGAAAAGAACACACATGCAATGAGTCTAGTGCTGGTTTTAGTATAAGAACACACATGCAATGACTCTAGTGGGTCCACATGTGGTTTGTGAAAAGAACACACATGCAATGACACCGGTGGTTCCATCTGTCGTTTGTGTAAAAGAACACACATGCAATGACCACTTGTGGATCCATAAGTGGTTTGTAGAAAGAACACACATGCAGTGAACACTGGTGGATCCATAAGTGGTTTGTGGAAAAGAACACACATGCAATGACCACTGGTGGATCCATATGTTGTTTTTGAAAAGAACACACATGCAATGAACACTGGTGGATCCATAAGTTGGTTGTGGAAAGAACACACATGCAATGACCACTGGTGGATCCATAAGTGGGTTGTGGAAAAGAACACACATGCATTGACTCTGGTTTGTCCATATGTGGTTTGTGGAAAGAACACACATGCAATGAACACTGGAGGATCCATGTGTGGTTTGTGGAAAGAACTCACATGCAATGACTCTAGTGCTAGTTTTAGTATAAGAAAACACATGCAATGGCTCTAATGGATCCATATGTCATTTGTGAAAATAACACACATACAATGACCACTTGTTGGTCCATGTGTGGTTTGTGGAAAGAACACACGTGCAATGATAGTGGTGGATCCATGTGTGGTTTGTGAAAAGAACACACATGCAATGACTCTTGTGCTGGTTTTAGTATAAGAACACACATGCAATGACTCTAGTGGGTCCACATGTGGTTTGTGAAAAGAACACACATGCAATAACTCTAGTGCTAGTTTTAGTATAAGAACACACATGCAATGACCACTGGTTGATCCATAAGTGGTTTGTGGAAAGAACACACATGCAATGACAACACTAGTGGATCCATGTGTGGTTTGTGGAAAGAACACACATGCAATGACTCTAGTGCTAGTTTTAGTATAAGAACGCACATGCAAAGACTCTAGTGGGTCCACATGTAGTTTGTGAAAAGAACACACATGCAATGACCACTGGTTGATCCATAAGTGGTTTGTGGAAAGAACACACATGCAATGACCAGTGGTTGATCTATAAGTGGTTTGTGCAAAAGAACACACATGCAATGACTCTGGTTGGTCCATATGTGGTTTGTGGAAAGAACACACATGAAGTTACCATTGGTTGATCCATGTGTGGTTTGTGAAAAGAATACACATGAAATGCAAGGCATTGATCGATGTGTGGTTTGTGGAAAGAACACACATGCAATGACTCTAGTGCTAGTTTTAGTATAAGAACACACATGCAATTACTCTAATGGATCCATATGTGGTTTGTGAAAAGAACACACATGCAATGACCACTTGTTGCCATGTGTGGTTTGTGGAAAGAATACACATGCAATGACAGTGATGGATCCATGTGTGGTTTGTGAAAAGAACACACATGCAATGAGTCTAGTGCTGGTTTTAGTATAAGAACACACATGCAATGACTCTAGTGGGTCCACATGTGGTTTGTGAAAAGAACACACATGCAATGACACCGATGGTTCCATCTGTCGTTTGAGGAAAAGAACACACATGCAAAGACCACTGGTGGATCCATAAGTGGTTTGTAGAAAGAACACACATGCAATGAACACTTGTGGATCCATAAGTGGTTTGTGGAAAAGAACACACATGCAATGACCACTGGTGGGTCCATATGTTGTTTTTGAAAAGAACACACATGCAATGAACACTGGTGGATCCATAAGTGGTTTGTGGAAAGAACACACATGCAATGACCACTGGTGGATCCATAAGTGGGTTGTGGAAAAGAACACACATGCAATGACTCTGGTTGGTCCATATGTGGTTTGTGGAAAGAACACACATGCAGTGACCACTGGTTGATCCATAAGTGGTTTGTGGAAAGAACACACATGCAATGCCACTGGTTGATCGATGTGTGGTTTGTGGAAAGAACACACATGCAATGACTCTGGTGCTAGTTTTAGTATAAGAACACACATGCAATGACTCTAGTGGTCCACATGTGGTTTGTGAAAAGAACACACATGCAATGACTCTAGTGCTAGTTTTAGTATAAGAACACACATGCAATGACTCTAATGGGTCCACATGTAGTTTGTGAAAAGAACACACATGCAATGACCACTGGTTGATCCATAAGTGGTTTGTGGAAAGAACACACATGCAATGACCACTGGTTGATCCATAAGTGGTTTTTGGAAAAGAACACACATGCAATGACTCTGGTTGTTCCATATGTGGTTTGTGGAAAGAACACACATGTAGTAACCACTGGTTGATCCATAAGTGGTTTGTGGAAAGAACACACATGCAATGAACACTGGTGGATCCATGTGTGGTTTGTGGAAAGAACACACATGCAATGACAATAGTGCTAGTGTTTGTATAAGAACACACATGCAATTACTCTAGTGGGTCCACATGCAGTTTGTGAAAAGAACACACATGCAATGACCACTGGTTGATCCATAAGTGGTTTGTGGAAAGAACACACATGCAATGACCACTAGTTGATCCATAAGTGGTTTCTGGAAAAGAACACACATGCAATGACTCTGGTTGGTCCACATGTGGTTTGTGGAAAGAACACACATGTAGTAACCAATGGTTGATCAATGTGTGGTTTCTGAAAAGAACACACCTGCAATGCCACTGGTGGATCCATATGTTGTTTGTGAAACGAACACACATGCAATGAACACTGGTGGATCCATTAGTGGTTTGTGGAAAGAACACATATGCAATGACTCTGGTTCTAGTTTTAGTATAAGAAGACACATCAATGACTCTAGTGGGTCCACATGTAGTTTTTGAAAAGAACACACATGCAATGACCACTAGTTGATCCATAAGTGGTTTGTGGAAAGAACTCACATGCAATGACCACTGGTTGATCCATAAGTGGTTTCTGGAAAAGAACACACATGCAATGACTCTGGTTGGTCCATATGTGGTTTGAGGAAAGAACACACATGCAGTAACCACTGGTTGATCCATGTGTGGTTTCTGAAAAGAACACACATGAAATGCCACTGGTGGATCCATATGTTGTTTGTGAAAAGAACACACATGCAATGAACACTGGTGGATCCATAAGTGGTTTGTGGAAAGAACACACATGCAATGACTCTGGTTCTAGTTTTAGTATAAGAAGACACATGCAATGAACACTGGTGGATCCATAAGTGGTTTGTGGAAAGAACACACATGCAATGACCACTGGTTGATCCATAAGTGGTTTATGGAAAAGAACACGCATGCAATGACCACTGGTTGATCCATAAGTGGTTTGTGAAAAGAACACACATGCAATGACCACTGGTTGATCCATAAGTGGTCTGTGGAAAGAACGCACATGCTATGAACACTGGTGGATCCATGTGTGGTTTGTGAAAAGAACACACATGCAATGACTCTAGTACTAGTTTTAGTATAAGAACACACATGCAATGACTCTAGTGGGTCCACATGTAGTTTGTGAAAAGAATACACATGCAATGACCATTGGTTGATCCATAAGTGGTTTGTGGAAAGAACACACATGCAATGACCACTGGTTGATCCATAAGTGGTTTGTGGAAAAGAACACACATGCAATGACTCTGGTTGGTCCATATGTGGTTTGTGGAAAGAACACACATGCAGTGACCACTGGTTGATCCATGTGTGGTTTGTGAAAAGAACACACTTGCGATGCCACTTGTGGATCCATATGTTGTTTGTGAAAAGAACACACATGCAATGAACACTGGTGGATCCATAAGTGGTTTGTGGAAAGAACACACATGCAATGACGCTGGTTCTAGTTTTAGTATAAGAAGACACATGCAATGAACACTAGTGAATCCATATGTGGTTTGTGGAAAGACCACACATGCAATGACCACTGGTTGATCCATAAGTGGTTTGTGAAAAAGAACACGCATGCAATGACCACTTGTTGATCCGTAATTGGTTTGTGGAAAGAACACACATGCAATGAACACTGGTGGATCCATGTGTGGTTTGTGAAAGGAACACACATGCAATGACTCTAGTGCTAGTTTTAGTATAAGAACACACATGCAATGACTCTAGTGGGTCCACATGTAGTTTGTGAAAAGAAAACACATACAATGCCACTAGTTGATCCATTAGTGGTTTGTGGAAAGAACACACATGCAATGACCACTGGTTGATCCATAAGTGGGTTGTGGAAGAGAACACACATGCAATGACTCTTGTTGGTCCATATGTGGTTTGTGGAAAGAACACACATGCAGTGACCACTGGTTGATCCATAAGTGGTTTGTGGAAACAACACACTTGCAATGCCACTGGTTGATCCATGTGTGGTTTGTAGAAAGAACACACATGCCATGACTCTAGTGCTAGTTTTAGTATAAGAACACACATGCAATGACTCTAGTGGGTCCACATGTAGTTTGTGAAAAGAACACACATGCAATGACCACTGGTTGATCCATAAGTGGTTTGTGGAAAGAACATACATGCAATGAACACTGGTGGATCCATGTGTGGTTTGTGAAAAGAATACACATGCAATGACTCTAGTGCTAGTTTTAGTATAAGAACACACATGCAATGACTCCAGTGGGTCCACATGTAGTTTGTGAAAAGAACACACATGCAATGACCTCTGGTTGATCCATAAGTGGTTTGTGGAAAGACCACACATGCAATGACCACTAGTTGATCCATAATTGGGTTGTGGAAAAGAACACACATGCAATAACTCTGGTTGGTCCATATGTGGTTTGTGGAAAGAAGACACATGCAGTGACCACTGGTTGATCCATAAGTGGTTGTTGGAAAGAACACACATGCAATGCCACTAGTTGATCCATGTGTGGTTTGTGGAAAGAACACACATGCAATGGCTCTAGTGCTAGTTTTAGTATAAGAACACACATGCAATGACTCTAATGGATCCATATGTGGTTTGTGAAAAGAACACACATACAATGACCACTTGTTGATCCATGTGTGGTTTGTGGAAAGAACACACATGCAATGATAGTGGTGGATCCATGTGTGGTTTGTGAAAAGAACACACATGCAATGACTCTAGTGCTGGTTTTAGTATAAGAACACACATGCAATGACTCTAGTGGGTCCACAGGTGGTTTGTGAAAAGAACACACATGCAATGACTCTAGTGCTAGTTTTAGGATAAGAACACACATGCAATGAACACTGGTGGATCCATGTGTGGTTTGTGGAAAGAACACACATGCAATGACTCTAGTGCTAGTTTTAGTAAAAGAACACACATGCCATGACTCTAGTGGGTCCACATGTAGTTTGTGAAAAGAACACACATGCAATGACCACTGGTTGATCCATAAGTGGTTTGTGGAAAGAACACACATGCAATGACCACTGGTTGATCTATAAGTGGTTTGTGGAAAAGAACACACATGCAATCACTCTGGTTGGTCCATATGTGGTTTGTGGAAAGAACACACATGAAGTTACCACTGGTTGATCCATGTGTGGTTTGTGAAAAGAACACACATGCAATGCCACTGGTTGATCCATGTGCGGTTTGTGGAAAGAACACACATGCAATGACTCTAGTGCTAGTATTAGTATAAGAACACACATGCAATGACTCTAATGGATCCATATGTGGTTTGTGAAAAGAACACACATGCAATGACTCTAGTGCTAGTTTTTGTATAAGAACACACATGCAATGACCACTAGTTGATCCATAAGTGGCTTTTGGAAAGAACACACATGCAATGAACACTGGTGGATCCATGTGTGGTTTGTGGAAAGAACACACATGCAATGACTCTAGTGCTAGTTTTAGTATAAGAACACACATCAATGACTCTAGTGGGTCCACATGTAGTTTGTGAAAAGAACACACATGCAATGACCACTAGTTGATCCATAAGTGGTTTGGGGAAAGAACTCACATGCAATGACCACTGGTTGATCCATAAGTGGTTTCTGGAAAAGAACACACATGCAATGACTCTGGTTGGTCCATATGTGGTTTGAGGAAAGAACACACATGCAGTAACCACTCGTTGATCCATGTGTGGTTTCTGAAAAGAACAAACATGGAATGCCACTGGTGGATCCATATGTTATTTGTGAAAAGAACACACATGCAATGAACACTGGTGGATCCATAAGTGGTTTGTGGAAAGAACACACATGCAATGACTCTGGTTCTAGTTTTAGTATAAGAAGACACATGCAATGAACACTGGTGGATCCATAAGTGGTTTGTGGAAAGAACACACATGCAATGACCACTTGTTGATCCATAAGTGGTTTGTGGAAAAGAACACGCATGCAATGACCACTGGTTGATCCATAAGTGGTTTGTGAAAACAACACACATGCAATGACCACTGGTTGATCCATAAGTGGTCTATGGAAAGAACGCACATCCTATGAACACTGGTGGATCCATGTGTGGTTTGTGAAAAGAACACACATGCAATGACTCTAGTACTAGTTTTAGTATAAGAACACACATGCAATGACTCTAGTGGGTCCACATGTAGTTTGTGAAAAGAATACACATGCAATGACCATTGGTTGATCCATAAGTGGTTTGTGGAAAGAACACACATGCAATGACCACTGGTTGATCCATAAGTGGTTTGTGGAAAAGAACACACATGCAATGACTCTGGTTGGTCCATATGTGGTTTGTGGAAAGAACACACATGCAGTGACCACTGGTTGATCCATGTGTGGTTTGTGAAAAGAACACACTTGCGATGCCACTTGTGGATCCATATGTTGTTTGTGAAAAGAACACACATGCAATGAACACTGGTGGATCCATAAGTGGTTTGTGGAAAGAACACACATGCAATGACGCTGGTTCTAGTTTTAGTATAAGAAGACACATGCAATGAACACTAGTGAATCCATATGTGGTTTGTGGAAAGACCACACATGCAATGACCACTGGTTGATCCATAAGTGGTTTGTGAAAAAGAACACGCATGCAATGACCACTTGTTGATCCGTAATTGGTTTGTGGAAAGAACACACATGCAATGAACACTGGTGGATCCATGTGTGGTTTGTGAAAGGAACACACATGCAATGACTCTAGTGCTAGTTTTAGTATAAGAACACACATGCAATGACTCTAGTGGGTCCACATGTAGTTTGTGAAAAGAAAACACATACAATGCCACTAGTTGATCCATTAGTGGTTTGTGGAAAGAACACACATGCAATGAACACTGGTGGATCCATGTGTGGTTGTGGAAGAGAACACACATGCAATGACTCTGGTTGGTCCATATGTGGTTTGTGGAAAGAACACACATGCAGTGACCACTGGTTGATCCATAAGTGGTTTGTGGAAACAACACACATGCAATGCCACTGGTTGATCCATGTGTGGTTTGTAGAAAGAACACACATGCCATGACTCTAGTGCTAGTTTTAGTATAAGAACACACATGCAATGACTCTAGTGGGTCCACATGTAGTTTGTGAAAAGAACACACATGCAATGACCACTGGTTGATCCATAAGTGGTTTG
This sequence comes from Avena sativa, assembly GCA_916181665.1. Lineage (NCBI taxonomy): Eukaryota > Viridiplantae > Streptophyta > Magnoliopsida > Poales > Poaceae > Avena > Avena sativa. The sequence goes on from OV702289.1 coordinate 435,052,601, forward strand.
TGGAAAGAACATACATGCAATGAACACTGGTGGATCCATGTGTGGTTTGTGAAAAGAATACACATGCAATGACTCTAGTGCTAGTTTTAGTATAAGAACACACATGCAATGACTCTAGTGGGTCCATATGTAGTTTGTGAAAAGAACACACATGCAATGACCTCTGGTTGATCCATAAGTGGTTTGTGGAAAGAACACACATGCAATGACCACTAGTTGATCCATAATTGGGTTGTGGAAAAGAACACACATGCAATAACTCTGGTTGGTCCATATGTGGTTTGTGGAAAGAAGACACATGCAGTGACCACTGGTTGATCCATAACTGGTTGTTGGAAAGAACACACATGCAATGCCACTAGTTGATCCATGTGTGGTTTGTGGAAAGAACACACATGCAATGGCTCTAGTGCTAGTTTTAGTATAAGAACACACATGCAATGACTCTAATGGATCCATATGTGGTTTGTGAAAAGAACACACATACAATGACCACTTGTTGATCCATGTGTGGTTTGTGGAAAGAACACACATGCAATGATAGTGGTGGATCCATGTGTGGTTTGTGAAAAGAACACACATGCAATGACTCAAGTGCTGGTTTTAGTATAAGAACACACATGCAATGACTCTAGTGGGTCCACAGGTGGTTTGTGAAAAGAACACACATGCAATGACTCTAGTGCTAGTTTTAGGATAAGAACACACATGCAATGAACACTGGTGGATCCATGTGTGGTTTGTGGAAAGAACACACATGCAATGACTCTAGTGCTAGTTTTAGTATAAGAACACACATGCAATGACTCTAGTGGGTCCACATGTAGTTTGTGAAAAGAACACACATGCAATGACCACTGGTTGATCCATAAGTGGTTTGTGGAAAGAACACACATGCAATGACCACTGGTTGATCTATAAGTGGTTTGTGGAAAAGAACACACATGCAATCACTCTGGTTGGTCCATATGTGGTTTGTGGAAAGAACACACATGAAGTTACCACTGGTTGATCCATGTGTGGTTTGTGAAAAGAACACACATGCAATGCCACTGGTTGATCCATGTGCGGTTTGTGGAAAGAACACACATGCAATGACTCTAGTGCTAGTTTTAGTATAAGAACACACATGCAATGACTCTAATGGATCCATATGTGGTTTGTGAAAAGAACACACATGCCATGACCACTTGTTGCCATGTGTGGTTTGTGGAAAGAACACACATGCTATGACAGTGGTGGATCCATGTGTGGTTTGTGAAAAGAACACACATGCAATGAGTCTAGTGCTGGTTTTAGTATAAGAACACACATGCAATGACTCTAGTGGGTCCACATGTGGTTTGTGAAAAGAACAAACATGCAATGACACCGGTGGTTCCATCTGTCGTTTGTGGAAAAGAACACACACGCAATGACCACTGGTGGATCCATAAGTGGTTTGTAGAAAGAACACACATGCAATGAACACTGGTGGATCCATAAGTGGTTTGTGGAAAAGAACACACATGCAATGACCACTGGTGGATCCATATGTTGTTTTTGAAAATAACACACATGCAATGAACACTGGTGGATCCATAAGTGGTTTGTGGAAAGAACACACATGCAATGACCACTGGTGGATCCATAAGTGGGTTGTGGAAAAGAACACACATGCATTGACTCTGGTTGGTCCATATGTGGTTTGTGGAAAGAACACACATGCAGTGACCACTGGTTGATCCATAAGTGGTTTGTGGAAAGAACACACATGCAATGCCACTGGTTGATCCATGTGTGGTTTGTGGAAAGAACACACATGCAATGACTCTAGTGCTAGTTTTAGTATAAGAACACACATGCAATGGCTCTAATGGATCCATATGTCGTTTGTGAAAAGAACACACATACAATGACCACTTGTTGGTCCATGTGTGGTTTGTGGAAAGAACACACATGCAATGATAGTGGTGGATCCATGTGTGGTTTGTGAAAAGAACACACATGCAATTACTCTTGTGCTGGTTTTAGTATAAGAACACACATGCAATGACTCTAGTGGGTCCACAGGTGGTTTGTGAAAAGAACACACATGCAATGGCTCTAGTGCTAGTTTTAGGATAAGAACACACATGCAATGAACACTGGTGGATCCATGTGTGGTTTGTGGAAAGAACACACATGCAATGACTCTAGTGCTAGTTTTAGTAAAAGAACACACATGCCATGACTCTAGTGGGTCCACATGTAGTTTGTGAAAAGAACACACATGCAATGACCACTGGTTGATCCATAAGTGGTTTGTGGAAAGAACACACATGCAATGACCACTGGTTGATCTATAAGTGGTTTGTGGAAAAGAACACACATGCAATCACTCTGGTTGGTCCATATGTGGTTTGTGGAAAGAACACACATGAAGTTACCACTGGTTGATCCATGTGTGGTTTGTGAAAAGAACACACATGCAATGCCACTGGTTGATCCATGTGCGGTTTGTGGAAAGAACACACATGCAATGACTCTAGTGCTAGTATTAGTATAAGAACACACATGCAATGACTCTAATGGATCCATATGTGGTTTGTGAAAAGAACACACATGCAATGACTCTAGTGCTAGTTTTTGTATAAGAACACACATGCAATGACCACTAGTTGATCCATAAGTGGCTTTTGGAAAGAACACACATGCAATGAACACTGGTGGATCCATGTGTGGTTTGTGGAAAGAACACACATGCAATGACTCTAGTGCTAGTTTTAGTATAAGAACACACATCAATGACTCTAGTGGGTCCACATGTAGTTTGTGAAAAGAACACACATGCAATGACCACTAGTTGATCCATAAGTGGTTTGGGGAAAGAACTCACATGCAATGACCACTGGTTGATCCATAAGTGGTTTCTGGAAAAGAACACACATGCAATGACTCTGGTTGGTCCATATATGGTTTGAGGAAAGAACACACATGCAGTAACCACTCGTTGATCCATGTGTGGTTTCTGAAAAGAACAAACATGGAATGCCACTGGTGGATCCATATGTTATTTGTGAAAAGAACACACATGCAATGAACACTGGTGGATCCATAAGTGGTTTGTGGAAAGAACACACATGCAATGACTCTGGTTCTAGTTTTAGTATAAGAAGACACATGCAATGAACACTGGTGGATCCATAAGTGGTTTGTGGAAAGAACACACATGCAATGACCACTTGTTGATCCATAAGTGGTTTGTGGAAAAGAACACGCATGCAATGACCACTGGTTGATCCATAAGTGGTTTGTGAAAACAACACACATGCAATGACCACTGGTTGATCCATAAGTGGTCTATGGAAAGAACGCACATCCTATGAACACTGGTGGATCCATGTGTGGTTTGTGAAAAGAACACACATGCAATGACTCTAGTACTAGTTTTAGTATAAGAACACACATGCAATGACTCTAGTGGGTCCACATGTAGTTTGTGAAAAGAATACACATGCAATGACCATTGGTTGATCCATAAGTGGTTTGTGGAAAGAACACACATGCAATGACCACTGGTTGATCCATAAGTGGTTTGTGGAAAAGAACACACATGCAATGACTCTGGTTGGTCCATATGTGGTTTGTGGAAAGAACACACATGCAGTGACCACTGGTTGATCCATGTGTGGTTTGTGAAAAGAACACACTTGCGATGCCACTTGTGGATCCATATGTTGTTTGTGAAAAGAACACACATGCAATGAACACTGGTGGATCCATAAGTGGTTTGTGGAAAGAACACACATGCAATGACGCTGGTTCTAGTTTTAGTATAAGAAGACACATGCAATGAACACTAGTGAATCCATATGTGGTTTGTGGAAAGACCACACATGCAATGACCACTGGTTGATCCATAAGTGGTTTGTGAAAAAGAACACGCATGCAATGACCACTTGTTGATCCGTAATTGGTTTGTGGAAAGAACACACATGCAATGAACACTGGTGGATCCATGTGTGGTTTGTGAAAGGAACACACATGCAATGACTCTAGTGCTAGTTTTAGTATAAGAACACACATGCAATGACTCTAGTGGGTCCACATGTAGTTTGTGAAAAGAAAACACATACAATGCCACTAGTTGATCCATTAGTGGTTTGTGGAAAGAACACACATGCAATGAACACTGGTGGATCCATGTGTGGTTGTGGAAGAGAACACACATGCAATGACTCTGGTTGGTCCATATGTGGTTTGTGGAAAGAACACACATGCAGTGACCACTGGTTGATCCATAAGTGGTTTGTGGAAACAACACACATGCAATGCCACTGGTTGATCCATGTGTGGTTTGTAGAAAGAACACACATGCCATGACTCTAGTGCTAGTTTTAGTATAAGAACACACATGCAATGACTCTAGTGGGTCCACATGTAGTTTGTGAAAAGAACACACATGCAATGACCACTGGTTGATCCATAAGTGGTTTGTGGAAAGAACATACATGCAATGAACACTGGTGGATCCATGTGTGGTTTGTGAAAAGAATACACATGCAATGACTCTAGTGCTAGTTTTAGTATAAGAACACACATGCAATGACTCTAGTGGGTCCATATGTAGTTTGTGAAAAGAACACACATGCAATGACCTCTGGTTGATCCATAAGTGGTTTGTGGAAAGAACACACATGCAATGACCACTAGTTGATCCATAATTGGGTTGTGGAAAAGAACACACATGCAATAACTCTGGTTGGTCCATATGTGGTTTGTGGAAAGAAGACACATGCAGTGACCACTGGTTGATCCATAACTGGTTGTTGGAAAGAACACACATGCAATGCCACTAGTTGATCCATGTGTGGTTTGTGGAAAGAACACACATGCAATGGCTCTAGTGCTAGTTTTAGTATAAGAACACACATGCAATGACTCTAATGGATCCATATGTGGTTTGTGAAAAGAACACACATACAATGACCACTTGTTGATCCATGTGTGGTTTGTGGAAAGAACACACATGCAATGATAGTGGTGGATCCATGTGTGGTTTGTGAAAAGAACACACATGCAATGACTCAAGTGCTGGTTTTAGTATAAGAACACACATGCAATGACTCTAGTGGGTCCACAGGTGGTTTGTGAAAAGAACACACATGCAATGACTCTAGTGCTAGTTTTAGGATAAGAACACACATGCAATGAACACTGGTGGATCCATGTGTGGTTTGTGGAAAGAACACACATGCAATGACTCTAGTGCTAGTTTTAGTATAAGAACACACATGCAATGACTCTAGTGGGTCCACATGTAGTTTGTGAAAAGAACACACATGCAATGACCACTGGTTGATCCATAAGTGGTTTGTGGAAAGAACACACATGCAATGACCACTGGTTGATCTATAAGTGGTTTGTGGAAAAGAACACACATGCAATCACTCTGGTTGGTCCATATGTGGTTTGTGGAAAGAACACACATGAAGTTACCACTGGTTGATCCATGTGTGGTTTGTGAAAAGAACACACATGCAATGCCACTGGTTGATCCATGTGCGGTTTGTGGAAAGAACACACATGCAATGACTCTAGTGCTAGTTTTAGTATAAGAACACACATGCAATGACTCTAATGGATCCATATGTGGTTTGTGAAAAGAACACACATGCCATGACCACTTGTTGCCATGTGTGGTTTGTGGAAAGAACACACATGCTATGACAGTGGTGGATCCATGTGTGGTTTGTGAAAAGAACACACATGCAATGAGTCTAGTGCTGGTTTTAGTATAAGAACACACATGCAATGACTCTAGTGGGTCCACATGTGGTTTGTGAAAAGAACAAACATGCAATGACACCGGTGGTTCCATCTGTCGTTTGTGGAAAAGAACACACACGCAATGACCACTGGTGGATCCATAAGTGGTTTGTAGAAAGAACACACATGCAATGAACACTGGTGGATCCATAAGTGGTTTGTGGAAAAGAACACACATGCAATGACCACTGGTGGATCCATATGTTGTTTTTGAAAATAACACACATGCAATGAACACTGGTGGATCCATAAGTGGTTTGTGGAAAGAACACACATGCAATGACCACTGGTGGATCCATAAGTGGGTTGTGGAAAAGAACACACATGCATTGACTCTGGTTGGTCCATATGTGGTTTGTGGAAAGAACACACATGCAGTGACCACTGGTTGATCCATAAGTGGTTTGTGGAAAGAACACACATGCAATGCCACTGGTTGATCCATGTGTGGTTTGTGGAAAGAACACACATGCAATGACTCTAGTGCTAGTTTTAGTATAAGAACACACATGCAATGGCTCTAATGGATCCATATGTCGTTTGTGAAAAGAACACACATACAATGACCACTTGTTGGTCCATGTGTGGTTTGTGGAAAGAACACACATGCAATGATAGTGGTGGATCCATGTGTGGTTTGTGAAAAGAACACACATGCAATTACTCTTGTGCTGGTTTTAGTATAAGAACACACATGCAATGACTCTAGTGGGTCCACAGGTGGTTTGTGAAAAGAACACACATGCAATGGCTCTAGTGCTAGTTTTAGGATAAGAACACACATGCAATGAACACTGGTGGATCCATGTGTGGTTTGTGGAAAGAACACACATGCAATGACTCTAGTGCTAGTTTTAGTATAAGAACACACATGCAATGACTCTAGTGGGTCCACATGTGGTTTGTGAAAAGAACACACATGCAATGACTCTAGTGCTAGTTTTAGTATAAGAACACACATGCAATGACCACTGGTTGATCCATAAGTGGTTTGTGGAAAGAACACACATGCAATGAACACTAGTGGATCCATGTGTGGTTTGTGGAAAGAACACACATGCAATGACTCTAGTGCTAGTTTTAGTATAAGAACGCACATGCAATGACTCTAGTGGGTCCACATGTAGTTTGTGAAAATAACACACATGCAATGACCACTGGTTGATCCACAAGTGGTTTGGCGAAAGAACACACATGCAATGACCAGTGGTTGATCTATAAGTGGTTTGTGGAAAAGAACACACATGCAATCACTCTGGTTGGTCCATATGTGGTTTGTGGAAAGAACACACATGAAGTTACCACTGGTTGATCCATGTGTGTTTTGTTAAAAGAACACACATGCAATGCCACTGGTTGATCCATGTGTGGTTTGTGGAAAGAACACACATGCAATGAATCTAGTGCTAGTTTTAGTATAAGAACACACATGCAACGACTCTAATGGATCCATATGTGGTTTGTGAAAATAACACACATGCAATGACCACTTGTTGCCATGTGTGGTTTGTGGAAAGAACACACATGCAATGACAGTGGTGGATCCATGTGTGGTTTGTGAAAAGAACACACATGCAATGAGTCTAGTGCTGGTTTTAGTATAAGAACACACATGGAATGACTCTAGTAGGTCCACATGTGGTTTGTGAAAAGAACACACATGCAATGACACCGATGGTTCCATCCGTTGTTTGAGGAAAAGAAGACACATGCAATGACCACTGGTGGATCCATAAGTGGTTAGTAGAAAGAACACACATGCAATGAACACTGGTGGATCCATAAGTGGTTTGTGGAAAAGAACACACATGCAATGACCACTGGTGGATCCATATGTTGTTTTTGAAAAGAACACACATGCAATGAACACTGGTGGATCCATAAGTGGTTTGTGGAAAGAACACACATGCAATGACCATTGGTGGATCCATAAGTGGGTTGTGGAAAAGAAAACACATGCAATGACTCTGGTTGGTCCATATGTGGTTTGTGGAAAGAACACACATGCAGTGACCACTGGTTGATCCATCAGTGGTTTGTGGAAAGAACACACATGCAATGCCACTGGTTGATCCATAAGTGGTTTGTGGAAGGAACACACATGCAATGCCACTGGTTGATCCATGTGTGGTTTGTGGAAAGAACACACATGCAATGACCACTGGTTGATCCATAAGTGGGTTGTGGAAGAGAACACACATGCAATGACTCTGGTTGGTCCATATGTGGTTTGTGGAAAGAACACACATGCAGTGACCACTGGTTGATCCATAAGTGGTTTGTGGAAACAACACACATGCAATGCCACTGGTTGATCCATGTGTGGTTTGTGGAAAGAACGCACATGCAATGACTCTAGTGCTAGTTTTAGTATAAGAACACACATACAATGACTCTAATGGATCCATATGTGGTTTGTAAAAAGAACACACATACAATGACCACTTGTTGGTCCATGTGTGGTTTGTGGAAAGAACACACATGCAATGACAGTGGTTGATCCATGTGTGGTTTGTGAAATGAACACACATGCAATGACTCTAGTGCTGGTTTTAGTATAAGAACACACATGCAATGACTCGAGTGGGTCCAGATGTGGTTTGTTAAAAGAACGCACATGCAATGACTCTAGTGCTAGTTTTAGTATAAGAACACACACGCAATGACCACTGGTTGATCCATAAGTGGTTTGTGGAAAGAACACACATGCAATGAACACTGGTGGATCCATGTGTGGTTTGTGGAAAGAACACACATGCCATGACTCTAGTGCTAGTTTTAGTATAAGAACACACATGCAATGACTCTAGTGGGTCCACATGTAGTTTGTGAAAAGAACACACATGCAATCACTACTGGTTGATCCATAAGTGGTTTGTGGAAAGAACACACATGCAATGAACACTGGTGGATCCATGTGTGGTTTGTGAAAAGAATACACATGCAATGACTCTAGTGCTAGTTTTAGTATAAGAACACACATGCAATGACTCTAGTGGGTCCACATGTAGTTTGTGAAAAGAAAACACATGCAATGACCACTGGTTGATCCATAAGTGGTTTGTGGAGAGAACACACATGCAATGACCACTCGTTGATCCATAAGTGGGTTGTGGAAAAGAACACACATGCAATAACTCTGGTTGGTCCATATGTGGTTTGTGGAAAGAACACACATGCAGTGACCACTGGTTGATCCATACGTGGTTGTTGGAAATAACACACATGCAATGCCACTGGTTGATCCATGTGTGGTTTGTGGAAAGAACACACATGCAATGGCTCTAGCGCTAGTTTTAGTATAAGAACACACATGCAATGACTCTAATGGATCCATATGTGGTTTGTGAAAAGAACACACATACAATGACCACTTGTTGATCCTTGTGTGGTTTGTGGAAAGAACACACACGCAATGATAGTGGTGGATCCATGTGTGGTTTGTGAAAAGAACACACATGCAATGACTCTAGTGCTGGTTTTAGTATAAGAACACACATGCAATGACTCTAGTGGGTCCACAGGTGGTTTGTGAAAAGAACACACATGCAATAACTCTAGTGCTAGTTTTAGTATAAGAACACACATGCAATGACCACTGGTTGATCCATAAGTGGTTTGTGGAAACAACACACATGCAATGAACATTGGTGGATCCATGTGTGGTTTGTGGAAAGAACACACATGCAATGACTCTAGTGCTAGTTTTAGTATAAGAACACACATGCAGTGACTCTAGTGGGTCCACATGTAGTTTGTGAAAAGAACACACATGCAATGACCAGTGGTTGATCCATAAGTGGTTTGTGGAAAGAACACACATGCAATGACCACTGGTTGATCTATAAGTGGTTTGTGGAAAAGAACACACATGCAATCACTCTAGTTGGTCCATATGTGGTTTGTGGAAAGAACACACATGAAGCTACCAATGGTTGATCCATGTGTGTTTTGTTAAAAGAACACACATGCAATGCTACTGGTTGATCCATGTGTGGTTTGTGGAAAGAACACACATGCAATGAATCTAGTGCTAGTTTTAGTATAAGAACACACATGCAATGACTCTAATGGATCCATATGAGGTTTGTGAAAAGAACACACATGCAATGACCACTTGTTGCCATGTGTGGTTTGTGGAAAGAACACACATGCAATGACAGTGGTGGATCCATGTGTGGTTTGTGAAAAGAACACACATGCAATGACTCTTGTGCTGGTTTTAGTATAAGAACACACATGCAATGACTCTAGTGGGTCCACATGTGGTTTGTGAAAAGAACACACATGCAATGACACCGATGGTTCCATCTGTCGTTTGAGGAAAAGAACACACATGCGAAGACCACTGGTGGATCCATAAGTGGTTTGTAGAAAGAACACACATGCAATGAACACTGGTGGATCCATAAGTGGTTTGTGGAAAAGAACACACATGCAATGACCACTGGTGGGTCCATATGTTGTTTTTGAAAAGAACACACATGCAATGAACACTGGTGGATCCATAAGTGGTTTGTGGAAAGAACACACATGCAATGACCACTGGTGGATCCATAAGTGGGTTGTGGAAAAGAACACACATGCAATGACTCTGGTTGGTCCATATGTGGTTTGTGGAAAGAACACACATGCAGTGACCACTGGTTGATCCATAAGTGGTTTGTGGAAAGAACACACATGCAATGCCACTGGTTGATCCATGTGTGGTTTGTGGAAAGAACACACATGCAATGACCACTGGTTGATCCATAAGTGGGTTGTGGAAGAGAACACACATGCAATGACTCTGGTTGGTCCATATGTGGTTTGTGGAAAGAACACACATGCAGTGACCACTGGTTGATCCATAAGTGGTTTGTGGAAACAACACACATGCAATGCCACTGGTTGATCCATGTGTGGTTTGTGGAAAGAACGCAGATGCAATGACTCTAGTGCTAGTTTTAGTATAAGAACACACATACAATGACTCTAATGGATCCATATGTGGTTTGTAAAAAGAACACACATACAATGACCACTTGTTGGTCCATGTGTGGTTTGTGGAAAGAACACATATGCAATGACAGTGGTGGATCCATGTGTGGTTTGTGAAAAGAACACACATGCAATGACTCTAGTGCTGGTTTTAGTATAAGAACACACATGCAATGACTCGAGTGGGTCCACATGTGGTTTGTTAAAAGAACGCACATGCAATGACTCTAGTGCTAGTTTTAGTATAAGAACACACATGCAATGACCACTGGTTGATCCATAAGTGGTTTGTGGAAAGAACACACATGCAATGAACACTGGTGGATCCATGTGTGGTTTGTGGAAAGAACACACATGCCATGACTCTAGTGCTAGTTTTAGTATAAGAACACACATGCAATGACTCTAGTGGGTCCACATGTAGTTTGTGAAAAGAACACACATGCAATCACTACTGGTTGATCCATAAGTGGTTTGTGGAAAGAACACACATGCAATGAACACTGGTGGATCCATGTGTGGTTTGTGAAAAGAATACACATGCAATGACTCTAGTGCTAGTTTTAGTATAAGAACACACATGCAATGAGTCTAGTGGGTCCACATGTAGTTTGTGAAAAGAACACACATGCAATGACCACTAGTTGCTCCATAAGTGGTTTGTGGAAAGAACACACATGCAATGACCACTCGTTGATCCATAAGTGGGTTGTGGAAAAGAACACACATGCAATAACTCTGGTTGGTCCATATGTGGTTTGTGGAAAGAACACACATGCAGTGACCACTGGTTGATCCATACGTGGTTGTTGGAAATAACACACATGCAATGCCACTGGTTGATCCATGTGTGGTTTGTGGAAAGAACACACATGCAATGGCTCTAGTGCTAGTTTTAGTATAAGAACACACATGCAATGACTCTAATGGATCCATATGTGGTTTGTGAAAAGAACACACATACAATGACCACTTGTTGATCCTTGTGTGGTTGGTGGAAAGAACACACATGCAATGATAGTGGTGGATCCATGTGTGGTTTGTGAAAAGAACACACATACAATGACTCTAGTGCTGGTTTTAGTATAAGAACACACATGCAATGACTCTAGTGGGTCCACAGGTGGTTTGTGAAAAGAACACACATGCAATGACTCTAGTGCTAGTTTTAGTATAAGAACACACATATAATGACCACTGGTTGATCCATAAGTGGTTTGTGGAAACAACACACATGCAATGAACATTGGTGGATCCATGTGTGGTTTGTGGAAAGAACACACATGCAATGACTCTAGTGCTAGTTTTAGTATACGAACACACATGCAATGACTCTAGTGGGTCCACATGTAGTTTGTGAAAAGAACACACATGCAATGACCAGTGGTTGATCCATAAGTGGTTTGTGGAAAGAACACACATGCAATGACCACTCGTTGATCTATAAGTGGTTTGTGGAAAAGAACACACATGCAATCACTCTGGTTGGTCCATATGTGGTTTGTGGAAAGGACATACATGAAGCTACCAATGGTTGATCCATGTGTGTTTTTTTAAAAGAACACACATGCAATGCCACTAGTTGATCCATGTGTGGTTTGTGGAAAGAACACACATGCAATGAATCTAGTGCTAGTTTTAGTATAAGAACACACATGCAATGACTCTAACGGATCCATATGAGGTTTGTGAAAAGAACACACATGCAATGACCACTTGTTGCCATGTGTGGTTTGTGGAAAGAACACACATGCAATGACAGTGGTGGATCCATGTGTGGTTTGGAAAAGAACACACATGCAATGAGTCTAGTGATGGTTTTAGTATAAGAACACACATGCAATGACTCTAATGGATCCATATGAGGTTTGTGAAAAGAACACACATGCAATGACCACTTGTTGCCATGTGTGGTTTGTGGAAAGAACACACATGCAATGACAGTGGTGGATCCATGTTTGGTTTGGAAAAGAACACACATGCAATGACTCTAGTGGGTCCACATGTGGTTTGTGAAAAGAACACACATGCAATGACACCGATGGTTCCATCTGTCGATTGAGGAAAAGAACACACATGCAAAGACCACTGTGGATCCATAAGTGGTTTGTAGAAAGAACACACATGCAATGAACACTGGTGGATCCATAAGTGGTTTGTGGAAAAGAACACACATGCAATGACCACTGGTGGGTCCATATGTTGTTTTTGAAAAGAACACACATGCAATGAACACTGGTGGATCCATAAGTGGTTTGTGGAAAGAACACACATGCAATGACCACTGGTGGATCCATAAGTGGGTTGTGGAAAAGAACACACATGCAATGACTCTGGTTGGTCCATATGTGGTTTGTGGAAAGAACACACATGCAGTGACCACTGGTTGATCCATAAGTGGTTTGTGGAAAGAACAAACATGCAATGCCACTGGTTGATCCATGTGTGGTTTGTGGAAAGAACACACATGCAATGACCACTTGTTGATCCATAAGTGGGTTGTGGAAGAGAACACACATGCAATGACTCTGGTTGGTCCATATGTGGTTTGTGGAAAGAACACACATGCAGTTACCACTGGTTGATCCATAAGTGGTTTGTGGAAACAACACACATGCAATGCCACTGGTTGATCCATGTGTGGTTTGTGGAAAGAACGCACATGCAATGACTCTAGTGCTAGTTTTAGTATAAGAACACACATGCAATGACTCTAATGGATCCATATGTGGTTTGTGAAAAGAACACACATACAATGACCACTTGTTGATCCATGTGTGGTTTGTGGAAAGAACACACATGCAATGACAGTGGTGGATCCATGTGTGGTTTGTGAAAAGAACACACATGCAATGACTCTAGTGCTGGTTTTAGTATAAGAACACACATGCAATGACTCTAGTGGGTCCACAGGTGGTTTGTGAAAAGAACACACATGCAATGACTCTACTGCTAGTTTTATTATAAGAACGCACATGCAATGACCACTGGTTGATCCATAAGTGGTTTGTGGAAAGAACACACATGCAATGAACACTGGTGGATCCATGTGTGGTTTGTGGAAAGAACACACATGCAATGAATCTAGTGCTAGTTTTAGTATAAGAACACACATGCAATGACTCTAGTGGGTCCACATGTAGTTTGTGAAAAGAACACACATGCAATCGCTACTGGTTGGTCCATAAGTGGTTTGTGGAAAGAACACACATGCAATGAACACTGGTGGATCCATGTGTGGTTTGTGAAAAGAATACACATGCAATGACTCTAGTGCTTGTTTTAGTATAAGAACACACATGCAATGACTCTAGTGGTTCCACATGTAGTTTGTGAAAAGAACACACATGCAATGACCACTGGTTGATCCATAAGTGGTTTGTGGAAAGAACACACATGCAATGACCACTCGTTGATCCATAAGTGGGTTGTGGAAAAGAACACACATGCAATAACTCTGGTTGGTCCATATGTGGTTTGTGGAAAGAACACACATGCAGTGACCACTGGTTGATCCATACGTGGTTGTTGGAAATAACACACATGCAATGCCACTGGTTGATCCATGTGTGGTTTGTAAAAAGAACACACATGCAATGGCTCTAGTGCTAGTTTTAGTATAACAACACACATGCAATGACTCTAATGGATCCATATGTGGTTTGTGAAAAGAACACACATACAATAACCACTTGTTGATCCTTGTGTGGTTTGTGGAAAGAACACACATGCAATGATAGTGGTGGATCCATGTGTGGTCTGTGAAAAGAACACACATGCAATGACTCTAGTGCTGGTTTTAGTATAAGAACACACATGCAATGACTCTAGTGGGTCCACGGGTGGTTTGTGAAAAGAACACACATGCAATGACTCTAGTGCTAGTTTTAGTATAAGAACACACATGCAATGACCACTGGTTGATCCATAAGTGGTTTGTGGAAACAACACACATGCAATGAACATTGGTGGATCCATGTGTGGTTTGTGGAAAGAACACACATGCAATGACTCTAGTGCTAGTTTTAGTATAAGAACACACATGCAATGACTCTAGTGGGTCCACATGTAGTTTGTGAAAAGAACACACATGCAATGACCAGTGGTTGATCCATAAGTGGTTTGTGGAAAGAACACACATGCAATGACCACTGGTTGATCTATAAGTGGTTTGTGGAAAAGAACACACATGCAATCACTCTGGTTGGTCCATATGTGGTTTGTGGAAAGAACACACATGAAGCTACCAATGGTTGATCCATGTGTGTTTTGTTAAAAGAACACACATGCAATGCCACTAGTTGATCCATGTGTGGTTTGTGGAAAGAACACACATGCAATGAATCTAGTGCTAGTTTAGTATAAGAACACACATGCAATGACTCTAATGGATCCATATGAGGTTTGTGAAAAGAACACACATGCAATGACCACTTGTTTCCATGTGTGGTTTGTGGAAAGAACACACATGCAATAACAGTGGTGGATCCATGTGTGGTTTGAAAAAGAAAACACATGCAATGAGTCTAGTGCTGGTTTTAGTATAAGAACACACATGCAATGACTCTAGTGGGTCCACATGTGGTTTGTGAAAAGAAAACACATGCAATGACACCGATGGTTCAATCTGTCGTTTGAGGAAAAGAACACACATGCAAAGACCACTGGTGGATCCATAAGTGGTTTGTAGAAAGAACACACATGCAATGAACACTGGTGGATCCATAAGTGGTTTGTGGAAAAGAACACACATGCAATGACCACTGGTGGGTCCATATGTTGTTTTTGAAAAGAACACACATGCAATGAACACTGGTGGATCCATAAGTGGTTTGTGGAAAGAACACACATGCAATGACCACTGGTGGATCCATAAGTGGGTTGTGGAAAAGAACACACATGCAATGACTCTGGTTGGTCCATATGTGGTTTGTGGAAAGAACACACATGCAGTGACCACTGGTTGATCCATAAGTGGTTTGTGGAAAGAACACACATGCAATGCCACTGGTTGATCCATGTGTGGTTTGTGGAAAGAACACACATGCAATGACCACTGGTTGATCCATAAGTGGGTTGTGGAAGAGAACACACATGCAATGACTCTGGTTGGTCCATATGTGGTTTGTGGAAAAAACACACATGCACTGACCACTGGTTGATCCATAAGTGGTTTGTGGAAACAACACACATGCAATGCCACTGGTTGATCCATGTGTGGTTTGTGGAAAGAATGCACATGCAATGACTCTAGTGCTAGTTTTAGTATAAGAACACACATGCAATGACTCTAATGGATCCATATGTGGTTTGTGAAAAGAACACACATACAACGACCACTTGTTGATCCATGTGTGGTTTGTGGAAAGAACACACATGCAATGATAGTGGTGGATCCATGTGTGGTTTGTGAAAAGAACACACATGCAATGACTCTAGTGCTGGTTTTAGTATAAGAACACACATGCAATGACTCTAGTGGGTCCACAGGTGGTTTGTGAAAAGAACACACATGCAATGACTCTACTGCTAGTTTTATTATAAGAACGCACATGCAATGACCACTGGTTGATCCATAAGTGGTTTGTGGAAAGAACACGCATGCAATGAACACTGGTGGATCCATGTGTGGTTTGTGGAAAGAACACACATGCAATGACTCTAGTGCTTGTTTTAGTATAAGAACACACATGCAATGACTCTAGTGGGTCCACATTTAGTTTGTGAAAATAACACACATGCAATGACCACTGGTTGATCCATAAGTGGTTTGTGGAAAGAACACACATGCAATGACTACTGGTTCATCTATATGTGGTTTGTGGAAAAGAACACACATGCAATCACTCTGATCGGTCCATATGTGGTTTGTGGAAAGAACACACATGAAGTTACCACTGGTTGATCTATGTGTGTTTTGTTAAAAGAACACACATGCAATGCCACTGGTTGATCCATGTGTGGTTTGTGGAAAGAACACACATGCAACGAATCTAGTGCTAGTTTTAGTATAAGAACACACATGCAATGACTCTAATGGATCCATATGTGGTTTGTGAAAAGAACACACATGTAATGACCACTTGTTGCCATGTGTGGTTTGTGGAAAGAACACACATGCAACGACAGTGGTGGATCCATGTGTGGTTTGTGAAAAGAACACACATGCAATGAGTCTAGTGCTGGTTTTAGTATAAGAACACACATGCAATGACTCTAGTGGGTCCACATGTGGTTTGTGAAAAGAACACACATGCAATGACACCGATGGTTCCATCTGTCATTTGAGGAAAAGAACACACATGCAATGACCACTGGTGGATCCATAAGTGGTTTGTAGAACGAAAACACATGCAATGAACACTGGTGGGTCCATAAGTGGTTTGTGGAAAAGAACACACATGCAATGACCACTGGTGGATCCAGATGGATTTTTTGAAAAGAACACACATGAAGTTACCACTGGTTGATCCATGTGTGGTTTGTGAAAAGAACACACATGCAATGCCACTGGTTGATCCATGTGTGGTTTGTGGAAAGAACACACATGCAATGACCACTGGTGGATCCATAAGTGGGTTGTGGAAAAGAGCACGCATGCAATGACTCTGGTTGGTCCATATGTGGTTTGTGGAAAAGAACACACATGCAGTGACCACTGGTTGATCCATAAGTGGTTTGTGGAAAGAACACACATGCAATGCCACTGGTTGATCCATGTGTGGTTTGTGGAAAGAACACACATGCAATGACTCTAGTGCTAGTTTTAGTATAAGAACACACATGCAATGACTTTAATGGATCCATATGTGGTTTGTGAAAAGAACACACATACAATGACCACTTGTTGGTCCATGTGTTGTTTGTGGAAAGAACACACATGCAATGATAGTGGTGGATCCATGTGTGGTTTGTGAAAAGAACACACATGCAATGACTCTTGTGCTGGTTTTAGTATAAGAACACACATGCAATGACTCTAGTGGGTCCACATGTGGCTTGTGAAAAGAACACACATGCAATGACTCTAGTGCTAGTTTTAGTATAATAACACACATGCAATGACCACTGGTTGATCCATCAGTGGTTTGTGGAAAGAACACACATGCAATGAACACTGGTGGATCCATGTGTGGTTTGTGGAAAGAACATACATGCAATGACTCTAGTGCTAGTTTTAGTATAAGAACACACATGCAATGACTCTAGTGGGTCCACATGTAGTTTGTGAAAAGAACACACATGAAATGACCACTGGTTGATCCATAAGTGGTTTGTGTAAAGAACACACATGCAATGACCACTGGTTGATCTATAAGTGGTTTGTGGAAAAGAACACACATGCAATCACTCTGGTTGGTCCATATGTGGTTTGTGGAAAGAACACACATGAAGTTACCACTAGTTGATCCATGTGTGGTTTGTGAAAAGAACACACATGCAATGCCACTGGTTGATCCATGTGTGGTTTGTGGAAAGAACACACATGCAATGACTCTAATAATAGTTTTAGTATAAGAACACACATGCAATGACTCTAATGGATCCATATGTGGTTTGTGAAAAGAACACACATGCAATGACCACTAGTTGCCATGTGGTTTGTGGAAAGAACACACATGCAATGACAGTGGTGGATCCATGTGTGGTTTGTGAAAAGAACACACATGCAATGAGTCTAGTGCTAGTTTTACTATAAGAACACACATGCAATGACTCTAGTGGGTCCAGAGGTGGTTTGTGAAAAGAACACACATACAATGACACCGGTGGTTCCATCTATCGTTTGTGGAAAAGAACACACATGCAATGGCCACTGGTGGATCCATAATTGGTTTGTAGAAAGAACACACATGCAATGAACACTGGTGGATCCATAAGTGGTTTGTCGAAAAGAACACACATGCAATGACGACTGGTGGATCCATATGTTGTTTTTGAAAAGAACACACATGCAATGAATACTGGTGGATCCATAAGTGGGTTGTGGAAAAGAACACACATGCTATGACTCTGGTTGGTCCATATGGGGTTTGTGGAAAGAACACATATGCAATGACTCTAGTGCTAGTTTTAGTATAAGAACACACATGCAATGACTCTAGTGGGTCCACATGTAGTTTGTGAAAAGAACACACATGAAATGACCACTGGTTGATCCATAAGTGGTTTGTGGAAAGAACACACATGCAATGACCACTGGTTGATCTATAAGTGATTTGTGGAAAAGAACACACATGCAATCACTCTGGTTGGTCCACATGTGGTTTGTGGAAAGAACACACATGAAGTTACCACTGGTTGATCCATGTGTGGTTTGTGAAAAGAACACACATGTAATGCCACTGGTTGATCGATGTGTGGTTTGTGGAAAGAACACACATGCAATGACCACTAGTTGATCCATAAGTGGGTTGTGGAAAAGAACACACATGCAATAACTCTGGTTGGTCGATATGTGGTTTGTGGAAAGAACACACATGCAGTGACCACTGGTTGATCCATAAGTGGTTGTTGGAAATAACACACATGCAATGCCACTGGTTGATCCATGTGTGGTTTGTGTAAAGAACACACATGCAATGACTCTAGTGCTAGTTTTAGTATAAGAACACACATGCAATGACTCTAATGGATCCATATGTGGTTTGTGAAAAGAACACACATACAATGACCACTTGTTGATCCATTTGTGGTTTGTGGAAAGAACACACATGCAATGATAGTGGTGGATCCATGTGTGGTTTGTGAAAAGAACACACATGCAATGACTCTAGTGCTGGTTTTAATATAAGAACACACATGCAATGACTCTAGTGGGTCCACAGGTGGTTTGTGAAAAGAACACACATGCAATGACTCTACTGCTAGTTTTAGTATAAGAACACACATGCAATGACCACTGGTTGATCCATAAGTGGTTTGTGGAAAGAACACGCATGCAATGAACACTGGTGGATCCATGTGTGGTTTGTGGAAAGAACACACATGCAATGACTCTAGTGCTAGTTTTAGTATAAGAACACACATGCAATGACTCTAGTGGGTCCACATGTAGTTTGTGAAAAGAACACACATGCAATGACTACTGGTTGATCCATAAGTGGTCTGTGGAATGAACACACATGCAATGACCACTGGTTGATCTATAAGTGGTTTGTGGAAAAGAACACACATGCAATCATTCTGATTAGTCCATATGTGGTTTGTGGAAAGAACACACATGAAGTTACCACTGGTTGATCCATGTGTGTTTTGTTAAAAGAACACACATGCAATGCCACTGGTTGATCCATGTGTGGTTTGTGGAAAGAACACACATGCAACGAATCTAGTGCTAGTTTTAGTATAGGAACACACATGCAATGACTCTAATGGATCCATATGTGGTTTGTGAAAAGAACACACATGTAATGACCACTTGTTGGCATGTGTGGTTTGTGGAAATAACACACATGCAACGACAGTGGTGGATCCATGTGTGGTTTGTGAAAAGAACACACATGCAATGAGTCTAGTGCTGGTTTTAGTATAAGAACACACATGCAATGACTCTAGTGGGTCCACATGTGGTTTGTGAAAAGAACACACATGCAATGACACCGATGGTTCCATCTGTCATTTGAGGAAAAGAACACACATGCAATGACCACTGGTGGATCCATAAGTGGTTTGTAGAACGAGAACATATGCAATGAACACTGGTGGGTCCATAAGTGGTTTGTGGAAAAGAACACACATGCAATGACCACTGGTGGATCCAGATGTTGTTTTTGAAAAGAACACACATGCAATGAACACTGGTGGATCCATAAGTGGTTTGTGGAAAGAACACACATGCAATGACCACTGGTGGATCCATAAGTGGGTTGTGGAAAAGAGCACACATGCAATGACTCTGGTTGGTCCATATGTGGTTTGTCGAAAAGAACACACATGCAGTGACCACTGGTTGATCCATAAGTGGTTTGTGGAAAGAACACACATGCAATGCCACTGGTTAATCCATGTGTGGTTTGTGGAAAGAACACACATGCAATGACTCTAGTGCTAGTTTTAGTATAAGAACACACATGCAATGACTTTAATGGATCCATATGTGGTTTGTGAAAAGAACACACATACAATGACCACTTGTTGGTCCATGTGTTGTTTGTGGAAAGAACACACATGCAATGATAGTGGTGGATCCATGTGTGGTTTGTGAAAAGAACACACATGCAATGACTCTTGTGCTGGTTTTAGTATAAGAACACACATGCAATAACTCTAGTGGGTCCACATGTGGTTTGTGAAAAGAACACACATGCAATGACTCTAGTGCTAGTTTTAGTATAAGAACACACATGCAATTTCCATTGGTTGATCCATAAGTGGTTTGTGGAAAGAACACACATGCAATGAACACTTATGGATCCATGTGTGGTTTGTGGAAAGGACACACATGTAATGACTCTAGTGCTAGTTTTAGTATAAGAACACACATGCAATGACTCTAGTGGGTCCACATGTAGTTTGTGAAAAGAACACACATGAAATGACCACTGGTTGATCCATAAGTGGTTTCTGGAAAGAACACACATGCAATGACCACTGGTTGATCTATAAGTGGTTTGTGGAAAAGAACACACATGCAATCACTCTGGTTGGTCCATATGTGGTTTGTGGAAAGAACACACATGAAGTTACCACTGGTTGATCCATGTGTGGTTTGTGAAAAGAACACACATGCAATGCCACTGGTTGATCCATGTGTGGTTTGTGGAAAGAACACACATGCAATGACTCTAATAATAGTTTTAGTATAAGAACACACATGCAATGACTCTAATGGATCCATATGTGGTTTGTGAAAGGAACACACATGCAATGACCACTTGTTGCCATGTGGTTTATGGAAAGAACACACATGCAATGACAATGGTGGATCTATGTGTGGTTTGTGAAAAGAACACACATGCAATGAGTCTAGTGCTGGCTTTAGTAGAAGAACACACATGCAATGACTCTAGTGGGTCCACATGTGGTTTGTGAAAAGAACACACATGCAATGACACCGGTGGTTCCATCTGTCGTTTGTGGAAAAGAACACACATGCAATGACCACTGGTGGATCCATAATTGGTTTGTAGAAAGAACACACATGCAATGAACACTGGTGGATCCATAAGTGCTTTGTCAAAAAGAACACACATGCAATGACGACTGGTGGATCCATATGTTGTTTTTGAAAAGAACATACATGCAATGAACACTGGTGGTTCCATAAGTGGGTTGTGGAAAAGAACACACATGCAATGACTCTGGTTGGTCCATATGTGGTTTGTGGAAAGAACACACATGCTGTTTCCACTGGTTGATCCATAAGTGGTTTGTGGAAAGAACATACATGCAATGCCACTGGTTGATCCATGTGTGGTTTGTGGAAAGAACACACATGCAATGACTCTAGTGCTAGTTTTAGTATAAGAACACAAATGCAATGACTCTAATGGATCCATATGTGGTTTGTGAAAAAAACACACATACAATGACCACTTGTTGGTCCATGTGTGGTTTGTGGAAAGAACACACATGCAATGATAGTGGTGGATCCATGTGTGGTTTGTGAAAAGAACACAGATGCAATGACTCTTGTGCTGGTTTTAGTATAAGAACACACATGCAATGACTCTAGTGGGTCCACATGTGGTTTGTGAAAAGAACACACATGCAATGACTCTAGTGCTAGTTTTAGTATAAGAACACACATGCAATGACCAC
This sequence comes from Avena sativa, assembly GCA_916181665.1. Taxonomy (NCBI): domain Eukaryota; kingdom Viridiplantae; phylum Streptophyta; class Magnoliopsida; order Poales; family Poaceae; genus Avena; species Avena sativa. Next base: position 435,075,134 of record OV702289.1, read on the forward strand.
TGGTTGATCCATAAGTGGTTTGTGGAAAGAACACACATGCAATGAACACTAGTGGATCCGTGTGTGGTTTGTGGAAAGAACACATATGCAATGAACACTGGTGGATCCATGTGTGGTTTGTGGAAAGAACACATATGCAATGACCACTAGTTGATCCGTAAGTGGTTTGTGGAAAGAACACACATGGAATGACTCTAGTGCTAGTTTTAGTATAAGAACACACATGCAATGACTCTTGTGGGTCCACATGTAGTTTGTGAAAAGAACACACATGCAATGACCACTGGTTGATCCATAAGTGGTTTGTGGAAAGAACGCACATGCAATGACCACTGGTTGATCTATAAGTGGTTTGTGGAAAAGAACACACATGCAATGACTCTGGTTGGTCCATATGTGGTTTGTGGAAAGAACACACATGAAGTTACCACTGGTTGATCCATAAGTGGTTTGTGGAAAGAACACACATGCAATGCCACTGGTTGATCCATGTGTGGTTTGTGAAAAGAACACACATGCAATGCAAGGCATTGATCCATGTGTGGTTTGTGGAATGAACACACATGCAATGACTCTAATGGATCCATATGTGGTTTGTGAAAAGAACACACATGCAATGACCACTTGTTGCCATGTGTGGTTTGTGGAAAGAACACACATGCAATGACAGTGGTGGATCCATGTGTGGTTTGTGAAAAGAACACACATGCAATGAGTCTAGTGCTAGTTTTAGTATAAGAACACACATGAAATGACTCTAGTGGGTCCACATGTGGTTTGTGAAAAGAACACACATGCAATGACACCAGTAGTTACATCTGTCGTTTGTGGAAAAGAACACACATGCAATGACTCTAGTGGGTCCACATGTGGTTTGTGAAAAGAACACACATGCAATGACACCGGTGGTTCCATCTGTCGTTCGTGGAAAAGAACACACATGCATTAACCACTGGTGGATCCATAAGTGGTTTGTAGAAAGAACACATATGCAATGAACACTGGTGGATCCATAAGTGGTTTGTGGAAAAGAACACACATGCAATGACCACTGGTGGATCCATAAGTGGGTTGTGGAAAAGAACACACATGCAATGACTCTGGTTGGTCCATATGTGGTTTGTGGAAAGAACACACATGCAGTGACCACTGGTTGATCCATAAGTGGTTTGTGGAAAGAACACACATGCAATGCCACTGGTTGATCCATGTGTGGTTTGTGGAAAGAACACACATGCAATGACTCTAGTGGGTCCACAGGTGGTTTGTGAAAAGAACACACATGCAATGACTCTAGTGCTAGTTTTAGTATAAGAACACACATGTATGACTCTATTGGATCCATATGTGGTTTGTGAAAAGAACACACATACAATGACCACTTGTTGGTCCATGTGTGGTTTGTGGAAAGAACACACATGCAATGATAGTGGTGGATCCATGTGTGGTTTGTGAAAAGAACACACATGCAATGACTCTTGTGGTGGTTTTAGTATAAGAACACACATGTAATGCCTCTAGTGGGTCCACATGTGGTTTGTGAAAAGAACACACATGCAATGACTCTAGTGCTAGTTTTTGTATAAGAACACACATGCAATGACCACTGGTTGATCCATAAGTGGTTTGTGGAAAGAACACACATGCAATGAACACTGGTGGATCCATGCGTGGTTTGTGGAAAGAACACACATGCAATGACTCTAGTGCTAGTTTTAGTATAAGAACACACATGCAATGACTCTAGTGGTTCCACATGTAGTTTGTGAAAAGAACTCACATGCAATGACCACTGGTTGATCCATAAGTGGTTTGTGGAAAGAACACACATGCAATGACCACTGGTTGATCCATAAGTGGTTTCTGGAAAAGAACACAGATGCAATGACTCTGGTTGGTCCATATGTGGTTTGTGGAAAGAACACACATGCAGTAACCACTGGTTGATCCATGTGTGGTTTGTGAAAAGAACACACATGCAATGCCACTGGTGGATCCATATGTTGTTTGTGAAAAGAACACACATGCAATGAACACTGGTGGATCCATAAGTGGTTTGTGGAAAGAACACACATGCAATGACTCTGGTTCTAGTTTTAGTATAAGAAGACACATGCAATGAACACTGGTGGATCCATAAGTGGTTTGTGGAAAGAACACACATGCAATGACCACTGGTTGATCCATAAGTGGTTTGTGGAAAAGAACACGTATGCAATGACCACTGGTTGATACATAAGTGGTTTGTGGAAAGAACACACATGCAATGAACACTGGTGGATCCATGTGTGGTTTGTGAAAAGAACACACATGCAATGACTCTAGTGCTAGTTTTAGTATAAGAACACACATGCAATGACTCTAGTGGGTCCACATGTAGTTTGTGAAAAGAAAACACATGCAATGCCACTAGTTGATCCATAAGTGGTTTGTGGAAAGAACACACATGCAATGACCACTGGTTGATCCATAAGTGGGTTATGGAAAAGAACACACATGCAATGACTCTGGTTGGTCCATATGTGGTTTGTGGAAAGAACACACATGCAGTGACCACTGGTTGATACATAGGTGGTTTGTGGAAACAACACACATGCAATGCCACTGGTTGATCCATGTGTCGTTTGTGGAAAGAACGCACATGCAATGACTCTAGGGCTAGTTTTAGTATAAGAATACACATGCAATGACTCTAATGGAGCCATATGTGGTTTCTAAAAAGAACACACATACAATGACCACTTGTTGGTCCATGTGTGGTTAGTGGAAAGAACACACATCAATGACAATGGTGCATCCATGTGTGATTTGTGAAAAGAACACACATGCAATTACTCTAGTGCTGGTTTTAGTATAAGAACACACATGCAATGACTCTAGTGGGTCCACATGTGGTTTGTGAAAAGAACACACATGCAATGACTCTAGTGCTAGTTTTAGTATAAGAACACACATGCAATGACCACTGGTTGATCCATAAGTGGTTTTTGGAAAGAACACATATAGCACCCCGGTAAAACCACTACAAGAAAATCGCATGTTGTTTTATTTTTATGCATCATCACGACATCATGCATATTTTTCTTGCATTTTTCTTAGCACAAAAATTATTTTATTAAACTCTATATTTTTGTTTGCTAAATTATTCATACAGTTTCATATACATAAAGACATCCTCCATTCTCCAAATTTAAAATTAAACAAAATAATATTTCCGGTCGTTATAAGACCGCAAAAGAGTTTCCTTATTTTACTAATAATAAAATTAGGCAAAAAGTCGTCTAAAGTTTTAACCCAAAACTAGTCTCATCTAGTCTACTTTAGACTATATAAATACACCAATCCCCTTCCTTCCTCCAAACCATAGCCTTCGGATCAGCCCAAAATTCCCCACATCTTTATCTCCACCAAATCTCGCAGCAGCGCTGTAGCTTTGGCCGCCTTGCTCCTGCTCCATATGCACCCAAAGGTACTGCTCCTATTCTTTTTCGATTCTTTAAATTCCTTGTAAAATCCATACACATAGAGGCATGCAGGATTTTAATCGATGCTGCCATTTTTACTGGGATGCCGTGCCTCTTCCTTTGTTCCTTGAACTGTTGAAGCCAATCCAAACCTCTGTTATTCCTTGCAACCGAAGCCATAAGTCAGCAGCCTTGGGTTGGGTTGAAATCTTGCAACGATCTGCGCCGCCGCTTCCTATTTCGATTGGATCAGCTCCATCACTCCACCTTCAATCGATCCAACACCAGATCGCCACCAACCACATGCCAACTCCAGCAAGGCAAGCTTTTCCTGACGCCGGCCGCTGAATTTTCTCTCCACCGCCTGGGGCCTCAATCTGCTCCCTCGCGTGCCTGTAGCTACTCTGCTGCCGCGCATCACCCGCAATGCCCCAGCTTGTCCCTTTGCGCGAGCGAGAAGCCACGCCGGCCCAGCTCGCCTAGCAACAGCCGACCAGGTTGCATCGGGCTCCTCGCCGTCTTTTTCCTGTTGATATGTCATGTCCATCTGCGCCCTTGTTCCCTGCAGCAGCACCATAGCAGAGCATCAACACCCAGGTTCTCATGCGTTTTCTTTCTAGGCATTTTCCTATCGCCATCGCTTCAGCTATGTTGGTGGTGGACTCGCCTGTCAACTGTTTGGCCATTTTCCCACAAGAAAGTTGACCGTGATTTTGGCTATTTGTACTCCAACCATACCAAGACGGTATCAATCCGACTCATTCCGCTACTTTGACTATGATTTGAAGATCCATCTCTCCATCTTTCCAATCGTGAGATCCAACCCCTATACTTATTTTGTACAGATGTCATCTATCTATGCATATTAAATCATTCATGCTCTCATGCATATATGTGGTTTGGGGTTAAATAGTCGCTCACCAAATAATTAAATATGGAGACTATATGTGGGCTTTTCTAGTCTTATATTGGCTCCATTTAAATCTGTTTAGCGAACCGATGCCATGTTTTGCCATGTTAAGACAACATTTAAATTGCGGGGTAGCTATACAACATGAACCATCTAATTAATTATGGGACCCCGGTTCCGCTTAATATTGCCTAATTGCACCGCATCTTTGCCATGCCATGCATCATATCATAATCATGTCGGATCTTCTTCAGTAGTATTAAATAGTGTATCCGGTGTTTCTTTTAGTGCTTTGCTTCTTCATGGATTAGGCCATTGAGTTGATGTGAGCTTCGACAAGTTCTTCAGATATATCTTCGGCAGTGTTTCCCAGGCGAGCATCTCTCCCCCTTTTACCTATTTTGGATTTATAGTCTTTATTTCCTCCTGTTGATCTATTGCTATCCGTGTTGCGATGTTTTAGTTCAGTGCCCGATATATCCCGTGCAGACTCTATTTTGCCTTGGACACCTCCTATTACCTGTTGTTTGGTAGATAGCTGGCCTTACGAGTCGTAGTTGCTTACTCAGGTGCAATCTCGTGTTGTCAAGTACCACAGTTGTTGAAATGCTCGCAGATGTTTATGATGGAGATGATCATGTCTTTAAATACAACTATTAAAATTGTAGATATAACTAATGTAGAGGCATCGGTGGGCAATAGATGTTATTTGGTTCTTCCACGCTCACTTGTGTCCCATAGGACCCCGAGTACTTGATACCCGTTCCTTGATTTTTCGCACTATCCACATCCGGGAGGCCTTATGGACCCCCCTGAGCCAGAGCTTGATTCATTTCTGTTTCTTGGGGCCACAAAGTAGTTTGGGGCTTTATTACTATCTTGTACTTATGCCATGCTTTACCGCTTTATTTACGATTGTGCATGGAGCACCTGTACTGTTTAGGATTGTGGAATGTTTTCGCGGTATCGACAAGCCCAGTCACACTTTCGGGTTCCCAGTCGTTTACAGCCATTGACACAAACCCTGGGTCCGTTCCGGAGCCGGCCAACTTCGTTGCGGGTAGCTTAGTGGGGTGCCCCCCTGAAATATTTATGAATCCTTTGATCGCTTTGTCGTGAATGCCTTGTTGGGTTTTGAGTTGGTTTTTCCGAGGTTGATTGAGTGTGTGTTACTATTTGTGCACCCCTGCAGGGTAAAACTTTCTGAAATCCGTGTCCGCGGTTATGGACGACTTGGAGCACAGTATCTCGATCATAGACAAGCATAACTAAAGTAGTACTATAAATTTGACTTAATATATATGACTAGTAATCAGCTTCACTATAATGGAATGGATATTAAAAATGCCAACCACTGCTGGATCTGGGATGTTTGTTATATCTGCCTAATAAGTATTGCAACTCCAACGGAATGTGATAAAAGTGCCAACAACTGCTGGGTTTTGGGTTTCCTCAGGACAATTATATCTGACTAGTAAATGTTCCAACTACAACGGAATGTTAACTAAAACTGCCCACTACTTATGCTTCGGGATGACTCATGCTATCTATATCTGATTAGTAATTGCTGCAAGTATAATGGAATGAGTAAAATTGCCAACTGTGTGAGTTCCTTGGTCCGGCTTCCTCGTTTGGTCTCGAGGGGGAAATACCAGGATGGGTTTGTTTGGTGTTAGCTTCAGGTTGGATCCGAATAGGTCTTTCTTATCCCTCTGTGATAACCGCCAGTTGTATCGAGTCTCTATAGGTTGTTTAGTGCCGCTGCGCTGCCGCTTCAGCCCACCATACCTATGTAGGTGAGAGCCGCCGAACTCTAGCCTCGCCATGTACTGGCCTCAGTACTGACGCTCCTCTTTTTCCTTTGCCCTTTGTCGGCACCCCTTTTGTTTTAGCAGGTTTAAGATCGACGTCGTTAGCAGGGTTACCCTTCCGGCTTGGCCTGGGCAGGGTTATGGACGCCATTGGTTATTCTTCATGGCTCTTAGCCCCATTTGCATCTTGTCCGTAGTCGGACGCCCTATCGATTTCAAGGTGATTTGGATCTTTTTTTTGTATATCTGTATTCTTGACTCGTGGAGTCATGTTGTATATATATCTGTTCTGTGGGTCCCATCGAGGACTGTTGTGTAATGTTATTACTTCGTTTTCCACCTGCACGAAAGTGCCTGGTGGGCGTCCTTGAATCGTTTCTATGCGGGTTTGGCGGAAAGAGCTAAAACTTGCATAGGGCCGATTCGAGGGTGTTACAACACACATGCAATGAACACTGGTGGATCCATGTGTGGTTTGTGGAAAGAACACACATGCAATGACTCTAGTGCTAGTTTTAGTATAAGAACACACATGCAATGACTCTAGTGGGTCCACATGTAGTTTGTGAAAAGAACATACATGCAATGACCACTAGTTGATCCATAAGTGGTTTGTGGAAATAACACACATGGAATGAACACTGGTGGATCCATGTGTGGTTTGTGAAAAGAACACACATGCAATGACTCTAGTGCTAGTTTTAGTATAAGAACACACATGCAATGACTCTAGTGGGTCCACATGTAGTTTGTGAAAAGAACACACATGCAATGACCATTGGTTGATCCATAAGTGGTTTGTGGAAAGAACACACATGCAATAACCACTGGTAGATCCATAAGTGGGTTGTGGAAAAGAACACACATGCAATGACTCTGGTTGGTCCATATGTGGTTTGTGGAAAGAACACACATGCAGTGACCACTAGTTGATCCATAAGTGGTTTGTTGAAAGAACACACATGCAATGCCACTGGTTGATCCATGTGGGGTTTGTGGAAAGAACACACATGCAATGTCTCTAGTGCTAGTTTTAGTATAAGAACACACATGCAATGACTCTAATGGATCCATATGTGGTTCGTGAAAAGAACACACATACAATGACCACTTATTGATCCATGTGTGGTTTGTGGAAAGAACACACATGTAATGATAGTGGTGGATCCATGTGTGGCTTGTGAAAAGAACACACATGCAATGAATCTAGTGCTGGTTTTAGTATAAGAACACACATGCAATGACTCTAGTGGGTCCAGAGGTGGTTTGTGAAAAGAACACACATGCAATGACTATAGTGCTAGTTTTAGTATAAGAACACACATGCAATGACCACTGGTTGATCCATAAGTGGTTTGTGGAAAGAACACACATGCAACGAACACATATGCAATGACTCTAGTGCTAGTTTTAGTATAAGAACACACATGCGATGACTCTAGTGGGTCCACATGTAGTTTGTGAAAAGAACACACATGCAATGAACACTGGTTGATCCATAAGTGGTTTGTGGAAAGAACACCCATGCAATGACCACTGGTTGATCCATAAGTAGTTTCTGGAAAAGAACACCCATGCAATGACTCTGGTTGGTCCATATGTGGTTTGTGGAAAGAACACACATGGAGTGACCACTGGTTGATCCATGTGTGGTTTGTGAAAAGAACACACATGCAATGCCACTGGTGGATCCATATGTTGTTTGTGAAAAGAACACACATGCAATGAACACTGGTGGATCCATAAGTGGTTTGTGGAAAGAACACACATGCAATGACTCTGGTTCTAGTTTTAGTATAAGAACACACATGCAATGAACACTGGTGGATCTATAAGTGGTTTGTGGAAAGAACACACATGCAATGACCACTGGTTGATCCATAAGTGGTTTGTTGAAAAGAACACACATGCAATGACACTGGTTGATCCATATGTGGTTTGTGGAAAGAACACACATGCAATGGACACTAGTGGATCCATGTGTGGTTTGTGAAAAGAACACACATGCAATGAATCTAGTGGTTCCACATGTAGTTTGTGAAAAGAAAACACATGCAATGCCACTAGTTGATCCATTAGTAGTTTGTGGAAAGAACACACATGCAATGACCACTGGTTGATCCATAAGTGGGTTGTGGAAAAGAACACACATGCAATGACTCTGGTTGGTCCGTATGTGGTTTGTGGAAAGAACACACATGCAGTGACCACTGCTTGATCCATAAGTGGTTTGTGGAAACAACACACATGCAATGCCACTGGTTGATCCATGTGTGGTTTGTGGAAAAAACGCACATGCAATGACTCTAGTGCTAGTTTTAGTATAAGAACACACATGCAATGACTCTAATGGATCCATATGTGGTTTGTCAAAACAACACACATACAATGACCACTTATTGATCCATGTGTGGTTTGTGGAAAGAACACACATGTAATGATAGTGGTGGATCCATGTGTGGTTTGTGAAAAGAACACACATGCAATGAATCTAGTGCTGGTTTTAGTATAAGAACACACATGCAATGACTCTAGTGGGTCCACGGGTGGTTTGTGAAAAGAACACACATGCAATGACTATAGTGCTAGTTTTAGTATAAGAACACACATGCAATGACCACTGGTTGATCCATAAGTGGTTTGTGGAAAGAACACACATGCAACGAACACTGGTGGATCCATGTGTGGTTTGTGGAAAGAACACACATGCAATGACTCTAGTGCTAGTTGTAGTATAAGAACACACATGCAATGACTCTAGTGGGTCCACATGTAGTTTGTTAAAAGAACACACATGCAATGACCACTGGTTGATCCATAAGTAGTTTGTGGAAAGAACACACATGCAATGACCACTGGTTGATCTATAAGTGGTTTGTGGAAAAGAACACACATGCAATGACTCTGGTTGGTCCATATGTGGTTTGTGGAAAGAACACACATGAAGTTACCATTGGTTGATCCATGTGTGGTTTGTGAAAAGAACACACATGCAATGCCACTGGTTGATCCATGTGTGGTTTGTGGAAAGAACACACATGCAATGACTCTAGTGCTAGTTTTAGTATAAGAACACACGTGCAATGACTCTAATGGATCCATATGTGGTTTGTGACAAGAACACACATGCAATGACCACTTCTTGCCATGTGTGGTTTGTGGAAATAACACACATGCAATGACAGTGGTGGATCCATGTGTGGTTTGTGAAAAGAACACACATGCAATGAGTCTAGTGCTGGTTTTAGTATAAGAACACACATGCAATGACTCTAGTGGGTCCACATGTGGTTTGTGAAAAGAACACACATGCAATGACACCGGTGGTTCCATCAGTGGTTTGTGGAAAAGAACACACATGCAATGACCACTGGTGGATCCATAAGTGGGTTGTGGAAAAGGACACACATGCAATGACTCTGGTTGGTCCACATGTGGTTTGTGGAAAGAACACACATGAAGTGACCACTGGTTGATCCATAAGTGGTTTGTGGAAAGAACACACATGCAATGCCACTGGTTGATCCATGTGTGGTTTGTGGAAAGAACACACATGCAATGACTCTAGTGCTAGTTTTAGTATAAGAATACACATGCAATGACTCTAATGGATCCATATGTGGTTTGTGAAAAGAACACACATACAATGACCACTTGTTGGTCCATGTGTGGTTTGTGGAAAGAACACACATGCAATGATAGTGGTGGATCCATGTGTGGTTTGTGAAAAGAACACACATGCAATGACTCTTGTGTTGGTTTTAGTATAAGAACACACATGCAATGACTCTAGTGGGTCCACATGTGGTTTGTGAAAAGAACACACATGCAATGACTCTAGTGCTAGTTTTAGAATAAGAACACACATGAAATGACCATTGGTTGATCCATAAGTGGTTTGTGGAAAGAACACACATGCAATGAACACTAGTGGATCCATGTGTGGATTGTGGAAAGAACACATATGCAATGAACACTGGTGGATCCATGTGTGGTTTGTGGAAAGAACACATATGCAATGACCACTGGTTGATCCATAAGTGGTTTGTGGAAAGAACACACATGCAATGAACACTGGTGGATTCATGTGTGGTTTGTGGAAAGAACACATATGCAATGACTCTGGTGCTAGTTTTAGTATAAGAACACACATGCGATGACTCTAGTGGGTCCACATGTAGTTTGTGAAAAGAACACACATGCAATGACCACTGGTTGATCCATAAGTGGTTTGTGGAAAGAACACCCATGCAATGACCACTGGTTGATCCATAAGTGGTTTCTGGAAAAGAACACACATGCAATGACTCTGGTTGGTCCATATGTGGTCTGTGGAAAGAACACACATGGAGTGACCACTGGTAGATCCATGTGTGGTTTGTGAAAAGAACACACATGCAATGCCACTGGTGGATCCATATGTTGTTTGTGAAAAGAACACACATGCAATGAACACTGGTGGATCCATAAGTGGTTTGTGGAAAGAACACACAAGCAATGACTCTGGTTCTAGTTTTAGTATAAGAACACACATGCAATGAACACTGGTGGATCTATAAGTGGTTTGTGGAAAGAACACACATGCAATGACCACTGGTTGATCCATAAGTGGTTTGTGGAAAAGAACACGCATGCAATGACACTGGTTGATCCATATGTGGTTTGTGGAAAGAACACACATGCAATGGACACTGGTGGATCCATGTGTGGTTTGTGAAAAGAACACACATGCAATGACTCTAGTGCTAGTTTTAGTATAAGAACACACATGCAATGACTCTAGTGGTTCCACATGTAGTTTGTGAAAAGAAAACACATGCAATGCCACTAGTTGATCCATTAGTAGTTTGTGGAAAGAACACACATGCAATGACCACTGGTTGATCCATAAGTGGGTTGTGGAAAAGAACACACATGCAATGACTCTGGTTGGTCCGTATGTGGTTTGTGGAAAGAACACACATGCAGTGACCACTGGTTGATCCATAAGTGGTTTGTGGAAACAACACACATGCAATGCCACTGGTTGATCCATGTGTGGTTTGTGGAAAGAACGCACATGCAATGACTCTAGTGCTAGTTTTAGTATAAGAACACACATGCAATGACTCTAATGGATCCATATGTGGTTTGTAAAAAGAACACACATACAATGACCACTTGTTGGTCCATGTGTGGTTATTGGAAAGAACACACATGCATGATAGTGGTTGATCCATGTGTGGTTTGTGAAAAGAACACACATGCAATGACTCTAGTGCTAGTTTTAGTATAAGAACACACATGCAATGACTCTAGTGGGTCCACATGTGGTTTGTGAAAAGAACACACATGCAATGACTCTAGTGCTAGTTTTAGTATAAGAACACACATGCAATGACCACTGGTTGATCCATAAGTGGTTTGTGGAAAGAACACACATGCAATGAACACTGGTGGATCCATGTGTGGTTTGTGGAAAGAAAACACATGCAATGACTCTAGTGCTAGTTTTAGTATAAGAACACACATGCAATGACTCTAGTGGGTCCACATGTAGTTTGTGAGAAGAACACACATGCAATGACGATTGGTTGATCCATAAGTTGTTTGTGCAAAGAACGCACCTGCAATGAACACTGGTGGATACATGTGTGGTTTGTGAAAAGAACACATATGCAATGACTCTAGTGCTAGTTTTAGTATAAGAACACACATGCAATGACTATATTGGGTCCACATGTAGTTTCTGAAAAGAACACACATGCAATGACCACTGGTTGATCCATAATTGGTTTATGGAAAGAACACACATGCAATGACCACTAGTTGATCCATAAGTGGGTTGTGGAAAAGAACACACATGAAATGACTCTGGTTGGTCCATATGTGGTTTGTGGAAAGAACACACATGAAGTTACAACTGGTTGATCCATGTGTGGTTTGTGAAAAGAACACACATGCAATGCCACCGGTTGATCCATGTGTGGTTCGTGGAAAGAACACACATTCAATGACTCTAGTGCTAGTTTTAGTATGAGAACACACATGCAATGACTCTAATGGATCCATATGTGGTTTGTGAAAAGAAAACACATGCAATGACCACTTGTTGCCATGTGTGGTTTGTGGAAAGAACACACATGCAATGACAGTGGTGGATCCATATGTGGTTTGTGAAAAGAACACACATGCAATGAGTCTAGTGCTGGTTTTAGTATAAGAACACACATGCAATGACTCTAGTGGGTCCACATGTGGTTTGTGAAAATAACACACATGCAATGACACCGGTGGTTCGATCGGTGGTTTGTGGAAACGAACACATATGCAATGACCACTGGTGGACCCATAAGTGGTTTGTGGAAAGAACACACATGCAATGACCACTGGTGGATCCATATGTTGTTTTTGAAAAGAACACACATGCAATGAACACTGGTGGATCCATAAGTGGTTTGTGGAAAGAACACACATGCAATGACCACTGGTGGATCCATAAGTGGGTTGTGGAAAAGAACACACATGCAATGACTCTGGTTGGTCCATATGTGGTTTGTGGAAAGAACACACATGCAGTGACCACTGGTTGATCCATAAGTGGTTTGTGGAAAGAACACACATGCAATGAACAGTGGTGGATCCATGTGTGGTTTGTGGAAAGAACACACATGGAATGACTCTAGTGCTAGTTTTAGTATAAGAACACACATGCAATGACTCTTGTGGGTCCACATGTAGTTTGTGAAAAGAACACACATGCAATGACCACTGGTTGATCCATAAGTGGTTTGTGGAAAGAACACACATGCAGTGACCACTGGTTGATCCATAAGTGGTTTGTGGAAAGAACACACATGCAGTGGCACTGGTTGATCCATGTGTGGTTTGTGGAAAGAACACGCATGCAATAACCACTAGTTGATCCATAAGTGGTTTGTGGAAAGAACACACATGCAATGAACACTGGTGGATCCATGTGTGGTTTGTGAAAAGAACACACATGCAATGACTCTAGTGCTAGTTTTAGTATAAGAACACACATGCAATGACTCTAGTGGGTCCACATGTAGTTTGTGAAAAGAACACACATGCAATGACCACTGGTTGATCCATAAGTGGTTTGTGGAAAGAACACACATGCAATGACCACTGGTTGATCTATAAGTGGTTTGTGTAAAAGAACACACATGCAATGACTCTGGTTGGTCCATATGTGGTTTGTGGAAAGAACACACATGAAGTTACCACTCGTTGATCCATGTGTGGTTTGTGAAAAGAACACACATGCAATGCCACTGGTTGATCCATGTGTGGTTTGTGGAAAGAACACACATGCAATGATTCTAGTGCTAGTTTTAGTATAAGAACACACATGCAATGACTAATGGATCCATACGTGGTTTGTGAAAAGAACACGCATGCAATGACCACTTGTTGCCATGTGTGGTTTGTGGAAAGAACACACATGCAATGACCACTGGTTGATCCATAAGTGGGTTGTGGAAAAGAACACACATGCAATGACTCTGGTTGGTCCAGATGTAGTTTGTGGAAAGAACACACATGCAGTGACCACTGGTTGATCCATAAGTGGTTTGTGGAAAGAACACACATGCAATGCCACTGGTTGATCCATGTGTGGTTTGTGGAAAGAACACACATGCAATGGCTCTAGTGCTAGTTTTAGTATAAGAACACACATGCAATGACTCTAATGGATCCATATGTGGTTTGTGAAAAGAACACACATACAATGACCACTTGTTGATCCATGTGTGGTTTGTGGAAAGAACACACATGCAATGACAGTGGTGGATCCATGTGTGGTTTGTGAAAACAACACACATGCAATGACTCTAGTGCTGGTTTTAGTATAAGACCACACATGCAATGACTCTAGTGGGTCCACAGGTGGTTTGTGAAAAGAACACACATGCAATGACTATAGTGCTAGTTTTAGTATAAGAACAGACATGCAATAACACGCATGCAATAACCACTAGTTGATCCATAAGTGGTTTGTGGAAAGAACACACATGCAATGAACACTGGTGGATCCATGTGTGGTTTGTGAAAAGAACACACATGCAATGACTCTAGTGCTAGTTTTAGTATAAGAACACACATGTAATGACTCTAATGGATCCATATGTTGTTTGTGAAATGAACACACATACAATGACCACTTGTTGATCCATGTGTTGTTTGTGGAAAGAACACACATGCAATGACAGTGGTGGATCCATGTGTGATTTGTGAAAAGAACACACATGCAATGACTCTAGTGCTGGTTTTAGTATAAGAACATACATGCAATGACTCTAGTGGGTCCACAGGTGGTTTGTGAAAAGAACAGACATGCAATGACTCTAGTGATAGTTTTAGTATAAGAACACACATGCAATGACCACTGGTTGATCCATAAGTGGTTTGTGGAAAGAACACACATGCAATGAACACTGGAGGATCCATGTGTGGTTTGTGGAAAGAACACACATGCAATGACTCTAGTGCTAGTTTTAGTATAAGAACACACATGCAATGACTCTAGTGGGTCCACCTGTAGTTTGTGAAAATAACACACATGCAATGACCACTGGTTTATCCATAAGTGGTTTGTGGAAAGAACACACATGCAATGATTCTAGTGCTAGTTTTAGTATAAGAACACACATGCAATGACTCTAATGGATCCATACGTGGTTTGTGAAAAGAACACACATGCAATGACCACTTGTTGCCATCTGTGGTTTGTGGAAAGAACACACATGCAATGACTCTGGTTGGTCCATATGTGGTTTGTGGAAAGAACACACATGCAGTGACCACTGGTTGATCCATAAGTGGTTTGTGGAAAGAACACACATGCAATGCCACTGGTTGATCCATGTGTGGTTTGTGGAAAGAACACACATGTAATGACTCTAATGGATCCATATGTTGTTTGTGAAACGAACACACATACAATGACCACTTGTTGATCCATGTGTTGTTTGTGGAAAGAACACACATGCAATGACAGTGGTGGATCCATGTGTGATTTGTGAAAAGAACACACATGCAATGACTCTAGTGCTGGTTTTAGTATAAGAACATACATGCAATGACTAGTGGGTCCACAGGTGGTTTGTGAAAAGAACACACATGCAATGACTCTAGTGATAGTTTTAGTATAAGAACACACATGCAATGACCACTGGTTGATCCATAAGTGGTTTGTGGAAAGAACACACATGCAATGAACACTGGAGGATCCATGTGTGGTTTGTGGAAAGAACACACATGCAATGACTCTAGTGCTAGTTTTAGTATAAGAACACACATGCAATGACCACTGGTTGATCCATAAGTGGTTTGTGGAAAGAACACACATGCAATGAACACTGGTGGATCCATGTGTGGTTTGTGGAAAGAACACATATGCAATGTCTCTAGTGCTAGTTTTAGTATAATAACACACATGCAATGACTCTAGTGGGTCCACACGTAGTTTGTCAAAAGAACACACATGCAATGACCACTGGTTGATCCATAAGTGGTTTGTGGAAAGAACACACATGCAATGAACACTGGTGGATCCATGTGTGGTTTGTGAAAAGAACACACATGCAATGACTCTAGTGCTAGTTTTAGTATAAGAACACACATGCAATGACTCTAGTGGGTCCACATGTAGTTTGTGAAAAGAACACACATGCAATGACCACTAGTTGATCCATAAGTGGATTGTGGAAAGAACACACATGCAATGACCACTAGTTGATCCATAAGTGGGTTGTGGAAAAGAACACAGATGCAATGACTCTGGTTGGTCCATATGTAGTTTGTGGAAAGAACACACATGCAGTGACCACTGGTTGATCCATAAGTGGTTTGTGGAAAGAACACACATGCAATGCCACCGGTTGATCCATGTGTGATTTGTGGAAAGAACACACATGCAATGGCTCTAGTGCTAGTTTTAGTATAAGAACACACATGCAATGACTAATGGATCCATATGTGGTTTGTGAAAAGAACACACATACAATGACCACTTGTTGATCCATGTGTGGTTTGTGGAAAGAACACACATGCAATGATAGTGGTGGATCCATGTGTGGTTTGTGAAAAGAACAAACATGCAATGACTCTAGTGCTGGTTTTAGTATAAGAACACACATGCAATGACTCTTGTGGGTCCACAGGTGGTTTGTGAAAAGAACACACATGCAATGACTCTACTGCTAGTTTTAGTATAAGAACACACATGCAATGACCACTGGTTGATCCATAAGTGGTTTGTGGAAAGAACACACATGCAATGAACACTGGTGGATCCATGTGTGGTTTGTGGAAAGAACACACATGCAATGACTCTAGTGCTAGTTTTATTATAAGAACACACATGCAATGACTCTAGTGGGTCCACATGTAGTTTGTGAAAAGAACACACATGCAATGACCACTGGTTGATCCATAAGTGGTTTGTGGAAAGAACACACATGCAATGACCACTGGTTGATCTATAAGTGGTTTGTGGAAAAGAACACACATGCATTGACTCTCATTGGTCCATATGTGATTTGTGGAAAGAACACACATGAAGTTACCACTGGTTGATCCATGTGTGGTTTGTGAAAAGAACACACATGCAATGCCACTGGTTGATCCATGTGTGGTTTGTGGAAAGAACACACATGCAATGATTCTAGTGCTAGTTTTAGTATAAGAACACACATGCAATGACTCTAATGGATCCATCCGTGGTTTGTGAAAAGAACACGCATGCAATGACCACTTGTTGCCATGTGTGGTTTGTGGAAAGAACACACATGCAATGACCACTAGTTGATCCATAAGTGGTTTGTGGAAAAGAACACGCATGCAATAACCACTAGTTGATCCATAAGTGGTTTGTGGATAGAACACACATGCAATGAACACTGGTGGATCCATCTGTGGTTTGTGAAAAGAACACACATGCAATGACTCTAGTGCTAGTTTTAGTATAAGAACACACATGCAATGACTCTAGTGGGTCCACATGTAGTTTGTGAAAAGAACACACATGCAATGATCACTGGTTGATCCATAAGTGGTTTGTGGAAAGAACACACATGCAATGACCACTGGTTGATCTATAAGTGGTTTGTGGAAAAGAACACACATGCAATGACTCTGGTTGGTCCATATGTGGTTTGTGGAAAGAACACACATGAAGTTACCACTAGTTGATCCATGTGTGGTTTGTGAAAAGAACACACATGCAATGCCACTGGTTGATCCATGTGTGGTTTGTGGAAAGAACACACATGCAATGATTCTAGTTCTAGTTTTAGTATAAGAACACACATGGAATGACTAATGGATCCATACGTGGTTTGTGAAAAGAACACGCATGCAATGACCACTTGTTGCCATGTGTGGTTTTTGGAAAGAACACACATGCAATGACCACTGGTTGATCCATAAGTGGTTTGTGGAAAAGAACACGCATGCAATGACCACTAGTTGATCCATAAGTGGTTTGTTTAAAGAACACACATGCAATGAACACTGGTGGATCCATGTGTGGTTTGTGAAAAGAACACACATGCAATGACTCTAGTGCTAGTTTTAGTATAAGAACACACATGCAATGACTCTAGTGGGTCCACATGTAGTTTGTGAAAAGAAAACACATGCAATGCCACTAGTTGATCCATAAGTGGTTTGTGGAAAGAACACACATGAAATGACCACTGGTTGATCCATAAGTGGGTTGTGGAAAAGAACACACATGCAATGACTCTGGTTGGTCCATATGTGGTTTGTGGAAAGAACACACATGCAGTGATCACTGGTTGATCCATAAGTCGTTTGTGGAAACAACACACATGCAATGCCACTGGTTGATCCATGTGTTGTTTGTGGAAAGAACGCACATGCAATGACTCTAGTGCTAGTTTTAGTATAAGAACACACATGCAATGACTCTAATGGATCCATATGTGGTTTGTAAAAAGAACACACATACAATGACCACTTGTTGGTCGATGTGTGGTTAGTGGAAAGAACACACATGCAATGACAGTGGTGGATCCATGTGTGGTTTGTGAAAGGAACACACATGGAATGACTCTAGTGCTGGTTTTAGTATAAGAACACACATGCAATGACTCTAGTGGATCAACATGTGGTTTGTGAAAAGAACACACATACAATGACTCTAGTGCTAGTTTTAGTATAAGAACACACATGCAATGACCACTGGTTGATCCATAAGTGGTTTGTGGAAAGAACACACATGCAATGAACACTGGTGGATCCATGTGTGGTTTGTGGAAAGAACACACATGCAATGTCTCTAGTGCTAGTTTTAGTATAATAACACACATGCAATGACTCTAGTGGGTCCACATGTAGTTTGTGAAAAGAACACACATGCAATGACCACTGGTTGATCCATAAGTGGTTTGTGGAAAGGACATACATGCAATGAACACTGGTGGATCCATGTGTGGTTTGTGAAAAGAACACACATGCAATGACTCTAGTGGGTCCACATGTAGTTTGTGAAAAGAACACACATGCAATGACCACTAGTTGATCCATAAGTGGATTGTGGAAACAACACACATGCAATGACCACTAGTTGATCCATAAGTGGGTTGTGGAAAAGAACACACATGCAATGACTCTGGTTGGTCCATATGTAGTTTGTGGAAAGAACACACATGCAGTGACCACTGGTTGATCCATAAGTGGTTTGTGGAAAGAACACACATGCAATGCCACTGGTTGATCCATGTGTGGTTTGTGGAAAGAACACACATGCAATGGCTCTAGTGCTAGTTTTAGTATAAGAAAACACATGCAATGACTCTAATGGATCCATATGTGGTTTGTGAAAAGAACACACATACAATGACCACTTGTTGATCCATGTGTGGTTTGTGGAAAGAACACACATGCAATGACAGTGGTGGATCCATGTGTGGTTTGTGAAAAGAACACACATGCAATGACTCTAGTGCTGGTTTTAGTGTAAGACCACACATGCAATGAATCTAGTGGGTCCACAGGTGGTTTGTGAAAAGAACACACATGCAATGACTATAGTGCTAGTTTTATAAGAACAGACATGCAATGACCACTGGTTGATCCATAAGTGGTTTGTGGAAAGAACACACATGCAATGAACACTGGTGGATCCATGTGTGGTTTGTGGAAAGAACACACATGCAATGACTCTAGTGCTAGTTTTAGTATAAGAACACACATGCAATGACTCTAGTGGGTCCACATGTAGTTTGTGAAAAGAACACACATGCAATGACCACTGGTTGATCCATAAGTGGTTTGTGGAAAGAACACACATGCAATGACCACTGGTTGATCTATAAGTGGTTTGTGGAAAAGAACACACATGCAATGACTCTGGTTGGTCCATATGTGGTTTGTGGAAAGAACACACATGAAGTTACCACTGGTTTATCCATGTGTGGTTTGTGAAAAGAACACACATGCAATGCCACTGGTTGATCCATGTGTGGTTTGTGGAAAGAACACACATGCAATGATTCTAGTGCTAGTTTTAGTATAAGAACACACATGCAATGACTAATGGATCCATACGTGGTTTGTGAAAAGAACACGCATGCAATGACCACTTGTTGCCATGTGTGGTTTTTGGAAAGAACACACATGCAATGACCACTGGTTGATCCATAAGTGGTTTGTGGAAAAGAACACGCATGCAATGACCACTAGTTGATCCATAAGAGGTTTGTTTAAAGAACACACATGCAATGAACACTGGTGGATCCATGTGTGGTTTGTGAAAAGAACACACATGCAATGAATCTAGTGCTAGTTTTAGTATAAGAACACACATGCACTGACTCTAGTGGGTCCACATGTAGTTTGTGAAAAGAAAAACACATGCAATGCCACTAGTTGATCCATAAGTGGTTTGTGGAAAGAACACACATGAAATGACCACTGGTTGATCCATAAGTGGGTTGTGGAAAAGAACACACATGCAATGACTCTGGTTGGTCCATATGTGGTTTGTGGAAAGAACACACATGAAGTGATCACTGGTTGATCCATAAGTCGTTTGTGGAAACAACACACATGCAATGCCACTGGTTGATCCATGTGTTGTTTGTGGAAAGAACGCACATGCAATGACTCTAGTGCTAGTTTTAGTATAAGAACACACATCCAATGACTCTAATGGATCCATATGTGGTTTGTAAAAAGAACACACATACAATGACCACTTGTTGGTCGATGTGTGGTTAGTGGAAAGAACACACATGCAATGACAGTGGTGGATCCATGTGTGGTTTGTGAAAAGAACACACATGGAATGACTCTAGTGCTGGTTTTAGTATAAGAACACACATGCAATGACTCTAGTGGATCAACATGTGGTTTGTGAAAAGAACACACATACAATGACTCTAGTGCTAGTTTTAGTATAAGAACACACATGCAATGACCACTGGTTGATCCATAAGTGGTTTGTGGAAAGAACACACATGCAATGAACACTGGTGGATCCATGTGTGGTTTGTGGAAAGAACACACATGCAATGTCTCTAGTGCTAGTTTTAGTATAATAACACACATGCAATGACTCTAGTGGGTCCACATGTAGTTTCTGAAAAGAACACACATGCAATGACCACTGGTTGATCCATAAGTGGTTTGTGGAAAGGACATACATGCAATGAACACTGGTGGATCCATGTGTGGTTTGTGAAAAGAACACACATGCAATGACTCTAGTCGGTCCACATGTAGTTGTGAAAAGAACACACATGCAATGACCACTAGTTGATCCATAAGTGGATTGTGGAAACAACACACATGCAATGACCACTAGTTGATCCTTAAGTGGGTTGTGGAAAAGAACACACATGCAATGACTCTGGTTGGTCCATATGTAGTTTGTGGAAAGAACACACATGCAGTGACCACTGGTTGATCCATAAGTGGTTTGTGGAAAGAACACACATGCAATGCCACTGGTTGATCCATGTGTGGTTTGTGGAAAGAACACACATGCAATGGCTCTAGTGCTAGTTTTAGTATAAGAACACACATGCAATGACTCTAATGGATCCATATGTGGTTTGTGAAAAGAACACACATACAATGACCACTTGTTGATCCATGTGTGGTTTGTGGAAAGAACACACATGCAATGACAGTGGTGGATCCATGTGTGGTTTGTGAAAAGAACACACATGCAATGACTCTAGTGCTGGTTTTAGTATAAGACCACACATGCAATGACTCTAGTGGGTCCACAGGTGGTTTGTGAAAAGAACACACATGCAATGTCTATAGTGCTAGTTTTATAAGAACAGACATGCAATGACCACTGGTTGATCCATAAGTGGTTTGTGGAAAGAACACACATGCAATGAACACTGGTGGATCCATGTGTGGTTTGTGGAAAGAACACACATGCAATGACTCTAGTGCTAGTTTTAGTATAAGAACACACATGCAATGACTCTAGTGGGTCCACATGTAGTTTGTGAAAAGAACACACATGCAATGACCACTGGTTGATCCATAAGTGGTTTGTGGAAAGAACACACATGCAATGACCACTGGTTGATCTATAAGTGGTTTGTGGAAAAGAACACACATGCAATGACTCTGGTTGGTCCATATGTGGTTTGTGGAAAGAACACACATGAAGTTACCACTGGTTGATCCATGTGTGGTTTGTGAAAAGAACACACATGCAATGCCACTGGTTGATCCATGTGTGGTTTGTGGAAAGAACACACATGCAATGATTCTAGTGCTAGTTTTAGTATAAGAACACACATGCAATGACTCTAATGGATCCATACGTGGTTTGTGAAAAGAACACACATGCAATGACCACTTGTTGCCATGTGTGGTTTGTGGAAAGAACACACATGCAATGACTCTGGTTGGTCCATATGTGGTTTGTGGAAAGAACACACATGCAGTGACCGCTGGTTGATCCATAAGTGGTTTGTGGAAAGAACACACATGTAGTGGCACTGGTTGATCCATGTGTGGTTTGTGGAAAGAACACACATGCAATGGCTCTAGTGCTAGTTTTAGTAAAAGAACACACATGTAATGACTCTAATGGATCCATATGTTGTTTGTGAAACGAACACACATACAACGACCACTTGTTGATCCATGTGTTGTTTGTGGAAAGAACACACATGCAATGACAGTGGTGGATCCATGTGTGATTTGTGAAAAGAACACACATGCAATGACTCTAGTGCTGGTTTTAGTATAAGAACATACATGCAATGACTCTAGTGGGTCCACAGGTGGTTTGTGAAAAGAACACACATGCAATGACTCTAGTGATAGTTTTAGTATAAGAACACACATGCAATGACCACTGGTTGATCCATAAGTGGTTTGTGGAAAGAACACACATGCAATGAACACTGGAGGATCCATGTGTGGTTTGTGGAAAGAACACACATGTAATGACTCTAGTGCTAGTTTTAGTATAAGAACACACATGCAATGACTCTAGTGGGTCCACCTGTAGTTTGTGAAAATAACACACATGCAATGACCACTGGTTGATCCATAAGTGGTTTGTGGAAAGAACACACATGCAATGAACACTGGTGGATCCATGTGTGGTTTGTGATAAGAACACACATGCAATGACTCTAGTGCTAGTTTTAGTATAAGAACACACATGCAATGACTCTAGTGGGTCCACATGTAGTTTGTGAAAAGAATACACATGCAATGACCATTGGTTGATCCATAAGTGGTTTGTGGAAAGAACACACATGCAATGACCACTGGTTGATCCATAAGTGGTTTGTGGAAAAGAACACACATGCAATGACTCTGGTTGGTCCATATGTGGTTTGTGGAAAGAACACACATGCAGTGACCACTGGTTGATCCATGTGTGGTTTGTGAAAAGAACACACTTGCGATGCCACTTGTGGATCCATATGTTGTTTGTGATAAGAACACACATGCAATGACTCTAGTGCTAGTTTTAGTATAAGAACACACATGCAATGACTCTAGTGGGTCCACATGTAGTTTCTGAAAAGAACACACATGCAATGACCACTGGTTGATCCATAAGTGGTTTGTGGAAAGAACACACATCAATGAACACTGGAGGATCCATGTGTGGTTTGTGGAAAGAACACACATGCAATGAACACTGGAGGATCCATGTGTGGTTTGTGGAAAGAACACACATGCAATGACTCTAGTGCTAGTTTTAGTATAAGAACACACATGCAATGACTCTAGTGGGTCCACCTGTAGTTTGTGAAAATAACACACATGCAATGACCACTGGTTGATCCATAAGTGGTTTGTGGAAAGAACACACATGCAATGAACACTGGTGGATCCATGTGTGGTTTGTGATAAGAACACACATGCAATGACTCTAGTGCTAGTTTTAGTATAAGAACACACATGCAATGACTCTAGTGGGTCCACATGTAGTTTCTGAAAAGAACACACATGCAATGACCACTGGTTGATCCATAAGTGGTTTGTGGAAAGAACACACATACAATGAACACTGGAGGATCCATGTGTGGTTTGTGGAAAGAACACACATGCAATGACTCTAGTGCTAGTTTTAGTATAAGAACACACATGCAATGACTCTAGTGGGTCCACCTGTAGTTTGTGAAAATAACACACATGCAATGACCACTGGTTGATCCATAAGTGGTTTGTGGAAAGAACACACATGCAATGAACACTGGTGGATCCATGTGTGGTTTGTGATAAGAAAACACATGCAATGACTCTAGTGCTAGTTTTAGTATAAGAACACACATGCAATGACTCTAGTGGGTCCACATGTAGTTTCTGAAAAGAACACACATGCAATGACCACTGGTTGATCCATAAGTGGTTTGTGGAAAGAACACACATGCAATGACCACTGGTTGATCCATAAGTGGGTTGTGGAAAAGAACACACATTGAATGACTCTGGTTGGTCCATATGTGGTTTGTGGAAAGAACACACATGCAGTTACCGCTGGTTGATCCATAAGTGGTTTGTGGAAAGAACACACATGCAATGCCACTGGTTGATCCATGTGTGGTTTGTGGAAAGAACACACATGCAATGACTCTAGTGCTAGTTTTAGTATAAGAACACACATGCAATGACTCTAATGGATCCATATGTGGTTTGTGAAAAGAACACGCATACAATGACCACTTGTTGATCCATGTGTTTTTTGTGGAAAGAACACACATGCAATGACTCTGGTTGGTCCATATGTGGTTTGTGGAAAGAACACACATGCAGTGACCACTGGTTGATCCATAAGTGGTTTGTGGAAAGAACACACATGCAATGACTCTAGTGCTAGTTTTAGTATAAGAACACACATGCAATGACTCTAATGGATCCATGTGTGGTTTGTGCAAAGAACACACATACAATGACCACTTGTTGATCCATGTGTTGTTTGTGGAAAGAACACACATGCAATGACTCTGGTTGGTCCATATGTGGTTTGTGGAAAGAACACACATGCAGTGACCACTGGTTGATCCATAAGTGGTTTGTGGAAAGAACACACATGCAATGAACACTGGTGGATCCATGTGTGGTTTGTGGAAAGAACACACATGCAATGACTCTAGTGCTAGTTTTAGTATAAGAACACACATGCAATGACTCTAGTGGGTCCACATGTAGTTTGTGAAAAGAACACACATGCAATGACCACTGGTTGATCCATAAGTGGTTTGTGGAAAGAACACACATGCAATGAGCACTGGTTGATCTATAAGTGGTTTGTGGAAAAGAACACACATGCAATGACTCTGGTTGGTCCATATGTGGTTTGTGGAAACAACACACATGCAATGCCACTGGTTGATCCATGTGTGGTTTGTGGAAAGAACACACATGCAATGACTCTAGTGCTAGTTTTAGTATAAGAACACACATGCAATGACTCTAATGGATCCATATGTGGTTTTTGAAAAGAACACACATACAATGACCACTTGTTGATCCATGTGTTGTTTGTGGAAAGAACACACATGCAATGACTCTGGTTGGTCCATATTTGGTTTGTGGAAAGAGCACACATGCAGTGACCACTGGTTGATCCATAAGTGGTTTGTGGAAAGAACACACATGCAATGAACACTGGTGGATCCATGTGTGGTTTGTGGAAAGAACACACATGCAATGACTCTAGTGCTAGTTTTAGTATAAGAACACACATGCAATGACTCTAGTGGGTCCACATGTAGTTTGTGAAAAGAACACACATGCAATGACCACTGGTTGATCCATTAGTGGTTTGTGGAAAGAACACACATGCAATGACCACTGGTTGATCTATAAGTGGTTTGTGGAAAAGAACACACATGCAATGACTCTGGTTGGTCCATATGTGGTTTGTGGAAAGAACACACATGAAGTTACCACTAGTTGATCCATGTGTGGTTTGTGAAAAGAACACACATGCAATGCCACTGGTTGATCCATGTGTGGTTTGTGGAAAGAACACACATGCAATAATTCTAGTGCTAGTTTTAGTATAAGAACACACATGGAATGACTCTAATGGATCCATACGTGGTTTGTGAAAAGAACACACATGCAATGACCACTTGTTGCCATGTGTGGTTTGTGGAAAGAACACACATGCAATGACTCTGGTTGGTCCATATGTCGTTTGTGGAAAGAACACACATGCAGTGACCACTGGTTGATCCATAAGTGGTTTGTGGAAAGAACACACATGCAATGCCACTGGTTGATCCATGTGTGGTTTGTGGAAAGAACACACATGCAATGACTCTAGTGCTAGTTTTAGTATAAGAACACACATGTAATGACTCGAATGGATCCATATGTTGTTTGTGAAACGAACACACATACAATGACCACTTGTTGATCCATGTGTTGTTTGTGGAAAGAACACACATGCAATGACAGTGGTGGATCCATGTGTGATTTGTGAAAAGAACACACATGCAATGACTCTAGTGCTGGTTTAGTATAAGAACATACATGCAATGACTCTAGTGGGTCCACAGGTGGTTTGTGAAAAGAACACACATGCAATGACTCTAGTGATAGTTTTAGTATAAGAACACACATGCAATGACCACTGGTTGATCCATAAGTGGTTTGTGGAAAGAACACACATGCAATGAACACTGGAGGATCCATGTGTGGTTTGTGGAAAGAACACACATGAAATGACTCTAGTGCTAGTTTTAGTATAAGAACACACATGCAATGACTCTAGTGGGTCCACCTGTAGTTTGTGAAAATAACACACATGCAATGACCACTGGTTGATCCATAAGTGGTTTGTGGAAAGAACACACATGCAATGAACACTGGTGGATCCATGTGTGGTTTGTGATAAGAACACACATGCAATGACTCTAGTGCTAGTTTTAGTATAAGAACACACATGCAATGACTCTAGTGGGTCCACATGTAGTTTCTGAAAAGAACACACATGCAATGACCACTGGTTGATCCATAAGTGGTTTGTGGAAAGAACACACATACAATGAACACTGGAGGATCCATGTGTGGTTTGTGGAAAGAACACACATGCAATGACTCTAGTGCTAGTTTTAGTATAAGAACACACATGCAATGACTCTAGTGGGTCCACCTGTAGTTTGTGAAAATAACACACATGCAATGACCACTGGTTGATCCATAAGTGGTTTGTGGAAAGAACACACATGCAATGAACACTGGTGGATCCATGTGTGGTTTGTGATAAGAACACACATGCAATGACTCTAGTGCTAGTTTTAGTATAAGAACACACATGCAATGACTCTAGTGGGTCCACATGTAGTTTCTGAAAAGAACACACATGCAATGACCACTGGTTGATTCATAAGTGGTTTGTGGAAAGAACACACATGCAATGACCACTGGTTGATCCATAAGTGGGTTGTGGAAAAGAACACACATTGAATGACTCTGGTTGGTCCATATGTGGTTTGTGGAAAGAACACACATGAAGTTAGCGCTGGTTGATCCATAAGTGGTTTGTGGAAAGAACACACATGCAATGCCACTGGTTGATCCATGTGTGGTTTGTGGAAAGAACACACATGCAATGACTCTAGTGCTAGTTTTAGTATAAGAACACACATGCAATGACTCTAATGGATCCATATGTGGTTTGTGAAAAGAACACGCATACAATGACCACTTGTTGATCCATGTGTTGTTTGTGGAAAGAAAACACATGCAATGACTCTAGTTGGTCCATATGTGGTTTATGGAATGAACACACATGCAGTGACCACTGGTTGATCCATGTGGTTTGTGGAAAGAACACACATGCAATGCCACTTGTTGATCCATGTGTGGTTTGTGGAAAGAACACACATGCAATGACTCTAGTGCTAGTTTTAGTATAAGAACACACATGCAATGACTCTAATGGATCCATATGTGGTTTCTGAAAAGAACACACATACAATGACCACTTGTTGATCCATGTGTTGTTTGTGGAAAGAACACACATGCAATGACTCTGGTTGGTCCATATGTGGTTTGTGGAAAGAACACACATGCAGTGACCACTGGTTGATCCATAAGTGGTTTGTGGAAAGAACACACATGCAATGAACACTGGTGGATCCATGTGTGGTTTGTGGAAAGAACACACATGCAATGACTCTAGTGCTAGTTTTAGTATAAGAACACACATGCAATGACTCTAGTGGGTCCACATGTAGTTTGTAAAAAGAACACACATGCAATGACCACTGGTTGATCCATAAGTGGTTTGTGGAAAGAACACACATGCAATGACCACTGGTTGATCTATAAGTGGTTTGTGGAAAAGAACACACATGCAATGACTCTGGTTGGTCCATATGTGGTTTGTGGAAACAACACACATGCAATGCCACTGGTTGATCCATGTGTGGTTTGTGGAAAGAACGCACATGCAATGACTCTAGTGCTAGTTTTAGTATAAGAACACACATGAAATGACTCTAATGGATCCATATGTGGTTTGTGAAAAGAACACACATACAATGACCACTTGTTGATCCATGTGTTGTTTGTGGAAAGAACACACATGCAATGACTCTGGTTGGTCCATATTTGGTTTGTGGAAAGAGCACACACGCAGTGACCACTGGTTGATCCATAAGTGGTTTGTGGAAAGAACACACATGCAATGAACACTGGTGGATCCATGTGTGGTTTGTGGAAAGAACACACATGCAATGACTCTAGTGCTAGTTTTAGTATAAGAACACACATGCAATGACTCTAGTGGGTCCACATGTAGTTTGTGAAAAGAACACACATGCAATGACCACTGGTTGATCCATAAGTGGTTTGTGGAAAGAACACACATGCAATGACCACTAGTTGATCTATAATTGTTTGTGGAAAATAACACACATGCAATGACTCTGGTTGGTCCATATGTGGTTTGTGGAAAGAACACACATGAAGTTACCACTGGTTGATCCATGTGTGGTTTGTGAAAAGAACACACATGCAATGCCACTGGTTGATCCATGTGTGGTTTGTGGAAAGAACACACATGCAATGATTCTAGTGCTAGTTTTAGTATAAGAACACACATGCAATGACTCTAATGGATCCATACGTGGTTTGTGAAAAGAACACACATGCAATGACCACTTGTTTTTCCATGTGTGGTTTGTGGAAAGAACAAACATGCAATGACTCTGGTTGGTCCATATGTGGTTTGTGGAAAGAACACACATGCAGTGACCACTGGTTGATCCATAAGTGGTTTGTGGAAAGAACACACATGCAGTGGCACTGGTTGATCCATGTGTGGTTTGTGGAAAGAACACACATGCAATGACTGTAGTGCTAGTTTTAGTATAAGAACACACATGTAATGACTCGAATGGATCCATATGTTGTTTGTGAAACGAACACACATACAATGACCACTTGTTGATCCATGTGTTGTTTGTGGAAAGAACACACATGCAATGAAAGTGGTGGATCCATGTGTGATTTGTGAAAAGAACACACATGCAATGACTCTAGTGCTGGTTTTAGTATAAGAACATACATGCAATGACTCTAGTGGGTCCACAGGTGGTTTGTGAAAAGAACACACATGCAATGACTCTAGTGATAGTTTTAGTATGAGAACACACATGCAATGACCACTGGTTGATCCATAAGTGGTTTGTGGAAAGAACACACATGCAATGAACACTGGAGGATCCATGTGTGGTTTGTGGAAAGAACACGCATGCAATGACTCTAGTGCTAGTTTTAGTATAAGAACACACATGCAATGACTCTAGTGGGTCCACCTGTAGTTTGTGAAAATAACACACATGCAATGACCACTGGTTGATCCATAAGTGGTTTGTGGAAAGAACACACATGCAATGAACACTGGTGGATCCATGTGTGGTTTGTGATAAGAACACACATGCAATGACTCTAGTGCTAGTTATAGTATAAGAACACACATGCAATGACTCTAGTGGGTCCACATGTAGTTTCTGAAAAGAACACACATGCAATGACCACTGGTTGATCCATAAGTGGTTTGTGGAAAGAACACACATACAATGAACACTGGAGGATCCATGTGTGGTTTGTGGAAAGAACACACATGCAATGAACACTGGAGGATCCATGTGTGGTTTGTGGAAAGAACACACATGCAATGACTCTAGTGCTAGTTTGAGTATAAGAACACACACGCAATGACTCTAGTGGGTCCACCTGTAGTTTGTGAAAATAACACACATGCAATGACCACTGGTTGATCCATAAGTGGTTTGTGGAAAGAACACACATGCAATGAACACTGGTGGATCCATGTGTGGTTTGTGATAAGAACACACATGCAATGACTCTAGTGCTAGTTTTTGTATAAGAACACACATGCAATGACTCTAGTGGGTCACATGTAGTTTCTGAAAAGAACACACATGCAATGACCACTGGTTGATCCATAAGTGGTTTGTGGAAAGAACACACATACAATGAACACTGGAGGATCCATGTGTGGTTTGTGGAAAGAACACACATGCAATGACTCTAGTGCTAGTTTTAGTATAAGAACACACATGCAATGACTCTAGTGGGTCCACCTATAGTTTGTGAAAATAACACACATGCAATGACCACTGGTTGATCCATAAGTGGTTTGTGGAAAGAACACACATGCAATGAACACTGGTGGATCCATGTGTGGTTTGTGATAAGAACACACATGCAATGACTCTAGTGCTAGTTTTAGTATAAGAACACACATGCAATGACTCTAGTGGGTCCACATGTAGTTTCTGAAAAGAACACACATGCAATGACCACTGGTTGATCCATAAGTGGTTTGTGGAAAGAACACACATGCAATGACCACTGGTTGATCCATAAGTGGGTTGTGGAAAAGAACACACATTGAATGACTCTGGTTGGTCCATATGTGGTTTGTGGAAAGAACACACATGCAGTTACCGCTGGTTGATCCATAAGTGGTTTGTGGAAAGAACACACATGCAATGTCACTGGTTGATCCATGTGTGGTTTGTGGAAAGAACACACATGCAATGACTCTAGTGCTTGTTTTAGTATAAGAACACACATGCAATGACTCTAATGGATCCATATGTGGTTTGTGAAAAGAACACGCATACAATGACCACTTGTTGATCAATGTGTTGTTTGTGGAAAGAAAACACATGCAATGACTCTAGTTGGTCCATATGTGGTTTATGGAATGAACACACATGCAGTGACCACTGGTTGATCCATGTGGTTTGTGGAAAGAACACACATGCAATGCCACTTGTTGATCCATGTGTGGTTTGTGGAAAGAACACACATGCAATGACTCTAGTGCTAGTTTTAGTATAAGAACACACATGCAATGACTCTAATGGATCCATATGTGGTTTCTGAAAAGAACACACATACAATGACCACTTGTTGATCCATGTGTTGTTTGTGGAAAGAACACACATGCAATGACTCTGGTTGGTCCATATGTGGTTTGTGGAAAGAACACACATGCAGTGACCACTGGTTGATCCATAAGTGGTTTGTGGAAAGAACACACATGCAATGAACACTGGTGGATCCATGTGTGGTTTGTGGAAAGAACACACATGCAATGACTCTAGTGCTAGTTTTAGTATAAGAACACACATGCAATGACTCTAGTGGGTCGACATGTAGTTTGTCAAAAGAACACACATGCAATGACCACTGGTTGATCCATAAGTGGTTTGTGGAAAGAACACACATGCAATGACCACTGGTTGATCTATAAGTGGTTTGTGGAAAAGAACACACATGCAATGACTCTGGTTGGTCCATATGTGGTTTGTGGAAACAACACACATGCAATGCCACTGGTTGATCCATGTGTGGTTTGTGGAAAGAACGCACATGCAATGACTCTAGTGCTAGTTTTAGTATAAGAACACACATGAAATGACTCTAATGGATCCATATGTGGTTTGTGAAAAGAACACACATACAATGACCACTTGTTGATCCATGTGTTGTTTGTGGAAAGAACACACATGCAATGACTCTGGTTGGTCCATATTTGGTTTGTGGAAAGAGCACACACGCAGTGACCACTGGTTGATCCATAAGTGGTTTGTGGAAAGAACACACATGCAATGAACACTGGTGGATCCATGTGTGGTTTGTGGAAAGAACACACATGCAATGACTCTAGTGCTAGTTTTAGTATAAGAACACACATGCAATGACTCTAGTGGGTCCACATGTAGTTTGTGAAAAGAACACACATGCAATGACCACTGGTTGATCCATAAGTGGTTTGTGGAAAGAACACACATGCAATGACCACTGGTTGATCTATAATTGTTTGTGGAAAAGAACACACATGCAATGACTCTGGTTGGTCCATATGTGGTTTGTGGAAAGAACACACATGAAGTTACCACTGGTTGATCCATGTGTGGTTTGTGAAAAGAACACACATGCAATGCCACTGGTTGATCCATGTGTGGTTTGTGGAAAGAACACACATGCAATGATTCTAGTGCTAGTTTTAGTATAAGAACACACATGCAATGACTCTAATGGATCCATACGTGGTTTGTGAAAAGAACACACATGCAATGACCACTTGTTTTTCTATGTGTGGTTTGTGGAAAGAACAAACATGCAATGACTCTGTTGGTCCATATGTGGTTTGTGGAAAGAACACACATGCAGTGACCACTGGTTGATCCATAAGTGGTTTGTGGAAAGAACACACATGCAGTGGCACTGGTTGATCCATGTGTGGTTTGTGGAAAGAACACACATGCAATGACTCTAGTGCTAGTTTTAGTATAAGAACACACATGTAATGACTCGAATGGATCCATATGTTGTTTGTGAAATGAACACACATACAATGACCACTTGTTGATCCATGTGTTGTTTGTGGAAAGAACACACATGCAATGACAGTGGTGGATCCATGTGTGATTTGTCAAAAGAACACACATGCAATGACTCTAGTGCTGGTTTTAGTATAAGAACATACATGCAATGACTCTAGTGGGTCCACAGGTGGTTTGTGAAAAGAACACACATGCAATGACTCTAGTGATAGTTTTAGTATGAGAACACACATGCAATGACCACTGGTTGATCCATAAGTGGTTTGTGGAAAGAACACACATGCAATGAACACTGGAGGATCCATGTGTGGTTTGTGGAAAGAACACACATGCAATGACTCTAGTGCTAGTTTTAGTATAAGAACACACATGCAATGACTCTAGTGGGTCCACCTGTAGTTTGTGAAAATAACACACATGCAATGACCACTGGTTAATCCATAAGTGGTTTGTGGAAAGAACACACATGCAATGAACACTGGTGGATCCATGTGTGGTTTGTGATAAGAACACACATGCAATGACTCTAGTGCTAGTTTTAGTATAAGAACACACATGCAATGACTCTAGTGGGTCCACATGTAGTTTCTGAAAAGAACACACATGCAATGACCACTGGTTGATCCATAAGTGGTTTGTGGAAAGAACACACATGCAATGACCACTGGTTGATCCATAAGTGGGTTGTGGAAAAGAACACACATTGAATGACTCTGGTTGGTCCATATGTGGTTTGTGGAAAGAACACACATGCAGTTACCGCTGGTTGATCCATAAGTGGTTTGTGGAAAGAACACACATGCAATGCCACTGGTTGATCCATGTGTGGTTTGTGGAAAGAACACACATGCAATGACTCTAGTGCTAGTTTTAGTATAAGAACACACATGCAATGACCACTGGTTGATCCATAAGTGGTTTGTGGAAAGAACACACATGCAATGACCACTGGTTGATCTATAAGTGGTTTGTGGAAAAGAACACACATGCAATGACTCTGGTTGGTCCATATGTGGTTTGTGGAAACAACACACATGCAATGCCACTGGTTGATCCATGTGTGGTTTGTGGAAAGAACACACATGCAATAACTCTAGTGCTAGTTTTAGTATAAGAACACACATGCAATGACTCTAATGGATCCATATGTGGTTTGTGAAAAGAACACACATACAATGACCACATGTTGATCCATGTGTTGTTTGTGGAAAGAACACACATGCAATGACTCTGGTTGGTCCATATTTGGTTTGTGGAAAGAGCACACATGCAGTGACCACTGGTTGATCCATAAGTGGTTTGTGGAAAGAACACATATGCAATGAACACTGGTGGATCCATGTGTGGTTTGTGGAAAGAACACACATGCAATGACTCTAGTGCTAGTTTTAGTATAAGAACACACATGCAATGACTCTAGTGGGTCCACATGTAGTTTGTGAAAAGAACACACATGCAATGACCATTGGTTGATCCATTAGTGGTTTGTGGAAAGAACACACATGCAATGACCACTGGTTGATCTATAAGTGGTTTGTGGAAAAGAACACACATGCAATGACTCTGGTTGGTCCATATGTGGTTTGTGGAAAGAACACACATGAAGTTACCACTGGTTGATCCATGTGTGGTTTGTGAAAAGAACACACATGCAATGCCACTGGTTGATCCATGTGTGGTTTGTGGAAAGAACACACATGCAATAATTCTAGTGCTAGTTTTAGTATAAGAACACACATGCAATGACTCTAATGGATCCATACGTGGTTTGTGAAAAGAACACACATGCAATGACCACTTGTTGCCATGTGTGGTTTGTGGAAAGAACACACATGCAATGACTCTGGTTAGTCCATATGTGGTTTGTGGAAAGAACACACATGCAGTGACCACTGGTTGATCCATAAGTGGTTTGTGGAAAGAACACACATGCAGTGGCACTGGTTGATCCATGTGTGGTTTGTGGAAAGAACACACATGCAATGGCTCTAGTGCTAGTTTTAGTATAAGAACACACATGTAATGACTCGAATGGATCCATATGTTGTTTGTGAAACGAACACACATACAATGACCACTTGTTGATCCATGTGTTGTTTGTGGAAAGAACACACATGCAATGACAGTGGTGGATCCATGTGTGATTTGTGAAAAGAACACACATGCAATGACTCTAGTGCTGGTTTAGTATAAGAACATACATGCAATGACTCTAGTGGGTCCACAGGTGTTTTGTGAAAAGAACACACATGCAATGACTCTAGTGATAGTTTTAGTATAAGAACACACATGCAATGACCACTGATTGATCCATAAGTGGTTTGTGGAAAGAACACACATGCAATGAACACTGGAGGATCCATGTGTGGTTTGTGGAAAGAACACAGATGCAACGACTCTAGTGCTAGTTTTAGTATAAGAACACACATGCAATGACTCTAGTGGGTCCACCTGTAGTTTGTGAAAATAACACACATGCAATGACCACTGGTTGATCCATAAGTGGTTTGTGGAAAGAACACACATGCAATGAACACTGGTGGATCCATGTGTGGTTTGTGATAAGAACACACATGCAATGACTCTAGTGCTAGTTTTAGTATAAGAACACACATGCAATGACTCTAGTGGGTCCACATGTAGTTTCTGAAAAGAACACACATGCAATGACCACTGGTTGATCCATAAGTGGTTTGTGGAAAGAACACACATACAATGAACACTGGAGGATCCATGTGTGGTTTGTGGAAAGAACACACATGCAATGACTCTAGTGCTAGTTTTAGTATAAGAACACACATGCAATGACTCTAGTGGGTCCACCTGTAGTTTGTGAAAATAACACACATGCAATGACCACTGGTTGATCCATAAGTGGTTTGTGGAAAGAACACACATGCAATGAACACTGGTGGATCCATGTGTGGTTTGTGATAAGAACACACATGCAATGACTCTAGTGCTAGTTTTAGTATAAGAACACACATGCAATGACTCTAGTGGGTCCACATGTAGTTTCTGAAAAGAACACACATGCAATGACCACTGGTTGATCCATAAGTGGTTTGTGGAAAGAACACACATGCAATGGCCACTGGTTGATCCATAAGTGGGTTGTGGAAAAGAACACACATTGAATGACTCTGGTTGGTCCATATGTGGTTTGTGGAAAGAACACACATGCAGTTACCGCTGGTTGATCCATAAGTGGTTTGTGGAAAGAACATACATGCAATGCCACTGGTTGATCCATGTGTGGTTTGTGGAAAGAACACACATGCAATGACTCTAGTGCTAGTTTTAGTATAAGAACACACATGCAATGACTCTAATGGATGCATATGTGGTTTGTGAAAAGAACACGCATACAATGACCACTTGTTGATCCATGTGTTGTTTGTGGAAAGAAAAGACATGCAATGACTCTAGTTGGTCCATATGTGGTTTATGGAATGAACACACATGCAGTGACCACTGGTTGATCCATAAGTGGTTTGTGGAAAGAACACACATGCAATGCCACTTGTTGATCCATGTGTGGTTTGTGGAAAGAACACACATGCAATGACTCTAGTGCTAGTTTTAGTATAAGAACACACATGCAATGACTCTAATGGATCCATATGTGGTTTCTGAAAAGAACACACATACAATGACCACTTGTTGATCCATGTGTTGTTTGTGGAAAGAACACACATGCAATGACTCTGGTTGGTCCATATGTGGTTTGTGGAAAGAACACACATGCAGTGACCACTAGTTGATCCATAAGTGGTTTGTTGAAAGAACACACATGCAATGAACACTGGTGGATCCATGTGTGGTTTGTGGAAAGAACACACATGCAATGACTCTAGTGCTAGTTTTAGTATAAGAACACACATGCAATGACTCTAGTGGGTCCACATGTAGTTTGTGAAAAGAACACACATGCAATGACCACTGGTTGATCCATAAGTGGTTTGTGGAAAGAACACACATGCAATGACCACTGGTTGATCTATAAGTGGTTTGTGGAAAAGAACACACATGCAATGACTCTGGTTGGTCCATATGTGGTTTGTGGAAACAACACACATGCAATGCCACTGGTTGATCCATGTGCGGTTTGTGGAAAGAACGCACATGCAATGACTCTAGTGCTAGTTTTAGTATAAGAACACACATGAAATGACTCTAATGGATCCATATGTGGTTTGTGAAAAGAACACACATACAATGACCACTTGTTGATCCATGTGTTGTTTGTGGAAAGAACACACATGCAATGACTCTGGTTGGTCCATATTTGGTTTGTGGAAAGAGCACACACGCAGTGACCACTGGTTGATCCATAAGTGGTTTGTGGAAAGAACACACATGCAATGAACACTGGTGGATCCATGTGTGGTTTGTGGAAAGAACACACATGCAATGACTCTAGTGATAGTTTTAGTATAAGAACACACATGCAATGACTCTAGTGGGTCCACATGTAGTTTGTGAAAAGAACACACATGCAATGACCACTGGTTGATCCATAAGTGGTTTGTGGAAAGAACACACATGCAATGACCACTGGTTATTCTATAATTGTTTGTGGAAAAGAACACACATGCAATGACTCTGGTTGGTCCATATGTGGTTTGTGGAAAGAACACACATGAAGTTACCACTGGTTGATCCATGTGTGGTTTGTGAAAAGAACACACATGCAATGCCACTGGTTGATCCATGTGTGGTTTGTGGAAAGAACACACATGCAATGATTCTAGTGCTAGTTTTAGTATAAGAACACACAAGCAATGACTCTAATGGATCCATACGTGGTTTGTGAAAAGAACACACATGCAATGACCACTTGTTGCCATGTGTGGTTTGTGGAAAGAACAAACATGCAATGACTCTGGTTGGTCCATATGTGGTTTGTGGAAAGAACACACATGCAGTGACCACTGGTTGATCCATAAGTGGTTTGTGGAAAGAACACACATGCAGTGGCACTGGTTGATCCATGTGTGGTTTGTGGAAAGAACACACATGCAATGACTCTAGTGCTAGTTTTAGTATAAGAACACACATGTAATGACTCGAATGGATCCATATGTTGTTTGTGAAACGAACACACATACAATGACCACTTTTTGATCCATGTGTTGTTTGTGGAAAGAACACACATGCAATGACAGTGGTGGATCCATGTGTGATTTGTGAAAAGAACACACATGCAATGACTCTAGTGCTGGTTTTAGTATAAGAACATACATGCAATGACTCTAGTGGGTCCACAGGTGGTTTGTGAAAAGAACACACATGCAATGACTCTAGTGATAGTTTTAGTATGAGAACACACATGCAATGACCACTGGTTGATCCATAAGTGGTTTGTGGAAAGAACACACATGCAATGAACACTGGAGGATCCATGTGTGGTTTGTGGAAAGAACACACATGCAATGACTCTAGTGCTAGTTTTAGTATAAGAACACACATGCAATGACTCTAGTGGGTCCACCTGTAGTTTGTGAAAATAACACACATGCAATGACCACTGGTTGATCCATAAGTGGTTTGTGGAAAGAACACACATGCAATGAACACTGGTGGATCCATGTGTGGTTTGTGATAAGAACACACATGCAATGACTCTAGTGCTAGTTTTAGTATAAGAACACACATGCAATGACTCTAGTGGGTCCACATGTAGTTTCTGAAAAGAACACACATGCAATGACCACTGGTTGATCCATAAGTGGTTTGTGGAAAGAACACACATGCAATGACCACTGGTTGATCCATAAGTGGGTTGTGGAAAAGAACACACATTGAATGACTCTGGTTGGTCCATATGTGGTTTGTGGAAAGAACACACATGCAGTTACCGCTGGTTGATCCATAAGTGGTTTGTGGAAAGAACACACATGCAATGCCACTGGTTGATCCATGTGTGGTTTGTGGAAAGAACACACATGCAATGACTCTAGTGCTAGTTTTAGTATAAGAACACACATGCAATGACTCTAATGGATCCATATGTGGTTTGTGAAAAGAACACGCATACAATGACCACTTGTTGATCCATGTGTTGTTTGTGGAAAGAACACACATGCAATGACTCTGGTTAGTCCATATGTGGTTTGTGGAAAGAACACACATGCAGTGACCACTGGTTGATCCATAAGTGGTTTGTGGAAAGAACACACATGCAATGCCACTGGTTGATCCATGTGTGGTTTGTGGAAAGAACACACATGCAATGACTCTAGTGCTAGTTTTAGTATAAGAACACACATGCAATGACTCTAATGGATCCATATGTGGTTTTTGAAAAGAACACACATACAATGACCACTTGTAGATCCATGTGTTGTTTGTGGAAAGAACACACATGCAATGACTCTGGTTGGTCCATATGTGGTTTGTGGAAAGAACAAACATGCAGTGACCACTGGTTGATCCAATTGTGGTTTGTGGAAAGAACACACATGCAATGCCACCTGTTGATCCATGTGTGGTTTTTGGAAAGAACACACATGCAATGGCTCTAGTGCTAGTTTTAGTATAAGAACACACATGCAATGACTCTAATGGATCCATATGTTGTTTGTGAAAAGAACACACATACAATGACCACTTGTTGATCCATGTGTGGTTTGTGGAAAGAACACACATGCAATGATAGTGGTGGATCCATCTGTGGTTTGTCAAAAGAACACAAATGCAATGACTCTAGTGCTGGTTTTAGTATAAGCACACACATGCAATGACTCTAGTGGGTCCACAGGTGGTTTGTGAAAAGAACACATATGCAATGCCTCTAGTGCTAGTTTTAGTATAAGAACACACATGCAATGACCACTGGTTGATCCATAAGTGGTTTGTGGAAAGAACACACGTGCAATGAACACTGGAGGATCCATGTGTGGTTTGTGGAAAGAACACACATGCAATGATTCTAGTGCTAGTTTTAGTATAAGAACACACATGCAATGACTCTAGTGGGTCCACATGTAGTTTCTGAAAAGAACACACATGCAATGACCACTGGTTGATCCATAAGTGGTTTGTGGAAAGAACACACATACAATGAAC
The DNA here is from genome assembly GCA_916181665.1 of Avena sativa. NCBI lineage: Eukaryota > Viridiplantae > Streptophyta > Magnoliopsida > Poales > Poaceae > Avena > Avena sativa. The sequence continues at coordinate 435,114,762 of OV702289.1, forward strand.
ACTGGAGGATCCATGTGTGGTTTGTGGAAAGAACACACATGCAATGACTCTAGTGGGTTCACATGTAGTTGTGAAAAGAACACACATGCAATGACCACTGGTTGATCCATAAGTGGTTTGTGGAAAGAACACACATGCAATGACCATTGGTTGATCCATAAGTGGGTTGTGGAAAAGAACAAACATGCAATGAGTCTGGTTGGTCCATATGTGGTTTGTGGAAAGAACACACATGCAGTGACCACTGGTTGATCCATAAGTGGTTTGTGGAGAGAACACACATGCAATGCCACTGGTTAATCCATGTGTGGTTTGTGTCAAGAACACACATGCAATGACTCTAGTGCTAGTTTTAGTATAAGAACACACATGCAATGACTCTAATGGATCCATATGTGGTTTGTGAAAAGAACACACATACAATGACCACTTGTTGATCCATGTGTTGTTTGTGGAAAGAACACACATGCAATGACTCTAGTGCTGGTTTTAGTATAAGAACACACATGCAATGAATCTAGTGGGTCCACACGTGGTTTGTGAAAAGAACACACATGCAATGACTCTAGTGCTAGTTTTAGTATAAGAACACACATGAAATGACTAATGGATCCATATGTGGTTTGTGAAAAGAACACACATACAATGACCACTTGTTGATCCATGTGTTGTTTGTGGAAAGAACACACATGCAATGACTCTGGTTGGTCCATATTTGGTTTGTGGAAAGAGCACACACGCAGTGACCACTGGTTGATCCATAAGTGGTTTGTGGAAAGAACACACATGCAATGAACACTGGTGGATCCATGTGTGGTTTGTGGAAAGAACACACATGCAATGACTCTAGTGATAGTTTTAGTATAAGAACACACATGCAATGACTCTAGTGGGTCGACATGTAGTTTGTGAAAAGAACACACATGCAATGACCACTGGTTGATCCATAAGTGGTTTGTGGAAAGAACACACATGCAATGACCACTGGTTGATCTATAATTGTTTGTGGAAAAGAACACACATGCAATGACTCTGGTTGGTCCATATGTGGTTTGTGGAAAGAACACACATGAAGTTACCACTGGTTGATCCATGTGTGGTTTGTGAAAAGAACACACATGCAATGCCACTGGTTGATCCATGTGTGGTTTGTGGAAAGAACACACATGCAATGATTCTAGTGCTAGTTTTAGTATAAGAACACACATGCAATGACTCTAATGGATCCATACGTGGTTTGTGAAAAGAACACACATGCAATGACCACTTGTTGCCATGTGTGGTTTGTGGAAAGAACAAACATGCAATGACTCTGGTTGGTCCATATGTGGTTTGTGGAAAGAACACACATGCAGTGACCACTGGTTGATCCATAAGTGGTTTGTGGAAAGAACACACATGCAGTGGCACTGGTTGATCCATGTGTGGTTTGTGGAAAGAACACACATGCAATGACTCTAGTGCTAGTTTTAGTATAAGAACACACATGTAATGACTCGAATGGATCCATATGTTGTTTGTGAAACGAACACACATACAATGACCACTTGTTGATCCATGTGTTGTTTGTGGAAAGAACACACATGCAATGACAGTGGTGGATCCATGTGTGATTTGTGAAAAGAACACACATGCAATGACTCTAGTGCTGGTTTTAGTATAAGAACATACATGCAATGACTCTAGTGGGTCCACAGGTGGTTTGTGAAAAGAACACACATGCAATGACTCTAGTGATAGTTTTAGTATGAGAACACACATGCAATGACCACTGGTTGATCCATAAGTGGTTTGTGGAAAGAACACACATGCAATGAACACTGGAGGATCCATGTGTGGTTTGTGGAAAGAACACACATGCAATGACTCTAGTGCTAGTTTTAGTATAAGAACACACATGCAATGACTCTAGTGGGTCCACCTGTAGTTTGTGAAAATAACACACATGCAATGACCACTGGTTGATCCATAAGTGGTTTGTGGAAAGAACACACATGCAATGAACACTGGTGGATCCATGTGTGGTTTGTGATAAGAACACACATGCAATGACTCTAGTGCTAGTTTTAGTATAAGAACACACATGCAATGACTCTAGTGGGTCCACATGTAGTTTCTGAAAAGAACACACATGCAATGACCACTGGTTGATCCATAAGTGGTTTGTGGAAAGAACACACATGCAATGACCACTGGTTGATCCATAAGTGGGTTGTGGAAAAGAACACACATTGAATGACTCTGGTTGGTCCATATGTGGTTTGTGGAAAGAACACACATGCAGTTACCGCTGGTTGATCCATAAGTGGTTTGTGGAAAGAACACACATGCAATGCCACTGGTTGATCCATGTGTGGTTTGTGGAAAGAACACACATGCAATGACTCTAGTGCTAGTTTTAGTATAAGAACACACATGCAATGACTCTAATGGATCCATATGTGGTTTGTGAAAAGAACACGCATACAATGACCACTTGTTGATCCATGTGTTGTTTGTGGAAAGAACACACATGCAATGACTCTGGTTAGTCCATATGTGGTTTGTGGAAAGTACACACATGCAGTGACCACTGGTTGATCCATAAGTGGTTTGTGGAAAGAACACACATGCAATGCCACTGGTTGATCCATGTGTGGTTTGTGGAAAGAACACACATGCAATGACTCTAGTGCTAGTTTTAGTATAAGAACACACATGCAATGACTCTAATGGATCCATATGTTGTTTTTGAAAAGAACACACATACAATGACCACTTGTAGATCCATGTGTTGTTTGTGGAAAGAACACACATGCAATGACTCTGGTTGGTCCATATGTGGTTTGTGGAAAGAACACACATGCAGTGACCACTGGTTGATCCATAAGTGGTTTGTGGAAAGAACACACATGCAATGCCACCTGTTGATCCATGTGTGGTTTTTGGAAAGAACACACATGCAATGGCTCTTGTGCTAGTTTTAGTATAAGAACACACATGCAATGACTCTAATGGATCCATATGTTGTTTGTGAAAAGAACACACATACAATGACCACTTGTTGATCCATGTGTGGTTTGTGGAAAGAACACACATGCAATGATAGTGGTGGATCCATCTGTGGTTTGTCAAAAGAACACAAATGCAATGACTCTAGTGCTGGTTTTAGTATAAGCACACACATGCAATGACTCTAGTGGGTCCACAGGTGGTTTGTGAAAAGAACACATATGCAATGCCTCTAGTGCTAGTTTTAGTATAAGAACACACATGCAATGACCACTGGTTGATCCATAAGTGGTTTGTGGAAAGAACACACGTGCAATGAACACTGGAGGATCCATGTGTGGTTTGTGGAAAGAACACACATGCAATGATTCTAGTGCTAGTTTTAGTATAAGAACACACATGCAATGACTCTAGTGGGTCCACATGTAGTTTGTGAAAAGAACACACATGAAATGACCAGTGGTTGATCCATAAGTGGTTTGTGGAAAGAACACACATGCAATGAACACTGGTGGATCCATGTGTGGTTTGTGATAAGAACACACATGCAATGACTCTAGTGGGTTCACATGTAGTTGTGAAAAGAACACACATGCAATGACCACTGGTTGATCCATAAGTGGTTTGTGGAAAGAACACACATGCAATGACCATTGGTTGATCCATAAGTGGGTTGTGGAAAAGAACAAACATGCAATGAGTCTGGTTGGTCCATATGTGGTTTGTGGAAAGAACACACATGCAGTGACCACTGGTTGATCCATAAGTGGTTTGTGGAGAGAACACACATGCAATGCCACTGGTTAATCCATGTGTGGTTTGTGGAAAGAACACACATGCAATGACTCTAGTGCTAGTTTTAGTATAAGAACACACATGCAATGACTCTAATGGATCCATATGTGGTTTGTGAAAAGAACACACATACAATGACCACTTGTTGATCCATGTGTTGTTTGTGGAAAGAACACACATGCAATGACTCTAGTGCTGGTTTTAGTATAAGAACACACATGCAATGAATCTAGTGGGTCCACACGTGGTTTGTGAAAAGAACACACATGCAATGACTCTAGTGCTAGTTTTAGTATAAGAACACACATGTAATGACTCGAATGGATCCAGATGTTGTTTGTGAAACGAACACACATACAATGACCACTTGTTGATCCATGTGTTGTTTGTGGAAAGAACACACATGCAATGACAGTGGTGGATCCATGTGTGATTTGTGAAAAGAACACACATGCAATGACTCTAGTGCTGGTTTTAGTATAAGAACATACATGCAATGACTCTAGTGGGTCCACATGTGGTTTGTGAAAAGAACACACATGCAATGACTCTAGTGATAGTTTTAGTATGAGAACACACATGCAATGACCACTGGTTGATCCATAAGTGGTTTGTGGAAAGAACACACATGCAATGAACACTGGAGGATCCATGTGTGGTTTGTGGAAAGAACACACATGCAATGACTCTAGTGCTAGTTTTAGTATAAGAACACACATGCAATGACTCTAGTGGGTCCACCTGTAGTTTGTGAAAATAACACACATGCAATGACCACTGGTTGATCCATAAGTGGTTTGTGGAAAGAACACACATGCAATGAACACTGGTGGATCCATGTGTGGTTTGTGATAAGAACACACATGCAATGACTCTAGTGCTAGTTTTAGTATAAGAACACACATGCAATGACTCTAGTGGGTCCACATGTAGTTTCTGAAAAGAACACACATGCAATGACCACTAGTTGATCCATAAGTGGTTTGTGGAAAGAACACACATGCAATGACCACTGGTTGATCCATAAGTGGGTTGTGGAAAAGAACACACATTGAATGACTCTGGTTGGTCCATATGTGCTTTGTGGAAAGAACACACATGCAGTTACCGTTGGTTGATCCATAAGTGGTTTGTGGAAAGAACACACATGCAACGCCACTGGTTGATCCGTGTGTGGTTTGTGGAAAGAACACACATGCAATGACTCTAGTGCTAGTTTTAGTATAAGAACACACATGCAATGACTCTAATGGATCCATATGTGGTTTGTGAAAAGAACACGCATACAATGACCACTTGTTGATCCATGTGTTGTTTGTGGAAAGAACACACATGCAATGACTCTGGTTAGTCCATATGTGGTTTGTGGAAAGAACACACATGCAGTGACCACTGGTTGATCCATAAGTGGTTTGTGGAAAGAACACACATGCAATGCCACTGGTTGATCCATGTGTGGTTTGTGGAAAGAACACACATGCAATGACTCTAGTGCTAGTTTTAGTATAAGAACACACATGTAATGACTCGAATGGATCCATATGTTGTTTGTGAAACGAACACACATACAATGACCACTTGTTGATCCATGTGTTGTTTGTGGAAAGAACACACATGCAATGACAGTGGTGGATCCATGTGTGATTTGTGAAAAGAACACACATGCAATGACTCTAGTGCTGGTTTTAGTATAAGAACATACATGCAATGACTCTAGTGGGTCCACAGGTGGTTTGTGAAAAGAACACACATGCAATGACTCTAGTGATAGTTTTAGTATAAGAACACACATGCAATGACCACTGGTTGATCCATAAGTGGTTTGTGGAAAGAACACACATGCAATGAACACTGGAGGATCCATGTGTGGTTTGTGGAAAGAACACACATGCAATGACTCTAGTGCTAGTTTTAGTATAAGAACACACATGCAATGACTCTAGGGGGTCCACCTGTAGTTTGTGAAAATAACACACATGCAATGACAACTGGTTGATCCATAAGTGGTTTGTGGAAAGAACACACATGCAATGAACACTGGTGGATCCATGTGTGGTTTGTGATAAGAACACACATGCAATGACTCTAGTGCTAGTTTTAGTATAAGAACACACATGCAATGACTCTAGTGGGTCCACATGTAGTTTCTGAAAAGAACACACATGCAATGACCACTGGTTGATCCATAAGTGGTTTGTGGAAAGAACACACATACAATGAACACTGGAGGATCCATGTGTGGTTTGTGGAAAGAACACACATGCAATGACTCTAGTGATAGTTTTAGTATAAGAACACACATGCAATGACTCTAGTGGGTCCACCTGTAGTTTGTGAAAATAACACACATGCAATGACCACTGGTGGATCAATAAGTGGTTTGTGGAAAGAACACACATGCAATGAACAATGGTGGATCCATGTGTGGTTTGTGATAAGAACACACATGCAATGACTCTAGTGCTAGTTTTAGTATAAGAACACACATGCAATGACTCTAGTGGGTCCACATGTAGTTTCTGAAAAGAACACACATGCAATGACCACTGGTTGATCCATAAGTGGTTTGTGGAAAGAACACACATGCAATGACCACTGGTTGATCCATAAGTGGGTTGTGGAAAAGAACACACATTGAATGACTCTGGTTGGTCCATATGTGGTTTGTGGAAAGAACACACATGCAGTTACCGCTGGTTGATCCATAAGTGGTTTGTGGAAAGAACACACATGCAATGCCACTGGTTGATCCATGTGTGGTTTGTGGAAAGAACACACATGCAATGACTCTAGTGCTAGTCTTAGTATAAGAACACACATGCAATGACTCTAATGGATCCATATGTGGTTTGTGAAAAGAACACGCATACAATGACCACTTGTTGATCCATGTGTTGTTTCTGGAAAGAACACACATGCAATGACTCTAGTTGGTCCATATGTGGTTTGTGGAAAGAACACACTTGCAGTGACCACTGGTTGATCCATAAGTGGTTTGTGGAAAGAACACACATGCAATGCCACTGGTTGATCCGTGTGTGGTTTGTGGAAAGAACACACATGCAATGACTCTAGTGCTAGTTTTAGTATAAGAACACACATGCAATGACTCTAATGGATCCATATGTGGTTTTTGAAAAGAACACACATACAATGACCACTTGTTGATCCATGTGTTGTTTGTGGAAAGAACACACATGCAATGACTCTGGTTGGTCCATATGTGGTTTGTGGAAAGAACACACATGCAGTGACCACTGGTTGATCCATAAGTGGTTTGTGGAAAGAACACACATGCAATGAACACTGGTGGATCCATGTGTGGTTTGTGGAAAGAACACACATGCAATGACTCTAGTGCTAGTTTTAGTATAAGAACACACATGCAATGACTCTAGTGGGTCCACATGTAGTTTGTGAAAAGAACACACATGCAATGACCACTGGTTGATCCATAAGTGGTTTGTGGAAAGAACACACATGCAATGACCACTGGTTGATCTATAAGTGGTTTGTGGAAAAGAACACACATGCAATGACTCTGGTTGGTCCATATGTGGTTTGTGGAAACAACACACATGCAATGCCACTGGTTGATCCATGTGTGGTTTGTGGAAAGAACGCACATGCAATGACTCTAGTGCTAGTTTTAGTATAAGAACACACATGCAATGATTCTAATGGATCCATATGTGGTTTGTGATAAGAACACACATGCAATGACTCTAGTGGGTTCACATGTAGTTGTGAAAAGAACACACATGCAATGACCACTGGTTGATCCATAAGTGGTTTGTGGAAAGAACACACATGCAATGACCATTGGTTGATCCATAAGTGGGTTGTGGAAAAGAACAAACATGCAATGAGTCTGGTTGGTCCATATGTGGTTTGTGGAAAGAACACACATGCAGTGACCACTGGTTGATCCATAAGTGGTTTGTGGAGAGAACACACATGCAATGCCACTGGTTAATCCATGTGTGGTTTGTGGAAAGAACACACATGCAATGACTCTAGTGCTAGTTTTAGTATAAGAACACACATGTAATGACTCTAATGGATCCATATGTGGTTTGTGAAAAGAACACACATACAATGACCACTTGTTGATCCATGTGTTGTTTGTGGAAAGAACACACATGCAATGACTCTAGTGCTGGTTTTAGTATAAGAACACACATGCAATGAATCTAGTGGGTCCACGCGTGGTTTGTGAAAAGAACACACATGCAATGACTCTAGTGCTAGTTTTAGTATAAGAACACACATGTAATGACTCGAATGGATCCATATGTTGTTTGTGAAACGAACACACATACAATGACCACTTGTTGATCCATGTGTTGTTTGTGGAAAGAACACACATGCAATGACAGTGGTGGATCCATGTGTGATTTGTGAAAAGAACACACATGCAATGACTCTAGTGCTGGTTTTAGTATAAGAACATACATGCAATGACTCTAGTGGGTCCACATGTGGTTTGTGAAAAGCACACACATGCAATGACTCTAGTGATAGTTTTAGTATGAGAACACACATGCAATGACCACTGGTTGATCCATAAGTGGTTTGTGGAAAGAACACACATGCAATGAACACTGGAGGATCCATGTGTGGTTTGTGGAAAGAACACACATGCAATGACTCTAGTGCTAGTTTTAGTATAAGAACACACATGCAATGACTCTAGTGGGTCCACCTGTAGTTTGTGAAAATAACACACATGCAATGACCACTGGTTGATCCATAAGTGGTTTGTGGAAAGAACACACATGCAATGAACACTGGTGGATCCATGTGTGGTTTGTGATAAGAACACACATGCAATGACTCTAGTGCTAGTTTTAGTATAAGAACACACATGCAATGACTCTAGTGGGTCCACATGTAGTTTCTGAAAAGAACACACATGCAATGACCACTGGTTGATCCATAAGTGATTTGTGGAAAGAACACACATGCAATGACCACTGGTTGATCCATAAGTGGGTTGTGGAAAAGAACACACATTGAATTACTCTGGTTGGTCCATATGTGGTTTGTGGAAAGAACACACATGCAGTTACCGTTGGTTGATCCATAAGTGGTTTGTGGAAAGAACACACATGCAATGCCACTGGTTGATCCATGTGTGGTTTGTGGAAAGAACACACATGCAATGACTCTAGTGCTAGTTTTAGTATAAGAACACACATGCAATGACTCTAATGGATCCATATGTGGTTTGTGAAAAGAACACGCATACAATAACCACTTGTTGATCCATGTGTTGTTTGTGGAAAGAACACACATGCAATGACTTTGGTTAGTCCATATGTGGTTTGTGGAAAGAACACGCATGCAGTGACCACTGGTTGATCCATAAGTGGTTTGTGGAAAGAACACACATGCAATGCCACTGGTTGATCCATGTGTGGTTTGTGGAAAGAACACACATGCAATGACTCTAGTGCTAGTTTTAGTATAAGAACACACATGTAATGACTCGAATGGATCCATATGTTGTTTGTGAAACGAACACACATACAATGACCACTTGTTGATCCATGTGTTGTTTGTGGAAAGAACACACATGCAATGCCACTGGTTGATCCATGTGTGGTTTGTGGAAAGAACGCACATGCAATGACTCTAGTGCTAGTTTTAGTATAAGAACACACATGCAATGATTCTAATGGATCCATATGTGGTTTGTGAAAAGAACACACATACAATGACCACTTGTTGATCCATGTGTTGTTTGTGGAAAGAACACACATGCAATGACTCTGGTTGGTCCATATTTGGTTTGTGGAAAGAGCACACATGCAGTGACCACTGGTTGATCCATAAGTGGTTTGTGGAAAGAACACACATGCAATGAACACTGGTGGATCCATGTGTGGTTTGTGGAAAGAACACACATGCAATGACTCTAGTGCTAGTTTTAGTATAAGAACACACATGCAATGACTCTAGTGGGTCCACATGTAGTTTGTAAAAAGAACACACATGCAATGACCACTGGTTGATCCATAAGTGGTTTGTGGAAAGAACACACATACAATGACCACTTGTGGATCCATGTGTTGTTTGTGGAAAGAACACACATGCAATGACTCTGGTTGGTCCATATTTGGTTTGTGGAAAGAGCACGTATGCAGTGACCACTGGTTGATCCATAAGTGGTTTGTGGAAAGAACACACATGCAATGAACACTGGTGGATCCATGTGTGGTTTGTGGAAAGAACACACATGCAATGACTCTAGTGCTAGTTTTAGTATAAGAACACACATGCAATGACTCTAGTGGGTCCACATGTAGTTTGTGAAAAGAACACACATGCAATGACCACTGGTTGATCCATAAGTGGTTTGTGGAAAGAACACACATGCAATGACCAATGGTTGATCTATAAGTGGTTTGTGGAAAAGAACACACATGCAATGACTCTGGTTGGTCCATATGTGGTTTGTGGAAAGAACACACATGAAGTTACCACTGGTTGATCCATGTGTGGTTTGTGAAAAGAACACACATGCAATGCCACTGGTTGATCCATGTGTGGTTTGTGGAAAGAACACACATGCAATGATTCTAGTGCTAGTTTTAGTATAAGAACACACATGCAATGACTCTAATGGATCCATACGTGGTTTGTGAAAAGAACACACATGCAATGACCACTGGTTGATCCATAAGTGGTTTGTGGAAAGAACACACATGCAATGAACACTGGTGGATCCATGTGTGGTTTGTGATAAGAACACACATGCAATGACTCTAGTGCTAGTTTTAGTATAAGAACACACATGCGATGACTCTAGTGGGTCCACATGTAGTTTCTGAAAAGAACACACATGCAATGACCACTGGTTGATCCATAAGTGGTTTGTGGAAAGAACACACATGCAATGACCACTGGTTGATCCATAAGTGGGTTGTGGAAAAGAACACACATTTAATTACTCTGGTTGGTCCATATGTGGTTTGTGGAAAGAACACACATGCAGTTACCGTTGGTTGATCCATAAGTGGTTTGTGGAAAGAACACACATGCAATGCCACTGGTTGATCCATGTGTGGTTTGTGGAAAGAACACACATGCAATGACTCTAGTGCTAGTTTTAGTATAAGAACACACATGCAATGACTCTAATGGATCCATATGTGGTTTGTGAAAAGAACACGCATACAATAACCACTTGTTGATCCATGTGTTGTTTGTGGAAAGAACACACATGCAATGACTTTGGTTAGTCCATATGTGGTTTGTGGAAAGAACACGCATGCAGTGACCACTGGTTGATCCATAAGTGGTTTGTGGAAAGAACACACATGCAATGCCACTGGTTGATCCATGTGTGGTTTGTGGAAAGAACACACATGCAATGACTCTAGTGCTAGTTTTAGTATAAGAACACACATGTAATGACTCGAATGGATCCATATGTTGTTTGTGAAACGAACACACATACAATGACCACTTGTTGATCCATGTGTTGTTTGTGGAAAGAACACACATGCAATGACAGTGGTGGATCCATGTGTGATTTGTGAAAAGAACACACATGCAATGACTCTAGTGCTGGTTTTAGTATAAGAACATACATGCAATGACTCTAGTGGGTCCACAGGTGGTTTGTGAAAAGAACACACATGCAATGACTCTAGTGATAGTTTTAGTATAAGAACACACATGCAATGACCACTGGTTGATCCATAAGTGGTTTGTGGAAAGAACACACATGCAATGAACACTGGAGGATCCATGTGTGGTTTGTGGAAAGAACACACATGCAATGACTCTATTGCTAGTTTTAGTATAAGAACACACATGCAATGACTCTAGTGCTAGTTTTAGTATAAGAACACACATGCAATGACTCTAGTGGGTCCACCTGTAGTTTGTGAAAATAACACACATGCAATGACCACTGGTTGATCCATAAGTGGTTTGTGGAAAGAACACACATGCAATGAACACTAGTGGATCCATGTGTGGTTTGTGATAAGAACACACATGCAATGACTCTAGTGCTAGTTTTAGTATAAGAACACACATGCAATGACTCTAGTGGGTCCACATGTAGTTTCTGAAAAGAACACACATGCAATGACCACTGGTTGATCCATAAGTGGTTTGTGGAAAGAACACACATGCAATGACCACTGGTTGATCCATAAGTGGGTTGTGGAAAAGAACACACATTGAATTACTCTGGTTGGTCCATATGTGGTTTGTGGAAAGAACACACATGCAGTTACCGTTGGTTGATCCATAAGTGGTTTGTGGAAAGAACACACATGCAATGCCACTGGTTGATCCATGTGTGGTTTGTGGAAAGAACACACATGCAATGACTCTAGTGCTAGTTTTAGTATAAGAACACACATGCAATGACTCTAATGGATCCATATGTGGTTTGTGAAAAGAACACGCATACAATAACCACTTGTTGATCCATGTGTTGTTTGTGGAAAGAACACACATGCAATGACTTTGGTTAGTCCATATGTGGTTTGTGGAAAGAACACGCATGCAGTGACCACTGGTTGATCCATAAGTGGTTTGTGGAAAGAACACACATGCAATGCCACTGGTTGATCCATGTGTGGTTTGTGGAAAGAACACACATGCAATGACTCTAGTGCTAGTTTTAGTATAAGAACACACATGTAATGACTCGAATGGATCCATATGTTGTTTGTGAAACGAACACACATACAATGACCACTTGTTGATCCATGTGTTGTTTGTGGAAAGAACACACATGCAATGACAGTGGTGGATCCATGTGTGATTTGTGAAAAGAACACACATGCAATGACTCTAGTGCTGGTTTTAGTATAAGAACATACATGCAATGACTCTAGTGGGTCCACAGGTGGTTTGTGAAAAGAACACACATGCAATGACTCTAGTGATAGTTTTAGTATAAGAACACACATGCAATGACCACTGGTTGATCCATAAGTGGTTTGTGGAAAGAACACACATGCAATGAACACTGGAGGATCCATGTGTGGTTTGTGGAAAGAACACACATGCAATGACTCTATTGCTAGTTTTAGTATAAGAACACACATGCAATGACTCTAGTGCTAGTTTTAGTATAAGAACACACATGCAATGACTCTAGTGGGTCCACCTGTAGTTTGTGAAAATAACACACATGCAATGACCACTGGTTGATCCATAAGTGGTTTGTGGAAAGAACACACATGCAATGAACACTGGTGGATCCATGTGTGGTTTGTGATAAGAACACACATGCAATGACTCTAGTGCTAGTTTTAGTATAAGAACACACATGCAATGACTCTAGTGGGTCCACATGTAGTTTCTGAAAAGAACACACATGCAATGACCACTGGTTGATCCATAAGTGGTTTGTGGAAAGAACACACATGCAATGACCACTGGTTGATCCATAAGTGGGTTGTGGAAAAGAACACACATTGAATTACTCTGGTTGGTCCATATGTGGTTTGTGGAAAGAACACACATGCAGTTACCGTTGGTTGATCCATAAGTGGTTTGTGGAAAGAACACACATGCAATGCCACTGGTTGATCCATGTGTGGTTTGTGGAAAGAACACACATGCAATGACTCTAGTGCTAGTTTTAGTATAAGAACACACATGCAATGACTCTAATGGATCCATATGTGGTTTGTGAAAAGAACACGCATACAATAACCACTTGTTGATCCATGTGTTGTTTGTGGAAAGAACACACATGCAATGACTTTGGTTAGTCCATATGTGGTTTGTGGAAAGAACACGCATGCAGTGGACACTGGTTGATCCATAAGTGGTTTGTGGAAAGAACACACATGCAATGCCACTGGTTGATCCATGTGTGGTTTGTGGAAAGAACACACATGCAATGACTCTAGTGCTAGTTTTAGTATAAGAACACACATGTAATGACTCGAATGGATCCATATGTTGTTTGTGAAACGAACACACATACAATGACCACTTGTTGATCCATGTGTTGTTTGTGGAAAGAACACACATGCAATGCCACTGGTGGATCCATGTGTGATTTGTGAAAAGAACACACATGCAATGACTCTAGTGCTGGTTTTAGTATAAGAACATACATGCAATGACTCTAGTGGGTCCACAGGTGGTTTGTGAAAAGAACACACATGCAATGACTCTAGTGATAGTTTTAGTATAAGAACACACATGCAATGACCACTGGTTGATCCATAAGTGGTTTGTGGAAAGAACACACATGCAATGAACACTGGAGGATCCATGTGTGGTTTGTGGAAAGAACACACATGCAATGACTCTATTGCTAGTTTTAGTATAAGAACACACATGCAATGACTCTAGTGGGTCCACCTGTAGTTTGTGAAAATAACACACATGCAATGACCACTGGTTGATCCATAAGTGGTTTGTGGAAAGAACACACATGCAATGAACACTGGTGGATCCATGTGTGGTTTGTGATAAGAACACACATGCAATGACTCTAGTGCTAGTTTTAGTATAAGAACACACATGCAATGACTCTAGTGGGTCCACATGTAGTTTCTGAAAAGAACACACATGCAATGACCACTGGTTGATCCATAAGTGGTTTGTGGAAAGAACACACATACAATGAACACTGGAGGATCCATGTGTGGTTTGTGGAAAGAACACACATGCAATGACTCTAGTGCTAGTTTTAGTATAAGAACACACATGCAATGACTCTAGTGGGTCCACCTGTAGTTTGTGAAAATAACACACATGCAATGACCACTGGTGGATCCATAAGTGGTTTGTGGAAAGAACACACATGCAATGAACACTGGTGGATCCATGTGTGGTTTGTGATAAGAACACACATGCAATGACTCTAGTGCTAGTTTTAGTATAAGAACACACATGCAATGACTCTAGTGGGTCCACATGTAGTTTCTGAAAAGAACACACATGCAATGACCACTGGTTGATCCATAAGTGGTTTGTGGAAAGAACACACATGCAATGACCACTGGTTGATCCATAAGTGGGTTGTGGAAAAGAACACACATTGAATGACTCTGGTTGGTCCATATGTGGTTTGTGGAAAGAACACACATGCAGTTACCGCTAGTTGATCCATAAGTGGTTTGTGGAAAGAACACACATGCAATGCCACTGGTTGATCCATGTGTGGTTTGTGGAAAGAACACACATGCAATGACTCTAGTGCTAGTTTTAGTATAAGAACACACATGCAATGACTCTAATGGATCCATATGTGGTTTGTGAAAAGAACACGCATACAATGACCACTTGTTGATCCATGTGTTGTTTGTGGAAAGAACACACATGCAATGACTCTAGTTGGTCCATATGTGGTTTGTGGAAAGAACACACTTGCAGTGACCACTGGTTGATCCATAAGTGGTTTGTGGAAAGAACACACATGCAATGCCACTGGTTGATCCATGTGTGGTTTGTGGAAAGAACACACATGCAATGACTCTAGTGCTAGTTTTAGTATAAGAACACACATGCAATGACTCTAATGGATCCATATGTGGTTTCTGAAAAGAACACACATACAATGACCACTTGTTGATCCATGTGTGGTTTGTGGAAAGAACACACATGCAATGACTCTGGTTGGTCCATATGTGGTTTGTGGAAAGAACACACATGTAGTGACCACTGGTTGATCCATAAGTGGTTTGTGGAAAGAACACACATGCAATGAACACTGGTGGATCCATGTGTGGTTTGTGGAAAGAACACACATGCAATGACTCTAGTGCTAGTTTTAGTATAAGAACACACATGCAATGACTCTAGTGGGTCCACATGTAGTTTGTGAAAAGAACACACATGCAATGACCACTGGTTGATCCATAAGTGGTTTGTGGAAAGAACACACATGCAATGACCACTGGTTGATCTATAAGTGGTTTGTGGAAAAGAACACACATGCAATGACTCTGGTTGGTCCATATGTGGTTTGTGGAAACAACACACATGCAATGCCACTGGTTGATCCATGTGTGGTTTGTGGAAAGAACGCACATGCAATGACTCTAGTGCTAGTTTTAGTATAAGAACACACATGCAATGATTCTAATGGATCCATATGTGGTTTGTGAAAAGAACACACATACAATGACCACTTGTTGATCCATGTGTTGTTTGTGGAAAGAACACACATGCAATGACTCTGGTTGGTCCATATTTGGTTTGTGGAAAGAGCACACATGCAGTGACCACTGGTTGATCCATAAGTGGTTTGTGGAAAGAACACACATGCAATGAACACTGGTGGATCCATGTGTGGTTTGTGGAAAGAACACACATGCAATGACTCTAGTGCTAGTTTTAGTATAAGAACACACATGCAATGACTCTAGTGGGTCCACATGTAGTTTGTAAAAAGAACACACATGCAATGACCACTGGTTGATCCATAAGTGGTTTGTGGAAAGAACACACATACAATGACCACTTGTGGATCCATGTGTTGTTTGTGGAAAGAACACACATGCAATGACTCTGGTTGGTCCATATTTGGTTTGTGGAAAGAGCACATATGCAGTGACCACTGGTTGATCCATAAGTGGTTTGTGGAAAGAACACACATGCAATGAACACTGGTGGATCCATGTGTGGTTTGTGGAAAGAACACACATGCAATGACTCTAGTGCTAGTTTTAGTATAAGAACACACATGCAATGACTCTAGTGGGTCCACATGTAGTTTGTGAAAAGAACACACATGCAATGACCACTGGTTGATCCATAAGTGGTTTGTGGAAAGAACACACATGCAATGACCAATGGTTGATCTATAAGTGGTTTGTGGAAAAGAACACACATGCAATGACTCTGGTTGGTCCATATGTGGTTTGTGGAAAGAACACACATGAAGTTACCACTGGTTGATCCATGTGTGGTTTGTGAAAAGAACACACATGCAATGCCACTGGTTGATCCATGTGTGGTTTGTGGAAAGAACACACATGCAATGATTCTAGTGCTAGTTTTAGTATAAGAACACACATGCAATGACTCTAATGGATCCATACGTGGTTTGTGAAAAGAACACACATGCAATGACCACTTGTTGCCATGTGTGGTTTGTGTAAAGAACACACATGCAATGACTCTGGTTGGTCCATATGTGGTTTGTGGAAAGAACACACATGCAGTGACCACTGGTTGATCCATAAGTGGTTTGTGGAAAGAACACACATGCAGTGGCACTGGTTGATCCATGTGTGGTTTATGGAAAGAACACACATGCAATGGCTCTAGTGCTAGTTTTAGTATAAGAACACACATGTAATGACTCGAATGGATCCATATGTTGTTTGTGAAACGAACACACATACAATGACCACTTGTTGATCCATGTGTTGTTTGTGGAAAGAACACACATGCAATGACTCTGGTTGTTCCATATTTGGTTTGTGGAAAGAGCACACATGCAGTGACCACTGGCTTGATCCATAAGTGGTTTGTGGAAAGAACACACATGCAATGAACACTGGTGGATCCATGTGTGGTTTGTGGAAAGAACACACATGCAATGACTCTAGTGCTAGTTTTAGTATAAGAACACACATGCAATGACTCTAGTGGGTCCACATGTAGTTTGTGAAAAGAACACACATGCAATGACCAGTGGTTGATCCATAAGTGGTTTGTGGAAAGAACACACATGCAATGACCACTGGTTGATCTATAAGTGGTTTGTGGAAAAGAACACACATGCAATGACTCTGGTTGGTCCATATGTGGTTTGTGGAAAGAGCACACATGAAGTTACCACTGGTTGATCCATGTGTGGTTTGTGAAAAGAACACACATGCAATGCCACTGGTTGATCCATGTGTGGTTTGTGGAAAGAACACACATGCAATGATTCTAGTGCTAGTTTTAGTATAAGAACACACATGCAATGACTCTAATGGATCCATACGTGGTTTGTGAAAAGAACACACATGCAATGACCACTTGTTGCCATGTGTGGTTTGTGGAAAGAACACACATGCAATGACTCTGGTTGGTCCATATGTGGTTTGTGGAAAGAACACACATGCAGTGACCACTGGTTGATCCATAAGTGGTTTGTGGAAAGAACACACATGCAGTGGCACTGGTTGATCCATGTGTGGTTTATGGAAAGAACACACATGCAATGGCTCTAGTGCTAGTTTTAGTATAAGAACACACATGTAATGACTCGAATGGATCCATATGTTGTTTGTGAAACGAACACACATACAATGACCACTTGTTGATCCATGTGTTGTTTGTGGAAAGAACACACATGCAATGACTCTGGTTGGTCCATATTTGGTTTGTGGAAAGAGCACACATGCAGTGACCACTGGTTGATCCATAAGTGGTTTGTGGAAAGAACACACATGCAATGAACACTGGTGGATCCATGTGTGGTTTGTGGAAAGAACACACATGCAATGACTCTAGTGCTAGTTTTAGTATAAGAACACACATGCAATGACTCTAGTGGGTCCACATGTAGTTTGTGAAAAGAACACACATGCAATGACCACTGGTTGATCCATAAGTGGTTTGTGGCAAGAACACACATGCAATGACCACTGGTTGATCTATAAGTGGTTTGTGGAAAAGAACACACATGCAATGACTCTGGTTGGTCCATATGTGGTTTGTGGAAAGAGCACACATGAAGTTACCACTGGTTGATCCATGTGTGGTTTGTGAAAAGAACACACATGCAATGCCACTGGTTGATCCATGTGTGGTTTGTGGAAAGAACACACATGCAATGACTCTAGTGCTAGTTTTAGTATAAGAACACACATGCAATGACTCTAGTGGGTCCACATGTAGTTTGTGAAAAGAACACACATGCAATGACCACTGGTTGATCCATAAGTGGTTTGTGGAAAGAACACACATGCAATGACCACTGGTTGATCTATAAGTGGTTTGTGGAAAAGAACACACATGCAATGACTCTGGTTGGTCCATATGTGGTTTGTGGAAAGAACACACTTGAAGTTACCACTGGTTGATCCATGTGTGGTTTGTGAAAAGAACACACATGCAATGCCACTGGTTGATCCATGTGTGGTTTGTGGAAAGAACACACATGCAATGATTCTAGTGCTAGTTTTAGTATAAGAACACACATGCAATGACTCTAGTGGGTCCACATGTAGTTTGTGAAAAGAACACACATGCAATGACCACTGGTTGATCCATAAGTGGTTTGTGGAAAGAACACACATGCAATGACCACTGGTTGATCTATAAGTGGTTTGTGGAAAAGAACACACATGCAATGACTCTGGTTGGTCCATATGTGGTTTGTGGAAAGAACACACATGAAGTTACCACTGGTTGATCCATGTGTGGTTTGTGAAAAGAACACACATGCAATGCCACTGGTTGATCCATGTGTGGTTTGTGGAAAGAACACACATGCAATGATTCTAGTGCTAGTTTTAGTATAAGAACACACATGCAATGACTCTAATGGATCCATACGTGGTTTGTGAAAAGAACACACATGCAATGACCACTTGTTGCCATGTGTGGTTTGTGGAAAGAACACACATGCAATGACTCTGGTTGGTCCATATGTGGTTTGTGGAAAGAACACACATGCAGTGACCACTGGTTGATCCATAAGTGGTTTGTGGAAAGAACACACATGAAGTGGCACTGGTTGATCCATGTGTGGTTTTTGGAAAGAACACACATGCAATGGCTCTAGTGCTAGTTTTAGTATAAGAACACACATGTAATGACTCGAATGGATCCATATGTTGTTTGTGAAATCAACACACATACAATGACCACTTGTTGATCCATGTGTTGTTTGTGGAAAGAACACACATGCAATGACTCTGGTTGGTCCATATTTGGTTTGTGGAAAGAGCACACATGCAGTGACCACTGGTTGATCCATAAGTGGTTTGTGGAAAGAACACACATGCAATGAACACTGGTGGATCCTTGTGTGGTTTGTGGAAAGAACACACATGCAATGACTCTAGTGCTAGTTTTAGTATAAGAACACACATGCAATGACTCTAGTGGGTCCACATGTAGTTTGTGAAAAGAACACACATGCAATGACCACTGGTTGATCCATAAGTGGTTTGTGGAAAGAACACACATGCAATGACCACTGGTTGATCTATAAGTGGTTTGTGGAAAAGAACACACATGCAATGACTCTGGTTGGTCCATATGTGGTTTGTGGAAAGAACACACATGAAGTTACCACTGGTTGATCCATGTGTGGTTTGTGAACAGAACACACATGCAATGCCACTGGTTGATCCATGTGTGGTTTGTGGAAAGAACACACATGCAATGATTCTAGTGCTAGTTTTAGTATAAGAACACACATGCAATGACTCTAATGGATCCATACGTGGTTTGTGAAAAGAACACACATGCAATGACCACTTGTTGCCATGTGTGGTTTGTGGAAAGAACACACATGCAATGACTCTGGTTGGTCCATATGTGGTTTGTGGAAAGAACACACATGCAGTGACCACTGGTTGATCCATAAGTGGTTTGTGGAAAGAACACACATGCAGTGGCACTGGTTGATCCATGTGTGGTTTATGGAAAGAACACACATGCAATGGCTCTAGTGCTAGTTTTAGTATAAGAACACACATGTAATGACTCGAATGGATCCATATGTTGTTTGTGAAACGAACACACATACAATGACCACTTGTTGATCCATGTGTTGTTTGTGGAAAGAACACACATGCAATGACAGTGGTGGATCCATGTGTGATTTGTGAAAAGAACACACATGCAATGACTCTAGTGCTGGTTTTAGTATAAGAACATACATGCAATGACTCTAGTGGGTCCACAAGTGGTTTGTGAAAAGAACACACATGCAATGACTCTAGTGATAGTTTTAGTATGAGAACACACATGCAATGACCACTGGTTGATCCATAAGTGGTTTGTGGAAAGAACACACATGCAATGAACACTGGAGGATCCATGTGTGGTTTGTGGAAAGAACACACATGCAATGACTCTAGTGCTAGTTTTAGTATAAGAACACACATGCAATGACTCTAGTGGGTCCACCTGTAGTTTGTGAAAATAACACACATGCAATGACCACTGGTTGATCCATAAGTGGTTTGTGGAAAGAACACACATGCAATGAACACTGGTGGATCCATGTGTGGTTTGTGATAAGAACACACATGCAATGACTCTAGTGATAGTTTTAGTATAAGAACACACATGCAATGACTCTAGTGGGTCCACATGTAGTTTCTGAAAAGAACACACATGCAATGACCACTGGTTGATCCATAAGTGGTTTGTGGAAAGAACACACATGCAATGACCACTGGTTGATCCATAAGTGGGTTGTGGAAAAGAACACACATTGAATGACTCTGGTTGGTCCATATGTGGTTTGTGGAAAGAACACACATGCAATTACCGCTGGTTGATCCATAAGTGGTTTGTGGAAAGAACACACATGCAATGCCACTAGTTGATCCATGTGTGGTTTGTGGAAAGAACACACATGCAATGACTCTAGTGCTAGTTATAGTATAAGAACACACATGCAATGACTCTAATGGATCCATATGTGGTTTGTGAAAAGAACACGCATACAATGACCACTTGTTGATCCATGTGTTGTTTGTGGAAAGAACACACATGCAATCACTCTGGTTAGTCCATATGTGGTTTGTGGAAAGAACACACATGCAGTGACCACTGGTTGATCCATAAGTGGTTTGTGGAAATAACACACATGCAATGCCACTGGTTGATCCATGTGTGGTTTGTGGAAAGAACACACATGCAATGACTCTAGTGCTAGTTTTAGTATAAGAACACACATGCAATGACTCTAATGGATCCATATGTGGTTTGTGAAAAGAACACACATACAATGACCACTTGTAGATCCATGTGTTGTTTGTGGAAAGAACACACATGCAATGACTCTGGTTGGTCCATATGTGGTTTGTGGAAAGAACACACATGCAGTGACCACTGGTTGATCCATAAGTGGTTTGTGGAAAGAACACACATGCAATGCCACCTGTTGATCCATGTGTGGTTTTTGGAAAGAACACACATGCAATGGCTCTAGTGCTAGTTTTAGTATAAGAACACACATGCAATGACTCTAATGGATCCATATGTTGTTTGTGAAAAGAACACACATACAATGACCACTTGTTGATCCATGTGTGGTTTGTGGAAAGAACACACATGCAATGATAGTGGTGGATCCATGTGTGGTTTGTCAAAAGAACACAAATGCAATGACTCTAGTGCTGGTTTTAGTATAAGCACACACATGCAATGACTCTAGTGGGTCCACAGGTGGTTTGTGAAAAGAACACATATGCAATGCCTCTAGTGCTAGTTTTAGTATAAGAACACACATGCAATGACCACTGGTTGATCCATAAGTGGTTTGTGGAAAGAACACACGTGCAATGAACACTGGAGGATCCATGTGTGGTTTGTGGAAAGAACACACATGCAATGATTCTAGTGCTAGTTTTAGTATAAGAACACACATGCAATGACTCTAGTGGGTCCACATGTAGTTTGTGAAAAGAACACACATGAAATGACTAGTGGTTGATCCATAAGTGGTTTGTGGAAAGAACACACATGCAATGAACACTGGTGGATCCATGTGTGGTTTGTGATAAGAACACACATGCAATGACTCTAGTGGGTCCACATGTAGTTGTGAAAAGAACACACATGCAATGACCACTGGTTGATCCATAAGTGGTTTGTGGAAAGAACACACATGCAATGAGCATTGGTTGATCCATAAGTGGGTTGTGGAAAAGAACACACATGCAATGAGTCTGGTTGGTCCATATGTGGTTTGTGGAAAGAACACACATGCAGTGACCACTGGTTGAACCATAAGTGGTTTGTGGAGAGAACACACATGCAATGCCACTGGTTAATCCATGTGTGGTTTGTGGAAAGAACACACATGCAATGACTCTAGTGCTAGTTTTAGTATAAGAACACACATGAAATGACTCTAATGGATCCATATGTGGTTTGTGAAAAGAACACACATACAATGACCACTTGTTGATCCATGTGTTGTTTGTGGAAAGAACACACATGCAATGACTCTAGTGCTGGTTTTAGTATAAGAACACACATGCAATGAATATAGTGGGTCCATGCGTGGTTTGTGAAAAGAACACACATGCAATGACTCTAGTGCTAGTTTTAGTATAAGAACACACATGTAATGACTCGAATGGATCCATATGTTGTTTGTGAAACGAACACACATACAATGACCACTTGTTGATCCATGTGTTGTTTGTGGAAAGAACACACATGCAATGACAGTGGTGGATCCATGTGTGATTTGTGAAAAGAACACACATGCAATGACTCTAGTGCTGGTTTTAGTATAAGAACATACATGCAATGACTCTAGTGGGTCCACAGGTGGTTTGTGAAAATAACACACATGCAATGACTCTAGTGATAGTTTTAGTATGAGAACACACATGCAATGACCACTGGTTGATCCATAAGTGGTTTGTGGAAAGAACACACATGCAATGAACACTGGAGGATCCATGTGTGGTTTGTGGAAAGAACACACATGCAATGACTCTAGTGCTAGTTTTAGTATAAGAACACACATGCAATGACTCTAGTGGGTCCACCTATAGTTTGTGAAAATAACACACATGCAATGACCACTCGTTGATCCATAAGTGGTTTGTGGAAAGAACACACATGCAATGAACACTGGTGGATCCATGTGTGGTTTGTGATAAGAACACACATGCAATGACTCTAGTGATAGTTTTAGTATTAGAACACACATGCAATGACTCTAGTGGGTCCACATGTAGTTTCTGAAAAGAACACACATGCAATGACCACTGGTTGATCCATAAGTGGTTTGTGGAAAGAACACACATGCAATGACCACTGGTTGATCCATAAGTGGGTTGTGGAAAAGAACACACATTGAATGACTCTGGTTGGTCCATATGTGGTTTGTGGAAAGAACACACATGCAGTTACCGCTGGTTGATCCATAAGTGGTTTGTGGAAAGAACACACATGCAATGCCACTGGTTGATCCATGTGTGGTTTGTGGAAAGAACACACATGCAATGACTCTAGTGCTAGTTATAGTATAAGAACACACATGCAATGACTCTAATGGATCCATATGTGGTTTGTGAAAAGAACACGCATACAATGACCACTTGTTGATCCATGTGTTGTTTGTGGAAAGAACACACATGCAATGACTCTGGTTAGTCCATATGTGGTTTGTGGAAAGAACACACATGCAGTGACCACTAGTTGATCCATAAGTGGTTTGTGGAAAGAACACACATGCAATGCCACTGGTTGATCCATGTGTGGTTTGTGGAAAGAACACACATGCAATGACTCTAGTGCTAGTTTTAGTATAAGAACACACATGCAATGACTCTAATGGATCCATATGTGGTTTGTGAAAAGAACACACATACAATGACCACTTGTAGATCCATGTGTTGTTTGTGGAAAGAACACACATGCAATGACTCTGGTTGGTCCATATGTGGTTCGTGGAAAGAACACACATGCAGTGACCACTGGTTGATCCATAAGTGGTTTGTGGAAAGAACACACATGCAAGGCCACCTGTTGATCCATGTGTGGTTTTTGGAAAGAACACACATGCAATGGCTCTAGTGCTAGTTTTAGTATAAGAGCACACATGCAATGACTCTAATGGATCCATATGTTGTTTGTGAAAAGAACACACATACAATGACCACTTGTTGATCCATGTGTGGTTTGTGGAAAGAACACACATGCAATGATAGTGGTGGATCCATGTGTGGTTTGTCAAAAGAACACAAATGCAATGACTCTAGTGCTGGTTTTAGTATAAGCACACACATGCAATGACTCTAGTGGGTCCACAGGTGGTTTGTGAAAAGAACACATATGCAATGCCTCTAGTGCTAGTTTTAGTATAAGAACACACATGCAATGACCACTGGTTGATCCATAAGTGGTTTGTGGAAAGAACACACGTGCAATGAACACTGGAGGATCCATGTGTGGTTTGTGGAAAGAACACACATGCAATGATTCTAGTGCTAGTTTTAGTATAAGAACACACATGCAATGACTCTAGTGGGTCCACATGTAGTTTGTGAAAAGAACACACATGAAATGACTAGTGGTTGATCCATAAGTGGTTTGTGGAAAGAACACACATGCAATGAACACTGGTGGATCCATGTGTGGTTTGTGATAAGAACACACATGCAATGACTCTAGTGGGTCCACATGTAGTTGTGAAAAGAACACACATGCAATGACCAATGGTTGATCCATAAGTGGTTTGTGGAAAGAACACACATGCAATGAGCATTGGTTGATCCATAAGTGGGTTGTGGAAAAGAACACACATGCAATGAGTCTGGTTGGTCCATATGTGGTTTGTGGAAAGAACACACATGCAGTGACCACTGGTTGAACCATAAGTGGTTTGTGGAGAGAACACACATGCAATGCCACTGGTTAATCCATGTGTGGTTTGTGGAAAGAACACACATGCAATGACTCTAGTGCTAGTTTTAGTATAAGAACACACATGAAATGACTCTAATGGATCCATATGTGGTTTGTGAAAAGAACACACATACAATGACCACTTGTTGATCCATGTGTTGTTTGTGGAAAGAACACACATGCAATGACTCTAGTGCTGGTTTTAGTATAAGAACACACATGCAATGAATATAGTGGGTCCATGCGTGGTTTGTGAAAAGAACACACATGCAATGACTCTAGTGCTAGTTTTAGTATAAGAACACACATGTAATGACTCGAATGGATCCATATGTTGTTTGTGAAACGAACACACATACAATGACCACTTGTTGATCCATGTGTTGTTTGTGGAAAGAACACACATGCAATGACAGTGGTGGATCCATGTGTGATTTGTGAAAAGAACACACATGCAATGACTCTAGTGCTGGTTTTAGTATAAGAACATACATGCAACGACTCTAGTGGGTCCACAGGTGGTTTGTGAAAATAACACACATGCAATGACTCTAGTGATAGTTTTAGTATGAGAACACACATGCAATGACCACTGGTTGATCCATAAGTGGTTTGTGCAAAGAACACACATGCAATGAACACTGGAGGATCCATGTGTGGTTTGTGGAAAGAACACACATGCAATGACTCTAGTGCTAGTTTTAGTATAAGAACACACATGCAATGACTTTAGTGGGTCCACATGTAGTTTGTGAAAATAACACACATGCAATGACCACTCGTTGATCCATAAGTGGTTTGTGGAAAGAACACACATGCAATGAACACTGGTGGATCCATGTGTGGTTTGTGATAAGAACACACATGCAATGACTCTAGTGATAGTTTTAGTATTAGAACAAACATGCAATGACTCTAGTGGGTCCACATGTAGTTTCTGAAAAGAACACACATGCAATGACCACTGGTTGATCCATAAGTGGTTTGTGGAAAGAACACACATGCAATGACCACTGGTTGATCCATAAGTGGGTTGTGGAAAAGAACACACATTGAATGACTCTGGTTGGTCCATATGTGGTTTGTGGAAAGAACACACATGCAGTTACCGCTGGTTGATCCATAAGTGGTTTGTGGAAAGAACACACATGCAATGCCACTGGTTGATCCATGTGTGGTTTGTGGAAAGAACACACATGCAATGACTCTAGTGCTAGTTTTAGTATAAGAACACACATGCAATGACTCTAATGGATCCATATGTGGTTTGTGAAAAGAACACGCATACAATGACCACTTGTTGATCCATGTGTTGTTTGTGGAAAGAACACACATGCAATGACTCTGGTTAGTCCATATGTGGTTTGTGGAAAGAACACACATGCAGTGACCACTGGTTGATCCATAAGTGGTTTGTGGAAAGAACACACATGCAATGCCACTGGTTGATCCATGTGTGGTTTGTGGAAAGAACACACATGCAATGACTCTAGTGCTAGTTATAGTATAAGAACACACATGCAATGACTCTAATGGATCCATATGTGGTTTGTGAAAAGAACACGCATACAATGACCACTTGTTGATCCATGTGTTGTTTGTGGAAAGAACACACATGCAATGACTCTGGTTAGTCCATATGTGGTTTGTGGAAAGAACACACATGCAGTGACCACTGGTTGATCCATAAGTGGTTTGTGGAAAGAACACACATGCAATGCCACTGGTTGATCCATGTGTGGTTTGTGGAAAGAACACACATGCAATGACTCTAGTGCTAGTTTTAGTATAAGAACACACATGCAATGACTCTAATGGATCCATATGTGGTTTGTGAAAAGAACACACATACAATGACCACTTGTAGATCCATGTGTTGTTTGTGGAAAGAACACACATGCAATGACTCTGGTTGGTCCATATGTGGTTCGTGGAAAGAACACACATGCAGTGACCACTGGTTGATCCATAAGTGGTTTGTGGAAAGAACACACATGCAAGGCCACCTGTTGATCCATGTGTGGTTTTTGGAAAGAACACACATGCAATGGCTCTAGTGCTAGTTTTAGTATAAGAGCACACATGCAATGACTCTAATGGATCCATATGTTGTTTGTGAAAAGAACACACATACAATGACCACTTGTTGATCCATGTGTGGTTTGTGGAAAGAACACACATGCAATGATAGTGGTGGATCCATGTGTGGTTTGTCAAAAGAACACAAATGCAATGACTCTAGTGCTGGTTTTAGTATAAGCACACACATGCAATGACTCTAGTGGGTCCACAGGTGGTTTGTGAAAAGAACACATATGCAATGCCTCTAGTGCTAGTTTTAGTATAAGAACACACATGCAATGACCACTGGTTGATCCATAAGTGGTTTGTGGAAAGAACACACGTGCAATGAACACTGGAGGATCCATGTGTGGTTTGTGGAAAGAACACACATGCAATGATTCTAGTGCTAGTTTTAGTATAAGAACACACATGCAATGACTCTAGTGGGTCCACATGTAGTTTGTGAAAAGAACACACATGAAATGACTAGTGGTTGATCCATAAGTGGTTTGTGGAAAGAACACACATGCAATGAACACTGGTGGATCCATGTGTGGTTTGTGATAAGAACACACATGCAATGACTCTAGTGGGTCCACATGTAGTTGTGAAAAGAACACACATGCAATGACCACTGGTTGATCCATAAGTGGTTTGTGGAAAGAACACACATGCAATGAGCATTGGTTGATCCATAAGTGGGTTGTGGAAAAGAACACACATGCAATGAGTCTGGTTGGTCCATATGTGGTTTGTGGAAAGAACACACATGCAGTGACCACTGGTTGAACCATAAGTGGTTTGTGGAGAGAACACACATGCAATGCCACTGGTTAATCCATGTGTGGTTTGTGGAAAGAACACACATGCAATGACTCTAGTGCTAGTTTTAGTATAAGAACACACATGAAATGACTCTAATGGATCCATATGTGGTTTGTGAAAAGAACACACATACAATGACCACTTGTTGATCCATGTGTTGTTTGTGGAAAGAACACACATGCAATGACTCTAGTGCTGGTTTTAGTATAAGAACACACATGCAATGAATATAGTGGGTCCATGCGTGGTTTGTGAAAAGAACACACATGCAATGACTCTAGTGCTAGTTTTAGTATAAGAACACACATGTAATGACTCGAATGGATCCATATGTTGTTTGTGAAACGAACACACATACAATGACCACTTGTTGATCCATGTGTTGTTTGTGGAAAGAACACACATGCAATGACAGTGGTGGATCCATGTGTGATTTGTGAAAAGAACACACATGCAATGACTCTAGTGCTGGTTTTAGTATAAGAACATACATGCAATGACTCTAGTGGGTCCACAGGTGGTTTGTGAAAATAACACACATGCAATGACTCTAGTGATAGTTTTAGTATGAGAACACACATGCAATGACCACTGGTTGATCCATAAGTGGTTTGTGGAAAGAACACACATGCAATGAACACTGGAGGATCCATGTGTGGTTTGTGGAAAGAACACACATGCAATGACTCTAGTGCTAGTTTTAGTATAAGAACACACATGCAATGACTCTAGTGGGTCCACATGTAGTTTGTGAAAATAACACACATGCAATGACCACTCGTTGATCCATAAGTGGTTTGTGGAAAGAACACACATGCAATGAACACTGGTGGATCCATGTGTGGTTTGTGATAAGAACACACATGCAATGACTCTAGTGATAGTTTTAGTATTAGAACAAACATGCAATGACTCTAGTGGGTCCACATGTAGTTTCTGAAAAGAACACACATGCAATGACCACTGGTTGATCCATAAGTGGTTTGTGGAAAGAACACACATGCAATGACCACTGGTTGATCCATAAGTGGGTTGTGGAAAAGAACACACATTGAATGACTCTGGTTGGTCCATATGTGGTTTGTGGAAAGAACACACATGCAGTTACCGCTGGTTGATCCATAAGTGGTTTGTGGAAAGAACACACATGCAATGCCACTGGTTGATCCATGTGTGGTTTGTGGAAAGAACACACATGCAATGACTCTAGTGCTAGTTTTAGTATAAGAACACACATGCAATGACTCTAATGGATCCATATGTGGTTTGTGAAAAGAACACGCATACAATGACCACTTGTTGATCCATGTGTTGTTTGTGGAAAGAACACACATGCAATGACTCTGGTTAGTCCATATGTGGTTTGTGGAAAGAACACACATGCAGTGACCACTGGTTGATCCATAAGTGGTTTGTGGAAAGAACACACATGCAATGCCACTGGTTGATCCATGTGTGGTTTGTGGAAAGAACACACATGCAATGACTCTAGTGCTAGTTTTAGTATAAGAACACACATGCAATGACTCTAATGGATCCATATGTGGTTTGTGAAAAGAACACACATACAATGACCACTTGTAGATCCATGTGTTGTTTGTGGAAAGAACACACATGCAATGACTCTGGTTGGTCCATATGTGGTTTGTGGAAAGAACACACATGCAGTGACCACTGGTTGATCCATAAGTGGTTTGTGGAAAGAACACACATGCAAGGCCACCTGTTGATCCATGTGTGGTTTTTGGAAAGAACACACATGCAATGGCTCTAGTGCTAGTTTTAGTATAAGAGCACACATGCAATGACTCTAATGGATCCATATGTTGTTTGTGAAAAGAACACACATACAATGACCACTTGTTGATCCATGTGTGGTTTGTGGAAAGAACACACATGCAATGATAGTGGTGGATCCATGTGTGGTTTGTCAAAAGAACACAAATGCAATGACTCTAGTGCTGGTTTTAGTATAAGCACACACATGCAATGACTCTAGTGAGTCCACAGGTGGTTTGTGAAAAGAACACATATGCAATGCCTCTAGTGCTAGTTTTAGTATAAGAACACACATGCAATGACCACTGGTTGATCCATAAGTGGTTTGTGGAAAGAACACACGTGCAATGAACACTGGAGGATCCATGTGTGGTTTGTGGAAAGAACACACATGCAATGATTCTAGTGCTAGTTTTAGTATAAGAACACACATGCAATGACTCTAGTGGGTCCACATGTAGTTTGTGAAAAGAACACACACGAAATGACCAGTGGTTGATCCATAAGTGGTTTGTGGAAAGAACACACATGCAATGAACACTGGTGGATCCATGTGTGGTTTGTGATAAGAACACACATGCAATGACTCTAGTGGGTCCACATGTAGTTGTGAAAAGAACACACATGCAATGACCACTGGTTGATCCATAAGTGGTTTGTGGAAAGAACACACATGCAATGACCATTGGTTGATCCATAAGTGGGTTGTGGAAAAGAACACACATGCAATGAGTCTGGTTGGTCCATATGTGGTTTGTGGAAAGAACACACATGCAGTGACCACTGGTTGATCCATAAGTGGTTTGTGGAAGGAGCACACATGCAATGCCACTGGTTAATCCATGTGTGGTTTGTGGAAAGAACACACATGCAATGACTCTAGTGCTAGTTTTAGTATAAGAACACACATGCAATGACTCTAATGGATCCATATGTGGTTTGTGAAAAGAACACACATACAATGACCACTTGTTGATCCATGTGTTGTTTGTGGAAAGAACACACATGCAATGACTCTAGTGCTGGTTTTAGTATAAGAACACACATGCAATGAATCTAGTGGGTCCACGCGTGGTTTGTGAAAAGAACACACATGCAATGACTCTAGTGCTAGTTTTAGTATAAGAACACACGTGCAATGACCACTGGTTGATCAATAAGTGGTTTGTGGAAAGAACACACATGCAATGAACACTGGTGGATCCATGTGTGGTTTGTGGAAAGAACAAAGATGCAATGACTCTAGTGCTAGTTTTAGTATAAGAACACACATGCAATAGCTCTAGTGGGTACACATGTAGTTTGTGAAAAGAACACACATGCAATGACCACTGGTTGATCCATAAGTGGTTTGTGGAAAGAACACACATGCTATGACCAGTGGTTGATCCATAAGTGGTTTGTGGAAAAGAACACACATGCAATGACTCTGGTTGGTCCATATATGGTTTGTGGAAAGAACAGAAATGCAGTGACCACTGGTTGATCCATGTGTGCTTTGTGAAAAGAACACACATGCACTCCCCCCAATAAAGGAAAATTTGGTTTTTGCCAAAACACTTCCCCACCTTTTGGCTCATGTGAGTTCCACACCTCATACCCTATCTATCCCTCTCAGAAATAAATATTTTTGGGAAGCTTTATTATTTCTCTTTGTCCATTTTCTTAAATGGCTGAATTGGAATAATAATTGTTTTAAATACTTTTAATCCCCAATAAATCTTGGGAAAATTCCCCTAAGTGTGTATTCACATTTGGGACCCTTCCACATCAAAATCCACCCTTGTCCAATGAAAATTTAACAAATGATCATCTAGAAATCACTTCTATCCTTTTTGAGTAATTGGATTTAAGTGGACTAAAACCCCACATAAAAATCCCAAATAATTCCTAGGAGTCTACCTTGACCCCATCTACCTACCAGTACCAATTTCTCCTCTGGTCCAATGCAAGATTTTGGACTTCCTTCATCACCATCAATTGGATAAATTTTGTCAATTAATCAAACCACCCCTCTAACCACTTCCAAAATCCATCAAATCTTGCTCAATACTCATCCTCAACATCAAGGCACACCACTAGTTGACCAGCACTGTAGCTCCACCCCAACAAATCACCATTTTGCCCTTATACTAGTAGTAAGAGAGAGAGAGGCAACACAATCTTACAAGGATCTACTTTAATTAACCACCACAGCTGACACCCCTCCCTCGCTGGTCCACCACGACCAAATACCAATCCTACCCCTCTCCACCGACCCTTGGACCAATCACTGGTCAGCAACCCTCTCCCCCATGTCCAAATGGGTAATTTCATCATCTACTCCTCCCTCTTTGTATATATGGCCAGAGGCCTCCCCCAGCTCTCCCCTGCCCGCATTTTCCCCCTCTCCCCTCCCACTCACCTCCCTCAGCTCCACTCTCCCTCCCCAGCCCTGTGCTGACCAGAAGAAGAAGAAGGAGAGGCTTCGGCCCTCAACAAAAATCGAGAAAGGCTCCTTCTCCACTACTCCATTCCCTCTGCATGTCAGCTCACGAGATCCCTTCCTCCTCCTCTACCTGACCGTGCTCTTATTTTTGTCCAGGACCTACTCCTCCATCGCCGGTGTTGAGCTCCGACGAGGTCCCTCTCGGCCGCCGTCACGCGAGCTGCTTCCCGTGGGCCTCCGCCGTCGTGCCGCCCACCAATCTACTCGCCGTCGTCAACCGCGTCGCCCTGCACCCTCTGTGCCGCCTCCCGAGCCCTCTGGTGAGCTCCCCTCCTCCCTCTCCGGCGAGCTAGGGTTCTGTCCCCGGCGCTCTATCGCTGCGACGATGACGAGCGCGGTCGTCCATCGCCACTTAAACGGACGGCCGAGATCCGCCAATACCCTTCGGCCTCCCCCTCTCGCTGACCGCCGGGCCCCGCCTGGCAGGTTCGAGCGCCGGCTCTCGTGCGCCCCGCTGAGCGCCGTGGGCCGCTTTCCCTGCCGGCCGGCCCAGCAGTCCTCAGAAGCCAACCCAGCCTTCCCTGTTATTTTCTTTTTATTCCAGATCCAGAAAAGAGCCAGCCAGTTTAAATCCATTTGAAAATGTAAATCAAGTCCAAATGCCTAGATCTAAATTTCTGAAGGTACTCTGATGTTTTACCAAACATGCAGAGGCAACCCCATGTCTAAATTAATTTTCATTAATTGCTAGTAATTATTCCGCTGCCAAGTATACTGTGCACTAATTTATTTCTTCAGAGAGTTTCACACCTCCATTTGAGATGAACCAAGGATCTGCTGAGAGGTATTTGACATACCTATCATCTAGAACTGGTCCTATGCCAAGGTGAACAGTAGGTTGCCTTTAACAAAAATAACCAAACCAACCCTTGTCTACCTTGAATAAATTCTATAGGTCACACCAAATGTGGTATTTACCTGATTCCAATTCCTATCACCTCCTTGGATCAGTATCTATCCAACCCCAGCAGCTCGGAATTTATTGAGCTCTGGTTGAATTTTAGTGAATTAAATACCTCTGTAAATGGTATTTTCACTAAATAAGTCACTTCATTAGTTTGGAAACTCCAAAAAGGGTGAATCCAATTCCTACAGATAGGTATTTTAAATACCTATCACATGCCCCTGGAATCAACTCAATAGCTCCTGTAGTTTTAATCTGGTAAAAAGGAGAAGTACTATACAGAACTGCCTTGGGGAATTTCCTAAGGGCATTCTGGTAATTCTTTTGACTTGATTCCAACTCTAGGTGGTTCAGTACATCAAATACTACCTAACCATCCAAGGAAATAATTTTTGGAGCTCTAGAATTCTTCTGGTGAATTATTTACTTAAACTAGAGTTTATTCCACTTTAGAAAGCATAATTAAATCTAGGTATTTGATAATCAAGTGCAACCACCTGTAATGGTTTTTTCTTGACAATACCTATCTGAGGATATCACTTTTACACATTGGTATCCTACTGACCTCAGAACCCTAATCCAAGTTCTTTGTATCTAGTCTTGACCACTATCTTCCCCATGGAAAAACCACTACAATGGCAATTCAGTAATTCCACTACCAATAACCAACCTCTTCGAAACCTCCCAAGTACATTAGTACTCTTATGTTTGTTTCCTGTATGGTTTGATGTTTGTATGCCTTGTATTAATTGTGGACTTGCCTGCTTGCATGTGTACCCGATGACGACGATAGTGTTAGTTTCTGACGCCAAGAAGGAAGGGACTTCTTAGTATTATTATATTACTGGGTATTCTTGGTTATCTGAAGAAGTCCAAGGACTTATTGCTAACCACAGGCAAGCCACCATTCCTGAACTCTGATATATGTCCTATTCTCTTTTACCTGTTTTATATCCTCTTTATAAATTGCATTATCTATCTGCATGTTTTGTTTTACAAATACCGCGATAGTAACTTGGCTTCTCCAAGTTATGAATTCGTGTCCTTCGAGGCACCATTCCATTGAACCTATCATTTTACCCCCCTCTAGACCAAGAGTACGATGGTTAGCATCCTACCTCCTTGGAAACCCCGGTTTTGAGAAAATAAATTGTTTTGAGACTTTCCCTACTACAAATGTTTCAAAACGGCTTTTGTAAAACCCTGGGAAGAGGCATCATTCCCATTGGAGGTTTTAACAAAGGAAATGGTGAAGAATGAGACAGGAGAATATGATGGGATGTTCTACGCCTTTACTGGAACAATTTTTATCCGTGCAACCACATTACCCCAGGTACTGGGCTTAACTCGTAGTTTGTCCGCATTAGCCGAGGCAACTTCTAGCATTCTTATAGGGAGAGATCCCTGGAATTCTGGGAAGGCGCCACCAGATCAAGGATCTGAAGCCTGTCGCTTGCCTCAGTAAGAGTGAGCCTGAACTGACAGGAGTGCGGTGCAACAATTGGGTCTCCCGCAGACGGTATGACTTAGGTAGTACGGAAGGAAGGGGAGTCACCATATTTAAGGCATACACCAAGTTACGTCTTGGGTATGCGCGTGTATGGAAGGAAGGACTATGGCTGGGAGCCACATACTCATTGCCGGAGAGAACAAACCCAAGAGGAAAATCATGCCTTTGTTAGGGTAGACAAGCGAAAGGTTAGGTTTGATTATCCGGACCCCCATCTACAGTGGTAGTGGGTCGTGGTTGTATCCCGGCGGATGTATTGATTCTTGTGGGGAAAGTGTGCAAACACTGCAGAGTATAACCTATTCGAATAGCTGTGTCCATGGTCAAGGACGGTTGTAAAGGTGTTGGCTAGGAGTACCCAAACTGTGCTTGTTTGGGAAACAAGTACGAAGAGGACGAAGGTTCCAGGGGAACCCGAGTTCGGAAGTTTTGCTTTGACCCGAGGTGGTCAAAAAGGTTTAAAAAGGGTTTTTACTACAAAACTGTTTTCAAAACTCTTTTTTCAACAAAGATAT
Source organism: Avena sativa (assembly GCA_916181665.1). Lineage (NCBI taxonomy): Eukaryota > Viridiplantae > Streptophyta > Magnoliopsida > Poales > Poaceae > Avena > Avena sativa. The sequence goes on from OV702289.1 coordinate 435,150,179, forward strand.
GGAGATTTCTTGATTTTATAAAACAAAAGCATGTTTTCAAAACTCTTTTTCAACAAAGATATGGAGATGCCATAACTCCCAAAAATTAGTTTAGGCTTTTCAAAAGCAACCCCAGATATAGCTATCTCACCACAGCCAGACTTGCATTTCCTTGTTTCATTTATCCGGGTGGTTTGCGAGTACATTCAAAAGTACTCACGGCTATGTCCCTGGCTATTACTTGGCCAGACTTTCAGAGTTTCGACTTCGGAAGATCCAGGTGACCTCCAACGAGCTAGGTCATCTTCCCAGTCAGCTGCTTGTAGGTTGAGGCACGATTGGGCTCTGCGCTTGGCAATGTTATGCTGCTAATGATGATGTAGCCATAATGGCATTTATGTAAGTCTTGTAACTCGGTATGTCTCGGATGTTGTAATGGTACCTGTCGATTATGTTCCACGGCTCACTAATCATGGGAACGTGGATGTATGCATAACAGGGATTTCTCGGATGAATAATCCGGGGAGCCCACAGTGGATCCATAAGTGGTTTGTGGAAAGAACACACATGCAATGACTCTGGTTCTAGTTTTAGTATAAGAGCACACATGCAATGAACACTGGTGGATCCATAACTGGTTTGTGGAAAGAACACACATGCCATGACCACTGGTTGATCCATAAGTGGTTTGTGGAAAAGAACACACATGTAATGACCACTGGTTGATCCATAAGTGGTTTGTGGAAAGAACACACATGCAATGAACACTGGTGGATCCATGTGTGGTTTGTGAAAAGAACACACATGCAATGACTCTAGTGCTAGTTTTAGTATAAGAACACACATGCAATGAATCTAGTGGGTCCACATGTAGTTTGTGAAAAGAACACACATGCAATGACCACTGGTTGATCCATAAGTGGTTTGTGAAAGAACACACATGCAATGACCACTGGTTGATCCATAAGTGGTTTGTGGAAAAGAACACACATGCAATGACTTTGGTTGGTCCATATGTGGTTTGTGGAAAGAACACACATGCAGTGACCACTGGTTGATCCATGTGTGGTTTGTGAAAAGAACACACATGCAATGCCAATGCTGGATCCATATGTTGTTTGTGAAAACAACACACATGCAATGAACACTGGTGGATCCATAAGTGGTTTGTGGAAAGAACACACATGCAATGACTCTAGTTCTAGTTTTATTATAAGAACACACATGCAATGAACACTGGTGGATCCATAAGTGGTTTGTGGAAAGAACACACATGCAATGACCACTGGTTGATCCATACGAGGTTTGTGGAAAAGAACACACATGCAATGACCACTTGTTGATCCATAAGTGGTTTATGGAAAGAACACACATGCAATAAACACTGGTGGATCCATGTGTGGTTTGTGAAAAGAACACACATAGAATGACTCTAGTGCTAGTCTTAGTATAAGAACACACATGCAATGACTCCAGTGGGTCCACATGTAGTTTGTGAAAAGAACACACATGCAATGACCACTGGTTGATCCATAAGTGGTTTGTGGAAAGAACACACATGCAATGACCACTGGTTGATCCATAAGTGGTTTGTGGGAAAGAACACACATGTAGTGACTTTGGTTGGTCCATATGTGGTGTGTGGAAAGAACACACATGCAGTGACCACTGGTTGATCCATAAGTGGTTTGTGGAAAGAACACACATGGAATGAGACTAGTGCTGGTTTTACTATAAGAACACACATGCAATGACTCTAGTGGGTCCACATGTGGTTTATGAAAATAACACGCATGCAATGACCACTTGTTGATCCATATGTGGTTTGTGGAAAAGAACACACATGCAATGAACACTGGTGGATCCTTAAGTGGTTTGTGGAAAGAACACACATGAAGTGACTCTAATGCTGGTTTTAGTTTAATAACACATATGGATCCATATGTGGTTTGTGGGAAAGAACACACATGCAATGGCCACTGATTGATCCATAAGTGGTTTGTGGAAAGAACACACATGTAGTGAACACTGGTTGATCCATGTGTGGTTTGTGAAAGGAAAGAACACACATGCAATGACACTGGTTGATCCAAATATGGTTCATGATAGGAACACACATGCAATGAATCTTGTGGATACATATGTGGTTTGTGGAAAGAACACACATGCAATGAACTCTAGTGGATCTATCTTGGCATAATTTGATGTATGCCACGATGCATTTCATTGTAAAAGACACCCACTTTCCATTTTTATACTACTCAGCTTTGCCCTTGGTTTTTTGATACTACCCAGTTTTGCCCCCTCTCTCTTTCGTAGAAGCCCAAACCTGTGCCCACTCTGTCTGCTACGCCCTGATTGGTTGTCACAGTTGTCATGCGGATCGTGCATACCAACCGTTGATCTTGTGTGATCCAACGAGGCTCGTTGCACATGTCGTGCTCTTCACAGGACAGCGCGAGACAACACGGATGTCTCCCTCAATGAGACTTCTACAAGAAGGAACACGATGTCGTCCATGGAAAAAGTCGTCGAGTGGTCATGTCATGTTTAATCTAGTCTGCAAAGGCTACAAGTCTACTGCACGGAAACTGGTTATCCACAGACCACCGGCTATACCATTTTTACTATGCAGCGCCCCTGCACTCTCACTTACGATAGGCCCCCACCACACGAACCTTCCACGCGGCAGCCGCAACCGGAAGAGCTGCCAACCGGGGCCCTCGAGGAGGCCTAAACGTCCTCGCATTAAAAACCCAGCCTATCGGGTCCTCCATTCGCACTCATCCACTACTCTCTCTTCCCTATCCAGCAAAACCCCACAATCTTGAACGTACTTGCACGAACCTTCTCCATGAAACCGGTGCGTGAGGGTGAGTGCCGGGCATCGCCGCCGGGGTGGTGCTTCACGCGGCAGATCTGGAGGAGCATCACACAACACAAGCCGAGGAGGATGTGCAGTTCAACCCCTTGGGGGACCATGTGCTCGCTGATGCTGACGACTTCCGAGCCGCCGATGAGGGCATGGAGTTCGACGAACACGCTCCGCTCATGTACCCGGAGGTACATCTATTTCTACATGTTTCATATTTTCTGCTCGAGCTTAATCTATCCTGGCGTCATAAAAAAATCTAGTCCTAATGATTAGATGCAACGTACGAACCGATACATGGAGAGATATAGTATGTTATGAATGAATCCACATTATTTATTTATTAATAAGTTACCAAGAACACAAACCACATTAATTTAGGAGCGAGCTGGGGAGATGGCCGTAATGAACTGCTGAACCTATATAGACATGTTATTGCATTGAAAGTAACTTGGAATGGTGGAAGGAATATATATTTATTATTTTGCTCATTTCGGTTTGTATTCCATACATCACAGGTGTATTCAAGTGAGATGGACTCTGGCTAGGAGACCAGGGACAACAAGAGCAGCCATGTCATGAAGAAGCTCAAGAGCGGGATAATCCCTTTCCGCACTCGACTTGGGGAGCTCAAGTGCCTTACTGTAAGAAAGGAGTCAACCCAAGGATTGCCATCGGTAAAAGCCCGGCTAGTAAACACAAGTCGGCGACCAAGGCTAAGCACACTGCTTATGGCAAGTTCCTGAGGGAGTATGTCAAGACCGGCCTAGTGTCCCCTTACTTAGGAATCAACAACTTCTAGCCGACCAACCCCGTCACTGTGCTGGCCCGGCCACTAATAATATTTAGTTCTCTTACCGTATCTAGACCCTTAAACAATGGGGATTTCTATTTTCGTACCCTTCAAAATATATTCAAGTTCATCTGTTTATGGAGTTAAAGTTTCGGTGGCATACTCGTTATTTTGCAAGGATAGAGGGGTGCCCCCGACAGATATAAGGGTTATACTTTCCGCTAGATCACAGAGGATCAACGGTTAGTGGGCAAAACTGAGTACAACTGAATCGCCATGGTTAGACACGAGGGAAAAAATGTGACTCACGGTACGCGTGTGCGGTGCACGGGGCGGTAGCGGACGCGTGTGGCCGTGCACGGTGCATTAGCGTACACGATGCACGGTAGTGCAACGAAACGTCGCTTCCCTTCTCCTTTCATAGAGGTATCCCCACTCCTACTCATCACGCACTCGCTCACTCAACCGTCTCCACTGTCCCATCACCTTCTGCAAATGCCCAACAAAACCCCAACCACGCTGGCGATGGAGAAGATCAGCGCGGTGGCCATCGGCGCCTCCAAGGCCGCCGGCGAGGAGCCCCCTATTCGTAGTTGGGATCAGTATTCGATTTGGTTTGAGATTTGGGGAATAATCGGAAGATCTCATTCGGTTAATTTATGCAAAAAACAATCCCGATAATCAAAGTATCTCAATCATGTCCTTATTTCACTCTACTGTTTTTTCTAACAGGAGGATAGCAGCGACCTCCGCAGCGACGATGAGTCCAAGGACACCAAGACTCGTCATGTGCTGAGGAGGATAAAGTCCGGTCAGTACAACAACTTCTTCGCCGGCGACGTGTACAGGTGCCCCTTCTGCCCCACCAGGAGGCTCCGCGACACAGACTTCAACTCCCTCGTGAAGCATGCCGAGGATGTGAGGACCTGCGGTGAGTCCGTGAATGTCGACGGCTTCAGGGCCAAGCACCAGGCGCTCGGTCTTCACCTCCACAACCTCCAGAAGGTGGCTATCGAGGAGGGTCGCATGCCCCCAATTAGACCCAAGGCGCCCAAGGTCAAGGGGCTGGGCAGCAAGAAGTGGAGGAGGCGTCAGAGGGAGGAGGCGGATGCCCTCCTGGCAGAGGCCACGAGGGGCCTGTAACTACCTCGGTGAATTACGCTCCTAGTACAAGCCTGGATGATCAGAAATGGTTGAAATAGTACGGTGGGGCCCAAATGCCACTCACAGGTAGACCTTTCGGCCGTCCCAACCATTTCCAAACATCGGGACAAGAACGGGCGGCGTAATCGGCAGGCGAAGGGATCAACTACATACACAAATGAGTATGTATGCAAGCCACCATACAATAGTACATCAGAGCCATTCCATCTAAAAAGAAAGGAAATATAGCAACGCCATACGGCAAGATCCAAATATCCTAGATAGATATAATAGTTTAGGATATCTCCTCATACATCAAACATCAGAGTATCAAGCGGAAGCGGAAGACAAAATCCGAGTACGGATAAGAAGCAAATCGGCATAAGATGCCCCATAGATAAGCAGATCCCGCCCACAGATCTCACGGATCCCCGTTCCCGGAATCTCTACACCGAATGATCGTTGCCCACATCGTCCGTCTCTTCCACCCAGTATCCATCTTGCGAGTGTACCTGTTCATCTGAACCAATAATTTATCGTGTGAGACCCTAGGGGTACTCAGCAAGTCTTTATGCCTCTAAAGGGGACACAACCTGGGGTGACGCAATTGCAGCAAAAGATAAACCCTAGCAATTCTATAGATACTCGCTAACCATCCGCCTAACCAGAGATAGACGGATGTCCGTGAATTAATAACAACGGTTATAACAGTTATAGTGGTAATCTTAACAGATCCATCCTCCTCCTCGCTTACCGACGAGGAAGCGGACGAACAACCTCCCCCCATCCGTTGGCAGTTTTATTATCCATTCCATGAGTGTTGCACTATTTACTAGTCAGGTACCTAGTCTAGTCAGATTAAAAGCGGTACTTTAGTTATGCTTGTCTATGATCGAGAAACTGTGCTCCAAGTCGTCCATAACCGCGGCCACGGCTTTCAGAAAGTTTTACCCTGCAGGGGTGCACAAATAGCAACACACACTCGATATACCTCGGAAAAACCAAACCAAAACCCAACGAGGCAGTCACGACAAAGCAATTGCAGGATTCAGAAATATTTCAGGGGGCCACCCCATTAAGCTACCCGCGACGAAGCTGGCCGGCTCCGAGACGTACTCAAGGTTTGTGTGGACGGCTGTAAACGACTGGGAACCCGAAAGTGTGACTGGGCTTGTCGATACCGCGAAATCGTGTCACGAACCTAAACAGTACAGGTGCTCCTCGCACAATCGTAAATAAAGCAGTAAAGCATGGCATAAGTACAGGATAGTAATAAAACCTCAAACTAGTTGTGGCCCCAAGAAATAAGAATGAATCAAGCTCTGGCTCAGGGGGGTTCATAAGCCTCCCGGATGTGGATAGCGCGAATAATCAAGGAACAGGAATCAAGTACTCGGGGTCCTACGGGACACAAGTGAGCCTGAAAAACCAAATAACAGATATGGCTCACCGATGCCACTTTCCTTAGTTATCCCATTACTACTCAGGTTAAGTTGTATAGGTACCTCGTTATCCATCAGACACTCACATACCCTACACATGCTGTTCTACGACTCGCATGGCTCAATCAACTCCTGTAGTAATGGCTCATGGGATGGAGGAACAAGCTTCGGTGGGGTTTAAAAGTAAAGGCTATGCAATACTTGGGATTCAGATTAATGCAATCGCGACTCAATGATGCAAGAAAAAGATAGAGGCAATAGGTACTATATGTATGCAAGCATGTGGTAGTGCTTGCCTGGCAGCTCAGTTGAAGCAAGGGATGGATCTGGGTAGTGCTCCTGGTTCTCTTGATATATCCCCTGCTCAGCGTCTATTCGAAGGAGAACCAAACAAACAAGGGCCAACATAAATAAAGTGCGCAAGCATATGAATAGATGCATCAAGCAAACAATCATGCCATGATGAATGATGCACAATTTGCATGGCAATAGGTAGCATGGCATGGGTGAGGTGTGAAGTACAAGATCAAATCATTTTATGGGGTTTTAGTCCCATTTTATTCTCATATTAGTTGCTGTATACTTTATATTTATATGATGCATGCTTCAAATCAAAACATGGAATGCATAAAAAGAAAGGTCACGTCGAGCTAATCATTTTAGACATATTATTTGTTGAATTTGGATTTATAAAACAAAAGTTATTAATTAATTAAGGAGAGAGGGCATTTTAAAGTAATTTTAATGAACTTGGAATTTTACATGCTCAAAATATATTTTTAATGGCATATTTGAATTCCTCATATTTTTCTGATTTGAAAACATATATTATTTGCATTATTTGGATTTATATTTTAAAAGTTATTTTAAAACAGAATTAAATTTGAATTTGAATTAATTTTGAAAAAGTTTGAATTTAAACAGATATGCAGAAAATATTTTTCTTACTCAGGCAGAGCTAGCCTCAGACACAGACGGGTGGGCCACTGGCTGACTGGGACCAACACACGCGCAGAAAACTTTTTCCACCGCGAGCTATCCTAGCCTCTGCGACTGACGGGTGGGTCCCAGGCTGCGGGGCCACTGCGCGCGCGCGGCCAACGCGTGCTGGACACGTGGGCGATCCAGGCGCGCGGGGAGGGGTCTGCCCGTGGTGGTGGGGTTTTCTGGGGGGGTCTTTTGCAATGTAAACACAGAGGCTGGTAGGTGGGGTCGCAGGGGTTGCGGGTTTAGGCGGGAAAAACATCAGGGGCCTAAACGGAAAACGACACCGGCTGCTGCTGCTCGTGCTGACAGATCCGGCGCTGACGGCGGTGGATCGGGCCGACTTCCGGCGACGATGGCGACGCCTCCGCTGAGCGAATCGCATCGCGGCAAAAACGAAAGACGACGAGGAAAGCAAGGGCTACAACTTTCGTACAGAGAGCAACTACGGGGGGTGGGCTGCAGCGCGCGGGGCAGGGCGAGGAACAGGGCGGTCAGATGCTGCTGTAGCTGCTGCTGTTGTCTGTCTGTGCGCCGCGAGCGGCCGTGCGTGCGCGCGGGGTGCTCGACGGAAGGTGGCGGCGCTACGGTGCACGAGAGGGGAAGGGTCCATGTCTAGGGGGTTAAGAGGCTCACCAGGAGCTCGACGGTGTAGGCGAAGGAGCTCGGGACGCAGGGGATCGGCGATGATGCAGACGGCCGGTGTGCTCCTGGTGCTCACGGACACGGCGGCGGCGAGGCTTCTCTGGCGAGGTCCTGCAGCTACCCCGCGTCCTGGGCGTCGAAGAGGAGGCAGAGGGAGGTCCTGGTGCTCCTGGTACAGCTTGGCGTGCTCGAGAACGTCTAGAGGGAGAGGTGGCCGAGGCTAGGGTTTTGGGGCATGGAGATGAGCTTGCAAGCCAGGGGGAGGAAGGAGGGAGGAAGAGGAGGACCTGGGAGCCTCCTGGACGGATCTGAGGTTATGGAGAGCTGGGGTGGTTGAGGAGATAAGGGAGAGAGGAGAGAGGCACATGGGAGGGGTGACCACCTTTATGCAAAAGGGAGGAGGTGGCTCGGGTTAGGGCTAGGGTTTGGAGAGAGGGGGACCAGGGGGAGGCACATGGGATGGGTGGTTCCAGGGGGTCAGGTGGGGCCTGCTGGCAGGGAGAGGGAGGGAAGCCAAGAGAGAGGGAGAGATGAACTAGGGTTAACTAGAGGGGGTATGGCTCGGGTTAGCTAGGTTTAGATAGAAGAGGTGGCTCGGGGGTGACTAGGGTTAGGAGAGAGGAGGTATGGTGATGATGAGGTAGATGATGGTCTAGGGCTTAGAGAGAGATGGATTGGTTCTTTTGACTAGATCAAGGATGATCAACCAAAGCTCAAGCAAGGTAGCCAAAGAGAGGAAAGGAGAAAAAGGGGTGATGGCATAGATGGACATGGTGATGGGGTTTTAAGCAAGATCAACATAGATCAAGCCAAAAGAAAGGGTAGAGATAGAGATGATCCACTCAAAAACAAATAAAATCCAAATGACAAGCAAAAGGTGGTACTTGCATGGCCCATGCAAAATTAATTAATGCCATGCTTGTTTTTGTGAAACAATATTATCACATGGCATTATTATATGCATTCCAAAATTGGAATAAAATCCAAGCAAAAGAATTTAGAAGGAATTCCAAGTGGAGTAGATGGAGATGATCACATCGGAGTATAATTGGGAATTACTAGTGTGTATATTCCACTAGGTAGTTAATAAGCCCACAAAATATTCCAACATGAGCATAATTCCATGATAATCCAAATGGAAGCTAGGAGAAAAGGTCCCACTCACAAGGCATGCAAAGGTGGCCGTGTGGATCTCATAAACCAATATTGTGAAAACAACATGATGCTAAGATGAGATCATGTGGTAAACGAATTGGATCCATCCCAACCCACATGAGCTAGAAGTAAACCAATAAATGCCAAGCTCATATTTAGTTAGATGGTGGAATGATGGGATGATGACAAGAAAGGTGGTGGAGTTGAATAAAAGACATGCCCCCAACTCAACTTGGGCATTACACAATATATCAAGAACCAAATACAATATCAAGAGGCAAATACAATTAATAATGCATATGAGATAAGAACCAAATCAAAAGGGTTTTATATGATGCTCAAATGCAAGGTGGCATGATGACATGAGCATGATATAATGATGATGCAACAATTATATATTTGAAGTAGCCATTATATAGACTAGGCTAGTAGCATTGCAATTGTTAGACAATTGGGATGCTACAGGGCCACTAATCAGCTGCTGTTGCTGCTGTAAAGCAGCTTCTTTTGTCTTGTTTGTGTTGAAGTAGTCCGCTGCTGCTGCTGCTGAGCAGCCTAATTGTCGAACCTCGTTAAGTACCGTACTATATAACCTATATTAGCTGCTTTATCTACATCTGCTCTGTTTACTGAATTTATTTATGGTGTTGGTTTGTTTTTCTGCTCTAGATTTGCTACCAGATTGGGGAAAACGATCGCAAAAGGAACAATGAATGAAGAGAGAAGCTGCTCTAGATTTCCTACCTTTTTGGGCAAAAAAACACAACTGTTAGAGAGAGAGGGGAAAAGGCGCTCTTAAAAAGGCCAAATAACAAAAAAATCCACTTTAAACGTCATGGCGCACGTAATGGCCAAGCCTTTGTCCAGACGGCACCCCCTCCGAGCGCATGTGAGGGCTTCGGAATATCGGGAGGGCAAAAGTGAGGACAAATGAGACACAATGTTGCTATAGCTAAATCTGACAAAAAGCTGAATTTGGCTTTACCATGCAATTTGGCTAGAGCTCCACAATGTAGCTATTCTAAATCCCTAAACTATGTGGTGCGTTGAAACCTAATGCTTTTCCACCGACACGTGTGTTGCAAAGTTGCTTAATCATGCATGCTTACACAAGTGGCCTACAGAGAAACTTATAGAAGCATGGACAAACGAGCTTCATTTTGGCAAATTCGGGACAAGCTTTGCGCAATCGGCAGGCCTGATCGGCTGGGCGGCTGCCCCGGGGTGCAGGGATGCTAGGTCCATGTCTATGCTTACACTTCTTAAACTTGTTAGGAATTAATAATAACTGTACGCTTTCTTCTGTCCTCTCACGTTACGTCATGTCAGCACCGCGCACCCGCTGCGGATCGGCAACGGGACGGCAGTCTACGTCACCGGTCTCTGCCACGCCAAAGCCACGTCGCACACCCGTCCCATCGCCTACCGGGACGGACGCTGAATTTAATTGCTAGGATTGGAAACCATCGGTGTTCGCCCGGTCAAACTTGCTTCCGCATGGGTATGACCGGAATATTGGTAAACAGAATTTAAGCATCGCCTTCCGACTCCTCAGCACATCACTATGCAAAAATCCCCAACTCATTCCTTCCGCCGGCACCGCCACCGCAAGAACCATCGACGCTGCCGCAGGCACCGCCTCCGCCTGGCCATACCACCGCAACAGATCACTCCACCTCCATGCCCAGTCCCAGCCACCGCTACCGCCCTAGGCCACCGCCGCCGCATTAGCTACTGCCATGGACACAGAGTACGGCGTGTTCGGCGACGGGAACGACTACACCGACGAGTACACCGTCACTGCCCATGGCACCACCAAGCTGACGGTCGTCCACACAAATGCGTCAGCGGAGGTCGCCAAGGTCATTGCAATGTAGGAGCGGTGGCTACAGGAGCCGATGGACAGGTACAAGATCGTCGGCCTTGACCTCGAGTAGACCGGAGATAGGAAGAGGACAGCGCTTTTCCAGTTGTCCATGCGCAACCACTGCCTCCTATATCACGTATGTAGGGCCAAATCTGTATGCCCGGAGCTTCACGAGTTCCTACACAGGAGGGAGATCTACTTCGCCCGCGTCGACATCAAGAACGACACTCCGAAGCTAGAACGGGATCTCCTCATTCATGTCGTCAATCACGTCGATCTCCAACGTTTGTGGAGGTACCCGGATGGCGGTACGGGGAAAGCCGGCATGGCTAGACTCGCTTCCGACATCATCGACCACGAGTACGCCGGCATGAAAATCAAGTTCCTGAAGCACCTGCACGAGCGACGGGAGTGGAGGCACCTGGATTATGATGCGATCAAGTATGCAGCCAGGGACGCGTATGTCTGCTACGAGATGCTCAACAGGATCTGGCGGGTGGGTGAGTGTGTTGTTTACCACTACTAGTTTCACATTTCGTTCCTAGTTTTATCTCGCCTGTATTTTATCTCGCATGTATTTTCTAAGCATTCTATGTGTAAGAACCAAGCTCGTATGATCCCTGTGCTATTAGCTATTTAACCTGTATGAATTACATTCCCCCTTTTGTATGCTCAACATTCATTCTTACAAATTCTATCTGTACCATTTGCATGCGGCAGAATCCAGGACTGACATGCATAAGGTGTGATACAGTCATAAATCATAACCAAACCCAGATTATAGCGAAGGATACAGTCATAACCCAGATTATAGTTTGACAAAGGTAATACACATCAGTTCGTAATTGCTCACATAGTGTACTTATGAAATAACATGTTTTCATAAACACAACAATCATGCACTAATAGTCTACATCCTAGACTGTTGGAGAAGGCAACCGATCCTAGGATGCCTTCGGTCGCTTGCCCCGGTTTGTACATTCATCTACACTCCGGCATCTGGGGCAAACAACCTGCCTTGGTGGTGGTTCAATGATGCGATGCCTGGAACGAGATTTTACAATCTGGCGGTACAACTCGTGGCTAACATACCCATCAATTGCAGCGTACTTCAGATTAGGTTCAGAAAGTGGCTTATCCTCCTAGTAATCGTGCCCTTAACGCCTCCACGAACATCGCGGCAATCTGTCCTTCATGTCAGCGTACCACAGGTCGATGAGTTCGGAGGCAAGAGCGGCCATCCCGGTCTTGCCGCCCTTCATCCCTGGGATCTAGTAAATTTCCTGGATGTCCACTCTGCACTCCTTTGGGATTCTAATGTTGACAGTCGGGCTTTCAAGCAGTTTACTGACATTCGTGATGTCAACACTAGTAAATGTTATGTGCTGGTTCACGAGAAAGTCATGAAACAGATCCCTAATAATTTGGCCCCACCTGCATTAAAATAAATTCAGACAAATAATATAGCAATAACTTTTGCAAACAGGCGGTTCAGGAACAAAAAGACAACAAAGTCTACCAGATCCCGTCAGCCCCCTTCTCGCAAAAAGACTGGTACAAGAGGACGTGCCCCTTCATGGAGAGTTGCACCACAGCGATCCTACGGTGATCATTGCTGTACTCGAGGTCAAGACCTACGAACCTGTTTTCTTCGAACTGCAGCCAACTAGTGTAATTATTCAGAGTGTTCCTCACCGTCCGAGGGTCGGTGGTGTAGACGACATCGATCTTCTTCCCGCCATGTACTTCGATGTCGAAGTGCGCATTTTCTTGCCTGTCGTCGTTTCGGACGTCCGGAGCATCCATGACTATAGGAAAGAGGGAAAGGATACAGAGGAAGAGGGTGATGCGGTGGTGGAGGAAATGGATGAGGCCGTGGAGGAGAAAGACGATGAGGCCGTGAAGGAGGAAATGAGACGGAGAAGTGAAATATTGGAACCGCCCTTACCAATTTTTGGAATGGTGCACGGCCGTTCGTAGTAGGGTGAGGGTGGAGAAAAACGGCGGTTTTACACGTCGACGCTAGCACTTCCTAAAATTTGTTCTGCGCCACTTGCATGCGGTGGAATCAATTCAAACATAGGCACGTTTGCACGTGCCGACCTTCACTCACTGATAGGCGGGCCTCACATTTATCTTTTACGATTTATTTTTTCACTTCCTCTAGACGGTTCCGGTGCCCGCCCTCAATAATTATGCCCCCCTTCTTGTCTTCCACGCAGACTAGAACCGGCGGCGGCTGCGGTTCCTTGCAGATTCACTCCCCACTCGAACAACTGCCCCCATCCCTGATTCCACCCATTCTCGAATCCATCCGCCTCCTTATCACAATGCCTCCATTAATCTACCGGATTCTAGACTCCATTTTCCGCTATGGGTAGAGCTTGGGGTAGCAGCAGGCTGAAGCGAAAGGCATGCGATGACGATGCGGATGGCCAGGGCGACCGCTACCGCGAGGATTGGGGATGGCCGAACCTCAGCGCCGCGAACATGCACAGGAACGCCTCGGGGTTGGACATCATCTCAGCCGGCCTCCTCGCTCGCTGCATCCCTGGCTATCGCGTGACGATACAGAACATGGACGAACAACTATTCGGCATGCCAGACCTTCTTTACCCCGATAACAGCAAATGGCCAGACGACCACGATGGACACGTAAATTCTAGTATCTAGCTTATTCGTTCAGTCATATCATTGATTCATATGTGGTGAACTCTCATCGGAATCCTATGTTCCTTTCATCGAACGTGTTATGTGCATGCGCGGTTTGAACAAATCGAACCATTTAAGACTATTCTGTATAGCGGAAGATCTGCTCGTACCTGATATTCTGGCATTTTCATAGTGACACAGTCTTACTTTAGGTGATAGACGAGTTGTCAATTTCGATTTTGCAATGGAATGCCTACTAGGTGATATTCTGTTTCCTAAAATAAAAACAAATATATTAGACGATTTAAGGCTATTATGCCCCGAGCTGTTTATGATCATCGTCATCAGGAGTTTGTTCTAGGGGCTCTGCTACTACTACATATATTGAGTATCTTCGTAGTGACACAGGCACAATTTAGGCGATATTACTTTAATCTGAAGGCCTAGTTGTCAAATTGTATTTGCAATGGAATCCATGCTAGTTTATTGTACCAACTGACAACAAACTCTGCAAAATATTCATGCAAAACTGATGCTGCTGGATAAGTGGTCTGAATCAGTAGTGGTGAATATCAAGGAAGAAGATGAGACGGAAATGGAAGATGACCAGAACTGGGTGGGTGGCAACGGCGAGTGGCTGGTCCTTTTATCACAGGATGGCAGTACTTGGACTCTAAAAAATGGCTACAGATCGAAGAGAGTTGAAGTGCCATCTTTGAAGGGTGTCAGCATTACTGCATTCAACAGTGGGTGGCCGCCGCCCATTTCCGAATTCGCTTACAGGTTCAACATGGCAGAACTTGACCTCGTGAAGGTACAACTCCCACATAGTCCACGGGAGGGGGCGTGGAAGAACTGGGAGTACGACCTCTTAGCGGTGTTCGACAAGGCAATCACATTCATTAGATTCCTAGAAGACAAGGAATGGACAATCTTTCGCGACGACTTCCTGCGGCCAGAGAAGTATGTCGACGCCGTCTTCACCTACGGCTACTCTTCGTACAAACCGCAACGCATTTATGCGGTCACTGAACCTAGCGACGACATGCGTGTTTGGGAGCCGTCCATTTGGGGTGAGTCATGGTGTCATATAGCATGTAAAATCCCATTCAAAATTCTGCTTACCGGCTGTTAGTAACTCGCAGGTACCCACACAGCCCGGCGCATCATTCTAGCTCCGGTCATCGAAGATGAAGTAGAAGATGCTAAACTTGGGACACGGCGCTGGTTCCTGGCACCTCTCAGAGACAGCACGGAACAGGATGATGAACTCTTGTGGATTCATATCAGGGGAGCACTAAACAGTGTTGGCGATACAATAGAACATATGGGGACACAACTTTCTTCATACCTATCGCTGTGGTGTCACGTTTTCTTGAGGTCCGCATGCCCATCCGAAGACCCAGTAGAGCAAGTCTGGAGCAAAGTCAACAATCTGAAGGGACAATCTGTGTTTTTGGGATGAACTACCCTTTCTTTGTGGGAGCCCCTGGAGCTGTTGAACCTGTAATTTCTCAGGCAGCCCTGGCCCCTGATGTTGCTACTACTGCTTCTGCTGGTGGTGGTGGTGGTGGAGCTGACGAAGAACTAGCTGCTGCTGCTCCTGGTGAAGCTGACGAAATACTTGGTGATGCTGCTGCTGGTGAAGCTGATGAAATACTTGCTAATGCTGCTGCTGGTGAAGCTGACGAAATACCTGCTGAGGCTACTGCCAAAGTAGAGGAAGAACATGTTGGTGTTGTTGCTGAGGTGCGAGCACTTCCAGGGTTGATAGCAGACTGTGTGTTTGTTGCACACTCACGCGCCTATCATGTTGACACTCCAAATCCGACCTGGAGCCGAATCCACGTCGGGGGAGGGGGCCTACAATTGGCTCATCAGTGGGGTCGTACTATTTGAAGGAGAATGAAAGACGGCCAAACACAGCATTCAGGTTCGTTCCGATGATACCACCAGCTCCAGGGACCTAGTGCTCATACTGGCAGATCCGATGTACCATTTGTCTTTATCTTTATCATTAGTTATGCTTATGTGTGTAAAAACTAAGCTATGCTTATTTGTGTAAGACTAAGTTAGGCCTAACTGCGTAATATTCAGTGAAGCCCAGCTTTTCTTTCCACGCCCATAACAACAGAATTGCAGCATAGAACATACAAATGTAATGTGCATACCAGACATTTTTGCTCAGGATAACAACCACTTCAAGCAAATGATACATCGTGTACGCATTTGAACGCATCACTAGAATGTGCCACCTATTGATGATTGATGACATGGATCTAGCTTTTCTGCACGTATTTGCATTGAATCGCTCATTGATATGTTCACATATTTTTTGGCAATGGTTGATGAACTCCACTCTCTTGGTAACTTTCTTCGTTAGCGAGCACTTGTTGATGCAATGCAAAGTACAGAACATGGTCGTCATCGTCATTCCATTTAGGTTCTCTATGTTTCGTCATCACGAAGCTACTAATTTCAAATGAAATTTTAGTAAACAATATATGTGTACATTGTTAGAGTATGTTACGGCCATGGTACATACATGTTTTTCTCCAATCACAAGAAGAAAACTTGATGCATTTTCACCTTGTTGGCGTTGTGCCGAACTGGGTGGATGTGGCTTTGGGGTTCAGAGAGGAAGGTGCCGTGGCTGGTGCGTGTGCGACCATAGAGACGGCAAGCTCGGATTCTGGAGGAGGCCAACAGGACCGAGCGTGGTCGGCATGGTGCAGATCTCACCCGGGAATGAATTCCCGTCCCCGCGCCGTGCCAATGGTGCGGTCATGGTGAGGGCGAGCTCCGATTCGGGATGGGGAAGAGAACAGGCCGAGCGCCATGGCCACGACCACAGATTGCCGCCCCGGAGGAAGAAGAAGACGCGTAAAGGATGCATGCGCCAACACTGCAAGCCTACATGACAGCCTACATGGCAGCGACGACGGCAGCAACATAACGGCGAAAGCTGATAGGGGGGCAACTTGACGTCCGTTAGCCTGATTTTTTGTATTGAAACGTAAAGTTGAATTCGTGCCGAAAAAGACCCTCTGAGTATTTGGCACGCCAACTATAGTCATCACGGCTAATATCAGGGAACTCGGGTACCGTGTTGCCTGGCCACCCCAACTTTCGGGCCGCAAAATAATATTCTCCTCCCTTGTCCGGTGGCCAAGAGGGTTCCCCTTCCCCTCCTCTCATTAATGTGGGTGGACTTTCCACTCACTTAATTTCAATCTCCACTTTCTCCCATTAATTCTCCACTCAAAACCCAAAGGTCCTTCCATTAAATCACTTTAATTCTCTTGTTTTAATGCAACTCAATTTAATGAATATTTCATTTAATGAATACTTCATTTAATGAACACATTAATATTTTGATCCCTTACTTTGTTTTGATACCCCGCAACCATTTCGGCAGATTCAACAGAACAAATTCCTGTGATGTCCGTTGTCTTCCCCTGTGTTCCCTATCTACTCAATTGCGTCGAATAACCTTAAGTGTGTCTCTCTACGGGTTCAAGAACTATGCAGACATAATTGAGACTTTCTCCGATTAATAATCATTAGCGGGTCTAGAGATCCAGAATGACTCCCACTAGTTCCACAAAAATCTAATGATCGTCTGAACCTTTTTCGCTGTAATCAAATTCCTTTTGTCTCGTGATATTTTACTTGTCTGATATTTGATCACTTGGTATCATTCATACCTTGCTTAATCTCGTTCCTAACAAGTACTCTTTTTCTTGTTCCTGTGATATAACATTCTAGTGATCAAATCACTTGCTTGCAAGCTATGTTAATGTGATATCACCGAGAGGGACCTGAGTATATATCTTTGTTATCTGGATGGACAAATCCCAATATTGATCCATGAGCCTCAACTAACTCTTTCCAAGTACCCGACGACACCTTTATAATCACCTAGTTATGAAGTGACGTTTGATGTAATCAAAGTACCTTTCCGGTGAAAGTGATTGACATGATATCATGGTCTAAGGATAATTAGTTACTACGAATGTGATAGCAATATAAACTTGAGGACATGATCATATTGCTACATCTATTTTGGGTGACTGTTCATCATATAATTCCCAATGATATGATCCAGTTATTAACAACATCCAATGTTCATGATTAGGAAATATGTGATCATTAGTTAATCAGCAAGCTAGTATTAGAGAAGCTTTTATTAGGAACCTTTTCTGTTTAAAAATCACACATGTATCAATGTTTCATATTAACATAATTATAGCATGAAGAATAAACATCTGTTATAAACCTGGAATAGCATAATAACCACTCTGTTATTGCCTCTCAGGCATATTCCTTTCAAGTTTAATCAAGAGGTTTGCAAGGTTTGATAGTTTCCCTAGTATCTTGCAGATTTAGTAAGTAGCGGGTCAAATTCGAACCACGGGTACTACATAGTTTGCTCTTGTTTTTCGCAAAAAACATATTGAGAGACACAAGATAACATTAAATCACAACATAACTTCTGATTACAATGCCAAGATGCACCTTTGTGCAAAAATATAGCACAATATCTTGAAGGGAGCCATGGATATGGCCATCTAAAGGAAATATGCCCTAGAGGCAATCATAGAGATGATTGTATTTCATGTGTATCCATGAGTTATTATAATGTTCCTTGAATATCCATATACCAGGAAACTTGTATTGATTGGCAATTATGTGAATTGTTTGTGAAACTCTTTACTTGTATGGTTATCTAATAATTGTCCCTAGTCGGAGTTCATGTGAGGACACATGTGAATATTAGACTAGCACATCGATTGGTTAATGACTATGTTTCGCAAGTCAGAAACATGGAGATGTCAAACCAATGATGTGGACACATGTTATGAACATGGGGTTGGACTGACCCAACTTGAGACTAGCAATAATACTTGCAGCTCTCTCTACACATCGTGTACGTTTTGTTCTTAGACCTGAGATTGTCGCATGTACTTGAGATGTGGATCGACCTACTTTGGGGCTATCAAACACTACTCTGTAACTGGGTAGTTATAAAGGTACCTTTCGGGTTTGTCCTGACACATGCTGCAAGGCATCGGTCAATCAACATGGGATTTGCCCCTTTCTTCTTGAGAGATATATATCTAGGCCCCTCGAGTGATCGGATCCAGAAATGCATGGTCGTGCTACATATGGTTAAGAGTTAACCTAGTAAAGGGATTCCGAATCACAGTATCGAGAAAGAGAGGTCAGCTTGGAGCTTGACCAAATATCGTGATGCAAAGGGAAAGAAATGTACACAACATTGTGATGGTTCGTCCGAATGATCTTTATATGCGTTTAGGAGTTGGCACGTATTGCTAGAGGCCGCTACCAACTATTGACGGAGTAAGTGTACTCATGTCATGACTATACGTGTATGAACCTATAGGGTCACACACTTTAGGGGCTGGAAGCCTAATGAGGATTGGATCTGAATTAGACCAGGCTTAGGTTGCTAATGGGCTGCTAATGTAGAAGCCCACCAGGAATGCCTATATAAGAGAGAGTGAGGCGAGCTGAATAGGGTTGAGCATTCCACCCAGCCGCCACTCCTCTTTCGCCTGTGTTGCACGTGCAGTCCTAGCAGTCTGGCGTGTGACGGCTTCCACTCCGGACGTGTGGATACCTCGGAGGTGCTACAGCTTAAGCACTTGGACGAGCCGCGCAAAGGGGAGATGCTCGTGGGACGAGGACGAGGAGGAGACGTAGAACATCTACACTGCCCCGACGTGCTTCATCGAGTTCCGCAACTGCGCGTCTAGTGGTAATCCCGTGATCTATGGCAATAGTATTCCTGGTTGACGCGGTAGAAAATTTTGATTTTACGCTAGTGTAGCCTACTCGTTACCCTACAGTGGTATCAGAGCCGATGCTGTTCAGTCATAGGTTCGGGAAGTTTGCATATGGTGATATGTAGATTGATATGGATGATGTGATCGTCTGTATGGCGGTGGTTCTGGATTGATCTATGATCTTATTTTCCGTGATTGTGATTCTAAGGTCGTCAAACGAGTTACCCCTACCGGTCGGTTTCCACCATCGGGGTAGACAGTGACACATAAATCCTTTTGAATCACGCGAAGATCAATATGATTGATCGAGTCGGGAATTAGATCTGAATCGACGTACTGTGATCAAAGGAGTTTGGTCGAATCGGAACTATGGTCGGTTTATGGTAAATTTGATTTGCCGATCAAAATACCACGAGGGGCGCTGCCCCTTCGAACCCCGCAGGGGGAGACCCCCCTTAATCGTAGCCCCCTTTTGTTATCACATTAAGGTTCATAAGTGCTACGATTTCACATGATCCGGTAGAATACGATTCTATGCACAACTTGTTTTTGCAGGATTATGTGATCAGTATGGCCCAAAAATGTATGTGATGCATGTATGTATTTTTCATGACCTGCGTGTCGTGAGTAGGACAACACGGTTGGAGCCATATGTATTGTCAATTATTGTAATGGCCTGCGTGCCAACTTGTGATGATCCCAATACCATGTAATTTTGATTACTAGCTGTTAGGAGTAATAGCTTGTATTAGTTCTTGGAGAACTCATCACTTGGAGGATGGATCGCATAGAGCATGAAGATGGAGATCATCATGGTGGACAGGTTCTATGGCGATGGAGATCACCATGAGAAAAATGGGCCATACTGTATCACATCTATGTGAATGCTATTTTTATACGTTTTACTACTATGCATGCTTAGATGATAGAAGTAGAATGATCCCTCACAAAGTTTAAGTTAAACCATGCCCTCCCAACCAAACCTTGCACCATCCTATGCCCTGTACAATCGTTGGTGGGTCTATGAAATTAGGGTGCCACGGTTTTCCTTGGCTGGATGGGTTTATATCGGATACCTACACGCATAAGTGTTGGTGAGCTTAACAAGGTCATCTTAACAGTTAAGGACCTTGGGGCATAAAGGTTGGGCGCCTAGTTTTGACATAGAGATGTCACCCAACAACAAGAGTCATATGTGATATGATTAGCAAAGGTTGCTTACCGATTTACCTTGTCTTCTAGCAATGATGCTAAAGCTCACTAGTCGACTTGTTAATTGTGGATCTTGAATCACTTAGTATCAATAGAGGATGTTGCTTTAAGTGGGACTATATGCTATTAAATTGTTTAATATGTTTTACTCTTTCATGGTTACATGACTTAGTATTTTGCATTTTTTGTTGTAGATCAATGGCACCGAACAATTCATCACCTTTTGCCCTGCGTTCGATTCTTGAAAAGGATAAACTAAATGGAACAAACTATTCAGACTGGGTCCGTAACCTGAGAATTTTTCTTAGGGCTAAGAAAAAGGAAACTGTTCTAGATACCCCAATCCCGGATGAACCTGCTGATAATGCAACTGCTGCCCTTAAGAATGCCTACAAGAAAGCATGTGATGAATCTCTTGAGGTTAGTTGTCTTATGTTTGCATGCATGGAACCTGATCTTCAAAAGCAGTTTGAGGATCAGGAAGCGTACGATATGATCGTTGCGCTTAAGGACATGTTCCAGACTCAGGCTAGGACTGAGAGGTACAATGTCGCTAAGTCCTTTGTGGAATGCAAGCTGGCAGAGGGAGCAGCTATAGGCCCCCATGTGATCAAAATGGTTGGTTACAGTCAGACTTTGGAAAAGATTGGTTTTCCATTAGGCCAAGAGTTGGCCTTCATTTTGGCACCTCTTCCATCTAGCTATGGGCATTTCATTTCGAACTACCATATGCATGGGGTGGAGAGGGGCCTTAATGAATTATGTGGGATGCTGAAAACAGCAGAATGTGACATTAAGAAGTGTGCAGGGCATAGCCATGTGATGGCTGTGCAGAACAAGCCTAGTTTCAAGAAAAAGGACACTTCTTGGCAGAAGAAGAAGGGCAAGGCTAAGTATATGATCCCTAAGACAAACCCTGCACCCAAGAAAAAGGCTAGACCTGCAGGAGACACTGAGTGTTTCTTTTGTCATGAATATGGCCACTGGAAGAGAAACTGCAGCAAGTACCGGGCTTCTTTGAAGAAGGGTGGAAGTAAGAGTACTTCCCACTCAGGTACGCTTGTTGTAAATGTTGTGGATATTTTTGTCACAGATTCTTATGTTAACTCTTGGGTATTTGATACCGGATCGGTTGCTCATATTTGCAATTCGATGCAGTGGCTAATAAGGACAAGAGAAGTCAAGAAAGGCGAAGTGGATTTTCGCGTCGGAAATAAAGCAAGGGTTGCTACATTGTTCGTCGGCGTCATGCAACTTCACCTTCTGTCAGGATTTATCATGGAATTGAATAATTGTTATTACATTCCTAGTATGGGTCGAAACATTTTATCACCTTCATGTTTGATGAGGGATGGTTATTCATTCGCGAGTACAAACAATGGTTGTGTAATCTCTAAAAATGCTATGTTTGTGGCTGATGCTCCCGTTGTGAATGGGTTATTTATTTTAAATCTTGATAATGCATGTGTTTACAATGTTAGTTCTAAAAGGCTTCGGCCAAATGATTTGAGTCCTCCCTATTTATGGCATTGTCATTTGGGGCATATAAGTGAAAAGCGCATGAAGAAGCTCCATGGTGATGGTCTTCTAACTTCGTTTGATTTTGAATCATACGAGACATGTCAAGCTTGTTTACTTGGAAAGATGATCAAGACGCCTTTTACGGGGTTTCCCGAGAGAGCGACAGACTTGTTGGAACTCATACATACTGATGTATGTGGACCAATGAGCATGACAGCCAGAGGAGAATGTCACTACTTCATTACTTTCACTGATGATTTCAGTAGATATGGCTATGTCTACTTGATGAAGCATAAGTCTGAAACTTTCGAAAAGTTCAAAGAGTTTCAGAATGAGGTAGAGAATCAACGTGGCAAGAAAATAAAGGCCTTGCGATCTGATCGCGGAGGTGAATATTTGAGTCACAAGTTTAGCAATCATCTTAAGAGTTGCGGAATTGTTCCACAGCTCACGCCGCCCGGAACGCCTCAAAGAAACGGGGTCTCTGAACGACGTAATCGAACTTTGTTGGACATGGTTCGATCGATGATGAGCCAGTTGGATTTACCATTATCATTTTGGGGTTACGCGCTAGAAACAGCAACTTTCACACTAAACAGGGTACCGTCTAAATCCGTAGTTAAGACACCATATGAGATGTGGACTGGAAAGAATCCCAGTTTGTCTTTTCTAAAGATTTGGGGTTGTGATGCATTTGTCAAGCGACTTCAGTCGGACAAGCTAACACCCAAATCGGATAAGTGCATTTTTGTGGGATACCAAAGGGAAACCTTAGGGTATTACTTCTACAACCGAGAAGAGGGCAAAGTGTTTGTCGCTCGTAGCGGTGTTTTCCTAGAGAAAGAGATTCTCACAAAGGGAACGAGTGGAAGGTCGGTGCGACTTGAAGAAGTTCAAGATGCGCCAGTCGGGGATGCTTCTACGAGTGATGCTATTGTAGCAGAACAAGTTGAGGAACCCGTGACAATAGAAGCACCACAGCCATGAAGGTCGGCGAGGCTCCACGAAGCGCGAGAGTTATTATTGTTAGACAATGATGAGCCTGCGAGCTATGCAGAAGCGATGGTGGAC
Source organism: Avena sativa (assembly GCA_916181665.1). Classification (NCBI taxonomy): domain Eukaryota; kingdom Viridiplantae; phylum Streptophyta; class Magnoliopsida; order Poales; family Poaceae; genus Avena; species Avena sativa. The sequence continues at coordinate 435,173,325 of OV702289.1, forward strand.
CCAGACTCTAAGAAATGGCTGATTGCCATGAGATCCGAGATAGAGTCCATGGGAGACAATCAAGTTTGGAACTTGGTTGACCTGCCTGATGGTTTTAAAGCCATCGAGTGCAAGTGGATCTATAAGAAGAAGATTGATATGGATGGAAATGTTCACATCTATAAAGCTCGACTTGTTGCAAAAGATTTTCGACAAGTTCAAGGAGTTGACTACGACGAGACTTTCTCGCCCGTAGCGATGCTTAAATCTAGACGGTTCATTCTAGCCATTGCTGCATATTTCGATTATGAGATATGGAAGATGGACGTCAAGACGGCTTTCTTAAATGGAATCCTTACTGAGGACGTGTATATGATGCAGGCCGAAGGTTTTGTCGATCCAAACAATGCTGGAAAGGTATGAAAACTTCAAAAGTCTATTTATGGGCTAAAGCAAGCATCTCGGAGTTGGAACATTCGATTTGATGAAGTTGTAAAGGAGTTTGGCTTCATCAAAAACGGACAAGAACCTTATGTGTATAAGAAAGAAAATGGGAAATCGCTTGTATTTCTAATCTTATATGTAGATGACATATTACTGATTGGAAATAACATTCCTATGCTCGAGTCTGTTAAGACCTCACAGAAAAATAGTTTTTCTATGAAGGACTTAGGAGAAGCGGCATATATTCTAGGTATCAAGATCTATAGAGGTAGATCAAGGAGGCTAATTGGATTAAGCCAGAATACGTACATTGACAAAGTGTTGAAACGGTTCAGCATGGAAGAGGCTAAGAAGGGCTTCTTGCCCATATCTCACGGCATTAAACTTAGCAAGACTCAGTGTCCTTCGACTACTGATGAGCGAGAGCACATGAGTAGGATTCCATATGCTTCGGCTATTGGATCCATCATGTATGCGATGACATGTACTCACCCAGATGTTTCCTATGCTCTAAGTGTTACGAGCAGATACCAGGCTGACCTAGGTGAGAGTTACAGGACAGCGGTAAAGAATATCCATAAGTACTTGAGAAGGACTAAGGATATGTTCCTAGTTTTTGGAGGTGAGGTTGAACTCAGTGTAAAGGGTTACACAAATGCGAGTTACCTTAACGACCCAGATGACTCGAAATCGCAATCAGCTTATGTGTTTGTCATGAATGGTGGTGCTGTGAGCTGGAAAAGTTCTAAGCAAGATACAGTGGCCTCCTCTTCAACACAAGCTGAATATATTGCTCCCTCGGAGGCTGCAAAGGAAGCTGTTTGGATCAGGAATTTCCTGATCGCTCTTGGTGTGGTTCAGGGCTCATCCAATCCCTTGGACGTTTATTGTGACAACAATGGTGCTATTGCACAAGCCAAGGAACCTAGACAGCACCAGAAGAACAAACATATTCGCATGCGCTACCATCTGATTCGTGAGTTAATTGATGATGGTAGTGTCATGTTATGGAAAATACATACAGACTCAAATGTTGTTGATCCTTTGACTAAGCCACTCCCGTAGCCTGCGCATGAAGCGCACACAAGAGCAATAGGTATTAGATACTATCTAGATTGACTCTAGTGCAAGTGGGAGATTGAAGGAAATATGCCCTAGAGGCAATCATAGAGATGATTGTATTTCATGTGTATCCATGAGTTATTATAATGTTCCTTGAATATCCATATACCAAGCAACTTGTATTGATTGGCAATTATGTGAATTGTTTGTGAAACTCTTTACTTGTATGGTTATCTAATAATTGTTCCTAGTCGGAGTTCATGTGAGGACACACGTGAATATTAGACTAGCACATCGATTGGTTGATGACTATGTTTCGCAAGTCATAGACATGGAGATGGCAAACCAATGATGTGGACACATGTTATGAAGATGGGGTTGGACTAACCCAACTTGAGACTAGCAATAATATTTGCAGCTCTCTCTACACATCGTGTATGTTTTGTCCTTATATCTGAGATTGTCGCATGTACTTGAGATGTGGATCGACCTACTTTGGGGCTATCAAACACTACTCCGTAACTGGGTAGTTATAAAGATAGCTTTCGGGTTTGTCCTGACACATGCTGCAAGACATCGGTCAATCAAGATGGGATTTGCCCCTCTCTACTTGAGAGAGATATCTTTGGGCCCCTCGAGTGATCGGATCCAGAAATGCATGGCCATGCTACATATTGTTAAGAGTTAACCTAGTAAAGAGATTTCGAATCACAGTATCGAGAAAGAGAGGTTAGCTTGGAGCTAGACCAAATATCGTGAGCAAAGGGAAATACATGTAGTTCGTCTGAATAATCTTTATATGCATTTAGGAGTTGGCACGTCTTGCTAGAGGCCGCTACCAACTATTGACGGAGTAAGTGTACTCGTGTCTTGACTATACGTGTATGAACCTATAGGGTCACACACTTTAGAGGCTGGAAGCCTAATGAGGATTGGATCCGAATTAGACCAGGCTTAGGCGACTAATGGGCTGCTAATGTAGAAGCCCACCAGGGATGCCTATATAAGAGAGAGTGAGGCGAACTGAATAGGATTAAGCATTCCACCCAGCCGCCACTCCTCTTCTGCCTGTGTTGCATGTGCAGACCTAGCAGTCTGGCGTGTGACGGCTTCCACTCCGGACGTGCGGATACCTCGGAGGTGCTGCAACTGTAGCACTTGGACGAGCCGTGCAAAGGGGAGCTGCTCGTGGGACGAGGACGAGGAGGAGACGTAGAACATCTACACTGCCCCGACGTGCTTCATCGAGTTCTGCAACTGCACGTCTAGTGATAATCCCGTGATCTATGACAATAGTATTCCTGGTTGACGCGGTAGAAAATTTTGATTTTACGCTAGTGTAGCCTACCCGTTATCCTACACCATCCACAAGTGATCTACCTTGAAAGCCAAGATAACTTAGAGATGATATCAATATTTATGAAGCGTTTTTGTATAAGTTTGTGATATCTCAGGTTTAATATTTTAAATGGAAAATAGGTCATATAATAGGACTATTGGCATTGGTTTTTCATTTTTCAGACTATTCTACATTTTCTTTATTTTTCAAAATTAGGTCAAAATTGGCAGCATGAGAATTCATAGAAAATGGTTGAATCTTTGCAATATTTTTATGGATACTGGATAGCAATCTATTTGGGTATCTTAAAATGATTTTCCCAAGTTTCTGGACCAAACTAGACCATAGCTGTAATTCAAATTTTAATTACTTTTGGAAAATCAGGTGAAACTTATTTTAACGGGCAAAATTAGTTAGGAGATCGAGAAATATCTTGATATTAAGGATTTTGCCATCCTATGTGTTCTAATATTTTTCAAAATTATAGTGGTTTTATTTTTTAAAATATTTATTATACTTTCTTCACAAACTAACTCCCATTTAGTATTAATAAAAAGAAAATTAACTTTCTGTGAATTTTTTTTGGAAACTTGTTTTGGCACTTCTGATTGCAATGCCAAGATACACCTTTGTGCAAAAGTAGGTACATTATCCTGAAGGGAGCCATGGATATGGCCATCGACTAGTGATCTACCTTGAAACACAAGATAACTTAGAGATGATATCAATATTTATGAAGGGTTTTTTCTAAAAGTTTGTGATATCCCAGGTTCAATATTTTTAATGGAAACTAGGTCATATAACAGTTTCGGACTATTCTACATTTTCTTTATTATTATTTTCAAAATCGGGTCAAAATCGGCAGCACTAGAATTCATAGAAAATGGTTTAATGATTCCAATATTTTTATGGATACACTAGGCGTCAGTCGCGTCGCCGAATCAGTGCGCCAGGATTGGTCGTACATCTTGCGGTTATGGAAATGAGGAATCTATCGCATCTGCTAGTGCACTGCTGAGGCGTCGCTTTGCATGTGGCCTGCTGCTCACATTTCCCTCAGGTGGTCCGACCACGTTACTGTGCTGTGGCTTGGTTGCATCCAGGCACTGCAGTGCAACAACTTCATTGCTATGGTTCTGCTCGAAAACTACACATATGCATAGGCATAAATGAGTAGTCATTGTTTTCACGTGGGTTTGCATAGTCTGGTACGCGTCAACTGGTGTCTCTAGTAACCACATGCTAGCTGGAGTAGGGTTGGCGGATGTGAGAAGCACGCAAGGTCACGGCTGAACCACAAACAGAGAGAGTGCAAAAGAAGCTTCAGGCGGAAGAAAAATAGCTACACAAACCAACCTGTGGTTGGGTGGTTAGGAAAGTGGTTGTACTCCAAGTCCACCAGAGTTCATACCTAGATTACTGTGTGTTGCATAAAAATCGGAATATTCTTTCAGTGGAAGGCAACATTCCCGTCGACAGCGAGGCGCCTATGATGACTTCGTCAATCTCAAAACCCGCTTTGCCGGCTCATTCTCTTGGAGGTGCTCATAGGGGTAGAGTGTATGTGCGCGCGCGTTCATAGGGGTGGGTGCATGTATGTGTTGTGAGCGTCTATAATTGTACTGTGTTTCTCAAAAAAAAAAACTACCCGCGCATGTGGGGTCTGGGCGGGAACGAGTCATCGCGTGTAGTGCGTCAGCGATCGATCTTTTCATAGCGTTTAATAAGCATTTTCCTTCATAAAGCCATCTGCACCACCAAGTCGTCCAAAATTTACTCCCTCGAGTACTCTCTCCCCTCTCTCCCGAAGCCAGCTCTCCATCGCCAAATCCTCCCTTTTCTCCCTGCTCCAAGATCTACCGCTTGGTGCCCTCTTCCTTCCCTTATCTATGATGGCGACCCCTCGTTGTCCTGCCACGAGCCTAATGTCCATGGGCGCGCTGCCCGTGGTTACTTCGCTACACAGGAGAAAAGGCTAGGGTTTCCCCCAATGCCAGCCTCTCTCGCCTCGCCGCCGGCCGGCGCTCGCCGCCCCACGCCCCTTGCTGACGCCACCGTCGCCACCCACGGCTTCGGCAGTCGCTGCTCCGCCGCCGCTTGGCGAGGCCTCAACTCGATCCCGTACCTAGCCCAAGGCGGAGCACCATGGTCTAGAGGGAAAAGGAGCAGTTTGTGTGGGGTGCGGGAAGGTGGCATGGAGATCGGCGAGAAGGCGGGAAGATTGTGGGAATTCACCCATCATCAAGAGTTCAGGACCTCTTCCTCCTTGCTATATCTCCACTCGACCACGGCCTCAGGTCCGCCCTCCTCCTCCTCAACTCGTCATTTTGCCTAGAGCCGCTCGACCACACATAATTTATCGGTGATCTGTTATCCCACCATATTATCCTAGTATGTTTTGATTTTCTCTACTCAATCTTGATTTTCGTGGCTTTTGGAAGTTCTGACCATAAATATTTCTTATGTGTACTTGTTTCTGCTGGAACCGTCTTATAAGTTTCTTGTATATCTTAGTTGAAGGTTAAAATATTAGAAAAGTCAAGTCTTTTTGACGATGTTGAAAAAATATTGTTGAACTAACCTCAAAGGTTGAAAGAGCAACAAAAATTGATTCTGAAACTTGATGAGGTCATTTTTGCATTCTTTGATAGATTTATGGAATATTAGCTTCATAATTTCACCTGTTTGTATCTTCCCAGGAGTTTCAGCTTCCACCAATGCACTGCCACACTCGGAATTTGAGGTATATATTATGGACACTATTAGAAAAGTTAAGCAATTGATTTATGCTTTACAATATCAAATATCGCAAATGGAACAGAGCTTTTGCTCAGTAGCTCGGCTCATTTTTTTTTGCGAAAACTGACATTCTATTAATTAGGAGACCCTATTACAATCCTCCTTACATAGTTTAAGAATGCTATCTGGATTCGATCGAAGCCATACTGAGGTTTTGACCTCCGATCGCCCCAAGTTGGCAAGAGCATCCTAACCAAGTTTTGCTCACGCCTAATATGCACTACCTTAAACTTTACCATCTCATTAAGAAGTCTCCTTATCTCCTTCAGCAGAAAGGTTTCAGGCGATATGTCCTCTATGTTGTTGTTGATCATGGCCACCAAATTTAGACAATCCGTTTCAGTGATACAAGGAAGGTCACTCCATTGCGTCGTGAGCGCGCATCCTTCCATGCAAGCCATGAGTTCAGCCTCCAGTGGTGATGAACAGGAGAAGATATGCCTGCACGAAGAGAAAATAATGTTGCCTCTGTGAGCACCATGCCCAGACCTCCTATGCGAGACTCGGGATGGAACGAGCCGTCCACATTTAGTTTAGTCCAGCCCACCGGCAGTGGAGACCATCGTTTCACCAACGTAGGATCAACAACAACATGTCGTCGTTTCCCATCTTCTAGCAGAGTAATCATCGGCTCCTTCCCCTTAATGTGATCCGCCTGTGGGGAGCACTTGATCGTAGTTATCGAGTCGATGTAGCTGCAGAGAAATCATCGTGAAGCTTCCACCGGCGGGGCAGATTTGCTGTGGACCACTTCATTTCTCACGTGCCAAATTCTCCATAGAAGCATAATAATCCTCGCTCGCTCCAGCTCCGGTCTTCCATCTAGCAAGTGCAGCACCCACTCCACGCCGGTATCGATAACCGACGAGATAGGCGGCAGATGCCAGACTTCCTCCATTGCTTCCCAAAGTAGTTTAGCTACAGGACACCTACAGAAAGCGTGGAAGTTGTCCTCGCGTTCAACACCACAGAGCGTACATATGTCCGAAACTTCTAAATTCCTCTTATATTTGTTATCCCAAGTGGCAAGACTATTAGTAGCTAACTTTCATGCAAAAATGCGTACCTTTTGGGGGGCAGGGCACCCCCATATTGCCTTCCAGATGATACGATGGCCATCCGGTGCCCTGCTCGTGGCGCCCATAGAGGGCCGTTGACGTTCGTTCATCGCCAACCAGTACGCACTCTTGACCGTGAAAATGCCATTCTCCGTTGGCGCCCAAGCCAGAATGTCATCAAGAAACCGAGGGGAGGTTTTAATCTTGATAATCTCCTGAACGTCCGCATGCATAAAATGACGATAGATAAGATCCATGTTCCATACGCCTTGGTCATCCAGTAGCTCCGAGACACGGCGCAATCCACAATCCCCTTGTCTTGAAATTGGTTTGTATAAATCAGGCCTAGAAATCAACGAGTCTCTCCAAATCCTGACTTGCCTCCCATTACCGATCCTCCAGACTAGGCCTTTCTTCAGAAGTTCTAGGCCATATTGAATCGCTTTCCAGGTAGAGGATGCATTACCTGTAAATACTGTGTCTTGCAGCTGCCCATTAGGATAGTATTTTGCTTTGAGCACACGGGCACACAAACTGTCAGGATTTAAAATTATTCTCTAAGCTTGCCGTGCTAATAAAGCTTGGTTAAAAACCCTGAAGTCACGAAAACCCATACCACCACACGCCTTAGGCTTCAGCAAATGGTCCCAAGCATTCCAATGAGTTTTCCTTTTTCCTTCCCTTATACCCCACCAAAAATTCTTGACAATTCTTGTCAAGTCGTCACACATCGACATAGGAAATTTGAAGACCCCCATAAGGTAAGTGGGTATTGATTGTGCAATAGCTCTTATCAGTATCTCCTTCCCTCCTTGAGATGGATATCCATCACACAAGATTCTTTTAGTCAATTTTTCTTGCAGATTTTGAAATCTGCCTTTGTGCATATGTCCATGCGGTGTTAGTAGACCCAAATATTTCTCTTGTGTCCCATCTACCTGCACCTGTAAGACCGCCTTAACTTGCTTCTGCCTATTACTTGGACAACTCACCCCAAAAGAGATAGAGCACTTATCATAATTTATCAATTGTCCCGTCGCACTTGCATATGTATTCATAATGTTCAAAATCCGTTCCGCTTGCACTTGTTCTGCACGGAAGAAGAGCAAAGTATCATCCGCAAACAATAGATGAGACACCCCAGGGGCCCTTGGGCATACCTTGACCGGCTCAACTTCTTGTTGCTGCACACTCCTTCCAAGCAAAGCCGATAGACCATCAGCCACCAAAAGAAACAAAAAAGGAGAGAGAGGATCACCTTGCCGTAGCCCGCGCGACGGTGCAAACGAATCCAAGAGGGCTCCATTTAATTTTACGGAGTACCTCACCGTGGTGACACAAGACATTATTCAATCCACCCATCGGCGAGCAAAGCCCAGCTTTTCCATCATTTGCTTCAAGAAACCCCAATCCACTCGATCATAAGCCTTTGATAGATCCAGTTTATAGGCACAATAACTATTATTTGGATTCTTCTCCATGTGTATATGATGCATACATTCAAATGCAAGAAGTGCATTGTCCGTGATTAACCTTCGAGGGACAAAAGCACTTTGCTCCTCGGAAATGATATCTCCAAGAATCGGTCTCAACCTATTCACAAGACATTTCGACACCACCTTGTACACTACGTTACAAAGGCTGATCGGTCTAAACTCTGAAATTTTCTTCAGATTATCCACATTGGGAATCAACACTAGGGCAGTGTCATTAACCCCATTTGGCATAGTTCCTGTAGCAAAGAAAAGTTTTACTGCAGCTGTGATCTCTTCTTGTAGCACACCCCAATTTCTTTGAAAGAACCTCGCCGGAAAGCCATCCGGGCTTGGAGCCTTTAGGGGCCCTATCTGGAAGAGAGCATCTCCAATTTCTTTGTCAGTAAATTCAGCACATAAACCTTCATTCATGTCATCAGTTATTTTAGCTTCAAAAAGATCAATAACCGGTTCAGGAATTAAATTTGGATCTGCAGTAAAGTTCTAAAAATAAATAATAGCAATACTTCTCATCTCCATGGCATTGGTATGCCAATTACCATCCGAATCTTGCAACCCCTTAATTTTATTCTTGCGGGCACGCCAAACTGCATTCCTATGGAAATATTTTGTATTGCGGTCTCCTTCACGTAACCAACTTATTCGAGAACGTTGGAGCCACATCATTTCTTCACGATAAATCATTTCATTCATTCTGTCTGTGACCTCCCGAATTTCTTGCATGTCCGCGTTCATTGCCATGAGTTCTTCCAGCTTTGTTCTTGATTTCTCTACTTCTCTCGTCACATGGCCAAAAGTCTCTCTGCTCCAAGTTTGTAGACGTCCCATTACCTTCGCTAGGCCCATACGAATATCACCCAATGAGTGCTTTGGACCAGACTCAGCCCATGCATTAGCAACTCGTTCAGGTAAGATAGCATCTCGCTCCCACATAATGTCATAGTGCTGACGTGCAGGCTTGTGTTGTACTACTTCTTCCTTTATGCACTTCAGAAAATCGGTAAATGATCAGAGCACGAAGAAACTAAGTGCTCCACCGAAGATTCCAGGAATATATCCCGCCACCCGTTACAAGCAATCACTCTGTCTAAACGAACTTTAACATTTGCCCGACCCCGTCTTTTGTTATCGTATGTAAATGGTAGTCCTGAAAAGCCCAAATCAACCAACTCGCATACCTCTAGTGTATCCCTGAAGGCGACCATCTGCTGTTCCCCTCGAGCCGTAGCCGAGAAGTGCTCAAACAACCAGAGGGCCTCATTAAAATCGCCAAGCACACACCACGGCAGATTCGAGCGCCCCTTCAGGTCTCTCATCTTCTGCCACATGCGATGACGGTTCTCCGTCCTAGGCTCTCCATACACACACGTAAGTCTCCAGAGAGGCTCATCCGGCGAAAGGCGCACATGGACATCGATGTATCTCTCTGTAACTTCCTGAACATCCACCAAAATATGCTCGCTCCAGAACAGAGCAAGCCCTCCACTCAGGCCATCACTATCATAGCCCGCAAAACCTTTCAACCCCAGTCTATTATGAAGTCTTTGAACACTATCACTTTTTTGTCTTGTCTCGCAGAGGAAAACTAAGCTTGCATTGTTAGATCTACACAAGCTCTCCAGATCGCGAACTGTCGGTTTGTTCCCCGCTCCCCGACAGTTCCAGCCTACGCAATTCATTGTGCCTAGCGGTCATCCCCGAGGGATGCCACCGATCCATCATTATCACGTGACACAGTTACTCCATCCTCCTTTTTTTGCCTCTTCGACGAGCTACTATCATACTTCTCGTTTTCATTCCCATCCACAACCATATCATAAGCAGGAAAGGTAGCTGGCGGTGTAGGTAGCTCGTTAGAGAAATCAAGAGCTCTTTTAGCTAACTTTTCCACCTCAGTCATCTCACTTGATGCGAGGCACACAGGGCCATGTCCTAGGAACTTGCACAAAGAAACCATCACAAGAGCAGACCCAAACACCACAATCCCGTCAGACCTTTGCCCAGATTGCCAAGCTACTAGTACACGTACAAACTCCAAACGAGAACCAACTGCTTCACAACCAACTTCGCACTTTTCCAGATCTGAAACAAAAACTCAAGACTCATCGCCGGAATTATTCCAGGGGAGGAGAGGAACCCTTACCGGGTACTGCAGCCGGCGTTGATTAGCACGACACTGGAGATCGCATCCGCCGCCGCCGCCGGTGGCGGTCAAACCCTAGATTGCCTAGTAATCGCCATACGCGAGAGGAAAACGTTTCCCAATTCAAAAATATGATTCTCTCGGCTCATTTTTGCTATCGTACTAGTAGTACTTACTATTTCATTTATGAGGATGCTGAAGGTGATGATGTTTCCAAGGTTCAGCTGCGTGCCTACATGCTACTGTTAGTTGCTTAGTGCTAAGCTGTTAGGTACTATGGGTGTGTGAAATAGGTGCCTGCCTGCTTGGGGTGGAATTCAGTCTGTAAGAGAGGGGCAAAACCATACAGTGTTTATAACTGCCTGTTAGAACTATGTTGTTTAGCCTTGATCTTACAGCTGCATAATTGCTGGCTCTCCTCTAGACCAAGACTAAACAATGCTGAAGCAAAACCTTTGTTTCTTGAGTTGTAGACAAGTCCATATCATGAGTTGTCTTCTTTTTTGGGGTCTTGGAAATTTTTTTAGTCTATGGTACTAAAAGGTGCAAGATAGTTGATATATTGCGTAATAGTTGTTCGGTTTGTTTGTCTACAAAGTTATATGTTTCTGTTCTGTCATGTCAAAGGTCTGATTTAGAATACTAGACTAGTTGAGAGTTCAGAGCACACTCTCGATCATCACTTTACGATAGTCTCATGAAGAAGTGTGCTGCTAGGCGTAGGTATTTCATTGTGCAATTGTCCATCTGGGATATCTAAAAATTCTAGTTCTCATGTGATATCAGCTAGCGCCAGTGATATGTTTCACTTCACAAGGTGATTGTGTCCTGTGTCATGCTTCCAAGAAAAGTTCAAGTTCATAAAACCCAATGACGAGGGGTTAACTCATCAATGCCCATCGTTGATCGAGTTAGGTTCGAGTAAGTAAGGGCACTGGAGGCATCGACCGGCTAGTAAACAAGCACACAGGTGACACGAGGTTTACCTACATTCAGGCCTCGTAGAGGACCCTACTCCTGCTTGTTTGCTCTTAAAAATATCGAGGAGGCGAAAGTTATAGGGGTGTGCAGATGCAATCTGGTGATAGTGTGGAAACTAGGGTTGCCAATATCCTCCTCGCTGCCCCCTCCCAGCCTTTATATAAATAGACTAGGTCTCGAGATAGCAAGACGAGTCGGTTACATATTAGGGTTTCCCCCTTAAACTTCTATCTTGTACTTTGCCGTGTTCTACAAGGATTCGAAACCTCCAGGGCCATCCGAATCTCGATTGGGCCCTAGCAACGTCATGGGATTCTTCTGGGCTGGACCGTATATGCTGATCACGAGTACCTATAGGGTATGCCCACGTCAGTAGCCCCCGAGTGTCCGGTTGAATCGTAGATTTGAGTGGAGACTATGAAGTCTTCGAGTGCATAGCTGAACATGCTTTCGGGTGCTTTAGTTTATGTCACAGGGATTGTCGATATACGTGCCTAATTCATCCGATGGATTGGGATCAGTTAACTGCATTAGGGCAAAACAACGCAATCTACCCAAACTCGAGTCCCCGGACTCGCATTCGGAAAAGTGCTAACGTAATTCGACTCATGCTGCGGAGGTCTTATAGAATCGAATTCCAGTATATAAGTGTGAGCACTCGACGCGTTCGTCAAGTCTTATTTCATCATACCTGCAGGCACGAATTATTTTTGGTAGAGCGCAGCAGGTGCGTTGCCAGGCCTTTTTCAGGTCTTACTTTCATGCTGCGAGCTTAGCATCTGAATTTTTGTCATCGCGGAGATGATTCGGGTGGGTCTCCTTGCAGGGAAAATATGAGGCAGAGTCTCCAATGTTTTCGAGTATGGATATGGTCATCACATATTTAGTAAAAGAAAATCATAGGATGCGCGGCCAGCGTTCCCTATGGGAGTAACCCCCGAGTGCCTATTCGAGTCGTAGACTCGAGTGGGGACTTTGAATGTTTTCGACTGCTGTCATCTTTTGCTTGTTTCAGTCGAATATGCTTTCAGTTCTCCCTATGAGAGTAGTCCCCAAGTACACAATCGAATCATTGATTCGAAGGAGGGGTTTAAGGGCAATTACCTTGTCAAAATGTTTCCGTGTCCATAAAGTTTTCGGGTGCATGGCTAGCGCTCCTGTTAGGAGTAGCCCCCGAGTGCTTAGTGGAGTCATAGAGTCGAGTGAGGACTAGATAAGTCAAAAGATGCTCCTACTGGAGTGAATGACGTCAGTGTTGACGATGAGATGACCTTGTTTGCCCGGGTAAGCGGTTTTGACGGGACGTGGCGAAGGTGGGACCCCACTTCTAACTTGGATTTGACCAGGCATGCGTAATGTTCGGTGTTAACTGCGTCTCCTCGATTCTCGCGCGTAATAGGAAAAGTGTGACGACGGTTCGCCGTTTTCATCGCCATGCGTCCACCTTGATTTTGAAGGGAATACGCCCGAGAGGCAATAATAAAGTGGTTATTATCTTATTCCTTGTTTATGATAAATGTTTATTTTGCATGCTATAATTGTATTAATTTAGAAACGTTAATACATGTGTGTTTAATAAACAAAAGGAAAGTTTCTAGTTATGCCTCTCTTATAAACTAGCTCGTTGATTAACAAGATGATCAAGGTTTCCTGATCATGGACATTGGATGTTGTTAATAACGAGGTCAGAACATTAGTGGAATAATGTGATGAACATTCATCTGAAGTATAGCATTATGATCAAAGTCATTGTGTTTATATTGCTATAACATCATATGACGTATCCTAGTCCTTAGACCATAAGATCATGTCAATCACTAACATTGGAAGAGTATCTTGATAACATCAAATGTCACACCGTGAAAGGGTGATTATAAAGGTGGGTTCAGTGCGATGAAAGTGTTATGTAGAGGCTCATGGATCAAGAGTGGAATTTGTCCATCCCGATGACGGATAGATATACTCTGGGCCCTATCGGTGATATCACATTGGTTAGCTTGCAAGCAAGTGATGAGATTACTGGAATATTATATCATGGGAACGCGAAAAGAGTACATGTCGGTAACGAGATAAAACTAGGTATGGAGATACCGATGATCAAATCTCGGACATGTAATATATCGCGAGACAAAGGGATTTAATTACTAGCGTTAAAGGTTCTCACAATCACAAAAGTCATCGTTGAATGTATAGGAGTCAGTATGGATCTCTAGGTCCTACTTCTTATTATTGATCTGAGAGGGGTCTCGATCATGTCTGCATTATTCAAGAACCGTAGGGTGACACACTTAAGGTATACCGACACCATTTGGAGCAAATATGTTTCAGATAAAGATTTAAGAAAGCGTAGGAATTATTTCAATAGACACCGAACCTGTTTCGGGTGAAATTGCTAAAATTGGTTCTGCATGTAATATTGAAATGTTGCAGGGGGTTTTATGTGAATGTTTGTTAATTAAAGTAATTAACAAAATTCTGAATAAAATTAATAAAAGAGTTTTATTAAATGAGAGAGCATTAAATTTGGAGAAATTTAATGCATTTAAAGTGGAGACTTTAAAGATGAATGTTAAGGGGAAAATTTATGTGGAGGGAGTTACCACCACATGAATGAAGAGGTGAAGGTTCACCCCTTAGGCGCCAGCCATGGGGAGGGGCACCCCCTCCTCCTATAAAAGGCCACCCTCACACCCCTTCTTCCTCACACCTCCTCGTGAAGGATCTCTCTCCTACTCTAGTATTATTTCCCGATGGTCTCGGATTAGTGAGATACATGTTTCCGGTGGCTTTATCTAGAAAGGAGTTGCTGCTTCCGCTGCTTTGTTGGAGCGAGCGACGGAGATTGTCGGGGTACCGGACGAGTGTGCAATCATGGATGCACCGCTCCTTTGTGGTGCTGGACTTGGTGGTGCTGGACTTGCTGGATCTGGATCTGATGGACCTGCTAGAGCTGGACCTGCTGGACTTCATAACGATTTTGAGATTGGCAAGTGTACGACTACATCATCCACGAGTTCCATCTCGTCAACAAAGCTTTGTTGTCTTCGAGGGTATGTTCTCTATGGATGTATATCCACCCGTTGCTTGTATCTAGTAGATAGATCCTGGCGTATAGTAGTTCACATCGTAGGAATTTTTTTGTTTTCTATGCTGCGAACCCTTCAGTGGTATCAGAGAGTGATCTATGCGTAGATGCTTTGAACGGGTAGTTCACATATGTTTATATGTGGGCGATGATGATCATGTTATTGCTTCTTTCATGTATTTTGGATATTGGTGGCATAGTGGGATGAAGCGTCCCGTACCAACCTTACATGTCATCGCACATGAGACCGGTTCCACGATTGACATGCAACTAGTTTTGCATAAGTGGATGGCACGTGTCTGTCTCTCCTACTATAGTCAATATCTGATTTACAACGAGTTGCTAATAACTTAGTTATCAAAGTTGTGGTTCCATGTTTGTAGGTAAGACTGGTTCTATCTCCGAAAGCCCTAAGCCACGTAAAACTTGCAATTGATAAAAGGCGTCTAGTTTAGATCGTTGCTGGGCTAGTGTCATGATATGGAAATATTGTAAGTTGATGTATAATTGATACCCTTACAACACACCCAACGTGTAAGTTCCATAGACCTTGGCCTTACACACAAAGGAATGATAGAGATCATACTACGATGCACGTGATAGTGATCAAATGCATGGACCATATCATTCCACTTTACACATATGATGTTTGCATCTTATCTTGCTAGTTTGGCATTTTAGTAGCATTATAAGATGATCCCTCATTTAAATATGAAGATAAAATGTGTTCTTCCTTAAGTATGCACCGTTCTATGGATCGTGTTTCGAGACATCACGTGATGATCGGGTGTACTCGACTCTGCGCTTTAATACAACGGGTGTAAGACAGTTTTACACACATGAGTACTAAGGTTCTTACTTGGCGAGCCTAGCATGTACAGACATGGCCTCGGAACACGGACCGAAAGGTTAAGCATGAGTCATATAGTTGATGTGATGCCCATATTGATGCTCGCCTTTGAAGCTACACCGACTCACGTGATGATCGGACTTGGTGTAGTGGATTTGGTTCATGTAATCCCCAAAAAGGCATGAGGGATGTCGTTTTTGAGTGGGAGTTCATTTCTAATTTGGATTAGTCGAACCAAATTTGTCATAAACTAAATCAAAGTGAATTTGCATAATTTGTTATAGTCATTGGCGTCTGTTTACTACCTTATGCTTAGTTGTAATTGAGATAATAGAAGTATAGAATTCTGGATATTTACTTTATGAACTAGTACCGTATTGTTTTGAATGTCAATTTAAAGTCCTATTGCAAACTTTCAGCAAACTCAATTTACTCCATGAAGTTTAATAAGTAATATTAAAACAAGAGTAACAATTTCAGTGTTAGTATCTAAAGTATCATGTTTTGGCTCCATGATTCCTGATATTCAAAAGTTGTTTTAATATCAAGGTTATCTAGGATCTGAAAGAATTGTTTCAGAAACCATCATGTGTGAAAGATATTGTGATATCTAAAACAATGTTTTTGGTTGCATTATGTTAGAGTATAATTTAGCAAAATACATCTTCTCATATTGTATGAGAATTTGTGAAGGATGGAGATGCTAGGCATCCGGATCTCTCAAAAGGTTTTGGGAACTAAAATTATACTCGTCATTCTTCCTTATAGGCTATAGTAGCTTGATCATGAAAGTTGTCATGATAAGGATGAACTAAAGATGTAAGTAAAATGTTTACTACACAAATAGATTACTAAAGAATGTAATTTTGAAAGAATGCCAAACATTTGATGATGGTGATCCAGTTCAAAGTGCAAGTCCAAAGGTATTAGTATTTAACTATACACGCTTTGTACTATGTGTCATGTGAATGACACCACTATTGATGTTGATAGATTCTTTTAAAAGAAAAGGAATTGCTGAAAGAGAATCTATAAAATATTTGGCAGAAAAGAAAAGGTTGGAGATGTCCAACTTAGGTATATATAAGATATACATGTTATGGCTGTATTCCTTGCTTGTTAAACAATGTGGTTCTTAGGTATTGGATACCGAATTGGTTGGTGTAAAATGTCATACAGAACAACAGAATTCATGAACTGCAACGGCCTAGGTAACTAGCAAGAGAGTAAGTGATGATGTTCATCGAAAACAAATAATGTATTATTGTGTTTTTCATTGTCGTCAAACCTAGCCTTCAAGATTTGTTTTAATAATTGTTATTTTGTTCCGGTATTACGGGAACAATGGTTGTTCAAATAATTACAGTATTCCATAAAGGATGGATGAAATTTTACAAGTCTAGTTGGACAAATCACATCCATAAACATTATTGCTAAAATGTCGTAAGACAAATGATTGGAAGATCACTTATGAAGTGACATCGCTGTTTGAATTATATTGGAAAGTAAACATGAAGAAACTCCATGATTGATGGATTTTTGGAGTCTTTGATTTTGATCAATTGACGCTTGTGAGTCTTTCCTCGAGATAATTAGAACTCCGTTCATAGGCCAAAGAGGAACAAATGACTAGCTTATTGGAAATTGTGCATGCTAATGTGCATAGTCCATTATGTGTAGCCATATGCGATGGATCTTTTTTCTTCATATGCTTTCTCCAAAAATTTGAGTGAATATATCTATATATTTACTTAATAAGGAAGAAGTATGAAACATTTGAAAATTGTTCAAAGACTTTCAAGATGAAGTGGAAAATCATTGTAACAAGAAAATAAAGAGTTGATGATTCGATCATAAAGGAAGATATTTGAGTTACATGTTTAGCAAAACACCTAAGATTTCAGGAATTGTTCCATGAATTTGCACTTCCCGATAAACCACATGAGTATGGTATGTTCGAGAGATCAAATCAAACCTTGTTTGACATGGTAAGATCAAAGGTGTCATTTATAAAACTGCCATTATGTTTTAAGGATTAAAGATTTAGAGACTACCGCTTTTACACTGAAAAGAGCACCATCGTGATCCGTTGAAATGACACCATATGGGTTATGGTTTGGGATAAAACCCGAGTTGTCTTTTCTTAAATTTTGGTATGCTATGCATAAGTAAAATGTTTACAACCAAAGTCAGTTACGCACGTCTTTGTAGGTTATCCCAAAGAATTTTTTGGGAATTCCTCCATAACACCTAGGACAAAAGAGTTTGTCGCTTGGAACGTCAACTTTCTTGAGAAGGAATTTTTCGCAAAAAGTTAAGTGGAGGAAAATAGAACTTTGATTAGGTTGATGAACCTAAGCAACATGTGCTGAGTAGCGCAGCGCCGGAAAGTGTCCTGGTGGCGGCCACAATGCTCATGGCTGCTATGATTACAAAGGTTGTGATCTCGGAGATTAGAGTTCCTATGGAACCGTGTGGGTCGGTAAGAATCAAATAGTGATATTTGATAAACAAGTCGTCATTGTTTTGACAATGATGAACCGACTACATGCAAAGAAGCGATTATGGGCCCTGACTCCATAAACTGACTAGAAGTCATAGAATCCGTGATAGTATCCATACACGAGAAATCAAGTTTCTGAACTTGGAAGACCCTCCAGAAAGGCGTGAAGCCTATCAGTCATATTTGGATCTATAAAGAAATAGACATGGATGTTTAACATGTATGAAATAGTCGACATGTCAGAAAGAAGTTTACGGCAATGTCTCAAGGAGTTGACTATGACAAGATTTGATCTTTCATGGCGATATTTAGTCTTGACGGATTAATGTAGCAACCACTACATATAATTTGGTATATATGGTAGTTGAACAAACAAAACAATGTTCTTCTAATAGAATGGTTACCTAGGACATGTACAAGACACGGTCTGAAGGCTTTTGTTAATTCAAATGGTGCTAAAAGGGCATGCAAACTTCAATAGTTGAAGTGAGCATCGCGGAGTTGGAATCTTCACCATGATGAAAATGTTAAAGGAGTTTAAATTCATCGGAGACGATGAAGATGCTTGCATTTGCAAGAAATTAAGTGGAAGCGCTGAGACAAATTTCCAATACATTATGCAGAGTACATATTGTTGATTGGAAATGATGTATCTTTTATTGACACAAGTTAAGAATTTCATTAAAATAGGATTTCGATGAAAGACTTGGGCAAAACCGAAATATTTGGCATCAATGTCTATATGGATAGATTGAGGCGCTAATATGGTTATGCCAGACGTACATATATGAGATATTTAAAGGGTTCAATTTGGAAACAACAAGAAAGGTTCTTGCTGCATGGAAAGGATTGTATCAAGATTCAAGTGTTTCAACACTTGGTGAGTAAAATCACATGAAGATTTTGATCGATTATACCGTGATATGTACATATCGAGATATGTCCTATGCTCTAAATGTTATGAGCACATACCATAATGATTCATAAGATGATCATTGGATGATAGTAAAGATATTCTTGTGAGCTTTGGAAGAACTAAGAATATATCATGTATAAGTGACAAATAGTTAAAGGTAGTTCATTGTAAATTGTTACATTGATACTAGTTTGTCAGAAGATACAAATTAAAATTTATCTCAATTTAGACTATGGGTGGCATAATGTAATGGAAAGGATGTTCCATGATGGATTTGGATGAGTTTCAAAGTTGAGACATTATGACGGATACTACAACAAAAGGCTAAGTATATGACTTCTATAGTAGCAGCAAAGGAGGGCATTTGTGTTAAGTAGTTTGTTACCAAACTAGGTGTGGTTCAAAGTGGGCTAATACTATGAAGATATATTGTATGACAATAATATCAACATATTTCAACCCGAACGAACTAAAGGTCTCACCAAAGGACCAAATTTATACAATGCCATCTCATTTGAGAAAGAGTAATGCGTAGAGACGCAAAGACATGCAAATACACACGGACCTGGAACTGTCAGTTCCGGAGATTATGTTAACCACTAGCAATCGCGTATATGCAACACCAGAAAGTCATAGGTGTTCAATATGCCAAGTTTTTCAAACTAGATTATTGACTCTAGTGCAAGTAGGAGACTGAAGGGAATATGCCCGAGAGGCAATAATAAAGTGGTTATTATCTTATTCCTTGTTTATGATAAATGTTTATTTTGTATGCTATAATTGTATTAATTTGGAAACGTTAATACATGTGTGTTTAATAAACAAAAGGAAAGTTCCTAGTTATGCCTCTCTTATAAACTAGCTCGTTGATTAACAAGATGATCAAGGTTTCCTGATCATGGACATTGGATGTTGTTAATAACGAGGTCACAACATTAGTGGAATGATGTGATAAACATTCATCCGAAGTATAGCATTACGATCAAAGTCATTGTGATTATATTTCTATAACATCATACGAAGTAATCCTAGTCCTTAGACCATGAGATCATGTCAATCACTAACACTGGAAGAGTATCTTGATAACATCAAACGTCACACCATGAATGGGTGATTATAAAGGTGGGTTTAGTGCTATGAAAGTGTTATGTAGAGGCTCATGGATCAAGAGTGGGATTTGTCCATCCCGATGACGGATAGATATACTCTGGGCCCTCTCGGTGATATCACATTGGTTAGCTTGCAAGCAAGTGATGAGATCACTAGAATGTTATATCACGGGAACAAGAAAAGAGTACATGTCGGTAACGAGATAAAACTAGGTATGGAGATACCGATGATAGAATCTCAGACATGTAATATATCGCGAGACAAAATGATTTAATTACTAGCGTTAAAGGTTCTCACAATCACAGAAGTCATCGTTGAATGTGTAGGAGTTAGTATGGATCTCCAGGCCCCGCTTCTGATTATTGATCTGAGAGGGGTCTCGATCATGTCTGCATTATTCACGAACCGTAGGGTGACACAATTAAGGGATACCGACACCATTTGGAGCAAATATGTTTCAGATAAAGATTTAAGAAAGCGTAGGAATTATTTCAATAGACACCGAAACTGTTTCAGGTGAAATTGCTGAAATTGGTTCTGCATGTAATATTGAAATGTTGCAGGGGTTTTATGTGAATGTTTGTTAATTAAAGTAATTAAATAAATTCTGAATAAAATTAATAAAAGATTTTTATTAAATGAGATAGCATTAAATTTGGAGAAATTTAATGCATTTAAAGTGGAGACATTAAAGAGGAATGTTAAGGGGAAAATTTATGTGGAGGGATTTACCACCACATGAATGAGGAGGTGAAGGGTCACCCCTTAGGCGCCGGCCATGGGGAGGGGCAGCCCCCCTCCTCCTATAAAAGACAACCCTCACACCCCTTTTTCCTCACACCTCCTCATGAAGGATCTCTCTCCCCCTCTAGTATTATTTCCCCATGGTCTCGGATTAGCGAGATACATGTTCCCGGTGGCTTTATCTGGAAAGGAGTTGCTGCTTCCGCTGCTTTGTTGGAGCGAGCGACGGAGATTGTCGGGGTACCGGACGTGTGTGCGATCACGGATGCACCGCTGCTTTGCGGTGCTAGACTTAGTGGTGCTGGACTTGCTGGAGCTGGATCTGATGGACGTGCTGGAACTAGACCTGCTGGACTTCATCACGATCTTGAGATTGGCAAGTGTACGACTACATCATCCATGAGTTCCTTATCGTTAATGAAGCTTTGTTGTCTTCGAGGGTATGTTCTCTATGGATGTATATCCACCCGTTGCTTGTATCTAGTAGAAAGATCTTGGCGTATAGTAGTTCACATCGTAGGATTTTTTTTGTATTTATGCTACAAACCCTTCAGATTTGTGCCACGCGTCTAGTTGATGTGCCTCTGGCCGTTGGATTGCATCTGTTCTAGGGTTAAGTAGGTGTCGCTATGCGGTAAATTTCCCCACAACTCATCTTCTCCCTTACGCGCTGCCTCTTGCTGCCCACTGCTATTCCATTGCTCGTGCCTCCATTGCTGCGCTAGACGGCCTCAAAACCTTCCCGAGCTACTTTCTGGGCTCCCATCGCAAGAGAAAGATGGGGAAGAAGAAGGGCGCTTCCGCCGCTAGATCTGCAGCCTCCACTGTTGCGACCAAGAAGAAGGGCACCGCCGCTATGGGCTCCGGTACTGCTGCTACAACTGGTAAGAAAAAGGGTGCATGCATGCGCGTCACCAATCAATCATGGCGGCGGTCCGCCATAAAGGAGTCGGAGCTCTTCAATTGGCGCCAGGATGGCAATCTTCCGGCCAATGAAGCTGATTGCCAAATGCCCGGCGATGAGGTAATCCCCAATCCCACTTCTGGATTTTGGGTGATGTTTCTCGCTTTTGTCATTCGGGGCCTCTCTCTCCCTCTCCACAAGTTTGTGCGAGGGCTACTCTGCTTCTACGGGATCCAGCTCCATCTACTCACCCCCAATTCCATTCTCCACATTGCCTGCTACATCACACTTTGCGAGTGCTAGCTCAAAATCGAGCCACACTTTGGTCTTTTGAAAAATCTCTTCAAATTGAAGTGGCAGTCGGGCTCCGGATCGGTAGTCTACGACATATGAAGCTATGTGGACCCCAATGCCCAATATTTCTCTCTCAAAATTGTTGAATTCGTCCAAGGATGGAGGGAGAAATGGTTCTACATCCATGATTAGAAGGCCGACGGTGAACTCTATGGGCTCGCACCTTTCGATCCAAAGGTGGAGTGCAAAAGGAGGCGTGGAAGAACAAGGTGATGCCAGCCGAAGCCAAAGAAACCGAGGTTTTGTACAAGTGGGTCTGTGACCTTCAACTCACCCGAGGGAAGGAAGTGGCTGCCCCAGACCTCATTCGCACCTGGATGCATCATCGAGTTCAGCCGCTGCAAGCTAGGGCACATACAATGAGCTGCTGGTATGGTTTTGAAGACGTCACTCGCATCTCCCGGGAAGATATTTCTTCGGGTGAAGTAGACAGGAGGTTCTGGATGCTGACCAAGTTCACAACCAAGGAGAAACTCCCTGGTGTCTCAGCCGTGCCTCCATTCTACGCGAGTCACCCTCCGCCTGAGGTAGCTTTCTTTCTTTATCTCTTCTTGTGTTTTGATTGCTTGCTAGGCTTTCCTTATACTGACGTTGCCTCTTGTGCTAGGACTGGAAAGTGGCTACTTTTCTTCCTGCTCAGCCGGAGGGAGTAATCCCTCGTGAAATGGAGGAGGACGAGTCGGGCTCCACCATCCTCGTCGTTGAAAAGCAGGAAGCCCCTGAGTTCAGCGAGGATGGGACTCGCAACTATTCCCGAAGCAAAGACTCGGACACTTCTTCGCCGGAGACGATGGATAGTCCTACAAATGAGGTTTAGGCCCTAATCCCCATGGTGCCCATGCGTGTCGTGGTTCCTCCTCCACGGAAGAAGCTGAGTACACCGAAGGAGATGTCTAAGGACTCCTTTGACCTCGAAGATTTTGATGTGTAAGATTTGTACTTTTACCGATTTGACCCTATGTCTTGAAGTCTTTTGTTTTTCTTATTTTGTTTTTGTACAATTTGCTGTAGCAAAACTGCATCGTCATCGTCCGATGATTGGTTCTTCATGAAGGAGAGTGGAGTCGCAGACTCCAAGGGTAAGGATGTTGAGGAGCGTTCATGCTCCCCCCAGGTGGCGGCTACATCCTGTGCCAACTCTTTGAGTTACCCCCACACGGGGGAGCACCAGATGACTGCCCAGGCATCCTCACAGAAGGAGACTTTGGAGGTCCTATAGGATCATGTAAGTTTTCTTGACTATGTTAGTCCAAATTAGGTTGGTGCTAATGCGTTTCTTTTTGCAGCCTGTCCTGAAGGAATCAATTTTCCTCGCCGAACAAATTACATCCTTGGGCCGTCAGCATGCCTTGATGGAGACCTAGCATCGCACATTCGAAGGTGAGCTTGCATTCTTTATCTTTGTACTATTGGTATAGAAAATAGTCGATCTTAAGTTTTTCTATCATACTTTGTAGGTGAGAACAATGAGTTCCTCCATCACGTCAGTTCCCTCCAGAAGGGTCTTGCCACAGCGGAGAAGAAACGCGACGAGGGACTTGAAGCCTTTGAACGCTTCGTCCAGGAGTCGAAGAAGTGCGAGGAGGACCTGCTTGCCGCTGCAGCTGACAGGGAGAAGGTGTTCGTGGATCAGCTTCTCTTTGTTGCTAAGGCGCTCTCAGGTATGATGTTGCATCATTTTTTTCTCTACCTTTGCCCGTGTTTGGTTGTGCTCATCTATGTCTTCTGCAGATGCTGCTGGTGTGAGCTTTGACGCTCAATCTCTGGCTCACTAGGATGCTTTGGCCGGTGCTATAGCTGCAGTCGAAGACCGCAGCATCTCTGTCAAGGATTCCCTTCAAAAGGCCAAGGGTGCGCTTGGGCGTCTTCGAGAGGAGATGGTCCCCAAGGCCAAGCTTATCGAAGATCTTGATGGGTTGGTGGAGTCCTTCACCAGAGGCGTTCCCACGGAGTTCAAGAATGCGCAGAACGGGGTCGGAGCTACCATGGGACTTGAGATGGCGCAAGCCCATGGTGTTGATATGAACTCTAGCAAGGTCTCCACGGCGATGCCGGTTACTACAGATGACCAGTAGGTAGTTTTTGCTCCCTTTGCCACTCGTTGTCACAAATATGGGCCTCGGCTCATTGAGACACTCGCAAAGTACTCGGCGGAGCTGAAGCGGTCGAAGATGGCGAAAGCCACAACATCAGAGGCTGCAACCGAGAGGGTTGTAGTGTTGGAGGCTGCCACTGACTCGATGAAGCCCCCGAGTGCCAATGCGTAGCTATAGGCTGTCCCTTTGTCATCCTTTTGTAATATTCTAGATTTTCTAGACTTCTTTGACCTGCGTTTATGCTTGTGGGGGTGCCCCTTTTAAAACTTGCTAAACTCAATGCTTTTATTTTTCTGGTGTTATTTTGAATGGTTGGTCTTATCCGTCTCTTCCTCTTCTTGGATAGGGTCCTTCGAGTGATTCGTCTAATATACCTCCTACCGATGAACGTGTGGTGCAACCACGTTCAAAGGTGGAGGAATTGTCGCTGCTGTCTCAATTCCGTGATCGCATAAAACACTTGGAGCGAGAGATGCCCATGATCCGTGGTAGCACTGACGTGTGGAAGTCGAAGGCCGAAAAATCCAGTGAACGTGAGAAATATCTTCGGGGCGAGGTGGCTCAACTGAATGAGCAACTGAAGTGTTAATTTCCCTACCTTCTTCTCCTTTTCTAGTAGCGACGATTTTCCTTATGCTTTTTACTGATCTTTGCAGTTGTTAGTATTCACTGTTCGTAGGAAGAGAGAGACGAGTCGGCATTCGGCTAAACTTCTTGACCTAGGAGCAGTTGGAGGCTAGCGGGTAATTTTGGGTTAATCAGGATCACACAATCGCGTTGGTGACGCTGCAAGATCGTGTGTCACAGGTTCTGCTTTATTTGAAGAAGGCGTAGTCGTGCTTGAAGCACATCTTTCAGGCAATTTTCCCCTTGGACGTTGTGCCTTTAAGCTTGTTAGCTCTGTTGTAGAAGTTCTAGGATGCCGATGCAGTTCGTGGGTGCGTGCATCAACAATTAGTCATGGGTGCCAAAGCTGCACTAGCACTTATGCACCTGCATCGACCCGATTTGGATTTGGTTGCTATTGCTACTGGGCCGCCACCCCCACTTGAGGGGATGGCTTGGAATATGGTACCGCATTATCGACCGGTTGATCAGCCAGCCGAAGACATCATCGAGTTGTTCGATCAGCACATCAACGTTCTCCTTTTACGCTAGTAGAGTAGTTTTGGGCCTACGCGGAGATGTAAAAGGTGTTGTAAAGTTCGTATATTTGAATTGGGTGTTTTGTTACCCGTAGTGTGTGTAAAGCTTGCTAGCTTGTGTATTTTTTGAGCAGCTTGTACTGTGTAGTGCCTTTTCGTTAGCCTGACGCATACTTATCTTAGCACCTTGCCCACCTGTCAGGTGTGTTGTAGCTAGGTTGGGTTTATCAAGGGTTCGATTAATAGTATGTCAGCTACTCATGTTACTGATTTACTCGTGTAATGAGGTGGACAGGGTCCCCCAAGTGATGTAATTGCAATTAAAACAGAGACACAAGGTTGGAGGCACTTAGCTTTATTTATTCGCAGAATATCAGGAGGTACAATGTGTGGCTAAGTAGTCTGGCTGAATAGCCTTATTTGTAAAGTAAAAACATCTAAGGGTAGAAATGACGCAACTGTACGATGTTCCAGGGGTTGGAGTATGCAACTCTACTTTCTACGTCATTAAGGCAGTAGGTGCCACCTACTTCAGTAACCACATAAGGTCCCTCCCATGGGGACTCGAGCTTGAGGTGTCCTTGCTGCTTTTGTCACAGGACGAGGTCTCCTTCGACAAAGGACCTTGGGTGTAGCCTTCGGCTATGGTAGTTACGGAGGTTTTGCTGGTAGATCATGGATCGTTCCGCTGCTATTTCACCTGCTTCATCGAGGAGGTCGACAGAGTCTTCGAGTGCGGCAGTTGATTCCGCCTCACAGTATGCTATGACCCTTGGGGCCTTGTAGCGTACTTCTGCAGGTAGTACTGCCTCCGCGCCGTGTACCAAGAAGAACTGAGTATAGCATGTGGCGCTATTTGGAGTTGTACGCAGGCTCCATAGTACCGATGGTAACTCCTCGGGCCAGCATCCAGCAGCTCTTTCGAGTGGTCTGAGGAGCCTTTTTTTATGCCGTTGCAGACAAGGTCGTTGGTCATTTCAACTTGACCGTTGGTCTGAGGATACGCCACCGAGGCGTAGCTGATGTTGATTCCCAGGTTTTCGCAGAAATCCTGGAATTCGTTTGAGGTGAAGTTCATTCCATTACCGGTGATGATGTTGTGTGGCACCCCGAACCGAAATACGATGGACTCGAAGAATTTAATGGCAGTGGCCCCTGACTAGTTTGTCACTGTTATGGCCTCAATCCACTTGGTGAATTTGTCGACTACGACGAGGAGGTAGACGTATCCTCCAGGTGAAGATTTTTGAAGCTTGCCAACCATGTCGAGTCCCCATTGCTCGAAGGGCCAGTGTATCTTGAGGAGGATTATTGGCCTAAGCTCTGCGCTAGGTGCGTGTGGTTTGTCTGCGAATCTTTGGCAAGCATTGCACTTCTGGACGATGTCCTTAGCATCACACGTTGTCGTTGGCCAGTGGAATCCAGCTCGTAGATCTTTGGCAATGAGGGTGCGGATTGCGGCATGATGGCCGCAAGTGCCTTCGTGTATCTTGAGGAGGATGGCTCTCCCATCTCCGTTTGAGACGCATCACTGAAGGACTCTTGTGATGTTGTGCTTATATAGTTTGCCGTTAATGATGGCGAAAGCCTTGGATCATCACGCTATATGCCGCGCATCTGTCTGGTCATCTGGTAGCCTTTTCTTGAGCAGGTATGTGATATATGGTTGGGTCCAGGATGGCTCGATTAGCATGACCTCCATGGGGCCTTCGAGTCATGTCTCTTGTTCCTTATCTTCAGGTCTTTTGAGTTCGCCGGGTGGCGTAGCCCCCGAGTCCTTTGACGTGCTGGTTGGGTATTCTGGAACCTTTGGCTTGATGGAGCGTTCGCATATTTGCTCTAGGAATACTCCAGGTGGCACCGGGGCACAGGTGGAGCCAATGTTGGCGAGTGTATCCGCCTCTTCGTTACTCTCGCAGCCAACGTGCCACAGTTTGCAGCCATCAAAGTCTCCTCCGAGTGCGTCATAGAGGTTGCGATAGGCGATCATGTTGTCACTCAGGGCATCGCATTTGTTCATGCTTTGACCCAGTACCAATATAGAGTCGCCGTAGATGATGAGTAGTGTTACGCCACAAGCTTTGGCCACGGAACTGCATTCGTAGAACATACCTCATCTTGTCACCTTGTGGCGATGCCAGGATGACGCCGGCACTGACTCCTTCTCGATGTTTTGATCTGTCGAAGTGCATTGTCCATAGGTAGGACATGTCTGGCGTGTTGGGGAGCTGGTTCTCCATCCAGTAAACAAGGAAGTCCGGGAGTACTTGCGGTTTGATCGCGTCTCACTTCTCGTATGTGATGTCTCATGCAGACAGTTCTATCCCCCAAAGCGCGACTTGTCCGGTGGCGTCAGGGTTGTTGAGGATGTGCCCTAGTGGAGCGTCGTTCACCACAATGATGGGGTGCTCCTGGAAGTAGTGGCATAGTCGTCGAGCTGTCATGAAGATGCCGTATGCCAGTTTCTAATAGTGCAGGTACCGTTGTTTTGTTGGCGTGAGCACCTCGCTGAGGTAGTAGACTGGGTGTTGCACTCCGTGGACTTTGTTTTCTTCGGCTCGTTCCACTACGAGCATGGTACTAACCACCTGGTTGGTGGCCGAGATGTATAGCAATAGGGGTTCCTTTTCTCTAGGTCTTACCAACACCGACGAAGTGGATAGTAGACGCTTGAGGTCTTCGAATGCTTCTTGTGCTTCTTCCATGCACTAGAATTTTTTATCTTTGCAAAGGAGCTCGTAGAATGGTAGTGCCTTCTCTCCCATTCGACTGATGAATCGCCTGAGTGTCGCAATTGGCCCAGCCAGCTGCTGGACGCCTTTGACATTCTTTGGTTTCTCCATGGCTAGTATGGCCTTTATTTTCTTCAGGTTAGCCTCAATTCCCCTCGCGGAGATGAGATACCCGAGCAATTTCCTAGATGGTATGCCGTTGGCACATTTATCCGGGTTTAGCTTGATCCTGTAGTGGCCAAGATTATCGAAGGTCTCTGGACGATTGCCGAGTAGTGATGCCTCCTTCTTGATTTTGACGATGATGTCGTCAAGGTAGACCTGAATATTGCGACCAAGCTGGCTCTTGAGGAATGTCTCCATACACCTCTAGTAGGTGGCTCCTGCGTTCTTCAGCCTGAAGGGCATCGTTGTGTAGCAGAAGATGCCAAAGGGCGTGATGAAGGCCGTTTTCTCCTGGTCCTCCTCCTTCATTCGAATCTGCTAGTAGCCTGAGTAGGCATCGAGGAAGCAGAAGCGTTCACATCCCACGGTGGAATCGATTATATGGTCGATCCGCGGCAATGGGAAGTGATCCTTTTGGCAATGTTTATTCAAGGAGGTGAAGTCGACACACGTACCTTAGGAACAAGTACGGGGTTTGCTACCTATGTGCTTTCCTTTATCTCTCTTATGAAGTTAGCGTCGAGGAGTCTGTTGACTTCCATACCGACCGCTTTTGTTCTTGGCTCTGACAGTCGACGTATCATCTGCTTCACTCGTCTCGTACGGAGGAATCGTCGAGCGCGAGTTCCTATGCAAGACTCAAGTTGTTGGAGATGAGGGTCCTCTTGGTCGGGTCCGTTGGATGGACCTAGACCGCCTTGGTTTGCACCGATGATTCGAAGGATTGATCAGGTGCGTTTGGCTTACTAGGAGGAGGAAGACTGTTGTTTGTTGACTCCTTCACCCTTGCCAGTTCCTCCTGCATTTCGAAGGATTGGGAGATTCTGTTGAATTCCCTATCGCAGCTGTCTGACTTGGCAAAGTTTCCGCTGATGGTGATGATGTCGTTCAGTCCTGGCATTTTCATCTTCAGGTAGGCGTAATGTGGCACCGCCATGACCTCGCGAACGAGAAACGTCCAAGGATGCAATGGAACTGCGAGGGTCAATCGACGACTTCGAATTCCAGGAGTTCTCGCCTGAAGTTAGTTGGCATGCCAAAGATGACGTCCAAGTTTATCTTGCCCAACGGGTATACGCCTTTCCATGGGACGATGTTGTGGAACGTTGTGTCAGTGGATTCTAGGAAGGAGGATGGGATCCGCATGGCACACAAGGTGCTGGCGAACATCAAGTTGATGTCACTGCCACCGTCCATGAAGACATGACCCATCTCGAAGCCTCCAATTTGTGCCTCGAGCACCAGGGGAGAGTGACCTGGGCGAGGTACTTGACACGGATGATCGCGTTTGTCGAAGGTAATGCATGACTCGCATCCACTGAGGTACTCGGTGGTGGAGGGTGGAGAGTTGATCGCCAGGTTGACTTGGCAAGTGATTGATTTTTCTACCCAATTTTATGGACGTCCTTTTTGGATCATTCCCATATTTCCCAGCGCTCGCGAGTACTGCTCGCCTTCATTGTTCTGGACTAGCACGGCCGTAGGTGGGGGTGGCCCGGGTGGTGGTGGTGGCGCTCCGTGAGCCACGGCACCCGAGGCAGCTCCATAGCGGTTTATCGCGTCATGATTCATCTGGGCTAGGCCTTCGTGGAGCTTGAGGAACTTGTGGCAGTCCTTCAGGAGGTGATTGGATTTTTTCTTGCCGTCGTGTTTTTCGATGTAGAAATGTACATTGGAAGGTCCGGACTGTTTGTCCTGGATAGATGTTCTAGGTGCTTCATCGCGGGTACGGTGTTGCCATACTTGCGTGGTTTTCCTGCTATCATGGTATCCACCACCACGGTATCTGCTATTGCAATTGCCATCGTCGCGTTTATCGGCGTAGCCAGCTGCGACCATGTCGACTTCCTCACTGTCCTTGTAACCGCACATCCGGCGTTTTCCTCGACGATCACGTTTGCGATTGAGGTCGTCATCATCCTCTGAGTGGGCACGGTTGTTTTTCACCGAGTCCTCTCCATCAGCCCACCTATTCGCCATCTCCATCAGGTGGTCAATTGTTTTGGGCTTCGAATGGCCCAACTCCTCCCTAAGCTCTCTGCGGTTTACACTACCGTTGAATGCATTGATTACGCGATCCTAGGAGATGTCCTCTGCAGAATTTTTGATAATAGACCACCTCTGAATGTATGAGCAGAATGACTCGCCAGTATTTTGGTAGCAGCCTCTTAATTCTTTGATTGATGCGAGCCTTTTGTAAGTGCCCTTGAAGTTTCGCACAAAGCTATACACCAGCTCATCCCAGCTGCAGATCGACCCGCATGGGAGGTTGCTTAGCCATGCACGAGCGGCGCCCTGCAGCTGTAGCTGGAGGCATTGCATAGCCGTGCTCGTGGTTCCGCCGAGTAACCTGATGGAAGAGATATGATCCTCCAGCCAGATCTTCGGGTCTTGGATGCTGTTGAATTTTGGATTCTCTGATGGGAGTTTGAACCCTTTCAAGATTCACTTTTGTCATATGGCTCTACTGAAGCAGCTGACGCTGCAAAGCTCCGTCCCATCATCTTCCAAGTCCGTCGAGCAGGCGCATCTCGCGTGCATCTTGTCGACCTTGCACTGTGTGATGTCATCACGTGCGTCATAGTCATAGTCGTGTCGTCGTGAGCAGCGTCGCCATAACAAGTCATGGTCGTCATTGCTAGAGGAGGAGGGAGAGTAGTCCTTGGCTAGAGCCTTGCTTTTCCTCGGCTCCGATGCTAGATCCTTAGTGAGCGTAGCTTCGACTAGTCCCAGGCCAGCGATCGTAGGTCGGTGCATGGCGGATCGTGGGTCCCCAGCTGACGGTTGGTTGTCGAG
Source organism: Avena sativa (assembly GCA_916181665.1). Lineage (NCBI taxonomy): Eukaryota > Viridiplantae > Streptophyta > Magnoliopsida > Poales > Poaceae > Avena > Avena sativa. Next base: position 435,204,026 of record OV702289.1, read on the forward strand.
CAGCTACATGGTGCCTATGGCGTTTTTGGGAGCATGTTGCCACGCGTGTCCACTGTCATGGACGAGAAGTCGAGGACTCAAGTAGCCTCTTCTCGCTCCCTATCAGTGAGGTGAACCAGTCGAGAGCATCTTCTAGTGGCTGCATGATTGTTGCCTCTAGAGGAGGATCCTCCGATGGAAGAGTGCGCAACTCGTTTGAGGCTCGACTCGTCCTCCGCCCTCCTACACTCGTCGAGCTGGGCGATTACTCGTTGCTAGAGCTTGAATGCCTCCATGAGCAGCCAGTGATAACCCATCAGCATTTGTTGCGTTGTGTCTGGTGGAAGGGGTTTCCCCATAGGGCCTCTCTATAGCGGGCCCACTCAGCGTTGTTAAGCTTGATCAGTTGTTGCTCTTGGGTATATTCATTCATAGGGAGGTGTGGCTGATCTTCTAGGATAGGTCCGTCTCTAGGAGGGCGGCCTGCTGGACCGTTGTCGGTCGAGGCGCTGTTGGAGGGGCCACTGTTCGCGATTGGGATACCACCGTCAGTATCGGTGTTCCGCCAAGTGCTATTGCCGCTGCCGCCCGTGTTGATGACGGTGCACATGTAGTGGCTGGGGAAGCTATTGCTCCCATAGCTTTTAGATCCGGAGCCGTAGGCTCCGTCTTCTGTTGCCAAATCACCCAGATCGGACTGGCAACTTCTATTGTTGTCCGTATTCCCGACTAATGTGGAGGCATTGAGCTTGCTCAGGTTGCCGATTGGCGGTGGAAACCACGATGCAGGGGCAATCGCAGGAACCTTCGGTTGATCAGGGTGGTGAAGTGTGCCTAGCGGACCAATTTGGAAGCGTAAGATCCCGATCGCCAGACCGATCCCGTCGCCCACGGACTTGAAATCTGGGCGAGTGGCCGGCGTGTGGACGGTGAAGTCGAGTGTGTCAAAAAGGAGGCGAGTCTCCGCTCCTGCGAAGTTGTAGATCGCGGTTGATAGGGAGAAGGAAGCTACAACATCAACATTCCTGTTTCCCACAAATGGCGCCAATTGACAAGAGGTTAACACATCAATGCCCATCGTTGATGGACTTAGGTTCGAGGAAGTAGGGAGCACTGGAGGCATCGATCGGCTAGCAAACAAGCACATAGGTGACACAAGGTTTACCCAGGTCTAGGCCTCATAGAGGACCCTACTCCTGCTTGTCTTCTCTTGGAAATATCGAGGAGTCGAAAGTTACAGGGGTGCACAGATGCAATCTAGCGATGGTGTGGAAACTAGGGTTGTCAATATCCTCCTCGCTGCCCCCTCCTAGCCTTTATATAAATAGACTAGGTCTCGGGATAGCAAGCCGAGTCGGTTACATATTAGGGTTTCCCCCTTAAACTTCTATGTTGTACTTAGCCGTGTTCTACAAGGATTCGAAACCTCCAAGGCCATCCAAATCTCGACTGGGCCCTAGCAATGTCATGGGCTTCTTGTGGGCTGGACTGTATATACTGATCATGAGTATCTGTAGGGTATGCTCACATCACCCAATGATGACAGTATTGTTTTGGTGCTCTCTCATTCAGTGCCCCCAAAATTAGACTGCTACGAAGCTTGAAGGTGGAGAAGAAAAACTCAGTTCAGGTATTGGTTCTGGAGCTCATGCTGCTTGATTTGTGCCCCCAATCTCCTCACTAAAGCTTCTCCAACCTACATTGCCTCACAAAGGCACCACCAGTCAATGACTTGTCCAGGCAAATGATTTGTCATGGTTTTGCAATTGTTTATTATGTTTATCATGATACGATGCAAGCCGATTAGGCGATATGTCATCAATTTTGTATCTCATGACTGAAACTAGGTACCTTTTATAGGACAATCATGTGCCCTTTACTAAAGTATAATGATTCTTGGAGCGGAAAGGAACCTTTGTCGGGACGGGCTCCCTGGTGTTTTTTGCTACAAGAAAAGGTGCCTACTCTCTTCTCTCTCAATCTTTAATCTGTATTGATGAGAAGAAAAATGCAACCAATTTAAATTGCAACTATGGCAAACAGGAAACAATCCCAATCACCGATATGACAAAAATACACTACATGCGAGCAAATAATTCGCAGCACATCGTTACTCTTTGGCATTACCCAAAATTGATACTACTACAATTTAATTAGATACTACAACTATGTAAGGGTTTAAAGATCTATCAAATTGGATAGTACAGATTTTAGTGTTCATATTGTACTTGTTAAGAAATTCCCAAGTGCCCAACTAATTTGGTACACTATTAGAACACCACTATTATTCAGCTTGCAAAACTTACAAGGCTTTTTGCTAATGAACAAAAAGATGTAAACAGTAGTTTGCATTCAGGTATTTAAGGCAGCTTGGAAGGCGTTTATTACATATTTAATTGGCTAAGAAACAAATGCTCAAGCAAACATTAGCTGCACAACTCTGATAGATTATTGCCTGAAACTTTACATTTCTCAGAAACAATACAACAACAGCGTGTGATTCATCATAGGTAGGAAATTCGAGGAATAAAGATCTGTTTGACACAGTGTAGGGTAAACTGAAGGGAATATGCCCTGAGAGGTAATAATAAAGTTGTTATTATATGTATTCCAAGTATATGATAGATCTTTATTTTGCATGCTATAATTGTATTAATACGGAAACCTTAATACATATGTGTTTAATAAAAAATAGAAAGTTCCTAGTCATGCCTCTCTATAAACTAGCTCGTTGATTAACATGATGATCAAGGTTTCCTGATCATGGACATTGGATGTTGTTAATAACAAGGTCACAACATTGGTGAATGAAGTGATGAACATTCATCCGAAGTATAGCATTCCGATCAAAGTCATTATGTTTATATTTCTATAGCATCATACTAAGTAATCTTTATCCTTAGACCATGAGATCATGTTAATTGCTAACACCGGAAGAATACTTTGATAACATCAAATGTCACACTGTAACAGGGCGACTATGAAGATGGGTTCGGGTATTCCAAAGGTGTTATGTTGAGGCTGATGAATCAAGAGTGGAATTTTTCAATCCCGATGACAGATAGATATACTTTGGGCCCTCTCGGTGATATCACATTAAGATAGCTTGCAAGCAAGTGATGTGATCACTAGAATGTTATATCACGGGAACAAGAAAAGAGTGCATGTCGGTAACGTTATCAAACTAAGTATTGAGATACTGTTAATCGAATCTTGGACATGTAATATATCGCAAGACAAAGGGATTTAGTTACTATTGTTAAAGGTTCTCTTGATCAAAGAAGCCATCGTTAAATGTGTGGGAGTCAGTATGGATCTCCAGGTCCCGCTTCGGATTATTGATATGAGAGGGGTCTCGATCATGTCTACATTATTCGCAAACCATAGGGTGATACACTTAAGGGTTTCCAAACAGTATTTGGAGCAAATATATTCTAAACGAAAGAATTGCAAAGCGTTGGAATTATTTCAATAGACACTGAAATTGTTTCGGGTGAAATTGCTGACATTGGTTCTGCATGTGACATTGAAATGTTGCTGGGGGTTTTATGTGAATGTTTGTTATTTTAAAGTAATTAACAAAATTCTGCATAAAATTAATAAAATAGTTTTATTAAATGAGAGAGCATTAAATTTGGAGAAATTCAATGCATTTAAAGTGGAGACTTTAATAGAGAATGTGAAGGGGCATATTTATATGGAGGGGTTACCACCACATGAATCAGGGAGGTGAAGGGGCACCCCCATGGGGCATCGGCCATGGGGAGGGGCACCCCCACCTCATATAAAAGGCCCCCCTCTCACTCCTTCACACTCACACCTACTCATGAAGGATATCCCCCTCTAGAATTATTCCCCCATGGTCTCGGATTAGTGATATACATGTTCCCGGTGGCATTTCGTCTTGAAGGAATTGCTGCTTCCGCTGCATCGCTGGAGCGAGGAGGTGGAGGTTATTCGGTGGCCTGAACGTGTGTGCAAGGACGAATGCGCTGCTGATTTGCGGCGCTAGGACATCCACACGATCTTGAGATCGGCAAGCGTTCGACTACGTCATCCACGAGTTCCATCTTGTTAACAAAGCGTTGTCGGTCTATGAGGGTATGTTCTCTATGGATGTATATACACCCGTTACTTGTATCTAATAGATAGATCTTGGCATATAATTGTTTCCATCATAGAAAAAAAATTGTTTTCTATGTTGCGAATCCAACAGTGGTATTAGAGCCTGATCTATGCATAGATGCTTTGCACGGGTAGCACACGTATGATTATGTGGGTGATGATGATCATGTTATTGCTTATTTCATGTATTTTGGATATTGGTGGCATAGTGGGATGAAGCGGCTCGAACTAACTTTACATGTCCTCGCACATGAGACCTGTTCTTCCACGCTTGACATGCAACTAGTTTTGCATAAGTGGCTAGAGGGTGTCCGTCTCTCCTACTATAGTCAATATCTGATTTACAACGAGTTGCTAATAATTTGATTATCATCGTTGTGGTTCCATGTTCGTAGGTAAGAACGGTTCTATCTTCGAAAGCCCTAGGCCAAGTAAAACTTGCAATTGATAAACTAGAGGCGTCTAGTTTAGATCATTGCTAGGTTGGTTTCATGATATGGTAATGTTGTAAGTTGATGTATAGTTGATACTCTTGCAACACACCTGACGTGTAAGTTCCATAGACCTTGGCCTTACACGCAAAGGAATGATAAAGATCATACCACGATGCACATGATGGTGATTAAGTGCAAGAATCATATAATTTCACTTAACACATTTGATGCTTGCATCTTATATTGCTTCTTTGGCGCTTTAGTAGAATTATAAGATGATCCCTCATTTAGATATCAAGATAAAATTGTGTTCTCCCTTAAGTACGCACCGTTCTATGTTTTGCCGCAGATACCTTCGATCCGGATTACGGATGTAGTATAGCTCTTTTTCCCTAGTAGACCTAGGTTATCGAATCCTCGGGAAGCATAAAGCATAGTGAAGTTACTTTAATGGAATTTCAGGAGTTTTAGAATTCTTTTTGTGTTTTACCGGACTAAGAGTTTGCTGTCTTTTGTTGTTGATGATGATGGAGAGAGATGGACTAGGGATTTCGGTCTCACATGTAGCTGTGCAAAACATCTGATGGGAATAAAAGATAATAATAAAGTATGCATGTAATTGTTAGAGGAAGATAATTATATGTGGGCAGTGCATCCATAATTGATATTGCCTCCACAACCGCTTATAGAAATAACCTACTAGTCTCATACATCGAAGAAAGAGAACTAATGATATGCATACTGACGTCACCGTTAATCCCAAGTAAAACCTTGCATATAGCCGTAATACCCCTTCTGTCAGTGGGGTTCCCAACCTGCAAATTATTCATTACTCATACTACCTATACCTGGCTCAATCCTCAGGCTCTTGGATACCTGACAAGTCCTCAGATTGAGGCAAGACAGGATACAATAATCATCATGTCGTACAAACTAATACATGATCCGATCTATGATAAATAACATGCACAAAATCTACATGGCTAGGCCGAAGACCTTAGCCCAAAGAGAATTACTCACGCATATAGATGAAATCAAAGATCATAAACATTGCAATGGAAATCATGAGATTGATAGCAAATAGTGTTACGATGTTGCCAATCGAAGATGATATCTACTATTACAAGTGGTGTGGATAAGGGTTTGGAGATTAGATCTAAGTCTATTCCTCCGGCGTCTCTTTGGTGTTGTGGATGGAGTTCTAGGGGCGGCTCTCTTCTCGTGTTTCTCATTGCCCGAGGCCTCTTTGTATAGGGGCCCTGATACGTCCATTTTGCATCACTATTCTATATCATAATTTAATGTTACTCATTGATATATTTCATATTAAGAGATGATACTTATGTTATTTCATCTGATTTTGCATGGTTGATGACTTTTGGAGCATGGACCGCTGAAGTCAGGATTATGATGGAAAAGGCACTGTTTGGAGGAGAAATTTGCGAAGATCAGAAAATTCCAGAAAATACATGGAAAATTCTATTTTTCCAGAATACGAAGGATGCAAGAAGGGGGAGCGGAGCTGGGCCACAGGGAGACCACACCGCCCCCTGGCTGCGCCACCAAGTGGTGTGGCCACCCTGGCCCACTCCTGGCTCTCCCCTCTGGCGTATATTATCCCCACGAAACCCTAAGCCTCGGGGAGTGACCACAGAAAGATTCCATCACCTCTGCGGGGCGGAAAACTGTAAAGAGAGAAAGAGCTCTCCGGCAGGCAGAAATCTGCTGGGGAAATTCCTTCCCGGACAGGGAGATCGTTTCCATAAACACCACCATCAAGCTGGACTTCATCGGGATCATCATCATCATGTCCAGCAACACCGTCATCACCACTCCATACCGCTGTAACAATTGGGTTGAATCATGCATAATTCTTAGGGGAAACTTTCCTTTGTTGATTACTTGTTGTAGTTAATGCTATTGAGTGGAACCATCGAATTATCGTTTATGTTCAGATTGTTACTTATCATTATTTCATCTCTGATATTGATCCATATGATGTCTTGTGAGTAGTTCGTTTAGTTCTTGAGAACATGGGAGAAGTCATTTTGTTAGTAGTGGAATTGTGTTGAGAAAGATTCAATAGTTTGCTATTTAAGTTGTGGTGTTATTCTTCTAGTGGTGTCATGTGAACGTCTACTACATGACACTTTACATTTATGGGACTAGGGGAATGCATTGTGTATTTGGCTACTAATCATAGGGGTTGCCAGAGTGCAAAAACCTGAACCCTCGTTAGGAAACCTTTGCAGAAGGGATGTTAGGATCTTAGAGTTTAAAGCTGTGGTTAGGTTTCTATCTTAATTACTTTATTGTAATTGCGAATTCTTTCAAGGGGTTTAATCACAAGTATGTATTAGTCCTAGGAAGGTCGGTACATTAGCACAGGTTCACCCACACAACACTTATCAAACTAAAGAAGATTAATCGACTATATGAAGCGAAAGCACTTGACGATATTCCCATGTGTCCTCGAGAACGTTTGGTCATCTTAAGTAATACAACCGCCTTGTCCTTTGCTAAAGAAAGGATTGGGCCACTTGCTGCATTTATTATTATTGTCTTTCATTCACTCGTACTTTATTTACCTGCATTATCAAAAACCCCTAAAAATCTGTTTGCTAAGTATTTATAGAAAATTCCTGCTCCAAGCCACTCATCAACACCTTTTGCTCCTCATTGGGTTCGACACTCTTACTTATCGAAAATACTGCGATACACCCCCTATATGTGTAGGTCATCAAGACTATTTTCTGGCACCGTTGCCAGGGAGTGAAGCGTTATTGAACAGTGGAACTGGTAAAGGAAACTTCTACTGTGAGTATTTTTTATTTCTATTAGTTACTTTATTTCAATATGGATAATTCACTGATTTTCTTATTTCGAAATGCTACTACCACTGATAAGGTAGTAGATGAACCACCACCTGCTGAGAATGATACTTTTAAGATACCTACAAGAATTGTTGATCGTGTTATGGATAACTACTATTTTGGAGATGGAACTGTCCATCCTAGTGATCATTTGCTCTTTATACATGAATTATGCGGGTTGTTCAAGTGTGCAGGTATTACAAAATATCAAGTCAATAAGAAGTTATTCTCATTATTGCTAAAAGGAAGAGCCGAGGAATGGTATAAGCTGCTGAAGAATGGTCAAGCTCTTGAATGGGAGGAAGTAATACCTCTCTTTTATTCAAAATTTTATCCTCCTAGCGAGATTCATAAAGATCGGAATCAAATATACAACTTTTGGCCTCTTTATGGAGAGAGTACAGCTCAAGCTTGGGGGAGATTGAAGTTTCTAATGCTCAAATGTCCTATTCGTGAGCTCCCCAACAACATTATTATCAATAACTTTTATGCAAGGCTTTCTCTTCATGATAAGGATCTATTGGATGCTTCGTGTGCTGGATCATTTACACGCATGAAAGAAGGAGCTAAATGGGATCTTCTAGACCGTATCCAAGACAATACTGAAGCATGGGAACTGATGACTTTCAAAATATTAGAAATGCGTTCTAGACTCTCAAGCTATTGCGAGTTATTTTAAAGCTTTTGCTTCTTATATTGAAATTCCTAAAAAGAAATGCAATAAGTATCACGCACCATATAAAGATATTGCTAATTGTATTCCTGGAAGAAATACTGAAGTTTATACTGCTAATCATGTTTTACCTAAACCTTACATTGAGAAAATGCCTTTCCCAGTTAAGATAAAGGAACATTCTATGATAGATAGTATGGTTAATGAAAGTACAAATGAAGATGATGAACCTATAATAGCAATTGTGAAATACTTTGTCACTAAATATGTAAAAGATGGACACACTATCCTCTGTAAGGATATTTCTAATATTGTTTCACAAAGTAGTGTTATGAGAGCTAGTATCCCTGTGTTTTCTGTTAGAATAAGTGATCATTGCTACAATGGTTCTTGTGATAGTTATATTGTTAAATTTATGCATGATACTGAAATTTATTATGAGAGAGGAAAGATTGTTTTTATGCATCTCAATAATATTAAGTTTCCTCGCTTTATGCTGAAAGTCTTTATGTTACATTTGTTTTGCCTTCCTATGCTAGCAGCCTCTAGTTTCAACAATTTATTTTCTTACAAAATTACCCTACATAGGAAGTGGGTTAGACTTAAACATGTGTATATTTGCTTCTTGATGCTCCCTTTTACTTCTCTTCATATTCTTATGTGAGCATCATTAAAATTATCATGCCCATCTTAATGGCTATAAAGAAAGAGTTTTTTGGGAGACAACCCAATATATTTGTGCTTTCAGTTTGTTTTTGTTTATTTGAGTCTTGGAAGTTATTGCTTCTGTAATAACCTCTCCTTATCCTTTTGTTGGGTTTTTGTGTCAAGATCAACCTCTAATGAGAGAGAAGTAATATTTGGGAAAGTTGCTGTCCCGAAACTGATTTTTGTGCTTTGCTGTAAAAAATCGTGAAAAATCTCTGTACGTCAGATTGAGCCGTCATTTTTTGTGCTTCTGACCCAGGTTAATATTTAACTTTTGTTAGTATTGCACTTTTTGATTTGAGCAAAAGAAGATTTAAAAAAAATGATCTTTACCTGCTGGTCTGTTTTGACAGATTTTTACCACTCTTGCATTTGCCTCTTAAATCGATTTCCTTTTTCAATTCCTATTGGGATTTTGTAAGGAGTTGTTTCAGTAGCTTATGTTTTGATGGATTTTAGTTTAAATTGAACTTAAAAGGTTTATTACCTTGCATGCACTAATGTTGCTAATGAGAATTGTGTGAAGTTTTGTGTGAATGAAATTTTCAAGTTGTAGGAGAAAGTGGTGTAATGAGATAGTGAAAGTTTAAATGACTCAAACAAGATGTGTATAAATATGAATATATTGATGTTATTCAAGCATTGACTCCGGAAGAATTTATTAAACACCAAGTTCAGAGACCTGTAGAGTCCATTTTCGAATAGGTAACAGTTCTAGTAAGAAAAGGTCCGCGAAAAATTTGTCCAGTTATATTTTTGCAGTTTTTATCCAATAAGGAAATCAACGAAGAGAAAGAGGGACGGAAACGGAGCTAGGGGGTCTCACACCACCCCGTGGCGCGGGCCCCTTGGCCGCGCCACCAGGTGGTGTGGCCACCTCGGAGTCTGTCTCCGACCCGTTTTCTCCCAGTACCTTCCTTTTGTTGTTAAACTTCGTAATATATAATCCCCCAGATCCCCTAAGGTTCATATATCGTGTTCTCGTCGTGTTTTCGTTTTGATCTGTTTTTGATAGGTAGAGTCTCATTTTTGGAGCCACAATGACCTCCTTTGGATCAACCAAGGAAGATTCCTCCGCAGACGTCATCAACCCTTACATGCGTGAGTTGAAGATTCATCCCAAGGAATTGTTGCTCGAAGATAGGAAGGTATAGATAAAAGAGGTCCAGGGCCCTAAATGTGAAGGTTGTCTGGAGGACCGGATGGAAGCATTGGAGCAAGAAGTCTTTAGGTACAAGAAGATGGCGGAACGCGAAGTGGATATTGTCCATAAGATTAGTTCCGAACTGATCGCGAAGCACCAAAAGGAGACCGCTGAGCTTAAGGATGAAATTCTCTCACTCCACCGAACAACCAAACAACTACAAGCGTAGCTCTACGATGTACAGAATCAAAACTATGAGTATGAGGTTAGGTTTAAACACATAAGTGCTACTGCTAGTTTCAGGATGTTGGAGACTAGGATGTCTTTTGTTGATGGGGAACCCTTACCTTGGAAGTTGGACGATGACGAGAGAACACCACCACCACCAAAGGAGTAATTCGTCATCAGGTTTTGGCATCCCCTTGGTTTGTTCCAAGCTTGGGGGAGTGCCACGGTATCATATCACTATCTTCTATCTTTTTACCTTTTTAGTAGAGTCATATCATGAATAGAGAAGTTATCATGTAGGATGGTTTGCATTATGGAAGTGTCCCCCCTCTTGTTAGTTATCTATGTATCCCTTGGTGTGAAGTTGTTGTTATGGAATATCAATGAGAAGTTCTTTCATTTACTCTCTTGCACACCTTACTTTAGTTTTCAGTTTTTGTTATATGATTGATCTTGTTGTTAGTATTGGTACCACTTTGGGATCATGAAGTAAATTTGGTTGGTTTTGGTAAACCTAGCTGGTCAGTAGCAACACTATTTGAGAATTGAATGAAAAAGATAAAAAGTACTCTTAAAGAAATATAATTTCATCATTTTTCTTTCTTGATTTGCTCATAAGCTTAGTATTCTCTAGTTAAGATCTTTTGTGTTTCTAAGGAAGATTGCATGTTTGTTTTTATCACTTGTATGTTTGTTTGTTTCCTTCAACTCTTGTGCTTGCTACCCAGCCTTGCTAGCCAAAAACCTCTACTGAGAGGGAATGCTTCTTGTGCATCCAATCCTTAAACCAAAACCTATGCCATTTGTGTCCACCATACCTACCTATTAGCATTATTTATATTCCAAGTAAATTCATGTTTTTATCTACCTTCCTAATTAAACTTGTTATGTGAAAATTAGTGATTAAAGATCTCACAAACTTGATGGCACACTTTATTTTCCTGCACTTAATAAACTTGAACCATTGTGCCCATCTATGTTGCGTATATGCTTGCGCTTTATAAGTTGTGAGTTAGAAGAACCATGTTACCACGGGGAACACTTTCAACATTGCACTTATTTAGTTGATATCATGATTCTTTTGCTTATGGATCCCGGCGGTGTGAAATAAAAGTGGAGCTTGTAAGTTCATGGAGTTTGTATATGTGTTAGAGAAACGCCTGGGCCGCTAGCCTAACCATGCCTAATCATGGTGGAAACTTGCAGCATAACCATAATAAGCAATCTGTGAAGCATCCTTAATAAAAACATATGCAAATAGCAAATAAAAAGATCACTGAGATGCTCATTGTCTGCTTGCCTTGTCATTTTGATATGGGAATGCTTTCGCATCATCGGGCAAGGGGTACCCCGTTGGCGGTTCTCCATGATACACATGTATTTACAATGACAAGAACTTACTCGTGACTAAAGTTGAGTCGCATGAGGTCTGGTACTCGTAAGCACGGGGCATGAGATTTTCAACTTATAACTTGTCAAGCATATCCTCATATTTGTTCACTTTAAACTTAATCACCTCAAGATGCTTATGACAGGGGCAATGAGATCTGAAAACTAATAAGTACCATAATTTTTGGAAGCTCTTTTTGAAACTTGAAATCCCTGCTTCCCTCTGCGAAGGGCTTATCTTTTACTTTTTTAAGTCGAGTCAATAAAGCTATTCCTTTCTATCTTAGCAAGTATTTTGAGTTGTTGTGTTTCATTCATTCATATGATGATTTATTCAATCATATTTCTTATGTTCCTTGTTTTGCACATTTCTCTTATCTTAGTGATTATTACTTTGAAAGCTATCATTGAAAACCCATTATGTTTGAACTGTTGCAAATTGTTAACTACCCTTTGACCAAGAGAAAAGTTTACCATTACCAATTATTATTTACCTTGTGTATCTTTATTGTGTTCCCTTTACTTATTGCAAGTTAAGTTGTATAATAGTGAGTTGTCTTCTATTATGATTTGAGTATTGATGAATGTGATGCTTCTTGTCCATATTCTTTTATCGACTCTTCACTCCATAAACCTGAGGTCATGTTTATTGAGCTCAGTTTTCGCTTGGGGACAAGTGAAGTCTAAGCTTAGGGGAGTTGATACGTCCATTTTGCATCACTATTCTATATCATAATTTACTGTTATTCATTGATATATTTTCATATTAAGAGATGATACTTATGTTAATTCATATGATTTTGCATGGTTTATGACTTTTGGAGCATGGACCGCTGAAGTCAGGATTCTGATGGAAAAGGCACTGTTTGGAGGCGAAATTCACGAAGATCAGAAAATTCTAGAAAATACATGGAAAATTCTATTTTTCTAGAAGACGAAGGATGCCATAAGGGGGAGCGGAGCTGGTCCACAGGAGGCCCACACCACCCCCTGGCACGGGCCACCCTTGGTCGCGCCACCAGGTGGTGTGGCCACCCTGGCCCACTCCTGGCTCTCCCCTTTGGCGTATATTATCCTCACAAAACCCTAAGCCTCGGGGAGCAACCATAGAAAGATTCTGCCGCCTCTATGGGGCAGAAAACTGCAGAGAGAGAAAGAGCTCTCCGGCAGGCAAAAATCTGCCGGGGAAATTCCTTCCCGGAGAGAGAAGATCGTTTCCATTAACACCACCATCAACCTGGACTTCATCGGGATCATTATTATCATCATCTCCACCAGCACCATCATCACCACTCCATACAGATGTAACAATTGGGTTGAATCTCGCATAATTCTTAGGGGAAACTTTCTCGGTGTTGATTACTTGTTGTAGTTGATGCTATTGAGTGGAACCATCGAATTATCGTTTATGTTCATATTGTTACTTATCATTATTTCATCTCTGATCTTGATCCATATGATGTCTTGTGAGTAGTTCGTTTAGTTCTTGAGGACATGGGAGAAGTCATGTTGTTAGTAGTGGAATTGTGTTGAGAAAGATTCAATAGTTTGCCATTTAAGTTGTGGTGTTATTATTCTAGTGGTGTCATGTGAACATCGACTACATGACACTTAACCTTTATGGGCCTAGGGGAATGCATTGTGTATTTGGATACTAATCGTAGGGGTTGCCGGAGTGATAGAAACCCGAACCCCTGTTAGGAAATCTTTGCACAAGGGATGTCGGGATCTCAGAGTTTAAAGCTGTGGTTAGGTTTCTATCTTAATTATTTTCTTATACTTGCGGATTCTTGCAAGGGGTTTAATAACAAGTATGTATTAGTCCTAGGAAGGTCATTACATTAGCACAGGTTCACCCACCCAACACTTATCAAACTAAAGAAGATTAACTGACTATATGAATCAAAAGCACTTGACGATATTCCCATGTGTCCTCGAGAACGTTTGGTCATCTTAAGTAATACAACCGGCTTGTCCTTTGCTAAATAAAGGATTGGGCCACTTGCTGCATTTATTATTATTGTCTTTCATTCACTCCTACTTTATTTACCTGTATTATCAAAAACCCCTAAAAATCTGTTTGGTAAGTATTTATAGAGAATTCCTGCTCCAAGCCACTCGTCAACACCTTCTGCTCCTCATTGGGTTCGACACTCTTACTTATCAAAAATACTGCGATACACCCCCTATACTTGTGGGTCATTAGGCCCCTTCATGAAAGTTGTTCTGTTTAACCTAGAGGTGTTGATGGCAACTATACAACCGCAGCTATACGACCGGAATATTATTCCCGCCATATAGTTGGTCGTTAAAGTGTCTGTCTCCAATTCACGACCCGTGGTTTCTTCGGGTTGTTGGAAATCTCGTATCTTTTACTTTAATGTTGTGATTCCCATCATCAAACGTCATTATCTGCACAGGGAAAAATAGAAAGAAAGGATTGCATACCCCTTTGATCATTAGGCATTAGTTGTAGGGTTTAGAGATATATTTCATCAAAAATATGAATAATATATAGTTTAAATGTGGATGTAGATGGCTATATTTCACAACCATCAACCTCCCCAAGCTTAAACTTGATCGTCCTCGAGCAAAAAAACCAAAATCAAAAAGGAACTCATCATTTAAACTGAAATAATGTGATGTTGATCTTACTCATGATTGGTAGCCTCATGTTTCCTCCACTTTATTAATCTGAAAAACTTCAGCATAGATAGAGTAATGGCAAGCATATCATACGGGTTTTTGTGCATCCTTATAGCGCAGCAAAATTATTGTTAACATGGATGATTCAAATGAGTAAACTTTATTCCATGTCATGTAATCAACTCATAGGCTTTCCTTTGAACAATAAAGTATAATCATGTAAAATGGAGAGTGTGAGAGTCTGTCATGAAAATCATATACACTAGAGTATATCAATTCTCCCACATCAATCAATCAAGACTCTTGAAGCACTACTTTTCTATTCATTATCCTTCAAGAATTTCAGTTCTTAAGTAATTGAGAGCATGTCAAACATTTTAATTAGTTTATTAGGCTGTGATGGACACTCGTGGCATCACCAAGGTTTTTGTTCCTTTTGTACAATGATTACTCATAACAGCCAGAGGAGCGATTCCATCTTCAACGCAGCTACCCGGGAATGCCAAGAATCTTACCCATTATAGCATTGCTGCTACATATGTTTAATCAACTCATAGCTGAAATCTAGGAGTTTCCTCCATGAGGATCGTTCGTAGGCTAGCGGATTTGTTGGCATCCCATGAAGTTTGACACGCATAAAGCTATATTATTCTTATGATTCACAAGTCAAACTTTGGCATGCTCACAAAAATCGTAAACATTAATTCAACTGAAAAATCCTTTTAAAGAGACCTATCAAGTCAATCATTATTTTCTGTGGTGTTGAGTGTCTCTAGAAATAAGCCTTCAAGACTAAACACTACAACACTCAAGCCTTCAATTGTGAGACTTTTTCTTATTACAATTGTTTAGCAATTTTTTAGACAAGACTTGGTTAACTATAGGAGCTGGAACAAAACATACCCAACTAAATACCCATGCAAACAAAATTTTACTACAATATAAAGACTCACTCCACCAATATAACATCTTATCATTTACTACTAACTAGCATGGGTTTCTGAAACTTCAAAATTGGGGAGTCTTAAAGCATACCTCTCATGATTAGTTTCACTTCTCTCTTCCCTTTTGATTTGCTTCTTGGAAACTCGAATTTGATCACTCTCATGCAAATATGTGAAAGCCACAAGGAGAATAGAAAAGAAGGAAGAGGGAAAATAAAGATAAATGGAAAAATCTTTTTGTTGTTTTTAAGAGAGGGAATTAAAGAATAGAAAGTTGGCGTCAAATCTCGTCTAGAAAATCTTGAAAACAAATAGAAATAACTAAAGTTAAAGTGTTGGGGAAACCAACCCAAGTGCTTATAAACTGGAATTAAAAACATAACCTCGAAGTAAATAAAAACAAATGAACGCCAAATAAAGATAATGAGGAAACTTACCCAAGCTTAGGCTTTTGCATGCCCTTCAAATCATTGTGGTGGCAGGAAAAAATTGTAACTCTGGTTCCCAAATTGAGTTGATAAATTACTAGTTGTTTCTCGGAGGTTCAGGGAGAGGTTTTGCATTCTCTCCACAGTTCCTCGAAGTTCTTGAAAGTCTTGGTATGTAGCGAACCGGGTTGGTGGCTGCTCCTCTTCTTGGTCCTCTTCTTGGTCCTCATCCTCATCTGGAATCTCCTCCTCGGTTTGGTGTTGCTCAACATGCAAGTCATATAGAAAACTTCCTTCCTCGATAGAGAAAGACCATTAGGCAAAGGAGCGGGGTAGAGACGTGCATCTCCAGCAATATGCAAGTAATAAACACCACCTCTCCTAGTAAGCATTACACAAGCTTTTAAAGTAGAGAGACCAACACATCGATCACCTATGACTGGTTGCAACTCACCTAGGTCGATGCCTAGGGCAATGGCAAGCACTGTGATGACGCCTCCACCTATGACTGGTCCTTGGCTTTGGGAGGATTGGTACTCCAGGTAGCGCATAAGAATTGCGCCCAAGTTGAGTGAAAAGTTGGTTATGTTGAAAGCAACTTTTGCAAGGACTAAGATGTCCTCCTCATTGAGTCTCGTGAACTCATTTCGTGCCTGCAAAGTGTTAGCAATAACATAGAACAAATAACAAATTGCAAGATGTTGAATATTCTTCCCCTTGCTTACTCTATACGTGAAACTCATTCCATTATAATATTGTTCCGGGGAAGGGTCTAAGCCAGTAAAGGATGCACGTAAGTCATTATCATTATTGTTTAGAAAATTAAAACATGCGCACCATTCATCTAGCAATAAAGCATAATTGTTGTTCATAAGTCAAAAACAAATCATGTCCTCTCCTTGCCATGCTTTAATGGTGCTTTGCAAAGAACTTAGAAATTCAAGAGTTAACCGACGATAAGTAGGCACATCATTGAATACAAAGTTTTGCAGGCCAACCCTATTGCAAAGTAAATTGAAGACATTATAAATACCGAGTTGATTCAATATAATGGGGCAAGCCCACTTGGTTGGCTTCACTTCTCGGTTCTTGATCCTATTGAAGCGATCACGTTGGAGCTCATCCCTGAACCGTATCCCCATGCGTTCTTGAGCAGAAGCCCGAGAAGCACTAGCGGCGGCACGAGCACGAGTTTGTCTCCTTGTGTTCATCATCTAAATAATAAGGAAAGACAAAAATAGAACTTTTTGATCCAACAATAATAAGTGTAACATATTCCTCATCATAGCACACTAAAGAATCCCCACAAAATAATAATCTAGGCAAGAGAATCATGGCAATAGTTCATAGTAGGTCTCACCCTAGATTGATAATGACAACAGATCGAAAATGATTTTGCAAAAAGTAATTGGAGGATCAGAGGAGAAACATATCGTGGATCGATAGTGTGCGAGGAGCTCGAACAAAATTAAGTAGAGATGAAGATTTCTTGAGGTTTTGAGAGAGTTTGGAGGTAGAAGAGAGAAAAATGATTGAAGTTCTGGTGTTGGGGGTATCTTCCCATGGAGATTTTGTGGTTGTACGCAACTATACGACCAAACTATACGGTCAGAACAATTTTTTCCCACCGTATAGTTGGTTTGCTGTCAAAAATTTAGGGTTTCCACCTGGCTGCGCAACTATACGTCCATAACTATATGACCGGGATTTTTCATCCCTGCTGTATAGTTGGTCGTCAAACTTTCTATAACTAGAAAAGAAATTTTACGAAGGCATCGATATCTATATGGCCGGAATTTTTATTCCTGCCGTATAGTTGGTCGTTAAACCTTCAGTACCTGAAAAAGAAAATTTGTCGATGGCAAAGATATCTATACGCCCGGAACTATACGGCTGGAATTTTTATTCCCGTCGTATAGTTGGTTGTTAAACCTTCAATAGTCATCAAAAAATTTCTGTTTCTTCAAGAATTATTTCTTATCCTGAAACTTAGCGAAACACCTTGTTTTTGATAGAAAAATAACAGTAAAAATTGTAGACCAACATTAGCATGTATATAAGCAGGATTTTTAGTACTACCGAACTTCTTCTCCTCAACTAGAGTTTTCTAGCACTCTTTATTAAACATAAAACTTAAAAACATTACTCAAACCTTTATTTCACATGGCTTGCCTCCCATGTAGCTCTCTTTTATGGTCAATAGCTTGACCTCAATGTTTCTTACTTAGGCCAGATGAGTGGAACACCCACTCCAAAATAGCTGGCCTTCAAAGTGATGGCCTCCTTTTCAACTTGCTTGGCATTCTTCTTCCTGGGAAAATGAATAACAAAATGATCCCACGAAGGCAATTGAAGCTTCACGTTCCCTTCATGTAGATTAATCAAAGCCTTAATAGATTGGACGACCTAATATAATAGGATCAGTAGCATCTTCAGGCATGTCAACAATAACAAAATCAATAAGAGCAGGACAAGCTTTAATGCATACTAAAGTATTTTATTTAATCCCTACAGCTTGTTTGTAGGTAGAATCTACAAGATGTAATTTTAACTCGGTGATTTCAAAAGAGCCAAGATTTAACTTATTAAAAAGACTTTTTGGAATTGTTGAAACGCTTGCACCTAGATCACAAAGTGTAGCTATCTCATTGGTCCCAATTTCAATCTTAATAGTAGGCTAAAATATATCATCAAGCTCCACAGGTAATTTTTCAGCAATTTTCTTATATTCTTCCTCAAGCTCACGTACCTTTATTGCTATTAGATTAACGAAGTGTTGATACATAGCTTCATAATTTCCTTAACTTATTGGAATCTTGATATTTATGATTTTTTTAAAGATCTTCAACGGTGTAACTTTGTGAAGGAGAATTACTATAATCAAGTTCTTCAGGCTCCTCCCTTTGGATTCTCATCATCTCGAGGTCTTCAACAAAATTGGGTTCAACTTTACCTACAAATTTAGCTATAATGAGAGTTTGACTCTAGGTTATCTTACCTAGTTATTCCTCAACAATCCTTGTTCTTTCTTGGAGGGCCTGCAAATCATTCCTCAAACTTACAGCATGGTTAGATAATTTACCAAGCATAGTATCATGGTTCTCTATTGTTTTAACAAAGATATTGTTTTTCTCATTTTGTGAGTATACAAAGGACTTAAGTGTTTCTTGGAGACTACCATTACTTGTTCCCATATTATTATTAGAGTAACCTGCAGGACTAGAATAGTGTTTCTGAAAATTAGGATTATAATTCTTCTTCCAAGTAGGGTTATAATCATTACGAGCTATGAAGTCTATTTCTTCAATATTTGTTTCTGGGATAGCTCTTACCTGGTTTTCCTTACCTTTTACGGCTAATATGAGCTCATCCAGCTTAGCATTGAGTTCTTCATTTTCTTGTGGTGAGACGGAGTTCACCTTCTTCGTGTTTGATCTATCCACAGGCCACTAGGCATGGTTGTTGCAACATCCCAAATTCTGCAATCTTGATTAGTTGTCCAGAATGCAAAACTCAGGGGGAACACATTTTTTTCTTGTTTATTGATGCAATGTTTGCTTGCTTGTTTGTTGATGCTTATGCATTAAGTGTGTAGCAAATGATATACTCCTTACCTCAACCTCAGGTGACAAAAGCTATTTAACAAAAACTGTCTTGGCTTATGTTTCATATTCCCAAATGTTCTGGCATTTCAAAAACCTGAGCCAAGATGCCTTGCAACCCTAAAACCTTTTTAGTAGCTTTTATTGACTAAGTTATGGAGATCTATATGATATAACGTCCTTATGTTTTCAAGATAGAACTTTCCACTACTCTTACCTCTAGGTTTCTCTAGAACCTTTTATAAAACTTTTGATTTCTACAATGCAAAATACCCATCCGTACCTCAAGCTAGGCTTGATGGTAACCCTAGTAATAGCTTGAGTTGCTTGTTAAGATGAATTGCCTTGATCTACTGTCTGATGAATTGCCTTGATCTGTTGTCTGACTTGTTTGCTTAGGAATTAGTGTGAGATACCGTAGGAGCTCATCATATAGCATATATATATAATCCAAGAGTGTCAACCCTAAGAAATTTAACCAAGCTGGATCTAATCTATAGCCACTAGGTGATCATCTAAAACCTTTAACCAGATCAATTCTGAAGTGATCCATTCTAGAAGTTTCCAAGTCACTAAAGACCAATATCAAGCATGGATCTATTATACTCAATACACACTTCAACATAATCCACTTGCTGATGCTTTGATACCTTGAAACCCATCAAAACCATCCCCACTCATAGCCTAGTCAAAAACCCTAAATCTGCTAAATTTGACTAAGTCTGGAAACCGTTTCAACATCACTTCTTTGAATGCCTCTCCTTCTCAACCCTGGTGCATTTTTGGAAATGGACTTGAACTATCATGTAAATCATCCTAAGGACTACCAATGACCACCCTTTCCCTTTGCTAGACCATCTTTGAACCCACTTGTTCTTGATGGTTTTGCAGGCAAGAAAATAACATTTCCTGCAAATCTTATCAACTAGCCTACTTGGTCAGAAGCTCACACCTTCATCCTACCTTCTTTGGACAAACTATTTGCATGGTTGTGTTGTACTCATAAAAGTATAGCAATACGTACTTCACTTGTTCCAAATGGATCCTTGTGCTTCAAATATCCACAAGTTTTTGAAGGCTATTTGATAATCTGCTATGGCACCCTTATTTTATTCAAAGATTGGAATCAATATTTGGAGATATCAACCATGATCAACCCCAAAACTAAATACCATGGTGATCTACATCACCTGGTCTATCCATCCATATAGCCCATTCCCCAAGGGGAGAATTGAGCTCCAAGATCCAAACACGTTTTGATGGTATAAAAATAATAATGCCTAAGATCCTATATCTCTTGCTTTCCTTCCAAACCAAGTTGAATTTCCAAAACACAATGTTGAAAATGGTAGATAAAACAGGTGGACATAATCTACCTTGAATATAAAAATTTACCAAATATTATCAATAATTCTTTTGGCCCAAAAACAATTAAATCCCTTTAATTAACAAAAACCACAAAACTCCTATAAAGGCAAGTTTGTTTTTCTTCAAACTACTTTGCCAACTCAAGTCACATCTGATGCCTATATATCCTATACTATTTTCTCACCTCAAAAATAAATATTTTTGAGATGCTTTATTATTTCTTTTTGCCCTTTTTCTTAAATGGCAGAAACAAGAAATAATTTCTTAACAATACTTTTATGCCTCAATAAATTCTGGGAAAATTCTCCAAAGTGTGTTTTTCTATGTAGTACCATATTACATCAAAAACCACATTTTCCCAAATAAAAAATATCAAATGAACTCGATAAAACAGATTCAACACTTTCTAGATAAATAATATAATCATGATCTAAAAGTATCCAATAAATCCAAAATAAATCTTGGTGAAGCACCCTGATCATACATATCTACCAGTATCTTTGAATAATCTATGCATGACCAAAATCTAAGAGGTTCTTCATGATCTACCATATGACCAAGAGTTGAAATAAAGCAATCTCATTATCTAAACCCTTTCCAACCTTCATCAAAACATGCTCCATACCTCTCCTTAGCACCAGGACACACCCATGTCGACCACCACTATAGCCATGTACTGTACCAACTCACACCCTCTTGTCTCTAGTGCTTGTCTATGAAGGAGACACAAGTCAAGGCCTTTTCTTGCCTTTAATTTCTTGTAGCAGCACCCCACTGTCCCTCCCCACTTTCCGCATGACCAGAGACCTCTCTCTCACCTCTCCAACACCCTTGTGGCCAATGAGCATGCCCTACACCCACCCGATCTCACCCATGAGCATAGTCCACCATGGACCCTTGCTCCTTGGGTACAAAAGGTCACAAGCCACCTCGATCCCCTCTCCCACTTCATTTGATTCCTTACCCTCCTACTCACCCCATAGAACACCCCAGCCTCTCCTCTGACTTATCATACCCAGGAAACGAGGAAGAACACGTCCTCGGACATTTCTCGATATTTTGAGGTAGCTCCTTCCCCCTTGATCCTCTGCATAGGTATGTGACCTATTTGAACTCCCCTGCCTCTGATATATCCTCCCATGTTCTTGTTCTGCTGCAGGAACACCGGAGATCGCCTCCATGGTCTATGGTCGGAGTAAAGCTTTGTCGGCAGAGCCGACCTTCCCAAGAACCAACCCCTCTACATGTGTTGCCCAGGAGTCACCCAGGACCACCACGCCCCCATGGTGACCTCTACCTCGACCTGCAGACACCCAAGAGTACTTCTACGCAAGCACCCGAGCAAGCCCCGCCATCATGGATTCGCGAGATGTCCCCCCGACACCAAACCATCGATTCCTGCCCCTCGCTGAGGTCGTTGACCTTCACCGCGTCGGCCCCGCGCCTCCCCGCTGTTGGCACAGCCTCAGGTAAGCACCCCGCACCGCCCTGCCCTCTCCTAGGGTTTCCTTCTGTTTTTCGATGACCATAAGAGGAAGACAAGCCTCCGCCGTTGATCCAATTCTAATCCGACAGCCGTTATCCTTCCTTACCCCTTTGCCCTGCCACCCTCAGCGACAAATAGGCCCTGCGGCGGGATTTGAACCCGTGCTAGTGCACCCCCACAGCGCCAGATGGGCTGCTCCTCCCTCTGTGGCCCACTTATCCCAGGATCCCAGCTCGCTACCTACTCAGTTTTTATTCACTTCTACACAAATCTAATTCTTGCACTTAGAAATAAATCAATTTGAAAACGTAAATCAAGTTGTATTGCCAGATCTAATTTTTAACAAGTACCTTAGTGTTTTTTGCAACATGCAGAACTAGTAACTTGCCAAAATTAAATCCCATTATTTATTGGCATTAAATCTAGTAAAATGTACCTTATTAACTAAATAAATTCCTCAGTGAGCTAGCCATACCTAAATGGGATGAATCAAAGTTTCTGCAAAAGGTATTTGCTATACCTATCGATTAGACTTTATCTCATGTCAAAGTGAACCATGGTTTGACACCAGTAAAAATAACAAAATGCGTCCATTTTTTACTTTAGAAAATTTCCTAGGACAATCCATGAATTTAATTAACCTAATTCCAACTCTCTGTGATGCAGTACTTCAAGATATACCCAATCACAGGAATTCAAGAATTTTTTAGCATCTGAGGATTTAAAAATTTAAATACTTTTGTATGTGGTATTATCACTATATAAATTATTCTAAAAGCATAGAAACTCAAAAATTAGTGATTCCAATTTCTACAAAGAGGTATTGGAAATACCTGGCATGTTCCTTTGGATTCATATCAAAATACCCTATAGATTAAATCTAGTGAAAAAGACAAATACCCTCCAAAACTGACTTTGGGATTTTCCGAAGGGAATTATGGTAATTATTCTGAGATGAATACAACTCTCAAAAATCTTAAACACCAAAGCCTACAAAAACCTACGAGGACACATTTATTTTAGGTCCAGATCTTTTCTGGTGATTTATTCACCTAAACTAGAGGGTACTTCACTAGAATAATCATAACTTATTAAGGAAAAATTGATATAATCATGAAACCACTTTTGTTGGCCTTGTTATTTCAATACCTATCTGTAGATATCATTTTTGTACATTGATATCATATAGACCCAAGCCTTAGTTAAAAACCTCCTTCATTATGTGGTATTTGACAAATAAATCACAAAGGCAAATCCACAAACGCAATGAAAGTAGATCCAAATGACATGCTCTCAAACTATCAAAACCTACTGACTTTAGTGATGACCCACAAGTATAGGGGGTATATCGCAGTATTTTAGATAAGTAAGAGTGTCGAACCCAACGAGGAGCAAAAGGTGCTGGCTAGTGGCTAGGAGCAGGAATTCTCTGTAAACACTTAGAAAACATATTTTTAGGGGTTTTTGATAATGTAGAAAAATAAAGTACGAGTAAGTAAAATACAATAAGAATAAATGCAGTGAGTGGCCCAATCCTTTCTTTAGAAAAGGACAAGCCGGTTGTATTACTTAAGATGACCAACCATTCTCGAGGACACATGGGAATACCGTCAAGTGCTTTCGCTTTATATAGTTGATTAAACTTCTTTAGTTTGCTAACTGTTGTGTGGGTGAACCTGTGCTAATGTACCGACCTTCCTAGGACTAATACATACTTGGGATTATACCCCTTGCAAGCATCCGCAAGTACAAGAAAGTAATTAAGGTAGAAACCTAACCACAGCTTTCAACTCTAAGACCCTGACGTTCCTTGTGCAATGGTTTCCTAACGGGGGTTCTGGTTTCTGTCACTCCGGCAACCCCTACGATTAGTAGCCAAATACACAATGCATTCCCCTAGGCCCATATAGGTGAAGTGTCATGTAGTCGACATTCACATTCCACCACCAGAAGAAGTACACCACAACTTAAATATCAATCTGAACATAAACAATAATTCAATGGTTCCACTCAATAGCTTCAACTATAAAGAGTAATCAACACCGGGAAAGTTTCCCCTAAGAACTATGAAAAATTCAACCCAATTGTTACAGCGGTATAGAGATGGTGATGAGGGTGATGGTGGAGATGATGGTGGTCATGATGATGATGATCCCGATGAAGTCCAGCTTGATGGTGGTGTTGATGGCGACGATCTCCCCTCTCCGGGAAGGAATTCCCCCGGCAGAATTCTATTTGCCAGAGAGATCTTTCTCTCTCGGTGTTTTCCATGCCGCAGAGGCGGCATAATCTTTCTGTGATCGCTCCCCGAGTCTTAGGATTTCGGGCGGATAATATATGCCAGTGGGGAGAGCCAGGGGTGGACCAGGGCGGCCACACCACCTGGTGGCGCGGCCTAGGCTGGCCCATGCTAGGGGGTGGTGTGGCCCCCCTGTGGCCCATCTCAGCCTTCCCTTCTGGCTTCCTTCGTCTTCTGGAAAAATAGGATTTTCCATGTATTTTCCTGGATTTTCTGATCTTCGTGAATTTTGCCTCCAAACAACACCGTTTCCATCAGAATCCTGACTGCAAGGGTCCATGCTACAAAAGTCATCAGCCATGCAAAAACAGATGAAATAACATAAGTATCATCCCTTAATATGAAATATATCAATGACTAATAGTAAATTATGATATAGAATAATGATGAAAAATGGACGTATCAACTCCCCCAAGTTTAGACTTCGCTTGTCCCCAAGCGAAACTGAGCTCAATAAACATGACCTCAGGTTTATGGAGTGAAGAGTCGATAAAAGAATACGGACATGAAGCGTCACATTCATCAATACATAGATCATAATAGAAGACAACACACTATTATATAACTTAACTTGCAATAAGTAAAGGAAACACAATAAAGATACATAAAGTGAATCATAATTGGTAATGGCAAACTTAGCTCTTGGTCGAAGAATAATTGACAATTTGTTGGAGTTCACAAATAACTGATTTTCAATGATAGCTTTCAAAGTAGTAAACACCAAGGTAAGAGCAATGTGCAAAACAAGGAACATAAGAAACATGATTGAATAAATCATCATATGAATGAATGAAACACAACAACTCAAAATACTAGCTGAGATACAAGGGAATAGGTTTACTGACTCAACTAAAAGGTAAAATAAAGGCCCTTCGCAGAGGGAAGCAGGGATTTGAAGTTTCATAAAGAGCTTCCAAAAATTATGGTACTTATTATCTTTCCGCTCTGATTGCCCATATCATAGGCATCTTTAGGTGATTAAGGTTAAAGTGATCAAATATGAGGATATGCTTGACAAGTTGTAAGTTGAAAATCTCATGTCCCTTGAACACGAGGGCCGCTCCTCATGCTACTCAAGTTTAGTCACTGGTAAGTTCTTGTCATAGTAAGTACATGTGTATCATAGAGAACCACCAACGGGGTACCCCTTGCCCGATGATACGGAAGAATCCCCATATCAAAATGACAAGGCAAGCAGACAATAAGCATCTCAACAATCTTCTTATTTACCATGGGAATATGGTGCTTTTTCTCTCTTTCCTCTTTTCTCATCTCCTTTTTTTTCTTTTTCTCAATCTCTATCTCTTTTCTCTATTTTTATATGAAAAATGCTTCATAGATGCTCGTTATGGTTACGCTGCAGGTTTCCACCATGACGGCATGGATTAGACCGGCGGCCCAGGCGTTTCTCTAACACACATACATAACTCCATGGACTTACAAGCTCCCCTTTCATTTCACACCGACGACATCCATAGACAAAATAACATGATATCAACTAGGTACAAAGTACATGTCAAAGCATTACCCATGACAGAATGGTTCTGCTAATTCACAACTTACAAAGCGCAAGCATATACGCAATATAGATGGGCACAATGGTTCAAGTTTATTAAATGCAAGAAAGTAAAGTGTGCCATCAAGTTCGTGAGAGATTTAATCACTAATTTTCAGAGAACAAGTTTAATTTGGAAGGTAGATAAAAACATGAATTTACTTGGAATAGCAATAGTGCTAATAGGTAGGTATGGTGGACACAAATGGCATAGGTTTTGGTTCAAGGATTGGATGCACGAGAAGAATTCCCTCCCAATACAGGTTTTTGGCTCGCAAGGCTGGGTAGCAAGTATAAGAGTTGAAGGAAACAAACAAACATACAAGCAATAAAAACAGACATGCAATCTTCCTTAGAAGCACAAAAGATCTTAACCCGTGAATACTAAACTTATGAGCAAATCAAGAAAGAAAGATGATGAAATTATATTTCTTTAAGAGTACTTCTATATTTTTATTCAACCCTCAAAAATAGTGTTGCTACTGACCAAGCCAGGTTTTCCAAAACCAACTAAATTAACTCAATGATCCCAAAGTGATACCAATACTAACAACAAGATCAATCATATAACCACGAATTGAAAACTAATATAAGATATGCAAAAGAATAAATGATAGAACTTCTAATTAATATTCCATAATGGCAACCCACACCAAGGGATACATATCTTACGAGAGAGGGGACACTTCCATAATGCAAACCATCCTACATGATAACTTCTCTATTCATGATATGACTCTACTAAAAAGGTAAAAGATAGAGGATAGTGATGTGATACCGCGACACTCCCCCAAGCTTGGAACAAACCAAGGGGATGCCAAACCTGATGACGAATTACTCCTTCAGTGGTGGTGCTATCCTCTCGACATCGTCCGACTTCCAGGGTAAGGGCTTCCCATCAACAAAGGACATTGTCGTCTCTAGCATCCTGAAACTTGCAGCAGCTCTTATGCGTTTAAACCTAACCGCGTACTCACAGTTTTGATTCTGAACATCGTAGAGCTGTGCTTACAGTTGGTTGGTTGTTTGGCAGAGTGAGAGGACTTCATCCTTAAGCTCAGCAGTCTCCTTTTGGTGCTCGGCGATGAGTTCAGAACAAATCTTATGGATGATATCCACTTCATGCTCCGCCATCTTCTTGTACCTAAAGACTTCTTGCTCCAGTGCTTCCATCCTGTCTTCCAGACCTCCTTCACCTTTAGGTCCTTGAACCTCCTTTATCCGTACCTCTCCATCTTCAAGCAACAACTCCTTGGGATGAATCTTCAGCTCTCTCATGTATGGGTTGATGATATCCGTAGAGGAATCTTCCTTGGCTGATCCAGAGGAAGACACTGTGGCTCCAAATCTAGGACTCTACCTGTCAGAAACAGATCGAAATGAAAACACGACGAGAACATGATATACGAACTTCGGGGGATCCGGGGGATTATATATTACGAAGTTTTACAATAAAAGGAAGGTACCTGGAGAAAACGGGTCGGAGACGGAGGCCGAGGTGGCCACACCGCTTGCTGGCGCGACCAGGGGGGCGCGCCAAAGGGTGGTGTGAGCCACCCTGGCTCCGTTTCCGTCCCTCTTTCGATTTGTAACTTTCCTTGTTGGATAAAAACTGCAAAAATATAACTGGACAGATCTTTCACAGAACTTTTCTTACTAGAACTCTTACCTATTTGAAAACGGACTCTACAGGTCTCTGAATTTGGTTTTAGATAAATTTTTCTGGAGTCACCACTTGAATAACATCAATATCTTCATTGTAAGAATCTCCAGCAATATAGTGCTTGAGTCGCTGCCCATTCACCACTTGTGTAGTGTTATCTTTTAAAGAAGAAATCTTTATTGCTCATCAATGGTACACTTCTTCAATAACGAAAGGTCCTTCCCATTTTGACAGTAGTTTTCCTGCAAAAAATCTAAGACGAGACCTATACAATAGAACTTTCTCACCAACATGGAATTTTCTCTTAAGTATTCGCTTGTCATGCCATCTTTTAACTTTTTCCTTAAAGAGTCTAGCATTCTCATAAGCTTCACTCCTCCATTCATCTAAAGAACTTAAGTCAAATAATCTTTTTTCACCAGCAAGTTTACAATCTCTATTAAGTTATTTAACTGCCCAATAAGCTTTGTGTTCTAATTCTAAAGGTAGGTGACAAGCTTTCCCATAAACCATTTGAAAGGAGACATCCCCATAGGGTTTTTATAGGCAGTCCTATAAGCCCATAAAGCATCATTCAACTTTTTAGCCCAGTTGTTTCTAGATCTATTAATAGTCTTTTGCAAGATGGATTTAATTTCACTATTTGATAACTCTACTTGCCCACTAGTTTGGGGGTGATAAGCTGAAGCGATTCTATGATTAACATCATATTTAGCAAGGGTCTATCTAAAACCACCATGAATGAAATGAGAACCTCCATCAGTCATGAGATACCCAGGCACTCCAAACCTAGGAAAGATAACATCCTTAAGCATTTTTAGAGAGGTCTCCCCGTCAGCACTCTTCGTAGGTATGGCTTCTACCCACTTAGTAACATAATCAACGGCAACAAGAATATGAGTATAACCTTTCGAGGAAGGAAAAGGACCCATAAAGTCAAATCCCCAGCAATCAAAGGGTTCAATAACTAGAGAGTAGTTCATAGGCATTTCATTGCGTCTAGAAATATTAGCAACACGCTAACACTCATCACAAGATAAAACAAATTTTCTTGCATCTTCAAAAATGGTAGGCCAGTAGAAACCTGATTGTAGCACCTTTTGCGCAGTTCTATCTCCCGCATGATGTCCTCCATGGGCACCTACCATGACATTTCTGCAATATCTGTCAACACCCGGATTTTTAATCCCAGATGCCTGTTATGTCATACATCGCAATCCCAGGATTACCATTTTTGCGAGACATAACATATTGGATATCATAGTACATCATCCATTACAAACCATAAATAAGGTCTTACACAAATAAGGATCTCATGATCTAGTCTTAATACAACAAGCAGCGGAATAAATAATAAGCGTAGCGGTGGGGTCCATCTTCAGGGACACAGCCAATGCTGACGAAGGCAGATAGTCCTAGTTATCATAGCCGTCCTGCTGTCCGTCATCTTGGTAGTCTCCTTCATAGTCTGGCCATGAGAATAACCAGGGACAAATGCCATGAGTACTCTTTAAGTACTCGCAAACTACCAATAACAAGTAGTATAGTTCTAGTGTAAAGTGCTAACTCTAAGTTTATTTGTAAAGTTAAGTTTGAAACCTAAGCTGAGTTCAGAAACAAAGAAAGATAAATTAAAGTTCTAGAATCACTTAAGTTGGGAAGCTAGTGTCATAGTCACAACCCTGTTGTGGTCAAGTTAAGATTCATCAATCATTTCATAAGGCAGTTTGAAAATATCTAACAACAAAACAGTATGGCCACTCCAACTGTCCATAACCGCGGACACGGCTATTCGAATAGTTTGACACTCTGCAGAGGTGGTACACTTTCACCACAAGATTCGATACATCTGTCAAGGATAACCCTGAATCGTCATACTTAGTATGCAGATAATCAAACATAACCTTTCCTTTACACACCCTAGTATAAGAACCTCTCCTATGAGGATGGCCTCCCAACCATGACCATCTGTCATCTTGGGCACTGCATAGGTGGACAACATTGAGAGGTAGCCTCAGCTCAAACCTCTCCTGCGAGGGAACTAATACTAATGCATATAAACTTCCGGCTAAGCCTTAGCCAATTAAGGTATTGTGGTTGTACGGTAAATTTGGAATGGTATCGCATCCGAATCCAACCATCAGTTTTTGTAAGAGGGCTAAGGCTCATGCCTCAACATTTTCATCATCATAAACCATTTGTGTTTCTCAACACATGTCAAAACATCTCAATAGAATGACTCATCATTCCAAGGTTTTCATAATTCATTTTCACCAAGTGTTCCCATCTAAAGTGACTCAAGTTTTGACTTAGTTCTAAGCTACTAAGTTAAGAGTGTTCACTAAGGTGGGATGCTAATCTCAATCTCATGCCATAGAATGACATCTAAGGTTATCTAGATAGGTCAAGTTTTATACTCTTTATGCTACCTTGAAACCAACTAAAGGACTTTAGTAAAGTAAAGAAAGTATAGCTTGGAAGTAAAACTTGCGGTAGGTAATAGTCAAAGTGGTATAACCAAAGCATGCCTAATGCATCTTTCTCATATTATCTAGATTAATTCTAGCTTGCTAACAATATCTTGCTAAGTATTATACTTGCAAGTGTTAGCTTGCATTGTTAATGATGGCTTGCCTTGTGCGGTGTAGTGGTTGAAGTTTTCTTCCTCCTCCTCTTAGTAGAACTCCTCCTCCTCGAAAGCTTGGTCGGTACTATCGTCTATAAATACATATGGAGTACACAATCACCAAACAATACTTAACTAGTCTACTTAGCACTCTAAGGCACACATTGGACAATCTATTATCATCACAAGCATCACAAGGTTTTATTAACTAGTTTCATTCTTTTTATTTAAGAAAAGTAATTTCTACTCATTGAAAATATCTAAGATTTAATATTATCCACATTCTAACATATGGGAATGTGATTTAAAGGTTGGATCACAATTAATTAAGTTTAAGTTTAACATTTAATGATTTAAAGTGACTAGAAATGCCTATATAGCATTATTTCGGTACTAGTCCAAAGTCACTGCATGCAAACCTTAATATTATTACATATTCAGATAGGTATGGTTAAATGTGATTTTTGAGAGTTGGAATCAACTCAAAAGCTATTATGGTTGATTTTATAAAAATGTTTGAATGTGCAAAAGCTTCTGTCTTGTTATGTTTACTAGGAGAGATCTCTAATTCTAAATGAATTAAATCCAATGGGCTTGGATAGATCTTTTTAGTAGATTCCTAGCAAAATTTGAATCACTCAATTGGGTTTAGTAAATATTCCTGAATTGATTTTTAAACTAAGGGACAAAAGTGAGTTCAAACTAAAATAGACAAACCTATATTTGAATTCGTGGGCTAGCGCGGGAAAGAAAACGGGCCGGCCCAGTGGCGCTCTGCGGTGCGAATGTCAACTCACAGGGCGGTCCCGCAGGTCAGCGGCACATCAAACGCGAAGCGGTACGGGGCAATCTGGGTGCTACGATTAGAACACAGATCAACGGCTCACAGTCGTTGTCGATGACGGACTCGTCGCCAGCGAAACCAAACCCTAAACGGCCAGTGGGGGTCTACCGGGGACGTACCAGGGCTCCAGCTACTGTGGAGAGGCGGGCAAACAAACTGGTGGACGACGGTGAGCTCAGACGAGGTCGCGACAGCTCCTAGGGTGGACGAAATCGATGGCGCCTCTCCTCCTCTACTGTGGCAAGCTCCGTCAAAATTCTGGTGAACGGCGGCTCGCCTTGCTCCGGGGATGGGGTGGAAGGATCAGTGGAGAGAGGGGAGTGAGATGGTGTGAGTAGTTTGTGCTGGGGAGGGCTCCTTTTATAGCGCAACGAGGGGACCGAATGGCACAACGGTGAGCTCGTCGGTGACGTTGATACAGGCGGCTAAAGGCATGGGCAGCGTAGGCGGATGGTGTCCTGCCTCCTGGCGGTGCTCTACGGCTTCAATGCGTGGCTAGGGGCGGTGGCGTTTTGTCGGGAGCATCTCGCGCTCTGGGAGACAGAGGCGGTGCTCGACGCGGTGCACGGCGACTGTGGGTCACGCGGCGGCACATGGCCGTGTCTGGCAGGTGCTGGGGTCGAGGCGGAGCGGCATGCATGGTATTGGGTCGAGGGGCGGTCTGTGGCGTGCCTGGCGGCTAACGCGCTCTGGCGTGCTCTAGCAAGCTCGCAGAGAGAATGGGCGGCGGTGCTAGGATGTGGTATAGGGTCTTGCTGGGCTTGGGGAAGGGGCAGGGAGGTGCGGTAGGGTTAGGCGGAGCTAGTGGTGGTGCTGGAACATCGCGACGCTGTATGTGGCGCTTTGCCCTGTTTTGGCCGGTGGCGACAACAAAGTGGCCGCGCTCCACTGCTGCTGCGGCTTAGGGGTAGTTGGTGAGGGTCTGGTTGGTCTCAGGGGGACAAGGGTGATCAATGCAGCTCTAATTGCTCGACAAGATTTGATCAAAACAGTAATAGTTAGGCCAAATGGATTCTGTTTGCAAGGTGTTCGACACAATGGCCGCAAGAAATTTAAATTCGAATTTTGAAAAGATTTTTGGTGTGTGATCTGATCTTATGCTTCGTAGTCTCTGGTTGCTAGGAAATGTCAAGGTGAATTGGGTTGGTTGGTTTTTGCATAAGTGGGATCTTCTCATATGAACTACATTCATTTTCAATTGCCATTTAAAATTAGTGTTTGAAAGTTTTTGGTAGATCACAAAGTGGGCCTTGGTACATCACTACTTGTACTAGCAAGGGGTGCAAAGATCCACATTGGTTTCTGTTAGGATTTGAGTTCTAGGAATAGCCAAAGTAGGCATGGTAGTTAAAATGGCAAAAATGACCATTTGCTTCTTTTATTCATTTTGATTTATTTTTCTTTAGGATTTGTTTGGGAACGATCTAGATGATGTTTAATTCACCTAAGAATCATTTTACAAGCAATGGGTCACTTAATCATGGCAATTCAAATCAACTCCTAAACTATATGCACACACATATGAATGCTTTAATATTTTTAAAAGGAAAAGTTTTTTGTTAACTCTAAATTTGATGATCTGTATCTTGATCACTTGGATTAAAGTTTTGGGATGTTACAAACTTTCCCCCCTTAAAAAAAATCTCGTCCCGAGATTTACGAAAGAAGCTAGGAACTAAAGAGATCTAGGAACTCTGTCCTAATGTAATCTTCTCGCTCCCAAGTGGCTTCTTCTTCGGTGTGGTTGCTCCATTGGATCTTGAGAAACTTGATACTCCTGGTCCTGGTGGTTCTGTAGGCTTCTTCCAAGATATGGATGGGCACTTCACGATACGTCACGTCCTTGTTTATATCCACAACTCTGTGATTGATGTTCTTGAAAACTTCAGTCTTCTCCGGCACTTCCAGGCATTTGCGAAGTAATGAGATATGGAACACATTGTGGATAGCTGACATCTCTTCTGGCAGTTCCAGTTGATACGATACTTCTCCTCGACGGTTCAGAATCTTGAAGGGCTTGATATATCTGGGGGCTAACTTTCCTTTCAGTCTAAAGCGTTGGGTTCCCTTCAATGGTGAAACCTTGAGATATACCAAATCTCCGACATTGAAAGTCAGGTCTCTCCCTCTCTTGTCAGCATAACTCTTCTGTCGGGATTGGGCGGTCTTGAGGTGCTCATGGACTTTGTGAACCTTCTCTTCGGCTTATCGAAGAATGTCGGGTTCAAAGATCTGACTCTCTCCTACTTGCGACCAATTCAAAGGGGTGCGACACTTTCTTCCGTATAGGAACTCAAATGGGGCCATTTGCAAACTAGCTTGATAACTGTTGTTATATGAGAATTCTGTGAAAGGCAGGCAGTCTTCCCATTTTGATCCATACTCTAACACACAAGCTCTTAACATATCCTCTAAGATCTGGTTGACTCTTTCAGTCGATCCATCAGTTTGCGGGTGATAAGCGGTGCTGAAATTCAACTTGGTGCCTAATCCTTCCTGGACTTTCTGCCAAAATCTCGAGGTAAACTAGGTTCCTCGATCTGATACTATGGTCTTGCGGGTTCCATGCAAACTAACAATTCTAGCAATATACAGCTCTGCTAGTTTCGAACTCTGGTAAGTTGTCTTGACAGGTATAAAGTGAGCTACCTTGGATAGTCTATCAACGATGACCCAGATTGAGTCATTTCCCCTACTAGAAGTAGGCAAACCGGTGATAAAGTCCATTCCGACGGAATCCCATTTCCATTCCGGAATCTGCAAAGGTTGCAACAGTCCTACGGGTCTCTGATGCTCTGCTTTGACTCTTTGACAGATGTCACACTTGGCGATGTAGCTCCTGATTTTTGTCTTCATCTTGTGCCACCAAATTTGCTCTTTGAAATCTTGATACATCTTCGTTCCTCTAGGGTGGATAGAATAAAGAGTATCATGAGCTTCCTGCATGATAACCTGCTTCAGCTCTGAATCTGCTGGCACACAGATACGTCCTTCGTACCACAAAACTCCTTCTTCGTCTTTAGTGAATCCAGGTACCTTTCCTGTACCAATACGGCGTTTGATTCTATCGATACTTTCATTTCCCTTCTGGCTTCCTTGATTTGGCTGATTAATGTGGGTTGAAGTTCAATGCTAGCTAAGAATCCTTTACTAACAAGCTCAGTTCTAAACTGCTCCAACTCTTCATCCAAACTTGGTTGCTTGTCTTTGATCATGGTATTTAGCCTACACGGCAATCTGCTAAGAGCATCCGCTACCACATTGGCTTGGCCGGGGTGATAGTGAATGTCAAGGTCATAATCGTTGATTAACTCTATCCATCTCCTTTGCCTCGTATTTAACTCCTTCTGAGTGAAAATATACTTCAAGCTCTTGTGATCTGAGTAAGTCTCACAACGATTACCCATCAAATAATGACGCCATGTCTTCAATGCCAAAACTACGGCTGCTAACTCAAGATCATGGGTTAGATAGTTCTGCTCATGATGCTTCAGTTGTCGAGACAAATAGGCGATAACTTTGCCTTCTTGCATTAATACAAATCCAAAACCAATCTTGGATGCATCACAATACACATCAAAGGGCTTCTTGATATCTGGCATGATCAGCATTGGGGCTGATATCAATTTCTTCTTCAGCTCCTGGAAATGGCTTCACATTTGTCAGTCCATTCAAACTTCTTGTCCTTCTTCAACAATTGGGTCATGGGTCTGGCGATGCTCGAGAATCCTTCTACGAACTTGCGGTAGTATCCCGCTAATCCGAGAAATGCACGAACTTGGGTTTGAGTGGTTGGGGCTTCCCATGCTTCGACATCTCTGATCTTGGCGGGATCAACAGAGACTCCTCCGGCAGACACAATATGTCCTAGGAATCCTACTTCTTTCAGCCAAAACTCACACTTGCTGAACTTGGCATATAACCGATGTTGTCTCAGGGTTTCTAGGATGATTCTCAGATGTTGCTCATGCTCTTCTTCTGACTTGGAGTAGATAAGGATATCATCGATAAACACAACGACAAACTTATCTAGGAAATTCATAAAGATCTTATTCATGAGATTCATGAAATAAGCAGAGGCATTGGTTAACCCAAAAGACATGACCGTATACTCGTATAAACCATAACGAGTAGTAAAGGCGGTCTTCGGAATATCCGTTGCACGAATCTTAAGTTGGTGATAACCAGTCCTAAGATCAATCTTTCAGAATACCTGGGCTCTAGTCAATTGATCAAATAGATCTTCTATCTTTGTCAAAGGGTACTTGTTTTTGATGGTGACGTCATTCAACTTTCTATAATCGGTGCACAGACGGTTGCCTCCATCTTTCTTGTCGACGAATAACACTAGTGATCTCCATGGCGATGCGCTTGGTTGATTCAAGCCTGTTGCCAACATAGCATCCAACTGCTTCTTCAACTCTACTAACTCTGAGGGGTTCATGCTATATGGTCTCTAGGCTATGGGTCCGGTTTCGGGGATTAGTTCGATAATAAACTCAATATCCCTATCCGGGGGCATACCTGACAATTCATCTGGGAATACGTCGGGGTATTCACAGACTACTCTGACTTGGTCAATGGTGGGCAGGGCTAGCCTCTTGTTGCACTTGAATTGTTGAGGTAAGGTTTCAAATATATGCTCTACTGTTACTCCAGAGCTACTGGTCATGGTGATGGCTTTCTTAGCATAGCCTATCAGTCCTTTATGCCTTGACATCCAGTCCATACCTAGTACTACTTCCAATCCTTTGGTTCTAAGTACGATTAGGTTGGCATAAAAATCTATCCCATGTATTCTGATAGGCACAACTTTGCAAATTTTTCTAGCTTTTGTAGTTGATCCAGGAATTTGAACTATCATGACATGCCTCAAGTTGGTTGGGTGGATCTTACTAGTACATGCAAATTCTTCGGTGACAAATGAATGCGATGCTCCCGAATCAAACAATACTCTTGCTAATACTGAGTTGACAGAAAACATACCTAGCACTACGTCTGGCGCTTCTTGGGCTTCTTCGGTGTTCATGTGGAAGAGACGACCGTTGCGGTTTTGAGGGTTCCCTGGGGCAAATCTTCTCCCTAGTTGAACACGATGCTGCTGTTGAGCTGGGGCATTCACATTGGCAGTGGCAGCAATCTTCTTGGGGCACTCATTGGAATAGTGACCCTTCACTCCACACTCGAAACAGGTGATCTGAGACTTGTCTTTTGCTGCCATGGGCACAACATTGCTTCTAGTTCTGGGTGCAGTGTTGTTGTTGTTGTTGTTCTTAGGAGGGGCACGGTTGAAATTGCTGGTGTTTCCAGAGTGATTGTTGTTTCCTCCGGACTTCACATTGCCTCTGCTACGGTTGGGGTAGCTTGGGCGAGACATTGGGGGTCGGTTGTTTCTAGGTGGATATCCTGGTGAGGGGTTAGGACAGTAATTCTGGTGACTGCTAGATCCAGATGGCTGCATCATACGATGTTTGCGGTTGTCGTTTGCCTGGTTAATCTTCCCTTCCATATGAATTGCGTAGTCGACTAGCTCTTCAAGATCCTTGAAGCGGATGTTGACGAGGACAGTCTGCATGTCATCATGCAGTCCATTTAGGAATCTCTCCTTCTTCTTTGCCTCCGTGTTGATCTCATGATGTGCATATCTGGCAAGAGACAGGAATCTATCATGGTACTCCACCACAATCATTCTGCCTTGCTTCAATTCTCTGAATTCATCCCTCGTTCTGGTGACTAAGCCCTACGGCACGTGGGTGCGGCTGAACTTGATCTTGAAGGCTTCCCATGTCATCACTTGACCATGGTTCATCAGGTGGATACTATTCCACCATGCTCTTGCATCTCCTCCCAAGTAGTGGGTGGCAAAGAGAACTTTCTTATTGTCATCAACTCTGGCTACTTCCAAATTGTTCTCCATTGTCTGAAACCAGTCATCTGCATCTAATGGGTTTTCTGAAGTGCTAAAGATTGGGGGATTTGTGTTCTGGAAGTTCTTCAGCTTGGATCCTTGATGATCCTGATTTCCATGTCCTTGGTTGTTGAGAGCCATCTAGGCGATCTGTTGCAGCATGGCGGGATTAGCTTGGCGCTCTCCTCTGCTTCCTTCTCTATCTGCGATGAGATTCTACAGGATCTGCAGCATTGGGTCTTGCGACGAGCTGCTCCCTCCTTGGTTTCCACGAGTCATCTGAATATTGAGGTAGATAAAGGGGTAAGAGGGAAAATTCTAAGGTTTAGGGTTTTGATTTCAAAGCTAAAACTTTGAGTTTGACTCAGGTTTTGCAACTAATTCCATTTCATTCATTCAGACAAGCACACGATACAAACACACACATCACAACAACAAAGGAAAACAGATGGTTTTAAGAACCATTCTGCAAGCTACAATAGATTGGGACTAATACATCTCATGCTACGACAGTGCTCTAGTGCATCTACGCGTCATCGATGAAGTCGGAGTCCTCATCGTTAGTGTAGAAGTCCACGGCATCCTCCTCCAGAAAGTCATCATCATTGCTGACGTAAGAATCCATGTCTCCCTGGATGTCTTCACCCTCCTCTTCTTCCTCCTTTGCTGCAAGCTGAGCTTCTTGCTCCTTGACGGTCTTCTCGAGGTCGGCCACCTTTTTGCAAAGACGGGCGATGGTGCGATCCTTCTTCTCGCGCTGGAGGTGAAGAGACTGACGGTCCTTGACAAGCAGTGAGAAAGTCTGGGCCTTCTGGGCGGCAATGGCATGGTTGTGGTTGGCAAACTCCCTAGCATTGTCCAATTCCTTCTGGCGATCGTACAGCAGGAAGTCAAGGTTCTCCACTTGACGCTTCAACTCCGGGTGACCCGGCATCTCCATTGGCATTCCCATGAAGTCACGTCTAGCATAGTAAGCAAAACGGGTTCCTTGGATTTGGTTGACACTGAGGGCACATAGACGTGCGAGAGCTTCATGCATTTCCCTGGCTAATCCATCTAGCCAGTTGTTCTCCCTTACAGAGAACTGGATTCTCCCGGACGTTGGTGCTTTTAT
This sequence comes from Avena sativa, assembly GCA_916181665.1. Taxonomy (NCBI): domain Eukaryota; kingdom Viridiplantae; phylum Streptophyta; class Magnoliopsida; order Poales; family Poaceae; genus Avena; species Avena sativa. Next base: position 435,242,062 of record OV702289.1, read on the forward strand.
GCTTCCTCGAAGATCAGTGGTGACTAGCCACTATAAATCTCCTCCTGGGGGTCCTGGAAGTTGAGCTCCAAGAAACTCCGGATGTGGGCGTCCCAATAACTCAGACAGTGAATCCAGATCCCTCTCGAAGATCAGTTGGCCTCCGTAACCCAACTGGTAGAACTTGCTGAACTGAGTCCCCATCTACAAGAATTAAGGATGGGGGAGTTAGTGAAGTGATCAAGTGTGTCAAATTTTATGTAGTAGGGTAAGAATTGGAGGAACATGAATTTTTGAGAAAGAATGAATTCCCAAGGGTAAGAGACGAAATAGTTTTTCATAAATACTCACTTGGGTTTTGAAATTAAGTTTTTGTTCGGACGTCCATTCTAACTAGGGTCTCCTATGGTCAGGATGGCTCTGATACCAACTTATCAACACCCGGAATTTTAATCCCAGATGCCTGTTATGTCATACATCACAATCCCAGAATTACCATTTTTGTGAGACATAACAGATTGGATATCACAGTACATCATCCATTACAAACCATAAATAAGGTCTTACACAAATAAGGATCTCATGATCCAGTCTTAATACAACAAGCAGCGGAATAAATAATAAGCATAGCGGTGGGGTCCATCTTCAGGGGCACAGGCAATGCTGACGAAGGCAGATAGTCCTAGTTATCATAGCCGTCCTGCTGTCCGTCATCTTGGTAGTCTCCTTCATAGTCTGGCCATGACAATAGCCAGGGACAAACGCCATGAGTACTCTTTAAGTACTTGCAAACTACCACTAACAAGTAGTATAGTTCTAGTGTAAAGTGCTAACTCTAAGTTTATTTGTAAAGTTAAGTTTGAAACCTAAGCTGAGTTCATAAACAAAGAAAGAAAAATTAAAGTTCTAGAATCACTTAAGTTGGGAAGCTAGTGTCATAGTCACAACCCTGTTGTGGTCAAGTCAAGAATCATCAATCATTTCATAAGTCATTTTGAAAATATCTGACAACAAAGAAGTATGGCCACTCCAACTGTCCATAACCGCGGACGCGGCTATTCGAATAGTTTGACACTCTACAAAGGTGGTACACTTTCACCACAAGATTCGATACACCTGTTAGGGATAACCCTGAATCATCATACTTAGTATGCAGATAATCAAACATAACCTTTCCTTTACACACCCTAGTATAAGCACCTCTCCTATGAGGATGGCCTCCCAACCATGACCATATGTCATCTTGGGCACTGCATAGGTGGACAACATTGAGAGGTAGCCTCAGCTCAAACCTCTCCCGCGAGGGAACTAATGCTAATGCATATAAACTTCCGGCTAAGCCTTACCCAATTCAGGTATTGTGGTTGTACGGTAAATTTGGAATGGTATCGCATCCGAATCCAACCATCAGTTTTTGTAAGAGGGCTAAGGCTCATGCCTCAACATTTTCATCATCATAAACCATTTGTGTTTCTCAACACATGTCAAAACATATCAATAGAATGACTCATCATTCCAAGGTTTTCATAATTCATTTTCACCAAGTGTTCCCATCTAAAGTGACTCAAGTTTTGACTTAGTTCTAAGCTACTAAGTTAAGAGTGTTCACTAAGGTGGGATGCTAATCTCAATCTCATGCCATAGAATGACATCTAAGGTTATCTAGATAGGTCATGTTTTATACTCTTTATGCTACCTTCAAAACAAGTAAAGGACCTTGGTAAAGTAAAGAAATTAAAGCTTGGAAGTAAAACTTGGGGTAGGTAATAGTCAAAGTGGTATAACCAAAGCATGCCTAATGCATCTTGCTCAGATTATCTAGCTTAAATCTAGCTTGCTAACAATAGCTTGCTAAGTATTATACTTGCAAGTGTTAGCTTGCATTGTTAATGATGGCTTGCCTTGTGCAATGCAGTGGTTGAAGTTTTCTTCCTCCTCCTCTTGGGAGAACTCCTCTTCCTCGAAAGCTTGGTCGGTACTATCGTCTATAAATACATACAGAGTACACAATCACCAAACAATACTTAACTAGTATACTTAGCACTCTAAGGCACACATTGGACGATCTATTATCATCACAAGCATCACAAGGTTTTATTAACTAGTTTCATTCTTTTTATTTAAGAAAAGTAATTTCTACTCCTTGAAAATATCTAAGATTTAATATTCTCCATTTAAAATATGGGATCATGTGGACACATTTCCTCACCACATATTCTAACATATGGGAATGTGATTTAATGGTTGGATCATATTTAATTAAGTTTAAGTTTAACATTTAATGATTTAAAGTGACTAGAAATACCTATATAGCATTATTTTGGTACTAGTCCAAAGTCACTGCATGCAAACCTTAATATTATTACATATTTAGATATGTATGGTTAAATGTGATTTTTGAGAGTTGGAATCAACTCAAAACCTATTATGGTTGATTTTATAAAAATGTTTGAATGTGCAAAAGCTTTTGTCTTGTTATTTTTACTAGGAGAGATCTCTAACTCTAAATGAATTAAATCCAACGGGCTTGGATAGATCTTTTCAGTAGCTTCCTAACAAAATTTGAATCACTCAATTTGATTCAGTAAATCTTCCAGAATTTATTTTTAAACTAAGGGACAGAAGTGAGTTCAAACTAAAATAGACAAACCTATATTTGAATTCGTGGACTAGCGCGGGAAAAAAAGGGCCAGCCTAGTGGCGCTCCGCGGTGCAAATGACAACTGACAGGGGGGGGGCCGTAGGTCAGCGGCACATCAAATGCGAAACGGTACGGGGCAATTTGGGCGCTACAATTAGAACGCAGATCGACGGCTCACAGTCGTCATCGACGACGGACTCGTCGACAACAGACTCATCACCGGGGAGACCAAACCCTAAACGGCCAGTGGGGGTCTACTGAGGACGTACCAAGGCTCCAGCTACTGCGGCGAGGCGGGCAAACGAACTGGTGGACGATGGCGAGCTCAGGCGAGGTCCCGGCAGCTTCTAGGGTGGACGAAATCGACGGCGCCTCTCCTCCTTTGCTGCGGCAAGCTTCGGCAAAATTCTGGTGAACAGCGGCTCGCCTTGCTCTGGGGATGGGGTGGAAGGATCATTGGAGAGAGGGGAGTGAGATGGTGAGAGTAGTTTGTGCTGGGGAGGGCTCCTTTTATAGGGCGAAGAGGGGACCGAATGGAACGACAGTGAGCTCGTCGGTGACGTTGATACAGGCGGCTAAAGGCATGGGCGGCGTAGGCGGACGGTGGCCTGCCTCCTGGCACTGCTCTACGGCTTCAATGCGTGGCTAGGGGCGGTGGCGTTTTGTCGGGAGCGTCTCGCGCTCTGGGAGACAGAGGCGGTGCTCGACGCGGCACACGGCGACTGTGGGTCACGTGGCGGCGGACGGTCATGTCTGGCGGGGTGCTAGGGTCGAGGCGGAGCGGCGTGCACGGTATTGGGTCGAGGGGCGGTCTATGGCATGCTGGTGGCTAACGCGCTTTGGCGTGCTCTGGAGAGCTAGCAGAGTGAATGGGCGGCGGTGGTGGGATGTGGTCCAGGGCCTAGCTGGGCTTGGGGAAGGGGCAGGGAGGTGCGGTAGGGTTAGGCGGAGCTAGTGGTGGTGCTGGAACAGCACGGCGCTATCTGTGGCGCTTTGCCCTCTTCTGCCCGGCGGCGACCACAAAGTTGCAGCGCTCCACTGCTGCTGCGGCTTAGGGGTAGGCCGGTGAGGGTTTGGTTGGTCCCAGGGGGACAAGGGTGATCAATGCAGCTCTAATTGCTTGACAAGATTTGATCAAAACAGTAATAGTTAGGCCAAATGGATTCTGTCTACAAGGTGTTCGACACAATGGCCGCAAGAAATTTAAATTCTAATTTTGAAAAGATTTTTGGTGTGTGATCTGATCTTATGCTTGGTAGTCTCTGGTTGCTAGGAAATGTCAAGGTGAATTGGTTTGGTTGGTTTTTGCATAAGTGCGATCTTCTCATATGAACTACATTCAGTTTTCAATTGCCATTTAAAATTAGTGTTTGAATGTTTTTGATAGATCACAAAGTGGGCCTTGGTACATCACTACTTGTATTAGCAAGGGGTGCAAAGATCCACATTGGTTTCTGTTAGGATTTGAGTTCTAGGAATAGCCAAAGTAGGCATGGTAGTTAAAATGGCACAAATGACCATTTGCTTCTTTTATTCATTTTGATTTGTTTTTCTTTGGGATTTGTTTGGGAATGATCTAGATGATGTTTAATTCACCTAAGAATCATTTTACAAGCAATGGATCGCTTAATCATGGCAATTCAAATCAACTCCTAAACTATATGCACACATATATGAATGCTTTCATATTTTTAAAAGGAAAAGTTTTTTGTTAACTCTAAATTTGATGATTTGGATCTTGATCACTTGGATTAAAGTTTTGGGATGTTACAATATCTCCTTTTGTTCGTATTCTGGAACAAATCTTCGCATAATACCATCCACTCCTTCTTTATATAAATGTGGGTCATCCCAAAAATAATGCCTCAAATTGTAACAGAACTTCCTTCTTTGCTGAGCTGTGAAAGTTGGAGGCAAATACTTGGAGACAATAAAGTTAGCATAATCAGTATACCAAAGGCTCCCTCATGAGCTTATCCCTCTTGATGCCAACTGTTCATTCGGGAAACTATCATTAACAGGCATATGATCAAAAGAGATATTTTCCAATCGAGATAAATTATCAGCAACAGGATTTTCAGCACCTTTCCTATCTACAATATGTAGATCAAACTCTTGTAAAAGCAGCACCCATCTAATAAGCCTAGGCTTAGCATCCTTCTTCGTCATAAGGTACTTAATAGCAGCATGATCACTATGAATGGTGACTTTTGAGTCTACAATATAAGATCTAAACTTATCACAAGCAAAAAACGACAGCTAGGAATTCTTTTTCAGTACTAGCATAATTCCTTTGAGCAGCGTCAAGAGTCTTACTAGCATAACAAATAACGTTTAACTTTTTATCTATTCATTGCCCAAGGACAGCACCTACAGCAAAATCACTAGCATCACACATTATTTCAAAGGGTAAACTCCAATTAGGTGGTTGAACGATAGGAGCTGTAGTTAAGGCCTTCTTAAGAGTTTCAAAAGCTTCCTTACAATCATCATCAAAAACAAAGGGCACATCTTTTTGGAGAAGATTAGTGAGGGGTTTTGATATCTTAGAGAAATCTTTAATAATCCTTCTATAGAAACCAGCATGACCAAGGATACTACGAATACCTTTGATGTCTCTTGGGCAGGGCATTTTCTCAATTGCCTCAACTTTAGCTCTATCCACTTCTATGCCTCTTTCGGAATCCTTATGCCCAAGGACAATCCCTTCATTAAACATGAAGTGGCATTTCTCCCAATTAAGAACAAGATTAGTTTCTTCACACCTCTGCAAAACTTTATCAAGGTTGTGCAGACAATTATCAAAAGAAGTTCCATAGACGGAGAAGTCATCCATGAACACTTCCACAATTTCCTCACAAAACCATGAAAGATAGAAGACATGCATCTTTGAAAAGTAGCAGGAGCATTACATAAACCAAAAGGCATACGTCTATAAGCATAGGTTCCGTAAGGGCATGTAAAAGTAGTTTTTTCTTGATCTTGTTGTTTAACAGCAATTTGAGAGAAACCGGAATATCCATCAAGAAAACAAAAATGGGTCTTTTTAGACAACCTTTCTAACATTTGATCAATGAAAGGAAGTGGGTAATGATCTTTGTTACTAACTCTGTTAACTTTCCTGAAATCAATGCACATCCTATAGCCCACTACTATTATTTGGGGAATAAGCTCATCATTATCGTTAGGAACAACGGTAATTCCTCCTTTTTTAGGAACACAATGAATAGGACTAACCCATTCACTATTAGCAATAGTGTAAATAATACCAGTATCAAGTAGTTTCAATACCTCATTTCTTACCACTTCCTTCATCTTAGGATTTAGACGCTGTCGGTTCTCTACTACCGGCTTTGCATCTGGTTCTATATTGATAGCATGCTGACATATAGTAGGAGAAATCCCTTTTAAATCATCCAGAGTATAGCCCATATCCCCTCGATGTTTCTTCAAAACCTCCAATAATCGTTCTTCTTGCCTCCCTGAAAGTTTAGAGCTAATAATAACAGGATATATCTTATTATCATCAATGTAAGCAGATTTAAGATCGTCAGGGAGAGGTTTTAGATCGAAGACCGGATCCTTTTTAGGTGGCAACGTGGTACCCAATTCTTCTACAGGCAAGTTGTGCTTAAGCTTCTTAGGTTGACAACGGAGAATCTTGTCAATCTCATTTCTTTCTTCCATAAAGATTTCACTTTCATGATCCTCCATAAATTGCTGCAAAGCATTGTTACGAGCAAGAGATATAGAAGCGAGTTGTTCAACTCTAAAATCCTCATTATGGGTTTCATTTTCACAAGGTTCTTTAGTAAATTTCGAAAAATTAAACTCATAAGATTCCCCATCAAAATTAGTCAAGATTTTCTCCCTTTTGCAATCTATAATAGCTCCACAAGTACTCAGGAAAGGTCTACCAAAAATGATGGGATAAGTTTTGCTAGAAGCTAAACCAAGTACTAGAAAATCAGCAGGATATTTAATCTTACCACAAAGAACTTCTACATCCTGCACAATGCCAATTGGAGAGATAGTCACTCTATTAGAAGGTGAATAACCACATCAATCTCTTCCAATTCGCAGGAACTGATTTCATGCATAATTTCTTTGTAAATCTCATAAGGAATATCACTTGAACTTGCACCAATATCACATAAACCATAATAGAAATGCTCATCAATTCTAACAGAAAGCACAGGGACACTAGCCTTTTTAGCTTTATTAGGATGTGAGACAATATTAGAAGCATCCTCACAAAAGACTATGTGTCCATCCTCTATACTTTTAGTGACAAGGTCTTTCACAATTGCTACAACAGGTTCAATGTTTATTTGTTCATCAGGTTTTACAATTCTCTTTGCACTTTTAGTGATTACACTAGTTATCGTAGGATGATCCTTTACCTTATCCGGGAAGGGTATTTTCTCGATATAAGGTTCAGGTAAGATGTGATCAATAATGTAAAACTCAGTACTCCCAACAGGAACAAAGTCAACAATTTCTTTATAAGGTGCATGGTAATTAGTCCCTTTTTGGAATTGCAATATAAGAAGAAAAAGCCTTAAAACAATTTGTAATAACTTGTAAATAAGGACCATAAGCATTACTAATATTTTGAAAATCATCAGTTCCCATAAAACATTCAATGCATTCATAATCATAATTTATACCTGACTTTCTTCCTTTGTCATTCTCCCATGCTTCAGCATTATCTTGAATATGGTCCAGAAGATCCCATTTAGCTTCTTCATCCATGTGAGTGAATGATCCAGCACAAGAAGCATCCAATAAATCCTTATCATGAAGACAAAGCCTTGCATAAAAGTTATTGATAATAATTTTGTTGGGGAGCTCATGAATGGGATATTTGAGCATTAGTAACTTCAATCTCCCCCAAGCTTGAGCTGTACTCTCTCCATCAAGAGGCCAAAAGTTATATATTTGATTCCAATCTTTATGAATCTCACTAGGAGGATAAAACTTTGAATAAAAGAGAGGTACTATTTCCTCCCATTCAAGAGCTTGACCATTCTTCAGCATCTTATACCATTCTTTAGCTCTTCCTTTTAGTGATAATGAGAATAACTTCTTCTTGACTTGATCTGTAGTAATACCTGCACACTTGAACAACCCGCATAATTCATGTATAAAGAGTAAATGATCACCGGGATGGACAGTTCCATCCCCAACATTTGTAGTTATCCGTAACACGATCAATAATTCTTGTAGGTATTTTAAAAGTATCATTCTCAGCAGGTGGTGGTTCATCTACTACCTTAGTAGTGGTAGTAGCATTACGAAATAAGAAACTCAGCGAATTATCCATATTGAAAATAAAGCTACTAACATAAATAAACAATACTCACAGTAGAGGTCTCCTTAACCAGTTCCACTCTCCAATAGCGCTTCACTCCCCGACAACGGTGCCAATAAATAGTCTTGATGACCCACAAGTATAGGGGGTGTATAACAGTATTTTCGATAAGTAAGAGTGTCGAACCCAACGAGGAGCAGAAGGTGCTGGCTAGTGGCTAGGAGCAGGAATTCTCTGTAAATACTTAGCAAACGGATTTTTAGGGTTTTTTGATAATGTAGGAAAATAAAGTACGAGTAAATAAAAGATAATAAGAATAAATGCAGCAAGTGGCCCAATCCTTTCTTCAGCAAAGGACAAGCCGGTTGTATTACTTAAGATGACCAAACGTTCTCGAGGACACATGGGAATACCGTCATGTGCTTTCGCTTCATATAGTTGATTAATCTTCTTTAGTTTGCTAAGTGTTGTGTGGGTGAACCTGTGCTAATGTACCGACCTTCCTAGGACTAATACATACTTGTGATTATACCCCTGGCAAGCATCCCCAAGTACAAGAAAGTAATTAAGGTAGAAACCTAACCACAACTTTAAACTCTAAGACCCTGACGTCCCTTGTGCAATGGTTTCCTAACGGGGGTTCAGGTTCCTGTCACTCCGACAACCCCTACGATTAGTAGCCAAATACACAATGCATTCCCCTAGTCCCATATAGGTGAAGTGTCCTGTAGTCGATGTTCACATGAAACCACTAGAAGAAGTAAACCACGACTTAAATATCAAACTATTGAATCTTTCTCAACACAATTCCACTACTAACAACATGACTTCTCCCATGTCCTCAAGAACAAAACGAACTACTCACAAGACATCATATGAATCATGATCAGAGATAGAATAATGATGTATAACAATCTAAACATAAACAATAATTCAATGGTTCCACTCAATAGCATCAACTACAAAGAGTAATCAACACCGGGAAAGTTTCCCCTAAGAACTATGCAAAATTCAACCCAATTGTTACAGCGGTATGGAGATGGTGATGAGGGTGATGGTGGAGATGATGGTGGTGAGGATGATGATGATCCCGATGAAGTCCAGCTTGATGGTGGTGTTGATGGCGATGATCTCCCTTCTCCGGGAAGGAATTCCCCGGCAGAATTCTGTCTGCCGGAGAGATCTTTCTCTCTCGGTGTTTTCCGCGCCGCAGAGGCGGCGGAATCTTTCTGTGGTTGCTCCCTGAGTCTTAGGGTTTCAGGAGGATAATATACGCCAGAGGGGAGAGCCAGGGATGGACTAGGGCGGCCACACTACCTGGTGGCGCGGCCTTGGATGGCCCGAGCCAGGGGGTGGTGTGGGCCCCCTGTGGCCCATCTCAGCCTCCCCTTATGGCTTCCTTCGTCTTCTAGAAAAATAGGAATTTCCATGTATTTTCCTGGATTTTCTTATCTTCATGAATTTTGCCTCCAAACAGCACCTTTTCCATCAGAATCCTGACTGCAGCGATCCATGCTCCAAAAGTCATCAACCATGCAAAAACAGATGAAATAACATAAGTATCATCCCTTAATATGAAATATATCAATGAATAATAGTAAATTATGATATAGAATAGTGATGCAAAATGGACGCATCATTTAGTATGATGTTGAATGTTTGTTTTCTGTATTCTAATGGTGCTTGTATGTCTTGTGTTGATTGTGGCTCTGTTTGCTTGCATGTATCCTCTTTAACGATGCTAGTTGCGATTATATCAAAGTCGCGAAGAAGATTCTTATCATTTTGGATATTATGGAATTCTAAGAAGAAGTCCAGGGAAATATATTGCTAGATTGTTGATCTTAGGCAAGCCACCTATTTTACTTATGCATGTTTTACCTACTATTTCATGAAAACTGCATTGTCTTATTATATGATGATCTATACTTGGTAGTGTCTTGGTTTCTCCAAATCATTACACTTTTGTACTATTAAGTACAACCCCCTTGATGACACTGATACATTGCAAATGTATCTATAATTTTTGATGTTCCATGCTTGGTTCTATCCACTTTCTTGTGTTTTATCCACACTTTGGAGTACCTTTCATATGATTTGTTGGACTAACCTATTTACAAGATGCCATAGTGCCAGTTGCCTGTTTTCTGCTGTTTTTGGTTCCAGGAAAGTCAAAAAATGAATATTCTCGGAATTGGGCGGGACAAAAGCCAAAGTTCCTATTTACCAGAAGATTCACGGAGCCAGAATACGAGACGGAGGAGGGCCAGGGCCTGGCCACACCATGTGGTGGCGCGGGCTAGCCCTGGCCACGCCACTAGGTGGTGTGGGCCCCCTGGCACTCCACCGACCTTGCCCTTTCGCCTATAAGAAGCCTCCGATACGAAAACCCTAAATCATCAAGCCTCTAGCCACGAAAAGTTCCGTAGCGCCACCACCACCTAAGGGGATATTCGGGGGACAGAAAGTCTCTGTTACGGCACCCTGCCGGGACGGGGAAGTGCCCCCGGAGCCATCTCCATCGATCTCCACCACCATCTCCATCACCATTGCTGATTCCCATGATGAGGAGGGAGTAGTTCTGTCTCGAGGCTAAGGGTTCTATCGGTAGCTATGTGTTCATCTCTCTCTCTATGCATGATCTTATTGAGATCATGAGCTTGTAATCTATAGATCTACCTTGCTACTCAAGTGCTTTAATAGATCTCTGCTCTCCCCATGTGTGTGAAAGTGACAGCGTGCACACCATGGTGGCACTTAGGCTAGAGATTACAAATACTTGTTATGAGTTATATTTGGAGTTGGATGTCTTTATGAAATTGTGGTGTTTGTTGGGCCTATCTAGTACTCAAGGTGACAGTGTGGGGTTTTCTAGATGGGAAAGGCTTACTTTGAGGTGTGCTGTTATAGCCCTACCGTTGATTAGAGTGTTCAACCGGAGAGTAGTTAAGAGTAGTACCATGAAGATAATATATTTATATGAGAGTGTTCACTAGTGAAAGTATGATCCCTAGGCCTTGTTTCTTAGCATTGAAACACCGTTTGCAATTAGATCTGTTACATGCTTGTTTGCTTCCATCTTTATTTCAGTTTTACTTTAGTCTTTTCCACGCCATCAAGCTATTTTCTATCATCGTTACCACTTATAATTATCCATACCACTTGTATTTCATGATCTATTCGCCGAACTAGTGCACCTATACACCTGACAAGTGTATTGGGTGTGTTGGGGGCACAAGAGACTTCTTGTATCTTGATTGCAGGGTTGCTTGAGAGGAAATACCTTTGACCACTTCCTCCCTGAGTTTGATAAACCTTGGGTAATCCACTTAAGGGAAAATTTGCTGTTGTTCTACAAACCTCTGCACTTGGAGGCCCAACAACTGTCTACAAGAATAGAAGTGCGTAGACATCAAGCTATTTTCTGGCGCCGTTGCCGGGGAGGTAAGGTAAAAGGTATTCACACCGGAGGATTAAAGAATAAGAACCTCCCACGGCAAACGCCTATTTTCTGGCGCCGTTGCCGGGGATGTAAGGTAAAAGGTACTCACATCCTCCGGTGTGAGTGCTCAAAGTTATTTCCTTTAGATTCTGCGATTTTGTCTTTTTGTTTCTTGTTTTCACTAGTTAGGCTTAATGGAAAACAACAACAAAATTAGAGAGCTTTATAGTATTTATCTTGAGTTAGGACATGAGGTGTTTGAAGAGAAAATTAAAAAACCTATGGAACTTTATTTGCATGCTAATAGCCATGTTGTTAGTATGAATTCTTTGGACACCATTATTGCTAATGCTATGGAAAAGTCTAAGCTTGGGGAAGCTAGTCTTTATGAAAATGGTCTTTTTAGTCCCCCAAGCATGGAGGAGAAAATTTACTTTGATGATACTATGCCTCCAATATACGATGATTACAATGATGAGTATGATAATTTCAGTCCACCTACTGTTGAGGAGGAAATTAATTATGATTACAATATGCCTCCTATATTTGATGATTATGGTGACGAGAATAATAATGATAGCTATTTTTTTGAATTTGCTCCCGCTACAATTAATAAGAATGACTATGCTTATGTGGAGAGTAATAATTATTATATGCATGTGGCTCATGATAAGAATGTTTTATGTGATAGTTATATTGTTAATTTTATTCATGATGCTACTGAAAGTTATTATGAGAGAGGGAAACATGGTTTTATGCATCTCAATAATATTAAGTTTCCCCTCTTTATGTTGAAAGTCTTGAAATTGCAATTGTTTTGCTTTACTATGCTTGTTGCTTTGTGCTTTCATGACTTGTTTCTTTACAAGATTCCTATGCATAGGAAGTGGGTTAGACTTAAATGTGTTTTGATTTGCTACTTGATGCTCTTTTTTACTTCAATTCATATTTCTTATGTGAGCATCTTCTCAAACTATCAAGCCTAACTTAAAGGCATTAAAGAAAAGTACTTATTGGGAGATAACCCAAAAGTTTTAGATGAGTCTTGGAAGTTATTACATCAGTAATAACCGCTCCTTATCCTTTTTATTTGCTTTTTGTGCCAAGGGTAACCTCTAATGAGAGAGAAGTAATGATTGGGAAAGTTACTGTCCCGAAACAGATTTCTGTGCTTCACCGTAAAAATTCGTGTAAAATCTCGGAACGTCTTTTTGAGGCATGAATTTTTGTGCTTCTTCCCCAGGTTGTTATCTAACTGTCGTTAGTTCAAAACTTTTTGATTTGAGCAACAGAAGGTCTTCAAAAAAATTCGTCTTTACCTGCTGGTCTGTTTTGACAGATTTCTGCCATTTTCTGCATTTGCTTCTTGTTGATTCCTTTTTGAGTTCTTTTGGGGAATTGAGATTTTTGAGGGAAGTGCTACAGTATCTAGTGTTCTAATGGAAGTTTATTTGGTGTTATAACTGAACCTAAAGACTTATTATCTTGAGTGCACTAATGTTGCTAATAAAGATTGTGTGAAGTTTTGTATGAAGGAAAAATTTCAGGTGTATGGAAGGAATGAGTAATGAGATGAAGGATGGACTAAAGCTCAAGCTTGGGAATGCCACACGTGTCACCCCAAGAAATATCCAAGAAGTACAAGCGTCAAAGCTTGGGGATGCCCAAGGCATCCCCCTCTTCATCAATAAAAATCCCAGGTTTCTTCCAAACACTTCATTTTTATTGTTTCATGCACAGTTGTGTTGTTCTTGGAGCGTCTTGTTTTTCGTTTTTATTTTGGTTTTTCATTTGCTTGGTTTGTTTAGTTTTCTGAATAAATTGTTTGGACCCCTCTTTCATGCATTGGTTTTCAAATAGTTTGGTTTGGTTTGGAAAAGAGTAGGAAAGTTCATGCTTAAGTGTTAAAGAGAGCTTGTTTTTGACTGTGGCCTATGCTTTGTCATGCCATGCTCGATATTGTTTTGGCTTTATGCTTAGTATTCTTTGCTGTAGCATGAATTGTTATAAACAATTGTTATTGCTTAATGTGCCTTGGATGAATCATGCGTTGTTTTAGCATATTAAAGCATAGTATAGTGGTATTCTCCTTTGATGCTTTATTTGGGTTGACTTGGCGCATGCTCACACCATGTTATGACTATCCCAAGTCACCATAAGCCTTTATGATCCTTTAGTTTTCAACTTGTAGTATCACTTTATGCTTTGATCAATGATGTTTTGTCGCTCTGCATGATTATGGCCATTATTGCTCTCTTAATTTGTCGCTCCCAGTCTTTTGCTAGCCTCCACAACCAAGTATGAGTTCCACTCATGGATCCAACTCCTTAAACCAAGTTATTCCAAAGAGTCCACCATACCTACCTACTAGCTTATGCTATTCCAAGTATATTCATGCTTTTGTTTACCTTCCAAATTAAACTTGTTATGAGAAAACTAGTGATTAAAGCTCTCACGAACTTGATGGCACACTTTACTTTACTTGCCCTTAATAAACTTGAACCATTGTGTCTTCTATGTTGTATATGCTTGCACTTATTTGTTGGGGATTAGCAAAACCATGCTTTCATGGGGAACGCTTTCAACATTGCACTTGGTACTTGTACCTAGTTTATATCATGCTCTTTTGTATATGGATGTCGTCGGTGTGAAATGAAAGGGGAGCTTGTAAGTCCATGGAGTTATGTATATGTGTTAGAGAAACGCCTGGGCCGCTAGTCTAATCCATGCTGACATGGTGGAAACCTGCAGCGTAACCATAATGAGCTGTCTATGAAGCATTCTTCTTATAAAAAAAGAGTCCTATATTGAGAAAAAAAGAGAAAAGAAAAAAAAGATACTATGAAAAGAGGAAAGAGAACAAAAAAGCACCATATTCCCATGGTAAATAAGAAGAATGTTGAGATGCTCGTTGTCTTCTTGCCTTGTCATTTTGATATGGGGATTCTTCCGTATCATCGGGCAAGGGGTACCCCGTTGGCGGTTCTCTATGATACACATGTACTTACAATGACAAGAACTTACCGGTGACTAAACTTGAGTAGCATGAGGAGCGGCCCTCGTATTCAAGGGACATGAGATTTCTAACTTATACTTTGTCAAGCATATACTCCATAGTTTGTTCACTTTAACCTTAATCACTTCAAGATGCTTATGATAGGGGCAATGAGAGCTGAAAGCTATAGGTACCATAATTTTTGGAAGCTCTTTATGAGACTTGAATCCCTACTTCCTTTTACAAAAATCCTTTCTTCCACCATTATATTGAGTCTCCACCTTCTACCTTTATGCACCTACTTTGAGAGTTAGTTCTATGTGCATTGTCCCAAGACTAGTTGATTGATGCATAACTTGATATTGCTTGTTTTAAACTATTTGTATCTAGTCACTCTTATGAACTTTGAAGGTGTCCTATGCATTTATATTTGCTACTCTATTGAGGGACAAGCTGAATGCTATTATGCTATGTTTTCTTTATGTGAAAAAAACAAACGTCTTGCAAAGCATTGTTATTCATGAATCTTTTGTTTGTGCCTTTTCATGTTGCATCATAGTTTCTTTGTCTTATTGCTAGAACTTTGTCTTTCATGTTATGATTGAAGTACTATGATCCCAGCTTTGAATGTTTTACAAATACTTTGATCAAGTTTATGATGGTGCATGTCACCTCAAAAATTATTCTTTCTTTTTATCACTTACCTACTCGAGGACGAGCAGGAGTTAAACTTGGGATGTTGATACATTGCAAATGTATCTATAATTTTTGATGTTCCATGCTTGGTTTTATCCACTTTCTTGTGTTTTGTCCACATTTGGAGTACCTTTCAATTGATTTCTTGGACTAGCCTATTTACAAGATGCCATAGTGCCAGTTGCATGTTTTCTGCTATTTTTGGTTCTAGGAAAGTCAGAAAATGAATATTCTCGGAATTGGACGGGACAAAAGCCAAAGTTCCTATTTTATCGGAAGATTCACGGAGCCAGAATACGAGACGGAGGAGGGCCAGGGCCTGGACACACCATGTGGTGGCGCGGGCTCGCCCTGGCCGCGCCACCAGGTGGTGTGGCCCCCCTGGCACTCCACCGACCTTGCCCTTTCGCCTATAAGAAGCCTCCGATACGAAAACCCTAAATCATCAAGCCTCCATCCACGAAAAGTTCAGCAGCGCCACCACCACCGAAGGGGAGATTCGGGGGACAGAAAGTCTCTGTTTCGGCACCCTGTCGGGACGGGGAAGTGCCCCCGGAGCCATCTCCATCGATCTCCACCACCATCTCCATCACCATTGCTGATTCCCATGATGAGGAGGGAGTAGTTCTCTCTCGAGGCTAAGGGTTCTACCGGTACCTATGTGTTCATCTCTCTCTCTATGCATGATCTTCTTGAGACCATGAGCTTGTAATCTATAGATCTACCTTGCTACTCAAGTGCTTTAATAGATCTCTGCTCTCCCCATGTGTGTGAAAGTGACAGCGTGCACACCATGGTGGCACTTAGGCTAGAGATTACGAATACTTGTTATGAGTTATATTTGGAGTTGGATGTCTTTATGAAATTGTGGTGTTTGTTGGACCTATCTAGTACTCAAGGTGACAGTGTGGGGTTTTCTAGATGGGAAAGGCTTACTTTGAGGTGTGCTGTTATAGCCCTACTGTTGATTAGAGTGTTCAACCGGAGAGTAGTTAAGAGTAGTACCATGAAGATAATATATCTATACGAGAGTGTTCACTAGTGAAAGTATGATCCCTAGGCCTTGTTTCTTAGCATTGAAACACCGTTTGCAATTAGATCTGTTACATGCTTGTTTGCTTCCATCTTTATTTCAGTTTTACTTTAGTCTTTTCCACACCATCAAGCTATTTTCTATCATTGTTACCACTTATAATTATCCATACCACTTGTATTTCACTATCTCTTCGCCAAACTAGTGCACCTATACACCTGACAAGTGTATTGGGTGTGTTGGGGACACAAGAGACTTCTTGTAACTTGATTGCATGGTTGCTTGAGAGGAAATACCTTTGACCACTTCCTCCCTGAGTTCGATAAACCTTGGGTAATCCACTTAAGAGAATATTTGCTGCTGTTCTACAAACCTCTGCACTTGGAAGCCCAACAACTGTCTACAAGAATAGAAGTGCGTAGACATTAGACACCTACTTGACCCTAGTATGGTAGATGGTGTATAACACCATACCCCGTTGGAGACCCCATTTTAGCCGAAGCAAAACTAGATGATGGGAAGACCACCGAAAACGTTTTACAAAGAGTTTTATGATAAAACCTTGGTGAGGTTTGACCTACCAAGAGAAGTTTGAGAAAGAAAAAGGTTTTCGTTTTACAAGAGATGCTGAAAGAAAGATGGAGGAAAAATGTTTACAAAAACGCACCTGGTTCTTTGCAGCTTTAGCTATAACAACTTAATCTGTGCAACCACACTACTATGGAATGTGATAGGGCTGGGAAGTTTGCTACTCTGGTGTGGGAATTCTCATAACTGCTTATAAGGGATCATCTCCCTCGAATTCCGGGCTTGCCTTTACAAAAAGGGTCAATTGTTAGACAGTCACCTGGAGGAAGCAGGATCACCCATGTGAGTGACCGGGCAATACTATGAGCCTCTCATTGAAAGTGCCCACTCTAGAGGAGTCAGAATACGCTCTGATTGGTTTGTGGCCCTGTCGTCCCGGTGTTGAGAGGAGCAACTCATAGGGTCAGGCCTTCACTAGAGTGGCATTTGGAGAGTCTTGATCGGTTACTCGACCCACGATCAATATGGATCAAGGAAGGGTACTCGGTTGGTGTGGGTAAAGTGTAGAACCTCTGCAGAGTGTAAATCTATTCGAATAGCCGTTTCCGTGGTTATGGATGGTTGGACAAACTACTGTAGAGCGGTCCTAGTTTTGATTTCAAAAAGGACTTTAGAAAAGCAAAGGCTTTGGAAATGATTGGACCATGGGATGGTCAGAAAGGAAGGAAAGGAGTTGGTCATGAGATGACCAGAAGGAGGAACAAATGGGTGACCCAATCCTAGTGATTCCCAAAACTTTTCAAAAAGGTTTCCAAAATGTTTTACAAAAGTTTTCAACAACGACATGTAGATGCTATATCTACAAGAGAAACTATTTGAGAATAGAACCTCTCTTGGATCCCTCCTACTACCACAGCCCTACTGCATATCCCCTTGTTATTATTATTTTTCTATGGTGGTTTGCGAGTACATTCAAAGTACTCACTGGCATTGCCCCTGTCTATTAACTTGGTCAGATATCAAGAAGAAGGTGATGTTGACGACTATGCGAGCTAGGACGTTCTCCCAGTCAGTTTCTTGTAGGTTAAGGCATTGCTCGAGATCTACACTTGATGAAGTTCCATTGATGAGTATTAATGTAGCCATAATGGCAAATAAGGTATGACATGTATCCTCTTAAGTAATGGATGTTTACTTTGATGCTTGTCGATTATGTGCCACGACTAACTGATCATGGGATCATGGTGTATGCATAACAGAGATTCCCTGAGGATTAATCCAAGGGGGCCCATAGACTTGGTATCAGAGCCATCCTGACTGTAGGAGAACCTTAGTTAGCATGGTCGCTAGACAGGATAACTATTTCTAAAAACACCGGCTTTTGAAAACTACTTTCTCAAAAGCTTTTCAAAAAGTTCTACTTCTTATCCTCTCCTAAATTAAATGAATTTGAAATTGGTTTCGTCTATCTCTCGTCCAAATCTCAAATCTACGGATTTCAAATAAGTAGGACCTAGAATCCGGTGAAGATAGTGATGACGGGATGATGATAAGCAACTCTCGGCAAAACACAAGGAGACTACAAGATCGCTGTACCAGCGGAATCCTCACAATCAGAAGGAATCAAGTGCTACGCCATCGAGAAGTTTCCAAGGACTCGGTGAAGGCTTCATACCGCAAGATAGTGATCCAGACCCCAAATAACGTGACATTCAAGATAAATAGAACTAAGATAGGATTCCCCCATAATGGCGAGTAGTTAGCTCCTTGGTCACCATAGTGGGTCATGTTTGCTTGCCTAAGTGCTTAATGTGTTGCTAGACTTGTGTTGTTTTCAAAGAACATTGTGACCCCGTCGCTCAGTTTATCTTGTATATGTGTTCTGGCCTGTCTTGACCCTAGTCCATTGAGGTTGAAAATCGATACAACTTAGTAACTCACGCACCCCTGTTTGTTGACGGTAAAGAGAACCCTACTAGCCTCGAGAGTGACGAGAGGAAAAGCATCGCAAGAACTGAGAGTTTGACATCATCACATTAGGATAAGTTTGCATGCCCTGTTCAACTCACCTCTCAAGACTTGCTGACAACACAACACTCCACTCTTCATCTGCCAAATTTTAGCAAGAGTCCTGTTGAAGTCGGAAGTCTACAACCGAAGGACCCTCATCACCCACAAGAAATGAAAAGACCTGCTAAACAAGACAAAAAGTGAAGACCTGACTCCACTAACCTTCGGTATATCAGGACTGCCGACCGCCCTAAAAGAGTAACTATTCTAGTCAACCTTACCCAAACCAACGGGAAGTTCCTCACCGGAAGGCCAGAATACTTAAAAATCCTGAAGACCCGGATGCGCGATGACAGCTCCTCCGTAGCTGGATGCCTCTAACCTGACTGAAGACTAACTAGAAGAGCCGTTAACCGCTAACTTTCCCTGAGCTAGCTCCCTAAGGTTTCGTTAGGAAACCACCCTGACCAGGTTTTGCAATAGAACAACACTCGATGACCTCAACTCAAGACCCAAGGAGATTCAACCGTCTTCAGCATCCTGCCAGCACTTCAAGACAGAAGATCTGCACCATTCTCGGAAGACCTTAGTGAATCTCTAAGGTGGAAAGACTGCGTCCTTCCAAACAATTCCAGAAGACCGCCTCCTAGAAGATACTTCAAGAAGATTTCCAATCTGACACCCTCCTCCAAGCATCAAACCTCATAGGATAGACCTCGTCAACAACCGTCAAAAGACTCCTCAATCTCTCAGTACCCAAGAAGCCCCTAATCAGGACAACCTGAATACGTGAAGTCAACCAGACTATAGAAGCTAACCAAACTATCCTCCCAAGGGTTCAAAGAATACAAATGAGTCCATGTCTAAGAAGATTCCACGAAGGTCCTCCTCAGCTATTTCAGTTGAAGACCCACCTGAAGGATCACTGGATCACTAATCCTTTTAGTCTAACCTATTTAGAGGACTTGGGACTTCAACAGTTTCGAATAGGCCAGGTACGAATAAAGTAGTATATGAGTCTCGTAGGACCCAATTGGCAGAAGTCATCTGAAGATTTAAACTCCAGTCGGAACATTGTCGATAGTTTTCAAACATCATCTGGCGACTCCAAGAAGGAAGGACTGATGTATCATCGAGCTACCCTAGTTAAATCCTAAGGGGGAAGGATTGTGTCTTTCCCACACAAATAGAATAACCATCTATCACAAGCAACCTTAGAGTTAGACCCAAAGACTTAAACTAGAATACGATAAGCCCTTAAGAGAAACACCTTAAATCCTTATAGAAGGAAGATCATCCATCAGACTCAGGACTAAAGTCTTCTCAACTCCCCGTGCATCCAAGAAGTCGGAAGCTCAACTACACCGATGCAGTAACCACGTTCTAAGACGAAGTTTATAAGTTAATACACAGTAAACACTTGGCATTAACCCCGACTCAAAAATCCATTAACCTTACTCTCCCGAATCTCGCGACGAGATTCTTTTAAGGGGGAAATATCTGTAACATCCCAAATTCAGCAACCCTGATTAGTTATCCAGAATGCAAAAATCAGGGAACAAAAACTTTTTCTTGTTTAACGATGCAATGTTTACTTGCTTGTTTGTTGATGCTTATGCAATAAGTGTGTAGCAAATGATATACTCCTTACCTCAACCTCAGTTGACAAAAGCTATTAAATAAAAACTATCTTGGCTTATCTTTCATCTTCCCAAATGTTCTAGCATTTCAAAAACCTGAGCCAAGATGCCTTGCAACCCTAAAACACTTTTAGTAGCTTTTATTGACTAAGTTATGGAGATCTATATGATATAATCTCCTTACGTTTTCAAGACAGAACTTTCCACTGTTCTTACCTCTAGGTTTCTCTAAAAACTTTTATAAAGCTTTTAATTTCTACTCTTGGTAGAGATACCAAGGACTCTCACCTCATTCAAAATCCAACAATTCAAAATACCCATACTTACCTCAAGCTAGGCTTGATGGTAACCCTAGTAATAACTTGAGTTGCTTGTTAAGATGAATTGCCTTGATCTGCTGTCTGATGAATTGTCTTTGATCTATTGTCTTACTTGTTTGCTTAGTAATTAGTGTGAGCTACCCTAGGAGATCATCATCTAGCATCTATATAATCCAAGAGTGTCAACCCTAAGAAAGTTAACCAAGCTGGATGTAGCATCCCAATTGTCTAACAATTGTAATGCTACTAGCCTAGTCTATATAATGCTACCTTCATATATATAATTGTTGCATCATAATTATATCATGCCACCTTGCATTTGAGCATCATATAAAACCCTTTTTCCATTCGGTTCTTATCTCATATGCATTATTAATTGTATTTGCCTCTTGATATTGTATTTGGTTGTTGATATATTGTTTAAATGCCCAAGTTGAGTTGGGGGCATATCTTTTATTTAACTCCACCACCTTTCTTGTCATCACCCCATCTTTCCACCATTCCATTATCCATGAGCTTGCAATTGTTTTTCTTTTGGGTTTTACCTCTAGCTCATATGGGTTGGGATGGATCCAATTCTATTTCCACATGCTCTCATCTTAGCATCATGTTGTTTTCACATTATTGATATATGAGAGCCACATGGCCACCTTTGCATGCCTTGTGAGTGGAACCCTTTTTCCTAGCTTCCATATGGATTATTATGGATTTATGCTCATGTGGGAATATTTTTGGGACTAGTAGGCCTCTAGTGGAATATACACACTAGCAAGTCCCAATTATAATCAAATGTGATCATCTCCATCTACTCCAATTGGAAATTTCTTTTAAATTCTTTTGCTTGGACTAATTCCACTTTTGGAAATGCATAAGAATAATGCCATGTTTATTGTTTTGTTTCACAAGGTTAAAACATGGCATTAATTATTTTTGCATGGGCCATGCAAGTACCACCACATTTTGGTCTTTGGTTTTTATTTGAATTTTTGGGTGAACCATCTCATCTCTCTCTCTCCCTCCTTTTGACTTGATCTGGTCGATCTTGCTCAAACCACATCACCACCTTTTACCTCTTCCTCTTTTTGGTCTAGCTCTTGTTTGATCTTGTTTTGCTCTTGCTTGAGCTTGCCAAAAGAAAACCCATCACCCAATCCTCTACACCACATCTCACCTCTCTCTAAACCTCTCTCCTAATCTATACCTAATCTAAACCCTTCCCCCTCTCTACAAACCCTAGATACCATACCACCCCTCTCTCTCGGCCTCTCTCTTCTCCCTACCTAGATGGTCCCACCTAGTCACCCTGGTCCCACACCCATCTACCCAACCCTAGTACCAAACCCTAACCCGAGGCTCCCCCCAACCTAGCCCGAGCCTACCCCTCTCTCTCTAGCTTTCTCTCCCTGCCTCGGCAGCCCCAGCCCGAGCCTCCCCTGCCTGCCTGGCCTCGCCCTGGCCCACCTGCAGCCCCATGTGCCTACCTGCCCCAGCCCGAGCCTGCCTAGCAGGTGAAGAAGGAGAAAAAGTGGCCGACGCCACCTTTCCCCTCCACCACGCCATCTACCCTCCCTCTTTCCGTTCCTATCTACCCCACCTCTCTGCCTCGCCCTGCTACCTCTCCCAGATCTCCCCAGGGCGCCTGCCGCTCCTCTCCTCCCTCTCCACCGACGCCACCCTCTCTCGCCGGCCACCACCAGTATATCATCGCCTCATCGATCCGGCCGTCAAGATCTACGTGGTGGTGATCGTGGAGACCAAGGACCTATCCCTGCATCGCCCCCATCCACGCCAGCGAGGAGGAGGAGGAGCCTCGGACCTGCCGCAGCACCGCGTGGCCGACGAGAAACCCTAGCTCCAGATCGTCTGCCTCGTCGCCGATCGACCGCTCCCCTGCCTGATCCGACGCCACCGACAGCCTCGCGGTGAGCCTCTCCACCCCCCTGACATGGTCCGCCTCTCTGAACCGCCCTAGCCTCGCTGGACTTTCCGTCGAACGGACTCAGCGCGCCGGAGTGCACTGGCGTCTGCACGCTCTCGCTCCGCGTAGCACCTCACCTAGGCCACGCCCACCTCCCTGACAACAACGCCAGGCCACCGCAGCGGTATCCGCCTACGCGCGTGCACGCCAGGTCCGGAGTTCGATCCCGCGCGCCGCGCCCCGCGCCCTGTCGTGCACCGACCCGTCCGCAGCGCAGAGAAGAAGCACAGTACCGCGGCGGCGTTTTTCAGTTTAGCCCTCCCTTTTTGTTTTCACTTAACCCGCGGTCCGCCTGAGCACACCTGTCAGCCGTAGTACCGCTTTGCAGTTAGGCCCCCCTGTTTCTCCAGCCTCAGTCCGCACTCCCACGGATGTCCCATGTGTCGCGTCCCCGCTGGCGCGCCCGCGTGTGGCCCTGAGTCTGTCGCGGCCCCACCTGTCATCGGCTATGGCTAGGTCAAGTCGCGGTGGAAAAAGTCTGTCTGTGCGCGTTTGGTCCCAGTCAGCCAGTGACCCCACCTGTCATTGTCTGTGTCTGGATCTGTCTGAGTACAAAAAGTTTCTGTCTATTTTCTGTTTTAATTTAAATCTTTTCAAATTAATTCAAATTCAAATTTAAATCTGTTTTTAAATATTTTTTAAAATATAAATCCAAATAATGCAAATAATATATGTTTTCCAATCAGAAAAATGTGAGGAATTCAAATATGGCCTTCAAAATATATTTTGAACACTTTATTTTTCCAAGTTGATTAAAATTACAATAAAATGCCCTTTTACCTTAATTAATTAATAACTTTTGATTTATAAGTCCAAATTTAACAAATAATATGTCTAAAATGATTAGCTCGACGAGACCTTTCTGTTTATGCATTCCATGTTCTGAATTGCAGCATGCATCATGCAAATATAAAGTTTACAGCAACTTAATTGAGGTTAAAAGGTGACCAAAACCCAATAAAATGTTTTATTCTTGTATTCCACACCTCACCCATGCCATGCTACTTATTGCCATGTAAATTGTGCATCATTCATCATGGCATGATTGTTTGCTTGTCGCATTTTAATTCATATGCTTGTGCACTTTATTTATGTTGGCCCTTGTGTGTTTGGTTCTTCTTCGAATAGACGCTGAGCAGGGGATATACCAAGAGACCCAGGAGCACCACCTAGATCCTTCTCTCACTTCAACTGAGCTGCCAGGCAAGCACTACCACATGCTTGCATACATATAGTACCTATTGCCTCTATCTTATTCTTGCATCATTGAGTCGCGATTGCATTAATCTGAATCCCAAGTATTGCATAGCCTTTACTTTTAAACCCCACCGAAGCTTGTTCCTCCATCCCATGAGCCATTACTACAGGATTTGCTTGAGCCATGCGAGTTGTAGAACAGCATGTGTAGGGTATGTGAGTGTCGGATGGATAACGAGGTACCTAAACAACTTAACCGGAGTAGTAATGGGATAACTAATGAAAGTGGCATCGGTGAGCCATATTTGCTATTTGGTTTTTCAGGCTCACTTGTGTCCCGTAGGACCCTGAGTACTTGATTCCTGTTCCTTGAATATTCGCGCTATCCACATCCGGGAGGCTTATGAACCCCCCCTGAGCCAGAGCTTGATTCATTCTTATTTCTTGGGGCCACAAACTAGTTTGAGGTTTTATTTACTATCCTGTACTTATGCCATGCTTTACTGCTTTATTTAAATTGTGCGAGGTACTGCACCTGTACTGTTTAGGTAAGCGGAGTGTTTTCGCGGTATCGACAAGCCCAGTCACATTTTCGGGTTCCCAGTCGTTTACAGCCATTAGCGCAAACCTTGAGTACGTCTTGGAGTCGGCCAACTTCGTCGCGGGTAGCTTAATGGGGTGGCCCCCTGAAATATTTCTGAATCCTGTGATCGCTTTGTCGTGACTGCCTCGTTGGCTTTTGATTTGGTTTTTCCGAGGTTGATCGAGTGTGTGTTGCTATTTGTGCTCCCTTGCAGGGTAAAACTTTCTAAAAGTCGTGTCCGCGGTTATGGACGACTTGGAGCACAGTTTCTCGATCATAGATAAGAATAACTAAAGTACCGCTTTTAATTTGACTAAGTACCGGACTAGTAAATAGTGCAACACTCATGGAATGGATAATAGAACTGCCAACGGATGGGGGGTTGTTCGTCCGCTTCCTCGTCGGTAAGCGAGGAGGAGGATGGATCTGTGGACATTACCATTATAACTGTTGTTATTAATTCACGGACATCCGTCTATCTCTGGTTAGGCGGATGGTTAGCGAGTATCTATAGAATTGTTATGGTTTATCTTTTGCTGCAATTGCGTCACCCCAGGTTGTGTCCCCTTTAGAGGCATAAAGACTTGCTAAGTACCCCTAGGGTCTCACACGATAAATTGTTTGATTCAGATGCACAGGTAAGCTCGCAAGATGGATACTGGGTGGAGGAGATGGACGATGGGGGCAACGATCATTCGGTGTAGAGATTCCGGGAACGGGGATCCGTGAGATCTGTGGGCGGGATGTGTTTATTTATGGGGCATCTTATGCCGATTTGCTTCTTATCCGTACTCGAATTTTGTCTTCCGCTTCCGCCTGATACTCTGATGTTTGATGTATGAGGAGATATCCTAAACTATTATATCTATCTAGGATATTTGGATCTTGCCGTATGGCGTTGCAATATTTCCTTTCTTTTAGATGGAATGACTCTGAGAACCATTGTATGGTGGCTTGCATACATACTCATTTGTGTATATAGTTGATCCCTTCGCCTGCCGATTACGCCGCCCGTTCTTGCCCCGATGTTTGGAAATGGTTGGGACAGCCGAAAGGTCTACCTGTGAGTGGCATTTGGGCCCCACCGTACTATTTCAACCATTACCGCTCATCCAGGCTTGTAACTAGGAGCGTAATTCACCGAGGTAGTTACAATTGGTATCAGAGCCATCCCGACCTTCAGGGTCTCAGCCAAATGGTCGTTGTCAGTCTAGCAAATATTTTGGTAGTTATGTATACTAGGGAAAAACAAAACGCGAGAATAGGACTACTTCCACTTTTCTTCTTACCCACCCACCCACCCTTTTCTGGTAAGGAAGTGTAACGTTTTCAATCCTCTTCTTAAAAATTCAGACTAGGATTCACGTGTTCTGGGTTTCCGTAGTACCATAGAAAGTGTGTGTGTGTGTAATTCCTTGTCTATCTGTTGCATCCAATTTGTTATCACAATCTGCCTTTGGTTATCAACTGTTGGTACATTCCATACTGACGGGCTTTTGAAAACCGGCGCGATCTACCTGACTCCTTGTTAACCGGTGCCATCTTCTTAAGGGTGTCCTTCCTTCTAGCAACTCCACATTCGGTGTAAGCATCTGTTGCTAATCGCTACCTGTTAAGCGGTTTTGCGCATTTATTGGTATTTTAATGCCGAAAAATGCGGAAAATTTTTCTTTGATACATCTGTGTTTCCACACTCCTTTCTAGTCGTGTGTGAAACATTATCTATCTCCCTTTTATCAGCATGTCCATGCTAACTCATTCTTTTGTCACCGGCGCTTAATCCTAGAGTTTCATTTCATCTCCAATTCTCTTGGGCTAATTACATAACATGTGTCGATCCGATGCTGGTGATTGTAATTTGGTTCTCGGCATAGCTATATGACACTTATCATGAGTGGAATATGGAAAAATGCAATCACCTCTATCCTCCAAATGGTGACGGTTATCTCATGTGATTTCGAGTACACCGTAATCATATCTATGCATATTCAAGCATCTTTGGCAATCCGGTAGTTTCTCAAGGCACTACGGCGATCTATCATCTGTTCATCATGCTGCACATCTTTTGAACTCCATATCTGCAAAATTCTCTTTGAGACGAGGGAATTGCATCTTTTCGTCTCTGGTAGCTTTGCTTGAGGTATGAGCTATCATCTTTTCTTTATCCGAGATCTCCATATCTTCTAACCGGTGATCCGATTGACAGTGTGAACCAAGTGGCATTTCTTGTTCCCTTCCGAAGGACCAGATAGTCTATTCTGCCAGTGCATCTCTTTCAACACGAACCCGTGCTCGTAATATTGATCTCTCTAAGAGCGTTGAGCTCAGGAAGTGTTCGAGCATTTGTTCGTTTCTCCCGTCTCATGAACTTGGTATTCTGGGAATATCCTGTTCATCCATGGTGGTATATGTTGATAATATGCTTGCCTATTCCATATCAATGGAAGGACATGGAAGATCATCTGTGTCCCTTTCTCTCAAGCTTTGTTAACACTGCCTGTGTGCAAAGTTCTCCAAGTGTGAATTCTGACTTTTTGAAGTCACCTATCTCGGCCACGTCCTTCTGCTAAATAGATCGCTTCAACTCTGGAATTAGCAAGTCCATTGCTAATTCCATCTTCCATCTTCAATCAAACCCGGAGTTTCCTTGTTGGCGTGTTATCATCGTCTTTCCGCCGTAGGTTTCCTCAAAACTGCTAAATCTCTCTCAATCATTTCAAGAAGAACATGGAGTCCTTTCCCCTCTATCTCGTTAAGTAATCTCTTGAAACCCTCTCGCTCTATCGTCTATGCCCAATCCACCGGAGGCCATGAAGACCTTCTAGATCTTGTATTCCTTTCGTTCAAGTTGGTGCTATCTTTTCTGTAGCTGTTGAATCATGCAGTTCTTCTCCGTAATCTTCCTTCATATCTTTCCGGTGGCTGGTTACTTATGATATGACGACAACATCATCACCCTTATCTATCTTGGTTCCGGTGAATCGTTTGCATCAATCTTTGTATTCTTACGGGGTTCCATGAGCTCTTTTTGTCGATACCTTCAGTCTATTTCGGTAGTTGGGTTGCATGTTTTTCTTATTCATGTACGGAGTAATGCTTTGAGTGCGGGATGGAGTAGCTACCATACCACTACTCTTATCATTCGCTCTTGTACATTGAATTGGTGAATTAATGTGATCTCACTCATTACACGGAAGTTAGAAGTGGCCTTTATCCCTCGATACTTTTACTTCCGTCCTTGTTTTTCCGGAGTGCTCTCTCGAAGAAGGTAATCAATAATCTCTTGTTGGTGGTCTGTCTATTCTAGATGGAGCAAAATCTACAATTATCTGGTGGAAACAGACGCAAACTCTTTTCTGTCCTCGTCTTTCTACCGGCACTCTACATCCCCAAACAAGATGGAAGGAAACTATCTCTCTCTTTGTTTCATCAATTCTTTTTCTGTGGTAAAGCCATTTATGGTTGATGCCATCAGCCGCAAATCTATTGCGTTAGCCTCAAGGCTAAAGAAAGCAATAAGTATCTCTACAATAAACTCCAGATCTTCCATATTCTCTGCTTCTCGGGATTCCACCATGATCTGGCTTCACATCCGTCTCTGGAAGTTATATCCGCGCACCTCAATTGCGTGATCCTTCGTTCTTACCGGCGCAAGAATAATCTAATCCGACGATGTCTAACTAAATCTTTCTGTTGATATCAAGGGACTCTATTGTTTGGAGGCAATATTGTTTCCGAACTTCATTTGTCAATCTGAGAGAAGATACGATGCTATTGTCATAGTGGTTCAAAACCTCTCCAATCTAGCTCTTTTCTTCCGGCGAGACAAAGGTTCATCCTCTCCAATATCGGCAAATCTTTAATCCTAATGGTGTGTCATTTCTTTCTCCACGATACATCATCTTGTCCTTTCTTTCACCAGTGAATCTTTCTCTTTTATCATGTTTCTTGAGAAAACCAGAGCTATGTCCATCCTATTCTTCTTGTCTCACGACAATCCTTCAACCCTTCTATCCGTTGTTCTTGAAGCAAAACGCAAGACTTGCAACAAGTCTAGCAAGTTTTGCAAGGTGTAGTGGTCGCACCATTCCGTTGTTCATCATCTTGGGAACGTGAGGGTCACCTTCGTTCCGAACACCCGCCTCTCCTTGTGTTGTTTTCTTTTCCTAGGAATCTCGGGGCGAGATTCTTGTTTAGTGGGGGAGAGTTGTAGCATCCCAATTGTCTAACAATTGTAATGCTACTAGCCTAGTCTATATAATGCTACCTTCATATATATAATTGTTGCATCATAATTATATCATGCTCATGTCATCATGCCACCTTGCATTTGAGCATCATATAAAACCCTTTTTCCATTTGGTTCTTATCTCATATGCATTATTAATTGTATTTGCCTCTTGATATTGTATTTGGTTGTTGATATATTGTTTAAATGCCCAAGTTGAGTTGGGGGCATATCTTTTATTTAACTCCACCACCTTTCTTGTCATCACCCCATCTTTCCACCATTCCATTATCCATGAGCTTGCAATTGTTTTTCTTTTGGGTTTTACCTCTAGCTCATATGGGTTGGGATGGATCCAATTCTATTTCCACATGCTCTCATCTTAGCATCATGTTGTTTTCACATTATTGATATATGAGAGCCACATGGCCACCTTTGCATGCCTTGTGAGTGGAACCCTTTTTCCTAGCTTCCATATGGATTATTATGGATTTATGCTCATGTGGGAATATTTTTGGGACTAGTAGGCATCTAGTGGAATATACACACTAGCAAGTCCCAATTATAATCAAATGTGATCATATCCATCTACTCCACTTGGAACTTTCTTTTAAATTCTTTTGCTTGGCCTAATTCCACTTTTGGAAATGCATAAGAATAATGCCATGTTTATTGTTTTGTTTCACAAGGTTAAAACATGGCATTAATTATTTTTGCATGGGCCATGCAAGTACCACCACATTTTGGTCTTTGGTTTTTATTTGAATTTTTGGGTGAACCATCTCATCTCTCTCTCTCTCCCTCCTTTTGACTTGATCTGGTCGATCTTGCTCAAACCACATCACCACCTTTTACCTCTTCCTCTTTTTGGTCTAGCTCTTGTTTGATCTTGTTTTGCTCTTGCTTGAGCTTGCCAAAAGAAAACCCATTACCCAATCCTCTACACCACATCTCACCTCTCTCTAAACCTCTCTCCTAATCTATACCTAATCTAAACCCTTCCCCCTCTCTACAAACCCTAGATACCATACCACCCCTCTCTCTCGGCCTCTCTCTTCTCCCTACCTAGATGGTCCCACCTGGTCACCCTGGTCCCACACCCATCTACCCAACCCTAGTACCAAACCCTAACCCGAGGCTCCCCCCAACCTAGCCCGAGCCTACCCCTCTCTCTCTCTAGCTTTCTCTCCCTGCCTCGGCAGCCCCAGCCCGAGCCTCCCCTGCCTGCCTGGCCTCGCCATGGCCCCACCTGCAGCCCCATGTGCCTACCTGCCCCAGCCCGAGCCTGCCTAGCACGTGAAGAAGGAGAAAAAGTGGCCGACGCCACCTTTCCCCTCCACCACGCCATCTACCCTCCCTCTTTCCGTTCCTATCTACCCCACCTCTCTGCCTTGCCCTGCTACCTCTCCCAGATCTCCCCAGCGCGCCTGCCGCTCCTCTCCTCCCTCTCCACCGATGCCAGCCTCTCTCGCCGGCCACCGCCAGTATATCATCGCCTCGTCGATCCGGCCGTCAAGCTCTACGTGGTGGTGATCGTGGAGACCAAGGACCTGTCCCTGCATCGCCCCCATCCACGCCAGCGAGGAGGAGGAGCCTCGGACCTGCCGCAGTACCGCGTGGCCGACGAGAAACCCTAGCTCCAGATCGTCTGCCTCGTCGCTGATCGACCGCTCCCCTGCCCGATCCGACGCCACCGACAGCCTCGCGGTGAGCCTCTCCACCCCCCCTGACATGGTCCGCCTCTCTGAACCGCCCTAGCCTCGCTGGACTTTCCGTCGAACGGACTCCGCGCGCCGGAGTGCACTGGCGTCTGCACGCTCTCGCTCCGCGTAGCACCTCACCTAGGCCATGCCCACCTCCCTGACAACAACGCCAGGCCACCGCAGCGGTATCCGCCTACGCGCGCGCACGCCAGGTCCGGAGTTCGATCCCGCGCCCCGTGCCCTGTCGTGCACCGACCCGTCCGCAGCGCAGAGAAGAAGCACAGTACCGCGGCGGCGTTTTTCAGTTTAGCCCTCCCTTTTTGTTTTCGCTTAACCCGCGGTCCGCCTGAGCCCACCTGTCAGCCGTAGTACCGCTTTGCAGTTAGGCCCCCCTGTTTCTCCAGCCTAATTCCGCACTCCCACAGATGTCCCACGTGTCGCGTCCCCGCTGGCGCGCCCGCGTGTGGCCCTGAGTCTGTCGCGGCCCCACCTGTCATCGGCTATGGCTAGGTCAAGTCGCGGTGGAAAAAGTCTGTCTGTGCACGTTTGGTCCCAGTCAGCCAGTGACCCCACCTGTCATTGTCTGTGTCTGGATCTGTCTGAGTACAAAAAGTTTCTGTCTATTTTCTGTTTTAATTTAAATCTTTTCAAATTAATTCAAATTCAAATTTAAATCTGTTTTTAAATATCTTTTAAAATATATATCCAAATAATGAAAATAATATATGTTTTCCAATCAGAAAAATGTGAGGAATTCAAATATGGCCTTCAAAATATATTTTGAACACTTTATTTTTCCAAGTTGATTAAAATTACAATAAAATGCCCTTTTACCTTAATTAATTAATAACTTTTGATTTATAAGTCCAAATTTAACAAATAATATGTCTAAAATGATTAGCTTGACGAGACCTTTCTGTTTATGCATTCCATGTTCTGAATTGCAGCATGCATCATGCAAATATAAAGTTTACAGCAACTTAATTGAGGTTAAAAGGTGACCAAAACCCAATAAAATGTTTTATTCTTGTATTCCACACCTCACCCATGCCATGCTACTTATTGCCATGTAAATTGTGCATCATTCATCATGGCATGATTGTTTGCTTGTCGCATTTTAATTCATATGCTTGTGCACTTTATTTATGTTGGCCCTTGTGTGTTTGGTTCTTCTTTGAATAGACGCTGAGCAGGGGATATACCAAGAGACCCAGGAGCACCACCCAGATCCTTCTCTCGCTTCAACTGAGCTGCCAGGCAAGCACTACCACATGCTTGCATACATATAGTACCTATTGCCTCTATCTTATTCTTGCATCATTGAGTCACGATTGCATTAATCTGAACCCCAAGTATTGCATAGCCTTTACTTTTAAACCCCACCGAAGCTTGTTCCTCCATCCCATGAGCCATTACTACAGGAGTTGCTTGAGCCATGCGAGTCGTAGAACAGCATGTGTAGGGTATGTGAGTGTCGGATGGATAACGAGGTACCTAAACAACTTAACTGGAGTAGTAATGGGATAACTAATGAAAGTGGCATCGGTGAGCCATATTTGCTATTTGGTTTTTCAGGCTCACTTGTGTCCCGTAGGACCCCGAGTACTTGATTCCTGTTCCTTGAATATTCGCGCTATCCACATCCGGGAGGCTTATGAACCCCCCTGAGCTAGAGCTTGATTCATTCTTATTTCTTGGGGCCACAAACTAGTTTGAGGTTTTATTTACTATCCTGTACTTATGCCATGCTTTACTGCTTTATTTAAATTGTGCGAGGTACTGCACCTGTACTGTTTAGGTAAGCGGAGTGTTTTCGCGGTATCGACAAGCCCAGTCACATTTTCGGGTTCCCAGTCGTTTACATCCATTGGCGCAAACCTTGAGTCCGTCTCGGAGTCGGCCAACTTCGTCGCGGGTAGCTTAATGGGGTGGCCCCCTGAAATATTTCTGAATCCTGTGATCGCTTTGTCGTGACTGCCTCGTTGGGTTTTGATTTGGTTTTTCCGAGGTTGATCGAGTGTGTGTTGCTATTTGTGCACCCCTGCAGGGTAAAACTTTCTGAAAGCCGTGTCCGCGGTTATGGACGACTTGGAGCACAGTTTCTCGATCATAGACAAGAATAACTAAATTACCGCTTTTAATTTGACTAAGTACCGGACTAGTAAATAGTGCAACACTCATGGAATGGATAATAAAACTGCCAACGGATGGGGGGGTTGTTCGTCCGCTTCCTCGTCGGTAAGCGAGGAGGAGGATGGATCTGTGGACATTACCATTATAACTGTTGTTATTAATTCACGGACATCCGTCTATCTCTGGTTAGGCGGATGGTTAGCGAGTATCTATAGAATTGTTAGGGTTTATCTTTTGCTGCAATTGCGTCACCCCAGGTTGTGTCCCCTTTAGAGGCATAAAGACTTGCTGAGTACCCCTAGGGTCTCACACGATAAATTGTTTGATTCAGATGCACAGGTAAGCTCGCAAGATGGATACTGGGTGGAGGAGACGGACGATGGGGGCAACGATCATTCGGTGTAGAGATTCCGGGAACGGGGATCCGTGAGATCTATGGGCGGGATGTGTTTATTTATGGGGCATCTTATGCCGATTTGCTTCTTATCCGTACTCGGATTTTGTCTTCCGCTTCCGCCTGATACTCTGATGTTTGATGTATGAGGAGATATCCTAAACTATTATATCTATCTAGGATATTTGGATCTTGCCGTATGGCGTTGCAATATTTCCTTTCTTTTAGATGGAATGACTCTGAGAACCATTGTGTATGTAGTTGATCTCTTCGCCTGCCGATTACGCCGCCCGTTCTTGCCCCGATGTTTGGAAATGGTTGGGACGGCCGAAAGGTCTACCTGTGAGTGGCATTTGGGCCCCACCGTACTATTTCAACCATTACCGCTCATCCAGGCTTGTAACTAGGAGCGTAATTCACCGAGGTAGTTACACTGGATCTGATCTCTAGCCACTAGGTGATCATCTAAAACCTTTAACCAGATCAATTCTAAAGTGATCCATTCTAGATGTTTCCAAGTCACTGAAGACCAATATCAAGCATGGATCTATTATACTCAATATACACTTCAACATGATCCACTTGATGATGCTTTGATACCTTGAAACCCATCAAAAACATCCCCACTCATATCCTAGTCAAAAATCCTAAATCTGCTAAATTTGACTAGTCTGGAAACCGTTTCAACATCACGTCATTGAATGCCTGTCCTTCTCAACCATGGTGCATTTTTGGAAATGCACTTGAACTATCTTGTAAACCATCCTAAGGACTACCAATGACCACCCTTTATATTGGCTAGACCATCTTTTAACCCTCTTGTTCTTGATGGTTTTGTAGGCAAGAAAATAACATTTCCTGCAAATCTTATCAACTAGCCTACTTGGTCAGAAGCTCACACCTTCATCCTACCTTCTTTTGACCAACTCTTTGAATGGCCGTGTTGTACTCATAAAAGTTTAGCAATACCTACTTCACTTGTTCCAAATGGATCCTTGTGCTTCAAAGACCACAAGTTTTTCAAGGCTATTTGATAATCTGCTATGGCACCCTTATTTTATTCAAAGTTTGGAATCAATCTTTGAATATATCAACCATGATCAACCCCAAACCTCTGTACCATGGTGATATACATCACATGGTATATCCATCCATCTATCCCATGTCCCAAGGGGAGAATTGATCTCCAAGATCCAACCATGTTTTGAAGGTATAAAAATAATAATGCCTAAGATCCTATATCTTTTGCTTTCCTTCCAAACCAAGTTGAATTTCCAAAACCCAAAGTTGAAAATGGTAGATACAATATGTGCAAATAATCTAACTTGAATATAAAAATTTACCAAATATTATCAATAATTCTTTTGGCCCAAAAACAATTAAATCCCTTTAATTAACAAAAAATATTTTTGAGATGCTTTATTATTTATTTTTGCCCTTTTTCTTAAATGGCAGAAACAAAGAATAATTTCTTAACAATACTTTTATGCCTCAATAAATTTTGGGAAAATGCTCTAAAGTGTGTTTTCGTATCTAGTACCATCTTACAACAAAACCCACACTTGTCCAATTAAAAAATATCAAATGAACTCGATAAAAAAGATTCAACAGTTTCTGGATAAATAATATAATCATGATCTAAAAGGATCCAATAAATCCAAAATAAATCTTGGTGAGGCACCCTGATCATACCTATCCACCAGTATCTTTGAATAATCTATGCATGACCAAAATCTAAGAGGTTCTTCATGATCTACCATATGACCAAGAGTTGAAATAAAGCAAGCTCATGATCTAAACCCTTTCCAACCTTCATCAAAACTTGCTCAATACCTCTCCTCAGCACCAGGACACACCCAGTTCGACCACCACTATAGCCATGTACTATAGCAACTCACAACATTTTGTCTCTAGTGATTGTCTATGAAGGAGAGACAAGCCAAGGCCTTTTCTCGCCTTTAATTTCTTGTAGCAGCACCCCACTATCCCTCCCCACTTTCTGCATGACCTGAGACCTCTCTCTCACCTCTCCACCGCCCTTGTGGCCAATGAGCACGCCCTACACCCACCCTATCTCACCCATGAGCATAGTCCACCATGGACGCTTGCTCGTTGGGTACAAAAGGTCATAGGCCACCTCGAGCCCCCTCTCCCACTTCATTTGCTTCCTTACCCTCCTACTCACCCCCAGAACACCCCATCCTCTCCTCTAACTTATCATAGCTAGGAAACGAGAAAGAACACCTCCTCGACCATTTCTCACGATTTTGAGGTTGCTCCTTCCCCCTTGATCCTCTGTATAGGCATGTGGCCTATTTGAACTCCCATGCCTCTGATCTATCCCCTCATGTTCTTCTTCTACAACAGGAACACCGGAGATCGCCTCCATGGTCCATGGCCGGAGTAAAGCTTCACAGACAGAGCCGACCTTCCCGAGCACCAACCCCTCTACATGTGTCGCCCATGAGTCTCCCAGGACCACCATGCCCCCATGGTGACCTCTACCTCGACATGTAGCCACCCATGAGTACTTCTCCGCAATCACCCGAGCAAGGCCCGCCACCACGGATTCATGAGACATCCTCCGGATGCCAAACCATCGATTCCCGTGCCTCACTGAGGTTGTTGACCTTCATCGCGTCGGCCCCGTGCCTCCCCGCTGTCGGTACGGCCTCACGTAAGCGCCCCGCACCGCCCTACCCTCTACTAGGGTTTTACTATGTTTTCTGGTGACTAGAGGAGGGAGACAAGCCTCCACCGTTGATCCAATTCTAATCCGATGACCGACGTCCTTCCTTACCACTTCGCCCTGCCACCCTCACCTATACCGGGCCCCGCGGCGGGATTTGAACCCGCACTAGCGCACCCCCGCAGCACAGGATGGGCTGCTCCTCCCTCTGCGGCCCACTTAGCCTAGGATCCCAGGCCGCTACCTATTCAGTTTTTATTCATTTTTGCACAGATCTAATTCTTGCACTTAGAAATAAATCAATTTGAAAATGGAAAACAAGTTGTATTGCCCAGATCTAATTTTTACCAAGTACCTTAGTGTTTTTTGCAACATGCAGAACTAGTAACTTGCCAATCCCATTATTTTTTGGCATTAAATCTACTAAAATGTACCTCCTTCACTAAATAAATTCCTCAGTGAGCTAGCCATACCTAAATGGGATGAATCAAAGTTTTTGCAAAAGGTATTAGCTAGACCTATCCATTAGACTTTATCTCATGTCAAGGTGAACCATGGTTTGACATCAGTAAAAATAACAAAATGCATCCATTTTTGACTTTACAAAATTTCCTAGGCCAACCCATGAATTTAATTAACCTAATTCCAACTCTCTGTGATGCAGTACTTCAAGATATACCCAATCCCAGGATTTCAAGAATTTTTGAGTCTCTGAGGATTTTTTAAAATTTAAATACTTCTGTATGTGGTATTATCACTAGATACATTATTCAAGAAGCTTAGAAAGTTGCAAATTAGTGATTCCAATTTCTACAGAAAGGTATTGCAAAAACCTATCATGTTCCTTTGGAATCATATCAAAATGCCCTGTAGATTAAATCTAGTGAAAAAGACAAATACCCTCCAGAACTGACTTTGGGATTTTCTGAAGGGCATTATGGTAATTATTTTGAGATGAATACTACTCTCAAAAATCTTAAACACCAAAGCCTACAAAAAAATCTTAGGACACATTTATTTTAGTTCCAGGTCTTCTCTGGTGATGTTATTATGAAACCACTTTTGTTGGCCTTGTTATTTCAATACCTATCTGTAGATATCATTTTTTAACATTTATATCATATAGACCCAAGCCTTAGTTCAAAACCTCTTTCATTATGTGGTATTTGACAAATAAATCACAAAGGCAAATCCACAAATGCAATGAAAGTAGATCCAAATGCCATGCTATCAAACTATCAAAACCTACTGACTTTAATATGATGTTGAATGTTTGTTTGCTGTACTATAATGGTGCTTGTATGTCTTGTGTTGGTTGTGGCTCTATTTGCTTGCATGTATCCTCTTTGACGATGCTAGTTGCGATTATATCGAAGTCCCAAAGAAGATTGTTATTATTTTGGATATTATGGAATTCTAAGAAGAAGTCTAGAGACATATATTGCTAGACTGCTGATCTCAGGCAAGCCACCTTCTTTCTCATAAGTCTTATCCTACTATTTTACTTATGCATCTTTTTTACCTACTGTTTTATGAAAACTGCATTATCTTATTATATGATGATCTATACTTGGTAGTGGCTTGGCTTCTCCAAACCATTACACTTTTGTACTATTAAGTACAACCCCCTTGATGACACCTACTTGACCCTAGTATGGTAGATGATGTATAACACCATACCCCGTTGGAGACCCCATTTTAGCCGAAGCAAAATTAGAGGATGGGAAGACCACCGAAAAAGTTTTACAAAGAGTTTTATGATAAAACCTTGGTGAGGTTTGACCTACATAGAGAAATTTGAGAAATAAAAAGGTTTTGTTTTAAAAAAGTTGCTGAAAGAAAGATGGAGGAAAAATCTTTACAAAAACGCACCTAGTTCTTTGGAGCTTTAGCTATAACAACTTAATCTGTGCAACCACATTACTCTAGAATGGGACAGGGCTAGACTTGAAGTTTCCTACTCTGGTGTGGGAATTCTCATAACTACTTATAAGGGACCATGTCCCTCGAATCCCTGGCTTGCCTTTACAAAAAGGGTCAACTATTAGACAATCACCTGCAGGAAGCAGGATCACCCATGTGAGTGACTGAGCGATACTATGAGCCTCTCATTGAAAGTTCCCACTCTGGAGGAGTCAGAATGCGCTCCGGTTGGTCTGTGGCCCCGATGTCCCGGTGTTGAGAGGAAGAACTCATAGGGTAGGGCCTATGCTAGAGTGACATTTGGAGAGTCTTGATTGGTTACTCGACCCACGATTGGTATGGATCAGGGTAGGGTACTCGGTTGGTGTGGGTAAAGTGTACAACCTCTGTAGAGTGTAAATCTATTCGAATAGCCATGTCCACGGTTATAGACGGTTGGACAAAATACTATAGAGCGGTGCTGGTTTTGATTTCAAAAAGGACTTTGGAAAAGTAAAGGCTTTGGAAATGATTTGCCCATGGGATGGTCGGAAAGGAAGGAAAGGAGTTGGTCATGAGATGAATAGAATGAGGAACAAATGGGTGACCCAATCCTAGTGATTTCCAAAACTTTTCAAAAAGGTTTCCAAAATGTTTTACAAAAGTTTTCAGCAATGATATGTAGATGATATATCTACAAGAGAAACTATTTGAGAAAATA
Source organism: Avena sativa (assembly GCA_916181665.1). Taxonomy (NCBI): domain Eukaryota; kingdom Viridiplantae; phylum Streptophyta; class Magnoliopsida; order Poales; family Poaceae; genus Avena; species Avena sativa. Next base: position 435,280,188 of record OV702289.1, read on the forward strand.
ACCTCTCTTGGATCCCTCCTACTACCACATCCCTACTGCATATCCCCTTGTGATTATTATGTTTCTAAGGTGGTTGATACGTCCAAAACGTATCTACTTTCCCGAACACTTTTTCTATTGTTTTTCCTCTAAACTTGTGTGATTTGGTTACAAATAACACGGATTGACGTTGCTTTCAGTAGAATTACCTTCGTGTCTAGTTTTTGTGTAGAAAATCAACTATCAGGAAAAATCCCGGAAAATATGCCAAACATCCTATTTCATCAAAAGACTCACGGAGCCAGAAGACGAGACGGAGTAGGGCCACGAGAGGCCCCCACCACTTGGCCGCGTGGGCTAGGCCAGGTCGCGCCTGGGGTGGTGTGGCCGCCTCGGCTGCCCCCTCGGCCTCCCTCTTCGCCTATAAGTCGCCTCTTGACCTAAAAACCAAGGGGGGGGGTTCGACGTTTTTCCAGAAAGATTTCCGCTACGCCGCCACCACCAGATTCCGCGATTCGGAACTAGAAACTCTGTTCTGGCACTCTGCCGGGACGGGGAATTAGAGGAGATCATCGCCATCACCATCACCATCACTTCTCCATCGACCATCCATGTTTCCCCCATCTATGAGTGACTAATCCCCCGCTGTAGGCTATGTGGATGGTAGGGATTGGATGAGATCGTTCATGTAATGGCATTAGATTGTTAGAGCATGGTTCCTAGTACCTATTATTAGTGCTTTTTGACTTTGTTACAACTTGTTATGCTTAATGCTTGTCACTAGGGCCAAGTGCCATGATTTTGGATCTGAACATTTTATTGATTCATTATGATAGTATTGTTTATGGTCTTACCTACAAGTTGTATACACATATTGTTGTCCGAAACCAAATTCCCCGAAGTGACTGCAATCGGGATAACTAGAGGGAATGGCTTTGATGTGAGGATCACATGAGTTCATCGAGCGTTAATGCTTTGCTCTGGTGCTCTATTAAAAGGAGCACTTTAATTGCCAGTAGTTCCCTTGAGGCCCCGCTGCAAATGGGTTAGCAGGACAAAAGATGTTGTGCAAGTTCTCATTGCGAGCATGTATGACTATATATGGAACACATGCCTATGATTATCTAGTACTTGGATGCTTTATCTTATTTATCTGCAAATTCCCTATGTCTTGATTGCCATATGAATTGTCATGTCCATGCAACACCCGTCCATCCATCCCTATACCTACCGCGCTTTAATCCTACTGTTTACTGCAATTGTTACTACTGTCATTACTTTACTACTGCTACTACAAAACTGTTGCTACTGATAAACTGCTGTGAGCAAGATTGTTTCAAGGTGCAGCTGAATTGAAAACTCAGTTGTTAAGTCTTATAAATATTCTTTGGATCCCCTTGTGTCGAATCAAGAAATTGTGTTTCACTTCCCTCGAAAATACTGCGATACACCCCTTATACTTGTGGGTGATCAAGACTATTTTCTGGCGTCGTTGCCGGGGAGCATAGCTTTATTTATCAAGTTCACTTGGAATCACTATTGTTCGCTGCCATCCATCCATCATGGGTAAGTCTCATGATGGCAAGGTTCCTATTTTACCATCCACTACAAGGAGAGGTACGGTTCTGAACACCTCTGTTGCTCTTGATTCACCATCTATTATGAGTAAGCTCCTTACACCACCACATACACATGTTACACACACCGCTACTATTGATGAATCTGAAACTTCTGATACTTATGATGTTGCTTCTACTGTGCTTGATAAAAGTGGTTCATTAGGTCCTTTCCTAGATGCTACGATTGCTAGAACCATAGCTGGAAATACTGAAACTCCTAATGAAGACACTACTACTCCTGTCAGTTCACCTGAGTCTAGAGAAAGTTATGATATTGAAGATGGTTATATAGAGACGACCGTTGAATTTATTAAAGAATGTCAAAACACCCATGATAGGAGTGCTATTAAGAGTCTCCTTGGGAGGCGTACTATAAAACCCAAATTGTCCCATAATGCTAAGTTTGCTGCATCTCCCATAAACATTAAAGATGAGGATTATGATTTCTCTCTTGATCTATCTTACATAGCTATTGTTGAGAAAGAACCTTTTTGTGGGACTAAGAATGAAAGTGCGGTAGCACATATGACTGAGCTTTCTACCATGAGTCGCTTATTTTCTGATGATATTAAGATGCGCACCAACTTTGTTGCTAAAAATTTCCCTTTTTCACTGAAAGGAGAAGCTAAAACTTGGTTTAATAATTTACCTCCTGGATCTATTGATAGCCCTGATTGCTTGATTAGTACCTTCCTTCAGAAATATTTTTCACCTAGTGCTAGACATGCTATTTTGCAGGAACTTTTTGATTTTAAACAGGGAGAAAAGGAGATATTGCCTAAATAATGGTTAAGGTTTTGTGCTTTGATTCATTCACAGGCTGGATGTCCATTACCTAAGAATGAGCTTCTTGACATATTTTATAATGGACTAACTGAAGAATCTAGGACATACCTGGATAGTTGTGCTGATTGTGTTTTCAGGAATAGGACTCCCAAGGAAGCTGAGGAATTAATGGCTAAAATAAGCAAGAATTATGAAGACTGGACTCCTCCTGAACCAGCTATACCCGAGACAACTATACCTGAACCAACTATTCCTGCACCTATACCAACATCAAAGAAGAGGGGAGTTATTGAACTAAATGATGAAGTGATGAAGGAAGCTAAGAAATGTTTTAAGGAGAAGGGAATTAAATCTGCAGATGTGAAGAATTTACCTCCTATAGAAGAATTATGTAAGCCAATCCCCCACTCATCCACTATTGAGGTACACTCTCTGCAACATTTTGATGAAGGTGATATTCCTTACTCTAAACCCCCTGATAAATGCTTAGAAGAATTCAATATTTTTATTGTTAAGCAAGATAATTTTAATAAAAAGGTGCAAAATCATTTAATGGAAAACTCTAGAGCTATTGTTGAGTTAAAGGATATTGTGGAAAGAACCTCTAATGATGTTAAAATGCTTGTCAAACATTTTCAAATGGTTAAAACTCAAATTGATCTACTTATTAAAGTACAAAAAGACTTGCTAGTTAATGCTGCTAAAGAAAAACATGCTTATAAAATTAGAACTAGAAGTGGTGCTGCTACCTAGTATCCTCTATATCCTGAGGGGCATCCTAGATGAATTGAGCAGGATTCCCAACAAGCTGAAAATATTGGTACTACTCCTAAGAAAAGAAAAAAGAAACATAAAACTATTGTAGAACCTTCTGAACCTGCTAAAGATCCTAATAGTATATTTGTCTCTGATGTTAAAACTAAAAGTGGTAATGAGGAAAATGATGTTCCTGATAAAGAAAAAGTTGAAGAAGAACCTGAAAGGCACACTAAGAATACTAAATACACTAAAGAAGATTTTGTTGCTAAGAAACATGGTAGTGAAAGAAAGCCTTGGGTCCAAAAACCTATGCCTTTCCCTGATAAGAAACACAAGTCAAAGGAAGATGAACACTATAATAAGTTTTGTGAGTGGATGAAACCTTTAATAAAAGGAAGATCCCTAATGAAGAAATTTCTACTTTGCTTGCTAATTATTCCTTTAATGGTAAGGTTCCTAAGAAACTTGGAGACCCAGGGATTCCAACTATTCCTTGCTCTATTAAAAATAGTTATGTTAGAACTGCTTTGTGTGATTTGGGAGCAGGAGTTAGTGTTATTCCTTTTTCACTCTATAAGAGACTTCAACTAGAAAAAATAATACCAATTGATATATCTTTGCAAATGGCCGATAAATCTACTACTATTCCTGTTGGTATATGTGAGGATGTAGGTGTTCAAGTGGCTCATAATTGCTTGATATTAACTGATTTTGTTGTGCTTGAAATGCCTGAAGATGATAATATGTCTATTATTCTTGGGAGACCTTTTCTTAATACTGCAGAAGCTATTATTAATTGCAATCAAGGAAAGGTGACTTTCAATGTGAATGACAAGGAACATACTGTCTATTTCCCCAAGAAGATTGATAGGACTTATGGTTTGAATTGAATTGAACATGTTGAGGGCATTCAAGTTCGATAAATATATTGTCCCATACCAAGAGAAAAATATGAAACTTATGATTTGGACCATTTGTATCAAGGTTGAGGTAACATAATAATTAGTGGAATTCAAAGTTTTGTTTCATATAAAATTGTTTTGGTAACAAGACCTGATCAACCTTGTTAACAAAGGGATTTTAATGAACAAAACAATGTTTTCACCATGATTAACTCTGCTTACTTTTATTTTATCCATTCTAGTTTTTGCTTTTGCTTAGTTTACTTTTCTGTTGTTAGTTGCCTGCATATTAGAGTGTCTTAGAACTTCTAAAGTTTTAGCTTTGTTTAGTTGTTACATCATTCTAGAAACCTTTTTTTGTCAAAAAATCATTCATCTATACCTGAAAATTGCTCAAAAATAAAGTGTCACGAAAAATTCCAGAAAATTCATATTAAATTTTTACGTGAAAAATGGGCAGAGAAGTGGCTGGAGAGTACTAGAGTGGCCCACCAGGCAGGCACACCACCTGGTGGCGCGGCCAGCCCAGGGGCGCGCCTAGCCATGGTGTGGGCCACCACTGGCCCTCCACTCACTATCTCACTTCCCACTGCTCTCTCTCTCTCCCGAGAAAACACCAGTTCATTGCTTGAAATCGCGTTCATGCTGTTCTTGTCCACGATTTTTCGATCTCCTTGCTCAGCCACCTTTCCTGCTGAAATTTTGAGCATTTGTTCTCCGATATGTGACTCCTCCGTTTGTCCAATTTGTGTTTAGTGGTTTATATCTTGAGTATTTTGTTGCTGTAGGTGACAGGTTATGAGAGCTTGTAAGCTTGTTCAATGCTTAGAGATATTTTTTTGATTCATGTATATGCCTCTTACAAGTCCCCTTGAGTAGTTCCCTTCATTATGTTTTCACTTTGCAATCACTTGTGTAATGGATGTTTAAATTTTAGAATATCAAAGATGAACAACCACACATTTGGAGAAATATTTGAGAGGGACACACCTAGGAGGTCAAGGCCCTCAAGATCAGCCTCTCAGTTTAGGCCTTCATACAATGAAGATCTCATTGCACCACGCTTTGGCAATGAAGGAGATGAGGGGGATGCTCACCCTTCTACTTTTCCTTGTTTTACCTTTTTGCAAGCTACAGGGATCGTCGATGATTTCTTACTACTGGTTCGGAGGGTCGGTTTAACCTCATACATGGAAGATGAGAGTGAGCAATATGCCATGCCCACCAAAACATTTGTTGAGAGGTTCGTTTTCACTAACACCCCCTATCAGTCAACTGTTTCTTTTTGGAATTTATAATCAGCCTATTACCTTGTCATTGCAAAGATTTTGCAGAATTATAGGTATAGGCATGACGGGGACCGTGAAGAAGATCCAAGGTCGACCCGCTGATTTGCTGGAGCTCTATCGAAGTGTGACAAATGACGATGACCGCGTAGCTCAGCGCGGGAAGATAAGAAACATCCAACTCCTAGCTCTTAGATACTTTGCTTATTATCTTTCCACTAGCATTCTTGGTAGGGAGAACACAAGTAATATCTCGAATTATCATTTAGCCTTCCTCGCTGCTACACTTAATAATGATACCCGGTACAATCATGGCTCTCTCATTGCTCACCGCCTAGCTGCTAGGGGACATATTTATGGGGCATTATTGCTTCACGTATGGTTGTTGCATTAGAATTTTCTATGGATCCTAATGATACTGTATTGGCACCACAAAGGCTTGAACTTGCTGCCATGAAAACACATCACTTCGTCACTGCTTACTCTGATATAGACAATTTAGTATATAGGATGTTGTTTACTGACGGGGATGAAAGGGAGATTCCTTTGCCGCAATCTACTTTGTTCAGTGTTCACAGGAGGTCATGGCCGCGTTCCAAGGAGGAGGTGGACGAGCAGCTCTTCTTGGTTGGTTTCCATAGGCAGCACTAGGATGATGTGCCTCCTTACGACTACTCTGCACACTACGGTGGGGCATCCTCGAGCTCGCACCAGGACGAGGGTACCTCCTTGCCTTACTACGGAGGCGCTCCATCTTGGCCAGATTGGGATTGATACCCACTTAGGCCAAAAGCCTAAGCTTGGGGGGAGGTACACCGACATCACACTCATCTCCATTTCATGTTTAGTCGGCACTTTGTATATCCATGCTTCATTCTCTTTTTTCCTTGGTTTGCTTTTTCCTTTTTTCTTTATTTGAACTATTCAAAAAACCCAAAAAGATTTTGCTTTGCTTGTTTTCCTTTTTGTTCTTGCCTTTAAAAATCAAAAACACCAAAAATATTTGTTGTTCTTCTTTGGTTTTGTGAAGTTTGTTGCAGGGTTCAACAGTCCTTAGTGGAATTTGGTTTCATGTTATTATTCAAGCCACACAAGTGAAGGGCAATAATGAGGATTTATGACAACTTGAGGTGTGGTAAGAGGCTGGTAACGAACTCTATTTGTTTTCATTTTGTACATATACTCATCATTGTGGGCATGCTTAGTCTGTTCATGTAGGGTGTATATTATTTATGGATGCTTAGTAGTTCTTGCTTTCTTATGATTAGCTCTAGCTCGCTAATAGTTTGTAGCATGTCATATGAATGTTTGCTTGCATTGCTCTTTTCATAACTTGGTATGACACTGTGGTATCCTCCTTTGAATGTTTCACTTGAATTGACTTGGCACATGCTCATGCATGCATACGACTGAAACAATAGTCAGTTAAGCCTCGGTGAATTATTTTGCCTCAGGGGTCTTGAATCACTTTCATGCCATGAGTAGTCAAGTTTTGTTGCAAGCATGATTATGAAAATTATTGCTTTCTCGTTTGTCGCTCCCTTACTATTGCTATCCTTCACTTGCACTGAATGAGCTCTACTCGTGTTTCCAATTCCCCAACGCCAATATTGCCAAAAGTGTCCACCATACCTACCTATTAGCATCATTTGCTATTCCGTGCATATTCAATATGCCTTGTTTTCTCCCGAATAAATGTTTGCTTGTTATGAGAAAGTTAGTTAGTAAAGCTCTCACGAACTTGATGGCACACCTTATCTCTTGCACTTAATAAATCTGAACCATTGTGACTATCCATGAAAGTTATATGCTTGCAAATTATAGGATGGGGATTAGCAGAACCGTGCTGTCATGGGGAATGCTTTCAACACCTGTAAACATATACCTAGTTGATATCATGCTCTTTTGTTTGCGGCTGTCGTCGGAGTGACGTAAAAGGGGAGCTTGTAAGTCCATCGAGTTATGTATGTGTGTTAGAGAAACGCCTGGGCCGCCGGTCTAATCCATGCCTAATCATGGTGGAAACCTGTAGCGTAACCATAATGAGTATCTATGAAGCATTCTTCTTATGAAAAAAAGAGAGATAGCTATTGAGAAAAAAGAAAAAAAAGTAGATTTGAGAAAAGAGGAAAGAGAGAAAAAATCACCATTTTCCCATCGTAAATAAGGAGAATGCTGAGATACTCGTTGTCTGCTTGTCTTGTCATTTTGATATGGGGATTCTTCCGTATCATTGGGCAAGGGGTACCCCCTTGGCGATTCTCTATGATATGCATGTATTTACTATGACAAGAACTTACCGGTAACTAAAGTTGAGTAGCATGAGGAGCGGCCCTCGTATTCAAGGGACATGAGATTTCTAGTTTATAGTCTATCAAGCATATAACTCAGATTGGACCTCACTTTCACCTTAACCATTTAAAGATGCTTATGATAGGGGCAATGAGAGCTCAAAGCTAATGAGTACCATACTTTTAGCATTTGGAAGCCTTTCAAACCTTTCAAAACCTTTTCATTTCCTTGTTGAGTCACCACATATTCTATGAGCACTTTCTTGAGAGCATAGTTGTCATTCTTAGTGTAATATGCTTGTCTCAAAACTTGATTAATTGTGTTATGATTTTGATGCTTGTATCTTTGACATGTTTACTTCTATTCTTCACTTGAACTTCAGAGGTGCCTTGGCATTTATGTTTGCTCTACAATCAAAGGCAAGCGAGATACCACTCTATCATACCTTTTTATGAGCTTTGCAATGTTGCTTATGTTTATGTTTCATGCTACTTATTATTTTTGAGTTGGAATCTCTTCATAGCTTGCAATGACTATTAAGTAAACTTAGTTGCATACTCATTATTATGAATTTCCTGAGTAGTTGATCATATGCTGAGAATATATACATCTTATGAAGTAAATTAGTTCGTGAAAGTTTCTTTTATCGCACTCAGTTTTCAACTAAATTGCTTGAGGACAAGCAATAAGCTAAGCTTGGGGGAGTTGATATGTCCAAAACGTATCTACTTTCCCGAACACTTTTGCTATTGTTTTTCCTCTAAACTTGTGTGATTTGGAGACAACTAACACAGACTGATGCTGTTTTCAGCAGAATTACCTTGGTGTCTAGTTTTTGTGCAGAAAATTAACTATCAGGAAAAATCCCGGAAAATATGCCAAAAATCCTATTTCACAAGAAGACTCATGGAGCCAGAAGACGAGACGGAGTAGGGCCAGGAGGGGCCCACACCACCTGGCCGCGTGGGCCAGGCCAGGCCACGCCTGGGGGTGGTGTGGCCGCCTCGGCTGCCCCCTCGACCTCCCTCTTTGCCTATAAGTCGCCTATGGACCTAAAACCCAAGGGGTGGGTCGACGTTTTTCCAGAAAGAGTTCCGCTACGCTGCCACCACTGGATTCCGTGATTTGGAACCAGAAACTCCGTTCTGGCACTCTGCCGGGACGGGGAATTGGAGGAGATCATCACCATCATCATCACCATCGCTTCTCCATCGACCATCCATGTTTCCCCCATCTATGAGTGAGTAATCCCCCGCTGTAGGCTATGGGGATGGTAGGGATTGGATGAGATCGTTCATGTAATGGCATCAAATTGTTTGGGCATGGTGCCTAGTATTTATTATTAGTGCTTTTTGACTTTGTTGCAACTTGTTATGCTTAATGCTTGTCACTAGGGCCCGAGTGGCATGATTTTAGATCTGAACATGTTATTGATTCATTATGATAGTATTGTTTATGGTCTTACCTATAAGTTTTATACACATATTGTTGTCCGGAACCAAAGGCCCCGAAGTGACAGCAATCGGGATAACTGGAGGGATTGGCTTTGATGTGAGGATCACATGTGTTCACGGACTGTTAATGCTTTGCTCCGGTGCTCTATTAAAAGGAGCACCTTAATTGCCAGTAGTTCCATTGAGGCCCCGCTGCAAACGGGCTGGCAGGACAAAAGATGTTGTGCAAGTTCTCATTGCAGGCCGGATGACTATATATGGAACACATGCCTATGATTATCTAGTACTTGGATACTTTATCTTATTTATCTGCAAATGCCCTATGTCTTGATTGCCATATGAATTGTCTTGTCCATGCAACGCCCATCCATCCATCCCTATGCCTGCCGCGTTTTAATCCTACTGTTTACTCCAATTGTTACTACTGTCTTTACTTTACTACTACTACTACAAAACTGTTGCTACTGATAAACTGCTGTGAGCAAGATTGTTTCCAGGTGCAGCTGAATTGACAACTCAGTTGTTAAGGCTTATAAATATTCTTTGGCTCCCCTTGTGTCGAATCAATAAATTGGGTTTCACTTCCCTCAAAAATATTGCGATACACCCCCTATACTTGTGGGTCATCAGTGGTTTGCGAGTACATTGAAAGTACTCACTGGCATTGTCCCTGGCTATTAACTTGGTCAGATATCAAGAAGAAGGTGATGTTGACGACTATGCAAGCTAGGACGTTCTCCCAGTCAGTTGCATGTAGGTTAAGGCATGGCTCGGGCACTACGCTTGATGAAGTTCTGTTGATGATTATTAATGTAGCCATAATGGAAAATAAGGTATGACATGTATCCGCTTAAGTAATGGATGTTTACTTTGATGCTTATCGGTTATGTGCCATGACTAACTGATCATGGGATCATGGTGTATGCATAACAGGGATTCCCTTAGGATTAATCTAGGGGGGCCCACAGTTGTCTTGCATATTGTCTAGTAGCTACTTTGCTTTGGTAATATGTTTGCCCATAAATGTTCCTCCAGATGCAGTATGAAGCATAGACTTAGATACAGGGTTAAGAGCATTATAAAATAAATTGAGAATTATCCAATCTTCCATCCCATGACTGGGATAGTTTCTCATGCATTCTTTCATCCTCTCCTAGGCAAGCGCCAGTGGCTCACGCTCTTCCTGTCTAAAACCAGTAATATTAGATCTTAGTTGCATAGTGTTTGCAGGTGGGAAAAATTTAGTCAAAAATAAATAAGTACACACCACCCATGATGCAATAGTATTTATAGAAAAATATAGCAACCATTCTTTTTATCTTCCTCTAAGAGAGAAAGAAAATAAGCGCAATTTGACCACATAGGGGTCAACATCTTTTATGCACATCATATCTCATATTTCAGTGAAAGTATTCAAGTGCATACCTGCGTCCTCAACAACAGAGCCTCCAAATTGATTACGTTGAACCAAACTTAAATAGTGGGGCTTAATTCATAATCATCAATAGAAATTGATGGCTGAGTAATAGGAGTACGCAAATAATCATTGTTGGGAGTTGCAAACTCCCCAAGCTTCTTTTCAGCCATATTTACTATGTTTTTGGGTTTTCTCAAATAAAGACTTATGATAGTAAAAACAAAAAAATTAAAGACTAACTAATTTTTTTGGTTTTTCAAATAAAGATAGAAAGCAAACTAACAAAATTAAAAACAAGAATTAAAACTAGCAAGGTTCCTACTAACCTCACTAGGGTAGCTGTTGCTTCCCCAACAACTGCGCCAGAAAAAGGGTTGATACCTTCGATCCGGATTACGGATGTAGTATAGCTCTTTTTCCCTAGTAGACCTAGGTTATCAAATCCTCGGGAAGCAGAAATCATAGTGAAGTTACTTTAATGGACATTCGGGAGTTTTAGAATTCTTTTTGTGTTTTACTGGACCAAGAGTTTGCTATCTTTTGTTATTGTCGATGATGGAGAGAGATGGCCTAGGGTGTTTGGTTTCACCTGTAGCTGTGCAAAACATCTGATGGGAATAAAAGATAATAATAAAGTATGCATGTAATTGTTAGAGCAAGATAATTATATGTGGGCAGTGCATCCATAAGTGCTATTGTCTCCGCACCCGCTTATAGCAATAACCTACTAGTCTCATCCATAGAAGAAATAGAACTAATGATATGCATAGTGACATCACTGTTAATCCCAAGTAAATCCCTCACATAGAGCCGTACTACCCCTTCTATCACTGGGGTTCCCAACCTGCAGATTAGTCATTACTCATACTCCCTATACCTGGCTCAATCCTCGAGGTCTTGGGTACTTGACAAGTCCTTAGATTGAGGCAAGCAAGGATACAATAATCATCATGTCATACAAACTAATACATGATTACATGTATGATAAATAACATGCACAAAAGCTACATGGCTAGGCCGAAGCCCTTAGCCCAAAGAGAATTACTCACGCATAGAGATGAAATCAACGATCATAAACATTGCAATGGAAATCATGAGATTGATAGCAAACAGTCTTACAATGTCACCAATCGAAGATGAGATCTACTATTACAAGTGGTAGAATATGGCTATGCTGGTGGATAAGGGTTTGGAGATTAGATCTAAGTCTATTCCTCTGGCGGCTCTTCGGTGTTGTGGATGGAGTTCTGGGGGCGGCTCTCTTCTCATGTTTATCGTCGTCCGAGGCCTCTTTATATAGGGATCCCTTCACGAAAGTTGTTCTGTTTAACCTCGCAGTGTCGATGGCAACTATATGACCGCAACTATAAAGATGAAATTTTATTCCTACCGTATAGTTGGTCGTTAAAGCGTCTGTCTCCACTTCACGACCCCTAGTTTCTTCGGGTTGTTGAAAATCTCGTATCTTTGACTTTAATGTTGTGGTTCCCATCATCAAACGTCATTATCTGCGTAGGGAAAAATAGAAAGAAAGGATTGTATACCCCTTTGATCATTAGGCATTAGTGGCAGGGTTTAGAGAGATATTTCATAAAAAATATGAATAATATCTAGTTTAAATGTGGATGTAGATGGCTATATTTCACAGCCATCAGCCACTTCAAGACATCACGTGATGACCGGATGTACTTGAATCCACGATCATAAACGGGTGTAAGACAGTTTTACACACGCGAGTACTAAGGTTCTTACTTGGCAAGCCTAGCAGGTACAGACATGGCCTCGGAACACGGACCGAAAGGTTAAGCATGAGTCATATAGTTAATATGATGCCCATATAGATGCTCGCCATTGAAGCTACACCGACTCACATGATGATCAGACTTGGTGTAGTGGATTTGGTTCATGTAATCACCAAAAAGACACAAGGGGTGTTGTTTTTGAGTGAGAGTTCATTCATAATTTTATTAGTTGAACTCTATCTATCATAAACTTAGTCTAAACTTTACAAATTTTATTGTAGATGTCACCACCTGCTTTTAATTTCAATGTGTTCATGGAGAAAGAGAACTTGCGGCAAATGCTAGCAACTTTACCAACTGGGACATGAATTAGAGGATTCTCCTTACTGCTGCACAAAAGCAATATATGCTAGAAGCCCCGCTAGGCCTCCCACCATCTCCTGATGCCCCTGACGAAGAAAAGAACGTCTATTCGACTCATCAGGAGGACCACAACTTAGTTCATTGTGGCATACTATATGGGCTAGATCCGGAACTTCGATAGCGATTCGAAAATGGCAATGCCTTTGATACCGTGGGTGAGTTGAAAATTATTTTCGATACCCATGCTACCGTAGAGAGTTATAATGCTTCAGAGAAGTTCTTTAGCTGCATGATGGAAGAGAACAACTCCGTTAGTGAGCACGTACTCAAAATATGTTGGTACAGCGATAAGCTTATGTCTTTGGGAATAACGATTCCCATTGGCTTAGGTATATATCGTGTTCTCCAATCTCTGCCACCTAGCTACAAGAGCTTCGTGATGAACTATAATATGCAGGACATGGAGAAGTCTCTTCACGAGCTTCTGTCAATGTTGGAGACTGCAGAAGTGGAGATTAGGAAATAACATCAAGTGTAGGATCAATAATACCACCGGTTTCAAGAAAGACAAGAAGGGTAAACAAAAGGGAAAGAAGGGCAGAAAATCTATTGTCGTGCCTGAAAAGAAATCTAGGGCTGGCCCTAAGTCTGATACCGAGTGTACTATTATAAGGGGACTGGCCATTGGAAGCACACCTGCCCCAAGTATTTGGCGAACAAGAATGCTGGCAAGGCAAACAAAGGTATATGTGATATACATGTTATTGATGTGTACTTGACTAGTACTCGCAGTAGCACCTGGGTATTTGATACTGGATCGGTTTCTAATATATGTAACTCGAATCAGGGGCTACGGAACAAACGGCAGCTAGCAAGGGGTGAGGTTAAGATGCGTGTCGGCAATGGATCAAGAGTTGATGTGATCGCCCTCGGAACGCTGCCTCTCCACCTACCATCGGGATTAGTGATAACTAGTCTTCATCCCGTGCAGCTGCACGGGCTAGCTATTACAAAAAAACCACTTTAATAGTTAAATATAAAACTTGTGAATGACAATTATATAATCTATTGTTATTAAAAGTGTGCAGTGTATTTACTTGGTTTCTAGAAAGAAATAATATAAGCATAATAGCATATGAATTTAATCAATTGTGATTAGATGGTTTTTATGTCAATATTTTTCTTTGTCTCTGGATTGTCTCATTTGCAAATCTCTCTAGTTTCATTAATTAGAATATGTCGTATATGTATTTGTCACATAATTATATTTATCTGGGCTCAATAATATGGCACACTCCGGTAGATTGGTGACGTATGCATTTAACTGTTAGTCATCATCTAAATATGTAACTAAAAAGTTAATATAATTGTGATATTGTGCAATATTTTATGGATGAAGGTAGTATGTTATACTTTGATCAATGCATGACTTAGACTGATTCTTGTATACTTGTGTAGGAAATAATGGATATTTTATTGATAAGAGCATCCTTAGTTAATTACAACCTCCGATTTTCCCTAAACCTATGACAATTAAATCGAACCAGAGGAGTTAATATTATTTGTTTGGTAGATATACCATATAAAAAGTAAGTAACCTCACGTCTAAACATGTGCCTATGACATATCTGTACATGCTTGAAAATATACTGTGCATGCAAGGATGTGGCCTAAATTAGGTTCAAATATCTCAAGATTTATGCTTGTGAATTGGTCGCAAACTGCGTGTAGCAGGGTACCATACCAGAGCCGACATGTATCTATTTTTATGACCATGTCCCAATGCAACTGGATAAAAGTAGCTGCGGCTCCATATGATGGATCACACACTTCAGCGCTTTAGCAAACTTCTTGTTGTATGTAGTTTAATAACATACACTTCAGGTTAATTAACAAAAACAAAAACATGAAGATCAGATGGAAGATATGATACATGGACGCTTAGTAAAAATAATGTCTGTACAGCGATGCGCATGTAGCGGTCTTCTTTTCTCCAGGGAACTCTACAATCACCTGTCCAAGATTCTCTTTCTTGTATTAGCCGATGCTTTCAAATAGAGCTTGCCTTCGACTTCTTGTAGTTGAAGTTGCCACCCATGTCCAACAACATCTAGCTGGAACTCCCTGTTTGATGCATGATTCATCAAAATGAGAAAGAGGTCAGACTGTGCTCATGATCGCTACCGGCTGTACGGAAATAGCGATATGTCCACAACATACGGTTGGAGCGGATATTGTTGTACCTTGTATCCATGTTTGATGCACTCCCGATGCGATGAACAGCGCATCAGATGAATTTCTGAACTCAAAAATCAGAAGGGCTCTCATGCTGTCCAGCCCGGCCGTATGGAGCTTCGGGTGTCGCTAGCGGCGTGCGGTATATCTGCGTGAATCAGTATGCGATGCCGGCTGTATGCATGAGCATCCTTTGAGATGCATCGTAGTATTGGATAAGCCTCAGAAGTTGTTTGATTCTCTTTTTTAAATGTAGCAAGCGTGTTGGACCAAGAGAAACAAATCTGGTGGTATCCTCATGAAGAGAACGTTGTTTAGACGATAGCCCGTATGCTTTCAGGACTTTCGATAAAATTGCACAGTTTATACGTGATCCTGAGCATAGACTTTATATCGGACGATTATTATTAAATGTTTTTTAGGATTAACGTGGAGCCTTGAACGGTGCCTCCAATTAGTAAATATAAGAATCTAAATAATTGTTATTTGGTGCCTACACTGAGCATAAATATTGTATCCGGACCGTGTTTGTTGTGAAGTGGTTATTCATTTAATTTCGAAAACAATGGTTGTTCGATTTATATGAATGATATATTTTATGGTCATGCACCTGTGATGAATGGTTTATTTCTGTTGGATCTCGATAATAGTATTACTCATATTCATAATGTTGATGCTAAAAGGATTAAACTTGATGATGATATATCTGTATATATATAGCATTGCCGTCTAGGTCATATTGGCGTTAAACGCATGAAGAAACTCTATTCTGATGGACTTTTGGAATCACTTAATTTTAAATCATTTGATACATGTGAGCCATGCCTTATGGGCAAGATGACTAGGACGCCGTTTTTCAGTTCAATGGAACAGGCGATAGATTTATTGGAAATCATACATACAGATGTATATGGTCCAATGAGTGTGTCGGTGCGAGGTGGATATCGTTATTTTGTTACTTTCACGGATGATATGAGTAGATACGGGTATATCTATTTGATAAAACACAAGTCTGAAACCTTTGGAAAGTTTAAGGAATTTTAGAGTGAAGTAGAAAATCATCGTAATAGAAAGATTAAATTTCTGCGGTTTGACCATGGAGGTGAGTATCTAAGTTACGAGTTTAGCGCATGTCAACACCCGGATTTTTAATCCCAGATGCCTGTTATGTCATACATCGCAATCCCAGGATTACCATTTTGGAGAGACATAATAGATTGGATATCACAGTACATCATCCATTACAAACCATAAATAAGGTCTTACACAAATAAGGATCTCATGATCCAGTCTTAATACAACAAGCAGCGGAATAAATAATAAGTGTAGCAGTGGGGTCCATCTTCAGGGGCACAAGCAATGTTGTCGAAGGCAGATAGTCCTAGTTATCATAGCCGTCCTGCTGTCCGTCATCTTGATAGTCTCCTTCATAGTCTGGCCATGAGAATGGCCAGGGACAAAATCCATGAGTACTCTTTAAGTACTTGCAAACTACCACTAACAAGTAAGATAGTACTAGTGGGAAAATGCTAACTCTATGTTTATTTGTAAAGTTAGGTTTGAAACCTAAGCTGAGTTCTGAAACAAAGAAAGATAAAATAAAGTTCTAGAATCACTTAAGTTGGGAAGCTAGTGTCATAGTCACAACCCTGTTGTGGTCAAGTCAAGATTCATCATTCATTTCCTAAGTCATTTGAAAATATCTGACAACGAAACAGTATGGCCACTCCAACTGTCCATAACCGCGGACGCGGCTATTCGAATAGTTTGACACTCTTTAGAGGTGGTACACTTTCACCACAAGATTTGATACATCTGTCAGGGATAACCCTGAATCATCATACTTAGTATGCAGATAATCAAACATAACCTTCCCTTTACACACCCTAGTATAAGCACCTCTCCTATGAGCATGGCCTCCCAACCATGACCGTCTGTCATCTTGGGCACTGCATAGGTGGACAACATTGAGAGGTAGCCTCAGCTCAAACCTCTCCTGCGAGGGAACTAATACTAATGCATATAAACTTCTGGCTAAGCCTTACCCAATTCAGGTATTGTGGTTGTACGGTAAATTTGGAATGGAATCGCATCTGTATCCAACCATGAATTTTTGTAAAAGGGCTAAGGCTCATGCCTCAACATTTTCATCATCATAAACCATTTGTGTTTTCAACACATGTCAAAACATCTCAATAGACTGACTCATCATTCCAAGGTTTTCACAATTCATTTTCACCAAATGTTCCCATCTAAAGTGACTCATGTTTTGACTTAGCTCTAAGCTACTAAGTTAAGAGTGTTCACTAAGGTGGGATGCTAATCTCAATCTCATGCCATAGAATGACATCTAAGGTTATCTAGATAGGTCAAGTTTTATACTCTTTATGCTACCTTCAAAACAAGTAAAGGACTTTGGTAAAGTAAAGAAAGGTAAAGCTTGGAAATAAAACTTGGGGTAGGTAATAGTCGAAGTGGTGTAACCAAAGCATTCCTAATGCATCTTGCTCAGGTTATCTAGCTTAATTCTAGCTTGCTAACAATATCTTGCCTTGGTTTGTGCAGTGGTTGAAGTTTTCTTCCTCCTCCTCTTGGTAGAACTCCTCCTCCTCGAGAGCTTGGTCGGTACTATCGTCTATTAATACATACGGAGTACATAATCACCAAACAATACTTAACTAGTCTACTTAGCACACTAAGGCACACATTTGATGATCTATCATCATCACAAGCATCACAAGGTTTAATTAAGTAGTTTCATTCTTTTTATTTAGAAAAAGTAATTTCTACCCACTAAAAAAAACAAAGATTTAATATTCTCCACTTAAAATATGGGATCATGTTGACACATGTCATCACCATATATTATAACATATGGGAATGTGATTTAAATGTTGGATCACAGTTAATTAGGTTTAAGTTTAATATTTAATGATTTATAGTGACTAGAAATGCCTATATAGCATTACTTTGGTACTAGTCCAAAGTCACTGCATGTAAACCTTAATATTATTACATATTCAGATAGGTATGGTTAAATGTGAATCTTGAGGGTTGGAAACAACTCAAAATCTATTATGGTTGATTTTATAAAAATGTTTGAGTGTGCAAAAGCTTCTGTCTTGTTATTTTTACTAGGAGAGATCTCAAACTCTAAATGAATTAAATCCAACGGGCTTGGATAGATCTTTTCAGTAGCTTTCTAAAAAAATTTGAATCACTCAATTTGGCTCAGTAGATCTTCTTGAATTGATTTTTAAACAAAGGGACAAAAGTGAGTTCAAACTAAAATAGAAAGACCTATATTTGAACTAACTGGGTCGCGCGGGAAAACTAACGGGCCGGCCCAGTGGCGCTCAGGGGGTCCCGTAGGTCAGCGACACATCAAACGCGAAGCGGTACGGGGCAACGTGGACCGTTGGATTAAAAGGAAGATCTACAGCTGTGGCTTGTCGTCAATGACGGACAAGTCACCGGCGAGGTGTAACCCTAGAGGCTCGGTGGGGGTCTGGGGCGGCTTACCGGGGCTCCGATGAGGGTCCGCGAGGCGAGCAAACGAACAAGTCGAGGACAACGGTTCTCCTGGTACTGGCAGCGTCCCGAGAGGTGGCCTTGATCAACGACCCCCTTCTTCTTCCTCCGCGGCAGACTCCGGCGAAATTCCGGCGCTACGGACAGCGGCTTGCTCCGGTGGGGCTCGGGGAGTGTTCTGAGAGGGAGGGGATGAGAGTGGTGTGAGGAAACGGTGCTGGGGAGGCCTCTATTTATAGGCTCGGCGACGCGGCAGAGGAGTACGGGCGGTGCTCGCCGGTGACGACGGTACAATGAGCTAGAGGTGTGGGCGGTGGGCTAGGACGGTGGGCAGTGCCCTGGCGAGTGTCACGGCGGTGCGTGTGCAGTGGTTTGTGGTCAGGAGAGGTGAGTGGCACGACACGCACGATGTCTTTGCCGACGGCGAGTTTCGCGGCGGCTGGAGACTACGGGGCACGGCCGGGGGAACGGGCTTGTCCGTTAGCTTCATAGGACGGTGAGGATCGTGCAGGTGGGTGGCGAGAGCAAGGTGGGGATTGGCTGAGCGGAGACCATGCACGCTCTGCGGGCGGCGTCGGCATGGCAAACAGGCTATGGGCGTGGCGGTTCCTGGCCGCTCCTTGCTCTGTCTGCGGGCTGGGGTTGGCTTGGCGGTGGAGGTGGACCACAAGCGACGTGCTGGACATGGTGGGCGAGGCTAGCGGCGGCTGTGGAGCGCTGTCGCCGGTGAGGGTGCTCAATGGTGCTTGACCTTAATGGCCATGACCATTTGGTCGTGTGCATAGTGGGTGGCCGGGCTAGAAAAGGGTAGGGGTTGCACTGGGGTGGCTTTGGTTGCAAAATGGGAGACCACATTGGTCCAAACACTGCTCATAATAGTGTTTGTTGTTTTTGTTTGAATTTTGCCCACAAGGTGTTTGTAGAAATGGCCGAAAGAATTCAAGTTTTGAATTTTGAGATGATTTTTGGTGGAGTTGTTAGTCACATGCCTAAGCATATGCGGTTTCTTGGGATTTGAAAATGGAGTTCATTTGAGTGGTTTTTGAATAAGTGGGATCTTCTCATATGAATTACATTCAAATTTAAAATGTCCTTTAAATTTAGTGTTTGAAGGTTTTTGCGGTGAAGCAAAGTGGGCCTTGGTACATCACTACTTGTACTTGCAAGGGGTGCAAAGATCCATATTTGTTTCTGTTAGGTTTTGAGTTCTAAGAATAGCTAAAGTAGGCATGATGATTAAAATGGCACAAATGACCATTTGCTTCTTTTATTCATTTTGATTTGTTTTTCTTTCGGATTTGTTTGGGAATGATCTAGATGATGTTTATTTCACATAAGAATCATTTTAGAATCAATGGATCACTTAGTCATGGCAATTCAAACAACTCATATATTATATGCACACACATATGAATGCTTTAATATTTTTAAATGGAAAAGTTTTTGTTAACTCTAAATTTGATGATTTGGATCTTGATCACTTGGATTAAAGTTTTGGGATGTTACAGCGCACACATGAGATATTGTGGAATAGTTTCACAACTCACACCTGCCAGAACACCACAATGTAATGGTGTGTCGGAACATCGTAATCATACTTTATTGGATATGGTTCGATCTACGAAGTCTCTGACTGACTTGTGATACATTGCAAATGTATCTATAATTTTTTTATGTTCCATGCTAGGTTTTATCCACTTTCTTGTGTTTGGTTCCAACTTTGGAGTACTTTTCATATGATTTCTTGGACTAACCTATTAACAAGAGCCACAGTGCCAGCTGCCTGTTTTCTGTTGTTTTTGGTTCCAGGAAAGTCAGAAAATGAATATTATCGGAATTGGACAGGACAAAAGCCAAAGTGCCTATTTTTCCGTATGTCATCAAGTGCCAGAATACAAGACGAAGAGGGGCCAGGGGGCCACCACACCACCTGGCCGTGCGGCCAGGCCTTGCCCGCGCCAGGGGGTGGTGTGGCCTCTCTTGGCACCCCCTCGGCCTCTCCTTCCGCCTATATATTACCCTCGGGACGAAAACCCTAAGTGCCCGATCAAAAATCCACGAAAGAGTCTGTAGCCGCCATCATCTCCATCCCTAGATCGGGAGGGATCTGAAGCTCTTCCCGGCACCCTGTCGGAGAGGGGAATTCACCCTGGAGTCCTTCTTCATCACCATGCAAGCCTCCGGTGTGATGTGTGAGTAGTTCATCCTTGGACTACGGATCTATGTAGTAGCTAGATGGCTGGTTCTCCTCCTTTGTGCTTTCATGTCTAGATCTTGTGAGCTCCATTCATGATCAAGATCATCTATTTGTAATTCTGCATGTTGTGTTTGCGGGGATCCGATGGATATTGAGATGCTATTTTAGATTGATTATTGATTCTATCATGTCTTTGTTATTTGTGATCTTGCATGCTTTCTGTTGTTAGTAGCTATCTTGGCCAAGTAGATGCTAGCAACTCCAAGAGTTAGTATTTATGCTCGATAGTGGGTTCATGCCTCTGGTAATCTAGGGAAGAGACAGAAATCTCTAAGGTACTGGATGTGTTGTTGCTACTAGGGAGAAAACAACAATCCTTTGTTCATAGAACAATCATATTGTTTACTTTACACGCAGTTCGTAAAGCAATAATCTGTTGCTTGCAACTTAATACTGGAGGGGGTTCGGATGATAACCTGAATGTGGATTATTAGTCATAGATGCAGTTGGATGGTGGTCTATGTATAATGTTGTAATGCCCAATCAAGTCTCAGAGGAGTCAAGATGATTAGTATATGCATGTCTTGCTTTCTCGGTGTTTGTCAATTGCCCCGCTGTAATTTGTTCACCCAGAATTTTATCTATCTAAGGAGAGCCACCTCTAGTGAACTATGGATCCCGGTCCTTTTTCTTTACATACAATCTACAATCTTTTACTGCTTTGTATTTACTTTCTACAAACTTTTTCTTCTTTCCATTTGATACGTTTAATCCTTTGTTTTCCGCAAAACCCGGTGAGATTGACAACCTCATCGCAAGTTGGGGACAAAGTTCTGTGGTTGTGTTGTGCAGGTCTCCACGTTGCTACTAGCACCGGTAGTGCGCCCTGCCAAAGCTCAGCTAGTAACACCTTTGGGGTGTTTCCTTGCTCCTACTGGTTCGATTAAACCTTGGTTTCATTACTTTATCCCCCCAAGCCTTCATCCATCTCGCAATGGCCTCGAAAAGAAACACTCCATCAACGACGGCGGCTCCCGACGCTATGGTCGAGACATCGCGGATTGTTTCCATTCCGTCGGAAGGGGTGGTGATCCTAGTCTCCGCTGTGGTGGAATCCACCAGTGGCGAGAAGAAATGGGTGGCGTCTGACGCTGCAGAGGAAGAAGCTAACTCCCACAAGTGAGTGTGGAGGGGATCTGACCTCTGCCTGAGCAGCTTTAGGAACTCATCACCAAAGGTTTTCTTTCTGCAACGAAGGGCTTGGTCTGGTGGCCGATGCTGGCCAACGAGGTGGTCCCTTCTCGCAAAGCCGGAGAGATTGTCTACCTCAAATCCCAGCTTGTGCCTGGCATTAGCCTGCCAGCCTCTGACTTCTTCCTCGAGATCCTTCGACACTTCTGGGTACTTCCACACAACCTCTCTCCCAACAGTATCCTCATACTCAGGAATTTCATAGCTTTGTGCAAAGGATACCCTAGGAATCAAGCCTAGGTTAGATCTGTTTATCTATTTTTCACCGTTAAGAGAGAGTCCGTAGAATCCAAGGATGAACTGCGGATTTGTGGAACGACTAGTTTTATGATCCGTCCTCACCGGCAATTCCCAAATCGTTAGTCATGAGTCCTACAAGAACTGGAAACGAACATACTTCTATGATCCAGATATCCGTGTGGCCGTCTTCCAAGACTCATACCCTGACTTTGTTGACGGAGCCACTGCCGAGACCCCCACCTAGATATACCAAGGCCCCCTCCCGTCCGACGATGAGGCCTCTCGTGTCGTAAGGTGGATCGAGTGGTTGGTGGATGGAGGGCTGACCGGCTTGGACCTAGCCATGTGCTAGTTCACGAGGCGGTCCAACGTCTACAGCACCACGCTGAGCTGATGCAATAGTACTCGAAGAGCAGAAAAGATCCTATGTGAATCTCATAGGACAACTTCTCCAATGACTCCATCAATCTGCGGCTAAAGGACATCGTCAAATTGAAAGACAGGAAGTGTTGCTTCAAGATCACCTTTAACATCTTCGAAGGCAACAAGTGCCCAGAGGTAACTGTGCTTCCTTTGTTGCTTGTTATATATATATATACTCTAAAGTCTTTTGTCTTTAATGCATTACTCATTCGACTCGTATTTGATCTATCAGCTAGCGACCTTGGTGTTGGATCAAATGGCCTCCTAGGTCTATGACCCAAAGCTGAAAGATATTCACTTCGTGTCTGATGATGACGCTCCCATGGATCATCTTGCTTCAGCAGCATGAAATCGGAAGAGCTCCACCTCTGAAGCTGCTGCCGAGGGCAAGAAGAAGAAAATTGAGAGTGGAGTCTCCAAAAAATCCACTGCCGCCTTAGAGGCGGAGAAGAAGAAATCCACCGGCATCCCTTTAGCTAAGACATCTGCCATAGTGTAAGTATATTCATTCTATAGCTTTATTTTGCTTTGAACCTATTCAATTTCTGTACTTATACTATGTATGTTTCAGGAAGAAATCTGGTGTTGGTTTGAGGGAGACCTCCAAAGATGTCGGAGGTTCAAAGAATATTTGCGATATGTTCTCCAATTCATCTCCCGCAGCTGCTCCCCCGACTCCTGTCGCCAAACTTGCAATAGGCGCCACCGGAGCCACGTCCCCGTCATCCCTGAGACCTCCGCCATAGAGATAGACATCAATCCGAATCCGGATGTCTCAGGCTCTACCGGCATGGACGTTGCTCCCGGTGGCCAGGCGATGCAACAGAGCATTTCCTCCAAAGTGGCTAAAGATCTGGCTAAGGATGCCACTTAGAAAGGGAAGTAGCCAGCAAAGGAAGAAGAAGCAACAACATCAGCAGCAATAGAAAAGGCGGGAGCCTCCACGCCATCAACTTCTATAATCACGTAGGAGGTAACGAGAGCTTCATCCATGCCTCCGGATTCTACAACTCCTCTTCCTCTGACTCCTTCGACATTCAGCTTGCACGACCTTATCAAACATGTAGATGCTGTGTGTAACTATAACATCCCAAAAATATTAATCAAGCTTATCAAGTCTAATCACCAAAGTTTTGGGTTAACAAAAACTTTTATTATTAAACTTGATATGAGTGCATGTGTGATTTGCATTAGTGTGTGAATGCTTGCAATTGCCATGATTGATTGTTATTAATGATAAGGATTGGTTTAAAGATGAATACTAAATCATCTAGGTCATTTCCAAGGAGAATAAAATGAAAATAAAATAAAATATAAGTCATATGATCGAATGGTCATCTTGGCCAAATTTATCCACTAGACCACTTTGAGTGTTTCTAGTAAAAGATTTCCAACAGAAAATTTTCCAATTCTTTGCACCCCTTGCTAGACCAAGTAAAAGTGAATACAAGCAAACTTTACAAAGTGGCAGGAACAATTTTTAAATCTAGTTAAGAGGCAGTGCAAAATTGAATCAAGTTCATATGTATAGATCATCAGTTTTCAAAAGCCATTCAAATCAATTCCCCTTGACAATTCCCAGCAACCAGCGACTACTAAGCGAGCAACAATATAACTCACCAAAATTCATTCAAAAATTTGAAAGTTAAATTTATGCGGCCATTTGATCGAATACCTGGCAGACACAGTACAACCTCACCAACTATACACTATTTGGAGCTATCAATTGCTCAGCTTTTGTACTACAATCAACACATTGAATTGTCCTAGATCATCCCTGGTACTTGGCCGTGCAAAGGAGAGGCATCACTGGCCACATTGACCAGTGCCACACCCGTACCAAGACGACCATGCTGGTCGAGCATGAACTACTCGCAGCGCGCCGCACCACCCTTGCCCACGATGTCCAGCAAGTCGCCGTGACCTCACCGCCACCCCTGTCCACCCCTTGACCCAAGGCGAGAAGTGAAGACGTTGAAAACCGCGTGCCCATTTAAGCCGTGGCCATGCCGAGCGCATGACGGAGCGCCACAGTTGCCTTGCGCACACACGCCACGCCTCGCTCTCTCCGCCCGTACCCGTGATCGCCGTAGCACGAGTGAGCTCCCAGACATGACCGTTCGCTGCTGCACGCCCCGTGACCATTGTACCAAGTGACGAATGCCCGCGTACTAACACAGAGCACCAACGTCACCCGACCGATGGAGACCGCCCCTTGACGTGCCGTAACTCATGTGACGATAGCCATAGTCCACTCCACCGACCCATGCCCCCCGCCGTGATGAACGCAACCTGTAGCAATGTCGCCGAAGAAGCCAACCCATGACGCACTGCCGCCACCCCTGGTGTATAAATAGAGGCCACCCCAGCCCTCAATCTCCACACCATTCCACTCCTCTCTCTCTCTCGTAAACCTCCCAGACCTTTTCCTGGAGCAAGGCGAGCACTATCCCACCGAAATTTGACCGGAGCCCGCCGCTGCAGTCGAGGAAGGAAGCCAGCGATTGGAGCCTCCCCAGGAGCTCCCGTGACCGCCAATCAAACCACCATCAATGACCACCCCATTCGCCCCCATAGTTTACCCTAGCTGGAGCCCCGGTAAGTCCCCAACGACCCCCACCGCCATTTTAGGGTTCGTTTCTCGCCGGAGCTGTTCAACGGATACGACGAACCACAACCGTTCGATCCTAGTCTAATCGTAGGGCTAAGATTGAAACATACCGTTTTGGTTAGAATGACCCACTGACAAGTAGGACCCGCCTGTCAGCAGCCGCTGCGCCAGCGTAGTGCAGTTGGGCTGGCCCAATTAGTTTCCCGCGTAGAGCCCATCGATTCAAATAAGATTTTTCCATTTTAGTTAAAACCAAATTCTATTAGTCGATTCAAAATTCAATTCAAAGAGATTTACTAAACCAAATTACATGATTCCAATTTTGTTGGAAAGGTATTGAAATTATCTAACCACTCCCGTTGGACTCAAACTATTTAGAATTAAAGATCACTATACCAAAAATAACAAGAAAGAGACTTTTGACACTTCAAACACTTTTCTAAAATAAACTATAAATGCTTTTGAGATGATTCCACCTCTCAAAAATCACATTTGCCATGCTCTACATGAATATGTAAAAATATTTAGTTTTACTAATATGAAACATGGCTTAGTATTAAAGGAGTGCTATATAGGCATTTCTAGTCACCTTAATATTATTAAATGGAAATATTAAATCTTGTCATATATGATCACCATTTTAAATCACATTCCCAAATGTTGGAATAGATAGTGATGACATGTGTCAACATGATCCGCTATTTTAATGGGAGAATATTAAATCTTAAGGATTTAAAATGAGTAGAAATTACTTTTCTAAAATAAGAAGAATAAGAAAATGTGAATATTCCATACGATGATAGAAATGATGCTAGATCATCTAGTATGAGCCCTTGTGTGCTAAATTGAAGTAGAGAAGTATTGTTTGGTGATTGTGTACATTGAATGTGTTTATAGACGCTATTACCAACCCGGACTACAACGAGGAAGAGTACTTCGAGGAGGAAGAAGAGAACTTCAACGACTGCAACCAATAAGGCAAGCTATCAATGCAAGCTAGAACTAGGCTTGCTATATATGCAAGCCCTTATACCAGATGCACTAGGCATGCTGGGCTGTGTCACTTTACTTATACCATTCCCTGTTTTCCTCCAAGCTTTATTTTCCCCTTTACTACAGTTTCTTACTTAGTAATGAATTGTGATTAGTGGAAATTAGATTGGATCCTATCATGATGATTGGACTAGTCTTGGATACTTATACTTTATTATCACCCCCAATAGTGATACCCTCAATATTAGCGACTAGTGCTAAGCTAAAACTTGATTACTTTAAATGGGAATACTTGGTGAAAATGATTATGAAAACCTTGGAATGAAGATTCATTCTATTGAAATGTTTTGATATGTGTTGTGAAACACAATGGTTTGATGATGAAACTGATGAGGAATGAGCCTTGACTTTAATAAAAACTGATGGTTGGGTATGGATGCGATACCATTCCAATTTTACCGTACAACCACAATACCTGCGTTGGGTAGGGCTTGACTGGAAGTTTATATGTCTTAGTATGGATTACCTTGTAGAAGAGGTTGAGACGAGGCTACCTCGTGATGAATGTCCACGTATGCAGTACCCAGGATGGCAGATGGCCATGGCTGGGAGGCCAAACTCATAGGGGAGGTGCCTATACTAGGGTGTGTAATTGAAACGTTAAGAGTGATTATCCGCATACCAAGTATGATGATTCAGGGTTATTGCTGATAGATGTATCCAATTTTGTGGTGAAATTGTACCACCTCTGCAGAGTGTCAAACTATTCGAATAGCCATGTCCGCGGTTATGGACTGTTGGAGTGGCCATACTGTTCTGTTGTCAGATATTTTCAAAATGATTTGTGACTTGAAAGATGACTTTGAGTTGACCACAACAGAGTTCTGGACATGAGATCTAAGTTCCCACTTAAGTAATGTAGAGAACGAAATTAGGTCTTTACCCTTAAAGCTTTATGAAATAAACCTGGCTTTTCAAACAAACCTAGAGCTTATGATTCCTACTAGTGTTATTTTTACTTATACTAGTGGTAGTTTGCGAGTACTTAAAGAGTACTCATGGCTTTGTCCCTGGCTATTCCCATGGCCAGACTATGAGGAGGATTACCCGGAAGATGGATAGCAGGAGGTCTATGACAACTAGGATCATCTCCCATCGTCAGCATTGTCTGTGATCATGAAGATGAAGCCCCGCTACTTTACTTTCCGTCGCTTTGATTGTATTAAGAATGGATCATGAGATCCTTTATTTGTAAGACCTTATTATGGTTTGTAATGGATGATGAACTGTGGTACCACTTCTGTTATGTCTCACAAAAATGGTAATCCTGGGATTGCCATGTACGTAATAACAGGCATCTAGACATAAAAATCCGGGTGTTGACAAGTTGGTATCAGAGCCATCCTGACCATTGGAGACCCTAGTTAGCATGGACGCCTGAAAAACCTAGCTTCAAAACAAAGAAAGTGAGTATTTACAAAAAACTATTCTCATTCTTATCCTTGAGATTATTTCCAAAAGTGATCACTTGCTACTCAAAACTCTTACAAGTCTACCTAAAACTTGACACACTTGATCACTCCACTAACTTACTCATCACAATTTCTTATTGATGGAGGTCAAATAGACCAAGTTTTACCAGTTGGACAATGGAGGCCAGCTTATCTTTGAGAGGGATCTGGATTCACTTTCAGAGCATCTTGAGCGCCTGCACCCGGAGTTCTTCGGAGCACAGCTTAAGGACCACACTGGAAGGGAGCTACAATGGCTGATAGTTGCCGACCTAAGAGGCAGGATGGAGCCACCTCTTTCTGACAAGATTCAGTTCAGCATTCGGGAGAACAACTGGCTATGTAGATTAGCCAAGGCTATGCAAGAACCTCTCGCTCGCTTGTGTGCTCAGAACATCAACCAGATCATCGGCACCCGTTTTGTTCACTATGCAAGACGTGACTCAATGGGACAACCCCTATCCATGCCAGCCCATCTAGAGTTGAAGCCCACATGGACCACATGGACTTCATGCTATATGAGACACAAAAGGAGTTGGACAATGCACGTGACCACGTCAACCACAGCATTGTTGCAGCTGTTGAAAGGAAGGAAACCATCGCCATCCTTCCCAAGGAGCGCAAGTCACTTCGCAGTCAGCGCGACAAAAAGGATCGCCTCATCGCCCATCTTCATCAAAAGATAGCGACCTTGGAGGAGACCATCCACGACCAGGAGATCCAGCTGGAGGAGCAGCAGGAGGAGGAAGGTGAAGACATCCGTGGGGATATTCACTCTTACCTCAGTGATGACAATGACTACCTGGAGGATGAAGCCATGGAGGACAACATTGATGAGGATGATGTTGCCTTCATTGATGATGATGAGATGCACTTGAGCATTATCGTAGGTGTGAGTTGTACCCGGTCCCACTGTATCATAGTTTCACAAAATGGTTCTTAAAACCATCTGTTTCTTTGTTGTGGTGTGTATTTGTACTGGGTGCTATGAATGAAAAGAAAGCTGTTAGATTGCAAAACCTGAGTCAAACTCAAAGTTTAAAGATGTTGAAAACAAACCCATGAACCCTAGAAATTTCCCTCTTGTCTCACTATCTATCTCAATCTTCAGATGACTCGCGGAAATCCCGGAGGAAGCAGTTCATGTTAGGACCCAATGTTGCATATTCTGGAGATGTTAGTTTCTGAGCGTGAAGCTGGAAGACCTGAATGTCAAGCCAACTTAGCCACTCTTCAATAGATAGCCCAGATGGCCCACAATAATCAAGGCCATGGAAACCAAGATCACCATGGATCCAAACTTAAGAATTTCTAGAATACCAACCCGCCCATGTTTATTAAGTCCGAGGAGCCTCTAGATGCTGATGATTGGCTGCAAACCATGGAGAACAATCTGGAAGTTGTGGGAGTTGATGCTAATGAGAAGGTGTCATTTGCCACCCACTATTTGTCTGACTATGCAAGATCTTGGTGGAATAGTACCCGTACGATGCACAGAGGTCAGATGATGACTTGGGAGGAGTTCAAACTCATGTTCAGCAGGACCCATGTGCCCCCGGGTCTAATCAAGAGGATAAGGGACGAATTCAGAGACTTGAAACAAGGAAGGATGAGTGTGGTTGAGTACCGTGACAAATTTCTGTCACTAGATAGGTATGCTCCGGATGAGATTGACAACGAAGTCAAGAAGAAGGAGATATTCCTGAATGGTCTACATGATGAGATGCAAACAGTGCTAGTCAACATTCTATTTGATGACCTTGAAGCCTTAGTGGATTCTGCAATTCAGATGGAAGGCAAGATCAACCAGGCCAGTGAGAAGCGTAAGCGCAGGATGATGCATCAACCAGGAACCCACCAGACCCCGAAGTATCGCCCCAACCCGTCTGCCAGTTATGCACCTAGAAACAACAGACCCCCAATGAACCGTCCGAACTATCCCAATCGTGGAGGAGGAAACCCAAGGCCCGGAGGAAACCACAACAACTACTCCGGCAACTCCAACAACTTCAACCGTGCACCACCCAAGCCCAACAACAACAACAACAATACTGCCCCAAGGACTAGAAGCAATTATGTGCCTGTCGTAGGGAAAGACAAGTCCATGATAACTTGTTTTGAATGCGGAGTCACATGTCACTACTCCAACAAATGCCCCAAGAAGCTTGCCGCATCAACTAATGTGAATGCACCTGCCCAACAGCAACGCCGTGTCCAGCCTGAAAAAAGACTCACCCCAGGAAACCCGCACAACCGTAATGGCCTTCTATTCCACATGAACGCTGAAGAAGCAACTTGATGATATGCTGGGAAAAGGACTGATTCAACCAAGTGCATTGCCATGGAGATCACCTGTTTTGTGTGTTGACAAGAAGGATGGTGCCAATCATCTTCGTATGGATTACCAGAAGTTGAATGATGTCACCATCAAGAACAAGTACCCTTTGCCGAAGATAGAAGATTTGTTTGATCTGCTGACTGGTGCTAGAGTGTTTTCTAAGATTGAACTTACAACTGGTTATCACCAACTGAAGATTCGTGCAATGGATATCCCAAAGACTGCCTTCACCACCAGATATGGATTGTATGGGTACAATGTCATGTCTTTTGGATTAACCAATGCCCCCGGTAATTTCATGAATCTCATGAATAAGATTTTTATGAATTTTCCGGATAAGTTTGTCATTGTGTTTATGATGACATTCTGATCTGCTCAAAATCATAAGAGGACCATGAACAACATCTGAGAACCATCCTTGAAACCCTTAGAGAGCATGAGTTGTATGCCAAGTTCAGCAAATGTGAATTCTGCTTAAAAGAAGTAGGATTCCTAGGCCATATCTTGTCGGCAGGACGAGTTGTTGTCGATCATGCCAAGATTAAGGATGCTGAAAAATGGAAAGCCCCAACCACCCAAACAGAAGTCCGTGCATTTCTTGGATTAGCCGGATACAATCGCAAGTTCGTAGAGGGATTCTCGAGCATCGCAAGACCAATGACTCAGTTGTTGAAGAAATATAAGAAGTTTGAATGGACTGACAAATGTGAAGCAAGTTTTCAAGATCTCAAGAAGAGATTTGTTTCAGCCCCAATTTTGACCATGCCAGATATTAAGAAGCCTTTTGATGTGTATTCTGACGCATCCAGGATTGGTCTTTGATGTGTATTGATGCAAGAAGGCAAAGTTATATCCTATATGTCCAGACAACTGAAGCAACATGAGCAGAACTATCCTACCCATGACCTAGAAATGGCAGCCGTAGTTTTAGCTTTGAAGACATGGCGTCATTACCTGATGGGTAACCGCTGTGAGATTTATTTGGATCACAAGCGTCTGAGATATATCTTCACCCAGAAGGAGTTAAATATGAGGCAAAGGAGATGGATAGAGTTAATCAAGGATTATGACCTTGACATTCACTATCACCCCGACAAAGCCAATGTGGTAGCGGATACTCTTAGCATATTACCGTGTAGATTAGACACCATGATAAAGGAAGCCCAGCCAAGTCTGCACGAGGAGATGGAGAATTTCAAAGTGGAGCTAGTTACTGAAGGATTCTCAGCAAGCATAGAACTCCAACCCACTTTGATTAGTCACATAAAAGAGGCCCAGAAAGGAAACGCAAGTATCGATGGAATCAAGCGTCGCATCAAAACAGGGAAGGTACCTGGATTCTGTTGGAAATATGCCCTAGAGACAAATAGTTATAAGGACTATTATCATATTTCATATAGTTTATGATTAAGTTTTATATCATGCCATAACTGTATTGACTGGAAACATCAATACACGTGTGATATATAAACAACCAGGTGTTCCTAGTGAAACTCTAGTCACGGGTTCATTGGTCAACAGATGATCAAGTTTCCTGATCATGTGGCATTTATGCTAGTTGGAAATGGAGTCAACTCATTATGAGAAGGAGATGATGAACAAATACCCAACCTAAACATCGTGACCCAATCATGTCATGAAGTTCAAGTTACGATGATTAGAAAAGGATCCTCCTAGACTATTCCTTAGACCGTGAGGCTATATCAATCACTGTCTCCCGAGAGTGCTTATATAGCATCAAGCGCCACTTGGTAATACAGTGGTTATAAAGGTGTGTTCAGGTACTCGGAGGAAACTGTAGAGGCAATATATGTCAAGAGCGGGATTTGTCTGTCCATGTGACGGGAAGATACTCAAGGGCCCACTCGGAGAAGTTATATCCAATAGCTGCGCAACGTGTGATTTGATCACAGGTATATCACTTGTTGGAACGATTCAAGTAGCATTGTTCAGTAACGAGATTGAACATGACATGGTGATTTCATTGAACAGATCTCGGGCAATGCAAGTATCGAGAGACAAAGGGAATAAGACACGACTGTCCCGATTCAAACGACGAAAGATCTTCGTGGAACGCACAGGGGTCACATGGCCATCCAGGTTCCTCTGTCGATCATTGGTGCGGGAGTATCCCGACCATGTCTGGAGTGTTCCCGAACCGTGGGGTATCACGCTTAAGGGATTGATGATGCTTAGAGAGTGTTTATGGGATTGGTAGAATCACCGAAGAATAGTAGAGAGAAAACCAGAAGGGTTTCGGTAAGTCCGAAGGATGTCCGGAGTGGAGGTGGAAATGTTCCATAACCACGAAGGTTGAATAATATATGAATGAATGTTAAATATTGATTTAATCATTTATTCATAATTATTTAATAAAGAGAAAATCAATTTAAACAATCAAAAGGCTTAATGGGCCATTTCCCGGAGGGGAGAGGGCCCATTAGGGAAAGGAGAGAGGTAGAATGGGCAAGGGGGTTGGTCGGCTAGGCCAAGCACCCCGTGCGGGGCCCACTAGGGCTGGCCGGCAGCCTCCCCTCCCCCTCCTCTCCTTTAGTCCCACCCCAGGACTTTGAGGAAGGTAGTACCTCCCCTCCCCCTATATATAGTGGGGGTATTTGGCCAGATAAATACACCCAATAATCAATAAAGGTCTTCTCACTTTTGGGAGGACCTCCAATTGATATTTTATC
Organism: Avena sativa; assembly: GCA_916181665.1. Taxonomy (NCBI): domain Eukaryota; kingdom Viridiplantae; phylum Streptophyta; class Magnoliopsida; order Poales; family Poaceae; genus Avena; species Avena sativa. The sequence goes on from OV702289.1 coordinate 435,312,807, forward strand.
TCTCTCCCTCTCTCTCTCGTGACCGTGGTCACAAGTTCGGACTGCACGAACAAGAGACATCTTCACCGCGCAGCGCCGTCGCGCTACGGGATTCGGATCCAGGAGCTCTACTTCCACAACTGCTTCTTGATCGGGGAAGCGGGAGTCATCGTCAGGCACCAGACGTGTGTAACTCCCCGCGAGGTGTCGCACTTGAGGCACTCAAGTCGTTGGAGCCAAGGGAGCGCAAGGACTTCATCACGACCTTGAGGTCAGCTTCAGCTTGTCTACATCAACCACACTCTCCTGAGCATTGACAATGCTTTTTGGTCTTCAAGGGTAAGTTCGTGAAAAGCCCCTCCCGTTACTGTATTACTAATAGATAGGTGCTGGCAGCTTCAGGGGTTCAGGGGCGTAGGGTAAAAATTATTGTTTTCATACGTGGAACCCCTACAGTGGTATCAGAGCTAGATCTATGTGTAGTAATGCTAGTGCGGGTAGAACACATGAGATGTAGCGTGTGGGCGTTGATCTTTTAGTTGTTACCCTCCCACGTGTACTTGTGTATACCGTAGTAATGCTTGATTAAGTGGCCCCCAACTGACTTTATGCGTTCATTCGCGAGACTGGTCCACGCTTGACATACGGCTTATACCGTATAAAGTGGCTTAGGGGGGTGTCTTCTCTTTCGCATTAGTTGGTATGCCATTTGAAACGGAGAGCCCCGAAAGGGGTGTAGTAGAGACAACTACTTGATCAGCATTGTGCTGAAAGTTCATAGGTAAGAACGGTTCTCGTGCGAAAGCCCATTCAGCCACATAAAACATGCAAAGATAAAGTAGAGGCGTCTAACTTTGTTTTGCAGGGGGGCGTTGCTTTGTGATATAGTTGTGGCAAAGTTAAAGTGATTACCTTATGTTACGTAGTAGTAGATAGTCACGAAGGTGATGGACTGCCATGCCGGAAAGACACCGGTACCCTGGTTTCTACGGCACCGGAACCCTGGCGCCGGAATCCGGTGACGACGAATGGAGATCACGACGTGAAGGACCATATCACATTGCATTTACATTCAATGTTATTGTTTGTATATCTTATTGTGTGCTAGTATTAGATACTTGACGGTAGCCTAATAAGATTATCCCTGTTAAAATTACCAATGACTGTGTTCCCCCTTAGTGTGCACCACTAAGAAAGTTCTTAGGTATGAGGCGATCCATGGTATAGGCATGGGTGTCAGACATATCTACGTTCGCATACAGTGGGTGTAAGCCATGTTGCACATCAAATACACTAAGGTTGAGTTGGCGAGCCTAGCATGCCATAGAAGCATGTCCTCGGATCACCGATGGTCGAAAGATTGAGCGCGAGTTGCATGAATGAAGTGACTGATGTTTAGCGTCCACCCTTGAACCCACATTGATGGCCGTGTTGATCGGGGGAGATGTGGCTGATAGGGGCCGTGTTATCACTAGGAACCCTTATGGGGATAGGTGTTTCTGAGTGGAGTCATTATTGACTCATTTAATTATAAACTTAGTCTAAATTCCTTTTGCAATTATAAATGTAAAGATGGCTCACCGTGAAGCTTACTTTCTCATTGAGGAATGGGTAAAGGGTGAGAAACTTAGACTTGATGGATCCAACTTCCCTAGTTGGCTTATGCGCCTGAATGATCTCCTTACTAGGAATCATGTGGTAGACTACATATGCCGCACGATGGATTTGACTGAGCCAGACCACTATGAGACCCCACAAGAGCTGGCAGACCGCTACTATCATCAAGAGATGTCCACCTACATTTAGATAATAATGCGTTACGGGATGGTGGATGAACTCCATCCACTCATGGGTGAACTTGATCCATATTCAATGGTGGATCAACTGAGAGAAGAGTTCATAGGCCATGTGCGCATGTGGAAGCACGAGCTGCTTAGAGAGTTCCTTTCCATACAGATGGAGGAGCATACATGTCTGAAGGGTCACTTGGAGCGCATGCTTGATGCACACATGAGACTGGTTCACTTCATGGATTACTGGATGGATGATCCGTTTGCGATAGGCGTACTGCTTCGATTGTTGCCTCCTAGCTACGAAGGACATGTTCGGAGTAGCATCATGAGTGGTGATACGGAAAAAATGGATTTCCAAGAGTTCATATTATGTTTCAGGAATGTAAAGGTTGAACCAATCACCGGAGAGGTCATCGATTACAAAGGTATATATTTGATATACAATTCTATGATATATTTGATAATGCATGAACGTTTTTAAAATATTGAAATGCCTTAAAATACCCAACTTAATGATATATTCATTAATGAATGAAACCATTGTTTAAATTAAAAGTTATAATGATAATATGTGAAAGTCATTCGATTTCTTATCACATATAAATCATGCCTAAGTTCGACAAAATAACTTGAACACCGTGAATTACTTGAATATAAGGTGTTTAATGAATTGTTAAAAGTAAATACATATTCGATGTATTGTGTTTTAACGAAAATGGTAATTATCATTATACGATTGTTTAAAAGTGTAAAGTAGTTTACCAAAGGAAACATGAATATGAAACTATTTGATTTGATCAAAGTGTTTCATCAACAAAGGGTATAAATATAAAATAGAACCTAATTACTATGATTTGATCAGTAGTAATGAAATTCGACTTTATAAAGAATGGCATAAAAGTAATTGTGAAATGCAAAGTGTTTTGAAACGTCAAAATGCAGAGCATCACAATGTGATATTAGATATAAAAATGGGTAAATAGATGGCACCAAATAAATCGTTCTAGTGTAGATGTAGAGACCATTAGTTAGAAATAGTTAGCACTCAATTAGAATATATAGTGAACCATTTAAATTCATGAAAGCGGCTCCATATCTAGTATGGATCGTCGTAAAAGTTTTGGGGTTATTCGATATAACCAAAACAATAACAAATAAGTCCTTGTAGGGTATTCAATGGAAACTTTGAATACGAAATCCATAGCTAAACCAAAAGGGAAAAAACTAGTATTGCTTCGTTTTTGGTGCATTCTTGAGAAAGCTCACTTTAAGTGATATTTCTCGATTATGGAGCAAATGGAAGATAGTGAAAGACACGATGAGGATTCAAAACAATGCATCAGAGTGTTGAGAAGCACAACAGAAAACATTCCTGAACGATTCTCTTCACAAAGGAAAGAATCAATGATAATGATCATTGTGTTTTCCCCACTGGTGTTTTCACTACATGAAGTAGGATTCAAAATGTAAACCATATCTTCTATGGAAACATTTGTGAATCATTTGTCATGATTCCTGGAATATGACATACCTACGAACTACTAAGGAAATAATGATAAACTAAAATTATGAGAAATCCCAGAGCAAAATTCCCTTGAGATTAGAAAGCAATTAGTTGCTGAATCTCACAAGTTAAAGGGGTTACTTGAATTTTCCCAAATGACTGCAAAGCCATAGTGTAAAAGTGGGTGAATGACAAATGCACAATTTTTCAAGTATTGGATGAATTCAAGTGAATTTGATTCATGTGTGCTTAATGTCTACTGGATTTAAAACTAGTAAAAGTACTAGTATCTCATAGTAAAACTCCAAGTTTGATATTCGATCAAAGGATTTTGAATTTGTTCAAAATAATGAGTAGATATGCAATTTGCATGAAATTGAGTGGGAGCTATGAAATTCTTCCTAAAACAATATGTGAATGACATATTTTTGAGTGGGAGCAATATAAGTCTCAAATTCAAATATGTAGGAACATGGTTTGAGTAAGAGTGGTGACTCATACCCAAATATGTTAGAAACATATTTTGAGTGCGAGATTATAGAGTGATTCTTAAGTGTGTTAAGAATAAAAGCGCAAGTACTTATAAATAACGATTTATATAGTGTAGAAGTTGATAATAGATGTATTATGATATTATGTAATATTCCTTAAGTGATTCTGAAAAGGTTTTTGGAATAGAAGTTAATTAAGGAACTGGTCCTTAATAACTCAAATTAGGAATAGTATTAAGTTAAACATCAATGGTTGAAAGAAAGAAAAGGATGATCATCATCCACTATGTTGAGACATAGGTTCTATCTTAGAAAACCATGATGGTAACTTAACATAATGTTTGATCCAATAAGGAACATTTGAAAGTGATTAAGTTTGAATCTCAGAACGTTCAGCTAAGTTTGTCTGCAGTGTCTAATAGAGAACTGTAGACATATTTTCCAAGTCCATAAAGGATGGCATATCTTCAAACGTAAAGGGTTATGTTATAAGGGAATATGTTGGAAACTCTCGTAATACCGATTAAAGTCAAGTAGGAAGCAAGGTGAACAAAAACATCGAAAGTTGCATAGAGTGCACTAGTGTTTTGATGGTTACATTTATAATAATAGATAAGGGTACCATCTAAAGTGTTGCATAATGTTATGGTGGGGCTAGTTTGCTTTTAGCGTAGAATGATGTGTCCCAGGGCACAGTTCCCATGAGAAAGCCCTCGAGGTTGATCTAAAGTCACTGTAGGATCCTGGAATCAGGCCTTGTTCTACTGCCATAGCGACGATGCATACACATAGATGTTATCATATGATGATAAAGTACTAATGTCAATCAAGGTGACATTAGTAAGTTGCAAAGGATTTGGGACTTTAAAGTACAGACCCAAGACTCAACCTCTTCCATGAGCAAGCATGTTCAGGTTACCAGATATATGGTGCCAATTATTAAGAATAAATGCAGCTAGTGTATTTGTACTCTAGTTCAAGTGGGAGACTGTTGGAAATATGCCCTAAAGACAAATAGTTATAAGGACTATTATCATATTTCATATAGTTTATGATTAAGTTTTATATCATGCTATGACTATATTGAGTTGAAACATCAATACACGTGTGATATATAACTAACCAGGGGTTCCCAGTGAAACTCTAGTCACTGGTTCATTGTTCAATAGATGATCAAGTTTCCTAATCATGTGGCATTTATGCTAGATGGAAATGGAGTCAACTCATTCTGAGAATGAGACGATGAACCAATACCCAACCTAAACATTTTGACCCGATCATGTCACGAAGTTCAAGTTACGATGATTAGAAAAGGATCCTCCTAGACTATTCCTTAGACCGTGAGGCTATATCAATCACTGTCTCCCGAGAGTGCTTATATAGCATCAAGCGCCACTTGGTAATACAGTGGTTATAAAGGTGTTTTCAGGTACTCGGAGTAAACCGTAGAGGCAATATATGTCAAGAGCGGGATTTGTCCGTCCATGTGACGGGAAGATACTCAAGGGCCCACTCGGAGAAGTTATATCCAATAGCTGCACAGCGTGTGATTTGATCACAGGGATATCACTTGTCGGAACGAGTCAAGTAGCATTGTTCGGTAACGAGATTGAACACGACATGGTGATGTAATTGATCAGATCTCGGGCAATGCAAGTATTGAGAGACAAAGGGAATAAGACATGACTGCCCCGGTTCAAACGACAAAAGATCTTCGTGGAACGCACAGGGGTCACATGGCCATTCAGGTCCCTCTGTCGATCATTGGTGCGGGAGTGTCCCGACCATGTCTGGAGTGTTCTCGAACCGTGGGGTGTCACGCTTTAGGGCTTGATGATGCTTAGAGAGTGTTTATAGGATCGGTAGAATCACCAAAGAATAGTAGAGAGAAAACCGGAAAGGTTTTGGTAAGTCTAGAGTGTTGTCGGATTGATGACAAGTACGCCATGAGGGGGTCCTCGAGGCGTGCGGAAGAGAGGGGTGTCAGACGTACGGTGTTCCAGGACGGTGAGCACACAAGTTTACCCAGGTTCGAATCCGTCGTCTTTGGACGGATCCTACTCCTGCTAGCAATCCAGTAATATGGCAGAGCCAGAATATGGGTTACAAGGGTTCGCCTGTGCGAGTTGAGATTGTGATTGTAAGGGGTGACCTAAAGGCTCTCCCTCGGATGGATTATATAGATATCCGGCCTAGGGTTTACAAGAGAGATCTATCTAGCTACGGATAAGAGTCGGTTACAAAGTACATCCTGAACTGCAAGTAAGACTATCGGCCAAAGTCGGTAAGTCTTCTGGGCCTTTTCATAGACGGACTGGACTCCGTTTCTTCTCCCTGACTGGGCCGCCCGTGAAGCAAAGCTATAACCCTAAGTGGGCCACCCTGGTCAGTGAGGAACTGTGAGGATACCAAAAAAGTATATCCCCAACAGCAGCCCCCAGAAGTCTCCAAGATCCAAAGTCGGATTCATCATCGTTTAGCCTGATCTTCGGCTTGTAGAATCTTGAAGGGTTCCTGAAACATCAAAACAAAAGATACGATCCGGGTCTCAAAAGTAAGTCGGACCTATCAGTACGTTATTCGGATTTTCGAGCTTGATATTCAAACTAAGCCGGAACTTGGTCTCAGATGTCATATAACACTGGTCATGGTCAAGACACGACATCTGACAAACATCCTGTCAGCACGACCGTTGGTGGGTCTGTCGTTCGCAGAACCGAGGCATCATTTCAATGCGTACACGGAGATCGAGGCGACGTAATCATCGCGTGGGTCCTTCCCAGTTCCTTCCATGACGTGTGGCGGTTACACTGTGGCTTTTGCACGAATCTTGGCGCGGTTAGGTGGTTATAAGGGGTGAGGATTTCCTTTTCCTCATCTTCACCTATTCCCTTGTCGTTTCCTCTCTTCCACTTCTCCCCAATGCACAGAGCTCCTCTGCTTCCTAGATTCCCAGCGCCGCCCATCCAAGGTCACCGGCACACCGGAGAAATGGCTTCATTTTCATCGTCCGGCTTGGCTGGCTTCATAGCGGTGGCGACATCGGTGGCGGCGGAAAAAATAAGCAACCGTGGGGTTTGGATCCCGTGTCTCCTTGATGACAACAAGCTCCACAGCGTGGAGAATGAAGGGCTCCTTTGCGCCAGCAACTGGCAGAGCGGTTTTGGCGAAACCATCCCCAACCCGCACGCTGGCGAGCGGGTACACTTCGGCACCCACCTCAACAGAGGTTTGTCTTCCCCTCCCTCGGGATTCTTTTCCGAGGTGATAGATCATTATGGTGTTCAGCTTCACCATCTTCCTCCCAACTCCATCTAAGAGATGAGCGCTTATGCGACTTTGTGTGAGGGATATATTGGCATTAGGCCGAGTCTCACTTTATTCTGTTTCTACTTTCATGTCCGTAGAAACTCCATCACTGCCGTTAATCCTTATATTACCGGCACTATTAGCCTTTCAGTTAGACGCGAGCGTACTTATCCTCGCATTTCAGCTAGTGAGTCGGTCAAACAATGGTCGACCACTTTCTTTTACCATAAAATATTCCTGCTCCCGGCAAAGCTAGTACTTTGTCGACTTTCATCGATGCAGCTGGCATGGCCCCAGCATATTGGGACGAGGCTCCTCCGGCTCTCAGTGACGATCTCATCCTCGCCAAGAGGCGGATCGAATATCTGATAAAACACAAGGGTCTGCGAGGGTTCGACTTAGTCCAATCTTGGGTCGCACGTCGGATCCATCCTCTCCAGCACCACGGCGACCGTCTGATGCATTCCATCACGGCGTCGAAGAATGACTCCCTCCTCATCAGTCCTAAGGCTTTAAAGCCACGGGATTACATAAGCCAGATCAAATGGCTGATCAAGGAGCGGATTGAGAGAAAGATTTCGGACTTGTCTTTGGACATACACACAACGGAAGACCCTGTGGTGCCGGTAAGCTTTTAACAATAAACCCTTTTTTATGTGTCTCACCTTTAAGTTATTTCGCAATACTTAGATATTATCTTCTTTTCAGCTTGCCGACCTCCCCGAGTCGGAAGTGGCTCCTATCGAGGGATATCCTCTGGAGTTTTCTCAGGAGGAGGAACTGGTTCCACTGCCGGACGTTGTGCCTAGGAAGCGCAAGGCTCCGACAGTGGCTGTCGGCACAAAGGAAGTGCCAGTTGTGAAGAGGTAACTTTCTACACAACTTCTGCCTTTGTACTTGTAATTTCTTCCGAGATGTAATATTTTCTATTCTATCACATTCTCAGAGCTAAACAACTCATCAAGGGCAAGGGGAAGGGAACTTCCTCGAAGCCTCTGCGGCAGACGAAGCTGACTATGGCTTCTCCTGCCGTGGCTCCTCCGACTCCTGCCCCTCAACCTTCCGTATAACCGGTGATTACTCCAACGCCAGTTGTCGCAGAAGATCCGGCTCCCTCAACAGGGCCATTGAGCCTTGAGTAATGATCCCTCGGTGGAGACTTTCGCTGAAAACCACCTGAACAATCCGGGACTTGCCAAATTTGGCTTGTCTCGGAAGTCTATGGAGGAAATCCAGCTGCTGGCCCGGCAATGCCTGGAGAGCCTAAATCTCTCTACCGAAGAAGAAGCACAAGAAGAAGAGGACATCAAGTACTCCAACCTTCTTGAACAAGTCCATCTTCGCGACGAGGGACTAAGAGCTGGTGTGCATCCACCACCTCCGGTTATTCCACTCACCCTTGCCAAGAAGGTTACCACTGAGGTGAACATGTGTCTGAGCAAGCTCACACATGAACATCATGTAAGTCGGAATTCCATCTCACGTTTTTCTTTATTGTACTTTATATCATATCCCTAGCCCCCAAGCATGAAGTTGGATATACAATCCGGGTTTATGTTTCCTTAGGATGCCAAAGAATGAACTAGTGTAGCCCCCAAGGCTCGTGCCGATATTAGCTACAATATTAGCACGAGTCTTCAGTATACTTCTGACTCTAGGTATTCAGACTTACAGAAAGTTTATTCATATAACTAGGATTTGTTGAAGAATGTCTGCAATAAGCGAAGAGAGATCAGAGCTCTCCGACTTAAGAATGTTGAGATGAAGGTTTCCAAGGATGATTCTGAAGGTAAACATTCCGAGACTCAAACCTTGTTTTGTGTTTTCACAGTCGAATATTTTTTGCTGAACTGTTGTTCTTTTTGACTTACATCACTGATAAAGCAGTCTTGTGCTATGATAGAAGAGGCCAAAAATCTGAAGACCTTGGTGGTGGAAAACAAGGATCTTCGCCGAGAGCTTGACCAGATTAAGGCGGATCATGAGAAGAGCATAGATCAAGTTATCGAATCCTCCTCCATGGCCACTGTGGAGCGTGATCGCAAGATTACACTCCACGAGCAGAAAATTTCGGATCTCAACAACGAGCTTTGCAGAGAGAAGGACATTTCCGAGGCACTCCGGGCTGAACTCTGGAGTCTTCAAGGAGAGAAGACCAAAGTTGATGACGTCATCTTCAGTATCTTCCATCTTTCTGACTTGTCTACATTCTTCGAATCTTTCGATGTCAGATTTGTTTAACCATTTTGCGTTATATGTATAGGTCCTCTAAACTTGACGGACTCCACTTCTGCCGAGCCTCGCACCCATCGGCTTACCCAAGTCGGTGATCTACTTCATGACTTCCGCCAATCCATTGAGGATATTGGCAAAGCTCTCAAGGTTCCGGACATGCATAGCGTGTCCGACTCTTAGGTGCGGGACAAAGCAAAAGAAATGTTGCAGCTCGTCCGGGACTGGAACATGTCCTACGCGCGACCAGCAGCGCATAACGCCCTCACAATGGTCATGAGCCACCATGGAAGCATGGAAATCTGGCAAGTGACCAGAGGGTACTGTGAGGTGGATGAAGACGCACAGGAGCAAGACATCAAGGCCATCATGGACTCCTACGCCGGATATGGTTGCCATGTAGCTGACTTAACTAGCTACGATACTCCCTTCTTCACCCGCGTTGACACGCCGCCTCCGCCTCTCGAAGAAGCAGCTGAAGTTTCCGACAATGGCCAAACCATATCGGATTTGGACATATCGGATTGTTATCAGGGCGCGGCTGATGTGTCCAGTGAGCAGGCAGCTCCTACCTCCTCTCCTGCATCATAGATGATCAGAAACAATTGTATTATTCTAAAAAACATTATGGGTTTGTAAATATGCAGTATGATACTTTTGCGAGTGCCAAGTTTTAATCTATTAAGCACTTTTGGCTTAAATTTTGTGTGCCTGAAATGTTTGCATAAGCACTTATACTTTTTTTTGTCTATACTTAACGTTTATCTGGCTTTCCGCCTCTTCCCTTTCGTGAGCCGGCTAAACTTTCTGCATGGAAACTTTGCCGAGCATCGGAGCTCAATTGCTAAACCAGTTTAAACTCGGAAACAAAGCTGACTTCCAGTACCAACAATTCACTACTCGGAAAATGCCCGCATCCGGCAATCAGACAAATAACCAAAGTATAGACTAGGTACTTTAGAGTTATACCTGAAGGTAGCATTTTTAGGATCAAAAATCTAAACTAGAACAAACATGAGCATAAGTACATTCAAGTATTCTGGGATTTTCAACTATGACAGGATCATTCGGAAATAAGATGGTAAAAACTTCGCAGAAAAAACCTGAGGCAACCAAAACTTTTATTTCTCACAGAACATGTACATATGTATGATTACAAAGAAGGATAAACTAAGAATAAAAGGGACATAGCTGAGCAATATTCCATGGTCTTTCTAACTCATCTGGATTTGTACTGCCTCCAACTCTCTTTCTCTTCTTAGTAGCAGGTCTTTCTTTGACTGGCCTCATATTAGTTAAGTAGTACGAACCATTGTGCAATACTCGACTAACTAAAAAGGGACCTTCCCATACTGGGGAAAGTTTGTGCTTTCTTTGTTGCACAAGCCAGAGAACTAAATTGCCTTTATTGAAAGATCTGTTTCTGACTCTCTGGCTATGATACTTGCGTAACTTCTGCTGATAGGCTGTTGATCTCATTTCAGAAATGACACGAACTTCTTTGACTAAGTTGAGATCATTTTGTCAAGAAATCTCGGCATCCTCTTTGATATACGCGGCCACTCTAAGATAAGTGTGAATCAAATCACTAGGAAGAACTGCTTCTGCGCCATAGACCAAGAAGAAAGGTGTGTATCCGGTTGACCTATTCGGAGTTGTTCGTAAACTCCATATTACAGAGGGTAATTCCTCTGCCCAAGCCCCCACAGCACGTCGTAGTGGTGCTTCGAGTCTCGGTTTTAGGCCTTGTAGGATTAAACCATTTGCTCTTTCAACTTGTCCGTTAGCCTATGGATGTGCGACTGACGCAATGTCAAGCCGTATATTTTGTTCGTTGCAGAATTCGGCCAATTCTTACATAGAGAAATTACTCCCGTTGTCCGTGATAATACTATGCGGATAACCATACCGGATTATGACATCCTCGACAAATCTTTTGGCTGTTGCTCCATCACAACTAGTGACGGTTCTAGCCTCAATCCATTTGGTGAGTTTATCCACCATCACTAAGAGGTGAGTAAATCCACTTGGAGCCCGTCTAAATGGTCCTACCATGTCAAGCCCCTAGACCGCAAAAGGCCATGTTATAGGTATTGTTCGCAGCTGATCAGCCAGAACGTGAGCTTGTTTGGCGTACTTTTGGCAGCCATTGCACGTCTTGACCAGCCATTCGGCATCTGCCTTGGCTGTAAGCCAGAAAAAACCATGTCTGAAAGCTTTTGCCACTAAAGATTTGGCTGCAGCATGGTGACCACACTCGCCTTCGTGGATTTATCTTAAGATTTCCACTCCTTCTTCTGGAGATACGCATCTCTGAAAAACCGCAGACACACTCCGCTTATAGATCTCACCTTTAACTATAGTATAGGCTTTTGCTCGTCGGATAATTTGTCGGCTCAGAACCTCGTCTTCGGGTAATTTGCCATCTACAAAAATAATCAAGGTAGGGTTGAGTCCAGTTGGGAATTACAGCCAGAACTGCTATTAGGGGTGAGTCAGATTTGGTCGGATATTCCTCATCGACTCCCTTTATTGAGGGAACTTTGAGGTGCTCTAAAAAAGCGCCAACCGGGACCTCTTTCCGTGCAGAGCCTATCCGAGATAGTGCTTCTGCTTCCTCGGTTTCTGCTCGAGGGATGTGTTGAACCTCAAACCCTTCAAACAATTTAGATAAATCATCCACGACAGTTTATATGCTGCCATGTGCTTATTTGCATTACAAATATCCGACACTTGCTGAGCAACAAGATCTGAATCTCCGTAACACATCAAACGTTGGATGCCGATATCCTTAGCAATCTGGATTCCATGTAGCAGTTCTTCATACTCGGCAATATTATTTGTCGCTATGAAGTGGGTCTGTAACACGTATAGAAGTTTATCTCCTTGGGGTGATTTGAGCACCATGCCAGCCCTCGAGCCCCCGCGAGCCTTAGACCCATCAAAATATAAGGTCCAATATTCCGACTCAGGTAGGTTCATATTCTCCTTCGTCTCTGTCCAAACAACAACAAAGTCGGCAAGGATTTGGGATTTGATTGCTGTTCGAGGTTTGTACTCAATATCGAAAGATGAGAGCTCTATGCCCCATTTGGTGACGCGTCCTGTGGCGTCACTGTTGTTGATTATATCTCTCATGGGAGTTGTGCTCACCACGGTAATTGGATGCTCCTGAAAATAATGTCGTAGCTTACAAGATGCTAAGAACGCACCATAAGCCAGCTTTTGTTAGTGCGGATATCGCTGTTTCATTCTGTCAAGACCTCGCTGACAAAGTAAGTTGGATGCTGCACCAAGTGTACTTGATTTTCCTCTGGTCTCTCCACTACCATAACGATACTGACGACTTTGTTTGTCGTAGCAAGATAGAGTAACATCGGTTCCTGTGGTTCCGGCGCAGCAAGGATACGAGCAGATGAGAGTACTTTCTTCAGGTCTTGTAGTGCAGATTCAGCTTTGTCGATCCACACACAATCCTTGGTCTTTTTCAGGAGTTTGTATAATGCTGCGGCTCTTTCACTAAGCCGGCTTACAAACTGACTGACTGCAGCGATGCAACCAGTTAGTCTTTGTACGTCCTTCAGACGAGTTGGCCTAGAAATATTGAGTATAGCCTTGATTTTGTCTCGGTTCACCTCTATGCATCTTTGTGACACGATGACACCTAACAATTTTCCGGCTGGAATTCCAAAGAAGGATTTCTTCGGATTAAGCATTATGTTGTATTTTTGTAGATTGGCGAACGTTTCCTCCAAGTCGGAAATCAATGTTTCCTTCTTTTTATACATCACCACAATATCATCCACATATGCATGTACATTGCGTCCGAGTTGGTCGTGGAGGCAACGCTGCATTGTGCGCTGGTACATAGCTCCTGCGTTCTTTAGCCCAAAGGGCATCGTAACAAAACTGAAGGTTCCGAAGGGTGATAACCGGAATATGCGTCGAGAAAACAGAGGAGTTCCGAGCTTGTCGTAGAATCGATAACTTGATCAATCCTAGGCAGAGGAAACAGATCTTTCGGACAAGCCTTGTTCAAGGTGGTATAATCAACACACATCCTTAAATCAGTGGTGTCCTTTTTAGGGACCATTACAGGATTGGCCGACCACTCAGTGTGGATGACCTCTTCTATGGATCCGGCTAACCCGAGCCATATTAGTTCCTTACCTATTTCCTTACGCTTTTCATCGCTGAAACATCGTAAGGACTGTTTAACGGGTTTAGCATTCATGTTTACATTTAAAGAGTGCTCGGCAAGTTCCCTAGGTACTCCGGTCATGTCAGATGGCTGCCATGCGAAGATATCTTGATTTGCTTTGAGGAACTTGATGAGCACGCCTTCCTATGCGCTATCTAGGCCTACGCCTATCTGGGTCACCTTGGAGGGGTCATCATCCTTCAACGGCGTCTTCTTCGTCTCTTCTGATGCCTTGAACTCCGGATTCGGCTTTGTCACCTCCTTCTTCGTTGCGGGCATCTCGGACGGATCTATGCTCTTCTTGACCTCCTGGTACTCCTAGGCTTGTAGCACGGCTTCAGCAAATGCGGCATTTCCATCCTCGCACTCTCGCGGTTTCTTCGGGTCTCCCCTGATAGTGATCACGCTGTTGGGACCTAGAATTTTCATCATGTTGTAAATGTAACACAGACGAGCCATAAAAGCCCAGTAAGCCAGACGTCGGAATATAGCGTGGTACGCGCTCTTGAACGAGACCACTTCGAAGGAAAGTGCCTCCAGCCGGTAGTTCTTTGGAGTTCCAAAGGTAACATCCAAAGTGATTTCTCCCAGGGAATTTGCTTGTCTTCCTGGGACAACCCCGTGAAAGATCACAGAGCTGTGGTTCAGCTAGGTCTCCGAGATCTTCATCCGGCGTAGCGTTTCGACATACATAATATTAATACTGCTGCCATCGTCCATGAGAGTCTTGGAGAAACCATCACCGTCAATAAGTGGATTTATGATTAAAGCGTATTTTCCTCGCTTGTGCAACTTATACGGATGATCAGCGCGGCCAAATGTGATTGCCACTTCCAACCAGTCCAAGAATTGGGGGACAACCGGAACTGTTGCATTGAGCTCATGTAGCACTACCTTTTTGGCCTTTCCTGGTTTAGATCCGAGGAAGGTGACATAAGTGTCTTTCTTGGTCGGAAAATTTTTATTCCCTTCTGGCTTGGGATTTGAAGCATCAACTTCCTCCATGTCAGAATCTTCCTTGGTCTCTTTATCTTTTTCGAGATTCTTCTTTCCCTTATTCCGCTTAGCTTTGTAGGCAGCGGTGTCATCTCTTTTAATGTCGTCATTGAAACGACACTCGACGTTTGTATGGGACGAGCCCCCATTGGCGTCTAAGTGATGCACACACAGGTTATTGGCAATGTCAGCCCAAGAGTAGGTTTTTCTGGGTTGCTGGTCCCCTCTACCCTGGACTCTTGATGTCCCACGACTGTGGCCGCGGCCACCGCCACCTCCTCCTCATCCTCCAGACCCGAAAGTAGCAGTGACCACTGCCATTTCCGCATTGGGTTTCTCTTCTGAGGTATTCTTGCGCTTCTGAGCTTGTTGCTTTGGTTGTTTTGCCGACTGTGGCACAGCTAGGGCATTGAGTAATCCCTTTGCGTCGTCGTCAGTATCTGCATACTTGCTCTCTATTTCTATCATCTCTCCCAAACCAGTGACCTTGTCACACTTCAAACGATGACGCAGTAAACCAATTGGGAGGCCTGCAATGAAAGCTTCAATCGCAGTTTGGTCATTTACTCCTTCATAGGAGTTTTTGGTGTCGATCCATCATCCGAGATAATCCCGGCAAGTTTCTCCGGCTTTCTGGGTTGAACGCTGTAGGTCTCCTACCGTACAGGGCCTCCGGTTTGTGCCTTCGAAATTCCGAAAGAACGCACTTTGCATGTCATACCAGTTGTGGATGGTATTCTCCGGAAGTTCATTGAGCCATGATCGTGTCGTCTTCCGCAACATGAGTGGGAGATATCGGGTTGTGACCAGGCTATTTTCGCCTTTGGCGATGTAGCAAGTTTGGAAGAAATCCTGTAGCCAAGTATCTGGCCGAGCTATGCCGTCATAGGCTTGAATATGTCTTGAGATAGCAAATCCTTCTGGGAATCGTGTAGCTCTTATGCATGGTCCGAAGCACTTTGGGCCCACGTATATTTCATCATTTTCATAGCGCTGCGCTTCTATATTGGAGTTGATTCTATGCCTTGTGTCATTAGGGGATAGAGGTCATCCCGAGTGTCGGTTGTGGCAGTGGTGCCTTGGAGCCAGACTTCGGCTTCTGCCACCACCTCCTCCACCACGACGCCCTCCTTGGCCTCCTTGGGAGCCGTTGTGATGGCTACTTGGCGGAGAGGGTGGAGCAACTGGGTTATTTCCGGCTGATTGTTGGCCTCCATCCGGAGCGTCATTATTCTGGTTCCGGGGAGGGTCTTCATTGTGACGAGCCCCCTGCCGGCTTGTCTCAGCATGGTGTCCGTCATTCCTTCGTCCGTCATCCGGATGGCTTGCATGTCTAGGAGGTGGCATTCTTTGTCGGTCCTCCTCCCGACATTTCTCTTTATCTTCTTCCCTGTGGTCTTTTGACTCTCGCCGGGGAAGGTTCCTTGGATTCAATGCAGCAATTGCCTCTTTCTCCACAACTGGGTTAACGTTACGCCAGTCACGAACAACTTTTTGGTGCTATCCTGAAGATCTCGTTCTTGAGTGGTTATCTTCCCGACGGTCGGAACGATGTTGCTGTTTCGGAATGCGTTCGGGTCTTACGTCAGCCCATGCCGGATTTGTGCGACATTGGTCAACATCTGAGACTAGTTTTTCACTTCCGGATAGGGCGACCTTTTGCTGCTCTAGTCCTTTGTTGAATAGTTTGATTCCCAACCGGATCTCCTCCAGGCCTGGATTAGTCGATAGGATTTCCCGAGCCGCAACGATGTTCTGTACTGGCATTGGATACACCCAATCCCCATTGCTGTCGCGTCGAGGCATCCCAAGTTCTCCTCCTAAAAGGACTTTGTGAATCTGCGGAAATTGGTTGTCATCAGTATGACGTTTCCTGGTCTTCTGGTGTTGCTTGGAGTTGTATTTCTCCGCAGATGCCATGCGTAACTTTTCCTCCTCAATGTTTTTGGCTTCATCGAGGAGTACTTGACGACGCTCTTCTAGGGCCTGTGCCCTCTCATCTAGCTCTTCAACAGTAAGTTCTGCAGCTGTAGGAATAGGTGTGGTTAATGCAGCATCGATGAGTTTGCGCGCACCTTCAGTGATCACGTGTCCATCCATCGACTCTTCTTTTTTGGGCTCGTCTGGGATGAGTGCTCCATCCGAGTCTTCCTCGTATTCCTCGGCAATCACCTCCTCTGTCGGAGGGTCTTTTGCCGGGGTCTTGTTCTTCTTGTTCTTCTTCTTTGCCTTCTTGGCAGCACCGGTAGCAAAGATGGCTTTGGGTCCGTTTCCCGGAGTCAAGCTCTGATCGGTAATTTCAGACATCTGGACCTCGGGATTATCTCTGATTTCCATGTCATCCTATGCTTTGGCAGAGGTTCCCCGGATCCTTCATCCATGGATTCTCCTTCCTCTGCAGCTTTGGAGTTATACTCCTCTTCATATTCCATGGAGAACTTTCGGAAATATGCTGACGTCATCGATTCATCCGAGGATGCGGGTACGTCGGCGTTTGTTCCAATCGCCTCCAGCACAGAGTCAGTGTTGTTTCCAGCATCGGCAGAGCCAGATCCGGATCCCACATATCCGACGAAGTGTGACGCGTGCCTCCTGAGATACTTATGGCTCTCGTGATCGTCCTCGTCGAAACATTTGATGGTCTCAAGGATTTCATCTACGCTAGAGTTTTCATCATCATGCGTCTTAGCGTGTATCTCAGGAAAGGCCTATCTGTCCCGAAGTCATCATAGCCGGAACCAGTGTCGTTGCTATGCTCCTCCTAGATTTTGACTTCAGCGGGTGGGTTGATCTGGGATTTGGCCTCTCTAGGGAGATCCTCTCCATATTCAACTTGGACCGCCAAGTCTGCTTTAGGCTTGGATTTCTCCACTATGTCCACAACTGGTGCGGGCTGGGTGGGATTACGGTTTTCTGAGATCCGGAACTCTGCTGCCTCTGCGGACAAAGGGGATCCAGAGATTTCTTCTGCCTCTATCATCACCACTAGGGTGGGTGGGGCAGGTTTAGCAAAGCCGATGTAAACATTGATCTCGCCAAAAGACATGATGGTCTAGGCAGTCACAACCTCCCTAGCCGGAATCCAGGTCTCGTCGAGAACGATGAGAGGGACGTCGCTGGCATAGAGGATGCGACCGACGGCGATGGTTCTGCCGATTCTGATTCTTGCAGATTCCGCTTGGAATGCAGATCCAAAGCTCACTTGCCCCACGGTGGGCGCCAACTGTGGTCGGATTGATGACAAGTACGCCATGAGGGGGTCCTCGAGGCGTGCGGAGGAGAGGGGTGTCAGACATACGGTGTTCCGAGATGGTGAGCACACAAGTTTACCCAGGTTCGAATCCGCCGGCTTTGGACGGGTTACAAGGGTTCGCCTATGCGAGTTGATATTGTGATTGTAAGGGGTACCTTAAAGGCTCTCCCTTGGACGGCTTATATAGATATCCAGCCTAGGGTTTACAGTAGATATCTATCTAGCTACGACTAAGATTCGGTTATAGAGTACATCCTGAACTACAAGTAACACTATGGGCCTAAGTTGGTAAGTCTTCTGGGCCTTCTCGTAGCCGTACTGGACTCCATTTCTTCTCCCTGACTGGGCCGCCCGTGAAGCAAAGCTCTAACCCGATGTGGGCCACCCTGGTCAGTGAGGAACTGTGAGAATACCCGGAAAGTATATCCCTAACACGGAGGATGTCCGGAGTGGAGGTGTAAGTGTTCCATAACCACGGAGGTTGAATAATATGTGAATGAATGTTAAATATTGATTGAATCATTTATTCATAATTATTTAATAAAGACAAAATCAATTTAAAAGGTCAAAAGGCTTAATGGGCCAATTTCCGGAGGGCAGAGGGCCCATTAGGGAAAGGAGAGAGGGAGAAGGGCAAGGGGTTGGAGGCTAGGCCAAGCCCCCCGCGCGGGGCCCACTAGGGCTGGCCGGCGGCCTCCCCTCCCCCTCCTCTCCTTTAGTCCCACCCAGGGACTTTGAGGGAGGTAGTACCTCCCCTCCCTCATATATATAGGGGTATTTGGCCAGATAAATACACCCAATAATCAATAAAGATCTTCTCACTTTTGGGAGGACCTCTAATTGATATTTTCTCTCTCTCCCTCTCTCTCTCGTGACCGTGGCCCCATGTTTGGACTGCGCGAACGAGAGACATCTTCACCGCGGAGCGCAGTCGCGCTGCGGGATTCGGATCCAGGAGCTCTACTTCTGCAACTGCTGCTGGATCAGTGAAGCAGGAGTCATCGTCTGGCACCGGACACGTGTAACTCCCCGCGAGGTGTCGCACTTGAGGCACTCAAGTCATTGGAGCCAAGGAAGCACAAGGACTTCATCACGACCTTGAGGTTGGCTTCGGCTCGTCTACATCAACCACACTCTCCTCAGCGTTGACAACGCTTTTCGGTCTTCAAGGGTAAGTTTGCAAAAAGCCCCTCCAGTTACTATATTACTAATAGAGAGGTCCTAGCAGCTTCAGTTGTTCAGGGGCGTAGGGTAAAAATTATTGTTTCATACGCGGAACCCCTATAGATTCACCGAAGATGAAGAAGGAGTTATGTAGTACAAAGGACGTATCTGTGTTCCAGCAGATTCGGAATTGAAACAAGTCATTATGCAAGAAGCTCATGATACAATTTATTCTATCCACCCGGAAGGAACGGAGATGTATCAGGATTTCACGAGTAGCACAAAAATAAGAGAGAAGTTGGAAGCTACATAGCCAAGTGTGATATCTGTCAGATAGTCAAAGCAGAACATGAGAGACCTGCAGGACTTTTGCAACCATTGCAGATTCCGGAATAGAAATGGGATTTAGTCGGAATGGACTTTATCACAGGTTTGCCTACATCTAGTAGGGGAATGACTCTATTTGGGTCATAGTAGACAGACTGTCTAGGGTAGCCCATTTCATACCCATCAAGACAACCTACCAAAGTTCGAAGCTAGCAGAGTTGTATATCGCTAGAATAGTCAGTTTGCATGGAACCCACAAGACCATAGTGTCGGATCGAGGAACCCAGTTTACCTCAAGATTTTGGCAGAAAGTCCAAGAAGGATTAGGAACCAAACTGAATTTCACCACAGCATATCACCCGCAAACCGACGGACAAACTAAAAGAGTCAACTAGACCTTAGAAGATATGTTGAGAGCTTGTGTGCTAGAGTATGGATCTCAGTGGGAAGATTGTCTGCCTTTCGGGGAATTCTCATACAACAATAGTTATCAAGACAGTTTGCAAATGGCCCCATTTGAGTTCTTATATGGAACAAAGTGCCGTACCGCGTTGAATTGGCCGCAAGTAGGAGAGAGTCAGATCTTTGGACCCGACATTCTACGAGAAGCCGAAGAGAAGGTTCAAAAGGTCCGTGAGAACCTCAAGACCGCTCAATCCAGACAGAAGAGTTATGATGACAAAAGACGTCGAGACCTGACCTTCAATGTCGGTTATTTTGTGTATCTCAAAGTATCACCCTTGAAGGGAATGCAATGTTTTCGACCGAAAGGGAAGTTAGCCCCTAGATGTATTGGACCCTTCAAGATTTTGAATCGCCGGGGAGAAGTATCCTATCAACTGGAACTGCGTAAGGAGATGTCAACCGTGCATAATGTGTTCCATATCTCGTTACTTCTCAAATGCTTAGATGTTCCGGAGAAGACCGAAGTTTTCAAGAACATCGATCACAGAGCCATATATACTGATAAGGATCTAACTTATCGTGAAGTGCCCATCCGTATATGGGAAGAAGCATTCAGAAGCACCCGGACCGGAAGTATCAAATTTCTCAAGATCCAATGGAGTAACCATACTAAAGAAGAAGCCACCTGGGAACGACAAGACTATATTAGGACTGAGTTTCCAAATCTCTTTAGTTCCTAGTTTTCCTAAATCTCGGGACGAGATTCTGTTTAAGGAGGGAAGGTTTGTAACATCCCAAAAATATTAATCAAGCTTATCAAGTCTTATCACCCAAGTTTAGGGTTAACAAAAACTTTTATTATTAATCTTAATATGAGTGCATGTGTGATTTGCATTAGTGTATGAATGCTTGCAATTGCCATGATTGATTGTTACTAATGATAAGGATTGGTTTAAAGATGAATACTAAATCATCTAGATCATTTCCAAGGAGAATCAAATGAAAATAAAATCAAATATAAGTCATATGATCTAATGGTCATTTTGGCCAAACTTATCCACTAGACCACTTTGAGTGTTTGTAGTAAAAGATTTCCAACAGAAACTTTTCCAATTCTTTTCACCCTTGCTAGACTAAGTAAAAGTGAATACAAGCAAACTTTACAAAGTGGTAGAAACAATTTTTAAATCTATTTAAGAGGTAGTGCAAAATTGAATCAAGTTCATATGTATAGATCATCACTTTTCAAAAGCCATTCAAATCAATTCCCCTTGCCAATTCCCAGCAACCAGGGACTACTAAGAAAGCAACAAGATCACTCACCAAAATTCATTCAAAAATTTGAAAGTTAAATTCATGCAGCCATTTGATCAAACACCTGGTAGACATAGTACAACCTCACTATTTGGAGCTATCAATTGCTCAACTTTTGTACTATAATCAACACATTGAATTGTCCTAGATCATCCCTGGTACTTGGCCGTGCAAAGGAGAGGCATCACTAGCCACATTGACCTGCGCCACGCCCATACCAAGCCGGCCATGCCGGTAGAGCACGAACCACTTGCAGCGCGCCGCACCGCCCTTGCCCATGATGTCCATCAAGTCGTCGTGACCTCACCGCCAACCCCTATCCACCCCTTGACCCAAGGCGAGAAGTGGAAATGTTGAAAACCGCATGCCCATTTAAGTCGTGGCCACGCGGAGCACACGACAGAGCGCCACAGTTGCCTCGCGCACACACGCCACGTCTCGCTCTCTTTGCCAGTACCCGCGATCGTTGTAGCACCAGTGAGCTCCCAGACATGACCGTTTTCCGCCCCGCGCCCCGTGACCACCGTACCAAGTGACGAACACCCCCATACTGACACAGAGCACTGACGTCGCCCGACCGATGGAGACCGCCCCTTGACGTGCCGTCACTCTTGTGACGAACGCCCTAGTTTACTACACCGACCCATGCCCCCCGCCGTGATGAACGCAACCTGTAGCAACGTCGCCCGAGAAGCCAGCCAATGCCGCACTGCCGGCACCCCTGGTGTATAAATATAGGCCACCCCATCCCTCAATATCCACACCATTCCACTCCTCTCTCTCTCAGAAACCTCCCAGACCTTTCCACGGAGCAAGGCGAGCACTATCCCGCCAGAATTTGACCGGAGCCCGACGCTGCAGACGAGGAAGGAAGCCAGCGATTGGAGCCACCCCAGGAGCTGCCGTGACCACCTATTGAACCACCGTCGACGACCACCCCATTCACCCCATTGCCGACCCTATCTAGAGCCCCGGGAAGTCCCCAGCGACCCCCACCGCTATTTTAGGGTTCGTTTCTTGCCGGAGTTGTTCGACAAAGACGACAAACCACAACTATTAGATCCTAGTCTAATTATAGGGCTAAGATTGAAACATATAGTTTCGGTTAGAATGAGCCACTAACGAGTAGGACTCACTTGTCAGCAGCCCGCTGCGCCAGCGCAGTGCAGTTGGGCCGGCCCAATTAGTTTCCCGCACAGAGCCTGTTGATTCAAATAAGATTTTTCCATTTTAGTTAAAACCAAATTCTGTCAGTAGATTCAAAATTCAATTCAAAGATATTCACTGAATCAAATTGCATGATTCCAATTTTTTTGGAAAGGCATTGAAATTATCTAACCACTCCCATTGGATTCAAACTATTTAGAATTATAGATCACCTATACCAAAAATAACAAGACAGAGACTCTGACACTTCAAACACTTTTCTAAAATAAACTATAAATGCTTTTGAGATGATTCCACCTCTCAAAAATCACATTTGCCATCCTCTACATGAATATATATAAAGTTTTAGTATTACTAATATGAAACATGGCTTAGTATTAAAATATTGCTATATAGGCATTTCTAGTCACCTTAATATTATTAAATATTAATATTAAATCTTGTCATATATGATCACCATTTTAAATCACATTACCAAATGTTGGAATAGATGGGGATGACATGTGTTAACATGATCCACTATTTTAATTGGAGAATATTAATTCTTAAGAATTTAAAATGAGTAGAAATTACTTTTCTAAAATTAGAAGAATAAGAAAATGTGAATATTCCATATGATGATAGAAATGATGCTAGATCATCTAGTATGAGCCCTTGTGTGCTAAATAGAAGTAGAGAAGTGTTGTTTGGTGATTGTGTACATTGAATGTGTTTACAGACGCTAGTACCAAACCGGACTACAACGAGGAAGAGTACTTCGAGGAGGAAGAAGAGAACGTCAACGACTGCAACCAACAAGGCAAGCTATCAGTGCAAGCTAGAACTAGGAATGCTATATATGCAAGCCCTTATACCAGATGCACTAGGCATGCTGGGTTGTGTCACTTTACTTATACCATTCCCAGTTTTTCTCCAAGCTTTATTTTCCCCTTTACTACAGTTTCTTACTTAGTAATGAATTGTGATTAGTGGAAATTAGATTGGATCCTATCAAGATCATAGGACTAGTCTTGGATACTTATACTTTATTAGCACCCCCAATAGTGATACCCTCAATATTAGCGGCTAGTGCTAAGCTAAAACCTGATTACTTTAGTTGGGAATACTTGGTGAAAATGATTATGAAAACCTTGGAATGAAGATTCATTCTATTGAAATGTTTTGACATGTGTTGTGAAACACAATGGTTTGATGATGAAAGTGATGAGGCATGAGCCTTGACTTTAATAAAAACTGATGGTTGGGTTCGGATGTGTAACATCCCAAAAACCCTAATCAAGATTATCAAGTTCTAATCACCCAATTTAGGGTTAACAAAAACTTTTATTAATAAAAAGAATATGAATGCATGTTAGTTTTGCATTCAGGTGTGATTGATTGAAAATGCCATTCTTGATTGCTACAAATGTAAAAAGATCCCACTTTTTCAAAAACCTATCAAACCATTTCCCCTTGACCTCTCCAAGCAAACCTAGACTCTCAAGCTTAAGTTAAGATCACTCAAAAAATTTCATTCAAAAAATCCAAAGTAAAATTCTTTCGGCCATTTCCACAAACACCTGGCCTACACTAAACTAGCTCTGCCTAACTTCACTGTTTCCATAGTAATCCCTCGACCATTTGGTCCCCTCTTAACCTCCTTGTATCCCCTGAGCCTAGCTAGCACCCAGACCAAGCCCCCTCTTTGCTGTGTGCACAGTGGAGCGCCGCCCATTTTTCATCGTCGCCCGCTGACAATGGGCAGCATGCCAGGAGCCACGCCGCCCTCTCCCACGACGTGCACCAGACACGCCTCGGTCCACTGCCACCCCCTGTCCAAGCCTTGACCCCAGCAGAGCCCTGGACCACCCTAGCTACGCTGCACCCACCGTCTCTATGCCATGCCCAAAGCGCGCCAGCTCGCCGCGCCCGACCAGCTCGCACAGACCGCGCCTCACCCCCGCCTCTCGTGCACTAGCTCGCCATGATCACCCCAACCCCATAGACAACCCCGTTCGCCACCGCGTGACTCGCAGCTGCCGCACACCATCGCAAACACCTCTGCATCCGTGCGGAGCACCACACCCTCCCGACCAAACCACACCGCCCCACGCTGCGCCATTACTCCCATAAGGACCGCTAGGGAACACATAAACCATCCCCTAGCCTCTGCCATGCCGATACCAGCTTGTAGCATCATTGTCGACGAGCTCACACCTGCACTGTTTGGTCCCCTCGCCGCAGTATAAAAGGAGGCCTCCCCTGCCTCATTTCTCCACACCCCAGCACTCACCACTCCTCACTAATCCTCCCCCACTTCTTCCCGGAACAAGGCAAGATCTCTCTCGCCAGAATTTGGCCGGAGCCCGGCGCTGCTAGAGGAGAAGAGCACCATTGATTTTGATCACCCCAAGACCTGCTGTGATCGCGCCTCGAACCGCTGTTGTCTACCACGTCGATCGCCCCCGTCGCTGACCCTAGCTGGAGCCCAGGTGAGCCTAGCCAGGCCCCCACCACCGCGCTAGGTTTAGTTCCTCGCCAGAGTAGTTCGTCGTCAACGATCACTCCCAGCCGTTGGATTAGAGTTAGATCGCACGGCTCAGATGCGTAGATACTGTTTTGCTTAGATGCAGTCGCTGACTGGTGGACCCCATCTGTCAGCAGCCCGCTGCGCTATGCAGTGCAGTTGGGACGGCTCGTTTAGTTTCCCGCGCAGCCCAGGGAATTCAAATATTGATTTTCCATTTTAGTTAAAACCCTATTCTGTCCATAGATTCAAATATCAATTCAGAGAGATTCACTAAACCAAATTGTATGATTCAAATTTCGTTAGAAAGATATTCAAATTATCTATCAAAGCCCGTTGGACTTAAATCATTTGGAGTTAGAGATAACCTTTAGTAAAAATAACAAGACAGAGACTTTTGCCACTTCAAACATTTTTCAAAAATCAACCATAATAGATTTTGAGTTGATTCCGACTCTCAAAAATCATATTTGATAATATCTATCTGAATATGTAAAAATATTTAGGTTTCCATCTAGTGACATTGGACTAGTACCAAAATAATTATATTAGGGCATTTCTAGTCACTTTAAATCTATTAAATGATAATCTTAAAGTTAATAAAATATGACCAATCCTTTATATCACATTCCCATATATTAGAATATGTGGTGATGACATGTGTCCACATGATCCAATATTTTAATTGGAGAATATTAAATCTTAAATAATTTCAATGAGTAGAAATTACTTTTCTAAAATAAATAAAATTAAGCCTTTATTCCATGTGATGATTGTGATGATGCTAGATCATAAAGTGTGAGCCTTAGTTTGCTAAATAGAAGTAGTTAATTATTGTTTGGTAATTGTGTACCCTGTATTTATTTATAGACGATAGTGCCGACCCAAGCTACGAGGAGGAGGAGTTCTACCCAAAAGAAGAACAAAACTTCAATCACTGCACCAATCAAGCTAAGCCATCATTACTAGCAAGCTAGACCTTGCAAGATAACACTTGCAAGTTTCTTAACCCAAGCAAGATGTATTAGGCATGCTTTGGTTATATACCTTTGAGTTATACCAATCCCATGTTAGTGCTTTGTGAGCTTTTGAAAGATAGTATAGATAGCGTAAAGAGTATAAAACTAGGCCTATACTAGATGTCATTCTATGGCATGAGATTGAAGATTAGCACCCCTCATTAGTGAACACTCTTAACTTAGTGGCTAGTTCTAAGCATAAAACTTGATCACCGTAGATGGGAATACTTGGTGAAAATGATTATGAAAACCTTGGAATGATGAGTCATTCGATTGAAAAGTTTTGACATGTGTTGAGAAACACAAAAGGATTTGATGATGAAAATGTTGAGGCATGAGCCTTAGCCCTTTATAAAAACGGATGGTTGGGTTCGTATGCGATACCATTCCAATTTTACCCTACAACCACAATACCTGAATTAGGTAAGGCTTAGCCGGAAGTTTATATGCATTAGTATGGGTTCCCTCGCGGAAGAGGTTTGTGCTGAGGCTACCTCGTGAGTGTGAATTGTCCACCTATGCAGTGCCCAGGATGGCAGATGGCCATGGCTAGGAGGCCAAGCTCATAGGGGAGGTTCCTATACTAGAGTGTGTAATTGAAAGGTTATGATTGGTTATCTGCATACTAAGTATGATGATTCAGGGTTATCCCTGACGGATGTATCGAATTTTGTAGTGAAAGTGTACCACCTCTGTAGAGTGTCAAACTATTCGAATAGCCGCGTCCGCGGTCATGGACAGTTGGAGTGGCCATACTGTTCCGTCATCATATGTTTTCAAAATGACTTGTGAAGTGAACTATGATTTTGACTTGTGAAGTGATTTAGAACATTTAATTAGTTTTCTTTACTTCTAAACTCAGTTTTGATAAATCTGGCTTTTTGTAAATAAACCTAGAGCTTAAGATTCCTACTAGAGCTATCTTACCTGTTAGTGATAGTTTGTGAGTACTTAAAGAGTACTCATGGCTTTGTCCCTAGCTATTCCCGTGGCAAGACTATGAGGAGGACTATCAGGATGATGGACAGCAGGACACCTACGACAACTAGGATCATCTCCCATCGTCAGCATTGCCTGAGATTCTGAAGATGGAGCCCCTACTACGTTTTCTTTTCCGCTGCTTGATTGTATTAAGGCTGGATCATGAGATCCTTTATTTGTGTATGACCTTATTATGGTTTGTAATGGATGATGTACTGTGATATCCAATATGTTATGTCTCGCAAAAACGGTAATCCTAGGATTGCGAGGTATGGCATAACAGGCATCTGGGATTAAAAATTTGGGTGTTGACAAGATGCGATACCATTCCAATTTTACCGTACAACCACAATACCTGAGTTGGGTAGGGCTTGACTGGAAGTTTATATGTCTTAGTATGGGTTCCCTTGCGGAAGAGGTTGAGCTGAGGCTACCTCGTGATGAATGTCCACCTATGTAGTACCTAGGCTCGCAGATGGCCATGGCTGGGAGGCCAAACTCATAGGTGAGGTGCCTATATTAGGGTGTGTAATTGAAAGGTTAAGAGTGATTATCAGCATACCAAGTATGATGATTCAGGATTATTCCTGATGGATGTATCGAATTTTGTGGTGAAAGTGTACCATATCTGCAGAGTGTCAAACTATTCGAATAGCTGTGTCCGTGGTTATGGACAGTTGGAGTGGCCACATTGTTCCATTGTCAGATATTTTCAAAATGATTTGTGACTTGCAAGATGACTTTGACTTGACCACAACAGAGTTGTGGACATGAGATCTAAGTTCCCACTTAAGTAATGTAGAGAACTAAATTAGATCTTTACCCTTAAAGCTTTATGAAATAAACCTGGCTTTTGCAAACAAACCTAGAGCTTATGATTCCTACTAGTGTTACTTTTACTTATACTAGTGGTAGTTTGCGAGTACTTAAAGAGTACTCATGGCTTTGTCCCTTGCTATTCCTATGGCCAGACTATGAGGAGGATTACCCAGAAGATGGACAGCAGGAGGTCTATGACAACTAGGATCATCTCCCACCATCAGCATTGCTTGTGATCATGAAGATGAAGCCCCGCTATGTTACGTTCCGCTGCTTTGATTGTATTAAGACTGGATCATGAGATCCTTTATTTGTAAGACCTTATTATGGTATGTAATGGATGATGAATTGTGGTACTACTTCTGTTATGTCTCGCAAAAATGGTAATCCTGGGATTGCGATGTACGGCATAACAGGCATCTGGACTTAAAAATCCGGGTGTTGATAGTAACAATGCCCAGACTTTTCATAATGCATATGCTCACTTGGTCAATGATTTGAAGGTTATTTCCATTGTAAGTCTCCGAACTTTACTTCTTTTACTTTGTAATATATCCCACTGTAGACCCGAGCTCTTAGGAGGAAACCCAACAGTTTTTGGCCTGAGGGCTCCAAATAACTAAGTGTAGAACTTGATAGTGTAGCCCCCGAGCCTCTAGTTAGAATATTTCTGACTAGATGCTCTAAGAGAGAACACGTGTGATTTAAAATCTGATACTGTAGCCCCCCGAGCGTTTAGTTTAAAATGAGAAGTTCCAACTAGATGCTCTATAGAAACTAAGCACTATCTCTTTGCAGAATGAGAATGCCCAAAGGCAGGCTGCTAACGAGAAATATTCCAAGCTGCAAGAAGCGCCGGATATTGAAAAGGGTAAAATAGCCTTTCTAGAGGAACATATCAAAAATAGCAAGCGTATGTTTTCCTCCGACATCTCCCAATTTTTTATTTGGAACCATTGCATCAGAACTCTCATAATGTTGTCTTTGCTCCATCTTACAGAGGACATTGCCAAGGCCAAGAGCATCGTTGAGAAATCCAAGCATATCCAGGAGCTCGATGATGAGAATAAAATTTTGAAGAAAGACCTGGCTGAAGCTGTCAAGGGCCATCAAGAGGTGATGAAGGTGATGCAAGAATCTGCCAACACCAAGATTCAGCGCCTGAAGAAGGAAATTGAGCAACTCAAGGAGCAAAACCAAGCTGCCAAAGAGCAAAATACTCAGAACCTTGAGGTGTACAAGAAACTTCAAAAGGAGCATCAAGTCTTGGCAGAGACCTGCAGTCAAGCTAAGATGAGCATCTTTGGTAATTTTCCTCCGGCTTTTGTCAATTCTGTAAGTCGATCGCTTGTGCTATATATACTCATGACCTTTCTCTCTGATGAAAACACACCTCTCATTGACTAGACCAATATGGGTGAAGGTGCTCCAGATCCAAAGGAATGCATCATTCTTGTTGGCAAGTTCATGAACACTGTCATCACTCAGGCCACGGAGATGGCCCAACCCCTGGACATCACCATCAATGTGTCAGACTCTCTGGCCAAATACTCGGAGATCCTACACCGAGCCCCCTAGAAAATAAGGAGCTGGAAAGCTTCTTGCGTCCGGGTAGGTGCAAGGATGGCCCTGTCATTGGTCAAAGCACATTACGATGATGCCAACATGAACCTGATAACCTCTGGCAAGATCGATAGAGATGCTATTTGGAACTCCCTCGCTATCTACGACACCAAGGCTGACAACCTCACGAAGGCGGAGGTCTATGTGGCTACTAAGGAGATGGACGATGAGCCCGCATCTTCAGAGTCTAGACCGTGCTCCTCCAAGTTTGATGATCTTTGAAGGCCTGGTCTCCTGCTACCAATGATGTAGTGGCAAAGTCCCCTATAGAAGAGCCATAAAAACATTGTTGTATTAAATGTATCTCTGCTTTGTTGTATGCAGATAAACTTATGCATGGGTAAGGCGGAAAACTTGGCTACAAGCCTTCTGCTACTTAACCAGATCCATCATGTATATATTTTTAAGCAAGTGTTGTCTTATCCATTATTCTGGTTTGTATGCTTGACCTTTCTTGACACGGAAGACTCGTAGCGTAGAACTATGCTCTCAAGTGATGATGCTTAATAGCACCGTCAAGAACCTAAGAGCCAAATCGCCGGCTTTGAGTGCCGAAAAGTCACTACTCCGGAATCCACATAAAAACATCAGAAAATGTGTAGACCAAAAAACTTAAGCTAACACCCATAGGTGGAATTTTCACAAGTGCAAAAGCAAACTTGCGCATAAAGGGTTTATATGATCCAAAAATGAATGACTAAAGGAGGTAAAATACTCAAGAAATATGAGTGAACCAAATGCTTTATTTCATCGATCATATAAGATACTTATTACATAATATAAATGTGCTAAGTGTAAAAGGGATGTAGCTGTGCTATGTTCCATGGCCGATCTGTCTCTAGGAAATCATCACTAGAGTCACATTGCTTGCGCTTGCGCTTCTTTGGCCTATCTTTTAACTCACGAATATCGATGAGGTAATAGGAACCATTGAGAAATGATTTTCTTATGACGAACGGTCCTTCCCAAGGTAGGGATAGTTTGTGTGATTTTTCCTGCTTGAGTCTAAGCACTAGATCCCCCTCTTTAAACAAGCGATGCCTAACACAACAACTATGGTAGCCATGCAGCTTCTGCTGGTAGATGGCGGATCTCTAGCATGCCAGCATGTGCTCCTCCTCAAGTAGGTCCACAGATAAGCGTCTGAATTCTTTAGCGTCATTTTCATCATAGGCGGCGACTCTTGGTGCATCGTGGTGTATGTCAGATGGTAGGATAGCTTCTGCTCCATAAACAATGAAGAAAGGGGTCAAGCCGGTATATCTGTTGGGTGTTGTTCGTAAACTCCACAATACAGATGGCAATTCCTCCGCACAGGCTCCAGTTGCTCTATGTAGCGGTGCTTCTAAGCGTGGCTTGATTCCTTATAGAATAAGTCCATTGGCTCGCTCAACTTGCCCATTTTACCGCGGATGTGCCACAGATGTTAGGTCAAGGCGGATGCCTTTTTCATGACAATAGTCCTCAACTTCCCAAGAGACAAGTTTCTGCTGTTGCCGGTGATGATCTATGTGGGAGACCAAATGTCACCACTAAATCCCAGACAAATTTTAGGGTTGTTGCCCCATTGAGCTTTCTAATGGGTTTAGCTTAATTTATCAACTGCTAACTAGCAGATGTGTAAATCCACAGGGTGCTGTTTGCAAAGGCCCAACCATGTAAGGCCCCCCCAGACTGCAAACGGCCAAGTAAGTGGTATTGTTCGCAATTCTTCAGCTGGAATATGTGGTTTCCGTGCATAGTACTGGAACCCAATAAAGGGTCGCACCATCTTGTCGGTGTCTTCCTTGGCAGTCAACCAGTGGAATCCTTGCCAGAAGGCTTTTGCCAGTAGCGATCGAGGAGCTGCGTGCTGCCCTTAATCTCTGAGATGTATCTCTCTAAGGATATCCATACCTTGCTACTGGAAGACACACTGTAGGAAAACTCATGTGGTACTTCTTTTGTGTAGTTGGTCGTCGATAATGACATAGCCCTTTGATCTACGTACTATTTGCTAGATTTTGACTTTGTCGGTGGGCAGTGTTTTGTCTTGAAGATAGTCCATGAACGGTTTCGTCCAAGCCGGAGAGGTCACTGTTACGACATTAACAAATGAGTCCACTCTATCCAGGTTGTCGGGGTCCGCTCCTTTCACGAATGGGGTCTGCAAATGCTCTATGAAAACGCCTGGCAGAATTGGTCGGCGAGCTGATCCAGGGTTAGATAACAGATCTACCT
This sequence comes from Avena sativa, assembly GCA_916181665.1. Lineage (NCBI taxonomy): Eukaryota > Viridiplantae > Streptophyta > Magnoliopsida > Poales > Poaceae > Avena > Avena sativa. The sequence continues at coordinate 435,344,110 of OV702289.1, forward strand.
CTTCGTTGTCCTCCCTTTTGATGTACTTGACTTCGTAGCCGTCGAACCACTTGGCTATCTCGTCTACTTCGTCTCGATATGCCGCCATCATAGGGTTCCGTGCATTCCATGTGCCAGCCACCTGCTGGGCAACCAAGTCGGAATCTCCATAGCAAACTATGCGCTTGATGCTAATATCCTTGGCTACACGAAATCCTTGAATGAGGGCCTCATACTCCGCCATGTTGTTGGTAGCGTTAAAGCGAATCTACATGATGTACTATAACTTCTCTCCTGTTGGCGGTTTTAGTAATACACCAGCCGCCGAGCCATTAAGCAACATGGATCCGTCAAAGTGCATGACCTAATAATCTGGCTCTGTTACAGGAGTGTCTTCCGGTAGTTCTGTACAATCTGTAATAAAATCTGCCAATGCTTGAGATTTGATAGCATCGTGCCTCTTGTAGGTGATTTCAAAGGCGGCGAGTTCAATGCCCCACTTTTCCTCCCTTCCTATAGCGTCACTTTTGTTGATGATGTCACACAGTGGAGCCTTGCTCACCACTGTGATGTGGTGCTCCTGGAAGTAATGCCTGAGTTTCCGCGAAGCAAGGAAAACTCCATAAGCTAGCTTCTAGTAGTGCGGGTAACACTACTTGAATTCTGTCAAGACCTCGCTTACGTAGTAAACTGGTCGCTGAACTCGGTGCTCATGCATTGGTTCCTTGCGGTCCACCATGACGATGATGCTGATAACCCATTTAGTTCCCGTCATGTAAATCAGCATAGGATCCATTGACACTGGTGCTGTGAGTATTGGTACGGAGGAGAGTATTCTCTTCAACTCCTGAAGTGCTGCATCTGCTTCGTCCGTCCATATGAATTTGTCCGCCTTCTTGAGCAACTTGTAGAGCGGCATAGCCTTCTCTCCAAGTCGGCTGATGAACTAGCTTACCACTGCAATGCAGCCTGTGAGCCTCTGTATGTCCTTCAAGCATGTCAGGCACTTGATGTCAAGGATGGCTTTGATCTTCTATGGGTTGAACTCAATTCCGAATGTGAAATGATGAAGCCCAACAATTTCCCGGAGGGCACCCCGAATACACACTTCTTAGGGTTAAGTATCATGTTGTACTTCCGAAGATTGTCAAAGTTTTCCTACAGTTCGGTGATGAGGTCATGTGATTTCTTTGACATCATCGTGATGGCGTCCAGTGTGTACATTGCGACCTATTTAGTCGTGTAGGCAATGCTGCATCATCCACTGGTTGTCTCCCTGGATGTCTTCACCTTCCTCTTCTTCTTCCTTTGCTGCAAGCTGAGCTTCTTGCTCCTTGATGGTCTTCCCGAGGTCGGCCACCATCTTGCCAATATGGGCGATGGTGCGATCCTTCTTTTCGCGCTGGAGGCAAAGAGACTGATGGTCCTTGACAATCAGTGAGAAAGTCTGGGCCTTCTGGGCGGCAATGGCACGGTTGTGGTTGGCAAACTCCCTAGCATTGTCCAATTCCTTCTGGCGATCGTATAGCAGGAAGTCAAGGTTCTGCACTTGACGCTTCAACTCCGGGTGATTTGGCATCTCCATTGGCATTCCAATGAAGTCCAGCCTTGCATAGTGCGCTGGTTGACACTGAGCGACATAGACGTGCGAGAGCTTCATGCATTGCCCTGGCTAATCCATCTATCCAGTTGTTCTCTCTAACGGAGAACTGGATTCTCCCAGACGTTGGTGCTTCTATGCTTCCTCGAAGATGAGCGGTGACTAGCCATTGTAAATCTCCTCCTGGGGGTCCAGGAAGTTGAGCTCCAATAAACTCCGGGTGTGGGCATCCCAATAACTCAGATAATGAATCTAGATCCCTTTCGAAGATCAGTTGGCCTCCGTTTCCCAACTAGTAGAACTTGCTGAACTGAGTCTCCATCTACAAGAATTTAGGATGGGGAAGTTAGTGAAGTTATCTAGTGTGTCAAATTTTAGGTAGTAATGTAAGAATTGGAGGAACATGAATTTTTGAGAAAGAATGAATTCCCAAGGGCAAGAGAGGAAATAGTTTTTCATAAATACACACTTTGGTTTTGAAATTAATTTTTTGTTCGGACGTCCATTCTAACTAGGGTCTCCTATGGTCAGGATGACTCTGATACCAACTTGTTAACACCCGGATTTTTAATCCCAGATGCCTGTTCTGTCATACATCACAATCCCAGGATTACCATTTTGGCGAGACATAACAGATTGGGTATCACAGTACATCATCCATTAGAAACCATAATAAGGTCTTGCACGAATAAAGGATCTCATGATCCAGTCTTAATACAACAAGCAGCGGAATAAATAATAAGCGTAGCGGTGGGGTCCATCTTCAGAGTCATAGGTAATGCTGACGATGGAAGATAGTCCTAGTTATCATAGCCATCCCGTTGTCCTTCATCTTGGTAGTCTCCTTCATAGTCTGGCCATAGGAATAGCCAGGGACAAAAGCCATGAGTACTCTTTAAGTACTCGCAAACTACCACTAACAAGTAGTATAGTTCTAGTGTAAAATGCTAACTCTATGTTTATTTGTAAAGTTGAGTTTGAAACCTAAGCTGATTTCAGAAACAAAGAAAGATAAACTAAAGTTCTAGAATCACTTAAGTTGGGAAGCTAGTGTCATAGTCACAACCCTGTTTTGGTCAAGTCAAGATTCATCATTCATTTCATAAGTCATTTTGAAAATATCTGACAACGGCACAATATGGCCACTCCAACTCTCCATAACCGCGGACGCGGATGTTCTAATAGTTTGACACTCTACATAGGTGGTACAATTTCATCACAAGATTCGATACATCTGTCAGGGATAACCCTGAATCATCATACTTAGTATGCAGATAATCAAACATAACCTTCCCTTTACACATCCTAGTATAAGGACCTCTCCTATGAGCATGGCCTCCCAACCATGACCATCTGTCATCTTGGGCACTGCATAGGTGGACAACATTGAGAGGTAGCCTCAACTCAAACCTCTCCCGCGAGGGAACTAATAATAATGCATATAAACTTCCGGCTAAGCCTTACCCAATTCAGGTATTGTGGTTGTACGGTAAAATTGGAATGGTATCGCCTCCGAATCCAACCATCCGTTTTTTTTGTAAAAGGGCTAAGGCTCATGCCTCAACATTTTCATCATCATAAACCATTTGTGTTTCTCAACACATGTCAAAACATCTCAATAGAATGACTCATCATTCCAAGGTTTTAACAATTCATTTTCACCAAGTATTCCCATCTAAAGTGACTCAAGTTTTAGTTTAGCTCTAAACCACTAAGTTAAGAGTGTTCACTAAGGTGGGATGCTAATCTCAATCTCATGCCATAGAATGACATCTAAGGTTATCTAGATAGGTCAAGTTTTATACTCTTTACGCTACCTTCAAAATAAGTAAGGACATTGTTAAAGAAGTAAAAGCTTGGAATTAAATCTTTGAATAGGTATAAACCAAAGTGGTATAACCAAAGCATGCCTAATGCATTTCGCTTAGGTTATCTAGATTGCAAGGGTTAGCTTGCATTGTTAATGATGGCTTGCTTAGTGCTAACTTGATAACAATAGCTTGCCTTGTGCAGTGCAGTGGTTGAAGTTTTCTTCCCCCTCCTCTTTGTAGAACTCCTCCTCGTAAGTTTGGTCGGTACTATCGTCTATAAATGCATACGGGATACACAATCACCAAACAAAGCTTAACTATTCTACTTAGCACACTAAGGCACACATTTGATGATCTATTATCATCACAAGCATCACAAGGTTTAATTGAACTAGCTTCAATCTTTTTATTTGAGAAAATTAATTTCTACTCATTAAAATTAACTAAGATTTAATATTCTCCAATTAAAATATGGGATCATGTGGACACATGTCATCACCACATATTCTAACATATGGGAATGTGATTTAAATGTTGGATCACATTTAATTAAGTTTAAGTTTAATATTTAATGATTTAAAGTGACTAGAAATGCCTATATAGCATTATTTTGGTACTAGTCCAAAGTCAGTGCATGCAAACCTTAATATTATTACATATTCAGATAGGTATGGTTAAATGTGATTTTTGAGAGTTGGAATCAACTCAAAAGCTATTATGGTTGATTTTATAAAAAAGTTTGAATGTGCAAATGCTTCTATCTTGTTATTTTAACTAGGAGAGATCTCTAAATCTAAATGAATTAAATCCAACGGGATTGGATAGAGATTTTCAGTAGCTTTCCAACAAAATTCGAATCACTCAATTTGGTTCAGTAAATCTTCCTGAATTGATTTTTGAACTATGGAACAGAAGTGAGTTCAAACCTAAATAGAAAAATCTATATTTGAATTAACTGGGTCGCGCAGGAATGGAAAATGGGCCGGCCCAGTGATGCTCAGCGGCGCAGAGGGTGGCTGAAAGGTTGGTCCCGCTTGTCAGCGACACATAAAACTCGAAACGGTATCTAGCGATCTGGGCCACACGATTAGAACCTAGATCAACGGCTCACAGTCGTCGTCGACGACGAACTCGTGGCCGACGAGACCAAACCCTAAACGGATGGTGGGGGTCTACTAGGGGTGTACCAGGGCTCCAGCTAGTGCGGCGAGGCGGGCGATCGAACTAGACAGCGACGACGAACTCAGGCGAGGTCATGACAGGGGCTGCGGTGGACGGAATCGATGGCAGCGTCTTCTCCTCTACACCGGGCTCCTCCGGTGCAATTCTGGCAAACTATGGCTAGAGCGGCTCCGGCAAGAGGTGGGGAAGGACCAGTGGAGAGAGGAGAGTGGAATGGTGTGAGGAATTCGTGCTAGGGAGGGCTCCTTATATAGGCTCGACGAGGGGACCGAGGGGGCGACGGCGAGCTCGTCAGTGACGACGATACAAGGCGCTATCGGCATGGGCGGCGTAGGCGGACGGTGGCCAGTTCCCTGGCGGTGCTCTACGGCGTAATGGCGCGGCTAGGGGCGGTGGAATGTGGTTGGGAGTGTTGTGTGCTCTGGAGACAGAAGCGATGCTCAACGCGGCGCTCGGTGACTGTGGGTCGTGCGGCGGCGCACGGCCGTGTCTGGCGGGGTGCTGGGGTCGAGGCAGAGCGGCATGCGTGGTCTGCGGTCGAGGCGCGGTCTGTGGCATGCTGGCGGTGAGGGCGCTGTAGCGCGCTCTGGCTGCGCGCAGAGAGAAAGGGCGGCGAGGCTGGGGAGTGGTCCAGGGGTTAGCAGTGGCCGTGGGGTGGACCATGGGTGGTGATGAGGTCACGTCGTGCTTCCTGGAGCGGTGGAGAGGGGCTGCCGTTCTGCTGCTGCGTTGGCAAGGTTGGCCGGCGAGCATGGCGTCGGGGCGGCATGGCACTAGCGCCAGGGGCTAGAGATAGGGTTGGTTTTGGTCTGGTTGGATTTGCGGGAGACAAGGATGATCAATGCACACCAAATGGCTCGACAAGATTTGATCATAAACAGTAATAGTTAGGCTAGTTTGATTCTGTCTGCAACCTGCTCGATCAAATGGCCGCAAGAGAAATTTTTTTTAATTTTGGGCTAATATTTGGTGGAGTGTTGTATCTTATGCTTGAGCTTCTAGATGTGCTTGGGTTTTGAAAGTGGAGTTCATTTGAGTGGTTTTTGAATAAGTGTGATCTATACATATGAACTACATTCAAATTTCAATTGTCATTTAAATTTAGTATTTGAAAGTTTTTGGGGGTGAAACAAAGTGGGCCTTGTTACATCACTACTTGTACTAGCAAGGGGTGCAAAGAACCACAATTGTTTCGTTTAAGATTTGAGTTCTAGGAATAGCCAAAGTAGGCTAGGTGATTAAAATGGCACAAATGACCATTTGTTTATTTTATTCTTTTTTATTTGTTTTTCTTTGGGATTTGTTTGGGAATGACCTAGATGATGTTTAATTCACCTTAGAATCATTTTACAACCAATGGATCACTTAAACATGGCAATTCAAAACAACTCCTAATTTAAATGCACACACATATGAATGCTTAATCATTTTAAATGGAAAAGTTTTTCTTAACCCTAAATTGGGTAGATTTGATCTTGATTAACCTTGGATTAAGTTTTGGGATGTTACATTGTTTCACCGGTTTTGTTTTAGGCTCAATGTTTATGTTGTGCTCGACAAGTTCTCTAGGTACACCCTTCATGTCGGGAGGTTACCAGGTGAAGATGTCCCTATTCTCACGGAGGAACTCGACGAGCGCGCCTTACTATTTGGGATCCAGGTGTGTCCCAATGTAGGTGGTCTTGGAGGAATCTCCTTCAACAAGTTATACCTGCTTTGTCTTGATGGTGGCCTTGAATGCGGGTTCGGAGTCAGAAATCTGCTTCTTCGAAGCCGGCATCTCCGAGGCATCGACCTTGCGCTGGATCTCCTAGAACTGTTCACCATAGAGGACCGCATCGGCGAAGGCGGCTTTTCTCATCTTGCACTCCATTGCCTCTGTGAAGCATCTGGCAATAGTGATGTTGCCTTTTGGTCCGAGTATCTTGAGTTTGTTGTAGACGAAACATGACCTGGTGAGGAAGGAGTGGAAGATTTCGCGTTCGAATATGACGTGGTACACTCTCTTGCAGGGCACCACTTCAAAGGTCATGCACTCTTGGTGGTAATTGTTGACATCAACAAAGGTGACCGGAAGGGTGATGCAGCCAAGGGAATTAGCTTGCCAGCCTGGAACGACGCCATGGAACATGGTGTTTCTCTTCCTTAGATGCGTCTCCGTCAAGTTCATCTTGTGCAGTGTATCCAGTTACATGATGTTGATGCTGCTTCCATTGTCCATGATGCACTTGGTGAACTCACTTCCATCAATCAAATGGTTGATGACCATGGCATACTGGTTTACTGTTGGGATGAGCTCTGGGTGATCTTCTCTATCCCAAGTGATTGGAATCTCCGACCACCCAACGTATTGGGAAACCGGGGGGAGGGTAGCCATCAGTATACTTAGTGAGGTTTTCTAGGCCCGGAGGGTGGGAGTACCAAGGAAAGTGTGGTAGACTGGAGCCTTCTTTTTGAAGGGGTTCTTGCCCTTGCCATCGCCCTTGGCGGCGGGTTTAGGATCTATGTCCTCATCCATGTCATCTCAATCCTTGTACTCTTCCTCCTTCTTCTTCCCTTTGCCTTTTCCACGCGGTTTGTTCTTTCGACTTTGCTTGTAACCGGACTCAGGGTCCTCCTTGAAGTTGTTGACAAACTCACATTGGCGGTTGGTGTGGGTGGCTTTTCCGTTTGCGTCGAGGTGGACTAAACACGGCATATCATGGTACTCTTCGTACGTCTGGGGAACGCGGGGCGCTGAGGGTGTAGGTTCATTCCTCTACTGTCCACGGCTAGCTCCTCGGCCACGGCCACGCTGTCCGCCATCGCCTCTGCCAGCGAACGTTGTGGCGACCATGTCAGTTGCTTGGTTTTCTTCAGGAGGATTCTTCTGCTTGTTATTGTTGTTCTTCTTGGCCTGGGTAGGGATGGCCAGGACTAGCAACGAACCACGAGCATCATCATCAGTGGCAGTGAATTCGCTAGCCATGGTAATCATCGAGTTGATGCCGAGCTTGCCGTTGTCCTGGTGGTGCTGCAGCATATGTCTGAGCAATGTGCCCTTTTCCACGCTATCGATTAAGGCAGCCATAGTGGTTTGGTCATGCACTCCCGCGCATGAATTTTTCATATCCAGCCAACGAGATAGGTAGTTACGAGAGGATTCATCCTTTTCTTGCACACACCGCTATAGGTCACCAATGGTGCAAGGACGTTTGTATGTACCCTCGAAGTTCTTGGTGAACGCTTCATGCATGTCCAACCAATTACAGATTGATTACTCCGCAAGTCGTCGATCCATTGTTGGGTAGTGCTGGGGAGCATAAGTGGGAGGTACTTGACAGGGACATTGGGGTTTCCCCCGGTGATGTGAATCGCTTCGCTATAGTCCTGCAACCACGTGACTGTCCTGGCAGTGCCGTCATAGGGCTTGATGGTCTTTTCAATCCGGAGACCCTTGGGGGTAAGTTGTGGCCCGGATTATAGGTCCGAAATAACGTGGCCCCAGGTGTGGGAGTTCCCTGGCTTCTTGAATCTTGTCCAGCATGGACATGCATCGTATGACTCCATTTTCTTCCCTTTTCCGCCATGGGGAGGATAGTTGTGATGCGATCCATGGGACCCTCCATGTCCTCCTCCATGGTGGCTACTGGGTGGCGACGGTGGCAGTGGCGGTTGTGGGTTAGCCTTCTTGCTGCTCCCTCCATCTGAGTCCTCACACCTGTCACAATTGCTTGTTGGACGTGGTGCTTCCTTGTGGGATCTTCTCATGTCTCCTTCATTTCCGCTACGCTTCCCGTCATGCCTGGACTGCTCCGCTGGTCGCGTATGACAATACCGACCTAGGGGCGCCTGGGAGGTGGCATGCTTTTATGATGGAGCAATTGTGGTTCCTCATGATGTCAGGATCCGGGGAGGTGGTGAGCGACGAGGGTGAGCCTTCTCTTATTGCCGGAGGAAATTGGTATGGCGTCAGTCCTGTTGCGTGCATCTCTCCCCTTTGCTCCGTGGATCCCGTGTGGGATCCTTCATCACGGGGAGCTCTTGGCCTTCGGAGGTTATGCATGCTTGACTGGCAAAGCTCTAGATTGGACTCGATCCTTTGTGATGTGGCCTTCTCCTGCTTCTTGCAAGCCTTGGTTACGAGGTTGTAGACCCGAGCCACTGCTTCTGGCGACCTGTCCTGTTCGAGGAGGGTCTTGGCGATGACCACGTCGAGGGAGGGAGTTGGCATTACTTGCCTCCCCTCTGAATCAATGTATGGGGTGGCTTTTTCCGGTTTTGACGCTTCCCATCCTAACTGGCGCCGAACGCCAAGATCATCGACGACGTGAGCTGGTGCCTTCTTCGCCTTGTGCTTTAACAACAACTTGTTGTATTCAGCCTCCATTGCTCTTGCCGCCTTGATTGATTGGTGTGCCTTTGTCCAAATCCCTGTCCAGCTGGGCGCCTTGCTCCATGATGCACTTGGCCTCCGCGAGTATCTCAGCGTGTTTGTTGTCGAGCTCCGTGACACTCCAGATATGGGCGACGGTTAATGGCTCGACAAGGAGTGGGTTGTACATCACCTTGTCAGCTCAAATGACAAAGGGGTTGCCAGCTGCTGACGTGGACGACGGTTGCAGTATGTTTGTTGGGTTTGCAGCACTTGGTCCGGTGGTGAATTCCTGCGGCTACTGTGGGGGAATAGCCAGAGGCAGCATGGCTTTAGCCGGACCCATGGGATCAACGGGGTTTTTGCCTTTTGCTACAGCTCCTGCCTCCGTTGCTGCTAGCGGAGCTTTACCAACAACTTGGTTCTGCTAGTCTTCCTCTATCACATTCCCAGTGGCCACCAATACCTAGAGGGAAGTGATAGTCTTGTTGGCAAGCTCCTCCCTCTCGAACTCCATTTCAATCTCCCCATAGAAGCGTCATACTCCTCCGAATTAGCAGCATAGCTGCCGCCATCCATGTTGATGTCGGCGTAGAGGGCGTCGAGCACTGAGTCGGAGTTGGCTTTCGTGTTTTCGATGGCGGAGGTGGAGGAGGATGGTGGAGGGACGTTGTTGTTGCTTCCTCTAGCCTTAGGGCCGGGCATGGCTTTGGTATTCTCCTCGGCGTCCGCGTAATTGTTAACAATTGCGACCATCTCACCAAGGGTGAGCAAGCCGGCGGCCTGCCGTCTCCTGAGCGTATGCCGAAGTGTTCCGGGCATGAGCCCTTCCACAAAGTGGTAGACAAGTTTGTCGGTGCGGTCGCCATCTAGGGTTTCCCTTACCCTTAACCATCTAGTGAGGTATTCACGAGGGGATTCTCCGTCACTCTAAACGCATTTAACCAGATCGAAGATGGTGAGGACACCGACAAAGTGCGACCTCCGCATATCTAATGCTCCAGGAAGCCAAGCGTATTTGCGGGCTCCTTCCACCGTTATATCCTGCACATGGGCAGTTTGTGTGGGCCTTGAATTTTTCCGATCTGAGCGGGCAAACTCCAAAGAGAGATCCGGGTCAGATCCTTCCGCGAACGTGTCCGGCCCATAGGCGGTCCGTGCGGGCCTTGATGAATTTCCGACTTCCTAGGAGCTAGGACCGGAGCCGGTTTCGCCGATGAAGATGTGGATGTCCCTGAATGGGACAACGAAGCAGCCGGTGGGGTTCGTCTTTGTTGGGACCCAGAATTCATCTAGAGGGGCGATCAGAACATTGCCGGAGAAGAGGACACGCCCAATGGCGACGGTGTCACCGATTCCCGCGAAGAGCTTTGACCTCGCCCGGTGTAGAGCTCGAAGCGCCTCTTGCCCTATGGTGGACCCAACTATCGTTGTATTGCCAACGAGTACGCCATAGAGGGGTCCTCACAGAGCGTGTTTAGAGAGGTGGGAGAAGGCGGCGAGTTGGCGGGTACGAGGTCACATAGCTTACCCAGGTTCAAGTCCAACAACGGGGACGGAACTCTTCTCCTGCTATAAATCACTATAATGGCAATCACTATAACAGTGACGGATTGGTTCGCTGTGCGAGGTGTTGTACGTTATACGTTGGGTGTTCTCCCTAAAGGCTCCCACAGATCCGGCTTATAAAGGCGTCAGAATCTAGGTTACAGGGAAAGACCTTGTCGGACAGGTTACAGAGTCCTACACTAACACTAACTAGTATTTCGTGTCTTCCGAATAGGTCGGTGATTTTAACGTAGCCTTCATTTATCCGGCATGGTCCTCCCTCCTGGATCCGTCTAACTGGGCCGTCTAGCAGGCCATGGGCCATGCTACAAACTATGGGCCACCGGGTTAGCCGGATTAGAGATATGCAATTGTGATATCCATTTAGATATTTTAACATAAATATATCTTAAATCTTACGGTAGCTTCTACCAATTCATGCATATCTGAGAAGGCAACATCACAAAGGAGCATCAAACCAATTGGATTATTTCTATCCACGTAACTATGATCATTGTGCACTCTCAAATTACTAAATCCGTAGAGTAGACACTTTTTCCGAAGAGTCAACAAGTTAATATATACAACGGTTAATCATCAAACTTGATTTATTATGTTTTATCTGCTTAGAGCCAATTGCATAATATTTCTTGCATTCCATGGCATCAGCTTCATGGAGCCCATCAAGATCCTGACGAGCATCATGCTGGAAGCTATGCTGAAAAAAATATACATTTCGATGTCCTAAGTATGAAAGTTGTCCTATCAAAGGAGGAAACTTTGTGGCCAAAGTGATGTTTTTACCCATCTACACAGTTTCTCCAGTGTTTGCTTTGACCTGAATCACTGTCGAGCTACCCGGAAGCAGACATCTTGGAGGCAGCAACGGATGCTGCTGCAATCCAAGGATCAGCTACATGGAGAAGCCGAGAACAGGGTACTTGACAATCAAGAAGGTACTTTTAGACTTTAACCATACTAAGATGGAGAAACAGACTTCTACTGTGGATCGAAGCAAAGGATCCAAAGGTAGAAAAGAATACTGGGGCCTATGATAGCTACATTTCTGTCATCCTCCCATTCACAAGATAGTTTCTTACTCCCTCCGTCCATAAATAATTGACTTCGTTTTGCCTAGATTCGAATGTATCTAGACGCCTTTTAGTGTATAGATACATTCGAATCTAGACGAACTCAAGACAGTTATTTCTGGACGGAGGAAGTAGATGGCAAACATAATGCCATCCTCCTTGATATTCAGGCCTTTGCTAACGATCTTAATTTTGTCCGCGCTGCTTTAGTGATCTAGAGGTTTTCATGAATTTATGAACGTATTTGGTTGAACTGGAATTTTTATATAAAATTAAGGCAGGTTCTTCGTCGATATGGCAATTTTCTAGGGAATTAGTAAACTTTCATTGTCCTCTGGATGTGATACTATTTATGTTGGATGGTAGAGATGTTTTGGAAATCCGGTTGAAGTAGAATCTGTACTCGCATCAGCTGGAAGTTTTCTGTCAAGATAAGGAGATTTCTTATCACTTTAGGCCTTATTTACTTCTAATGTATTTAAATCCCCTAGGGGTTTAGGGATGGAAGGAGATTTGGTGAATCTCCCGTTTCACCCAATCCTCATATTTCCCATCATTTTCTCACATTTCCCCTCACATACCAATCCCTGGCATGTTTACTTTGAATTCTAGGGATTAGAGGGGATGGGAGAGAAATGAGAACAGCTGATAAAAAGAATGACTTTACACCTACAACATGTTAATTGACAAGTCACTCAAGTAAAAGTCGAATCTTTGCAAGGAGCGTTAACATCTCTTCATAGACCTCATCAAGTTTAAATACATGCTCGACAGGCCGAAGCTCAAACAACCGCCTCATTATTTCCACAATAATATTTTGGTTGAGAATAATTTTTGCATGCCCATTCGAAATATAGTTGATGCGGTCATTTTCTTGTCCAGCTCTGTCGGATGCTTTCATCGACACCCTATTATATCACCGAAAAAAGAGTGTTAATCACATATGAAGCAGAGCAAAATAGGACAATCAACACAAGTATTGCCGGTAGTTTGCTCCATGTCTAGTCATAACAGGTTGCGAATGAACTCGGGAGCACGGCATGTTCAACATAAAACTGACATTTGGAACATTTAGCACAAAACTGGCATTTAGAACATTTAGCATAAAACTCTGGAGCATGGCATGTTCATGTCCAGTAGGTGGTACACACAAAAAGCTAGCGGTATTGTTTTCAAATCAATAGAGAAAAATAAATAAATAACACCCAGGCTGCAATTTGAAATGAATTTTACGAATTCATGATATATATCATCTACATATTCTCCATTCTATATCATCTACATATTAAGCACAAATTCAACTTCAATGCTAAATACCTGGAGCTAGCTATCTTACCCATCATTAGCTAATTGTTATTACTCGCAAAATAAATGGTTCAGCACTAGCAAAATAAACAGGAAACAATCATATCTGCTAGCAGGTTAAATAATAAAAACAGGGAAGAAAAATATATGTGAATAGAAATTGATAGCAGATTGCATACTAAAAGTAAATAGGGGAGAATAGTATACGCTTTACCTCAAAGTAAACATTTATAGCATATCTCAAATAAGTAGTTTGCGGTAACCAGATTTAGATTATAGAAGAAAAGGAAGATGCGTCTAGTTCTCTAGAATTTAGATATCAGTCTCAATACACGATTTAGCACACGATTTTTTGGGCATGCAAACATGAAGCATTGAGCAGATATAGTTTTTCTTTCCATGTTATCTACATAGATACTAACTCAGCACAAAATTTGAGCACATGATCTACTAATCAACTCACTTGACATCATGTTGGTTCTTTTGAACATTATTGCCTAAAGTAGCTGAACACTGCCACCCATGTGGTGTGGAACAAATCGAGCGTTCGGCATGGCTGGTATCCGTAAGGGAAAATAGCTGCTGATCTATATATTGATTGCCTCATAAGGAGTGATATACTCACCCAGTTGATTAGGAACCAACCAACCACAAATGCATCTGTTGGCATCAATTCTATTCACTAGTAGTATCCGTCATTCTACCAAATGTTCAGATAGTAGTAGTCTAATAGAAACATGCTTAACCCGTGAGTTTTCAGTGAAATGACAGACTGCGCCATGTTAATTGGTAATAGTGGAAAACGTAAGCAAAAAGACAGTGTTATTGTGTATTAGTATCATACTGATCTCCTGTCGAATTAACAGCATGACCTATATTTGAATCTTTACCATTTGAGATTCTTGACCAACTGAGTTCATTCAATAACTTCCACAATGATATGCTCCACTAGCTGTATCCTCTAAATTGTCAGTCCAAGTTAATACCCCAAAGAAATGCTAGGAATAGTAATTCAAATTGTACCAACTGTGACCAAACTTCTTGATCAGGAATACACATTGTTTCACCGGGGAGAGGTAATGTAAGAGAATGCTGCAGATTTAGCATTGCCACTGCTGGGGTCTTTTCAGTCAGTACAGTTGATAGGTGAAACTCATTCTAAAAAGTGACTACAACTTATGGCAGGAGTAGGTTCCGCGAGGCATAAATTTGACATTTTGACTACATCACACCTGATGATATGTTCAAAGATTATCCTAGTTTAAAAATGAACATATTGACTGTACTTTCTTAGCCTCTAAAGTCTTAAAGAAATTAACATGAATCGATTAATCTTGAGTTTCGAATTAGCCATAAGATCCAAAGCACAAAATCAGCTAGTGGGGTAGTATAATATGAGAACATATTTTTATGCATGCCTATGGATGGAAGAGAACCAGTGGATAGCAACAACATAGAGTAGACGGTAGTAAGAACATAGAATTGAAGGAATTTAAGTTTTACCTCAAGGTAACTCTTGCAGTTCATCCCGTAGCCACATGATAGCCGACTCCTCATCTTGAGAAGCCCAAGTAAGAAATGTCTCTCGATTTTCAGCAATTTTGAACACTTTTGAAGCCTTCACTCTCTCTTCACGTGAGAGTTCCTTCAATTTTTGCACAGCAGAAAACATTTGACTCGGCCTTTTCTTCCTTAGCCTGCTTCTCTTTCATCTTCACATATCTATCAACCACTTCTACTACCATTGCATCGCTCTTGTTAGGCTTCTTTATCTCATTTGTTGGCTTTTCCTTTGGTACACTGGCAACCTTCTTTTGAACATGCTGCTCAGTATTCACCTTTTCAGCAGCATCCACTAGATTCAGCAAAGATACACTTATAAGATTTGTTAAATCATGTATATTTTGTTACTCTTAATTGAACGCGATGTGTTGTGCAAGCCAAGTTTACCATCAATGATTGGATTCACCTCATCTCCCCTTTGAGTAGTCCCCCTCCATCTATAATATGTAGCTCATCATCATCATTTCCATCCGCACTTTGTACATCTTCATATTCTTCACCAATTTGTGATGTTTTAGAGATTGATGTGAAGTTGTACCTACCCTCCGCAATTTGCCCTGAAAAAACAGTATAATTATGCAAACAAGTAATAATATTATGTATCTGATTTAGTGGTAACAATGAACATAAGTCGAGTTACCATCATATAGATCTCCAAGCGTATCAAATAGAGGAAAATCATATTTCTTGAATTTCCCGATTTTGGGGAAGGACTGCAATCAAACATGAGAGAAAAATGAGTGCGAACTTGGTATATAAATCCTGGCAATGTATAAGAATGGAAAAAACTTACAATTAGTAAGTTATCCCAGAGCGCATCATCGGCTACTATTCTGTAGCTTTTCTCACACCACCCGACACCGCTTTGCTTGGGCTTCCTTCAGCATATAATACTACCTCTTGAGTTCCTTCTCTTGGTCTTGTAACTGCGACTTTGTGAAATTCACGTGCTTGTTTCAATCTTTGAATATTTTCGTCATTAGATTCCATGTGTCCCCACTCCATCCATTCTGAGCTCTATGGTAGTCATTATTGTGTTCATGTAGTATGTCAACTAGAGATTTCTGAAGTCCCATATTCCATTGAGCTCTTGGTTTCGATCCTATAGAAGCTAATGAAGTTAAATTTGGAAAAAAGACATTCTAGTAAAAGAAATATGCACACAAGCTAATCAAGTTACCTTTGGGAGATCTCCTTTTGTGATTGTTTGATGGTATTTTTTTCACGCCAAGTGCAGCCTTTTGCAAGTTGAACTTCGGAGAACCTTTTGGATGCATATCTATTTTGAAAAGAAATCAACACAAAAACTAAAGACATATATCAACCAACATACACACATTCCATTCAAATATGAAACATACACTTGTTCCATTATGACATAAAGAATATTATCTGACATACACTTATTCCATATGAAACATGCAAACTAAAGAGAAATTCAAATTTCACTATTACATGACGAAGAGCTAGTTATGCTGGAAATCGTTCCACATTTGCATGGCTATTTGGTCTCTTAAAGCATTGCCGGCGTGGTTGTTTCCTTGGTGGTTATCATCACCATTGGGCAGATCGACATAGTTAGCTGGAGGTATTATGTCTTCTTGGTTATCAAGCCACTCCTCATCGCCATGTTGCATTCTAATGATATTATGCAAAATTGCAGCAGCTGCAGCTATCTTCACTTGGTTTCGCATTGGGTGGAATGTTGCGACATGTAGAATAGGGAACCGCTTCTTAAGTATTCCTAGGAGCCTTTCTATATGATTTCGCAGCACAGCATGATGGTGATTGAAGAGCTCCATGTAATTTTGTGGGCGATGGCGGCCATGTCCAAATTCTTTTAGATGATACCGCACACCACGGTATGGGGCAAGGAAGGATTACAACAAGGTAAAATTTCCTGTTGGGTACTTTAAAACCAGTGTTCAAAGTAGACCAAAGGACTTTAGCATCCGTAGAAGATCCTTCCCATCCACAAGAGATGTAAGTGACAATTAGATCAAAATCACATGCAATCATCACATTGTGACCAAGGGTTCCCTTCCTATTGCGAAAAGGAGTAGCAAGGTGGGGTGATACACTAACAGGAACACGTGATCCATCAATTGCTCCTATACAGTTCTGCAAAGAAATAGATGAATGGCAACGGAAGATGAGATTCAATTTTTGACATATTAATGGTTGAGCGGTAAGGAAGAGCTTCAAGGTGTCAAAAGAAGAACCTTGAAATATGGGTAGAATCGATCATCGTTCGCAATTTTCGGATGTGGTTGGTCAATGATGGGAGGCTTCAGAAATCGCCTACTTAGGACAGGGATGATGTTGAAGAATTCTTTTATGCACTTGTGGAAAGTGCGGTTGCTGTGCTGAAACTCCAATTGCAAATCTAGAAATGAGGCATTGTGTGACATCATGTAGAGAAAAATAGCAAGCTTTTCCTCAACCTTAATCCTTTTGTCTTTTAACAACCTTTCTCTTCTAAGGTAGGATGCTAAGGTTCTGAAAATATGTGCTTCCATCCTATAGGCTACCCGACAGTTCTTCACATGTCCCTCAAGAATTTCTTCGACACGCTCCTTGCCGTATAAGACGGAGCTATGTCGTCGTCGTCTCTCCATTTGTCCTCTACTATCCATTTGGTGGAAGTGCAATATTGGTAATAATAAAAACATAAACTCCTCGTCATCTTCCTCTCTCCTCTTCCTAATTCAGTCTAGCCTTTGAAGGTTCATTTAGCACTAAAACAATAGCAATTAAGGGCAGGCAATAAGATTTTAAGGGCTAGCAAATATGATTTCATAACAAGTAGAAATAGTAATATTCATACCGAAATTTGGTGTGCTCAAAGGATCCCACGAAGATGATGGTTCGTCCACTCCAACTATAGTCCAAGGGGTAGGTATCTGTCAAAACAACGCTGAACAGATTAAACACAAGTATGACATGAACAGATCAGAGACATACTACATGCTACATGTGGGAATCATATATAAATTGTCAGGTCTTTTGTCAATTAGTACCAGAACATGATATGATGTAGATATTAAATATATATGACAAAGCTGCAGATTCACAAGTGGACACCAGACTGGAGGAATACAAACATGCAGTACCAAGAACGAGAACAGGCTGGAACATACATAGTTCATAATTTAATTTGCTACCTAAAAATACATAGCCACATACTACAAATACGCAGTGGCCTACAGTTAACCTAAAACAGCCTTATGCTTGCTGCAAAATAAGCACCAGTACAGAGGCACCAAGATCACAATAAGCACCAGTACAAAGGCACCAAGATGAAAATAAGCATCAGTATTATTACACAAACATTTCATTGTCTTGATACAACATGAGAAAATTCAGACGTAACAGTAGTATGGTATTAGCAGATCAGGCTATTTAGTACAATAACATGAGAAAGACTAGCAATTATTCAAGAAAGTTTAATGATACAACAACCAATTCCTTTATTCAATTAATTATTTCTTGTAGAATATAATGTACATGATAAATCTGGTGCATTGACAAGCTATGACATGAACAGAGCCGAGATGTTGACTATATGAACATATACTTATTCCATTATTACATTAAGCAAAGGCACCATGTTTAATTTGCGACAAAAGAAAAGGTGAGGGGCACTTGTTGAAGCACAAGCATCATGAAATCAAAAGGTGTTGCTTCAAACAAGCTATTCAGTGTACTTCAATAGGTTGCACAAATATGAATCAGATCAAGCTATTAAGTATAATTCTAGTGCATTAACAAGCTAGTCTCCTGTCAGAGTTCAGACAAGCTAGTCTCCCGTAAGTGTACTTTAATAGGTTGCACAAATATGAAGCAGCTAGTATCCCGTCAACGTACTAGTTCAAACAAGCTAGTCTCTTGTCGTGAAGGGATCGTCTACCTAGCCACTAATATGAAGCAGCGGCTCATCCCATCCAAATAGAAGCAAGCTCTATTTCATCCTGACTCTAGAAAGAGCAGTGGCTCGTCCCATCCAAATAGAACAAGATCTATTCCATCGTGACTCTAGAAAGAGCAGCAGCTCATCCCCTCTCCCCACCCTCCTTGCGAAGAAGATGGTATCTTTCAATTTCTCGTATTAACACAACTACGAGCGTATCAAAAACCATCCCATTATCGAACTCCCAACTGGTTCTTTGCCCCCAAAAGATCTCATTATCTAATCAGCTAGGCCAACACGCAAAAGCCCATCCAGCTGTAGCTGTAATTCCCTATCGACCGGGAGTACCAGAGAACAAAGGGTGCTGACGCTGTTGATTAAAATACTTTGTGTTGATGTTAATTAGCAAAGAGAATCACATGACATTGTTTATATATGGAGAAAATCTACAGTATGATCTGCTCCACATTGATTTTAGCATGCAAAGAATATAATATTAATGTTGTTCAGATCTTGGCCAGAAAATCTTGGACATGGATCTCGTGCTGCTCCAGCCAGGAGCTTGGCCAGCCCAGATCCATCCGATCCACCTCCACCCTACCATTTGTCTCTAGTACCTCTCTCCTCTCTCTCTATTGCTCTACCCAGCTTCCAAAGAACCAGATCGAGTAATCAGGGACGACGGGTTTGAAGGGAGGAGAAAACATAGGGAGGGGAGGGAATGGGATGGCAGGATAACTCACCAGAGAGGTCCACGGCGTAGCCAGCGGCGGCGGCAGTTGGCGGCGTCCCCAGGTTGTCACTCACGCCGTCGCCTGGTCCTTGTCGCTGCCTCCGCCTCCGCCCTCGATATGCACGAGCTGTCTTTGTTCCTCGATCTTACATGAGGTAGGGCTCGTGTGTGAGAATACACGAACTGGGAGCGGCCTAAGCGTGGAATTTCTGGGATGGGCCGGGATTAGACTCGAAAATACAGGAGAAGTATACGGGCTATCCGGGAACTTTCGGGATCGCTGGGTGGGCCAGGATAATACTCGCCAAACCCAGCAAAAACCAGACAAGTAAACGAGGACTTAGGCAGTTAGTGTCTGACGACCATCTCCGGCCATATACATTTCTTTGCGGGAATCTCCGGCTATTTACATCATATAGAATTATATCCATCACATAGCATATCTTTACGTTTATATATCTCAGATGTCTGTTTACCTACTGACATGGGTATATCTTACAGGTACTCGAGCTTGGTATGTACGGTCCAAATACATACAGGCCCACGGTGCCGCCAAGGCCCAGATGGAGGGACTCGAGTAACCTATGGACTCTCGATTGCTTGAAGAACAAGAAGAATCTAAAGATAGAAAGATTAAAGGGAAAACCCTAACTTGTAACCGACTCGACCTGCTACCCGAGACCTAGCCTATCTATATAAAGGCTAGGAGGGGCGGCGAGAAGGACACACGCAACCCTAGTTTCCACAACCTTCGCCAGATTACATCTGCGCACCATTGTAACTTTCGACTCCCTCAATAATTCCACGAGAAGACAAGCGGGGAGCAGGGACCTCTACGAGGCCTGAACCTGGGTAAATCCTTTGTCCCCTGTGTTCTTGTTTGCTAGCCGATAGACGTCTCCAGCGCTCCCTCCTTCTCCAAAATCCAAGTCCATAACAATGGGCATTGACGAGTTAAACTCTCGTCAATTGGTGCCTTCTGTGGGAATTGGGAGTGCTGATGTTGCGGCTTGTTCGGCCCCATCAATTGCGATCTACAACTCCGCAACAGCGGATATTCGTCATCTCTTCGGCGCCTTTGACTTCACCGTCCACACGCCGGCCACCCGCTCGGCCTTCGAGTCCGTGGGCGACGGAATCAGCCTGGCGATTGGGAGCTTCCGCTTCCAAGTTGGTCAGATGGGCACGATTCGCATGCCTTATCAGTCGACAACACCGGCGATTGCCCCGGAATCATGGTTCCCTCCATCGATCGGCACCCTCAGCGAGCTCAATTCTCCGGTGGCAGTCGAGAACACGGTCAGCGACAGCAGTCGCGACTCTGATCTAAGCGATCGGGCCACTGAAGATGGAACATACGGTTCCGAATTTGAAAGTTGTGGAAGCAACAGCTTCCCCAATCACTTCATGTGCGACGTCATCGACGCAGGCGACGCCTCCGCCAATTGCGGCAACGGTGGTAACACCGCTAACGGCACCGATCCACCAAATCGTGGCAACGGTGGTAACACTGGCAATGGCACCGATCCACCCAACGCCGGCAACGATGGGAACAGTGGCAACGGCGGTAACGGTGGCAACGGAGTAGTAGTCGAACCTCCTAGCATGATCAACGAGCAAACCGGTGAACGCGTCGTGATCAGGCTCAACGAGCAAGAGTGGGATCGCTGCCGCGAAACCCTACGGGGTGCACCTCTACCCTTCGGGTCCCCACAGGAACTACTGATGGGCTACCACTGGCTCCTAAAAGAGGAATTCAAGCGCCAAAAACAAGCAATCGCGCAACTTGAGGCGCCTAAAAAGGCAGCAGACGAATCGAGGCTTCGTCGTGTTGGGCTCTCCTCCTACGGAGGATCCTCCTCAAGAGGCAACGAGTACCTCGCCAAGAAGAGGCAGTCGCGGATGGCCCACCTCACAGAACAAGAGCGCATAGAACCCGCGAAAGTCCTCGACTTCGGCTCTATGACAGTTGACACGAGAGGCAACGTGGTTCCCAGGACGCCGCAGGCTGTGGTGACAACAGCCACCAGATCTACGATCGCGGGTTTGGGGTTAATCGAGGCCGCCCTTGACAAGGAGCCGGTACCAGACCCAAAAAAGGGCAAAGCGCTAGTAAAGCGCTACTCCTCGCCCTCGTCCAGCGATGACAGTCACGACCTGTCTCGACGCTGCCGCTCACGGCGACACGATCGCGACTACGATGCGCGCGACGACCTCATGCAGCGCAAGAGCGACAAGTCAAGGGCACGACGTGCTCGGTCAACCGACTCGGAAGAGGAAGATGGGGAGCTCTGCGGCGCCAGATTCTTCAGCAGAGCCATTAGGCAGAAGCGAATGCCTAAAGGGTCTAAACACCCATCGGAGAACCCAAAATTCGACTGTCTATAGGACCCTAAGATCTCACTGGAGGACCACATCTCCTCCGTCAGGCTACACGGAGGTAGTCAAAGTACTGCCATGCAATGCTTGCAGCTACAGCTGCAGGGCGCCGCCCGGGTATTTATCAAGGAATGGCCATATTTGGCACAGGCAGTCGCGAAAGGAGCAAAGACTACCTGCTGACCGTCCGCGCCAACAGGCATCGCCTTCGACACCGCAGAGGGATCTATCTCGACTCCGTGGGCTTGCACCATGGCGAGTGACATGGTCGCGCCAGCCGCACGGAGGGAGTTCATGTAGGTGGCAGGCACACCCCCGGCGAGTGACTCCACCAGCTCGTCCACATTATCGACCAGCTCCGCCTTTGGCATCAACTCCTCCCAGAGCCGACTAAGGGTGACCTTGGCCTTGGACAATGTACTTTGGACAGCGGCGCTATGGTCCTCGACTGCAGACACCACGCCTGCCAGAGCGTCATCGCGACGAAGGGCCTGCGGGTCAAAGCTCAAATCGGCAACATCTGCACAGAAAACCCACACATGGATGAAATCTCTAGCGCCAGCGGCAAAACTTCAGATGAAGAGAAGGACAACAGTAAAATATCTATCAGCAAAGGTACCTAAGAGGGCCTTGGCGATTGAGAACAGTTGCTCTTCGAACAACTTTTCCCTAGCCGCAAAGGAGGCACGCATATCCTCTTCACGCTTCCGTGCATCATCACGAGCTACGATTGCCTCGTCGCGCCCCTTCACAGCCGCGGCTAATGTCTTTTCCAATGTGGCGACATTGCGCAGTAAAGCGTTATGCTCAGCTACATGGCAACTAAAAGTTGACTATCAGTCGACTATACCAAAAAAAGGAGATGAAAAAGAATAAGTGTAGAACACTCACTTTCGACCACGCGGTGACGCGTTTCTAGCATTGCATGCTGCTCCGCCACTTGCGCGGCTGCCTTTACAAGGAGCTGTCGCACAAACAAGGAATTAGAGAGAGCAACAGAGAGCGTCGACTGCCATACTAAAAGAAGGAAAGATATACTTACATGGTCCTCGAGCGACTCTGAAGAAGTTTGTTGAACGGTCATCCGAGCAACCATTCGATGTTCCCCTACATGAGGAGAGCTCGAAGAATTGTGCCCGGAGTGGGCCGCCGCCGGAGGGGAAGGAGCGCGCTCGACCTCTACCTTGGCCCTTGAGGTCGCGACTCCCGATTCTTTCAAAAACTCGATGTCGCCAGAAGATGACGACGCCTCTTGACTACAAGATCAAATCCACATTGAGGAATGGCAAACTCCAGGGCAAAGTCAACAAGAAGAAAACAGAAAAGAATGAATGATCTAGCAAACTTACCAGTCAAACTTATCAAGATCATACGTGGCCGCCGCCGACTCCGACGAAGACTCCTTGGGCAATCGCATCTTCTTGCGAGAAGACGGTGCCACAGCCCTCACAGGAACGGCTAGAATTGGCGACTCCGTGCCAACAGCCATGCCTCCTGGAGTCGAAGGAGTCGACGCATCGGAATCCTTGCTGCGTGAATGCTTACGAGTATCCGGGCTCTCGGACTCGGGGGCTTTCTCTTCCACATCAGAAGGGACAGTCGACTCAGACTCGTCCTCTTCCAAAGCTTCGCGAGGAATAATCCCCTCAGGGAGAGGAGGCATACAAGGCGACACCGCCCAATCCTGCATACAGACAGTGAAAATCAGCAAACAAAAAAGTAATCGCGAAAATAAGCTACTGCGTAGCACAACTATACCTCAGGAGGAGGATTTGAAGCATCAAAAGGAGGAACAACTGGTTCACTTGGAAGCACATCCTTGGCAGTGTACTTCGTGACCAGTCGAATCCTCTTATCCACCTCACTCGCGGACATGCCATCGGCAGACACGCGAGTGGCATCATAAGCGCCACTCCATGGAAACATGGGATGGACTCTGGCTTGGAGAGGCTGGACGCGACGACGCAACCAAGTCTTGATAAGGGCGCAGCCTCCCTCTTCTGCGCCTATGTGACTCTCGAGGTCACAGACGCGTTGATACAGCACGTCCGACTCCGCGAGTTCGCCAGGCATTACTACATTCTTCCAAGAACGCAGCTTCTTGCAGGGAGTCGCCGGATCGAAGGGCGCGAGTCCAAAGTGCTCATCTTTGGCCTTTTGATCGCGGACATAGAACCATTTGTCCCTCCATCCCTGGACGGACTTGGTAAGCTTGATGTCGAAGTAGGTGGCGGATGGGTCGACGTGGATTCCGCAACCACCTACGTCATAAACTAAAGAGACAGATGCAGACTGACGCTTCAATTTAAACAAGTGCTTGAAAAGACCAAAGTGTGGCTCGATTCCGAGCCAGCACTCGCAAAGGGTGATGAAGCAGGTGATGTGGAGAATCGAATTTGGGGACAGCTGATGAGCTGGAGCCCGTAGAAGCAAAGAAGACCCCTAAGAAAGGGTGGAGAGGCAAGGAGAGAGCGGAAATGACGAATGCGAGAAACATCACTCGAAAGCCAGGGGGAGGAGCAGGAATGGTCTCACCGCCGGGGACGCGCGCATCGGCGACTGCCGCGGAGATAACTCCATCCTGGCGAAGAAGACGGAGATCCAACGCCTTAATAATGGAGGGGCGCCATGCACCATTGGTCACGCGAGTGCCCGCGACCTTCTTCTTCACGCCGGCGGCGACGCTGGTGCCCGCAGCAGTGGAGCCACCCTTCTTCTTCGACGCGGCGACGGTGGCCGCGGAATCAGCGGCAACACCTCCTTTCTTTTTCCCCATTGCGCGGCGGCGATGAGAGCGCATAAAGTAGCTTGGAAACGAGCGGAGATGGTCCAGCGCTGTGGAGGAGATGAGCGCAGGGAAAAACAGAAGAACAACAGTAATGGCGATGGCAGCAAGGAAGAAAGAGCGCAGATGGAAAATTACCGCCGTAGCGCCGCTACTTAACCCCTGGGAGATGCAATCCAACGGCTGACAAAAACCCTATTGGACACGTGGCACGCATCGTGTTGGACACGTGGAGAAGAGGAAGCGCTAACTGTCCCCCCACTTCAACCATTACGCGTGGAAATCGAGGAGACGTAGTTAAAAATAAGATTACGCACGCCCAGTCAAATCAAAGTCAGAAAGTGGGACCCACCGCTCATCACGTCCCATCAAACTCGCTCACGCGGACAACTGAGGTCATACAAGCGTCAGCACTGATGTCATCAAGGCTACGCAGTGGAAAAATTCAGCTACTTTAGCCCTTGCTGGAGTCTTCGACTCCACCAAGCACTCGGGGGCTACTCCCATAGGGAACGCTGGCCGCGCACCCTATGACTTTTCTTGTTGCAGGAACGTGGACAATTACAAAGCAAACCCAATCACTCGAAACACAGTTCGATTACGGACATGGGTTACTCCCATAGGGAGCGCCGGAAATAAATTCGACTGAAACAAGCAAGCAAAAGATGACAGCAGTCGCAAAAGTGTTTTAGCCCCTGCCTGAGTCTCGACTGAAACAAGCAAGCAAAAGACGACAGCAGTCACAAAAGTTCTTTAGTCCCTGCCTGAGTCTTCGACTCAACCAGGCACTCGGGGGCTACTCCCATAGGGAGCGCTGGTCACGCACCCTATGATTATTTGCACAAAACTATGTGTTGATAACATCCGCACTCGCAACCCTTGGTGACACCGCCTCACAAATTTTCCCTACCAAGAGAATACGTCTCCTGGGACGTCTGAATCGTCTCCGCGATGATAAAATTTGGATGCCGCGCTTATGGCGTGAAGGTAAGACTTGAATAAGGCCTGACAACGTATTTAACTGCGCACTACCCGAAATGTATCCGTGCCTACAGGCATGATGAACATGCCTTGACGGACGCGTCGAGTGCTCACACCCATATAACTGGAATTCGACTCGTGTAAAACCTCCGCGGCCTGAGTCGAATTACACCAGCACTTTTCCGGATTCGAGTCCGGGGACTCGAGTTTGAGTAGATTGCGTTGTTTCACCCTAAGGTGGTTAACTGATACCGATACTTCGGTTATATCAGGCACGTATATCAACAATCCCTATGACACAAATAAAAGCTATCGAAATATACTCATTTAGGCACTCGAAGGCTTTAAAAAGTCCCTAGTCGAATCTGCGATTCCACTGGACACTCGGGGGCTACTGACATGGGTATACCCTACAGGTACTCGAGCTTGGTATATACGGTCCAAATACATACAGGCCCACGGTGCCGCCAAGGCCCGGATGGAGGGACTCGAGTAACCTATGGACTCTCGATTGCTTGAAGAACAAGAAGAAGCTAAAGATAGAAAGATTAAAGGGAAAATCCTAACTTGTAAACGACTCGACCTGCTATCCGAGACCTAGCCTATCTATATAAAGGCTAGGAGAGGGCGACGAGAAGGACACACGCAACCCTAGTTTTCACAACCTTCGCCAGATTACATCTACGCACCATTGTAACTTTTGACTCCCTCAATAATTCCACGAGCAGACAAGCATGAGTAGGGACCTCTACGAGGCCTGAACCTGGGTAAATCCTTTTTCCCCTGTGTGCTTGTTTGCTAGCCGATAGATGTCTCCAGCGCTCCCACCTTCTCCAAAACCCAAGTCCATAACAATAGGCATTGACGAGTTAAACCCTCGTCACCTATTTTTTTTGCTTTTTTGCTCATCTATAATCGCACTCATCTATTAAATCTACTCAAATTTAAATAGGATCGGGCGTCAAGTTGCACTAATAAATGTAGTGTATGTAATATGTCGGAGGTCCTAGGTTCGATTCTCCTCAACCACATGTAAGTCTAATTTTTAGTTTTATTCCGCGCTGACATGTGGATCCTGCACGTCAGCGGCTGGTGTAGCAAATTTTTAGTCTATAATATTATTTTATCATAGAAATGTGTTTAAACTTGCAAAAATCACATCTTTTAATATGTAGACCCATATTAAATGTGTTATATGGAACTTTATTAGAAAATCGCAATGGTTCTACTTGTTGCGTCTAATATTCAGTTTTATTTCGCGCTGACATGTAGACCCTACAAGTCAGCCTGAGGGAGCCATTGAGCGACATGTCAGCATCCGGACCCCCACGTCAGCGGCCGGTGTAGCAAATGTTTTAGCCTATAATATTATTCGTGATAAAATTGCAGAAATGTCTTTAAACTTGCAGAAGTCTAGACCCAAATTAAATGTGTTATATTAAACTTTATTAGAAAATCGCAACGGTTCTACTTGTTGCATTGCTTTTTGTGCGTGTTTCATAAAAAACACCACATTTTGGACTTTTTCACACTAATAAAATGGTAAGTCAACTTTTCGTGAGAGAAATTTGAAAACTCTAGTTGGAAATGTTGCTTGCTTTGCCTAGATGCACCTCTCCAGGGAATGGCCATCCAACTTTTTGTAAACATGTGGCGTTCTTGTATGCACCTCCTTTGGAAGGATTCAAAAATAGGCTAAACTTGCAGACGTGCGTGCCGTGTAAGGGTTCAAAAATTTTGAACCTACGAGCAGATCCAACCTAGGACACCTCCGGGGCATCCCAAAACATTTCTCAAAAAAAAATGTGACCAATATTTAGGGTACCCATAGAACGCACGCTTCCCGAGACATAACTTAAGAAAAAAAGTATATGGCTACATTTTGAGAAAAATCACCATATTTAGGGAACGGCCATCCAACATGACGTATAATTTGTGAGAAGTGCCACGGGCCATAGACATGCGGAATTCTTTCACCTCCTTAGAAAAAATCAAGCCAGAATTCAAATTTATGGACTCCGGAAATGAAAAATGAAGACTTAGTTACTACACCCTAAAATCTGTAGTTGGAGAAGTTGTATGCAATGCCAAGAGGAACCTCTCTGCCAACTTTGGACGCATTCAGTCGAAGGATGACTTGGTTTTGGCCAAAACCACCATCAAAACTATGATTTTCCATTTTGTTAATGCAGAAAAGCCAAAAAAAAGTGGGTTTATCTGTTAACCACGTACTTAAACTATGCTGCCAAATAATACTGCTGCAATTTTCTAATAAATTTTCATATATAAAACTTATAATTTTTAGCTACATATTAAAAGATATGATTTTTAGAAGTTTAAGCACATTTCAGGAATTGGTTTTGAAAAAAAATAAAAATAGAGAGAAACACGGCAAACCCAGCAGGCACAGACACGCGGAGCCAGGTCCTAACCCAGTGCTGAGTTAGATACTTTCATATATGGTGGTTGTATTGAGAATATAATTTTGTAGCCCGAAAGTTGAGATGTCAAGTCATAGCGGTACCCAAATTGCTTATAGTCACCGCGATTCGAAAAGTTGGGGGAGGGGACAATTGCTAAGAGAGGCATTTAGAGTGAACGGTGGAAAAACCAAATATTTTTGAATCTTCCCCGTTAAGTCAGGATATTCCGTTACACTAGTTCCTGCCGTGCCCCTTCTTAGCCACCCTGCACGTGTCGTAGGGGAAAATCCATTACTATACTTTCCTACCTCCCGACACTGAATCTTCGTGCGGCGGTGATGGTCCTTTTTCTCCCTTCCCTGACACTGAATCCGACGGCGGCAGAGGTCCTTTTTCTCCCTTCCCTGATAATCACTCCGGCGGTGGCGGCAACAACCCATCATGTCTTGAAAGGCGAAGGTGATAGCTACGTCGTCGACTGATTCGGGTCTGTCGGAGCCAGATGCTCGCGCTCAATGCGAAGCAGCGGCGACTTCAGCCCCGGTTAGCGAGGAGGTCAGCCAGAAGTCTGCTACCAAGGTACCTACGAGCAGCGGGTTGAAGAGAAAAGCAAGGCCGACGGCGGATTGTTCGGCGGCGGTGCGGGGATCCGGCACCTAGATCTCGAAGAAAATAACCCGGGTGAAGAGTGAGAGGTGAATTTTTCTTATCTATGTCTTATCTTACATGTAGATTAGTTACTGCAATATAGAATCAAATGAACTGAAAAGTCCCTTTTTAAATCAAATTAGGCACAACTTCAATACAACAGACCTATATGAGTTCACGGTTCATGTCTGCCAGTATACTGCAAAACTAGATTTTGGTTGCGAGAGGGTTGTGTTTGGGAAGGATGTGCATCTGCTTGTGAATTGCAAAGGGGTTATGTCTATTTCGCAGCTGGTAGATATGCTTCATGCTAGGATTTCTTGGGGATCTAGACAGAGGACAAAATTGGTGTGGCGCAACATGAGTGATACATATATGCAACTTGAGCACTCCCCATAAGCTTTAGATGGTTTGAGAGTGTTGTGCAGCTGATCATAAGGTAAAAGTTGAGGTGATGATTGATGATATGTATGCAGAACTGGAGCTCTTGCTGCCAGAGCTTCGGCTCCTCGATACTATGGACCAATAGATGCCGATATAGTTAAGTTTATCATGCACATAAAGGTGGATTCATACATAGCAAAACTTGATAACGGAGTTAATAAGCCAGTTTCATCATGTACTATGGAGATCAGCATCGATTTGAAAAACATAACTCTTGATGAAATCAGATAGATGATCGGTAAAGAAATCAGTATCGACCCTAAGCAGATGGCATGACTCCTGTGGTGCATTCATAAGAAGCAGGAATTCATAGAGGTTTTGGATACTGAAGATCTGTTGCAGATTATGCGACAAAAGAAGCAAACCAGGAAGGTGTTCTTCCTAGTTACCATTTCTGATGTTGTTGATCAGGTTATAGTGGATGTAGAGACTTCTATAGTGGCTGAACAGAACTAGGTGATCGACGTTGATCAGATCTGATGAGAGCTTCTACCCTAGGCTTGTCATATGGACCGCGGGGTTCCCCTGCCTGTATTTGTAACATAGATAGCTGTTGCATTTAAACTGTGTTTCCATGATTATGTTTGTTGAGATATCGCGATATAATGTTGTGCGAGTTGTCGAGATTTTAGGACATATCACTTATTGAAAACATATTTGTTGTAATAATACATATGTACATTGTAGTTGGCATGCTTATATTTCTTGGGATGATGTACTATACTTGTTTCTGTGATTATGTTTGTTGAGAGATTTTAATGTTTTGTGAAAAACACTGAACAAGTGATGCATAAGAACATTGTAGTTGACATGGTTTTGTTTGTTGAGATGATGTAATATACTGCTATGTTGCTATTAGTCACGGAGATTGCGATGGAGGAAGTACAGGTTTAATGATATATTTTTTAAATAATACATTTTTCAAATCAATTTCTCGAATAATGCAAACAATTGTTGATTTTAAAAAGTAGAGAGGCCTCGGGGTTTGAACTCCCGACAAGGACCTATCGGGAGTTTGAACTCCCGACACAGGGTGATGCATGACGAGTGCTTGTTGGTGGTTCATACTTCCGACAAGTGCTTGTCGGGAGTTATACTCCCGACGGGTGCTGGTCGGTGTTTGAGACTCCGAGGATGCGCTAGTTTTCGAAGTAACAATTTCGTGCATTATTCGTGAAATTGATTAAATGATTGTGTTATTTAAAAAAATAGCGATTTTATTTAAAATAAGAATGTAGGAAGAGAAAACCTATTAGGAAGGACACAGTAATCCAGTGAAAGGGCATGGTATCCATTAAACTATTGTAACATGCCAATTTAGTCAATTGCAGCGGTGATGAACTTCACTTTCCCCACACGTTCGTTCTCTCTCTCTCGCTCGCTTCCTCTCTTTCTCTCCTCACCATCAACGACGCAGACGCATTCGCCATGCCATCCCGGAACAACAAGCACGACCAATCGAGCAACGTCAACCTTCTCTCTGACATCGAGTCTTCCTTCTCGATGTGAGTTACTATGTTTTCTCTGCTCGGGTTAGGCATTGGTAATTCCCTCGATCCGAGATCCATTTTTTCATGCAATCATGTTCAATTCCAGCTTTGTGTTTCCTTTTAGGTACCACAGATGATCTACGACCCTGAATGGGAGGGCCTAGTTCTCGATGGAGAAGTACCATGTGACCATGGGCTAAAATTGAGGAGATATGTTGCATTCGAAGGCAGTAACACTGGGTGAATGTTTTTGGGCTGTAAAAATCAGGTGTGTTTACATTATGTTCAATAGTGACATGAATAAAAATGTATCGTGTTATGTTCATAACACGATAGTGTGTTTTTTAGGTTGGCCTGCCATGTAAAGCAGTAGAGTGGGTGGATCTTGAGTGGCCAGATGCACTTACGAAATGTTTGGCCTAGTTATGCGAGATGTATGAGTTCGAAAGGTCAGGGAGATTTCTTGATGCTTGTGATGCAGCAGAAAAAAATGTCAAGCTATCGATACGAAATAAGGAGCTGGAACAAGAAATCAAGAATTTGCAGTCAGAACTAAGTGACACAATTAATGGGAGCCTCATTGTGGGAACTGCACAAAAGCTTCGAGATTGTCACAGGTTGCTGATTCAGGGTGTACAAAAGGAGAGGGATCAGCTTAGGAAAGACAAGAAGAAGCTAGAGTACTACATTGTGATATGTTGAAGGAACTGAAGAAGGCGCACGAGGTGAACAAGGATAGACTACAAAGGATAAAGGAAATTCTAGATGAATAATTAATGTCGTGTCAATGCCTGAATCTAGTTAACTATAAGACTTGTAGTTGCGCTTTCTTAACTAAGCCAAACTCAATCCTCGAGCAAATTAATTTAAAACAAACACATATTATGCATAGAGTTAAGTTCACGTTTACAAAATCACCACTACAGAGGATAAAACAGGCAGTTCGGTACAACATAGACATATGTTGGGTTCAAGCGAGCCTCGCCCGGAGCTTCTCGTTTTCCTTCCTAAGATCGGTCATGCATGTCCGCTTTGGTATTTGCTTTCTCCTTCAGTACTTGGTCTTGCACCTCCCGCAGGATCCAGCGCTCCGTCAGGGATTCGAGAAGTTGGTCCGTAATCTTATGATTTTCCTCCATGAGCCCCTTCATGATCTCCGTCTTCATACTAGCCGAGGTGGGACCTTCCTTGTGAAGTTTCGCCCAGCCGAAGTTTTCCACCTTCAGATTGTGCCACTTGTCAAAAAGCACCACGACTTCAGCGTGCAGGTGGTCAAAGGCAAGGTTTCGAGAATTCTGCTTCTTCCTTTGGATGGCTATCTTGTCATTTAGCCAGGTCACCAGGTCCGAGTTGAGCTTTCGCCTCTTTCCCTACAAGGAAAATATATAGTATGGTTTGTTTGGTTCACTAGGCCAAGGTGGTTAGTTTTCATAATTAGTTGAATCTACCTGTGGCACAATCATAATTTCAAGGAAGAAGGACTCTAGGACTGATTAACATTTTATGAATCGACTAGTGGCACTGTCCTAATTTAAATTTCAAGGCAACCTATGTTTTTCTGCAGTTTAGTGTGCTGTGAGTTTTTTCGATGTCACCAAATAGTAGTGGCAAACTCATAATGCAGAAAGCCTTGTCCAGATACAAAATAGAAATAGCTCATGGTGTCCATTCATGAATTTGAAAACCAACCCATGTCCATATAGATAAGGAGTTTATCTAGGATTCCTTAAATGCACGATGCATATATATATATATATTACAAAAAGTGTGGAGCACGAACTAATATTCATGACCCCTCTAATGGGAATCAGACTTGGACATTGCCCCGATACGCCGCCAGACAAGCCCTTACCTCCTCATTATCTTTCCGAACTCCCTCGAGCATGGTCATCCCTCGGCTCATGTCCCCTTCATCTCTTTCACTGCATCCAGTCAACAGTTCCTGTCATGGTAGGCGCGGATGGCACCATTTGTTTCGTCGATGCGTCCTTAGAGTGCCTTGATGATTTCCTCCTGCAAGAGAGTGCATCTTATCTCCAGATTCTTCGTGTTCGCCATGAGCTTGTTGATTATCTTGATGGCCTGTTCTTGCCTGTTCAAGTTACAGTCAAGAAGGTTCTGCAGCCTGACAATTTCACGTGCAAAATCTAGCGAGATCTCCTCCTGCATGGACTGCAGCCTGACAATTTCACGTGCAAAATCTAGCGAGATCTCCTCCTGCATGGATAAACGCTTACATAGGCTCTCATTAGCATGGGTGAGGGAGCGTGCACGCTCCTGTCAGTTGTCAATCTTGGCACTAATCGTGGCCACCTTGTCACGGTACTCGTCCTTCGCTCGCTACATCGTTCATGTTATTTGAAATGGAAATTCTATAATTATACTCTAGGTTCCAGGTGTACAAATCACAAAATCCCCATTAAATCTATGAACAACAGTATTAAAAAAATACTAAGAGATCCAGTCATAATGACGAAAACTAATCTGAATCATAAAATCCCCATTGAATCTATGAACAACAGTATTAAAGAAAGACCAAGAGATCTAGTCCTAATCATAAAAACTAATACAACTCACAAAAACTCCAATGCAGGGTAGATACGATCTGAGAAACCCACATTAATACTCAAAGAAATAGAAGTGTGGAGATTTCCTACCCCGCTAAGACGTGGAATGGGGCCTAACGGTTCCTGCAACGCCGTCGTCATGGTGGATTCTGGCTCCACACCTGGCATGTAATACGTAGAAGAGGAAGAGCAAGAAGTTGATGAAAAACAAGAAGAAGTAGAATAAGATTAGGATATAGAAGGAGATGGAGAAGTAGAACAAGAAGACCGTATTGAGAGGAGCCCTCGCCCGCTGGAACATTGAGCACCATTGTTGGGAGAGATTGGTCCTCTGTGAGAGGGGAAGCTTGAGGGGCTGGTAGAGAAAGAACTGCCAGGCGGAAAGCTCTCTCCTTTTTCTCCATGAGGATGGTCGATCGGCCTCTCCTCAGGGGAGCCATGGCTTGTAGGGGTAGGGAGGGGTGGCTGGAGGAAGAAGAGAGTGGTTAGTGTGGGAGAAGAGTCAAAGAGTACAGTTCATGGTCTATTATTATACAAGACTAACCTTCTCAAAGAAGCCAGGGAATATATGGGACTAGATTGGACTTGTCTTGATTGCGAAGGATAGTTCAATGGTCTTCGGTGCTGCCTAAAATCCAGTATATAATAAAAGGAGTGGGACCTTCCATTTAAAAAAAGGAGTGGGGTTAGGTGGTAATCACGGGCAATGGCATGCATGTCCCGCGTGTGTGTATCACATGTTGACAGGACAATGACGCGTGCAACTGCTGCACGATCACGTCGGCATGTCGAACTCCACGTCGATAGGCACGTATGTTGAACTCCACGTGACAGGCACGCATGGGATATTTACGAGTCTAGATTACGCTATGCCACTATTGTTGTGATCAAATTATGTTTAGTACACAATAATATATTTTTTAATAATTGACAAATGCATGCGCATACACGACACATGAAGTGACGTGTAAAACCCCTTCTCGCCCCTTGATCAGATCGGCACCCAACTCTGTGTAGCCGCCATCGCTCATTCTGAACAACTTCCTCGATCTGCCATGGCCCCTCGCCGTGGCAATGGAAAATCCAAGCCGGCCACTGACCGTCCTATGTCCCCTCCTATTCGAGGCATCATTCGCCCCCACAAGTCTCCAACTAAGGCACCACGTCGTGTCCAACCGCTCCAGGATCCATCGACATCAGCACTCGAGGACACCACAACATCGAAGTTTGTACTAGACTGGCAGGAGGAGCGTGGTGCACCTCCAACAACTGTGCATTTTTACTTTAAATGGTTTTTATTTCTTTATAGAGGTAAAGTATCGGTGGCACGGATAGAGAGGTGGCATAGATAGAGAGGGGTTATCCTGCCCATTGGATCATAGCGGATCAACGGTTGGTGGGCATAATCCGCGTAACATCTGTGTCAACTAGTTAGGGCGTAGCAGCCAGAGTAAGCACAAGTTTGTGCTTTTGTGAGAGGGAAAATTGCACTAAGGGGTTTAGATATAAAATATAACATATTTAAAACGAACCACATTGATCCACAGGAGTAATTAATCAACTAGTGTCATTGCATGTGTTCTTCTCCTAAATCACATTGCATGTGTTCTTTTTCCTAACCACACTGACCCACTAGTGTCATTGATCCACTAGAGTCATTGGATGTGTTATTCTCCTAAATAACATTGATCCACATGACCACACACACAGAAGTCGATTATGTGGTGTAATTTCTGTCACACTAGTGCAACATGCAATGTGGAAGCTGCTTTCCTATGTGTTTTTGGTCTCTATGACCATGGTTTGACACATGGATCCACTAGTGTCATGGAAAGTGTTCTTTTTCCTAAACCATACTGATCTACTAGTGTCATTGCATGTGTTCTTCTCCTAAACCACATTGATCCACATGACCACACACATTCTAGTGGATTCTATGGTGCAGCTTGTATCACACTAGTGCAACATGCAATGTGGAAGCTGCTTTCCTATGTGTTTTTGGTATTTGTCACCATGGTTTGGCATATGCATCCAATACGTTCATTGCATGTGTTCTTCTCCTAAACCACACTGATCTAGTAGAGACATTGATCCACTAGTGTTTATGCTTGTGTTCTTCTCCTAAACCGCACTGATCTACATGACCACAGACACTCTAGTGGATTTTGTGATGCAAATTCTGCCACACTGGTGCAACATGCAATGTGGAAGAAACTTTCATATGTGTTTTTGGTCTCCGTGATCATGGTTTGACACATGGATCCATGTGTCAAACCATGGTTACTATAGAGACCAAAAAACACATAGGAAAGCAGCTTCCACATGGAATGTTGCACAAGTGTGACAGATGCTGCACCACAAAAACCACTAGATTGTTGGAGGTGCACCACGCTCCTCCTGCCAGTCTAGTACAAACTTCGATGTTGTGGTGTCCTCGAGTGCTGATGTCGATGGATCCTAGAGCGGTTGGACACGACATGGTGCCTTAGTTGGAGACTTGTGGGGGCGAATGATGCCTCGAATAGGAGGGGACATAGGACGGTCAGTGGCCGGCTTGGATTTTCCATTGCCATGGCGAGGGGCCATGGAAGATCGAGGAAGTTGTTCAGAATGAGCGATGGCGGCTACACAGAGTTGGGTGCCGATCTGATCAAGAGGCGAGAAGGGGTTTTACACGTCACTTCATGTGCCATGTATGCGCATGCATTTGTCAATTATTAAAAAATATATTATTGTGTACTAAACATAATTTGATCACAACAATAGTGGCATAGCGTAATCTAGACTCGTAAATATCCCATGCGTGCCTATCACGTGGAGTTCAACATACGTGCCTATCGACGTGGAGTTCGACATGCCGACATGATCGTGCAGCAGTTGCACGCGTCATTGCCCTGTCAACATGTGATACACGCACGCGGGACATGCATGCCATTGCCCGTGATTACCACCTAACCCCACTCCTTTTTTTTAAATGGAAGGTCCCACTCCTTTTATTATATACTGGATTTTAGGCAGCACCGAAGACCATTGAACTATCCTTCGCAATCAAGACAAGTCCAATCTAGTCCCATATATTCCCTGGCTTCTTTGAGAAGATTAGTCTTATATAATAATGGACCATGAACTGTACTCTTTGAGTCTTCTCCCACAGTAACCACTCTCTTCTTCCTCCAGCCACCCCTCCCTCCCCCTACAAGCCATGGCTCCCCTGAGGAGAGGCCGATCGACCATCCTCATGGAGAAAAAGGAGAGAGCTTTCCGCCTGGCAGTTCTTTCTCTACCAGCCCCTCAAGCTTCCCCTCTCACAGAGGACCAATCTCTCCCGACAATGGTGCTCAATGTTCCAACGGGCGAGGGCTCCTCTCAATACGGTCTTCTTGTTCTACTTCTCCATCTCCTTCTATATCCTAATCTTATTCTACTTCTTCTTGTTTTTCATCAACTGTGCATTTTTACTTTAAATGGTTTTTATTTCTTTATAGAGGTAAAGTATCGGTGGCACGGATAGAGAGGTGGCATAGATAGAGAGGGGTTATCCTGCCCATTGGATCATAGCGGATCAACGGTTGGTGGGTACAATCCGCGTAACATCTGTTTCAACCAGTTAGGGCGTAGCAGCCAGAGTAAGCACAAGTTTGTGCTTTTGTGAGAGGGAAAATTGCACTAAGGGGTTTAGATATAAAATATAACATATTTAAAACGAACCACATTGATCCACAAGAGTAATTAATCAACTAGTGTCATTGCATGTGTTCTTCTCCTAAATCACATTGCATGTGTTCTTTTTCCTAACCACACTGACCCACTATTGTCATTGATCCACTAGAGTCATTGGATGTGTTATTCTCCTAAACAACATTGATCCACATGACCACACACACAGAAGTCGATTATGTGGTGTAGTTTCTGTCACACTAGTGCAACATGCAATGTGGAAGCTGCTTTCCTATGTGTTTTTGGTCTCTATGACCATGGTTTGACACATGGATCCACTAGTGTCATGGAAAGTGTTCTTTTTCCTAAACCATACTGATCCTCTAGTGTCATTGCATGTGTTCTTCTCCTAAACCACATTGATCCACATGACCACACACATTCTAGTGGATTCTATGGTGCAGCTTGTATCACACTAGTGCAACATGCAATGTGGAAGCTGCTTTCCTATGTGTTTTTGGTATTTGTCACCATGGTTTGGCATATGCATCCAATACGTTCATTGCATGTGTTCTTCTCCTAAACCACACTGATCCAGTAGAGACATTGATCCACTAGTGTTTATGCTTGTGTTCTTCTCCTAAACCGCACTGATCTACATGACCACAGACACTCTAGTGGATTTTGTGATGCAAATTCTGCCACACTGGTGCAACATGCAATGTGGAAGCAACTTTCATATGTGTTTTTGGTCTCCGTGATCATGGTTTGACACATGGATCCACTAGTGTCATTGCGTGTATTATTTTCTTAAACCACATTCGTCCACATGACCATACACACTCTCGTGGATTCTATGGTGCAACTTCTCTCACACTGGTGCAACATTCCACGTGGAAGCTACTTTCCTATGTGTTTTTGGTCTCTATAGTGACCATGGTTTGACACATGGATCCACCAAGGTGATTTCATGTGTTCTTCTCCTAAACCACACTGGTCCACCAGCTAGTATCATTGATCTACTAGTATCATTGAATGTGTTCTTCTCCTAAATCACATTGATCCACATGACTACATACACTCTAGTGGATTTTGTGGTGCAGCTGCCTCACTGGTGCAAAATGCAATGTGCAAGCTGCTTTCCTATGTGTTTTTTGTCTCTGTGACCATGGTTTGACACATGGATACACTAGTGTCATTGCATGTGTTCTTCAACTAAACCAAAATGGTCCACTAGAGTCATTGATCTACTAGTGTCATTGCACGTGTTCTTTTTCCTAAATCACATTGGTCTACATGACCACACACAATCTAGTGGATTCTGTGGTGCAGCTTCTCTCACACTGGTGCAACATTCCATGTGGAAGCTGCTTTCCTATGTGTTTTTTGGTCTCTATAGTGACCATGGTTCGGCACATGGATCCACCAGAGTCATTGCATGTGTTCTTCTCCTAAACCACATTGGTCCACATGACCACACACACTCTAGTGCATTCTTTAGTGCAGCTTCTGCCACACTGGTGCAACATCCAATGTGGAAGCTGCTTTCCTATGTGTTTTTGGTCTTTGTAGTGACCATGGTTTGACACATGGATCCACTAGAGTCATTGCATGTGTTCTTCTCCTAAACCACACTGATCAACCAGCTAGTGTCATTGATCCACTAGTGTTATTGCATGTGTTCTTCTCCTAAACCACATTGATCCACATGACCACACACACTCTAGTGGATTCTGTGGTGCAGCTTCTATCACACTCGTGGAACATGCAATGTGGAAGCTGCTTTCTTATGTGTTTATTGGGCCTTGTGACCATGGTTTGATACATGGATCCAGTAGTGTCATTGGATGTGTTATTTTTCCAAAACCATATTGGTCCACATGACCACACACACTCTATTGGATTCTGTGGTGCAGCTTCTCTCACACAGGTGCAACATTCCATGTGGAAGCTGCTTTCCTATGTGTTTTTTGGTCTCTATAGTGACCATGGTTTGACACATGGATCCACCAGAGTCATTGCATATGTTCTCCTAAACCACACTGATCCACCATCTAGTTTCTTTGATCCACTAGTGTCATTGCATCTGTTCTTGTCCTAAACCACATTTATCCACATGACCGCACATACTCTAGTGGGTTCTATGGTGCATCTTCTGTCACACTGCTGCAACATTCAATGTGGAAGCTGCTTTCCTATGTGATTTTTTATCTTTGTAGTGACCATAGTTTGAAACATGGATCCACTAGACTCATTGCATGTGTTCTTCTCCTAAACCACACTGAGCAACCAGCTAGTGTGATTGATCCACTTGTGTCATTGCATGTGTTATTTTTCATAAACCACAACAATCCAAATGACCACACACACTCTAGTGGATTCTGTGGTGTAGCTTCTCTCACACTGGTGCAACATTCCATGTGGAAGCTTCTTTCATATGTGTTTTTTTGTTCTCTATAGTGACCATGGTTTGACACATGGATCCACCAGTGTCATTGCATGTATTCTTCTGCTAAACCACACCGATCCACCAACTAGCATCCTTGATCCATGAGTGTCATTGCATCTGTTCTTCTCCTAAACCACATTGATCCACATAACCACACACACTCCAGCGGATTCTATGGTGCAACTTTTTCCACACTAGTGCAACATGCAATGTGGAGGCTTCTTTCTTATGCATTTTTTGGTCTCTGCGATCATGGTTTGACACATTGATCCACCAGTGTCATTGCATGTATTCTTTTTCCTAAACTACATTGGTCCACATGACCACATACACTCTAGTGGATTCTATGGTGCAGCTTCTCTCACACTAGTGCAACATTCCATGTGGAAGCTGCTTTCCTATATGTTTTTTGGTCCCTATGTCCATGGTTTGACACATGGATCCACCAGGGTCATTGCATGTGTTTTATCATAAACCACCCTGAACCACTAGTGTCATAGATCCACTTGTGTCATTTCATGTGTTATTTGTCTTAAACCACACTGATCCACATGACCACACACAATCTAGTGGTGTTTGTGGTGCAGCATCTGTCACACTTGTGCAACATTCCATGTGGAAGCTACTTTCCTATGTGTTTTTTGGTCTCTATAGTAACCATGGTTTGACACATGGATCCACTAGTGTCATTGCATGTGTTCTTATTCCTAAACCACACTAATCCACCAACTATTGTCATTGATCCACTAGAGTCATTGCATGTGTTCTTCGCCTAAACAACACTTACAATCATGACCACACACACTCTAGTGGATTCTATGGTGCAGGTTCTTCTTCACTGGTGCAACATGCAATGTGGAAGCCACTTTCCTATGTGTTTTTGGCCTCTGTGACCATGGTTTGACACATGGATCCACTAGTATCATTGCATGTCTTCTTCTCCTAAACCACACTAGTCCACTAGAGTCATTGATCCACTAGTGTCATTGCATGTCTTATTTTTCCTAAACCACATTGGTTCACATGACCACACACACTAGTGGATTCTGTGGTGCAGCTTCTCTCACACTGGTGTAACATTCCATGTGGAATATGATTTCCTATGTGTTTTTTGGTATCTGAAGTGACCAAGGTTTGACACATGGATCCACAAGAGTCATTGAATGTGTTCATCTCCTAAACCCCCACCAGCTAGTGTCATTGATACACAAGTGTGATTTCATGTGTTCTTCTCCTAAACCACATTGATCCACATGACTACAAACACTCTACTTGATTCTGTGGTGCAACTTCTGTCACACTAGTGCAACATGCAATGTGGAATTTGCTTTCCTATATGTTTTTTGGTCTCTATAGTGACCATGGGTTGACACATAGATCCACCAGAGTCATTGCATGCGTTCTTCTCCTAAACCAGACTGGTCCACTTGAGTCATTGATCCACTAGTGTCATTGCATGTGTTATTTTTCCTAAACCACATTGGTCCACATGACCACACACACTATAGTGGATTCTATGGTGCAGGTTCTCTAACACTGGTGCAACATCCCATGTGAAAGATGATTTCCTATGTGTTTTTTTGGTACTTTTAGTGACCAAGGTTTGACACATGGATCAACCAGAGTCATTGCATGTGTTCTTATCCTAAACCACACTAGTCCACTAGCTAGTGTCATTGATTCACTAGTGTGATTTCATGTGTTCTTCTCCTAAACCACATTGATCCACATGACCACACACACTCTAGTGGATTCTGTGGTGCAGCTTCTTTCACACTGGTGGAACATGCAATGTGGAAGCTGCTTTCTTATGTGTTTATTGGGCCTTGTGACCATGGTTTGATACATGGATCCAGTAGTGTCATTGGATGTGTTATTTTTCCAAAACCATATTGGTCCACATGACCACACACACTCTATTGGATTCTGTGGTGCAGCTTCTCTCACACAGGTGCAACATTCCATGTGGAAGCTGCTTTTCTATGTGTTTTTTGGTCTCTATAGTGACCATGGTTTGACACATGGATCCACCAGAGTCATTGCATATGTTCTCCTAAACCACACTGATCCACCATCTAGTTTCTTTGATCCACTAGTGTCATTGCATCAGTTCTTGTCCTAAACCACATTTATCCACATGACCGCACATACTCTAGTGGGTTCTATGGTGCATCTTCTATCACACTGCTGCAACATTCAATGTGGAAGATGCTCTCCTATGTGTTTTTTTATCTTTGTAGTGACCATAGTTTGAAACATGGATCCACTAGACTCATTGCATGTGTTCTTCTCCTAAACCACACTAAGCAACCAGCTAGTGTCATTGATCCACTTGTGTCATTGCATGTGTTATTTTTCATAAACCACAACAATCCAAATGACCACACACACTCTAGTGGATTCTATGTTGTAGCTTCCCTCACACTGGTGCAACATTCCATGTGGAAGCTGCTTTCATATGTGTTTTTTTGTTCTCTGTAGTGACCATGGTTTGACACATGGATCCACCAGAGTCATTGCATGTATTCTTCTGCTAAACCACACCGATCCACCAACTAGCATCCTTGATCCATGAGTGTCATTGCATCTGTTCTTCTCCAAAACCACATTGATCCACATAACCACACACACTCCAGCGGATTCTATGGTGCATCTTTTTCCACACTAGTGCAACATGCAATGTGGAGGCTTCTTTCTTATGCATTTTTTGGTCTCTGCGACCATGGTTTGACACATTGATCCACCAGTGTCATTGCATGTATTCTTTTTCCTAAACTACATTGGTCCACATGACCACATACACTCTAGTGGATTCTATGGTGCAGCTTCTCTCACACTAGTGCAACATTCCATGTGGAAGCTGCTTTCCTATATGTTTTTTGGTCCCTATGTCCATGGTTTGACACATGGATCCACCAGGGTCATTGCATGTGTTTTATCCTAAACCACACTGAACCACTAGTGTCATTGATCCACTTGTGTCATTTCATGTGTTCTTTGTCTTAAACCACACTGATCCACATGACCACACACAATCTAGTGGTTTTTGTGGTGCAACATCTGTCACACTTGTGCAACATTCCATGTTGAAGCTACTTTCCTATGTGTTTTGTGGTCTCTATAGTAACCATGGTTTGACACATGGATCCACTAGTGTCATTGCATGTGTTCTTATTCCTAAACCACACTAATCCACCAGCTATTGTCATTGATCCACTAGAGTCATTGCATGTGTTCTTCGCCTAAACAACACTTATCATCATGACCACACACACTCTAGTGGATTCTATGGTGCAGGTTCTTCTTCACTGGTGCAACATGCAATGTGGAAGCCACTTTCCTATGTGTTTTTGGCCTCTGTGACCATGGTTGGACACATGGATCCACTAGTATCATTGCATGTCTTCTTCTCCTAAACCACACTAGTCCACTAGAGTCATTGATCCACTAGTGTCATTGCATGTCTTATTTTTCCTAAACCACGTTGGTTCACATGACCACACACACTATAGTGGATTCTGTGGTGCAGCTTCTCTCACACTAGTGTAACATTCCATGTGGAATATGATTTCCTATGTGTTTTTTTGGTATCTGTAGTGACCAAGGTTTGACATATGGATCCACAAGAGTCATTGAATGTGTTTTTCTCCTAAACCCCCACCAGCTAGTGTCATTGATACACTAGTGTGATTTCATGTGTTCTTCTCCTAAACCACATTGATCCACATGACTACAAACACTCTACTTGATTTTGTGGTGCAGCTTCTGTCACACTAGTGCAACATGCAATGTGGAATTTGCTTTCCTATATGTTTTTTGGTCTCTATAGTGACCATGGGTTGACACATAGATCCACCAGAGTCATTGCATGCGTTCTTCTCCTAAACCAGACTGGTCCACTTGAGTCATTGATCCACTAGTGTCATTGCATGTGTTATTTTTCCTAAACCACATTGGTCCACATGACCACACACAATATAGTGGATTCTATGGTGCAGGTTCTCTCACACTGGTGCAACATCCCATGTGAAAGATGATTTCCTATGTCTTTTTTTGGTACTTACAGTGACCAAGGTTTGACACATGGATCAACCAGAGTCATTGAATGTGTTCTTATCCTAAACCACACTAGTCCACTAGCTAGTGTCATTGATTCACTAGTGTGATTTCATGTGTTCTGCTCCTAAACCACATTGATCCACATGACCACACACACTCTAGTGGATTCTGTCGTGCAGCTTCTTTCACACTGGTGGAACATGCAATGTGGAAGCTGCTTTCTTATGTGTTTATTGGGCCTTGTGACCATGGTTTGATACATGGATCCAGTAGTGTCATTGGATGTGTTATTTTTCCAAAACCATATTGGTCCACATGACCACACACACTCTATTGGATTCTGTGGTGCAGCTTCTCTCACACAGGTGCAACATTCCATGTGGAAGCTGCTTTCCTATGTGTTTTTTGGTCTCTATAGTGACCATGGTTTGACACATGGATCCACCAGAGTCATTGCATATGTTCTCATAAACCACACTGATCCACCATCTAGTTTCTTTGATCCACTAGTGTCATTGCATCTGTTCTTGTCCTAAACCACATTTATCCACATGACCGCACATACTCTAGTGGGTTCTATGGTGCATCTTCTATCACACTGCTGCAACATTCAATGTGGAAGATGCTTTCCTATGTGTTTTTTTATCTTTGTAGTGACCATAGTTTGAAACATGGATCCACTAGACTCATTGCATGTGTTCTTCTCCTAAACCACACTGAGCAACCAGCTAGTGTCATTGATCCACTTGTGTCATTGCATGTGTTATTGTTCATAAACAACAACAATCCAAATGACCACATACACTCTAGTGGATTATGTGGTGTAGCTTCCCTCACACTGGTGCAACATTCCATGTGGAAGCTGCTTTCATATGTGTTTTTTTGTTCTCTGTAGTGACCATGGTTTGACACATGGATCCACCAGAGTCATTGCATGTATTCTTCTGCTAAACCACACCGATCCACCAACTAGCATCCTTGATCCATGAGTGTCATTGCATATGTTCTTCTCCTAAAACACATTGATCCACATAACCACACACACTCCAGCGGATTCTATGGTGCAACTTTTTTCACACTAGTGCAACATGCAATGTGGAGGCTTCTTTCTTATGCATTTTTTGGTCTCTGCGACAATGGTTTGACACATTGATCCACCAGTGTCATTGCATGTATTCTTTTATCTAAACTATATTGGTCCACATGACCACATACACTCTAGTGGATTCTATGGTGCAGCTTCTCTCACACTAGTGCAACATTGCAAGTGGAACCTGCTTTCCTATATGTTTTTTGGTCCCTATGTCCATGGTTTGACACATGGATCCACCAGGGTTATTGCATGTGTTTTATCATAAACCACACTGAACCACTAGTGTCATTGATCCACTTGTGTCATTTCATGTGTTATTTGTCTTAAACCACACTGATCCACATGACCACACACAATCTAGTGGTTTTTGTAGTGCAGCATCTGTCACAGTTGTGCAACATTCCATGTGGAAGCTACTTTCCTATGTGTTTTTTGGTCTCTATAGTAACCATGGTTTGACACATGGATCCACTAGTGTCATTGCATGTATTCTTATTCCTAAACCACACTAATCCACCAGCTATTGTCATTTATCCACTAGAGTCATTGCATGTGTTCTTCGCCTAAACAACACTTATCATCATGACCACACACACTCTAGTGGATTCTATGGTGCAGGTTCTTCTCCACTGGTGCAACATGCAATGTGGAAGCCACTTTCCTATGTGTTTTTGGCCTCTGTGACCATGGTTTGACACATGGATCCACTAGTATCATTACATGTCTTCTTCTCCTTAACCACACTAGTCCACTAGAGTCATTGATCCACTAGTGTCATTGCATGTCTTATTTTTCCTAAACCACGTTGGTTCACATGACCACACACACTATAGTGGATTCTGTGGTGCAGCTTCTCTCACACTGGTGTAACATTCCATGTGGAATATGATTTCCTATG
The DNA here is from genome assembly GCA_916181665.1 of Avena sativa. Taxonomy (NCBI): domain Eukaryota; kingdom Viridiplantae; phylum Streptophyta; class Magnoliopsida; order Poales; family Poaceae; genus Avena; species Avena sativa. The sequence continues at coordinate 435,389,059 of OV702289.1, forward strand.
TGTTTTTTGGTATCTGCAGTGACCAAGGTTTGACACATGGATCCACAAGAGTCATTGAATGTGTTCATCTCCTAAACCCCCACCAGCTAGTGTCATTGATACACTAGTGTGATTTCATGTGTTCTTCTCCTAAACCACATTGATCCACATGACTACAAACACTCTACTTGATTCTGTGGTGCAGCTTCTGTCACACTAGTGCAACATGCAATGTGGAATTTGCTTTCCTATATGTTTTTTGGTCTCTATAGTGACCATGGGTTGACACATAGATCTACCAGAGTCATTGCATGCGTTCTTCTCCTAAACCAGACTGGTCCACTTGAGTCATTGATCCACTAGTGTCATTGCATGTGTTATTTTTCCTAAACCACATTGGTCCACATGACCACACACACTATAGTGGATTCTATGGTGCAGGTTCTCTCACACTGGTGCAACATCCCATGTGAAAGATGATTTCCTATGTGTTTTTTTGGTACTTGCAGTGACCAAGGTTTGACACATGGATCAACCAGAGTCATTGAATGTGCTCTTATCCTAAACCACACTAGTCCACTAGTTAGTGTCATTGATTCACTAGTGTGATTTCATGTGTTATTCTCCTAAACCACATTGATCCACATGACCACACACAGTCTAGTGGATTCTGTGGTGCAGCTTCTTTCACACTGGTGGAACTTGCAATGTGGAAGCTACTTTCTTATGTGTTTATTGGGCCTTGTGACTATGGTTTGATACATGGATCCAGTAGTGTCATTGGATGTGTTATTTTTCCAAAACCATATTGGTCCACATGACCACACACTCTATTGGATTCTGTGGTGCCGCTTCTCTCACACAGGTGCAACATTCCATGTGGAAGCTGCTTTCCTATGTGTTTTTTGGTCTCTATAGTGACCATGGTTTGACACATGGATCCACCAGAGTCATTGCATATGTTCTCATAAACCACACTGATCCACCATCTAGTTTCTTTGATCCACTAGTGTCATTGTATCTGTTCTTGTCCTAAACCACATTTATCAACATGACCGCACATACTCTAGTGGGTTCTATGGTGCATCTTCTATCACACTGCTGCAACATTCAATGTGGAAGATGCTTTCCTATGTGTTTTTTTATCTTTGTAGTGACCATAGTTTGAAACATGGATCCACTAGACTCATTGCATGTGTTCTTCTCCTAAACCACACTGAGCAACCAGCTAGTGTCATTGATCCACTTGTGTCATTGCATGTGTTATTTTTCATAAACCACAACAATCCAAATGACCACACACACTCTAGTGGATTCTGTGGTGTAGCTTCCCTCACACTGGTGCAACATTCCATGTGGAAGCTGCTTTCATATGTGTTTTTTTGTTCTCTGTAGTGACCATGGTTTGACACATGGATCCACCAGAGTCATTGCATGTATTCTTCTGCTAAACCACACCGATCCACCAACTAGCATCCTTGATCCATGAGTGTCATTGCATATGTTCTTCTCCTAAAACACATTGATCCACATAACCACACACACTCCAGCGGATTCTATGGTGCAACTTTTTCCACACTAGTGCAACATGCAATGTGGAGGCTTCTTTCTTATGCATTGTTTGGTCTCTGCGACAATGGTTTGACACATTGATCCACCAGTGTCATTGCATGTATTCTTTTTCCTAAACTATATTGGTCCACATGACCACATACACTCTAGTGGATTCTATGGTGCAGCTTCTCTCACACTAGTGCAACATTCCATGTGGAAGCTTCTTTCGTATATGTTTTTTGGTCCCTATGTCCATGGTTTGACACATGGATCCACCAGGGTTATTGCATGTGTTTTATCATAAACCACACTGAACCACTAGTGTCATTGATCCACTTGTGTCATTTCATGTGTTATTTGTCTTAAACCACACTGATCCACATGACCACACACAATCTAGTGGTTTTTGTGGTGCAGCATCTGTCACACTTGTGCAACATTCCATGTGGAAGCTACTTTCCTATGTGTTTTTTGGTCTCTATAGTAACCATGGTTTGACACATGGATCCACTAGTGTCATTGCATGTGTTCTTATTCCTAAACCACAATAATCCACCAGCTATTGTCATTGATCCACTAGAGTCATTGCATGTGTTCTTCGCCTAAACAACACTTATCATCATGACCACACACACTCTAGTGGATTCTATGGTGCAGGTTCTTCTTCACTGGTGCAACATGCAATGTGGAAGCCACTTTCCTATGTGTTTTTGGCCTCTGTGACCATGGTTTGACACATGGATCCACTAGTATCATTGCATGTCTTCTTCTCCTAAACCACACTAGTCCACTAGAGTCATTGATCCACTAGTGTCATTGGATGTCTTATTTTTCCTAAACCACGTTGGTTCACATGACCACACACACTATAGTGGATTCTGTGGTGCACCTTCTCTCACACTGGTGTAACATTCCATGTGGAATATGATTTCCTATGTGTTTTTTGGTATCTGCAGTGACCAAGGTTTGACACATGGATCCACAAGAGTCATTGAATGTGTTCATCTCCTAAACACCCACCAGCTAGTGTCATTGATACACTAGTGTGATTTCATGTGTTCTTCTCCTAAACCACATTGATCCACATGACTACAAACACTCTACTTGATTCTGTGGTGCAGCTTCTGTCACACTAGTGCAACATGCAATGTGGAATTTGCTTTCCTATATGTTTTTGGTCTCTATAGTGACCATGGGTTGACACATAGATCTACCAGAGTCATTGCATGCGTTCTTCTCCTAAACCAGACTGGTCCACTTGAGTCATTCATCCACTAGTGTCATTGCATGTGTTATTTTTCCTAAACCACATTGGTCCACATGACCACACACACTATAGTGGATTCTATGGTGCAGGTTCTCTCACACTGGTGCAACATCCCATGTGAAAGATGATTTCCTATGTGTTTTTTTGGTACTTGCAGTGACCAAGGTTTGACACATGGATCAACCAGAGTCATTGAATGTGCTCTTATCCTAAACCACACTAGTCCACTAGCTAGTGTCATTGATTCACTAGTGTGATTTCATGTGTTCTTCTCCTAAACCACATTGATCCACATGACCACACACACTCTAGTGGATTCTGTGGTGCAGCTTCTTTCACACTGGTGGAACATGCAATGTGGAAGCTGCTTTCTTATGTGTTTATTGGGCCTTGTGACCATGGTTTGATACATGGATCCAGTAGTGTCATTGGATGTGTTATTTTTCCAAAACCATATTGGTCCACATGACCACACACACTCTATTGGATTCTGTGGTGCAGCTTCTATCACACGGGTGCAACATTCCGTGTGGAAGCTGCTTTCCTATGTGTTTTTTGGTCTCTATAGTGACCATGGTTTGACACATGGATCCACCAGAGTCATTGCATATGTTCTCATAAACCACACTGATCCACCATCTAGTTTCTTTGATCCACTAGTGTCATTGCATCTGTTCTTGTCCTAAACCACATTTATCAACATGACCGCACATACTCTAGTGGGTTCTATGGTGCATCTTCTATCACACTGCTGCAACATTCAATGTGGAAGATGCTTTCCTATGTGTTTTTTTATCTTTGTAGTGACCATAGTTTGAAACATGGATCCACTAGACTCATTGCATGTGTTCTTCTCCTAAACCACACTGAGCAACCAGCTAGTGTCATTGATCCACTTATGTCATTGCATGTGTTATTTTTCATAAACCACAACAATCCAAATGACCACACACACTCTAGTGGATTCTGTGGTGTAGCTTCCCTCACACTGGTGCAACATTCCATGTGGAAGCTGCTTTCAGATGTGTTTTTTGTTCTCTGTAGTGACCATGGTTTGACACATGGATCCACCAGAGTCATTGCATGTATTCTTCTGCTAAACCACACCGATCCACCAACTAGCATCCTTGATCCATGAGTGTCATTGCATCTATTCTTCTCCTAAACCACATTGATCCACATAACCACACAAACTCTAGCGGATTCTATGGTGCAACTTTTTCCACACTAGTGCAACATGCAATGTGGAGGCTTCTTTCTTATGCATTTTTTGGTCTCTGCGACCATGGTTTGACACATTGATCCACCAGTGTCATTGCATGTATTCTTTTTCCTAAACTACATTGGTCCACATGACCACATACACGCTAGTGGATTCTATGGTGCAGCTTCTCTCACACTAGTGCAACATTCCATGTGGAAGCTGCTTTCCTATATGTTTTTTGGTCCCTATGTCCATGGTTTGACACATGGATCCACCAGGGTCATTGCATGTGTTTTATCCTAAACCACACTGAACCACTAGTGTCATTGATCCACTTGTGTCATTTCATGTGTTCTTTGTCTTAAACCACACCGATCCACATGACCACACACAATCTAGTGGTTTTTGTGGTGCAGCATCTGTCACACTTGTGCAACATTCCATGTGGAAGCTACTTTCCTATGTGTTTTTTGGTCTCTATAGTAACCATGGTTTGACACATGGATCCACTAGTGTCATTGCATGTGTTCTTATTCCTAAACCACACTAATCCACCAGCTATTGTCATTGATCCACTAGAGTCATTGCATGTGTTCTTCGCCTAAACAACACTTATCATCATGACCACACACACTCTAGTGGATTCTATGGTGCAGGTTCTTCTTCACTGGTGCAACATGCAATGTGGAAGCCACTTTCCTATGTGTTTTTGGCCTCTGTGACCATGGTTTGACACATGGATCCACTAGTATCATTGCATGTCTTCTTCTCCTAAACCACACTAGTCCACTAGAGTCATTGATCCACTAGTGTCATTGCATGTATTATTTTTCCTAAACCACATTGGTTCACATGACCACACACACTATAGTGGATTCTGTGGTGCAGCTTCTCTCACACTGGTGTAACATTCCATGTGGAATATGATTTCCTATGTGTTTTTTTGGTATCTGCAGTGACCAAGGTTTGACACATGGATCCACAAGAGTCATTGAATGTGTTCTTCTCCTAAACCCCCACCAACTAGTGTCATTGATACACTAGTGTGATTTCATGTGTTCTTCTCCTAAACCACATTGATCCACATGACTACAAACACTCTACTTGATTTTGTGGTGTAGCTTCTGTCACACTAGTGCAACATGCAATGTGGAATTTGCTTTCCTATATGTTTTTTGGTCTCTATAGTGACCATGGGTTGACACATAGATCCACCAGAGTCATTGCATGCGTTCTTCTCCTAAACCAGACTGGTCCACTTGAGTCATTGATCCACTAGTGTCATTGCATGTGTTATTTTTCCTAAACCACATTGGTCCACATGACCACACACACTGTAGTGGATTCTATGGTGCAGGTTCTCTCACACTGGTGCAACATCCCATGTGAAAGATGATTTCCTATGTGTTTTTTTGGTACTTGCAGGGACCAAGGTTTGACACATGGATCAACCAGAGTCATTGAATGTGTTCTTATCCTAAACCACACTAGTCCACTATCTAGTGTCATTGATTCACTAGTGTGATTTCATGTGTTCTTCTCCTAAACCACATTGATCCACATGACCACACACACTCTAGTGGATTCTGTCGTGCAGCTTCTTTCACACTGGTGGAACATGCAATGTGGAAGCTGCTTTCTTATGTGTTTATTGGGCCTTGTGACCATGGTTTGATACATGGATCCAGTAGTGTCATTGGATGTGTTATTTTTCCAAAACCATATTGGTCCACATGACCACACACCCTCTATTGGATTCTGTGGTGCAGCTTCTCTCACACAGGTGCAACATTCCATGTGGAAGCTGCTTTCCTATGTGTTTTTTCGTCTCTATAGTGACCATGGTTTGACACATGGATCCACCAGAGTCATTGCATATGTTCTCCTAAACCACACTCATCCACCATCTAGTTTCTTTGATCCACTAGTGTCATTGCATCTGTTCTTGTCCTAAACCACATTTATCAACATGACCGCACATACTCTAGTGGATTCTATGGTGCATCTTCTATCACACTGCTGCAACATTCAATGTGGAAGATGCTTTCCTATGTGTTTTTTTATCTTTGTAGTGACCATAGTTTGAAACATGGATCCACTAGACTCATTGCATGTGTTCTTCTTCTAAACCACACTGAGCAACCAGCTAGTGTCATTGATCCACTTGTGTCATTGCATGTGTTATTTTTCATAAACCACAACAATCGAAATGACCACACACACTCTAGTGGATTCTGTGGTGTAGCTTCCCTCACACTGGTGCAACATTCCATGTGGAAGCTGCTTTCATATGTGTTTTTTTGTTCTCTGTAGTGACCATGGTTTGACACATGGATCCACCAGAGTCATTACATGTATTCTTCTGCTAAACCACACCGATCCACCAACTAGCATCCTTGATCCATGAGTGTCATTGCATATGTTCTTCTCCTAAAACACATTGATCCACATAACCACACACACTCCAGCGGATTCTATGGTGCAACTTTTTCCACACTAGTGCAACATGCAATGTGGAGGCTTCTTTCTTATGCATTTTTTGGTCTCTGCGACAATGGTTTGACACATTGATCCACCAGTGTCATTGCATGTATTCTTTTTCCTAAACTATATTGGTCCACATGACCACATACACTCTAGTGGATTCTATGGTGCAGCTTCTCTCACACTAGTGCAACATTCCATGTGGAAGCTGCTTTCCTATATGTTTTTTGGTCCCTATGTCCATGGTTTGACACATGGATCCACCAGGGTTATTGCATGTGTTTTATCATAAACCACACTGAACCACTAGTGTCATTGATCCACTTGTGTCATTTCATGTGTTATTTGTCTTAAACCACACTGGTCCACATGACCACACACAATCTAGTGGTTTTTGTGGTGCAGCATCTGTCACACTTGTGCAACATTCCATGTGGAAGCTACTTTCCTATGTGTTTTTTGGTCTCTATAGTAACCATGGTTTGACACATGGATCCACTAGTGTCATTGCATGTGTTCTTATTCCTAAACCACAATAATCCACCAGCTATTGTCATTGATCCACTAGAGTCATTGCATGTGTTCTTCGCCTAAACAACACTTATCATCATGACCACACACACTCTAGTGGATTCTATGGTGCAGGTTCTTCTTCACTGGTGCAACATGCAATGTGGAAGCCACTTTCCTATGTGTTTTTGGCCTCTGTGACCATGGTTTGACACATGGATCCACTAGTATCATTGCATGTCTTCTTCTCCTAAACCACACTAGTCCACTAGAGTCATTGATCCACTAGTGTCATTGGATGTCTTATTTTTCCTAAACCACTATGGTTCACATGACCACACACACTATAGTGGATTCTGTGGTGCAGCTTCTCTCACACTGGTGTAACATTCCATGTGGAATATGATTTCCTATGTGTTTTTTGGTATCTGCAGTGACCAAGGTTTGACACATGGATCCACAAGAGTCATTGAATGTGTTCATCTCCTAAACCCCCACCAGCTAGTGTCATTGATACACTAGTGTGATTTCATGTGTTCTTCTCCTAAACCACATTGATCCACATGACTACAAACACTCTACTTGATTTTGTGGTGCAGCTTCTGTCACACTAGTGCAACATGCAATGTGGAATTTGCTTTCCTATATGTTTTTTGGTCTCTATAGTGACCATGGGTTGACACATAGATCTACCAGAGTCATTGCATGCGTTCTTCTCCTAAACCAGACTGGTCCACTTGAGTCATTCATCCACTAGTGTCATTGCATGTGTTATTTTTCCTAAACCACATTGGTCCACATGATCACACACACTATAGTGGATTCTATGGTGCAGGTTCTCTCACACTGGTGCAACATCCCATGTGAAAGATGATTTCCTATGTGTTTTTTTGGTACTTGCAGTGACCAAGGTTTGACACATGGATCAACCAGAGTCATTGAATGTGCTCTTATCCTAAACCACACTAGTCCACTAGCTAGTGTCATTGATTCACTAGTGTGATTTCATGTGTTCTTCTCCTAAACCACATTGATCCACATGACCACACACACTCTAGTGGATTCTGTGGTGCAGCTTCTTTCACACTGGTGGAACATGCAATGTGGAAGCTGCTTTCTTATGTGTTTATTGGGCCTTGTGACCATGGTTTGATACATGGATCCAGTAGTGTCATTGGATGTGTTATTTTTCCAAAACCATATTGGTCCACATGACCACACACACTCTATTGGATTCTGTGGTGCAGCTTCTCTCACACAGGTGCAACATTCCATGTGGAAGCTGCTTTCCTATGTGTTTTTTGGTCTCTATAGTGACCATGGTTTGACACATGGATCCACCAGAGTCATTGCATATGTTCTCATAAACCACACTGATCCACCATCTAGTTTCTTTGATCCACTAGTGTCATTGCATCTGTTCTTGTCCTAAACCACATTTATCAACATGACCGCACATACTCTAGTGGGTTCTATGGTGCATCTTCTATCACACTGCTGCAACATTCAATGTGGAAGATGCTTTCCTATGTGTTTTTTTATCTTTGTAGTGACCATAGTTTGAAACATGGATCCACTAGACTCATTGCATGTGTTCTTCTCCTAAACCACACTGAGCAACCAGCTAGTGTCATTGATCCACTTGTGTCATTGCATGTGTTATTTTTCATAAATCACAACAATCCAAATGACCACACACACTCTAGTGGATTCTGTGGTGTAGCTTCCCTCACACTGGTGCAACATTCCATGTGGAAGCTGCTTTCAGATGTGTTTTTTGTTCTCTGTAGTGACCATGGTTTGACACATGGATCCACCAGAGTCATTGCATGTATTCTTCTGCTAAACCACACCGATCCACCAACTAGCATCCTTGATCCATGAGTGTCATTGCATCTGTTCTTCTCCTAAACCACATTGATCCACATAACCACACAAACTCCAGCGGATTCTATGGTGCAACTTTTTCCACACTAGTGCAACATGCAATGTGGAGGCTTCTTTCTTATGCATTTTTTGGTCTCTGCGACCATGGTTTGACACATTGATCCACCAGTGTAATTGCATGTATTCTTTTTCCTAAACTACATTGGTCCACATGACCACATACACTCTAGTGGATTCTATGGTGCAGCTTCTCTCACACTAGTGCAACATTCCATGTGGAAGCTGCTTTCCTATATGTTTTTTGGTCCCTATGTCCATGGTTTGACACATGGATCCACCAGGGTCATTGCATGTGTTTTATCCTAAACCACACTGAACCACTAGTGTCATTGATCCACTTGTGTCATTTCATGTGTTCTTTGTCTTAAACCACACCGATCCACATGACCACACACAATCTAGTGGTTTTTGTGGTGCAGCATCTGTCACACTTGTGCAACATTCCATGTGGAAGCTACTTTCCTATGTGTTTTTTGGTCTCTATAGTAGCCATGGTTTGACACATGGATCCACTAGTGTCATTGCATGTGTTCTTATTCCTAAACCACACTAATCAACCAGCTATTGTCATTGATCCACTAGAGTCATTGCATGTGTTCTTCGCCTAAACAACACTTATCATCATGACCACACACACTCTAGTGGATTCTATGGTGCAGGTTCTTCTTCACTTGTGCAACATGCAATGTGGAAGCCACTTTCCTATGTGTTTTTGGCCTCTGTGACCATGGTTTGACACATGGATCCACTAGTATCATTGCATGTCTTCTTCTCCTAAACCACACTAGTCCACTAGAGTCATTGATCCACTAGTGTCATTGCATGTATTATTTTTCCTAAACCACATTGGTTCACATGACCACACACACTATAGTGGATTCTGTGGTGCAGCTTCTCTCACACTGGTGTAACATTCCATGTGGAATATGATTGCCTATGTGTTTTTTTGGTATCTTCAGTGACCAAGGTTTGACACATGGATCCACAAGAGTCATTGAATGTGTTCTTCTCCTAAACCCCCACCAGCTAGTGTCATTGATACACTAGTGTGATTTCATGTGTTCTTCTCCTAAACCACATTGATCCACATGACTACAAACACTCTACTTGATTCTGCGGTGCAGCTTCTGTCACACTAGTGCAACATGCAATGTGGAATTTGCTTTCCTATATGTTTTTTGGTCTCTATAGTGACAATGGGTTGACACATAGATCCACCAGAGTCATTGCATGCGTTCTTCTCCTAAACCAGACTGGTCCACTTGAGTCATTGATCCACTAGTGTCATTGCATGTGTTATTTTTCCTAAACCACATTGGTCCACATGACCACACACACTATAGTGGATTCTGTGGTGCAGGTTCTCTCACACTGGTGCAACATCCCATGTGAAAGATGATTTCCTATGTGTTTTTTTGGTACTTGAAGTGACTAAGGTTTGACACATGGATCAACCAGAGTCATTGAATGTGTTCTTATCCTAAACCACACTAGTCCACTAGCTAGTGTCATTGATTCACTAGTGTGATTTCATGTGTTCTTCTCCTAAACCACATTGATCCACATGACCACACACACTCTAGTGGATTCTGTCGTGCAGCTTCTTTCACACTGGTAGAACATGCAATGTGGAAGTTGCTTTCTTATGTGTTTATTGGGCCTTGTGACCATGGTTTGATACATGGATCCAGTAGTGTCATTGGATGTGTTATTTTTCCAAAACCATATTGGTCCACATGACCACACACACTCTATTGGATTCTGTGGTGCAGCTTCTCTCACACAGGTGCAACATTCCATGTGGAAGCTGCTTTCCTATGTGTTTTTTGGTCTCTATAGTGACCATGGTTTGACACATGGATCCACCAGAGTCATTGCATATGTTCTCCTAAACCACACTCATCCACCATCTAGTTTCTTTGATCCACTAGTGTCATTGCATCTGTTCTTGTCCTAAACCACATTTATCCACATGACCGCACATACTCTAGTGGGTTCTATGGTGCATCTTCTATCACACTGCTGCAACATTCAATGTAGAAGCTGCTTTCCTATGTGTTTTTTTATCTTTGTAGTGACCATAGTTTGAAACATGGATCCACTAGACTCATTGCATGTGTTCTTCTCCTAAACCACACTGAGCAAGCAGCTAGTGTCATTGATCCACTTGTGTCATTGCATGTGTTATTTTTCATAAACCACAACAATCCAAATGACCACACACACTCTAGTGGATTTTGTGGTGTAGCTTCCCTCACACTGGTGCAACATTCCATGTGGAAGCTGCTTTCAGATGTGTTTTTTTGTTCTCTGTAGTGACCATGGTTTGACACATGAATCAACCAGACTCATTGCATGTATTCTTCTGCTAAACCACACCGATCCACCAACTAGCATCCTTGATCCATGAGTGTCATTGCATCTGTTCTTCTCCTAAACCACATAGATCCACATAACCACACACACTCCAGCGGATTCTATGGTGCAACTTTTTCCACACTAGTGCAACATGCAATGTGGAGGCTTCTTTCTTATGCATTTTTTGGTCTCTGCGACCATGGTTTGACACATTGATCCACCAGTGTCATTGCATGTATTCTTTTTCCTAAACTACATTGGTCCACATGACCACATACACTCTAGTGGATTCTATGGTGCAGCTTCTCTCACACTAGTGCAACATTCCATGTGGAAGCTGCTTTCCTATATGTTTTTTGGTCCCTATGTCCATGGTTTGACACATGGATCCACAAGGGTCATTGCATGTGTTTTATCCTAAACCACACTGAACCACTAGTGTCATTTATCCACTTGTGTCATTTCATGTGTTCTTTGTCTTAAACCAACTGATCCACATGACCACACACAATCTAGTGGTTTTTGTGGTGCAGCATCTGTCACACTTGTGCAACATTCCATGTGGAAGCTACTTTCCTATGTGTTTTTTGGTCTCTATAGTAACCATGGTTTGACACATAGATCCACTAGTGTCATTTCATGTGTTCTTATTCCTAAACCACACTAATCCACCAGCTATTGTCATTGATCCACTAGAGTCATTGCATGTGTTCTTCGCCTAAACAACACTTATCATCATGACCACACACACTCTAGTGGATTCTATGGTGCAGGTTCTTCTTCACTGGTGCAACATGCAGTGTGGAAGCCACTTTCCTATGTGTTTTTGGCCTCTGTGACCATGGTTTGACACATGGATCCACTAGTATCATTGCATGTCTTCTTCTCCTAAACCACACTAGTCCACTAGAGTCATTGATCCACTAGTGTCATTGCATGTCTTATTTTTCCTAAACCACATTGGTTCACATGACCACACACACTATAGTTGATTCTGTGGTGCAGCTTCTCTCCCACTGGTTTAACATTCCATGTGGAATATGATTTCCTATGTGTTTTTTTGGTATCTACAGTGACCAAGGTTTGACACATGGATCCACAAGAGTCATTGAATGTGTTCTTCTCCTAAACCCCCACCATCTAGTGTCATTGATACACTAGTGTGATTTCATGTGTTCTTCTCCTAAACCACATTGATCCACATGACTACAAACACTCTACTTGATTCTGTGGTGCAGCTTCTGTCACACTAGTGCAACATGCAATGTGGAATTTGCTTTCCTATATGTTTTTTGGTCTCTATAGTGACCATGGGTTGACACATAGATCCACCAGAGTCATTGCATGCGTTCTTCTCCTAAACCAGACTGGTCCACTTGAGTCATTGATCCACTAGTGTCATTGCATGTGTTATTTTTCCTAAACCACATTGGTCCACATGACCACACACACTGTAGTGGATTCTATGGTGCAGGTTCTCTCACACTGGTGCAACATCCCATGTGAAAGATGATTTCCTATGTGTTTTTTTGCTACTTGCAGGGACCAAGGTTTGACACATGGATCAACCAGAGTCATTGAATGTGTTCTTATCCTAAACCACACTAGTCCACTATCTAGTGTCATTGATTCACTAGTGTGATTTCATGTGTTCTTCTCCTAAACCACATTGATCCACATGACCACACACACTCTAGTGGATTCTGTCGTGCAGCTTCTTTCACACTGGTGGAACATGCAATGTGGAAGCTGCTTTCTTATGTGTTTATTGGGCCTTGTGACCATGGTTTGATACATGGATCCAGTAGTGTCATTGGATGTGTTATTTTTCCAAAACCATATTGGTCCACATGACCACACACACTCTATTGGATTCTATGGTGCAGCTTCTCTCACACAGGTGCAACATTCCATGTGGAAGCTGCTTTCCTATGTGTTTTTTGGTCTCTATAGTGACCATGGTTTGACACATGGATCCACCAGAGTCATTGCATATGTTCTCCTAAACCACACTCATCCACCATCTAGTTTCTTTGATCCACTAGTGTCATTGCATCTGTTCTTGTCCTAAACCACATTTATCCACATAACCGCACATACTCTAGTGGGTTCTATGGTGCATCTTCTGTCACACTGCTGCAACATTCAATGTGGAAGCTGCTTTCCTATGTGTTTTTTTATCTTTGTAGTGACCATAGTTTGAAACATGGATCCACTAGACTCATTGCATGTGTTCTTCTCCTAAACCACACTGAGCAACCAGCTAGTGTCATTGATCCACTTATGTCATTGCATGTGTTATTTTTCATAAACCACAACAATCCAAATGACCACACACACTCTAGTGGATTCTGTGGTGTAGCTTCTCTCACACTGGTGCAACATTCCATGTGGAAGCTGCTTTCCTATGTGTTTTTTGTTCTCTATAGTGACCATGGTTTGACACATGGATCCACCAGAGTCATTGCATGTATTCTTCTGCTAAACCACACCGATCCACCAACTAGCATCCTTGATCCATGAGTGTCATTGCATCTGTTCTTCTCCTAAACCACATTGATCCACATAACCACACACACTCCAGCGGATTCTATGGTGTAGCTTTTTCCACACTAGTGCAACATGCAATGTGGAGGCTTCTTTCTTATGCATTTTTTGGTCTCTGCGACCATGGTTTGACACATTGATCCACCAGTGTTATTGCATGTATTCTTTTTCCTAAACTACATTGGTCCACATGACCACATACACTCTAGTGGATTCTATGGTGCAGCTTCTCTCACACTAGTGCAACATTCCATGTGGAAGCTGCTTTCCTATATGTTTTTTGGTCCCTATGTCCATGGTTTGACACATGGATCCACCAGGGTCATTGCATGTGTTTTATCCTAAACCACACTGAACCACTAGTGTCATTGATCCACTTGTGTCATTTCATGTGTTCTTTGTCTTAAACCACACTGATCCACATGACCACACATAATCTAGTGGTTTTTGTGGTGCAGCATCTGTCACACTTGTGCAACATTCCATGTGGAAACTACTTTCCTATGTGTTTTTTGGTCTCTATAGTAACCATGGTTTGACACATGGATCCACTAGTGTCATTGCATGTGTTCTTATTCCTAAACCACACTAATCCACCAGCTATTGTCATTGATCCACTAGAGTCATTGCATGTGTTCTTCGCCTAAACAACACTTATCATCATGACCACACACACTCTAGTGGATTTTATGGTGCAGGTTCTTCTTCACTGGTGCAACATGCAATGTGGAAGCCACTTTCCTATGTGTTTTTGGCCTCTGTGACCATGGTTTGACACATGGATCCACTAGTATCATTGCATGTCTTCTTCTCCTAAACCACACTAGTCCACTAGAGTCATTGATCCACTAGTGTCATTGCATGTCTTATTTTTCCTAAACCACATTGGTTCACATGACCACACACACTATAGTGGATCCTGTGGTGCAGCTTCTCTCACACTGGTGTAACATTCCATGTGGAATATGATTGCCTATGTGTTTTTTTGGTATCTGCAGTGACCAAGGTTTGACACATGGATCCACAAGAGTCATTGAATGTGTTCATCTTCTAAACCCCCACCAGCTAGTGTCATTGATACACTAGTGTGATTTCATGTGTTCTTCTCCTAAACCACATTGATCCACATGACTACAAACACTCTACTTGATTTTGTGGTGTAGCTTCTGTCACACTAGTGCAACATGCAATGTGGAATTTGCTTTCCTATATGTTTTTTGGTCTCTATAGTGACCATGGGTTGACACATAGATCTACCAGAGTCATTGCATGCGTTCTTCTCCTAAACCAGACTGGTCCACTTGAGTCATTCATCCACTAGTGTCATTGCATGTGTTATTTTTCCTAAACCACATTGGTCCACATGATCACACACACTATAGTGGATTCTATGGTGCAGGTTCTCTCACACTGGTGCAACATCCCATGTGAAAGATGATTTCCTATGTGTTTTTTTGGTACTTGCAGTGACCAAGGTTTGACACATGGATCAACCAGAGTCATTGAATGTGCTCTTATCCTAAACCACACTAGTCCACTAGCTAGTGTCATTGATTCACTAGTGTGATTTCATGTGTTCTTCTCCTAAACCACATTGATCCACATGACCACACACACTCTAGTGGATTCTGTGGTGCAGCTTCTTTCACACTGGTGGAACATGCAATGTGGAAGCTGCTTTCTTATGTGTTTATTGGGCCTTGTGACCATGGTTTGATACATGGATCCAGTAGTGTCATTGGATGTGTTATTTTTCCAAAACCATATTGGTCCACATGACCACACACACTCTATTGGATTCTGTGGTGCAGCTTCTCTCACACAGGTGCAACATTCCATGTGGAAGCTGCTTTCCTATGTGTTTTTTGGTCTCTATAGTGACCATGGTTTGACACATGGATCCACCAGAGTCATTGCATATGTTCTCATAAACCACACTGATCCACCATCTAGTTTCTTTGATCCACTAGTGTCATTGCATCTGTTCTTGTCCTAAACCACATTTATCAACATGACCGCACATACTCTAGTGGGTTCTATGGTGCATCTTCTATCACACTGCTGCAACATTCAATGTGGAAGATGCTTTCCTATGTGTTTTTTTATCTTTGTAGTGACCATAGTTTGAAACATGGATCCACTAGACTCATTGCATGTGTTCTTCTCCTAAACCACACTGAGCAACCAGCTAGTGTCATTGATCCACTTGTGTCATTGCATGTGTTATTTTTCATAAATCACAACAATCCAAATGACCACACACACTCTAGTGGATTCTGTGGTGTAGCTTCCCTCACACTGGTGCAAAATTCCATGTGGAAGCTGCTTTCAGATGTGTTTTTTGTTCTCTGTAGTGACCATGGTTTGACACATGGATCCACCAGAGTCATTGCATGTATTCTTCTGCTAAACCACACCGATCCACCAACTAGCATCCTTGATCCATGAGTGTCATTGCATCTGTTCTTCTCCTAAACCACATTGATCCACATAACCACACAAACTCCAGCGGATTCTATGGTGCAACTTTTTCCACACTAGTGCAACATGCAATGTGGAGGCTTCTTTCTTATGCATTTTTTGGTCTCTGCGACCATGGTTTGACACATTGATCCACCAGTGTAATTTCATGTATTCTTTTTCCTAAACTACATTGGTCCACATGACCACATACACTCTAGTGGATTCTATGGTGCAGCTTCTCTCACACTAGTGCAACATTCCATGTGGAAGCTGCTTTCCTATATGTTTTTTGGTCCCTATGTCCATGGTTTGACACATGGATCCACCAGGGTCATTGCATGTGTTTTATCCTAAACCACACTGAACCACTAGTGTCATTGATCCACTTTTGTCATTTCATGTGTTCTTTGTCTTAAACCACACCGATCCACATGACCACACACAATCTAGTGGTTTTTGTGGTGCAGCATCTGTCACACTTGTGCAACATTCCATGTGGAAGCTACTTTCCTATGTGTTTTTTGGTCTCTATAGTAACCATGGTTTGACACATGGATCCACTAGTGTCATTGCATGTGTTCTTATTCCTAAACCACACTAATCCACCAGCTATTGTCATTGATCCACTAGAGTCATTGCATGTGTTCTTCGCCTAAACAACACTTATCATCATGACCACACACACTCTAGTGGATTCTATGGTGCAGGTTCTTCTTCACTTGTGCAACATGCAATGTGGAAGCCACTTTCCTATGTGTTTTTGGCCTCTGTGACCATGGTTTTACACATGGATCCACTAGTATCATTGCATGTCTTCTTCTCCTAAACCACACTAGTCCACTAGAGTCATTGATCCACTAGTGTCATTGCATGTATTATTTTTCCTAAACCACATTGGTTCACATGACCACACACACTATAGTGGATTCTGTGGTGCAGCTTCTCTCACACTGGTGTAACATTCCATGTGGAATATGATTGCCTATGTGTTTTTTTGGTATCTTCAGTGACCAAGGTTTGACACATGGATCCACAAGAGTCATTGAATGTGTTCTTCTCCTAAACCCCCACCAGCTAGTGTCATTGATACACTAGTGTGATTTCATGTGTTCTTCTCCTAAACCACATTGATCCACATGACTACAAACACTCTACTTGATTCTGTGGTGCAGCTTCTGTCACACTAGTGCAACATGCAATGTGGAATTTGCTTTCCTATATGTTTTTTGGTCTCTATAGTGACAATGGGTTGACACATAGATCCACCAGAGTCATTGCATGCGTTCTTCTCCTAAACCAGACTGGTCCACTTGAGTCATTGATCCACTAGTGTCATTGCATGTGTTATTTTTCCTAAACCACATTGGTCCACATGACCACACACACTATAGTAGATTTTATGGTGCAGGTTCTCTCACACTGGTGAAACATCCCATGTGAAAGATGATTTCCTATGTGTTTTTTTGGTACTTGCAGTGACCAAGGTTTGACACATGGATCAACCAGAGTCATTGAATGTGTTCTTATCCTAAACCACACTAGTCCACTACCTAGTGTCATTGATTCACTAGTGTGATTTCATGTGTTCTTCTCCTAAACCACATTGATCCACATGACCACACACACTCTAGTGGATTCTGTCGTGCAGCTTCTTTCACACTGGTAGAACATGCAATGTGGAAGTTGCTTTCTTATGTGTTTATTGGGCCTTGTGACCATGGTTTGATACATGGATCCAGTAGTGTCATTGGATGTGTTATTTTTCCAAAACCATATTGGTCCACATGACCACACACACTCTATTGGATTCTGTGGTGCAGCTTCTCTCACACAGGTGCAACATTCCATGTGGAAGCTGCTTTCCTATGTGTTTTTTGGTCTCTATAGTGACCATGGTTTGACACATGGATCCACCAGAGTCATTGCATATGTTCTCCTAAACCACACTCATCCACCATCTAGTTTCTTTGATCCACTAGTGTCATTGCATCTGTTCTTGTCCTAAACCACATTTATCCACATGACCGCACATACTCTAGTGGGTTCTATGGTGCATCTTCTATCACACTGCTGCAACATTCAATGTAGAAGCTGCTTTCCTATGTGTTTTTTTATCTTTGTAGTGACCATAGTTTGAAACATGGATCCACTAGACTCATTGCATGTGTTCTTCTCCTAAACCACACTGAGCAAGCAGCTAGTGTCATTGATCCACTTGTGTCATTGCATGTGTTATTTTTCATAAACCACAACAATCCAAATGACCACACACACTCTAGTGGATTTTGTGGTGTAGCTTCCCTCACACTGGTGCAACATTCCATGTGGAAGCTGCTTTCAGATGTGTTTTTTTGTTCTCTGTAGTGACCATGGTTTGACACATGAATCAACCAGAGTCATTGCATGTATTCTTCTGCTAAACCACACCGATCCACCAACTAGCATCCTTGATCCATGAGTGTCATTGCATCTGTTCTTCTCCTAAACCACATAGATCCACATAACCACACACACTCCAGCGGATTCTATGGTGCAACTTTTTCCACACTAGTGCAACATGCAATGTGGAGGCTTCTTTCTTATGCATTTTTTGGTCTCTGCGACCATGGTTTGACACATTGATCCACCAGTGTCATTGCATGTATTCTTTTTCCTAAACTACATTGGTCCACATGACCACATACACTCTAGTGGATTCTATGGTGCAGCTTCTCTCACACTAGTGCAACATTCCATGTGGAAGCTGCTTTCCTATATGTTTTTTGGTCCCTATGTCCATGGTTTGACACATGGATCCACAAGGGTCATTGCATGTGTTTTATCCTAAACCACACTGAACCACTAGTGTCATTTATCCACTTGTGTCATTTCATGTGTTCTTTGTCTTAAACCAACTGATCCACATGACCACACACAATCTAGTGGTTTTTGTGGTGCAGCATCTGTCACACTTGTGCAACATTCCATGTGGAAGCTACTTTCCTATGTGTTTTTTGGTCTCTATAGTAACCATGGTTTGACACATAGATCCACTAGTGTCATTTCATGTGTTCTTATTCCTAAACCACACTAATCCACCA
This sequence comes from Avena sativa, assembly GCA_916181665.1. Lineage (NCBI taxonomy): Eukaryota > Viridiplantae > Streptophyta > Magnoliopsida > Poales > Poaceae > Avena > Avena sativa. The sequence continues at coordinate 435,408,452 of OV702289.1, forward strand.
GCTATTGTCATTGATCCACTAGAGTCATTGCATGTGTTCTTCGCCTAAACAACACTTATCATCATGACCACACACACTCTAGTGGATTCTATGGTGCAGGTTCTTCTTCACTGGTGCAACATGCAGTGTGGAAGCCACTTTCCTATGTGTTTTTGGCCTCTGTGACCATGGTTTGACACATGGATCCACTAGTATCATTGCATGTCTTCTTCTCCTAAACCACACTAGTCCACTAGAGTCATTGATCCACTAGTGTCATTGCATGTCTTATTTTTCCTAAACCACATTGGTTCACATGACCACACACACTATAGTTGATTCTGTGGTGCAGCTTCTCTCCCACTGGTTTAACATTCCATGTGGAATATGATTTCCTATGTGTTTTTTTGGTATCTACAGTGACCAAGGTTTGACACATGGATCCACAAGAGTCATTGAATGTGTTCTTCTCCTAAACCCCCACCATCTAGTGTCATTGATACACTAGTGTGATTTCATGTGTTCTTCTCCTAAACCACATTGATCCACATGACTACAAACACTCTACTTGATTCTGTGGTGCAGCTTCTGTCACACTAGTGCAACATGCAATGTGGAATTTGCTTTCCTATATGTTTTTTGGTCTCTATAGTGACCATGGGTTGACACATAGATCCACCAGAGTCATTGCATGCGTTCTTCTCCTAAACCAGACTGGTCCACTTGAGTCATTGATCCACTAGTGTCATTGCATGTGTTATTTTTCCTAAACCACATTGGTCCACATGACCACACACACTGTAGTGGATTCTATGGTGCAGGTTCTCTCACACTGGTGCAACATCCCATGTGAAAGATGATTTCCTATGTGTTTTTTTGCTACTTGCAGGGACCAAGGTTTGACACATGGATCAACCAGAGTCATTGAATGTGTTCTTATCCTAAACCACACTAGTCCACTATCTAGTGTCATTGATTCACTAGTGTGATTTCATGTGTTCTTCTCCTAAACCACATTGATCCACATGACCACACACACTCTAGTGGATTCTGTCGTGCAGCTTCTTTCACACTGGTGGAACATGCAATGTGGAAGCTGCTTTCTTATGTGTTTATTGGGCCTTGTGACCATGGTTTGATACATGGATCCAGTAGTGTCATTGGATGTGTTATTTTTCCAAAACCATATTGGTCCACATGACCACACACACTCTATTGGATTCTATGGTGCAGCTTCTCTCACACAGGTGCAACATTCCATGTGGAAGCTGCTTTCCTATGTGTTTTTTGGTCTCTATAGTGACCATGGTTTGACACATGGATCCACCAGAGTCATTGCATATGTTCTCCTAAACCACACTCATCCACCATCTAGTTTCTTTGATCCACTAGTGTCATTGCATCTGTTCTTGTCCTAAACCACATTTATCCACATAACCGCACATACTCTAGTGGGTTCTATGGTGCATCTTCTGTCACACTGCTGCAACATTCAATGTGGAAGCTGCTTTCCTATGTGTTTTTTTTATCTTTGTAGTGACCATAGTTTGAAACATGGATCCACTAGACTCATTGCATGTGTTCTTCTCCTAAACCACACTGAGCAACCAGCTAGTGTCATTGATCCACTTGTGTCATTGCATGTGTTATTTTTCATAAACCACAACAATCCAAATGACCACACACACTCTAGTGGATTCTGTGGTGTAGCTTCTCTCACACTGGTGCAACATTCCATGTGGAAGCTGCTTTCCTATGTGTTTTTTGTTCTCTATAGTGACCATGGTTTGACACATGGATCCACCAGAGTCATTGCATGTATTCTTCTGCTAAACCACACCGATCCACCAACTAGCATCCTTGATCCATGAGTGTCATTGCATCTGTTCTTCTCCTAAACCACATTGATCCACATAACCACACACACTCCAGCGGATTCTATGGTGTAGCTTTTTCCACACTAGTGCAACATGCAATGTGGAGGCTTCTTTCTTATGCATTTTTTGGTCTCTGCGACCATGGTTTGACACATTGATCCACCAGTGTTATTGCATGTATTCTTTTTCCTAAACTACATTGGTCCACATGACCACATACACTCTAGTGGATTCTATGATGCAGCTTCTCTCACACTAGTGCAACATTCCATGTGGAAGCTGCTTTCCTATATGTTTTTTGGTCCCTATGTCCATGGTTTGACACATGGATCCACCAGGGTCATTGCATGTGTTTTATCCTAAACCACACTGAACCACTAGTGTCATTGATCCACTTGTGTCATTTCATGTGTTCTTTGTCTTAAACCACACTGATCCACATGACCACACATAATCTAGTGGTTTTTGTGGTGCAGCATCTGTCACACTTGTGCAACATTCCATGTGGAAACTACTTTCCTATGTGTTTTTTGGTCTCTATAGTAACCATGGTTTGACACATGGATCCACTAGTGTCATTGCATGTGTTCTTATTCCTAAACCACACTAATCCACCAGCTATTGTCATTGATCCACTAGAGTCATTGCATGTGTTCTTCGCCTAAACAACACTTATCATCATGACCACACACACTCTAGTGGATTTTATGGTGCAGGTTCTTCTTCACTGGTGCAACATGCAATGTGGAAGCCACTTTCCTATGTGTTTTTGGCCTCTGTGACCATGGTTTGACACATGGATCCACTAGTATCATTGCATGTCTTCTTCTCCTAAACCACACTAGTCCACTAGAGTCATTGATCCACTAGTGTCATTGCATGTCTTATTTTTCCTAAACCACATTGGTTCACATGACCACACACACTATAGTGGATCCTGTGGTGCAGCTTCTCTCACACTGGTGTAACATTCCATGTGGAATATGATTGCCTATGTGTTTTTTTGGTATCTGCAGTGACCAAGGTTTGACACATGGATCCACAAGAGTCATTGAATGTGTTCTTCTTCTAAACCCCCACCAGCTAGTGTCATTGATACACTAGTGTGATTTCTTGTGTTCTTCTCCTAAACCACATTGATCCACATGACTACAAACACTCTACTTGATTCTGTGGTGCAGCTTCTGTCACACTAGTGCAACATGCAATGTGGAATTTGCTTTCCTATATGTTTTTTGGTCTCTATAGTGACCATGGGTTGACACATAGATCCCCCAGAGTCATTGCATGTGTTCTTCTCCTAAACCAGACTGGTCCACTTGAGTCATTCATCCACTAGTGTCATTGCATGTGTTATTTTTCCTAAACCACATTGGTCCACATGACCACACACACTATAGTGGATTCTGTGGTGCAGGTTCTCTCACACTGGTGCAACATCCCATGTGAAAGATGATTTCCTATGTGTTTTTTTGGTACTTGAAGTGACTAAGGTTTGACACATGGATCAACCAGAGTCATTGAATGTGTTCTTATCCTAAACCACACTAGTCCACTAGCTAGTGTCATTGATTCACTAGTGTGATTTCATGTGTTCTTCTCCTAAACCACATTGATCCACATGACCACACACACTCTAGTGGATTCTGTGGTGCAGCTTCTTTCACACTGGTGGAACATGCAATGTGGAAGCTGCTTTCTTATGTGTTTATTGGGCCTTGTGACCATGGTTTGATACATGGATCCAGTAGTGTCATTGGATGTGTTATTTTTCCAAAACCATATTGGTCCACATGACCACACACACTCTATTGGATTCTGTGGTGCAGCTTCTCTCACACAGGTGCAACATTCCATGTGGAAGCTGCTTTCCTATGTGTTTTTTGGTCTCTATAGTGACCATGGTTTGACACATGGATCCACCAGAGTCATTGCATATGTTCTCCTAAACCACACTGATCCACCATCTAGTTTCTTTGATCCACTAGTGTCATTGCATCTGTTCTTGTCCTAAACCACATTTATCCACATGACCGCACATACTCTAGTGGGTTCTATGGTGCATCTTCTGTCACACTGCTGCAACATTCAATGTGGAAGCTGCTTTCCTATGTGTTTTTTATCTTTGTAGTGACCATAGTTTGAAACATGGATCCACTAGACTCATTGCATGTGTTTTTCTCCTAAACCACACTAAGCAACCAGCCAGTGTCATTGATCCACTTGTGTCATTGCATGTGTTATTTTTCATAAACCACACCAATCCACTTGACCACACACACTCTAGTGGATTCTGTGGTGTAGCTTCTCTCACACTGGTGCAACATTCCATGTGGAAGCTGCTTTCATATGTGTTTTTTTGTTCTCTGTAGTGACCATGGTTTGACACATGGATCCACCAGAGTCATTGCATGTATTCTTCTGCTAAACCACACCGATCCACCAACTAGCATCCTTGATCCATGAGTGTCATTGCATCTATTCTTCTCCTAAATCACATTGATCCACATAACCACACACACTCCAGCGGATTCTATGGTGTAGCTTTTTCCACACTAGTGCAACATGCAATGTGGAGGCTTCTTTCTTATGCATTTTTTGGTCTCTGCGACCATGGTTTGACACATTGATCCACCAGTGTTATTGCATGTATTCTTTTTCCTAAACTACATTGGTCCACATGACCACATACACTCTAGTGGATTCTATGGTGCAGCTTCTCTCACACTAGTGCAACATTCCATGTGGAAGCTGCTTTCCTATATGTTTTTTGGTCCCTATGTCCATGGTTTGACACATGGATCCACCAGGGTCATTGCATGTGTTTTATCCTAAACCACACTGAACCACTAGTGTCATTGATCCACTTGTGTCATTTCATGTGTTCTTTTCCTTAAACCACACTGATCCACATGACCACACATAATCTAGTGGTTTTTGTGTGCAGCATCTGTCACACTTGTGCAACATTCCATGTGGAAGCTACTTTCCTATGTGTTTGTTGGTCTCTATAGTAACCATGGTTTGACACATGGATCCACTAGTGTCATTGCATGTGTTCTTATTCCTAAACCACACTAATCCACCAGCTATTGTCATTGATCCACTAGAGTCATTGCATGTGTTCTTCGCCTAAACAACACTTATCATCATGACCACACACACTCTAGTGGATTCTATGGTGCAGGTTCTTCTTCACTGGTGCAACATGCAATGTGGAAGCCACTTTCCTATGTGTTTTTGGCCTCTGTGACCATGGTTTGACACATGGATCCACTAGTATCATTGCATGTCTTCTTCTCCTAAACCACACTAGTCCACTAGAGTCATTGATCCACTAGTGTCATTGCATGTCTTATTTTTCCTAAACCACATTGGTTCACATGACCACACACACTATAGTGGATCCTGTGGTGCAGCTTCTCTCACACTGGTGTAACATTCCATGTGGAATATGATTGCCTGTGTGTTTTTTTGGTATCTGAAGTGACCAAGGTTTGACACATGGATCCACAAGAGTCATTGAATGTGTTCTTCTTCTAAACCCCCACCAGCTAGTGTCATTGATACACTAGTGTGATTTCATGTGTTCTTCTCCTAAACCACATTGATCCACATGACTATAAACACTCTACTTGATTCTGTGGTGCAGCTTCTGTCACACTAGTGCAACATGCAATGTGGAATTTGCTTTCCTATATGTTTTTTGGTCTCTATAGTGACCATGGGTTGACACATAGATCCACCAGAGTCATTGCATGTGTTCTTCTCCTAAACCAGATTGGTCCACTTGAGTCATTGATCCACTAGTGTCATTGCATGTGTTATTTTTCCTAAACCACATTGGTCCACATGACCACACACACTATAGTGGATTCTGTGGTGCAGGTTCTCTCACACTGGTGCAACATCCCATGTGAAAGATGATTTCCTATGTGTTTTTTTGGTACTTGTAGTGACCAAGGTTTGACACATGGCTCAACCAGAGTCATTGAATGTGTTCTTATCCTAAACCACACTAGTCCACTAGATAGTGTCATTGATTCACTAGTGTGATTTCATGTGTTCTTCTCCTAAACCACATTGATCCACATGACCACACACACTCTAGTGGATTCTGTGGTGCAGCTTCTTTCACACTGGTGGAACATGCAATGTGGAAGCTGCTTTCTTATGTGTTTATTGGGCCTTGTGACCATGGTTTGATACATGGATCCAGTAGTGTCATTGGATGTGTTATTTTTCCAAAACCATATTGGTCCACATGACCACACACACTCTATTGGATTCTGTGGTGCAGCTTCTCTCACACAGGTGCAACATTCCATGTGGAAGCTGCTTTCCTATGTGTTTTTTGGTCTCTATAGTGACCATGGTTTGACACATGGATCCACCAGAGTCATTGCATATGTTCTCCTAAACCACACTGATCCACCATCTAGTTTCTTTGATCCACTAGTGTCATTGCATCTGTTCTTGTCCTAAACCACATTTATCCACATGACCGCACATACTCTAGTGGGTTCTATGGTGCATCTTCTGTCACACTGCTGCAACATTCAATGTGGAAGCTGCTTTCCTATGTGTTTTTTTATCTTTGTAGTGACCATAGTTTGAAACATGGATCCACTAGACTCATTGCATGTGTTTTTCTCCTAAACCACACTAAGCAACCAGCCAGTGTCATTGATCCACTTGTGTCATTGCATGTGTTATTTTTCATAAACCACACCAATCCACTTGACCACACACACTCTAGTGGATTCTGTGGTGTAGCTTCTCTCACACTGGTGCAACATTCCATGTGGAAGCTGCTTTCATATGTGTTTTTTTGTTCTCTGTAGTGACCATGGTTTGACACATGGATCCACCAGAGTCATTGCATGTATTCTTCTGCTAAACCACACCGATCCACCAACTAGCATCCTTGATCCATGAGTGTCATTGCATCTATTCTTCTCCTAAATCACATTGATCCACATAACCACACACACTCCAGCGGATTCTATGGTGTAGCTTTTTCCACACTAGTGCAACATGCAATGTGGAGGCTTCTTTCTTATGCATTTTTTGGTCTCTGCGACCATGGTTTGACACATTGATCCACCAGTGTTATTGCATGTATTCTTTTTCCTAAACTACATTGGTCCACATGACCACATACACTCTAGTGGATTCTATGGTGCAGCTTCTCTCACACTAGTGCAACATTCCATGTGGAAGCTGCTTTCCTATATGTTTTTTGGTCCCTATGTCCATGGTTTGACACATGGATCCACCAGGGTCATTGCATGTGTTTTATCCTAAACCACACTGAACCACTAGTGTCATTGATCCACTTGTGTCATTTCATGTGTTCTTTTCCTTAAACCACACTGATCCACATGACCACACATAATCTAGTGGTTTTTGTGTGCAGCATCTGTCACACTTGTGCAACATTCCATGTGGAAGCTACTTTCCTATGTGTTTGTTGGTCTCTATAGTAACCATGGTTTGACACATGGATCCACTAGTGTCATTGCATGTGTTCTTATTCCTAAACCACACTAATCCACCAGCTATTGTCATTGATCCACTAGAGTCATTGCATGTGTTCTTCGCCTAAACAACACTTATCATCATGACCACACACACTCTAGTGGATTCTATGGTGCAGGTTCTTCTTCACTGGTGCAACATGCAATGTGGAAGCCACTTTCCTATGTGTTTTTGGCCTCTGTGACCATGGTTTGACACATGGATCCACTAGTATCATTGCATGTCTTCTTCTCCTAAACCACACTAGTCCACTAGAGTCATTGATCCACTAGTGTCATTGCATGTCTTATTTTTCCTAAACCACATTGGTTCACATGACCACACACACTATAGTGGATCCTGTGGTGCAGCTTCTCTCACACTGGTGTAACATTCCATGTGGAATATGATTGCCTGTGTGTTTTTTTGGTATCTGAAGTGACCAAGGTTTGACACATGGATCCACAAGAGTCATTGAATGTGTTCTTCTTCTAAACCCCCACCAGCTAGTGTCATTGATACACTAGTGTGATTTCATGTGTTCTTCTCCTAAACCACATTGATCCACATGACTATAAACACTCTACTTGATTCTGTGGTGCAGCTTCTGTCACACTAGTGCAACATGCAATGTGGAATTTGCTTTCCTATATGTTTTTTGGTCTCTATAGTGACCATGGGTTGACACATAGATCCACCAGAGTCATTGCATGTGTTCTTCTCCTAAACCAGATTGGTCCACTTGAGTCATTGATCCACTAGTGTCATTGCATGTGTTATTTTTCCTAAACCACATTGGTCCACATGACCACACACACTATAGTGGATTCTGTGGTGCAGGTTCTCTCACACTGGTGCAACATCCCATGTGAAAGATGATTTCCTATGTGTTTTTTTGGTACTTGTAGTGACCAAGGTTTGACACATGGCTCAACCAGAGTCATTGAATGTGTTCTTATCCTAAACCACACTAGTCCACTAGATAGTGTCATTGATTCACTAGTGTGATTTCATGTGTTCTTCTCCTAAACCACATTGATCCACATGACCACACACACTCTAGTGGATTCTGTGGTGCAGCTTCTTTCACACTGGTGGAACATGCAATGTGGAAGCTGCTTTCTTATGTGTTTATTGGGCCTTGTGACCATGGTTTGGTACATGGATCCAGTAGTGTCATTGGATGTGTTATTTTTCCAAAACCATATTGGTCCACATGACCACACACACTCTATTGGATTCTGTGGTGCAGCTTCTCTCACACAGGTGCAACATTCCATGTGGAAGCTGCTTTCCTATGTGTTTTTTGGTCTCTATAGTGACCATGGTTTGACACATGGATCCACCAGAGTCATTGCATATGTTCTCCTAAACCACACTGATCCACCATCTAGTTTCTTTGATCCACTAGTGTCATTGCATCTGTTCTTGTCCTAAACCACATTTATCCACATGACCGCACATACTCTAGTGGGTTCTATGGTGCATCTTCTGTCACACTGCTGCAACATTCAATGTGGAAGCTGCTTTCCTATGTGTTTTTTTATCTTTGTAGTGACCATAGTTTGAAACATGGATCCACTAGACTCATTGCATGTGTTTTTCTCCTAAACCACACTAAGCAACCAGCCAGTGTCATTGATCCACTTGTGTCATTGCATGTGTTATTTTTCATAAACCACACCAATCCACTTGACCACACACACTCTAGTGGATTCTGTGGTGTAGCTTCTCTCACACTGGTGCAACATTCCATGTGGAAGCTGCTTTCATATGTGTTTTTTTGTTCTCTGTAGTGACCATGGTTTGACACATGGATCCACCAGAGTCATTGCATGTATTCTTCTGCTAAACCACACCGATCCACCAACTAGCATCCTTGATCCATGAGTGTCATTGCATATATTCTTCTCCTAAATCACATTGATCCACATAACCACACACACTCCAGCGGATTCTATGGTGTAGCTTTTTCCACACTAGTGCAACATGCAATGTGGAGGCTTCTTTCTTATGCATTTTTTGGTCTCTGCGACCATGGTTTGACACATTGATCCACCAGTGTTATTGCATGTATTCTTTTTCCTAAACTACATTGGTCCACATGACCACATACACTCTAGTGGATTCTATGGTGCAGCTTCTCTCACACTAGTGCAACATTCCATGTGGAAGCTGCTTTCCTATATGTTTTTTGGTCCCTATGTCCATGGTTTGACACATGGATCCACCAGGGTCATTGCATGTGTTTTATCCTAAACCACACTGAACCACTAGTGTCATTGATCCACTTGTGTCATTTCATGTGTTCTTTTCCTTAAACCACACTGATCCACATGACCACACATAATCTAGTGGTTTTTGTGTGCAGCATCTGTCACACTTGTGCAACATTCCATGTGGAAGCTACTTTCCTATGTGTTTGTTGGTCTCTATAGTAACCATGGTTTGACACATGGATCCACTAGTGTCATTGCATGTGTTCTTATTCCTAAACCACACTAATCCACCAGCTATTGTCATTGATCCACTAGAGTCATTGCATGTGTTCTTCGCCTAAACAACACTTATCATCATGACCACACACACTCTAGTGGATTCTATGGTGCAGGTTCTTCTTCACTGGTGCAACATGCAATGTGGAAGCCACTTTCCTATGTGTTTTTGGCCTCTGTGACCATGGTTTGACACATGGATCCACTAGTATCATTGCATGTCTTCTTCTCCTAAACCACACTAGTCCACTAGAGTCATTGATCCACTAGTGTCATTGCATGTCTTATTTTTCCTAAACCACATTGGTTCACATGACCACACACACTATAGTGGATCCTGTGGTGCAGCTTCTCTCACACTGGTGTAACATTCCATGTGGAATATGATTGCCTGTGTGTTTTTTTGGTATCTGAAGTGACCAAGGTTTGACACATGGATCCACAAGAGTCATTGAATGTGTTCTTCTTCTAAACCCCCACCAGCTAGTGTCATTGATACACTAGTGTGATTTCATGTGTTCTTCTCCTAAACCACATTGATCCACATGACTATAAACACTCTACTTGATTCTGTGGTGCAGCTTCTGTCACACTAGTGCAACATGCAATGTGGAATTTGCTTTCCTATATGTTTTTTGGTCTCTATAGTGACCATGGGTTGACACATAGATCCACCAGAGTCATTGCATGTGTTCTTCTCCTAAACCAGATTGGTCCACTTGAGTCATTGATCCACTAGTGTCATTGCATGTGTTATTTTTCCTAAACCACATTGGTCCACATGACCACACACACTATAGTGGATTCTGTGGTGCAGGTTCTCTCACACTGGTGCAACATCCCATGTGAAAGATGATTTCCTATGTGTTTTTTTGGTACTTGTAGTGACCAAGGTTTGACACATGGCTCAACCAGAGTCATTGAATGTGTTCTTATCCTAAACCACACTAGTCCACTAGATAGTGTCATTGATTCACTAGTGTGATTTCATGTGTTCTTCTCCTAAACCACATTGATCCACATGACCACACACACTCTAGTGGATTCTGTGGTGCAGCTTCTTTCACACTGGTGGAACATGCAATGTGGAAGCTGCTTTCTTATGTGTTTATTGGGCCTTGTGACCATGGTTTGATACATGGATCCAGTAGTGTCATTGGATGTGTTATTTTTCCAAAACCATATTGGTCCACATGACCACACACACTCTATTGGATTCTGTGGTGCAGCTTCTCTCACACAGGTGCAACATTCCATGTGGAAGCTGCTTTCCTATGTGTTTTTTGGTCTCTATAGTGACCATGGTTTGACACATGGATCCACCAGAGTCATTGCATATGTTCTTCTAAACCACACTGATCCACCATCTAGTATCTTTGATCCACTAGTGTCATTGCATCTGTTCTTGTCCTAAACCATATTTATCCACATGATCGCACATACTCTAGTGGGTTCTATGGTGCATCTTCTGTCACACTGCTGCAACATTCAATGTGGAAGATGCTTTCCTATGTGTTTTTTTATCTTTGTCGTGACCATAGTTTGAAACATGGATCCACTAGACTCATTGCATGTGTTCTTCTCCTAAACCACACTGAGCAACCAGCTAGTGTCATTGATCCACTTGTGTCATTGCATGTGTTATTTTTCATAAACCACAACAATCCAAATGACCACACACACTCTTGTGGATTCTGTGGTGTAGCTTCTCTCACACTGGTGCAACATTCCATGTGGTAGCTGCTTTCCTATGTGTTTTTTGTTCTCTATAGTGACCATGGTTTGACACATGGATCCACCAGAGTCATTGCATGTATTCTTCTGCTAAACCACACCGATCCACCAACTAGCATCCTTGATCCGTGAGTGTCATTGCATCTGTTCTTCTCCTAAACCACATTGATCCACATAACCACACACACTCCAGCGGATTCTATGGTGTAGCTTTTTCCACACTAGTGCAACATGCAATGTGGAGGCTTCTTTCTTATGCATTTTTTGGTCTCTGCGACCATGGTTTGACACATTGATCCACCAGTGTCATTGCATGTATTCTTTTTCCTAAACTACATTGGTCCACATGACCACATACACTCTAGTGGATTCTATGGTGCAGCTTCTCTCACACTAGTGCAACATTCCATGTGGAAGCTGCTTTCCTATATGTTTTTTGGTCCCTATGTCCATGGTTTGACACATGGATCCACCAGGGCCATTGCATGTGTTTTATCCTAAACCACACTGAACCACTAGTGTCATTGATCCACTTGTGTCATTTCATGTGTTCTTTGTCTTAAACCACACCGATCCACATGACCACACACAATCTAGTGGTTTTTGTGGTGCAGCATCTGTCACACTTGTGCAACATTCCATGTGGAAGCTACTTTCCTATGTGTTTTTTGGTCTCTATAGTAACCATGGTTTGACACATGGATCCACTAGTGTCATTGCATGTGTTCTTATTCCTAAACCACACTAATCCACCAGCTATTGTCATTGATCCACTAGAGTCATTGCATGTGTTCTTCGCCTAAACAACACTTATCATCATGACCACACACACTCTAGTGGATTCTATGGTGCAGGTTCTTCTTCACTTGTGCAACATGCAATGTGGAAGCCACTTTCCTATGTGTTTTTGGCCTCTGTGACCATGGTTTGACACATGGATCCACTAGTATCATTGCATGTCTTCTTCTCCTAAACCACACTAGTCCACTAGAGTCATTGATCCACTAGTGTCATTGCATGTATTATTTTTCCTAAACCACATTGGTTCACATGACCACACACACTATAGTGGATTCTGTGGTGCAGCTTCTCTCACACTGGTGTAACATTCCATGTGGAATATGATTGCCTATGTGTTTTTTTGGTATCTTCAGTGACCAAGGTTTGACACATGGATCCACAAGAGTCATTGAATGTGTTCTTCTTCTAAACCCCCACCAGCTAGTGTCATTGATACACTAGTGTGATTTCATGTGTTCTTCTCCTAAACCACATTGATCCACATGACTACAAACACTCTACTTGATTCTGTGGTGCAGCTTCTGTCACACTAGTGCAACATGCAATGTGGAATTTGCTTTCCTATATGTTTTTTGGTCTCTATAGTGACAATGGGTTGACACATAGATCCACCAGATTCATTGCATGCGTTCTTCTCCTAAACCAGACTGGTCCACTTGAGTCATTGATCCACTAGTGTCATTGCATGTGTTATTTTTCCTAAACCACATTGGTCCACATGACCACACACACTATAGTAGATTTTATGGTGCAGGTTCTCTCACACTGGTGAAACATCCCATGTGAAAGATGATTTCCTATGTGTTTTTTTGGTACTTGTAGTGACCAAGGTTTGACACATGGATCAACCAGAGTCATTGAATGTGTTCTTATCCTAAACCACACTAGTCCACTAGCTAGTGTCATTGATTCACTAGTGTGATTTCATGTGTTCTTCTCCTAAACCACATTGATCCACATGACCACACACACTCTAGTGGATTCTATCGTGCAGCTTCTTTCACACTGGTAGAACATGCAATGTGGAAGTTGCTTTCTTATGTGTTTATTGGGCCTTGTGACCATGGTTTGATACATGGATCCAGTAGTGTCATTGGATGTGTTATTTTTCCAAAACCATATTGGTCCACATGACCACACACACTCTATTGGATTCTGTGGTGCAACTTCTCTCACACAGGTGCAACATTCCATGTGGAAGCTGCTTTCCTATGTGTTTTTTGGTCTCTATAGTGACCATGGTTTGACACATGGATCCACCAGAGTCATTGCATATGTTCAACTAAAACAAACTCATCCACCATCTAGTTTCTTTGATCCACTAGTGTCATTGCATCTGTTCTTGTCCTAAACCACATTTATCCACATGACCGCACATACTCTAGTGGGTTCTATGGTGCATCTTCTATCACACTGCTGCAACATTCAATGTAGAAGCTGCTTTCCTATGTGTTTTTTTATCTTTGTAGTGACCATAGTTTGAAACATGGATCCACTAGACTCATTGCATGTGTTCTTCTCCTAAACCACACTGAGCAAGCAGCTAGTGTCATTGATCCACTTGTGTCATTGCATGTGTTATTTTTCATAAACCACAACAATCCAAATGACCACACACACTCTAGTGGATTTTGTGGTGTAGCTTCCCTCACACTGGTGCAACATTCCATGTGGAAGCTGCTTTCAGATGTGTTTTTTTGTTCTCTGTAGTGACCATGGTTTGACACATGAATCAACCAGAGTCATTGCATGTATTCTTCTGCTAAACCACACCGATCCACCAACTAGCATCCTTGATCCATGAGTGTCATTGCATCTGTTCTTCTCCTAAACCACATAGATCCACATAACCACACACACTCCAGCGGATTCTATGGTGCAACTTTTTCCACACTAGTGCAACATGCAATGTGGAGGCTTCTTTCTTATGCATTTTTTGGTCTCTGCGACCATGGTTTGACACATTGATCCACCAGTGTCATTGCATGTATTCTTTTTCCTAAACTACATTGGTCCACATGACCACATACACTCTAGTGGATTCTATGGTGCAGCTTCTCTCACACTAGTGCAACATTCCATGTGGAAGCTGCTTTCCTATATGTTTTTTGGTCCCTATGTCCATGGTTTGACACATGGATCCACCAGGGTCATTGCATGTGTTTTATCCTAAACCACACTGAACCACTAGTGTCATTGATCCACTTGTGTCATTTCATGTGTTCTTTGTCTTAAACCACACCGATCCACATGACCACACACAATCTAGTGGTTTTTGTGGTGCAGCATCTGTCACACTTGTGCAACATTCCATGTGGAAGCTACTTTCCTATGTGTTTTTTGGTCTCTATAGTAACCATGGTTTGACACATGGATCCACTAGTGTCATTGCATGTGTTCTTATTCCTAAACCACACTAATCCACCAGCTATTGTCATTGATCCACTAGAGTCATTGCATGTGTTCTTCGCCTAAACAACACTTATCATCATGACCACACACACTCTAGTGGATTCTATGGTGCAGGTTCTTCTTCACTTGTGCAACATGCAATGTGGAAGCCACTTTCCTATGTGTTTTTGGCCTCTGTGACCATGGTTTGACACATGGATCCACTAGTATCATTGCATGTCTTCTTCTCCTAAACCACACTAGTCCACTAGAGTCATTGATCCACTAGTGTCATTGCATGTATTATTTTTCCTAAACCACATTGGTTCACATGACCACACACACTATAGTGGATTCTGTGGTGCAGCTTCTCTCACACTGGTGTAACATTCCATGTGGAATATGATTGCCTATGTGTTTTTTTGGTATCTTCAGTGACCAAGGTTTGACACATGGATCCACAAGAGTCATTGAATGTGTTCTTCTCCTAAACCCCCACCAGCTAGTGTCATTGATACACTAGTGTGATTTCATGTGTTCTTCTCCTAAACCACATTGATCCACATGACTACAAACACTCTACTTGATTCTGTGGTGCAGCTTCTGTCACACTAGTGCAACATGCAATGTGGAATTTGCTTTCCTATATGTTTTTTGGTCTCTATAGTGACAATGGGTTGACACATAGATCCACCAGAGTCATTGCATGCGTTCTTCTCCTAAACCAGACTGGTCCACTTGAGTCATTGATCCACTAGTGTCATTGCATGTGTTATTTTTCCTAAACCACATTGGTCCACATGACCACACACACTATAGTAGATTTTATGGTGCAGGTTCTCTCACACTGGTGAAACATCCCATGTGAAAGATGATTTCCTATGTGTTTTTTTGGTACTTGCAGTGACCAAGGTTTGACACATGGATCAACCAGAGTCATTGAATGTGTTCTTATCCTAAACCACACTAGTCCACTACCTAGTGTCATTGATTCACTAGTGTGATTTCATGTGTTCTTCTCCTAAACCACATTGATCCACATGACCACACACACTCTAGTGGATTCTGTCGTGCAGCTTCTTTCACACTGGTAGAACATGCAATGTGGAAGTTGCTTTCTTATGTGTTTATTGGGCCTTGTGACCATGGTTTGATACATGGATCCAGTAGTGTCATTGGATGTGTTATTTTTCCAAAACCATATTGGTCCACATGACCACACACACTCTATTGGATTCTGTGGTGCAGCTTCTCTCACACAGGTGCAACATTCCATGTGGAAGCTGCTTTCCTATGTGTTTTTTGGTCTCTATAGTGACCATGGTTTGACACATGGATCCACCAGAGTCATTGCATATGTTCTCCTAAACCACACTCATCCACCATCTAGTTTCTTTGATCCACTAGTGTCATTGCATCTGTTCTTGTCCTAAACCACATTTATCCACATGACCGCACATACTCTAGTGGGTTCTATGGTGCATCTTCTATCACACTGCTGCAACATTCAATGTAGAAGCTGCTTTCCTATGTGTTTTTTTATCTTTGTAGTGACCATAGTTTGAAACATGGATCCACTAGACTCATTGCATGTGTTCTTCTCCTAAACCACACTGAGCAAGCAGCTAGTGTCATTGATCCACTTGTGTCATTGCATGTGTTATTTTTCATAAACCACAACAATCCAAATGACCACACACACTCTAGTGGATTTTGTGGTGTAGCTTCCCTCACACTGGTGCAACATTCCATGTGGAAGCTGCTTTCAGATGTGTTTTTTTGTTCTCTGTAGTGACCATGGTTTGACACATGAATCAACCAGAGTCATTGCATGTATTCTTCTGCTAAACCACACCGATCCACCAACTAGCATCCTTGATCCATGAGTGTCATTGCATCTGTTCTTCTCCTAAACCACATAGATCCACATAACCACACACACTCCAGCGGATTCTATGGTGCAACTTTTTCCACACTAGTGCAACATGCAATGTGGAGGCTTCTTTCTTATGCATTTTTTGGTCTCTGCGACCATGGTTTGACACATTGATCCACCAGTGTCATTGCATGTATTCTTTTTCCTAAACTACATTGGTCCACATGACCACATACACTCTAGTGGATTCTATGGTGCAGCTTCTCTCACACTAGTGCAACATTCCATGTGGAAGCTGCTTTCCTATATGTTTTTTGGTCCCTATGTCCATGGTTTGACACATGGATCCACCAGGGTCATTGCATGTGTTTTATCCTAAACCACACTGAACCACTAGTGTCATTTATCCACTTGTGTCATTTCATGTGTTCTTTGTCTTAAACCAACTGATCCACATGACCACACACAGTCTAGTGGTTTTTGTGGTGCAGCATCTATCACACTTGTGCAACATTCCATGTGGAAGCTACTTTCCTATGTGTTTTTTGGTCTCTATAGTAACCATGGTTTGACACATAGATCCACTAGTGTCATTTCATGTGTTCTTATTCCTAAACCACACTAATCCACCAGCTATTGTCATTGATCCACTAGAGTCATTGCATGTGTTCTTCGCCTAAACAACACTTATCATCATGACCACACACACTCTAGTGGATTCTATGGTGCAGGTTCTTCTTCACTGGTGCAACATGCAATGTGGAAGCCACTTTCCTATGTGTTTTTGGCCTCTGTGACCATGGTTTGACACATGGATCCACTAGTATCATTGCATGTCTTCTTCTCCTAAACCACACTAGTCCACTAGAGTCATTGATCCACTAGTGTCATTGCATGTCTTATTTTTCCTAAACCACATTGGTTCACATGACCACACACACTATAGTTGATTCTGTGGTGCAGCTTCTCTCCCACTGGTTTAACATTCCATGTGGAATATGATTTCCTATGTGTTTTTTTGGTATCTACAGTGACCAAGGTTTGACACATGGATCCACAAGAGTCATTGAATGTGTTCTTCTCCTAAACCCCCACCATCTAGTGTCATTGATACACTAGTGTGATTTCATGTGTTCTTCTCCTAAACCACATTGATCCACATGACTACAAACACTCTACTTGATTCTGTGGTGCAGCTTCTGTCACACTAGTGCAACATGCAATGTGGAATTTGCTTTCCTATATGTTTTTTGGTCTCTATAGTGACCATGGGTTGACACATAGATCCACCAGAGTCATTGCATGCGTTCTTCTCCTAAACCAGACTGGTCCACTTGAGTCATTGATCCACTAGTGTCATTGCATGTGTTATTTTTCCTAAACCACATTGGTCCACATGACCACACACACTGTAGTGGATTCTATGGTGCAGGTTCTCTCACACTGGTGCAACATCCCATGTGAAAGATGATTTCCTATGTGTTTTTTTGGTACTTGCAGGGACCAAGGTTTGACACATGGATCAACCAGAGTCATTGAATGTGTTCTTATCCTAAACCACACTAGTCCACTAGCTAGTGTCATTGATTCACTAGTGTGATTTCATGTGTTCTTCTCCTAAACCACATTGATCCACATGACCACACACACTCTAGTGGATTCTGTCGTGCAGCTTCTTTCACACTGGTGGAACATGCAATGTGGAAGCTGCTTTCTTATGTGTTTATTGGGCCTTGTGACCATGGTTTGATACATGGATCCAGTAGTGTCATTGGATGTGTTATTTTTCCAAAACCATATTGGTCCACATGACCACACACACTCTATTGGATTCTGTGGTGCAGCTTCTCTCACACAGGTGCAACATTCCATGTGGAAGCTGCTTTCCTATGTGTTTTTTGGTCTCTATAGTGACCATGGTTTGACACATGGATCCACCAGAGTCATTGCATATGTTCTCCTAAACCACACTCATCCACCATCTAGTTTCTTTGATCCACTAGTGTCATTGCATCTGTTCTTGTCCTAAACCACATTTATCCACATAACCGCACATACTCTAGTGGGTTCTATGGTGCATCTTCTGTCACACTGCTGCAACATTCAATGTGGAAGCTGCTTTCCTATGTGTTTTTTTATCTTTGTAGTGACCATAGTTTGAAACATGGATCCACTAGACTCATTGCATGTGTTCTTCTCCTAAACCACACTGAGCAACCAGCTAGTGTCATTGATCCACTTGTGTCATTGCATGTGTTATTTTTCATAAACCACAACAATCCAAATGACCACACACACTCTAGTGGATTCTGTGGTGTAGCTTCTCTCACACTGGTGCAACATTCCATGTGGAAGCTGCTTTCCTATGTGTTTTTTGTTCTCTATAGTGACCATGGTTTGACACATGGATCCACCAGAGTCATTGCATGTATTCTTCTGCTAAACCACACCGATCCACCAACTAGCATCCTTGATCCATGAGTGTCATTGCATCTGTTCTTCTCCTAAATCACATTGATCCACATAACCACACACACTCCAGCGGATTCTATGGTGTAGCTTTTTCCACACTAGTGCAACATGCAATGTGGAGGCTTCTTTCTTATGCATTTTTTGGTCTCTGCGACCATGGTTTGACACATTGATCCACCAGTGTTATTGCATGTATTCTTTTTCCTAAACTACATTGGTCCACATGACCACATACACTCTAGTGGATTCTATGGTGCAGCTTCTCTCACACTAGTGCAACATTCCATGTGGAAGCTGCTTTCCTATATGTTTTTTGGTCCCTATGTCCATGGTTTGACACATGGATCCACCAGGGTCATTGCATGTGTTTTATCCTAAACCACACTGAACCACTAGTGTCATTGATCCACTTGTGTCATTTCATGTGTTCTTTTCCTTAAACCACACTGATCCACATGACCACACATAATCTAGTGGTTTTTGTGTGCAGCATCTGTCACACTTGTGCAACATTCCATGTGGAAGCTACTTTCCTATGTGTTTTTTGGTCTCTATAGTAACCATGGTTTGACACATGGATCCACTAGTGTCATTGCATGTGTTCTTATTCCTAAACCACACTAATCCACCAGCTATTGTCATTGATCCACTAGAGTCATTGCATGTGTTCTTCGCCTAAACAACACTTATCATCATGACCACACACACTCTAGTGGATTCTATGGTGCAGGTTCTTCTTCACTGGTGCAACATGCAATGTGGAAGCCACTTTCCTATGTGTTTTTGGCCTCTGTGACCATGGTTTGACACATGGATCCACTAGTATCATTGCATGTCTTCTTCTCCTAAACCACACTAGTCCACTAGAGTCATTGATCCACTAGTGTCATTGCATGTCTTATTTTTCCTAAACCACATTGGTTCACATGACCACACACACTATAGTGGATCCTGTGGTGCAGCTTCTCTCACACTGGTGTAACATTCCATGTGGAATATGATTGCCTATGTGTTTTTTTGGTATCTGAAGTGACCAAGGTTTGACACATGGATCCACAAGTCATTGAATGTGTTCTTCTTCTAAACCCCCACCAGCTAGTGTCATTGATACACTAGTGTGATTTCATGTGTTCTTCTCCTAAACCACATTGATCCACATGACTATAAACACTCTACTTGATTTTATGGTGCAGCTTCTGTCACACTAGTGCAACATGCAATGTGGAATTTGCTTTCCTATATGTTTTTTGGTCTCTATAGTGACCATGGGTTGACACATAGATCCACCAGAGTCATTGCATGTGTTCTTCTCCTAAACCAGATTGGTCCACTTGAGTCATTGATCCACTAGTGTCATTGCATGTGTTATTTTTCCTAAACCACATTGGTCCACATGACCACACACACTATAGTGGATTCTGTGGTGCAGGTTCTCTCACACTGGTGCAACATCCCATGTGAAAGATGATTTCCTATGTGTTTTTTTGGTACTTGTAGTGACCAAGGTTTGACACATGGCTCAACCAGAGTCATTGAATGTGTTCTTATCCTAAACCACACTAGTCCACTAGCTAGTGTCATTGATTCACTAGTGTGATTTCATGTGTTCTTCTCCTAAACCACATTGATCCACATGACCACACACACTCTAGTGGATTCTGTGGTGCAGCTTCTTTCACACTGGTGGAACATGCAATGTGGAAGCTGCTTTCTTATGTGTTTATTGGGCCTTGTGACCATGGTTTGATACATGGATCCAGTAGTGTCATTGGATGTGTTATTTTTCCAAAACCATATTGGTCCAGATGACCACACACACTCTATTGGATTCTGTGGTGCAGCTTCTCTCACACAGGTGCAACATTCCATGTGGAAGCTGCTTTCCTATGTGTTTTTTGGTCTCTATAGTGACCATGGTTTGACACATGGATCCACCAGAGTCATTGCATATGTTCTTCTAAACCACACTGATCCACCATCTAGTATCTTTGATCCACTAGTGTCATTGCATCTGTTCTTGTCCTAAACCATATTTATCCACATGACCGCACATACTCTAGTGGGTTCTATGGTGCATCTTCTGTCACACTGCTGCAACATTCAATGTGGAAGCTGCTTTCCTATGTGTTTTTTATCTTTGTAGTGACCATAGTTTGAAACATGGATCCACTAGACTCATTGCATGTGTTCTTCTCCTAAACCACACTGAGCAACCAGCTAGTGTCATTGATCCACTTGTGTCATTGCATGTGTTATTTTTCATAAACCACAACAATCCAAATGACCACACACACTCTAGTGGATTCTGTGGTGTAGCTTCTCTCACACTGGTGCAACATTCCATGTGGAAGCTGCTTTCCTATGTGTTTTTTGTTCTCTATAGTGACCATGGTTTGACACATGGATCCACCAGAGTCATTGCATGTATTCTTCTGCTAAACCACACCGATCCACCAACTAGCATCCTTGATCCATGAGTGTCATTGCATCTGTTCTTCTCCTAAATCACATTGATCCACATAACCACACACACTCCAGCGGATTCTATGGTGTAGCTTTTTCCACACTAGTGCAACATGCAATGTGGAGGCTTCTTTCTTATGCATTTTTTGGTCTCTGCGACCATGGTTTGACACATTGATCCACCAGTGTTATTGCATGTATTCTTTTTCCTAAACTACATTGGTCCACATGACCACATACACTCTAGTGGATTCTATGGTGCAGCTTCTCTCACACTAGTGCAACATTCCATGTGGAAGCTGCTTTCCTATATGTTTTTTGGTCCCTATGTCCATGGTTTGACACATGGATCCACCAGGGTCATTGCATGTGTTTTATCCTAAACCACACTGAACCACTAGTGTCATTGATCCACTTGTGTCATTTCATGTGTTCTTTTCCTTAAACCACACTGATCCACATGACCACACATAATCTAGTGGTTTTTGTGTGCAGCATCTGTCACACTTGTGCAACATTCCATGTGGAAGCTACTTTCCTATGTGTTTTTTGGTCTCTATAGTAACCATGGTTTGACACATGGATCCACTAGTGTCATTGCATGTGTTCTTATTCCTAAACCACACTAATCCACCAGCTATTGTCATTGATCCACTAGAGTCATTGCATGTGTTCTTCGCCTAAACAACACTTATCATCATGACCACACACACTCTAGTGGATTCTATGGTGCAGGTTCTTCTTCACTGGTGCAACATGCAATGTGGAAGCCACTTTCCTATGTGTTTTTGGCCTCTGTGACCATGGTTTGACACATGGATCCACTAGTATCATTGCATGTCTTCTTCTCCTAAACCACACTAGTCCACTAGAGTCATTGATCCACTAGTGTCATTGCATGTCTTATTTTTCCTAAACCACATTGGTTCACATGACCACACACACTATAGTGGATCCTGTGGTGCAGCTTCTCTCACACTGGTGTAACATTCCATGTGGAATATGATTGCCTATGTGTTTTTTTGGTATCTGAAGTGACCAAGGTTTGACACATGGATCCACAAGTCATTGAATGTGTTCTTCTTCTAAACCCCCACCAGCTAGTGTCATTGATACACTAGTGTGATTTCATGTGTTCTTCTCCTAAACCACATTGATCCACATGACTATAAACACTCTACTTGATTTTATGGTGCAGCTTCTGTCACACTAGTGCAACATGCAATGTGGAATTTGCTTTCCTATATGTTTTTTGGTCTCTATAGTGACCATGGGTTGACACATAGATCCACCAGAGTCATTGCATGTGTTCTTCTCCTAAACCAGATTGGTCCACTTGAGTCATTGATCCACTAGTGTCATTGCATGTGTTATTTTTCCTAAACCACATTGGTCCACATGACCACACACACTATAGTGGATTCTGTGGTGCAGGTTCTCTCACACTGGTGCAACATCCCATGTGAAAGATGATTTCCTATGTGTTTTTTTGGTACTTGTAGTGACCAAGGTTTGACACATGGCTCAACCAGAGTCATTGAATGTGTTCTTATCCTAAACCACACTAGTCCACTAGCTAGTGTCATTGATTCACTAGTGTGATTTCATGTGTTCTTCTCCTAAACCACATTGATCCACATGACCACACACACTCTAGTGGATTCTGTGGTGCAGCTTCTTTCACACTGGTGGAACATGCAATGTGGAAGCTGCTTTCTTATGTGTTTATTGGGCCTTGTGACCATGGTTTGATACATGGATCCAGTAGTGTCATTGGATGTGTTATTTTTCCAAAACCATATTGGTCCAGATGACCACACACACTCTATTGGATTCTGTGGTGCAGCTTCTCTCACACAGGTGCAACATTCCATGTGGAAGCTGCTTTCCTATGTGTTTTTTGGTCTCTATAGTGACCATGGTTTGACACATGGATCCACCAGAGTCATTGCATATGTTCTTCTAAACCACACTGATCCACCATCTAGTATCTTTGATCCACTAGTGTCATTGCATCTGTTCTTGTCCTAAACCATATTTATCCACATGACCGCACATACTCTAGTGGGTTCTATGGTGCATCTTCTGTCACACTGCTGCAACATTCAATGTGGAAGCTGCTTTCCTATGTGTTTTTTATCTTTGTAGTGACCATAGTTTGAAACATGGATCCACTAGACTCATTGCATGTGTTCTTCTCCTAAACCACACCGAACAACCAGCCAGTGTCATTGATCCACTTGTGTCATTGCATGTGTTATTTTTCATAAACCACACCAATCCACTTGACCACACACACTCTAGTGGATTCTGTGGTGTAGCTTCTCTCACACTGGTGCAACATTCCATGTGGAAGCTGCTTTCATATGTGTTTTTTTGTTCTCTGTAGTGACCATGGTTTGACACATGGATCCACCAGAGTCATTGCATGTATTCTTCTGCTAAACCACACCGATCCACCAACTAGCATCCTTGATCCATGAGTGTCATTGCATCTGTTCTTCTCCTAAATCACATTGATCCACATAACCACACACACTCCAGCGGATTCTATGGTGTAGCTTTTTCCACACTAGTGCAACATGCAATGTGGAGGCTTCTTTCTTATGCATTTTTTGGTCTCTGCGACCATGGTTTGACACATTGATCCACCAGTGTTATTGCATGTATTCTTTTTCCTAAACTACATTGGTCCACATGACCACATACACTCTAGTGGATTCTATGGTGCAGCTTCTCTCACACTAGTGCAACATTCCATGTGGAAGTTGCTTTCCTATATGTTTTTTGGTCCCTATGTCCATGGTTTGCCACATGGATCCACCAGGGTCATTGCATGTGTTTTATCCTAAACCACACTGAACCACTAGTGTCATTGATCCACTTGTGTCATTTCATGTGTTCTTTGTCTTAAACCACACTGATCCACATGACCACACATAATCTAGTGGTTTTTGTGGTGCAGCATCTGTCACACTTGTGCAACATTCCATGTGGAAGCTACTTTCCTATGTGTTTTTTGGTCTCTATAGTAACCATGGTTTGACACATGGATCCACTAGTGTCATTGCATGTGTTCTTATTCCTAAACCACACTAATCCACCAGCTATTGTCATTGATCCACTAGAGTCATTGCATGTGTTCTTCGCCTAAACAAAACTTATCATCATGACCACACACACTCTAGTGGATTCTATGGTGCAGGTTCTTCTTCACTGGTGCAACATGCAATGTGGAAGCCACTTTCCTATGTGTTTTTGGCCTCTGTGACCATGGTTTGACACATGGATCCACTAGTATCATTGCATGTCTTCTTCTCCTAAACCACACTAGTCCACTAGAGTCATTGATCCACTAGTGTCATTGCATGTCTTATTTTTCCTAAACCACATTGGTTCACATGACCACACACACTATAGTGGATCCTGTGGTGCAGCTTCTCTCACACTGGTGTAACATTCCATGTGGAATATGATTGCCTATGTGTTTTTTTGGTATCTGCAGTGACCAAGGTTTGACACATGGATCCACAAGAGTCATTGAATGTGCTCTTCTTCTAAACCCCCACCAGCTAGTGTCATTGATACACTAGTGTGATTTCATGTGTTCTTCTCCTAAACCACATTGATCCACATGACTATAAACACTCTACTTGATTCTGTGGTGCAGCTTCTGTCACACTAGTGCAACATGCAATGTGGAATTTGCTTTCCTATATGTTTTTTGGTCTCTATAGTGACCATGGGTTGACACATAGATCCACCAGAGTCATTGCATGTGTTCTTCTCCTAAACCAGACTGGTCCACTTGAGTCATTGATCCACTAGTGTCATTGCATGTGTTATTTTTCCTAAACCACATTGGTCCACATGACCACACACACTATAGTGGATTCTGTGGTGCAGGTTCTCTCACACTGGTGCAACATCCCATGTGAAAGATGATTTCCTATGTGTTTTTTTGGTACTTGTAGTGACCAAGGTTTGACACATGGCTCAACCAGAGTCATTGAATGTGTTCTTATCCTAAACCACACTAGTCCACTAGCTAGTGTCATTGATTCACTAGTGTGATTTCATGTGTTCTTCTCCTAAACCACATTGATCCACATGACCACACACACTCTAGTGGATTCTGTGGTGCAGCTTCTTTCACACTGGTGGAACATGCAATGTGGAAGCTGCTTTCTTATGTGTTTATTGGGCCTTGTGACCATGGTTTGATACATGGATCCAGTAGTGTCATTGGATGTGTTATTTTTCCAAAACCATATTGGTCCACATGACCACACACACTCTATTGGATTCTGTGGTGCAGCTTCTCTCACACAGGTGCAACATTCCATGTGGAAGCTACTTTCCTATGTGTTTTTTGGTCTCTATAGTGACCATGGTTTGACACATGGATCCACCAGAGTCATTGCATATGTTCTCCTAAACCACACTGATCCACCATCTAGTTTCTTTGATCCACTAGCGTCATTGCATCTGTTCTTGTCCTAAACCACATTTATCCACATGACCGCACATACTCTAGTGGGTTCTATGGTGCATCTTCTGTCACACTGCTGCAACATTCAATGTGGAAGCTGCTTTCCTATGTGTTTTTTATCTTTGTATTGACCATAGTTTGAAACATGGATCCACTAGACTCATTGCATGTGTTCTTCTCCTAAACCACACTGAGCAACCAGCTAGTGTCATTGATCCACTTGTGTCATTGCATGTGTTATTTTTCATAAACCACACCAATCCACATGACCACACACACTCTAGTGGATTCTGTGGTGTAGCTTCTCTCACACTGGTGCAACATTCCATGTGGAAGCTGCTTTCATATGTGTCTTTTTGTTCTCTGTAGTGACCATGGTTTGACACATGGATCCACCAGAGTCATTGCATGTATTCTTCTTCTAAACTACACACTCCGGCGGATTCTATGGTGCACCTTTTTCCACACTAGTGCAACATGCAATGTGGAGGCTTCTTTCTTATGCATTTTTTGGTCTCTGCGACCATGGTTTGACACATTGATCCACCAGTGTCATTGCATGTATTCTTTTTCCTAAACTACATTGGTCCACATGACCACATACACTCTAGTGGATTCTATGGTGCAGCTTCTCTCACACTAGTGCAACATTCCATGTGGAAGCTGCTTTCCTATATGTTTTTTGGTCCCTATGTCCGTGGTTTGAAACATGGATCCACCAGGGTCATTGCATGTGTTTTATCCTAAACCACACTGAACCACTAGTGTCATTGAACCACTTGTGTCATTTCATGTGTTCTTTGTCTTAAACCACACTGATCCACATGACCACACACAATCTAGTGGTTTTTGTGGTGCAGCATCTGTCACACTTATGCAACATTCCATGTGGAAGCTACTTTCCTATGTGTTTTTTGGTCTCTATAGTAACCATGGTTTGACACATGGATCCACTAGTGGCATTGCATGTGTTCTTATTCCTAAACCACACTAATCCACCAGCTATTGTCATTGATCCACTAGAGTCATTGCATGTGTTCTTCGCCTAAACAACACTTATCATCATGACCACACACACTCTAGTGGATTCTATGGTGCAGGTTCTTCTTCACTGGTGCAACATGCAATGTGGAAGCCACTTTCCTATGTGTTTTTGGCCTCTGTGACCATGGTTTGACGCATGGATCCACTAGTATCATTGCATGTCTTCTTCTCCTAAACCACACTAGTGCACTAGAGTCATTGATCCACTAGTGTGATTGCATGTCTTATTTTTCCTAAACCACATTGGTTCACATGACCACACACACTATAGTGGATTCTGTGGTGCAGCTTCTCTCACACTGGTTTAACATTCCATGTGGAATATGATTTCCTATGTGTTTTTTTGGTATCTGCAGTGACCAAGGTTTAACACATGGATCCACAAGAGTCATTGAATGTGTTCTTCTCCAAAACCCCCACCAGCTAATGTCATTGATACACTAGTGTGATTTCATGTGTTCTTCTCCTAAACCACATTGATCCACATGACTACAAACACTCTACTTGATTTTGTGGTGCAGCTTCTGTCACACTAGTGCAACATGCATTGTGGAATTTTCTTTCCTATATGTTTTTTGGTCTCTATAGTAACCATGGGTTGACACATAGATCCACCAGAGTCATTGCATGCGTTCTTCTCCTAAACCAGACTGGTCCACTTGAGTCATTGATCCACTAGTGTCATTGCATGTGTTATTTTTCCTAAACCACATTGGTCCACATGACCACACACACTATAGTGGATTCTGTGGTGCAGGTTCTCTCACACTGGTGCAACATCCCATGTGAAAGATGATTTCCTATGTGTTTTTTTGGTACTTGCAGTGACCAAGGTTTGACACATGGATCAACCAGAGTCATTGAATGTGTTTTTCTCCTAAACCACACTAGTCCACTAGCTAGTGTCATTGATTCACTAGTGTGATTGCATGTATTCTTCTTCTAAACCACATTGATCCACATGACTACACACAATCTAGTGGATTCTATGGTGCAACTTCTTTCACACTGGGTCAACATGCAATGTGGAATCGTGGCCAATGCGGACATGGCAATGATCACCAAGGCACTCTTCCCCAATGCACCGCAAAGTCCCAATCCAGGGGCTCTACTCATCCAGCACTTCGGTCACATTTGCATTGGTCGATTGGTAACCCACGTTGCTCATCAATTAAACATTATCCTACCTGTGATGCAACATGTTGATGGCTCCATACTTATAAATGTCAAATATTTGACTCCTTGTGGCTTCCTCGGTGTTTACGGAGCTAACAGAAGGCTTCGAGCATATCAGTGTGGTTATCCAGGTGATGCACAGATTGAGAAGGTTTTGTTGCCCTATTCTTAAGCCTTTTTTATTGTGGAGAAGGACACCTGGATCCTCACCAAGTATCAGGTGGTGGAGATCATGGCTGAACTTCACACTGATTAAGAGGAAGATGAAGAAGGAGAGCAGCAAGATGAGGATGAACAGGAGCAGGAGCAGGAATACAACCCTGCTTGGGAGGGATAGTAGAAGCAGCAGCAGCAGGGGAACCTGCGACCCATGGCCCAATCAGCCGCAGCAAGGGTTCAACTACGTCCCCTATCAAGTATTTCAACAGCTCAACTAGCGTGTTGGGGAGATTGACCACACTCTACAAGGATTGAATGAAGATGTGAGTGCCTTAACTCAAAACTTCAGTCACTTCATGACGAACTTCCCCAACTACTACCAACAGTATCCGCACCAGCCGCCAAATGATGGCAACAACTGAGCCTGACAATAGCCTAGGCTTGGGGAGGTTTGAAAACCTCCAAACCTTGCATTTTTTATTTCTTATTTTGATTTATTTTACTTCTTCAAAATTTTAGGTTTACTTTCAGTTTGCATTCCTAAACCAAAAATACAAATAAAAATAGTTGTAACTTTTATTGCAAATTTGTTCTTTGTTTCTCTCGGAGATTGCTCAATTTCAGGTGACATGGCAATAGCGAAATACAGAGGGGGTTCGACTCAAGTACGTGAATGAAGCAAGCAAGAAGAGGTATCACATTCCTTTCATCACCTTTTCTACAACCTTAAATTGATCCTACAATTATTTACTTGCTTGCACCGGAGTCACTCCCCATTTAGCTTGCTATCCTATAAATTCTATTCCTTTTTAGTGTCTCCTTTTTAGCTTTGAAACAATGAGCAATGAACTTGGTTAAAAATATTTCCTACATTTTTGCAATAAGAAAAAGCATCCAAAAGATGACTTGAGTCCATGTTTAGCCCAGAGGATTTGATTTTAGAACTACTCCATCCCATTTGAGCCTAATATAAATAGACTCGATAGCACCCTTTAATGAAATTATCTGATAAAATGGATGTTTCGAAGTAGTAGAGATTATGCCACTGCTTTTTCTAATAATTATTGTAAGATATTGCTTTACGCATGTCATTACAACACTCTCGTGCTCCATGGGGAACTATTAACTCCACTGGCCAACGAACGATCTAAATGTGGGAAACCACTTGATTCCGGCTATTGAGTTATGTAAATGTCTGTAGCAGCAATGCTATGATGTGTAAGATTTTAGTCTCCTCGTGTTTTCACGTTCCAAGTGAAGTTGTAGTACTCCTCTGACCCACTATTTCTCAACAATTATTTATTGGCATGGTCACGAGTGCACAACACAGTCCCAATTAACATGTTAAAAACAGTGACATGATTTGTCTATGAAAGAGCTAAAGTTTTTGAAAGGCAAGGAAAGGAAAAAGGTTCTTTGAGACTCTTGAAATTTTGACATGGGAATAGATGAGTTGTCCTTAAATTGAATGTTTTTTGTGCAAACTTGAGTACTCTTTATTGATTAAAGAAACAAGAGCAAAAAGTTTTTATCTCTCAAGAAAGAGAGACACCAAAAGAATTTGTCTCATTTTCCTAGCTAAATTTTTGACACTTGCTCAGGAATATGATTTATTTGCTAGCAAGATATACGTGGTTAGGAAGTGGACTCAGTGCAATCTTGTGAATACTTGTATGATCATGTTTAAGATTGCAGGAATTGTGAAGAAAATAATTTGACACCAATTCAAGCTTGTAAGTTCTTTTATTTTAGTCTCGAATCTCCACTATTCTTCCTTATTTCCTTGCCACTCAAGGGCGAGCAACATCTAAGCTTGGGGGAGTTGATACCTGTGAGATCCGACACATTTTTGATGGTTTTTATTGATGGTTTTCTCCCGGATTTGATCGTTTTCTAGCTTTACCTAACGCTAATACTTAGGTAGCAAAGAAAACTTGGTTTTAATGTGCGTTTCAGGTTCTGAACGTCAACATAAGGTTTTATAGAAGAGAAACACAATATTCAGGCGAAAACAAGCAAGATCTCTTTGGAAGCAATCGAGGGAGGCATATAGAGGCTTTAACGAGAAACTATACGGCGGGAACATTTTTCTGGCCATATAGTTCCCGTCGTATAGCTGCCGCCGCCTCCGTCTTGTCAAAAGGGACAACTTCCATGAAGAGGCCAGATGCGAAAAACAACACATCAGACGCCATCCCATCCACAAAGGAGAAAGAAGAGATCCAAAGAAGAAGGGGGAGACGTTCTTCATCTCGCTCCACGATCTTCGACCTCCTAGCCATGACACCCCCATAGCCATTACTTGTACTTGAGAGAGAGAGAGAGATCTTCACTTTGCAGGATTAGGGTTTGAGATTGTTTCTTCCTACCTTGAATTGTGTTGGATTACTTTTCCATTCTTATTGTGGATCTCCACGGTAATATCGAGAAGAACTCCCTATATTTAATTAAATCGATGATGCTTTCTTCTCTCATGTGTGAGTAACTTCCTTGGGTGTGGAAGATGTAAGGGATTGGTGAGATGTGATGTGCCTCCATATATTTTCCATTAGTTTGTGATTGATTTTAATTACTATATTATGTGTGCTTGACTATCTGTGGGATGCCTAATGCTTGTTGTCCAATTAAGGGCCCAAACAACATGATGCTTTGTTTTACATAGATATGATCTTGTTCTCTAGCAGACTAGCGACCCTCGAGTGACACAGGGATATCAATGGGAAACTAGTTGACTCGAGGATAACGAGAACCATTGTGCTTATTGCATTACTCAGATCCAAGGAGCTTAATTGCTAAGCAACCTGAAGGATCTCAATCGTCTAGTGTTTAACCATGCTTTTGCTAAAAGGCTAGTAGGATTATTGAAGTTGGGATGGAATATACCAAGAGGAGTTCCGGCTAATTATGGGTTGCTCACCTACACATATATTTATAATATTACAATTGTTACACTTATCATTCGTCCACCTGGCACAGTCACTATCACCATGAAGTGTATCTCCCCGCGCCTTTTTCGTCATTTGCAGAAAACAATAAAGAACCAAATTGTTCTTTACTTTTATGCTTTTTATTTCGGAAGTGTCGTTGTATTGGGAATGGCAGTACCTGAGGAGGTTAGATAGAGGTGTGGGGACTAGCAGGGAAGCTATCGACGGCGTCCGCAGGCGGGATTGGATACAAGCGAGCATAGCAGGACGCAAGAAGTATCCAGGTTCGGGGCCCTCGTGGTGAGGTAAAGTCCCTACTCCTGCCTGATCTGATTATGTGGAATACACGAGCTACAAGTGCTCCTCGAGCTGTATTCTTTAGCTACTTCCTTAAATGCACTGAGACCAACCCTCTCTACTGAGGCCCTGCCTCTCCTTATATAGGAAGAGAGGAAAGGGTCTCACTGGCTAGTCCGACTGGCAGGCCCCACAGGCGGGTCCCAACCGACTAGTCATCTACAGTACCCGGTATGGTATGTCACATCGGTGTATGAGCGGTATGGCTGTCGTAGGTACAGTGGACGCCGTGCGAGCCCGTCGTCAGCACAGGCCACTGTTCCAGCGTCAGCCACACAAAGTCTTCGGCATGGGCGGGTAGTTGCCCGTCTTGTCATCGTACAGGGCGTACCGTGCACTGATGCGCACGTCGTCATGTCTCTCTGATTGGATCCGGCTATGTCGTCGTATCCGGCTGCCTCTTTATGATCCGGCTACCGGGTGGTAGCCGGCCCATTCGATCCTGTCCGGCTGCATCTGGTCAGCCGGACGCGATCCGACTATCCTGTTTCTTATTCGGGTGGGGTACCCGGGGATCATCCCCCTGACACTAGCCCCCGAGCGCGTGTGGATTCCGCCCTTAGGCGAAATGTGCGCGCGCTCCTTCTTGCTTTTCGAACTTTCATCCGG
This sequence comes from Avena sativa, assembly GCA_916181665.1. Classification (NCBI taxonomy): domain Eukaryota; kingdom Viridiplantae; phylum Streptophyta; class Magnoliopsida; order Poales; family Poaceae; genus Avena; species Avena sativa. The sequence goes on from OV702289.1 coordinate 435,440,824, forward strand.
CTGAGCCTGGCGGTTGCGCTACCCATGAAGTCAGTGCTGTCGCCAGCCACACATGCACGCGCCATCATTGCTCTGCGGCGGGCATCGTAACGTCCCGTCGCACGTCGCCTCGGGGAACTGCTGTCTGGCGCTTCGGTTCTCGCTCCAAGATCTTCTGCGCATCCTGTCTCGGCACACGGGATCTAGGCGGCGGTTGGGATGTGGGTTGCCCGGATGTGCGCCATGTGGCCCTGCAAACGGTTGCCCTTCCGACCCTTTGAAGGGACGCCGCGGGGGAGGCAGTTCTTTTCCTTCGCTCCCCCGCTGCAATCTTTCTCTTCCTCGCGTGCTCTTGCTCCTGCGCTCTTGCCTTCTGCGCCGCCCGCTCGCCGTCGTCGATGTTACGGGCCACCGTCACTCCTCCATTGCCAATCCTCTCCCTCAGCCGGAAATGGGCGCTGACCGCAGAGCCTGGTGCGGGTCCTCCGTCACCGAGGAGCAGATCATGAAGTATCGTGCGACCCGCGTCCTCCCGCCGGCGGAGGAGGTGGCGGTGCGGTTGGCACCGGTGGGGGAAGTGTTGCCGCATCCGGCGGAGGGGGAGCGCGTCATATTCCTCTCGCACCTGGCGCGCGGGTTTGCGCTGCCGCTGCATCCCTTCTTTCTCACGTTTCTGGCCTTCTTCGACCTCCGCCTCCACCACCTCAGTGCCAACGCAATCGGAACACTGGTGCACTTCATGGCGTTCTGCGAGAGTTACCTCGGGATCCAGCCGGATCCTGGGCTCTTCTGTCGGCTCTTCCGAGTTCGGCCGCAGGTGCAGTACACGAACGGCCCGCTAGTCGTCTGCGGCAGCGACTCCATATACTCCCGCACCCAATCCGGCTACCCGAAATTCTTGCTCCAGGACACGGTACGGCTGTGGCAGCAGTCGTATTTTTACGTCAAGAACGTCACCAACGTCGACCGGATAAACCTGCCGGCCTTCCAAGTCGTCGAGTCCAGCCGGCAGCACTGGGACCTGAAGATCTACGGTGACAAGGCGGAGACGGATGCGATGCTGGCACGCATGCGCTCCCTTGTCACCTGCCAGCTAACCGGTCGGGACATCACTCTTAGCTGGATGTCCCGGCTGATGATGCCGCTGCAGCAGCGGGCGCACAAGATGTGCTTCTACCCCGGCCGGCTGGACCCGACCCGGCTGTCGCGCCGTGATCCCTGCTACCACAACTTGAAGGAGTGGTTGTGGACGATCAGCAAGGAGCGGCTGCCGGAGAACTGGAAGTTCGGCCTTGAGCCCTACAGCCGAGAGAACCGCGCGCCTCGGGTAAGTTCTCGTAGCCGGAAATTTTGCTTATTCCCCCTGTGTGATCTTCTTGTTCTGTCTGGTTGACCTCTTGCGTTCGTCAGATGTTCGCCTGCATCCTTCACGAGGAGGGCGAGGCTCCCCACGAGGTATTCGTGCCGAACTTGCCCGAGCCGTGCGCTCGGCGATCCGGCGAGGAATCGGATGGGGACGGCGAAGCCTTCCCTAGCCGGAACGATGAGCCGTCCGCCAACCCACACACGGAAGTGCACGAGGAGGAGGAGGCCGGGCTGACCGCGGAGCCGGTGACGCGCTCTGCGGCGGACGGCGAAGCAGGTGGGAGCGGCTCCAGCCGTTCCGGCTCCCGCCGGCCTGCGGCGGAGGAGCCGGCTCTGAAGAGGAGCCGGACCGGTGCCCTGCCGCCAAGCCGTCTTGGCCGGAAGAAAGGGCCGCCCCCGGTCGTGCCGGGGTACGTTTTTCTCCCCCATCCCTCGGTTGTTTCTGCCTGTTTATCCTCTTTCTTGCTTTTCTGACTTTGGCTTGTTTTGCTCTTGCCTTTTCCTCCTTTTTAGCGTGCTGGTTTCTTTCGGAGCCGCGAGCCCGGCCCAGACGCCAGCCGGGTCGCCACCTCACGCCCCGACTGATCCAACCGGCAACTCTCCTTCCTCTGAGGCGCAGCCTCCGCCCCCTCCTCAAGCTGAGCCGGCTGCCCCTCCCAGCCAGAGGATCCTAGCCCGAAGCGGATCACTCCCAGCCAGAAGGTTCCTCCGCGGGCGCGCGGGGGGCTGCTGGCAAGGAGCTCGTCGTTGTTGGCGAAGACAACTCCGACGAGGAGCTCGGGGAGGAGTGGCAAACAGCGGTGCTCGCGGCGAAGGAGTCCTTGGCCGTCAACGCCGTGGACGATGACGCCTCCTCCGCTGCTTCACTGTCGGATCTTGCCGCCACGCTCGAGCTGGTGGTGAAGGAGATCTGGCTGCTTGAGGCCGCAGCTGGTGGGAACCGGACCCTGGAGCAGAAGCTTGCTGCTGCCAACGGGACCTCCCAGAGTGAGTTTGCTTTATCCGTCTGGCTCTTTTTTTTTGATAGCCGACTTCGTTGCAGCTGTCCTCGTGTGCGCCCAGCGCGAGATCGATCGCTTGAAGAAAACGAACGACCGGCTGAGCAGGTCCAACTCCACCCTGCGCTTGCAGAACAAAGACTATCATGTGCGAGTAGACGGCTTGGAGGCCACCGTCCAGGAGCGCGACGCCTCGCTCGCTAGCCGGGCCGAAGCCTTCTCCCTTCTCGAGGCCCAGAACAAGGACCAAGAGAAAGAGATAAAACGGCTAGTGGTCAAGGAGAAGGCGCTGGTGGAGGAGCTGATGCAGGTCGGCCACACTACCAAAGGTGAGTTCTTTCTTCCGTCTTCTTTTCTTTCCGGATCCGGTAGCCGGATTTGACTCCTCTTTTCTGACAGCCTTTTACCCCGGCATAGACCTGCTGGCCTACAATCGGCTGCAGGAGAACTGGCCGGGAGCGCAGCCGATGGCCCAGGAGCTCGTCGTCCTTCTTGGCGAGGAGGCTGTGAAGCTTCGTCAGGCGGCGCGGGACGTCTTCTCCTTCATGTGGCCGGAGGCTCCGGTTCCAGAGACGATGGCGCAGCTGGCGGCGAAGGTGGGAGAGGTACCGGCTGCGGGACCTGGTGGCGTGGGGTGGAGCGGAGATGGCCCTGGCGCTGATGCTTTCCTGGTATAAGGATGCTCGCGTCGAGAAGATCGACGGGGGCTTCCGTGCCGGAGCTGATCTTGCCGCCATCCGCCAAGCCCATCCGGAGCTTCGTGGGTTCGCCATCAAGATCGCCAACTACGTGGATCCGGACGAGGTGCTCACCGACTCGGACTCCCCCGACACTCCGGATGTGGAGTCCCCGGTGCCTCCTCCTGCCAGCGCCGGAGCCGGAACAAGCACTACGGCTCCACCCCCGCCCCCGCCTTCTGCCGGCCAAGAACCCCCCACGGCAAAGGTCCTGCCATTTAGCTGCTACCCCGGGATGCCGGGTGTATTTGTCTTGTCTTAGATTATTCGTGAAACTTGTCTGTCTGTACCGGTTATCTTTGATGCCGGGTAACTTATGGGAGCTTCGTCTCCCTTTTGCTTGTTAATGTTGAATTCTTGAGTCCTGTGTCTTGAATCTTCTTTTGATATTTTGCCGGCTCACTTTGCCTGGCTAACCTCGTCCGGCTACACACTTTTAGCCGGACGAACTACACCTCCAGTGGGGGCGCGCCAGCGCACCCACTAGGTGTAGCCCCCGAGATTCGGAGGAGCTGGCGTAGCCAGGTGCTTCGAATCTTCCTTGTTTTTTCCCCACTCTTCTAACTTTATCCGACTGGCCTCGTCCCAGTCGGCTGCTTTCGTCGGCTGGACGCCTTCAGCCGGGGGAACTAACATTCCAGTGGGGGCGCGCGAGCGCACCCACTGGGTGTAGCCCCCGAGATTCGGAGTAGCTGGCGTAGCCAGGTGCTTCGAATCTTTCTTGTCTTTTCTTGCTCTTCTAACTTTATCCGACTGGCCTCGTCCCAGTCGGCTGCTTTAGTCGGCTGGACGCCTTCAGCCGGGGGAACTAACATTCCAGTGGGGGCGCGCAAGCGCACCCACTGGGTGTAGCCCCCGAGATTCGGAGTAGCTGGCATAGCTAGGTGCTTCGAATCTTTCTTGTCTTTTCTTGCTCCCGCCCTTGCCCTCACCTGGGCTCCGAACGGCTGGCTAAACGCCCTTAGTCGGTCAGGAACTACAAGATTCCACTGGGGGCGCGCGAGCGCACCCAGTGGGTGTAGCCCCCAATATTCAGAGCGCTTGATGAAGGCAAGGACTTCGAATCTTCTTTCCTTCTCCTAAATTCCGACTCGAAGTAGTCAGACAAGAACGCACATATGCATACACATACATCTTCACAGGTTAATAGGTTAGTCTGTCAAATCATAGCCGGAAAACGGCTTATTTTTTCAAAAACTGGCTTGCTCCTTTCTAGACACTTAGTCGCCTTCTCGTGTGTTCTGCTGTTTTCGTTGCGTCCTTGCTAGGCAGCCGGGTTGCGGTCTGCAGCCGGAATCGAAGGGAGCTGACACTACATTACGCACGGTACTAGCGGCTTAGCAGCTGGATTGGTTTGAGCTAGTTGCGGGGCCAGGACGCCCGATCTGTCACGCCTCTTCCCCGTTTTTCATGTGGGATGCCTCGGGCTTTTGCTCTTGCTAGCCGGACAGCCGGGTTGCGGTCTGTAGCTGAGACGAAGAGTGGGCCTCTGGCATCATCGCGCACTACTCAGCCAGTTTGTTGGCTTAACAGACCGGGCCAGCCGGCGATCCCCCAAGTAGGGGGTTGCCGGAACCGGAAAACTTGAACTGAAGAACAGGTGCGTACACATTTCTAGAAGGAGCCCCCGAGATTCTCGTGGGAGTCCGCATTTTCATTCATGGGGTTTTCGGGATACATTCATTGCCTGGCGACTAGGTGTAAAACGGGCGTACTAGGGCCGCGTTCCAAGGACGTTCGGTCTCCTCGTCCGATTTGTCCATCTTGTTCTTGCGCGGCAGCTGTGCGTCAATGAGGTAGTAGGAGTCGTTGGGCAGCGCCCGGCTAATGATGAAGGGACCCTCCCAGGGTGGTGCTAGCTTGTGCATGCCCTTCGTGTCTTGCACCAGCCGGAGAACCAGGTCGCCCTCGCGGAATGCGACTGGGCGAATCCAGCTTGAATGGTAGCGGCGTAGTCGCTGCTGGTACAGGGCAGATCTGGACAGGGCCAGCTCGCGGGCCTCCTCCAGGAGATCCACCCTGTCCTCCCGTGCCTCCTGGTTGTCCTGCTCGTCGTAGAGGAGCTTGCGAGGGGAGTCGAATTCGATGTCGGCGGAGAGGATGGCTTCCGATCCGTAGACCAAGAAGAATGGCGTGTAGCCGGTTGACCTATTCGGTGTGGTGCGGAGGCTCCACAGCACAACCGAAAGTTCTTCGATCCAGCATCCGGGTGACCGCTCCAACGGCTCGATGAGACGTGGCTTGATGCCGGCTAGCACCAAGCCGTTTGCTCGTTCGACTTGCCCGTTGGACTGCGGATGTGCAACGTAGGCGAGGTCTAGCCGGATGCCCTTATTGCTGCAGAACCGGGCGAAGGCCCCCTTGGAGAAGTTCGTGCCATTGTCGGTGATGATGCTATTGGGGTAGCCGAAGCGGTTGATGATGTCGGTGAAGAAGGTAACAACCGTTACTCCATCCAGCTTCCGGATAGGCTTGGCCTCGATCCACTTTGTGAACTTGTCCACTGCTACCAGAAGGTGGGTCATTCCCGCGCGAGCTCGCTTGAAGGGCCCGACCATGTCGAGGCCCCAAACTGCAAAGGGCCAGGTGATCGGTATGGTCTTGAGCACCGAGGTTGGCATGTGCCTGAGCTACCCAAAGCGTTGGCACCCATTGCACGCGCGGACCAGCTGCTCGGCATCCTCGAGGGTGGTGGGCCAGTAGAAACCATGGCGAAACGCCTTGGCGACTATCGCCCTTGACGAAGCGTGGTGCCCACACTCACCCTGGTGGATGTCCTTGAGTAGCCGGTAACCTGTGTCTACATCGACACATTGTTGGAAGATACCAGATACACTGCGCTTGTACAGCTTGCCGTTTATGATGGTGTATGTATGCGCGCGGAGTCGGATTTGTCTGGCCTCTACCTCGTCGTCCGGGAGTTCGCTGTTGGCGATGTAGTTCATGAAAGGCCGTGCCCAGGATGGCACTTCTCGGATGACGAGGACGCTCCTGTCCTCCGGCCGACGGGTGTCGGGAGCCGTCCGGGTGGGATATCCGGGACGGCAGCCCCCGAGCCACTGGGCGAGCCGGCAGCCCCCGGGTCCTGCGAGCCGGATGGCATCACCTGGCCATAGTTGGCGCGAGTTATCTTCTTTGGCGGTTCTGCCGGCTCCGTTTCCGCTGCTCCGGCCGCCGGAACGCTTCCCGCCCAGACGATGGAATCTGATTCCGGCGACGGGTTGATGGATGGCTTGCGCATATGCTCCAGGGAGACCCCCGGTGGGATGGCCTGCCTGGTGGACCCTATCTTGGAGAGCGCGTCGGGTGCCTTGTTGTTGGCACGGGGGACGTGGTGAAATTCGCACCCGTCGAAGGAGGTGCTGAGCTTCTGGATGTGGAACCGGTAGAGGGCCATGTCGGCATCTCTGGCGTCCCATTCCCCGGACACCTGTTGCACCACCAAGTCCGAATCACCGAAGCACAGGATCCGGTTGACACCGATCTCCTTGGCCAGCCAGAGCCCGTGCGCCAGTGCCTCGTATTCGGCTACGTTGTTGGAGGCCTTGAAGTGGATCTGCAACACGTACTCCAGCCGGTCTCCCTTGGGCGAGGTGAGTACGATGCCGGCTCCCAAGCCCCCGAGCATCTTTGACCCGTCGAAGTGCATCCGCCAGTGGTCTGAATCCGGCACCGGTGGGAGGTACTGGGTCTCGGCGTAGTCGACGAGGAAGTCCGCCAACGCCTGTGACTTGATCGTGAGCCGGGGATCGTACCGGATGGAGTAGGCGGCGAGCTCGATGCCCCATTTGGCGACTCGGCGGGTGGCGTCCTTGTTGCCGATGATTTCCGAAAGGGGTGCAGTGCACACGACCTTGATCGGGTGCTCCTGGAAGTAGTGCTTGAGTTTCTTGCATGCCAGGTACACGCCATAGCACATCTTTTGGTAGTGGGGGTAGTTCTACTTGGATAGGGAGAGAACCTCGCTGAGGTAGTAGACGGGTCTCTGAACCGGCTGAGCCTTGCCTTCCTCGGGGCGCTTCACCACCAGGACGACGCTGACAACCCGGCTGGTGGCCGCTATATAGAGCAACATCGGCTCCTTACTAGCCGGCGTGGCTAGAACCGGCGCTGTGGACAGCATGCGCTTGAGGTCGTGAAACGCGGTGTCGGCTTGCGAAGTCCAGGAGATCTTGTCCGTCTTTTTCATCAGTTGGTACAATGGAAGTGCCTTCTCCCCCAGCCGGCTGACGAAACTACTGAGGGAAGCCAGGCATCCGGTGAACCTCTGGACTCCAAATAGGTTCTTGGGCGGCTGCATCCTCTCGATGGCCGCGATCTTCTCCGGATTTGCCTCGATGCCTCGCTGAGATACGAGGAAACCGAGTAGCTGGCCGGATGGTACTCCGAACACGCACTTCTCCAGGTTCAGCTTCATCTGGTACTGGCGGAGGTTGCCGGATGTCTCTCTCAGATCTTCGAGGAGGGCGCGCTTCTCCTTGGTTTTCATGACTACGTCATCAACGTAAGCATGCACGTTTCGGCCTATCTACGAGTGCAAGCATTTCTGCATGCATCGCTGATAGGTGGCACCTGCATTCTTTAGGCCGAAAGGCATGGTTACATAGCAGAAAGCCCCGTAGGGGGTGATAAATGATGTCTTAATCTGATCAGCCGGGTTTAGCCAGATCTGATTGTACCCGGAATAACAATCTAGAAAAGACAACAAATCACAGCTAGCCGTGGAATCGATGACTTGATCGATACGGGGCAAGGCGAAGGGGTCTTTCGGGCACGCCTTGTTCAGGCTGGTGTAGTCGATACACATGCGCCAGGTCTTGTTCTTCTTCAACACCAAGACTGGGTTCGCCAGCCAGTCCGGGTGGTACACTTCCATGATGAACCCGGCTGCAAGGAGCCGGGTGATCTCGTCACCTATTATCTTTCTCTTCTACTCTGCGAACCGGCGCAGAGGTTGCTTGACCGGCTTGGCATCCGGACGCACATGAAGTGAGTGCTCGGCGAACTCCCTCGGCACACCCGGCATGTCTTTGGGAGACCATGCGAAGATGTCCCGATTCTCACGGAGGAAGTCGATGAGCGCGCCTTCCTATTTACTGTCTAAGCCGGCACCAATGGTGACGAACTTAGTTAGGTCAGAGGGGTCGAGCAGGATCCTCTTCGTCTCCTTTGCCGATTGGAAGGCTCCTTCTCCAGCCGGTTTGCTGCTAGCCAGGATGTCCTGCTGGGCCATGGCCACATTGCGCATGATCGCGCGCTTTTCTTCGGCTATGATGAGGGCCTCTGCTAGTTTGGAACCGGCTGAGGCGCACTCCATCGATCGCCGCAAGCAGCCAGCGACGGTGATCACGCCGTGGGGTCCTGGCATCTTCGTTTTGAGGTACGCGTAGTGGGGGATGGCCATGAACTTGGCGAGGGCGGGGCGCCCGTGGAGAGCATGGTAGGAGCTCGTCAAATTTACCACCTCGAACCAGATTGGTTCGTGGCGGAAGTTCTCCTCGGTTCCGAAGATGACGTCCAGCTGGATTTTTCCCAGCGGAGCGCAGGCTAGCCCCGGCAGTACGCCGTGGAACGTCGTGGTAGTCGGGCGCAGGTCGCTTTCGCGAATGCCCAGCTTCTCCAGCAAGGACTGGTAGAGGAGGTTGAGGCTGCTCCCTCCATCGATGAGGACGCGCGAGAATCGGCAGGTGCGCGCATTGGAGACGATGAGAGGGTCGAGCACCATGGCGTAGCCCCCGGGAGTCGGCAGATGCTCAGGTTGATCTGCCCGGCTCCAGATGATGGTGGTTTCCGACCAGTTCAGGTACTGGGGGACCGGAGAAACGATGGTGTTGACCTCCTTGGAGCGTCGCCTGCGGCTGTGCTTGTCGTCCTACTCTGTCTCGAAGATGTGGTAAGCGGCATGCGGCTAGGGGAGGCCGTTGTTGTTGTTGCCGCCGTTACCGTCATTACCGGCTCCCCTAGCCGGTGGTGGGGGTCCACCCGGTGGGGGAGGCGGGAGACGAGGTTGGTTGCCCTGGACCTTTAGCTGGCGGGTCCAGCTGCAATTCCGGGTGGTGTGGGTAGCCGGTTTGAAGGGATAGCTATGCCACTTGCACGGGCCGTCAATCATCTAGTCGAAGGTGAGACGGGGCTTCTGCCTTCTTGCGTCGTTAGCCGGTGCGTCGGGCACACCCTCCACAGCATTGACCTGCCGCGCGTGGTAGCGAGGCTTCTGTTGCCTGTCCTGGCGGTCCCCATGGAACTGGTTGGCGTTGCCGTGGCGTCTGGAGGATCCGGCTTCACCAGTCGGGTTGCTCGGACGGTCGCGAGCCGGCTCCGTGGGAGTCGGACGGTCGTCCATGTTTACTCGGAGGGGCTTCTTCATGGCAGCATCCGCCATGGCGTACTGGTCCGCAACCGTCATGAGCTCCGCCATGGTCTTCCGCTCGTCACACAGTAGCCGGTGGCGAAGCATGGTTCCCTCTCAGCATCCTTCGATGAAGAAGCCGATGGCTTGGCTCTCCAAAATTCCCTCGCAAGTGTTGCGGAGCTCCGTCCACTTGGCGAGGTATTCACGGTCGGTCTCGTGGTCGCCCTGGACGCACAGGGCCAGGTCGCGCGGGCGCCCCGGACACTTGTACGTGCCGTTGAAGTTGCGGACGAACACCTTCTCGAAATCAGGCCAGGCGTTGATGCTGTTGGGCGCGAGGCTATTGAGCCATGTCCTTGCTGACCCGATTAGCATGAGAGGGACGTAGCGCACAGCTGTGTGCTTATTCCCGTGGTCGATGCCGACTGCCGTAGCGTAGTCGGTCAGCCAATCTTCCGGCTTCATGCTGCTATCGTACTTGGGGGTGTCCCTGGCCAGGGAGAATTTATCCGGAAACGGCTCGTTCCGGATGCAGGGTCCGAAACAAACCGGTCTGGTAGAATCTTCCTCCTCCGTGACGCGCGCTTGAGCGAGGAGCTCGATGCGGTCGCGGGCATCCAGACAATCCGGGTTGGGTGCGCCCACCCGACCCGAGAGGCGGGAGCCGGCTGGTCTGGGCGCTCCAGCTGGTGGGGGGGAGGTGGCGGGTTGCTGTTCATCGTCTGCTCCTGGCGTGGCTGGCCCCTGTTGCTGGAGCTGCGACGCCTGCTGTGGGCCCTGGGCGGCTGAGGGGAGGACTCCTGATGGGTGTCAGGCGGTGCGCCCCTGCTGTTGGCAGGTAGCCTGCCTCCTTTGGAGTAGCTAAGGTCCTCCTGCGTCTGCCGGTTGGCGCCGGCCTGCTCGTCCGCGACGCGGAGGAGCTCCTGGACGCGAGCGTGCTGGCGGGCTCGCACCTCGCCCTCCAGGCTGGGTAGTTCTTCTGCTGCGGCTCGCGCCGCGCGCAGGTTCTTGATGGGTGTGCTGTAGGTGGGCCGTGTGGGAGCAGGCGCGGGATCCGGTTCTCCGTCCTTCTCCAGCCTACCGCCCAGCTCACCGCCTCGACGCCGTACCTGGCCGCGCCGGCTCGGCTCCACGGTAGCCCGAGTGAGGCCGTGCGCGCGGTCGTACTCGCGCCTGGCGATCTCTAGTTGCTTGCGGGCTGCTGCTAGTTCCATGGCCTCCTGGAGGAGGATCTGTCTCTCCATGGTGAAGTTGGCTTCCGCCTCCTCCGGGTTGTCCCCGAGGTTAACCGGCATCAGGAGCCGATCAATGGCATCCTCCACCGGGTTCCGAGGCTGCGGGGGAGCGGAAGTTCCGACCTCATCCACGCCTCGCTCCCGCGGCTGGCGGGGCTGCGAGCTGGATCCGGCCATCATGACCTCCACGCCGCGAGGTGCGGCGGAGGTGCTGCCGCCTGAGCATGGCGACCCCGCGACAGAGACGATTTCCCTAGGGAAACGCTCTGGGACGGTGGCGATGTAGATGGGGAGGTCGCCGAATAGTAGGACGGTGCCATTCGCTGGGAAGGAAGTTTCAGCAAAGCAGGAGGCTTTGTCGATGACGCAGTCAAACTTGCCGAGCGTGAGCACCAGGACGGAGGCCACGCGCTCACCGGCTGAAGTGCAGGGTCCCATAGCCCCACGGTGGGCGCCAACTGTCGTTGTAGGAATGGCAGTACCTGGGGAGGTTAGATAGAGGTGTGGGGACTAGCAGGGAAGCTATCGACAGCGTCCGCAAGCGGGATTGGATACAAGCGAGCATAGAGGGACGCAAGAAGTACCCAGGTTCGGGGCCCTCGTGGTGAGGTAAAGCCCCTACTCCTGCCTGATCTGACTATGTGGAATACATGAGCTACAAGTGCTCCTCGAGCTGTATTCTTTAGCTACTGCCTTAAATGCACTGATACCAACCCTCTCTACTGAGGCCCTGCCTCTCCTTATATAGGAAGAGAGGCAAGGGTCTCACTGGCTAGTCCGACTGGCGGGCCCCACAGGCGGGTCCCAGCCGACTAGTCATCTACAGTACCCGGTAGGGTATGTCACATCGGTGTATGAGTGGTATGGCTGTCGTAGGTACAGTGGACGCCGTGCGAGCCCGTCGTCATCACAGGCCACTGTTCCAGCGTCAGCCACGCAAAGTCTTCGACATGGGCGGGTGGTTGCCCGTCTTCTCATCGTACAGGGCATACCGTGCACTGATGCGCATGTCGTCTTGTCTCACTAATTGGATCCGGCTACGACATCGTATCCGGCTGCCTCTTTATGATCCGGCTACCGGGTGGTAGCCGGCCCATTCGATCCTTTCCGGTTGCATCTGGTCAGCCGGACGTGATACGACTGTCCTGTTTCTTATTCGGGTGGGGAACCCGGGGATCATCCCCCTGACAGGAAGTTTACATTTTAGTTTTATTTAAATACATCCGGTTTAATCCAAATTTCATTCTTATTTCCACACTTTCAAGCAATTCACTCAAAGACCTATGACAACTTTGAGTGTGGTAGAGACTTCACCCATAAAGACTTACCATTGGGCTCCCTGTGGGATCGATATCTATACTTCTAAAATAGCTACAAACGATCTGTGCACTTGCAGACATCAACCCACACACTCTAGTGGATTTTTGTGGTGAAACTTCTGTCACACTGGTGCAACATTCTATGTGGAAGCTACTTTCCTATGTTTTTTTGGTCTCTATAGTGACCATGGTTTTACACATGGATCGACTAGTGTCATTGCATGGGTTCTTTTTCCTAAACGACACTGATCCACCAGCTAGTGTCATTGATCCACTAGAGTCATTGCATGTGTTTTTCTCCTAAACCACACTTATCCATATGACCCCACACACACTCTAGTGGATTCTGTAATGCAGCTTCTGCCACACTGGTGCAACATGCAATGTGGAAGCTGCTTTCCTATGTGTTTTTTGGTCTAGTGACCATGGTCTGATACATGGATCCACTCGTGTCATTGCATGTGTTCTTATCCTAAACCACACTGATCCGCCAGCTAGTGTCATTGATCCACTGGTGTCATTGCATGTGTTTTCTTTCCTAAACCACATTAATCCATATGACCACACACACTCTATTGGATTCTGTCGTGCATCTTCTGTCACACTGGTCCAACATTCCATGTGGAACTACTTTCCTATGTGTTTTTTGGTCTCTGTACTGACCATGGTTTGACACATGGATCCACTAGTGTCATTGCATGTGTTCTTTTTGCTAAACCACATTGATCCACCACCTAGTGTCATTGATCCACTAGAGTCATGACATGTGTTCTTCTCCTAAACCACACTAATCCACATGACCACACATACTCTAGTGGATTCTGTGGTGTAGCTTGTGTCATACTGGTGCAACATGCAATGTGGAAGCTGCTTTCCTATGTGTTTTTGGTCTCTGTGACCATGGTTTGACACATGGATCCACTAGAGTCATTGCATGTGTTCTTCTCCAAAACCACACTAATCCACCAGCTAGAGTCATTGATCCACTAGTATCATTACATGTGTTCTTTTTCCTAAACCACATTGTTCCACATGACAACAAACACGCTGGTGGATTATGTGGTGCAGGTTCTCTAACACTGGTGCAACATTCCATGTGGAAGCTACATTCCTATGTATTTGTTTGGTGTCTGTAGTGACTATGGTTTGACACATGGATCCACTAGTGTCATTGCATGTGTTCTTCTCCTAAACCACATTGATCCATCAGCTAGTTTCTTTGACCGACTAGTGTCATTGCATGTGTTCTTCTCCTAAACCACATGGATCCACATGACCACACACTCTAGTGGATTCTGTGGTGCAACTTCTGTCACACTGGTGCAACATGCAATGTGGAAGCTGCTTTCCTACGTGTTTTTGGTCTTTGTGAACATGGTTTGACACATGGATCCACTAGAGTAATTGCATTTGTTCTTCTCCTAAACTACATTGATCCACCAGCTAGTGTCATTGATCCACTCATGTCATTGCATGTCTTTTTCTTCTTAAAACACATCGATCCACATGACGACACAGACTGTAGTGGATTCTGTGGTGCAACTTCTCTCACACTAGTGAAACATTCCATGTGGATGCTACTTTCCTATGTGTTTTTTGGTCACTGTGACCATGATTTGTGATACGTTGCAAACATATCTATAATTTTTTATGTTACATGCTTGTTTTATATCTACTTTCTTATGTTTTGTCCACACTTTGGAGTATTTTTTACACATTTTCTGAACTAACCTATTAACAAGATGCCACAGTGCTAGTTGCCCGTTTTCTGCTGTTTTGGTTCTAGAAAAGCCAGAAAATGAATATTCTTGGAATTGGACGGGACAAAAGCCAAAGTCAAAATTTCACCGAGGGGAACATGGAGCCACAAGACGAGACAGAGAGAGGCCAGGCCTAGCCCGCGCCTGGGGGTAGTGCAGCCGCCTCGGGCACCCCCTCGGCCTCCCCTTTCACCGATAAGAAGCCTCCGATGCAGAAAATCTAAGGACCCGATAAAAAATTCCACAAAAGAGTCTGAAGCCACCACAATCTCCATCCCTAGATCGGGAGGGATCTGAAGCTCTATCCGGCACCATGTTGGAGGGTAGAGATCACCCTAGAGGCCTTCTTCATCACCATGCGTGCCTCCGGTGTGATGCGTGAGTAGTTCATCCCTACTCTACAGGTCTATGTAGTAGCTAGATGGTTGGTTCTTCTCCTTTGTGCTACCGTGTTTAGATCTTGTGAGCTCCGTTCATGATCAAGATCATCTATTTGTAATCCTACATGTTGTGTTTGCAGGGATCCGATGGATATTGAGATGCTATTTCAGATTGATTATTAATTCTATCATGTCTTTGTTATTTGTGATCTTGCATGCTCTCCGTTGTTAGTGGCTATCTTGGGCGAGTAGATGCTAGCAACTCCAAGAGGGAGTATTTATGCTCGATAGTGGGTTCATGCCTCTAGTAATCTGGGGAAGTGACGGAAATCTCTAAGGTACTAGATGTGATGTTGCTACTAGGGAGAAAACAGCAATCCTTTGTTCATAGAACAATCGTATTGCTTACTTTACACACTTTGCTTAATGCAATTATCTATTGCTTTCTACTTAATACTTGAGGAGGTTCAGATGATAACCTGAAGGTGGATTTTTAGTCATAGATGCAGTTGGATTATGGTCTATGTATAATGTTGTAATTCCCAATCAAATCTCATAGGAGTCAAGATGATTAGTATATGCATGTATGCTTTCTCGATGTTTGTCAATTGCCCCGCTGTAATTTGTTCACCCAACATGTCCTCTGTCTTAAGGATAATCACCACTAGTGAACTATGGACACCGGTCCTTTCTTTTACTATCAATCTACAATCTACTATTTACTGTTTTCAATTTACTTTCTCCAAGCTATTACTATCTTCCACACAATACGTGTAATCCTTTGTTTTCAGCAAAACCGGTGAGATTGACAACCTCACTATAAGTTGGGGGCAAAGTTCTGTAGTTGTGTTGTGCAGGATTCCAAGTTGGAAACAACACCTTGGAGGTGTTTCCTTGCTCCTACTGGTTCAATAACCTTGGTTTCATAACTGAGGGAAAACTTGTTGTTGTGCTCATCATACCTTCCTCTTGGGGTTCCCCAACCAGCTCGAATATATTTTGAGCCATCAATTTGACACATGGATCCACCAGAGTCATTGCATGTGTTCTTGTGCTAAACCACACTGATCCACCAGCTGGTGTCTTTGATCCACTAGTGTCATTTCATGTGTTCTTCTCCTAAGCCACATTAATCCACATGACCCCACACTCTAGTGTATTTTGTGCTGAAGCTTCTATCACACTAGTGCACCATGCAATGTGGAAGCTTCTTTCCTATGTGTTTTTGGTCTCTTTGACCATGGTTTGACAAATGGATCCACTAGAGTCATTGCATGTGTTCTTCTCGTAAACCACACTGATCCACTATTCATTGATCTACCAGTGTCACTCGTGTTCTTCTCCTAAACCACACTGTTCCACATGACCACACACACTCTAGTGGATTCTGTGGTGCGGCTTTTGTCACAATGGTGCAACATGCAATGTGGAAGCTTCTTTCCTATGTGTTTTTTTGGTCTCTTTTGAGACCATGGTTTGACACATGGATCCACCAGAGTCATTGCATGTCTTCTTCTTCTAAACCACACCGATCCACCAACTAGTGTCATTGATCCACTAGTGTCATTGCATGTGTTCTTCTCCTAAACCACATTGATCCACCTGACCACACACTCTAGTGGATTCCGGTGTAGCTTCTCTCACACTAATGCAACATTCCATGTCGAAGCTACTTCCCTATGTGTTTTTTGTTCTCTGTGACCATGGTTTGGCACATGGATCCACTAGAGTCATTGCATCTGTTCTTCTCCTAAAATACACTAATCCAACAGCTAGTGTCATTGATCCATTTGTGTCATTTCATGTGTTATTTTGCTAAACCACACTGATCCACATGACCACACACACTCTAGTGGATTCTGTCGTGCAGCTTCTATCACAGTTGTGCAACATTCCACGTGGAAGTGCTTTCCTATGTGTTTTTTGGTCTCTGTAGTGACCATGGTTTGACATATGGATCAATTAGTGTCATTGCATGTATTCTTTTTCCTAAACCACACTGACCCACCAGCTCGTGTCATTGATCCACTAGAGTAATTGCATGTGTTCTTCCCCTAAACCACACTGATCCACATGACCACACACACTCTAGTGGATTCTGTTATGCAGCTTCTACCATACTGGTGCAACATACAATGTGGAAGCTGCTTTCCTATATGTTTTTTGGTCTATGTGACCATGGTTTGATACATGGATCCACTAGTATCATTGCATGTGTTCTTCTCCTAAACCACACTGGGATACTAGAGTCATTGATCCACTAGTGTCATTCATGTGTTCTTTTTCTGAAACCACATTGGTCCACATGACTGCACACACTCTAGTGGATTCTATGGTGCAGCTTCTCTAACATTGGTGCAACATTCCATATGGAAGCTTCTTTCCTATGTGTTTTTTGGTCTCCGTAGTCACCATGGTTTGACACATGGATCCACTAGTGTCATTACATATGTTCATTTTCCTAAACCACACTAATCAACCAGTTAGTGTCATTGATCCACTAGAGTCATTAAATGTGTTCTTCTCCTAAACCACACTGATCCACATGACCACACACACTCTAGTGGATTCTGTGGTGCAGCTTCTGTCACACTGGTGTAGCATGCAACGTGGAAGCTGCTTTCCTATGTGTTTTTGGTCTCTATGACCATGGTTTGACACATGGATCCAGCAGTGTCATTGCATGTGTTCTTTTTCCAAAACCACATTGGTCCACATGACCACACACACTCTAGTGGAATCTCTGGTGCAGCTTCTCTCACACTGGTGTAACATTCCATGTTGAAGCTTCTTTCCTATGTGTTTTTTGCTCTCTGTAGTGACCATGGTTTGACACATGGATCTAACAGAGTCATTGCATGTGTTCTTCTCCTAAACCACACTGATCCACCAATTAGTGTCACTGATCCACTAGTGTCATTGCATATGTTCTTCTCCTAAACCACATTGACCCAGATGACCAGCCACACTTTAGTAGAATCTGTGGTGTAGCTTCTGTCACATTGGTGCAACATGCATTGTTGAATATGCTTTCCTATGTGTTTTTTGGTCTTTGTAGTAAGCATGGTTTGACACATGGATACACAAGAGTCATTGCATGTATTCTTCTCCTAAACCACACTGATCCACCAACTAGTGTCATTGCATACTTTGACAAATACTTTGACCAATGGATCCACCAGAGTCATTGCTTGTGTTCTTCTCCTAAACCACACTAATCCACTAGCTAGTGTCATTGATCCACATTGCATGGTTTCACAAATGGATCCACCAGAGTCATTGCATGTTTTGTTCTCCTCAACCACACTAATCTACCAGCTAGTGTCATTGATCCACTGGTGTTATTGCACGTGTTATTTTTTCTAAACCACACTGATCTACATGACCACACACACTCTAGTGGATTCTCTAGTGCATATTTTCTCACATTTGTGCAACATTCCATGTGGATGCTGCTTTCCTATGTGTTTTTTGGTCTCTATAGTGACCATGGATTGACACATGGATCCACCAGAGTCATTGCATGTGTTCTTCTCCAAAACCACATTGATCCACCAGCTAGTGTCAGTGATCCACTTGTGTTATTGCATGTGTTATTTTATCTAAACCACACTTATTTATATGACCACACACACTCTAGTGGATTCTGTGGTGCATCTTCTCTCACATTGGTCCAACATTCCATGTGAAAGCTGCTTTCCTATGTGTTTTTTGGTGTCTGTAGTGACCATGGATTGACACATGGATCCACCAGAGTCATTGCATGTGTTCTTCTCCTAAAGTACATTGATCCACCAACTAGTGTCATTGATCCACTAGTGTCATTGCATGTGTTATTTTCCTAAACCACATAGATCAACATGACCACACATACTCTAGTGGATTCTTTGGTGCATCTTCTGCCAAACTGGTGCAACATGCAATGTGGAAACTTCTTTCCTATGTGTTTTTGGTCTCTGTGACCCTGGTTTGACACATTGATTCACTAGTGTCATTGCATGTGTTATTTTTCCTAAACCACATTGTTCCACATGACCACACACACTCTATTGGATTATGTGGTGCAGCTTCTCTCATGCTAGTGCAACATTCCATGTCGAAGCCACTAGCTAGTGTCATTGATCCACTAGTGTCATTGCATGTGTTCTTCTCATATACCACATTGATCCACATGACCACACACACTCTAGTGGATTCTGTGGTACAACTTCTATCAAATCGGTGCAATATGCAATATGGAATCTTCTTTCCTATGTGTTTTTGGGTCTCGATAGTGACCATGGTTTGACACATGGATCTACCATAGTAATTCCATGTGTTCTTCTCCTAAACCACACTGATCCACGATCTAGTGTCATTGATCCACTGGTGTCATTCGATGTGTTAACTTTCCTAAACCACATTGGTGCACATAACCACACACACTCTAGTGCATTCTGTGGTGCAACTTCTCTCACACTGGTGCAACATTCCATGTGGAAGCTGCTTTTCTATGTGTTTTTTGGTCTCTGTAGTGACCATGGTTTAACACATGGATAAACCAGAGTCATTGCATGTATTCTTCTCGTAAACCACACTGATCCACCAACTTGTGTCATTGATGCACTGGTGTCATTGCATGTGTTTTTTTCGCAAACCACACTGATCCACATGACGACAAACGCTCTAGTGGATTCTATGGTGCAGCTTCTTTCACACTCGTGCAACATTCCATGTGGAAGCTAATTTCCTATGTGTTTTTTGGTCTCTGTTGTGACCATGATTTGACACATGGATCCACCAGAGTCATTGTATGTGTTCTTATCCTAAACCACATTGGTCCACATGATGACACACACTCTAGTGGATTTTGTGGTGCAACGTCTCTCACACTAGTGCAACATTCCATGTGGAAGCTACTTTCGTATGCGTTTTTTGGTATTTGTGACCACGGTTTGGCACATGGTCCCACCAGAATCATTGCATGTGTTCTTATCCTAAACCACACTGATCCACTATCGTCATTGATCCACCAGTGTCATTGCATGTGCACTTTTTCCTAAACCATACTAATCCACATGACCACACACACTATAGTGGATTCAATGGCGCAGCTTCTATCACACTAGTGCAACATTCCATGTGGAAGCTGATTTCCTATTTTTTATGGTTTCTATAGTGACCATGGTTTGACAAATGGATCCACTAGTGTCGTTGCATGTTTTATTTTTCGTAAACCACACTGATCCACCAGGTAGTGTCATTGATCCACTAGAGTAATTGCATGTGTTCTTCTCCTAAACCTTACTGATCCACATGGCCACACACACTCTAGTGGATTTTATGGTGAAGCTTCTGTCACACTGGTGCATCATGCAACATGGAAGCAGAATTCCTATGTATTTTTGGTCTCTGTGACCATTGTTTGACACATGGATCCACTAGAGTCATTGCATGTGTCCTTCTCCTAAGCCACACTAATCCACCAGCTAGTGTCGTTGAACTACTGCTGTCATTGCATGTTTTCTTTTTACTAAACCACATTGATCCACATGACCACACATACTCTAGTGGATTCTGGTGTAGCTTCTCTCACACTAGTGCAACATTCCATGTGGAAGATACTTTTTGATACATTGCGAATCTATCTATAATTTTTGATGTTCCATGCTTGGTTTTATCCACTTTCTTGTGTTTTGTTCCAACTTTGGAGTACTTTTCAAATGATTTCTTGGACTAACCTATTAACAAGAGCCACAGTGCCAGCTGCCTGTTTTCTGCTATTTTTGATTCCAGGAAAGTCAGAAAATGAATATTCTCGGAATTGGACGGGACAAAAGCCAAAGTGCCTATTTTTTCGAAAGTCATCAAGTGGCAGAATACAAGACAGAGAGGGGCCAGGGCACCACCACACCACCTGGCCACGCGGCCAGGACTGGCCCGCGCCAGGGGGTGGGGTGGCCGCTCTCGGCACCCCCTCGGCCTCTCCTTCCGCCTATATGTTGCCCTCGGGACGAAAACCCTAAGTGGCCGATCAAAAATCCACGAAAGAGTCTATAGCCGCCATCATCTCCATCCCTAGATCGGGAGGGATCCGAAGCTCTTCCCGGCACCCTGCTCCGTTCATGATCAAGATCATCTATTTGTAATTCTGCATGTTGTGTTTGCGGGGATCCGATGGATATTAAGATGCTATTTCAGATTGATTATTGATTCTATCATGTCTTTGTTATTTGTGATCTTGCATGCTTTCCATTGTAAGTAGCTATCTTGGCCAAGTAGATGCTAGCAACTCCAAGTGTTAGTATTTATGCTCGATAGTGGGTTCATCCCTCTAGTAATCTGGGGAAGTGACAGAAATCTCTAAAGTACTAGATGTGTTGTTGCTACTAGGAAGAAAACAACAATCCTTTGTTCATAGAACAATCGTATTGTTTAATTTCCACGCAGTTCGTAAAGCAATAATCTGTTGCTTGCAACTTAATACTGGAGGGGGTTCGGATGATAACCGGAAGGTGGATTATTAGTCATAGATGCAGTTGGATGGCGGTCTATGTATAATGTTGTAATGCCTAATCATGTCTCAAAGGAGTCAAGATGATTAGTATATGCATGTATTGCTTTCTCGGTGTTTGTCCATCGCCCCGCTGTAATTTGTTCACCCAGCATGTTATCTATCTTAAGGAGAGCTACCTCTAGTGAACTAGGGATCTCGGTCCTTTTTCTTTACATACAATCTACAACTGTTTACTTCTTTGTGTTTACTTTGTGCAAACTATTACTTCTTTCCATTCGATACGTTTAATCCTTTGTTTTCAGCAAAACACGGTGAGATTGACAACCTCATCGCAAGTTGGGGACAAAGTTCTATGGTTGTGTTGTGCAGGTCTCCACATTGCTACTAGCACCGGTAGTGCGCCCTGCCAAAGCTCAGCTAGTAAAACCTTTGGGGTGTTTCCTTGCTCCTACTGGTTCGATTAAACCTAGGTTTCATAACTGAGGGAAACTTGCTGCTGTGCTCATCATACCTTCCTCTTGGGGTTCCCAATGGGCTCTACATCAACACCGCCATCAAGCATTTTTCTGGGCGTCGTGCATTGAGCCATCACTTTCCTATGTGTTTTTTGGTCTCTGTAGTGACCATGGGTTAACACATGGATCCACTAGTGTCATTGCATGTGTTCTTCTCCTAAACCACATTGATCCACCAGCTAGTTTCTTTGATCCACTAGTGTCATTGCATGTGTTCTTCTCCTAAACCACATTCATCCACAGGACCACACACTCTAGTGGATTATGTGGTGCCGCTTCTGTGACACTAGTGAAACCTTCCTTGTGGAAGCTGCTTTTCTATCTATCTTTTGGTCTGTATAGTGACCATGGTTTGACACATCGATCCACTAGTGTTATTGCATGTGTTTTTTTCCTAAACCACATTGATCCACCAGCTAGTGTCATGATCCACTAGAGTCATTGCATGTGTTCTTATCCTAAACCACACGGATCCACATGATCACACACACTCTAGTGGATTCTGTGGTGCAGCTTCTGTCACACTAGTGCAACATGCAATGTGGAAGATGCTTTACTATGTGTTTTTGGTGTTTGTGACCATGGTTTGACACATGGATCCACTAGAGTTATTGCATGTGTTCTTCTCCTAAACCACACTGATCCGCCGGCTAGTGTCATTGATCCACTCGTGTCATTGCATGTGTTTTTCTTCCTAAAACACATTGATACACATAACCACACACACTCTAGTGGATTTTGTGGTGCAGCTTCTCTCACACTAGTGCAACATTACATGTGGAAGCTACTTTCATATGTGTTTTTTGGTCACAATGACCATGGTTTGACACATGGATCGACCAGAGTCATTGCATGTGTTCTTCTGCTAAATCACACAGATCTATCAGGTAGTGTCTTTGATCCACTAGTGTCATTGCATGCGTTCTTCTCCTAAACCACATTGATCCACATGACCACACACTCTAGTGGATTTTGTGGTGCAGCTTCTGTCACAATGGTGCAACATGCAACGTGGAAACTGCTTTGCTATGTGTTTTTGGTCTCTGTAGTGACCATGGTTTGACACATGGATCCACTAGAGTCATTGCATGTGTTCTTCTCCTAAACCACACTGATCTACTAGTCATTGATCTACCAGTGTTGTTGCATGTTCTTCTCCTAAACCACACTGATCCACAAGACCACACACACTCTAGTGGATTCTGTGGTGCAACTTCTCTCACACAGGTGCAACATGCAATGTGGAAGCTGATTTCCTATGTGTTTTTGGTCTTTGTGACCATGGTTTAACACATGTATCCACTAGAGTCATTGCATGTGTTCTTCTCCTAAACGACACTGATCCACCAACTAGCGTCATTGATCCACTAGTGTTATTGCATGTTTTCTTTTTCCTAAACCACATTGATCCACATGACCACACGCGCTCTAGTGGATTCTGGTGTAGCTTCTCTCACACTAGTGCAACATTCCATGTGGAAACTACTTTCCTATGTGTTTTTTGGTCTCTGTGACCATGGTTTGACACATGGATCCACCAGAGTCATTGGATGTGTTCTGCTCCTAAAATACACTAATCCAACAACTAGTGTCATTCATCCACTAGTGTCATTGCATGTGTTCGTTTTGCTAAGCCACACTGATTCACATGACCACACACACTCTAGTGATTCCGTGGTGCAGCTTTTATCACACTAGTGCAACATTCCATGTGGAACTGCTTTCCTATGTGTTTTTTGGTCTCTGTAGTGACCATGGTTTGACACATGGATCCACTAGTGTTATTGCATGTGTTATTTTTCCTAAACCACATTGATCCACCATCTAGTGTCATTGATCCACTAGAGTCATTGCATGTGTTCTTCTCCCAAACCACACTGATCCACATGACCACACACATTCTAGTGGATTATGTGGTGCAGCTTCTGTCACACTGGTGCAACATGCAATGTGGAAGCTGCTTTCCTATGTGTTTTTGGTCTTTGTGACCATGGTTTGACACATGGATTCACTAGAATTATTGCATGTGTTCTTCTCCTAAACCACACTGATCCACCAACTAGTGTCATTGATCCACTCATGTCATTGCATGTGTTTTTCTTCCTAAAACACATTGATCCACATAACCACACACACACTCTAGTGGATTTTGTGGTGCAGCTTCTCTCACACTAGTGCAACACTCCATGTGGAAGCTACTTTGCTATGTGTTTTTTGGTCACTGTGACCATGGTTTGACACATGGATCCACCAGAGTCATTGCGTGTGTTATTCTGCTAAACCACACAGATCCATCAGCTAGTGTCTTTGATCCACTAGTGTCATTGCATGTGTTCTTCTCCTAAACTACATTGATCCACATGACGACACACTTTAGTGGATTTTGTGGTGTAGCTTCTGTCACACTTGTGTAACATGCAATGTGGAAACTGCTTTCCTATGTGTTTTTGGTCTCTGTAGTGACCATGGTTTGACACATGGATCCACTAGAGTCATTGCATGTGTTCTTCTCCTAAACCACACTGATCCACTAGTCATTGATCTACCAGTGTGATGGCGTGTTCTTCTCCTAAACCACAATAATCCACATGACCACACACACTCTAGTGGATTCTGTGGTGCAGCTTCTCTCACACAGTTGCAACATGCAATGTGGAAGCTAATTTCCTATGTGTTTTTGGTCTCTATGACCATGGTTTGGCACATGGATCCACTAGAATCATTGCATGTGTTCTTCTCCTAAACGACACTGATCCACCAGCTAGTGTCATTGATCCACTGGTGTGATTGCATGTGTTCTTTTTCCTAAACCACATTGATCCACATGGCTACACATGCTCTAGTGGATTCTGGTGTAGCTTCTCTCACACTAGTGCAACATTCCATGTGGACACTAATTTCCTATGTGTTTTTTGGTCTGTGTGACCATGGTTTGATAGGTGGATCCACCCGAGTCATTGGATGTGTTCTTCTCCTAAAATACACTAATCCAACAACTAGTGTCATTGATCCATTAATGTCATTGCATGTATTCTTTTTGACAAGCTACACTGATTCACATGACCACACACACATTCTATGGTGTAGCTTCTATCACACTGGTGCAACATCCCATGTGGAACTACTTTCCTATGTGTGTTTTGTTCTCTGTAGTGACCATGGCTTGACACATGGATCCACTAGTGTCATTGCATGTGTTCTTTTTCCTAAACCAAATTGATCCACCATCTAGTGTCATTGATCCACTAGAGTCGTTGCATGTGTTCTTCTCCTAAACCACACTAATCCACATGACCACACACACTCTAGTGATTATGTGGTGCAGCTTGTCTCACACTGGTGCAACATGCAATGTGGAAGCTGCTTTCCTATGTTTTTTTGTCTCTGCGACCATGGTTTGACACATGGATCCACTAGAGTCATTTCATGTGTTCTTCTCCTAAACCACACTGATCCACCAGCTAGTGTCATTGATCCACTGGTGTCATTGCATGTGTTTTCCCCCTAAAACACATTGATCCACATGACCACGCACACTCTAGTGGATTCTGTGGTGCAAGTTCTCTCACACTAGTGCAACATTCCATGTGGAAGCTACTTTGCTATGTGTTTTTTGGTCTCTGTGACCATGGTTTGACACATGGATCTACTAGAGTGATTGCACGTGTTCTTCTCCTAAATCACACTAATCCAAGAGCTAGTGTCTTTGATCCACTAGTGTCATTGCATGTGTTGTTCTCATAAACCACATTGATCGACATGACCACACACTCTAGTGGATTTTCTGGTGCAGCTTATGTCACACCGGTGCAACATGCAATGTGGAAGCTTCTTTCCTATGTGTTTTTGGTCTCGGTGACCATGGTTTGAAACATGGATCCACTAGTGTCATTCCATGTGTTCTTCTCCTAAACCACAATGATCCACTAGAGTCATTGATCCACCAGTGTCATTTCATGTGTTCTTTTTCCTAACCCACACTAATCCACAAGACCACACATACTCTAGTGGATTCTGTGGTGCATATTCTGTCACACTGGTGCAACATTCCATGTGGAAGCTGCTTTCCTATGTATTTTTTGGTCTCTCTAGTGACCATGGTTTGAAATATGGGTGCATTAGTTTCATTGCATGTGTTATTTTTCCTAAACCACACTGATCCACCAGCTCGTGTCATTGATCCACTAGAGTAATTGGATGTGTTCTTCTCCTAAACCACACTGATCCACATGACCACACACACTCTAGTGGATTCTGTTATGCAGATTCTACCACACTTGTGCAACATGCAATGTGGAAGCTACTTTCCTATGTGTTTTTTGGTCTATGTGACCATGGTTTGATATATGTATCCACTAGAATCATTGCACGTGTTCTTCTGCTAAACCACACTGGGCCACTAGAGTCATTTGTCCACTAGTGTCATTGCATGTGTTCTTTTTTCGAAACCACATTGATCCACATGACCACACACACTCTAATGGATTGTGTGGTGCAGCTTCTGTAACACTGGTGCAACATTACATGTGGAAGCTGCTTTCATGTGTTTTTTGGTCTCTGTAGTGACCATGGTTTGACACATAGATCTAGTAGTGTCATTACATGTGTTCATTTTCCTAAACCATACTAATCCACCTGCTAGTGTCATTGATCCACTAGAGTCATTACATGTGTTCTGCTCCTAAACCACACAGATCCACATGACCACACACACTCTAGTGATTCCGTGGTGCAGCTTCTATCACACTGGTGCAACACTCCATGTGGAACTGCTTTACTATGTGTTTTTTGGTCTCTATAGTGACCATGGATTGACACATGGATCTCGCAGTGTCATTTCATGTGTTCTTGTTCCTAAACCACATTGGTCCACATGGCCACATACACTCTAGTGGAATCTCTGGTGCAACTTCTCTCACATTGGTGCAACATTCCATGTTGAAGCTTCTTTCCTATGTGTTTTTTGGTCTTTGTAGTGACCATGGTTTGACACATGGATCCATAGTCATTGCATCTGTTCTTCTCCTAAACCACACTAATCCACCAGCTAGTGTCATTTATCCACTAGTGTCATTTATCCACTAGTGTCATTGCATATGTTCTTCTCCTAAACCACACTAATCCACCAGCTTGTGTCACTGCATGAGTTCTTTTCCTAAACCACATTGATCCAGATGACCACACACACTCTAGTAGATATTGTGGTGTAGCTTCTGTCACACTGGTGCAACATGCAATGTTGAATCTGCTTTCCTGTGTGTTTTTGGTCTCTTGTGACCATGGTTTGACACATGGATCCACTAGAGTCATTGCATGTGTTCTTCTTCTAATCCACACTTATCCACCAGCTAGTGTCATTGATCCACTAGTGTCATTGCATAGTTTGACAAATAGTTTGACAAATGGTCCACCAGAGTCATTGCTTGTGTTCTTCTCCTAAACCACACCGATCCACCAGCTAGTGTCATTGATCCACATTGCATGGTTTGATAAATGGATCCACCAGAGTCATTTCATGTGTTCTTCTCCTAAACCACACTGATCCACCAACTAGTGTCATTGATCCACTATTGTCATTGAATGTGTTATTTTTTCTAAACCACACTGATCTACATGACCACACACACTCTAGTGGATTCTGTGGTGCAGCTTCTCTCACATTGGTGTAACATTCCATGTGGAAGCTGCTTTCCTATGTGTTTTTTGGTCTCTGTAGTGACCATGGTTTGACATATGGATACACCAGATTCATTGCATGTGTTCTTCTCCTAAACCACACTGATTCACCAGCTAGCATCATTGATCTACTAGTGTTGTTGCATGTGTTATTTTCCCAAACCACATTGATCCACATGACCACACACAATTCTAGTGGATTCTTTGGTGCAACTTCTACCACACTGGTACAACATGCAATGTGGGAGCTACTTTCCCGTGTGTTTTTTGGTCTCTGTGACCATCGTTTGACACATTGATCCACTAGTGTCATTGCATGTGTTATTTTTCCTAAACCACATTGGTCCACATGACAACACACACTCTATTGGATTCTATGGTGCAACTTCTCTCACATTGGTGGAACATTCCATGTGGAAGCTGCTTGCCTATTGATACGTTGGTAACGTATCCATAATTTTTGATGTTCCATGCTTGGTTTTTATCTACTTTCTTATGTTTTGTCCACACTTTGGAGTATTTTTTATACACTTTCTTGGACTAACCTATTAACAAGATGCCACGGTGCCAGCTGCATGTTTTCTGCTGTTTTTGGATCCAGGAAAGTCAGAAAATGAATATTCTCGGAATTGGACGAGACAAAAGCCAAAGTCAGTTTTTCACCGAGGGTGACACGGAGCCAGAATACGAGACGGAGAGGGGCCAGGGGCCACCCACACCACCTGGCCGCGCGGCCTGACATGGCCCACACCAGAGGGTGGTGCGGCCACCTAGGGCACCCCCTCGGCCTCCCCTTTGGCCTATATATCGCCTCCGATACAGAAACCCTAAGTACCCGATCAAAATTCCATGAAAGAGTCTGTAGACGTTGTCATCTCCATCCCTAGATCGAGAGGGATCTGAAGCTCTTCCTGGCACCCTGTCGGAGGGGAGAATTCACCCTGGAGGCCTTCTTCATCACCATGCAAGCCTCCGGTGTGATGTGTAAGTAGTTCATCCTTGGACTATGGTTCCATTTAGTAGCTAGATGGTTGGTTCTTCTCCTTTGTGCTACCATGTCTAGATCTTGTGAGCTCCGTTCAAGATCAAGATCATTTATTTGTAATCCTACATGTTGTGTTTGCGGGGATCCGATGGATATTGAGATGCTATTTTAAATGATTATTGATTCTATCATGTCTTTATTATTTGTGATCTTCCATGCTTTCTGTTGTTAGTAGCTATCTTGGCCAAGTAGATGCTAGGAACTCCAAGAGTTAGTATTTATGCTCGATAGTGTGTTCATGCCTCTAGTAATCTAGGGAAGTGACAGACATCTCTAAGGTACTAGATGTGTTGTTGCTACTAGGGAGAAAACAACAATCCTTTGTTCATAGAATAATCGTATTGTTTACTTTACACGCAATGCGTAATGCAATTATCTGTTGCTTGCAACTTAATACTGGAGGGGGTTCGGGTGATAACCTGAAGGTGGATTATTAGTCATAGATGCAGTTGGATTACGCTCTATGCATAATGCTGTAATGCCTAATCAAATCTCAAAAGAGTCAAGATGATTAGTATATGCTTGTATGCTTTCTCGATGTTTGTCAATTGCCCCGCTGTAATTTGTTCACCCAACATGTTATCTATCTTAAGGAGAGCCACCACTAGTGAACTATGGACCCCGGTCCTTTCTTTTACTATCAATCTACAACTGTTTACTGCTTTCTGTTTACTTTCTGCAAGTTTTTACTTTCTTCCACACAATACATTTAATCCTTTGTTTTCAGCAAAACCGGTGAGATTGACAACCTCACTGTAAGTTGGGGGCAAAGTTCTGTGGTTGTGTTGTGCAGGATTCCAAGTTGGCGACAACACCTTGGAGGTGTTTCCTTGCTCCTACTGGTTCGATAACCTTGGTTTCATAACTGAGAGAAACTTACTGGTGTGCTCATCATACCTTCCTCTTGGGGTTCCCCAACGAGCTTGTTATTACATGAGTCAGCAATTATTTTTCTAGCGCCGTTGTTGGGGAGTCAAGGACATCTTCGCAAGGGGAGTCCCTCATAACCAATCTGTTTACTTTGTTGTTTTTGTTTTGCTTAGTTTACTTTTGCTTTGTTTGCTTGTTTCTTTGTCAAAAACACACAAAAAATTAGTTTTACTAGTTTGCTTTCTTTATTAAAAAGACAAAAAAATGACTACTCTTGAAAACACTGAGTTGTGTGACTTCACTAGCACCAACAACAATGATTTCATGTGCACACCTATTGCTCCAGCTGTTCCTGAAGCTACGTTCTTTGAAATAAAACCTTCTTTACTCAATCTTGTTATGAGAGAACAATTTTCTGGTATTGGTAATGAAGATGCTGCTGCTCATCTAAATAACTTTGTTGTACTTTCTGAGATGCAAAAGCATAGGGATATAGATGGAGATATTATTAAGCTTAAATTGTTTCCTTTCTCTTTGAGAGGAAAAGCTAAATAATGGTTGCAATCCCTAACTAGGAATAGTATTGATTCTTAGACTAAATGCAAAGATGCTTTCATTGGAAAATACTATCCTCCTGCTAAGATTATATCTATGAGAAGTGAAATAATGAAGTTTAAACAATCTGATAATGAACATGTTTCTCAAGCTTTGGAAAGAATGAAATCTTTGGTAAAGAATTGTCCCACTCATGGACTGACTGCTTGGATGATTATCCAAACCTTTTATGCAGGGTTGAACTATTCTTCAAGAAATCTATTGGATTCTGCTGCTGGAGGTACCTTTATGACCATTACTTTGGGTGCTGCAACAAAGCTTCTGGATAATATGATGGTTAAGTATTCTGAATGGCACACTGAAAGAGCTCCACAAGGTAAGAAGGTAAATTCTGTTGAAGAAACCTCCTCCTTGAGTGATAAAATTGATGTTATTATGTCTATGCTTGTTAATGGGAAAGCTCATATTGATCCAAATCATGTTCCCTTAGCCTCTTTGGTTTCTCAAGAAGAGCAAGTTGATGTGAACTTTATAAGAAATAACAATTTTAGCAACAATGCCTACAGGAATAATTTTGGTAACAACAATTATAGGCCATATCCTCCCAACAATGGTAATGCTTGTGGAAATTCCTACAACAATAATAGGAGTGCACCCTCTGAACTTGAAGTTATGCTTAAAGATTTTATTAGTAAACAAACTACTTTCAATAAAACTATTGAGGAAAATCTCTCTAATGCTGAAAGAAATATAGCATCATTGGCTGAAGCACAAGCTTCTTTTAATAAAATGGCTGCTAAACCTGAAACTATTGATAATCCATTTGCTGCCACTAATTCCATACAAGTTAGAATTGATGAAAATATTAGATTGTTAGCTGAATTGCATGCTAAGTGGGAAAGAGAAGATGAAATTGCTAGAAATATTGGTGTTTCTACTATCACTACCACTAGTGTTGAAGCTAGTAATAGCTCTACTACTTTAGATGATAATTATGATTTTGATCTTGATGGTTGCAATATCTCTGAAGTTATTAAGTTCCTACAAAAGCTTGCTAAAAGTCCTAATGCTAGTGCTATGAATATGGCCTTTACAAAACACATTACTGATGCTCTCATAAAAATTAAAGAAGAAAAGATGAAACATAAAGCTTCTATTCCTATGAAACAAGAAGATGGTTGGGAGCCCATCATTAATATGAAAGTGAATGATTTTGATTTCAAAGCTTTATGTGATCTTAATAGTAGTGTTTATATTATGCCTAGAAGGATTTATGATATGCTTGATTTCCCACCATTGGAAGATTGTTATTTGAATGTCCCACTTGATGATAATGCTAAAAAGAAACTCATGGGGAGTATTAATGATGTTTTTATTATGGTTAACAATGCCTATGTCCCTGTTGATTTCTATGTTTTGGATGTTGAATGCAATGCTTCTTGTCCTATTACTTTGGGAAGACCTTTTCTTAGAACTGTTGGTGCCATTATTGATATGAAAGAAGGCACCATTAAATATCAAATCCCACTCAAGAAAGGTATAGAACACTTCCCTAAGAAGAGAGAGAAGATTTCTTTTGCCACTCCTATGAAAACAAAATTTGCTAATGCTTCTTCATTCGAGAACACTTGATTCTTTTTCTTGCTTCTTATGCCTAACTTAAAGGCGTTAAAGAAAAGTACATATTGGGAGATAACCCAAAAGTTTT
Source organism: Avena sativa (assembly GCA_916181665.1). NCBI lineage: Eukaryota > Viridiplantae > Streptophyta > Magnoliopsida > Poales > Poaceae > Avena > Avena sativa. The sequence continues at coordinate 435,471,814 of OV702289.1, forward strand.
AGATGAGTCTTGTAAGTTATTGCTTCAGTAATAACATATCCTTATCCTTTTTATTTTCTTTTTGTGCCAAGAGTAACCTCTAATGAGAGATAAGTAATGATTGGGAAAGTTGTTGTCCCAAAACAGATTTTTGTGCTTCACCGTACAAATTCGTGTAAAATCTCTGTACGTTTTGTTGAGGCGGGAATTTTTGTGCTTCTGCCCCAGGTTGTTATCTAACTTTCGTTAGTTCAACACTTTCCGATTTGAGCAACAGAAGGTCTTCGATAAAATTGGTTTTTACCTGCTAGTCTGTTTTGATAGATTTCTGCCATTATTTGCATTTGCTTCTTATTGGTTCCTTTTTGAGTTCTCTTTGGGGAATTGAGATTTTTGAGGGAAGTGCTTAAGTATCTTGTGTTTTAATGGAAGTTTTATTGGTGTTGAAACTGAACCCAAAGACTTATTATCTTGAGTGCACTAATGTTGCTAATAAAGATTGTGTGAAGTTTTGTATGAAGGAAAAAATCCAGGTGTATGGAAGGAATGAGTAATGAGATGAAGGATGGACTAAATCTCAAGATTGGGGATGCCACACATGTCACCCCAAGAAATATTCAAGAGGTACAAGCGTCAAAGCTTGGGGATTCCCAAGGCATCCCCTTCTTCATCAATAAAAATCCCAGGTTTCTTCCAAACAGTTCATTTTTATTGTTTCATGCATAGTTGTGTTGTTCTTGGAGCGTCTTCATTTTTTGTTTTTGGTTTTTGTTTTCTTGGTTTTCTTAGTTTTCTTGAATAAATTGGTTGGACCCCCTCTTTTATACATTGGTTTTCAAATAGTTTGGTTTGGATTGGAAAAAGAGTAGGAAAGTTCATGCTTAAGTGGTAAAAGAGACCTTGTTTTTAACTGTGGCCCATGCTTTGTCATGCCATGCTTGATATTGTTTTGGCTTTATGCTTAGTGATCTTTGCTATAGCATGATATGTTATAAACAATTAAGATTGCTTAATGTGCCTTTGAAGAATCATGCGTTGTTTTAGCATATTAAAGCATAGTATTGTGGTATTCTCCTTTGATGATTTATTTGGGTTGACTTGGCACATGCTCACACCATGTTATGACTATCCAAAGTCACCATACCCTTTATAATCCTTTAGTTTTCAACTTGTAGTATCACTTTATGCTTTGATTAATGATGTTTTGTCGCTTTGCATGATTATGGCCATTACTTCTCTCTTAGTTGGTCGCTCCCAGTCTTTTGCTAGCCTCCATAACCAAGTATGAGTTCCACTCATGCATCCAAATCCTAAAACCAAGTTATTCCAAAGAGTCCACTATACTTACCTATTAGCATTTGCTATTCCAAGTATATTCATGTTTTTATCTACCTTTCGAATTAAACTTGTTATGAGAAAACTAGTGATTAAATCTCTCACGAACTTGATGGCACACTTTACTTTACTTGCCCTTAATAAACTTGAACCAGTGTGTCGTCTATGTTGTATATGCTTGCACTTATATGTTGGGGATTAGCAGAACCATGTTGTCAAGGGGAACGCTTTCAACAATGCACTTTTACTTTGTACCTAGTTGATATCATGCTCTTTTATCTATGGATGTCGTCGGTGTGAAATGAAAGGGGAGCTTGTAAGTCCATGGAGTTATGTATGTGTGTTAGAGAAACGCCTGGGCCGCCGGTCTAATCCATGTTATCATGGTGGAAACCTGCAGCGTAACCATAATGAGTTGTCTATGAAGCATTCTTCTTATAAAAAAAGAGTTAGATATTGATAATAAAAAGACAAAAAGAAAAAAAAAGATAAGAGAAAAGAGGAAAGAGAGAAAAAAGCACCATTTTCCAAAGGTAAATAAGAAGATTGTTGAGATGCTCGTTGTCTGCTTGCCTTGTCATTTTGATATGGGGATTCTTCCGTATCATCGGGCAAGGGGTACCACGTTGGCGGTTCTCTATGATACAAATGTACTTACTATGACAAGAACTTACCGGTAACTAAACTTGAGTAGCATGAGGAGCGGCCCTCGTATTCAAGGGACATGAGATTTCTAACTTATACTTCATCAAGCATATACACCATAGTTTGTTCACTTTAACCTTAATCACTTCAAGATGCTTATGATAGGGGCAATGAGAGCTGAAAGCTAATAAGTACCATAATTTTTGGAAGCTCTTTATGAAACTTGAATCCCTACTTCCTTCTATGAAGGCCTTTCTTTTACTTTTATGTTGAGTCTCCACCTTCTATCTTTATGCACCTACTTTGAGAGCATAGTGGCCATTCTTAGTTCTATGTGCATTGTCCAAAGACTTGTTGATTGATGCATAGCTTTGATATTGCTTGTTTTAAACTATTTGTATCTAGTCACTCTTATGAACTTTGAAGGTGTCCTATGCATTTATGTTTGCTACTCTATGAGGGACAAGCTGAATGCCACTATGTTATGTTTTCTTTATGTGAAACAAACAAACGTCTTGCAAAGCATTGTTCTTCATGAATCTTTTGTTTGTGCCTTTTCATGTTGCAACATAGTTGCTATGTCTTATTGTTAGAACTTTATCTTTCATGCTATGTTAAAGTACTATGATCCCAGCTATTAATGTTTTACAAATACTGTGATCAAGTTTATGATGGTGCATGTCACCTCAAAAATTATTCTTTCTTTTTATCACTTACCTACTCCAGGACGAGCATGAGTTAAGCTTGGGGATGTTGATACGTTGCTAACGTATCCATAATTTTTAATGTTCCATGCTTGGTTTTTATCTACTTTCTTATGTTTTGTCCACACTTTCTTGGACTAACCTATTAACAAGATGCCACATTGCCAACTATCTGTTTTCAGCTCTTTTTGGTTCCAGGAAAGTCAGAAAATGAATATTCTCGGAATTGGACGGGACAAAAGCCAAAGTCAGTTTTTCACCGATGGGGACACGGTACCAGAATACAAGACGGAGAGGGGCCAGCGGCTTCCCACACCACCTGGCCACGCGGCCAGGACTGGCCCGCGCCAGGGGGTGGTGCAGACACTTAGGGCACCCCCTCGGCCTCCCCTTTCGCCTATATATCGCCTCCGATATAGAAAACCTAAGTACCTGATCAAAATTCCACGAAAGAGTCAGTAGCCGCCGTCATCTCCATCCCTAGATCAAGAGGGATCTGAAGCTCTTCCCGGCACCCTGCCGGAGGGGAGAATTCACCCTGGAGGACTACTTCATCACCATGCAAGCCTCCGGTGTGATGCGTGAGTAGTTTATCCTTAGACTACGGGTCCATGTAGTAGCTAGATGGTTGGCTCTTCTCCTTTGTGCTACCATGTCTAGATCTTGTGAGCTCCGTTCATGATCAAGATCATCTATTTGTAATCCTACATGTTGTGTTTGCGGGGATCCGATGGATATTGAGATGTTATTTTAGATTGATTATTGATTCTATCATGTCTTTGTTATTCCCGATCTTGCATGATTTCTGTTGTTAGTAGCTATCTTGGCCAAGTAGATGCTAGGAACTCCAAGAGTTAGTATTTATGCTCGATAAGGGGTTCATGCCTCTAGTAATCTAGGGAAGTGACAGAAATCTCTAAGGTACTAGATGTGTTGTTGCTACTAGGGAGAAAACTGCAATCCTATGTTCATAGAACAATCGTATTGTTTACTTTAAACGTAAGACATAATGCAATTATCTGTTGCTTGCCACTTAATACTGGAGGGGTGATGACCCACAAGTATAGGGGGTGTATTGCAGTATTTTCGATAAGTAAGAGTGTCGAACCCAACGAGGAGCAGAAGGTGTTGGCTAGTGGTATGGATCAGGAATTCCCTGCAAATACTTAGCAAATGGATTTTTAGGGGTTTTTGATAAAGCAAGTAAACAAAGTACGAGAAAATAAAAGACAGTAGGAATAAATGCAGCAAGTGGCCCAATCCTTTATGCAGCAAAGGACAAGCCGGTTGTATTACTTAAGATGACCAAACGTACTCGAGGACACATGGGAAGACTGTCAAGTGCTTTCGCTTCATATAGTTGATTAATCTTCTTTAGCTTGCTAAGTGTTGTGTGGGTGAACCTGTGCTAATGTACCACCCCATCCAAGACTAATACATACTTGTGATTATACCCCTTGCAAACATCCGTAAGTACAAGAAAGTAATTAAGGTAGAAACCTAACAACAGCTTTAAACTCTAAGACCCTTACGTCCCTTGTGCAATTGTTTCCTAACGGGGGTTCAGGTTTCTGTCACTCCGGCAACCCCTATGATTAGTAGCCAAATACACAATGCATTCCCCTAGGCCCATGTAGGTGAAGTGTCATGTAGTCAACGTTCACATGACACCACTAGAAGAAGTACACCACAACTTAAATAACAATCTATTGAATCTTTCTCAACACAACTCCACTACTAACAACAAGACTTCTGCCATGTCCTCAAGAACAAAACAAACTACTCACAAGACATCATATGGATCATGATCAGAGATAGAATAATGATGTATAACAATCTGAACTAAACAATAATTCAATGGTTCACTCAATAGCATCAACTACAAAGAGTAATCAACACCGGGAAAGTTTCCCATATGAACTAATGCAAGATTCAACGCAATTGTTACAGCAATATGGAGATGGTGATGAGGGTGCTGATGGTGATGATGGTGGTGGTGATGATGATGATGATTCCGATGAAGTCTAGCTTGATGGTGGTGTTGACGGCGATGATCTCCCCTCTCCGGGAAGGAATTCCCCCGGCAGAAATCTGTCTACCAGAGAGATCTTTCTCTCTCGGTGTTTTCCGCCTCGCAGAGGCGGCGGAATCTTTCTGTGGTTGCTCCTCGAGTCTTAGGGTTTCAGGAGGATGATATACGCCAGAGGGGAGAGGCTGGAGTGGGCCAGGGTGGCCACACCACCTCGAGGCGCGGCCTAGGGCTGCCTGCGCCAGGGGGTGGTGTGGGCCCCCTGTGGCCCATCTCCACTCCGTCTTCTGGCATCCTTAGTCTTCTGGAAAAATAGGATTTTCCGTATATTTTCCCGGATTTTCTGATCTTCGCGAATTTTGCCTCCAAACAACACCTTTCCATCAGAATCCTGACTGCAGTGGTCCATGCTCCAAAAGTCATCAACCATGCAAAAATAGATGAAATAACATAAGTATCACCTCTCAGTATGAAATATATCAATGAATAATAGTGAATTAAGACATAGAATAGTGATGCAAAATGGACGTATCAACTCCCCCCAGCTTAAACTTTGGGTTTATGGAGTGCAGAGTCGATAAAAGAATACGGACAAGAAGCATCACATTCATCAAGTGCATAGATCATAATAGAAGACAACTCACTATTATATAACTCAATTGTAATGGGTAAAGGAAACACAATAGAGATACATAAAGTGAATCATAATTGGTAATGGCAAACTTAGCTCTTGGTCGAAGAATAGTTTATAATTTGTTGGAGTTCACAAATAGCTGGTTTTTCAATGATAGCTTCCAAAGTAGTAAACATCAGGATAAGATCAATGTGCAAAACAAGGAACATAAGAAACATGATTGAATAAATCAACATATAATGAATGAAAGACAACAACTCAAAATACTTGCTGAGATAGAAGGGAGTAGGTTTACTGACTCAACTACAAAGTAAAAGAAAGGCCCTTCAAATAGGGAAACAGGGATTGCAAGTCTCATAAAGAGCTCCCAAAAATTATGATACTTACTAGCTTTCAGCTCTCATTGCCCCTATCATAGGCATCTTTAGGTGATTAAGGTTAAAGTGACACAACTAAGAGGATATGCTTGACAAGTTATAAGTTGAAATCTCATGCCCCTTACTTATGAGTACCGATCCTCATGATACTCAACTTCAGTCACGAGCAAGCTCTTGTCATTATAAATACATGGGTATCATTGAGAACTGCCAACGGGGTACCCCTTGCACATGACACAGGAGTTATCCCATAATCAAAATGACAAGGCAAGCAGACAATGAGCATCTCAGCGATCTTTTTATTTGCTATTTACATAGGTTTTTATTGAGGATGCTTCATAGAATGCTCACTATAGTTATGCTGCAACTTTCCACCATGATTAGGCATGGCTTAGGCTAGCGGCCCAGCGTTTCTCTAACACACATATAAACTCCATGATCTTACAAGTTCATCTTTTATTTCACACCGCCGGGATCCATAAGCAAAAGAACATGATATCAACTAGGTACAAAGTACGAAATGAAGTGTTGAAAGCGGTCCCCATGATACATGGTTCGGCTAACTTCAACTCATAAAACGCAAGCATATACACAACAAAGAAGGACCCAGTGGTTCAAGTTTATTAAATGCAAGAAAGTAAAGTGTGCCATCAAGTTCGTGAGAGCTTTAATCACTGATTTTCACATAACAAGTTTAATTTGGGAGGTAGATAAAACAAGAATTTACTTGGAATAGCAATAATGCTACTAGGTAGGTATGGTGGACACAAATGTCAAAGGTTTTGGTTTAAAGGAGGTGGATGCACGAGAAGAATACCCTCTCAGTACAGGTTTTTGGCTACCAAGGCTCGGTAGCAAGTATAAGAGTTGAAGGAAACAAACAAACATACAAGTGATAAAAACAAACATGCAATCTTCCTTGGAAGCACTAAAGATCTTAACTAGAGAATACTAAATTTATGAGCAAATCAAGAAATAAAGATGATGAAATTATTTTTCTCTAGATTACTTCTATCTTTTCTTTCAACTCTTAGAAATAGTGTGCTACCGACCGAGCCAGGTTTGCCAAAACCAACTAAATTAACTCAATGATCCCAAAGTGATACCAATACTAACAACAAGATCAATCATATAACAACGAATTGAAAACTAATATAAGCTATGCAAAAGGGTGAATGATAGAACTTCTCATTAATATTCCATAACAGAAACTCACACCAAGGGATACATATCTAACAAGAGAGGGGACACTTCCATAATGCAAACCATACTACATAATAACTCCTCTATTCATGATATGACTCTACTAATAAGGTAAAAAGATATAAGATAGTGATGTGATACCGCGGCACTCCCCCAAGCTTGCAACAAACCAAGGGGATGCCAAACCTGATGACAAAATACTCCTTTGGTGGTGGTGGTATCCTCTTGATGATCTCACTGATTAGTTTCCCTAAGTCCTCAATTCCGAAAGTGAGATTACGAATCAGCTGTGAGTTTTACTCAATAAGGCTCATGATCATGTCGTGTTGAGAATTCCAGCACTTGCTATTCTTTCCCCGCTCTTCCTCCTTGAATTCTTATTTTCCTGCATGGCTAGAATGAGGCAAATCCCAATTGGAGGGTTATTTCCCCTTGGGCATATTCTGGTATTGATGCTCATGGATAAGGGTATGGAAAGGATTCTTGGTGCATGGAGGAAGTGACCAGGGATCTGAACGGTGATGAGGAGGCTTCCCTCCAATGGCTGGATTTGCCACCACTCCAATGCTTGCAATGGTAGTGCCGGTGTGCGGATGTTGGCCTTGCTCCTCTTCACTTTCACTCTTTACCTCCTTCTCCTTCCCGGGGTCTTGGAGGACTTCCTCCATGGGGTCCTTCCCATTATCCTTGGCGGACACCATTGTGCTTCTAAGACTTCAAAGAGTATGTCCTGGCAGAAACAGATCGAAACGAAAATACGACGAAAACACGATATATGAACCTCGGAAGATCCGGGGGATTATATATTACGAAGTTTCATAACAAAAGGAAGGTACTGGGTGAAAATGAGTCGGAGGCAGAGTCCGGGGCGTACTCACCACCTGGTGGAGCGACCAGGGGTGGGCTCGCGCCACAGGGTGGTGTGAGCCACCCTGGCTCCGTTTCCGTCCCTTTTTCACTTCGTAGCTTTCCTTATTGACTGAAAACTGCAAAAATATAGTTGGATTGTATTTTCGCGGAACTTTTCTTACCAGAACTGTTACCTAGTTGGAAACGGACTCTACAGGTCTCTGAATTTGGTATTTAGTAAATCCTTCCGGAGTCACCACTTGAATCATCAATATCTTCATCTTCATACACTTATTACTTGAGTCATAAAACCCTTATTTTCCTTATTACACCATTATCTCCACTTCCTGGAAATTTCTTTCACACAAAACATCACACAGTTCTCATTAGCAACATTAGTATAAGTGAAGTGATAAAACCTTTTGAGTCCAACATCAACTGAAAACCATCAAAACATAAGCTACTATAGCAACTCCTTCCGAAAACCCAAAAAGAATTCAAAAAGGAAATCGAATAAAGAAGCAAATGCAAGAGTGGCAAAATCTGTCAAAACAGACCAGCAGGTAAAGATAATTTTTTTAGAAAATCTTATGTTGCTCAAATCAAAAAGTGCAAAACTAACGAAAGTTAAATAACAACCTTGTGCAGAAGCACAACAAATTACAGCTCAATCAAACTGACAGAGGTCTCTCACGAATTTTTACGGTGAAGCACAAAAATCTGTTTCGGGACAGCAACTTCCCCAAATCTTACTTCTCTCTCATTAGAGGTTGATCTTGACAAAAAAACCAAACAAAACAGATAAGGAGCGGTTATTACCGAAGTAATAACTTCCAAGACTCAAAGAAACAAAAACAAACTGAAAGCAAAAACAAATTGGGTTGTCTCCCAAAAAGCTCTTTCTTTATAGCCATTAAGATGGGCATGATAATTGTGAAGATGCTCACTCAGGAATATGAATTGAGGTGAAAGAGAGCATTAAGAAGCAAAAAAAATACACACGTTTAAGTCTAACCCACTGCCTATGCAAGGGAATTTTGTAAACAAACAAGTTTTTAAAACCAGAAGCAACTTGCATAAGAGGGCAACATAAAAACTTTCAGCATAAAATGAGGAAACTTGATATTATTGAGATACATAAGAACACTTTTCCCTCTCTCATAGTAGCTTTTAGTATCATGCATAAACTTAACAATATAACTATCACAAGGACCATCAGAGCAATGATCGCTTATTCTAACAGAAAACACAGGAATACTAGCTCTCATAACACTACTTTGTGAAACAATATTAGAGGTATCCTTACAAAGGATAGGGTGTCCCTCTTTTTCATATTTAGTAACAAAGTCTTTCACATTTGCTGTTATAGGTTCATCAACCATTTGTTTATCAGGTTCAACAGATTTATTCATACTTTCGTTAACCATACTAGCTATCATAGAATGTTCCTTCATCTTAACTAGGAAAGGAATTTTCTCAATATAAGGTTTAGGTAAAACATGATTAGCAGTATAAACTTCAGTATTTCTTGCAGGAACACTCTTAGAAACATCTTTATAAGGTTCATGATACTTATTCGACTTCTTTTTAGGCACTTCAATGTAGGAAGCAAAAGCCTTAAACTAAGAAGTAATAGCTTGAGAGTCTAGACCATAAGCATTTTTAATATTTTGAAAGTCATCAGTTCCCATAAAAGATTCAATGCATTCATAATCATAATTTATACCTGACTTTCTACCTTTGTCATTCTCCCAAGCTTTAGCATTGTCTTGAATACGGTCCAGAAGATCCCATTTAGCTTCTTCTTCCATGCAAGTGAATGATCCAGCACAAGAAGCATCCAATAAATCTTTATCATGTAGAGGGAGCCTTGCATAAAATTTATTGATAATAATATTGTTGGGGAGCTCATGAATGGGACATTTGAGCATTAGTAACTTCAATCTCCCCCAAGCTTGAGCTGTACTCTCTCCATCAAGAGGCCAAAAGTTGTATATTTGATTCCGATCTTTATGAATCTGACTAGGAGGATAAAACTTTGAATAAAAGAGAGGCACTATTTCCTCCCATTCCATAGCTTGGCCATTCTTCAGCAGCTTATACCATTCCTCGGCTCTTACTTTCAGTGATAATGAGAATAACTTCTTCTTAACTTGATCTGTAGTAATACATGCACACTTGAACAACCCACATAATTCGTGTATAAAGAGTAAATGATCACCGGGATGGACAGTTCGATCCCCAACATAGTAGTTATCCATAACACGATCAATAATTCTTGTAGGTATTTTGAAAACATCATTCTCAGCAGGTGGTGGTTTATCTACTACCTTAGCAGTGGTAGTAGCATTACCAAATAAGAAACTCAGTGAATTATCCATAACAAAAATAAAGCAACTAACAGAAGTAAACAATACTCACAGTAGAAGTTTCCTTTACCAGTTCCACTCTCCAATAGCGCTTCACTCCCCGGCAACGGCGCCAGAAAATAGTCTTGATGACCCACAAGTATAGGGGTGTATCGCAGTATTTTCGATAAGTAAGAGTGTCGAACCCAAAGAGGAGCAGAAGGTGCTGGCTAGTGGTATGGATCAGGAATTCTCTGCAAATACTTAGCAAATGGATTTTTAGGGGTTTTTGATAAAGCAAGTAAACGAAGTACGAGAAAATAAAAGACAGTAGGAATAAATGCAGCAAGTGGCCCAATCCTTTATGCAGCAAAGGACAAGCCGGTTGTATTACTTAAGATGACCAAACGTACTCGAGGACACATGGGAAGATTATCAAGTGCTTTCGCTTCATATAGTTGATTAATCTTATTTAGCTTGCGAAGTGTTGTGTGGGTGAACCTGTGCTAATGTACCGCCCCATCCAAGACTAATACATACTTGTGATTATACCCCTTGCAAATATCCGTAAGTACAAGAAAGTAATTAAGGTAGAAACCTAACAACGACTTTAAACTCTAAGACCCTTACGTCCCTTGTGCAATGGTTTCCTAACAGGGGTTCAAGTTTCTGTCACTCCGGCAACCCCTACGATTAGTAGCCAAATACACAATGCATTCCCCTAGGCCCATATAGGTGAAGTGTCATGTAGTCGACGTTCACATGACACCACTAGAAGAGGTACACCACAACTTAAATAACAATCTATTGAATCTTTCTCAACACAACTCTAGTACTAACAACAAGACTTCTGCCATGTCCTCAAGAACAAAACGAACTACTCACAAGACATCATATGGATCATGATCAGAGATGGAATAATGATGTATAACAATCTGAACATAAACAATAATTCAATGGTTCACTCAATAGCATGAACTACAAAGAGTAATCATCACCGGGAAAGTTTCCCCTATGAACTAATGCAAGATTCAACGCAATTGTTACAGCAATATGGAGATGGTGATGAGGGTGCTGATGGTGATGATGGTGGTGGTGATGATGATGATGATGATCCTGATGATGTCCAGCTTGATGGTGGTGTTGATGGCGACGATCTCCCCTCTCCGGGAAGGAATTCCCCTGGCAGAAATCTGTCTGCCGGAGAGATCTTTCTCTCTCGGTGTTTTCCGCCTCGCAGAGGCGAAGGAATCTTTCTATGGTCGCTCCTCTAGTCTTAGGGTTTCGGGAGGATGATATACGCTAGAGGGGAGAGGCTGGAGTGGGCCAGGGTGGCCACACCACCTCCAGGCGCGGCCTAGTCCTGCCCGCGCCAGGGGGTGGTGTGGGCCCCCTGTGGCCCATCTCCACTCCGTTTTCTGGCATCCTTAGTCTTCTGGAAAAATAGGATTTTCCATATATTTTCCCGGATTTTCTGATCTTCGCGAATTTTGCCTCCAAACAGCACCTTTTCCATCAGAATCCTGACTGCAGTGGTCCATGCTCCAAAAGTCATCAACCATGCAAAAATAGATGAAATAACATAAGTATCACCTATCAATATGAAATATATCAATGAATAATAGTTAATTAAGACATAGAATAGTGATGCAAAATGGACGTATCAGGGGGTTCAGATGATAACCTGAAGGTGGATTATTAGTCATAGATGCAGTTGGATTACGGTCTATGTATAATGTTGTAATTCCCAATCAAATCTCAAAGGAGTCAAGATGATTAGTATATGCTTGTATGCTTTCTCGATGTTTGTCAATTGCCCTACTATAATTTGTTCACCCAACATGTTATATATCTTAAGGAGAGCCACCACTAGTGAACTATGGACCCTGGTCCTTTCTTTTACCATCAATCTACAATTGTTTACTGCTTTCTGTTTACTTTCTGCAAGCTTTTACTTTCTTCCACACAATACGTTTAATCCTTTGTTTTCAGCAATACCAGTGAGATTGACAACCTCACTATAAGTTGGGGGCAAAGTTCTGTGGTTGTGTTGTGCAGGATTCCAAGTTGGCAACAACACCTTGGAGGTGTTTCCTTGCTCCTATTGGTTCAATATCCTTGGTTTCACAACTGAGGGAAACTTACTGATGTGCTCATCATACCTTCCTCTTGGGGTTCCCCAACAAGCTCGTTATTACACGAGTCAGCACCTATGTGTTTTTTGGTCTTTATAGTGACCATGGTTTGACACATGGTTCCACTAGAGTCATTGCATGTCTTCCTCTCCTAAACCACACCGATCCACTAGCTAGTGTCATTGATCCACTTGTGTCATTGCATGTGTTCTTCTCCTAAACCACATTGATCCACATGACCACACACACTCTAGTGGATTCTGTGGTGCATATTTTGTCACATTGTTGCAATATGCAATGTGGAATATTCTTTCCTATTTGTTTTTTGGTATCTATAGTGACCATGGTCTGACACATGGATCTACCATAGTCATTGCATGTGTTCTGCTCCTAAACCACAATGATCCATCAGCTAGTGTCATTGATCCACTAGTATCATTGCATGTGTTACTTTTTTTAAAGACCATTGGACCACGTGACCAAACACACTCTAGTGGATTCTGTGGTGCAGCTTCTCTCACACTGGTGCAACATTCCATGTGGAAGCTGCTTTTCTATATGTTTTTTGGTGTCTGCAGTGACCGTGGTTTGACACCTGGATAAACCAGAGTCATTGCATGTATTCTTCTCCTAAACCACACTAATCCATCAGCTAGTGTCATTTATCCACTGGTGTCATTGCATATGTTCTTTTTTGTAAACCACATTGATCCACATGACCACAAACACTCTAGTGGATTCTATGGCGCAGCTTCTCTCACACCGGTGCAACATTCCGTGTGGAAGTTTCTTTCCTATGTGTTTTTTGGTCTCTGTAGTGACCATGATTTGACACATGGATCCACCAGTGTCGTCAGATTGATGACAAGTACGCCATGAGGGGGTCCTCGAGGCGTGTGGAAGAGAGGGGTGTGAGACGTACGGTGTTCCGGGACGGTGAGCACACAAGTTTACCCAGGTTTGAATCCGCCGGCTTTGGACGGACCCTACTCCTGCTAGCAATCCAATAATACGGTAGAGCCGGAATATGGGTTACAAGAGTTTCGCCTGTGCGAGTTCAGATTGTAGACTATTGTGGTGTGCCCTAAAGGCTCTCCCTAGGATGGCTTATATAGATATCCGTCCTAGGGTTTATAGGAGAGATCTATCCGGCTACGACTAAGAGTCGGTTACAGAGTACATCTTGAACTACAAGTAACACTATGGGCCTAAGTTGGTAAGTCTTTTGGGCCTTCCCGTAGCCGGATTGGACTCCCTCTTCTCTCCCTAACTGGCTCGCCCGTGAAGCAAAGATCTAACCCGAAGTGGGCCACCCTGGTCAGTGAGGAACTATGAGGATACGCGGAAAGTATATCCCCAACAGCAGCCCCCGGAGGCCTCCAAGATCCAAAGTCGGATTCATCATCGTCTATCTTGATCTTCGTCTTGCAGAATCTTGAAGGGTTCCTGAAACTTCACAACAAAAAATACGATCCGGGTCTTAAAAATAAGTCGGACCTATCAACAGGTTACTCGGATTTTCTAGCTTGATTTCAAACTAAGCCGGAATTTGGTCTCTAACGCCACCTGACACAAGTCATGGTCAGGTCACGTCACCTGACAGACATCCTGTCAGCACGACCGTTGATGGGTCCGCAGTTCGCGGAACCGAGGCACCATTTCAATGCATACGCGGAGATCGAGGCGACGTAATCATCGCGTGGGTCCTTCCTAGTTCCTTCCATGATGCGTGGTGGTTACACTGTAGCATTTGCACGAATCTTAGCACGGTTAGGTGGATATAAGGGGTTAGGATTGTCTCCTTCTCTCTTCACCTGTTCCCTTGCCTTTTCCTCTCCTCCAAATCTCCCACACGCGCACTGAGCTCCTCTGCTTTCGCCCAAAAAACGCCCAGCGTCGCCCATCCTAGGTCAACTGCTCGCCGGAGAAATGGCTTCTTCTTCCTCTTTCGGCTTGGCGGCAGCAGCTGTGACAGCAGCGACGGAAGCGGTGGCGGAGAAGGAAAGCTTTCATGGGGACTGGATCCCCTGCGTACTCAACGATGAGAAGCTCCAGAACATGGAGACAGAATCCTATTAGTTTTTCACTTAGACGCAAGCGCGCATATCCCAAAATCCTAGCTAGTGACTCGGTCAAACAATGGCCAGCCACATTCTTTTATCATAAGGATATTCTAGCTCCCGGCAAAGCTACTACGTTGCCGGCTTTCATCAACGGAGATGCCACGGCCCAACCGTCTTGGGACGAGGCTCCTCCGGCTCTCACTAACGATCTGATCCTCGCTAAGAGGCGGATCGAATACTTGATCAAACACAAAGGACTGAAGGGATCTGACTTGGTCCAATGCTGGGTGTCACGTCGGATCTAGCCCATTCAGTACCACGGAAATCGACTGATGCACTCCATCACATCGTCCAAGAAAGACTCCCTCCGCATCATCCCCAAAGCCTACACCACACAGGGCTATATAAGCCAGATCAAGTGGTTGATCAGGGAGCGGATCGAGAGGAGGATCCCGGAGGTTTCTCTGGATATGTATACGGCAGAAAACCCCGTAGTGCCGGTAAGCTTCTATCAGTACACCTTTTTATGTGTTTCAATCTTTCAGTTACATTGCAATACTGATATGTTTTCTTCTTTTCAGCTTGCTGACCTCCCCGAGTCAGAATTTGCTCCGCTCGAAGGATATCCTCCAGAGTTTTCTCAGGAGACAGAAGTGGTACCATTGTCGGATGCTGTGCTCAAGAAGCGCAAAGCTCCGATAGTTGTTGTTGGCACAAAGGAGGTGCCCGTCGTGAAGAGGTAACTTTCAATCACAACTTCCTCCTTTGTACTTTATTCAAATTCTCTTCTGAGATGTAATGTTTCCAACTTTATCACATTCCCAGAGCTAAATAGCTCATCAAGGGCAAGGGGAAGGGAACTTCTTCGAAGCTCCTGCGACAGACGAAGCTTACCATAGCTTCTCCTACCGTGGCTCCTCCGACTCCTGCCCCTCAACCTTCCGCAACGCCGGTGATCATCCCTTCTCCGGCCGTCGCAGAAGATCCGGCTCCTTCAACGGAGCCTGCGATCATTGAATCACAAACTGACGTCACCATGGGTGAGTCAGATTTAGATAAGGGGAACCCTCTTTGGGTAATGATCCCTCGGCAGAAACTTTTGTCGAAAACCTTATCAGCAATCCGAGACTTGCCAAGTTTGGCCTATCCCGGAAATCTACTGAAGAGATCCAGCGGCTGGCCAGGCAATGCCTGGAGAAAAGAAACTTATCTGCCGAAGAAGAAGCACAAGAGGTACAGGACATCAAGCACTCTGACCTTCTTGAACAAGTGCGTCTTTGTAACGAGAAGATACGGACCGGTGAGCTTCCAACAGCTCCAGTGATCCCTCTGACTTTCGCTAAGAAGGTTGCTGCTGAAGTGAATGCGAGTTTGGATAAACTGACTCACGAACAATATGTAAGTCAGAATTCTAACTCTTGTTTTTCCTTTATTTCATATCATATCCTCTATCCCCCAAGCATGAAGTAGGATAAATAATCCGGGTTTATGCTTCCTTAGGATGCCAAAGAATGAACTAGTGTAGCCCCCAAGGCTCGTGCTGATATTAGCAAAAATATTAGCCTGAGTCTTTAGTAGCTTTCTGACTATGGATATTCTGACTTATGGAAAGTATATTCCTATAACCAGGATTTGTTGAAGAATGTCTGTGATAAGCGGAGAGAGATCAAAGCTCTCTGACTTAAAAATGTTGAACTTAAAGTTGCCAAGGATGAGGCCGAAGGTAAACATTTCGAGACTCAAACTTTGTCTTTGCGTTTTCATAGTCGAATTTTTCGCTGAACTGTTGTTCTTTTTGACTTATAACACTAGTGAAACAATCCTGTGCCATGATTGAAGAGGCCGAGAACCTCAAGACTTTGGTGGTGGAGAACAAGGAGCTTCGCCAAGAGCTGGATCACCTCAAGGCGGATCATGAAAAAAGCATCACTCAAATCCTTGAATCCTCCTCCATGGCTACTGATGAGCGTGATCGCAAGATCGCTGCTCAAGATCAAAAAATCTCGGACCTCAATAATGAACTTAGCAGAGAGCGAGACCTTTCCAAGGCGCTCCGGGCTGAACTCTAGAGTCTTCGGGAAGAGAAGACCAAAATTGATGACGTCATTTTCGGTACGTTCCATCTGTCTGACTTTTCCGCTTTCTTAGACTTCTCTGAATGTCGGATTTTCTTAACTTGTTTTGTGTATAGGTCCTCTGAACTTGACGGACTCTTCCTCCACAGAGCCCCGCACTCACCGGCTTACCCAAGTCGGTGACCTGCTTCATGACTTCCGCCAATCCCTTGAGGACATCGGCGAATCTCTCAAGATTCCGGACATGCACAACATGTCAGATTTTCAGGTGCGGGACAAGGCAAAGGAGATGCCGCAACTTGTCCAAGATTGGAACATGTCCTATGCGCGGACTGTGGCGCAGAACGCTCTCACCATGGTCATGAGCCACCATGGAAACATGGAAATATGGCAAGTGACCAGAGGGTACTGCAAAGTAGATGAAGACGACCAGGAGCAGGACCTTCAAGCCATCATGCACTCCTGTGCCGGATATGGGTGTCACGTGGCTGAATTGACCTGCTACGAAACTCCTTTCTTCACCTGTGTGGACACTCCGCCTCTGCCGATGACCACACCGTTTCGGATGTGGACATATCGGAACGATACTAGGGCGGTGTATCTAGCGAGCCAGCAGGTCCTTCCTCTCCTGCATCATAGATTACCAGAAATAATTGTATTATTCTGAAAAACATGATGGGTCTGTAATTATGCAGTACTATAATTTTTCTAGTGCTAAGCTTTTGATCCATTCAACACTTTTGGCTTTAAATATTTATGTGGTTGAAATGTTTACATAAGCACTTGTATTTTTTCATCTATACTTATCGTTTATCTGGCTTTCCGCCTCGTCCCTTTCGTGAGCCGGCTAAACCTTCTGCCGGAACCTTTACCGAGCAACGGAGCTCAATTGCTAAACCAGTTTCAGCTTGGAAACAAAGCCGGGTTCCAGTACCAACAATTCACTACTCGGAAAATACCCGCATCTAGCAATCAGTCAAATAACCAAAGTAAAGACTAGAAACTTTAGAGTTATACCCGAGGGTAGCAGTTTTAGAATCGGAAATCTAAACCAAAACGGACATGAGCATAAAGTACTTTCAAGCATTTTGGGATTTTCGACTATGACATGATCATTCGGAAATAAGATGGTAAAAACTTCTCAGAAAAACTTGAGGCAACCAAAACTTTTATTTCTCACAGAACATGTACATATATATGATTACAAAGAAGGATAAACTAAGAATAAAACGGACGTAGCTGAGCAATATTCCACGGTCTGTCTAACTCATCTAGATTTGTACTACCTCCAGCTCTCTTTCTCTTCTTTGTAGCAGGTCTTTCTTTGACTGGCCTCATGTCAGTTAAGTAATATGAACCATTGTGCAATACTCGACTAACTAAAAAGGGCCCTTCCCATACTGGGGAAAGTTTGTGCTTTCTTTGTTGTACAAGCCAGAGAACTAAATCGCCTTTATTCAAAGATCTGTTTCTGACTCTCTGGCTATGATACTTGCATAACTTCTGCTGATAGGCTGTTGATCTCATTTCAGCAATGACGCGAACTTCTTCGACTAAGTCGAGATTATTTTGTCAAGAAATCTCGGCATCCTCTTCAACATGGCCGGACCCAGCGGGTGGGCCGGGTGTGCCGTGGCACACCCAAATTTTTGACATTTTTTTTACCTACTACTACTCAGGCTCCAGAACTAGCCCATTGGCCAAAACTAGTACCAGGTAACGAGCGGAAAAATAAAACCCGACCTGAGCAGTCGAGCTAGCGATCTCTGGATCGATCGATCCCGGTTTCCTGGCTCAGCCTCCATCACCCACGGCTCACAGTCGCCGTTCTCAGTCGCTCGCCGCTCGCCGGTCGATCAGAGTACTGGATCGAACAGCAGCAGCTAGCCAGCAGGTATAAATCTCCAACGGTCCAACCCATCTCCATAATTTTGCCCACCAATTTGAGCAACAGAAGAGGCAGCTTGCCCACAAAATCCTCAATATTGTTTATACGTACACTGCACATGGCATTGCACAAGTACTATAGGTTCACGTAAATTTCCGAAATTCTCTCTAACTATAAGTTCAGGTTTTGAGCTATTTGCATCGATTTTTTTTCCGGGTATTTGCATTGAAATTATGCACATTTAAAACATATATATGTATTGGAGTACAATGTTGTGAATCAAATTAGTTATGTAGTATATTTCTCATTTGGAAAATTTGTATCGCGCATGCACGTGCAAAAAAAAAGGAGTGTGCACACCCTCCAATTCTTTCCTGGGTCCGCCACTGCTCTTCAATATACGTGGCCACTCTAGGAGAAGTGTGAATTAAATCACTAGGAAGAACTGCTTCTGCACCATAGACCAAGAAGAAAGGTGTGTATCCCGTTGACCTGTTTGGAGTCGTTCGTAAACTCCATATTACAGAGGGTAATTCCTCTGCCCAAGCCCCCGTAGCACGTCGTAGTGGTGCCTCGAGTCTCGGTTTTAGGCCTTGTAGGATTAAACCATTTGCTCTTTCAACTTGTCCGTTAGCCTGTGGATGTGCGACTGACGCAATATCAAGCCGGATATTTTGCTCATTGCAGAATTCGGCCAATTCTCCCATAGAGAAGTTACTCCTGTTGTCCGTGATAATGCTATGCGGATAACCATACCGGATTATAACATCCTCGACAAATCTTTTGACTGTTGCTCCATCACAACTAGTGATAGGTTTAGCCTCAATCCATTTGGTGAATTTATCCACCATCACTAAGAGATGAGTAAATCCACTTGGAGCTCGTTTAAATGGTCCTACCATATCAAGCCCCCAGACCGCAAAGGGCCATGTTATAGGTATTGTTCGCAACTGATCGGTCGGGATATGAGCTTGTTTGGCATACTTTTGGCAGCCTTTACACATCTTGACTAATCGTTCGGCATCTGCCTGAGCTGTAAGCCAGAAAAATCCATGTCTAAAAGCTTTTGCCATTAAAGATTTGGCTGCAGCGTGTTGTCCACACTCGCCTTCGTGGATTTCCCTTAAGATTTCCCCTCCTTCTTTCGGAGACACACAGCGCTGAAAAACCCCAGAGATACTCCGCTTATAGAGCTCACCTTTAACTATAGTGTAGGCTTTCGCTCGTCGGATAATCTGCCGGCTCAGAACCTCATCTTCGGGTAATTTGCCATCTACCAAATAATCGAGGTAGGGTTAAGTCCAGCTGGGAATTACAACTAGAACTGTTATCAAAGGTGAGTCGGATTTGGTCGGATATTCCTCATCTACTCCCTTTATTGAGGGAACTTTGAGGTTCTCTAAAAAAGCGCCATCCGGGACCTCTTTCCGCGCAGAACCTATCCGAGATAGTGCGTCTGCTTACTCATTTTGTGCTCGAGGGTATTTTCGAACGATTTAGATAGATCATCCATGACAGCTTTGTATGCTGCCATGTGTTTATTTGCATTACAAATATCCGACACTTGTTGAGCAACAAGATCCGAATCTCCATAACACATCAAACGGCGGATGCCAATATCCTTAGCAATCCGGATTCCATGTAGCAGTGCTTCATACTCGGGAATATTATTTGTGGCTGTGAAGTGGATCTGCAACACATATATAAGTTTATCTCCTTGGGGTGATTTGAGCACCACGCCAGCCCCCGATCCCCCGCGAGCCTTAGACCCATCAAAATAGAGGGTCCAATATTCCGACTCAGGGAGGATCATGTTCTCCTTCCTCTCTGTACAATCGGCAACAAAGTCAGCAAGGATCTGGGATTTTATTGCTGTCCGAAGTTTATACTCAATATCAAAAGCTAAAAGCTCTATGCCCCATTTGGCGATGCGTCTTGTGGCGTCACTGTTATTGATTATGTCTCTCATGCGAGCTGTGCTCACCACGGTAATTGGATGCTCCTGAAAATAATGTCGTAACTTACGAGATGCTAGAAAAACACCGTAAGCCAACTTTTGATAGTGCGGATATCGCTGTTTTGATTCTGTCAGGACCTCGCTGACAAAGTAAGTTGGACGCTGCACCAGGTGTTCCTGATTTTCCTCTGGCCTCTCCACCACCATGACGATACTAACGACCTTATTTGTCGTAGCAATATAAAGCAACATTGGTTGTTGAGGTTCCGACGCTACAAGGATAGGAGCAGATGAGAGAACTTTCTTCAGGTCTTGTAATGCAGCTTCAGCTTCATCAGTCCAATCAAAATCCTTGGTCTTTTTCAGGAGTTTGTATAATGGTGCGGCTCGCTCACCAAGACGGCTTACAAACCGACTGACTGCGGCAATGCAACCAGTTTGTCTTTGTACGTCCTTCAGGCGAGTTGGCCTGGAAATATTGAGTATAGCCTTGATTTTGTCTCGGTTCACCTCTATGCCTCTTTGAGACACGATGAAACCTAACAATTTTTCGGCTAGTATTCCAAAGAAACATTTCTTCGGATTAAGCATGATGTTGTATTTTCGTAGATTGGCAAATGTTTCCTCCAAGTCGGAAATCAGCATTTCCTTCTTTTTGGACATCACTGCAATATCATCCACGTATGCATGTACATTGCGTCCGAGTTGGTCATGGAGGCAACGCTGCATCGTGCGCTGGTACGTAGCTCCTGCGCTCTTCAGCCCAAAGGGCATCGTAACAAAACAGAAGGTTCTGAAGGGGGTTATGAATGAAGTTTTGACTTTGTCAGATTCCTTCATCCGGATTTGGTGATAGCCGGAATATGCGTCGAGAAAACAGAGGAGTTCCAAGCCTGCCATAGAATCGATAACTTGATCAATTCTAGGCAGAGCGAACGGATCTTTTGGACAAGCCATATTCAAGGCAGTATAATCAACACACATCCTTAAATTAGTGGTGTCCTTTTTAGGGACCATTACAGGATTGGCCGACCACTCAGTGTGGATGACCTCTTCTATGAATCCGGCTAACTCGAACCGTGCTAGTTCCTTAGCTATTGCCTTATGATTTTCATCACTGAAACATCATAAGGACTATTTGACGGGTTTAGCATTCGGGTTTACATTTAAAGAGTGCTCGGCAAGTTCCCTAGGTACTCCGGTCATGTCAGATGGCTGCCATGCGAAGATATCTTGATTTGCTTGGAGGAACTTGACGAGCGCGCTTTCCTATGCGCTACCTTGGCCTACGCTTATCTGGGTCACCTTGGAGGGGTCATCATCCTTCAACGGCTTCTTCTTCGTCTCTTTTGATGCCTTGAACTCCGGATTTGGCTTTGTCACCTCCTTCTTCGTTGTGGGCATCTCGGACGGATCTATGCTTCTCTTGATCTCCTGGTATTCCTGGGCGTACAGCACGGCTTCGGCTAAGGCGGCATTTCCATCCTCGCACTCTCACGCTTTCTTCGGGTCTCCCCTGATGGTGATCACGCCGTTGGGACCTGGAATTTTCATCATATTGTAAATGTAACACGCACGAGCCATAAAATCCCAGTAAGCCTGTAACAACCTCAGACCCTACGCTCTAAGTTCAAGCCTAGATGAGCCAAAAGTGGTTAAGGAACTACAGCGGGGGCCCAGGGCCACCCACATGTAGGCCTGTCGGCCGCCTTAACCACTTCCAAGAACATCGGGACAAGAGCGAGCGACGTAGGCAACAGGCGAAGAGATCAAATACATACACAAGTGAGTATGTATGCAAGCTACCTTACAATAGTTCTCAGAGCCATACCATCTAAAAGAAATAGAAATATTGCAACGCCATACGGCAAGATCCAAATATACTAGATAGTGATAATAGTGTAGGATAGCTCCTCATATATCAATCAACAGAGTATCAAGCGGAAGCGGGAAACAAGATCCGAGTACGGACAAGAAGCAAATCGGCATAAGATGCCACATAAAGAAGCACATCCCGCCCACAGATCTTGCGGATCCCCATCCCCGGTATCTCTACACCGAGTGATCGTTGCCAACATCATCTATCTCCTCCACCTAGTATCCATCTTGCGAATACACCTGTTCATCTGAATCAAACATTTTATCGTGTGAGACCCTAGGGGTACTCAGCAAGTCTTTATGCCTCTAAAGGGGACATAAACCTGGGGTGATGCAATTTTGCAGCAAAAGAGAATACTAGCAAGCCTATAGATACTCGCTAACCATCCGCCTAACCAAATATAGGCGGATGTCCGTTAATTAGAAACAACAGTTATAACCGTGTAAAGTAACAGATCCATCGTCCTTCTCGCTTACCAACGAGAAAGCGGACAAACAACCCATTCGTTGGCAGTTTTATTAACCATTCCATGGGTATTACACTAATTACTAGTCAGATATTTAGTCAAATTAAAAACGGTACTTTAGTTATACTTGTCTATGATCGAGAAACTGTGCTCCAAGTCGTCCATAACCGCGGACACGGCTTTCAGAAACATTTACCCTGCAGGGGTGCACAAATAGCAACACACACTCGATCAACCTCGGAAAAACCAACTCAAAACCCAACGAGGCATTCACGACAAAGCGATCACAGGATTCATAAAATATTTCAAGGGGCCACCCCATTAAGCTACCCGTAACGAAGTTGGCCGACTCCGAGACGGACCCAAGGTTTGCGTCAATGGCTGTAAACGACTTGGAACCCGAAAATGTGACTGGGCTTGTCGATACCGCAAAAACACTCCGCATCCAAAACAGTATAGGTGCTCCACGCACAATCTTAATAAAACAGTAACATGGCATAAGTACAGAATAGTAAATAAAACCCCAAACTAGTTTGTGGCCACAAGAAATAGAAATGAATCAAGCTCTGGCTCAGGAGGGTCCATAAGGCCTCCCGGATGTGGATAGTGCGAATAGTCAAGGAACATGAATCAAGTACTCGGGGTCCTACGGGACACAAGTGGACATAAAAATCAAGACACATATTGCCTACCGGTGCCTCTGTCATTAGTTATCCCATTACTACTCAGGTTAAGTTGTTTAGGTATCTCGTTATCCACCAGACACTCACATACCCTACACATGCTGTTCTACGACTCGCATGGCTCAAACAACTCTTGTAGTAATGGCTCTTGGGATGGATGAACAAGCTCGGTGGGGTTTAAAAGTAAAGGCTATGCAGTACTTGGGATTCAATTTAATGCATTCGCGACTCCATGATGCAAGAATAAGATAGAAGCAATAGGTACTATATGTATGCAAGCATGTGGTAGTGCTTGCCTGGCAGCTCAGTTGAAGCGAGAGATGGATCTGGGTAGTACTCCTGGGATTCCTTATATTTCCCCTGCTCGGCGTCTATTCGAAAGAAGAACCAAACAAACAAGGGCCAACATAAATAAAGTGCACAAGCATATAAATAAAATGCGATAAGCAACCAAGCATGTCATGGTGAATGATGCACAATTTACATGGCATTAATGTAGCATGGCAAGGGTGAGGTGTGGGGACAAGAATATATCATTTTATTAATTATTTGGCCAAGTTTTATTACCATAAACAGTTCTGATTATTTAATATTTATATGATGCATGATTCAATTCATATCATGAAATGCATAATCAGAACGGGCTCGTCGCGCTGATCGATTTAGACATATTATTTGTCGATTTTGGAGTTATAGAATTAAAGTTATTAATTAATTAAGAAAAGGCATTTTATTGCAATTAAACAATTTCGAAAAATTAAATTAGACAAACATTATTTTGGATGGCATATTTGAAATCCTCACATTTTTTGATTCAGAAACATATATTATTTGTAATATTTGAAATTACCAATTAAAAGATATTATTTTCTGGATTTAAAAACATATATGCAATTTCCTGGAATTATCTTTATTTTGAAAAGGCTCACAGAAACTTTTGGTACTAAGGTGGGTCTAGCCCGAGTCACTGACGCGCGGGGTCAGCGCTGACTCAGCGGTAGGTGGGGCAGCGGCTCTACGCGGGGCTTTTCTCACCGAACCCACCCATACCCATGCTCAATGACAGGTGGGGACCGAGGCCCGACGGGTCCACTCCGCGTGCGAGCCAACAGGTGGGCGACACGTGGGCGATCCCAGGCAAGCGCGGGCAAAAATAGCAAAGCGCGGATACCTATTTGCAAAACGGGGGAGGGGCTGACTGGTGGGGCACATAGGACCGCGGGTGGAGGCAGGAAAAACTACAGGGACTTAAAAGCAAAAACTTCCGCACAGGCTGATGAACTGAATTTTGTGACTGGAAAAAAACAGCAGCTGGAGCCAAGTTCGGAGGATGATGACGACGAATCTAGCGACAATTGGAGATGATGTAAATACGAAAAGTGTAGATGTCACTTCGCTCTACAATGTTCGTGTACAAAGTTTCTTCGGTGGAGCACGGTGGAGCCCGGAAAATGACGAAGAACAGGGACGAAAACGGTGACCGAGACTGACGGGCGAGATGCAGATAAAACGACATTTTTCCGCTGGTTTTCGCGAGATGATTCCGAGCTAGTCTATGGACGGATCTGGGCGTGCTATAGCTCGTTGGAAAGAGGGGACGACCGTCTACCACTTTTGTTCAGAGAGGTTTACCGGAGGAGGGCTGGGTCGGTCGGAAAACTGGAGGGACAAGAGGTGCGCACGGGGTTCTCTGCTGCTCTTGTCTATGCGCGCGACGGCTGCTGTCTGCGTGGCGCGCGGCGGCGGGGCTTCACGACGACCAAGCGATGATGGCAGCGAACTGCGGGGCCGCTGGGGAAAGGGAAGAGGGAGCTCACCCCGGCGTGCTGCAGTTCTTGGCGAGGCCGGAGAGGAAGCAGACGAGCGGCGTGGCAACGCGGTCGGTGACGACGGTTGTGGCCGTAGCGTCACGTCCCGGCTTGCACGGCTCGACATCAGCGAGCACACGGCCTTTTCCTCCTCGCGTCCAAGCCGTCCAGGGGCTCGAGCAGGCCATCCTCCACTGGGGCTAGGAGACAAAGGGCAGGCGGCAACGGCAACAGGATCACCAGCAGTGGGGAAGGGCTAGCGGTGGCGGCATCATGGCTTTTATTGTGGGGAAAGAAGGTGGAAGGGGAGGCCAGCCTGGGTGTAGACGGCGTGAGCACTACTGCTTTATGCCCAGGAGTAAAGAGAGGGGGAGGACCATAGAGAGAGGGGGGTCACGAGGCAAGCATGCCCATGCGCATGTGCCAGGCTGGGTTTTTGTTAGGTCAAGAGAAGGCAGATGCGGCTAGGCATGTAGATGGTGTGGTGTTGTGTGTACATGATTTGGGGTTGTAGCTAGATGGCCTTGTTCTAGCTAGGTTTGAATTCTTTTGTTTGATTTCAAAAAAAACACTTAAATCTACTAGAAGAAAGATAATGAAGATGTAAGAGAGGTTGCAAGAGAAGATGGGGTTTGTATGGTTGGATTTGTTTTCCCATGTTTGAGGTCAAACCAAACAATGGCCAAAAGAATTTGAATAGAAGAAAGGTCACTAGTGGCATTTATATCACATGTGGTTAGAGACTAATATTGCATGTAGTATGACATGATGTAGAGATAGGCTAGGTGTATTCCTCTTTTATTTATTTTATTAGTTTGAAAACAAACTACTCAAAACTCTTCCAAAACCAAAGCAAAAATCAAATAGGTAGAAAAAGGAGAGAGAGAGGAATCTTGCATGGGCCATGCACATGTGATATAGGACCAATACTTCTAGTTGTGAAAACAACTATTGCACACATGTACATATATTCATACATGCATTCAAGATTTTTTTCTTGTGGATTCTCAAGAGAAGGAAGCTTGTTAATCATAGGAGAATATTCAACATAGAGAATATTGATACTACTACCACCGTCCATGAGGGTCTTGGAGAAACCATAACCGTCAATAAGTGGATCGACGATTAAGGCGTATTTTCCTCGCCTGTGCAACTTAGGCGGATGATCAGTGCGGTCAATTGTGATTGCCACTTCCGACCAGTCCAGGTATTGGAGGACAGCCGGAACTATTGCATTGAGCTCGTGTAGAACTAATTTTTTGACCTTTGTTGGTTGAGATCCGAGGAAAGTGACATAAGTGTCCTTGGTGGGAAAAAATTCTTCCCTTCCGTCTTGGGATTTGAAGCATCAGCTTCCTCCATGTCGGAATCTTCCTTGGTCTCTTTTTCTTTTTCGGGGTTCTTCTTTCCCTTCTTCCTCTTAGCTTTGTAGCCTGCGGTGTCATCTCTTTTGATGTCGTCATTGAAACGACATTCGGCATTGGTGTGGGATGAGCCCCCATTGGCGTCTAGGTGATGCACACATGGGTTATTGGCAGTGTCGGACCAAGAGTAGCTTTTGCCTGGTTGTTGGTCTCCTCTACCTAGGACTCTTGAAGTTCCACGCCCATGCCCGCGGCCTCCACCACGTCCTCCTCATCCCCCAGACCCAAAAGTAGCAGTGACCACTGCCGTTTCCACGTTGGGTTTGGTTTTTCTTCCGAGGTATTTTTACGCTTCTGAGCTTGTTGCTTTGGTTGTTTTGCCGACTGTGGCACAGCTAGGGCATTGAGTAATCCCTCTGCATCGTCGTCGGCATCTGTATACTTGCTCGCTGTTTCTATCATCTCTCCCAGATCAGTGACTTTATCACACTTCAAGCGATGGCGTAGTAGGCTAATTGGGAGACCTACGATTAAAGGTTTAATCGCAGTTTGATCGTTTACTCCTTCACAGGAGTTTTTGGTGTCGATCCATTGTCCAAGGTAATCCCGACAAGTTTCTCCAGCTTTCTGGGTGCAGCGTTGTAGGTCTCCAACCGTACAGGTCCTCTGATATGTGCCTTCGAAATTCCAAAAGAACGCACTTTGCATGTCATACTAGTTGTGGATGGTGTTCTCTAGAAGTTCATTAAGCCATGATCGTGCCATCTTCCTCAACATAAGTGGGAGATATCGGGTTGCGACCAGGCTATTTCCACCTTTGGCGATGCAGCAGGCTTGGAAAAAATCTTGTAGCTAGGTGTCTGGCCGAGCAATGTCGTCGTAGGCTTGGATATGTCTTGAGATAGCAAATCCTTCAGGGAATCTTGTAGCTCTGATGCGTGGTCCGAAGAACTTTGGTCCCACGTAGATATCATCGTTTTCATAGCGCAGCGCCTCTATGTTGGACTTGATTCTATGCCTTGCGTTGTTCGGGGATAGAGATCGTCCCGAACGTCGGCTATGGCTGCAGTGCCTTGGAGCCGGACTTCGGCTTCTGTGACCACATCCTCCGCCACGTTGTCCTCCTTGTCCCCCTTGAGAGCCGTTGTGATTACTACTTGGTGGAGAGGGTGGGGCGGCTGGATTATTTCCGGCTGATCGCCAGCCTCCGTCCGAAGCATCATTATTCCGGTTCCGGGGAGGGTCTTCACTATGACAAGCGCCCTGCCGGCTTGTACCGGCATGGTTTCCGTCGTTCCTTCGTCTGTTGTTCCCACTACGGTGAGGCTCAGCCGGACGGCTTGCATGTCTAGGAGGTGGCATTTTTTGATGATCCTCCTCCCGACGTTTCTCTTTATCTTCTCCCCTTCGATCGTTCGACTCTCGTCGGGGAGGATTCTTCAGATACAGTGCACTAATGGCCTCTTTTTCGGCTGCTGGGGCGACGTTGCTCTAGCCACGCGCAGTTCTGCAGTGCTTTCCTGACGATCCGGTTCTCGAATAATTGTCTTCCCGGTGCTCGGGGCGATGACGCTGCTCCGGAACATGCTGGGGTCTTACGTCTGCCCATGCCGGATCTGTGCGACATTGGTCGGAATCTGAGACCAGTTTTGGCTTCTGGACATGGCGACCTTTTGCTGCTCCAGTCCCTTGTTGAGTAGTTTGATTCCCAACTGGATTTCCTCCGGTCCTGGATTAGCCGATAGAATTTCTCGGGCTGCCACGGTATTCTGTACTAGGGTTGGATATACCCAATCTCCTTTACTATCTTTCCGAGGCTTCCCCATCTCATCTCCGGAAAGGATGGCGTGGATCTGCGGGAATTGGTTGTCATTTGTATGACGCTTCCTGGTCTTCTGGTATTGCCTGGAGTTGTACTTCTCCATAGATGCTAGGCGTTTCTTTTCCTCCTCAATGTTTTTGGCTTCATCGAGGAGTACTTGACGACGTGCTTCTAGGGCTTGTGCCCTCTCGTCTAGTTCTTCAGCAGTAAGCTCCGTAGCTGTAGGAATAGGTGTGGTTAATGCAGCATCGATGATTTACGTGCACCTTCAGTGATCACGTGTCCATCCACCGATTCTTCTTTTTTCGGCTCTTCTGGGATAAGTGCTCCATCCGAGTCTTCCTCATATTCCTCAGCAATCACCTCCTCTATCAGAGGGTCTTTTGTCGGGGTCTTGTACTTCTTGTTCCTCTTATTTGCCTTCTTGGCAGCGCCGGTAGCAAAGACGGCTTTGGGTCCGTTTCCCGGAGTCAAGCTCTGATCGGTACTTTCGGACATCTGGACTTCGGGATTGTCTCCGACTTCCATGTCGTCCTGCGCTTTGGGAGACTGTTCCCCGGATCCTTCATCCATGGCTTCTCCTTGTTCTGCAGCTTTGGACTTATACTCCTCTTCGTATTCCGCGGAGAACTTTCGGAAATCTGCTGACGTCATCGATTCATCCGAGGATGCGGGTATGTCGGGTTTGTTCCAATTGCCTCCAGCACAGAGTCGATGTTTTCTTCACCATCGGCAGAGCCAGATCCGGATCCTACATACCCGATGAAGTGTGATGCGTGCTTCTTGAGGTACCTGCGGCTCTTGCAATCAGCCATGTCGAAACTTTTGATGGTCTCGAGAATTGCATCTGCGCTTGCATCTTGCATTATCATACATCGCAGTGTGTACCTTATGAAAGGCCTGTCTGTCCCGGCGTCATCAGAGCCGGGATCAGTGTCGTTGATATGCTCCTCCTGGATTTCGACTTCCGCGGGTGGGTCGATCTGGGACACGGTCTCTCCGAGGAGATCCACTCTAGATTCGGCTTTAACCGCTAGGTCATCCTCAGGCTCGGATTTCTCCACTATCTTCGCAGCTAGTGCGGGCTGGGTGGGATTAGAGTTTTGTGAGATCCGAAACTCTGCCGCCTCGCGGACAAAGGGGGCCCAGAAGATTCTTCTGCCTCTATCATCACCGCTGGTGTGGGTGGGGCAGGTTCAGCGAAACCGATGTAAACATCGATCTCGCCAAAAGACATGATTGTGTAGGCAGTCACGGCCGCCCTAGCAAGAATCCATGTCTCGTCGAGAACGATGAGAGGGACGTCGCTGGCGTAGAGGATGCGACCGATGGTGATAATCTCGCCGATTCCAATTCTTGCAGATTCTGCTCGAAACACAGATCCGAAGCTCACTTGCCCCACGGTGGGCGCCAACTATCGTCGGGTTGATGACAAGTACGGCATGAGGGGGTCCTCGAGGTGTGTGGAAGAGAGGGGTGTGAGACGTACGGTGTTCCGGGACGGTGAGCACACAAGTTTACCCAGGTTCGAATCTTCCGGCTTTGGATGGACCCTACTCCTGCTAGCAATCCAATAATACGGCAGAGCCGGAATATGGGTTACAAGGGTTTCGCCTGTGCAAGCTGAGATTGTAGACTATTGTGGTGTGCCCTAAAGGCTCTCCCTAGGACGGCTTATATAGATATCTGGCCTAGGGTTTAGAGGAGAGATCTATCTGGCTATGACTAAGAGTCGGTTACAGAGTACATCTTGAACTACAAGTAACACTATGGGCCTAAGTCGGCAAGTCTTCTGGGCCTTCCCGTAGCCGGATTGGACTCCGTCTTCTCTCCCTGACTAGGGCCGCCCGTGAAGCAAAGCTCTAACCCGAAGTGGGCCACCCTGGTCAGTGAGGAACTATGAGGATACCCGGAAAGTATATCCCCAACAACCAGAGTCATTTTATGTGTTCTTCTCCTAAACCACATTGGTCCACATGACCACACACACTCTAGTGGATTTTGTGGTGGAACTTCTCTCACACTAGTGCCACATTCCATGTGTAAGCTACTTCCCTATGCGTTTTTTGGTCTCTACGACCATGGTTTGACACATGGATCCACGAAATTCATTGCATGTGTTCTTCACCTAAACCACACTGATCCACTAGATTCATTGATCCACCAGTGTCATTGCATGTGTTCTTTTTCATAAACCACACTGATCCACATGACCAGACACACTCTGGTGGATTCAATGGTGTAGCTTCTGTCACGCTAGTGCAACATTCCATGTGGAAGCTGATTTCCTACGTGTTTTTTGGTCTCTGTAGTGACCATGGTTTGACACATGGATCTACTAGTGTCATTGCATGTGTTCTTTTGCCTAAACCACACTGATTTACCATCTAGTGTCATTGATCCACTAGAGTAATTGCATGTGTTCTTCTCCTAAACCATACCGATCCACATAACCACACACACTCTAGTGGATTATGTGGTGCAACTTCTGTCACACTGGTGCAACATGCAATGTGGAAGCTGCTTTCCTATGTGTTTCTGGTCTCTATGACCATGGTTTGACACATTGATCCACTAGAATCATTGCATGTGTCCTTCTCCTAAACCACACTAATCCACCAGCTAGTGTCGTTGAACTACTAGTGTCATTGCATGTGTTCTTTTTTGTTAACCACATTGATCCACGTGACCACACAGACTCTAGTGGATTCTCGTGTAGATTCTATCACACTAGTGCAACATTCCACGTGGAAGCTACTTTCCTGTGTATTTTTTGTCTCTGTAGTAACAATGGTTTCACACATGGATCCACCGTAGTCATTGCATGTGTTCTTCTCCTAAACCACACTAATCCACCAGCTAGTGTCATTGATCCAATGGTGTCATTGCATGTGTTAATTTTCCTAAACCACATTGGTCCACATGACTACACACACTCTAGTGGATTCTATGGTGCAGCTTCTCTCACACTGGTGCAACATTCCATGTGGAAGATGCTTTCCTATGTGTTTTTTGGTCTCTATAGTGACCATGGTTTAACACATGGATCCACCAGAGTCATTGCATGTATTCTTCTCCGAAACCACACTGATCCACCAGCTAGTGGCATTGATCCACTGGTGTCACTGCATGTGTTCTTTTTCATAAACCACACTGATCCACATGAACACACACGCTATAGTGGATTCTATGGTGTAGCTTCTATCACACTGGTGCAACATTCCATGTGGAAGCTACTTTCCTATGTTTTTTTGGTCTCTGTAGTGACCATGGTTTGACACATGGATCCACCAGAGTCATTGCATGTGTTCTTCTCCTAAACAACATTGGTCCACATGACCACACACACTCTAGTAGGTTTTGTGGTGCAGCTTCTCTCACACTAGTGCAACATTCCATGTGGAAGCTGCTTTCCTATGCGTTTTTTGGTCTCTGTGACCATGGTTTGACACATGGATCCACCAGAGTCATTGCATGTGTTCTTCTCCTAAACCACACTGGTCCACTAGAGTCATTGATCCACCATTGTCATTGCATGTGTTCTTTTTCCTAAACCACACTGATCCACATGACCACACACACTCTAGTGGATTCTATGGTGCAACTTCTTTCACACTAGTGCAACATTCCATGTGGAAACTGCTTTCCTATGTGTTTTTGGTCTCTGTAGTGACCATGGTTTGACACATGGATCCACTAGCGTCGTTGGATGTTTCTTTTTCCTAAACCACACTGATCCACCAGCTAGTGTCATTCATCCACTAGAGTAATTGCATGCGTTCTTCTCCTAAACCATACTGATCCCCATGACCACACACACTCTAGTGGATTATGTGGTGCAGCTTCTATCACACTAGTGCAACATGCAATGTGGAAGCTGCTGTCCAATGTGTTTTTGGTCTCCGTGACCATGGTTTACACATGGATCCACCAGAGTCATTGCATGTGTTCTTCTCCTAAAATACACTGATCCACCGCTAGTGTCATTGATCCACTAGTGTCATCACATGTGTTATTCCCCTAAACC
Source organism: Avena sativa (assembly GCA_916181665.1). NCBI lineage: Eukaryota > Viridiplantae > Streptophyta > Magnoliopsida > Poales > Poaceae > Avena > Avena sativa. The sequence continues at coordinate 435,504,084 of OV702289.1, forward strand.
ACATTGATCCACATGACCACACACACTCTAGTGGATTCTGTGGTGCAGGTTTTGTCACACTGGCGCAACATGCAATGTGGAAGCTGCTTTCCTATGTGTTTGTTGGTCTCTATGACCATGGTTTGACACATGGATCCACTGGTATCATTGCATGTGTTATTTTTCCTTAACCACATTGGTCCACATGACTACACACTCTAGTGGATTTTGTGGTGCAACTTCTCTCACACTAGTGCACCATTCCATGTGGAAGCTACTTTCCTATGTGGTTTATTGGTCTCTGTTGTGACCATGGTTTGACACATGGATCCACCAGAGTCATTGCATGTGTTCTTCTCCTATACCACACCGACCGACTAGCTAGTGTCATTGATCCACTAGTGTAATGGCATGTGTTCTTCTCCTAATCCACATTGATCCACATGACCACACACACTCTTGTGGATTCTATGGTGCAGCTTCTATCACACTGGTGCAATATGCAATGTGGAATCTGCTTTCCTATGTGTTTCTGGTCTCTGTAGTGATCATGGTTTGACACATGGATCCACTAGAGTCATTGCATGTGTTCTTCTCCCAAACCACACTGATCCACCAGCTAGTGTCATTGATCCACTGGTGTCATTGCATGTGTTATTTTTCCTAAACCACATTGGTTCACATGACCACACACTCTAGTGGATTCTGTGGTGCAGCTCCTCTCACACTGGTGCAACATTCCACGTGGAAGCTGCTTTCCTATGTGTTTTTTTGGTCTCTGTAGTGACCATGGTTTGACACATGGATCCAACAGAGTCATTGCATGTGTTCTTCTCCTAAACCACACCGATCCAGCAGCTAGTGTCATTGATCCACTAGTGACATTTCATGTGTTCTTCTCCTAAACCACATTGATCCACATGACCACACAGACTCTAGTGGATTCTGTGGTGCAGCTTCAGTGACACTGGTGCAATATGCAATGTGGAATCTGCTTTCCTATGTGTTTTTTGGTCTCTGTAGTGACCATGGTTTGACACATGGATCCACCAGAGTTATTGCATCTGATCTTCTCCTAAACCACACTGATCCACCAGCTAGTGTCATTGATCCACTGATGTCATTGCATGTGTTCTTTTTTTGAAACCACGCTGATCCACATGACCACACACACTCTAGTGGATTTGTGGTGCAGCTTCTGCCACACTAGTGCAACATGTAATGTGGAAGCTACTTTCCTATGTGTTTTTGGTCTCCGAGACCATGGTTTGACACATTGATCCGCTAGTGTCATTGCATGTCTTCATTTTCCTAAACCACATTGGTCCACATGACCACACACACTCTAGTGGATTTTGTGGTGCAACTTCTCTCACAGTAGTGCAACATTCCATGTGGAAGCTGCTTTCCTATGCCTTTTTTGGTCTTTGTGACCATGGTTTGACACATGGATCCACTACAATCATTGCATGTGTTCTTAACCTAAACCACACTAATCCACTAGAGTCATTGATCCACTAGTATCATTGCATGTATTCTTTTTCCTAAACCGCACTGATCCACATGACCACAAACTCTCTAGTGGATTCTATGGTGTAGCTTCTGTCACACTAGTGCAACATTCAATGTTGAAGCTGCTTTACTATGTGTTTTTTGTCTCTGTAGTGACCATAGTTTGACAAATGGATCCACCAGAGTCATTGCATGTGTTCTTCTCCTAAACCATGTGGAAGCTGCTTTCCTATGTATTTTTGGTCTCTGTAGTGACCATGGTTTGACACATGGATCCACTAGTGTCGTTGCATGTGTTATTTTTCCTAAACCACACTGATCCACCAGCTAGTGTCATTGATCCACTAGAGTAATTGCAGGTGTTCTTCTTCTAAACTGTTGGGTATATGCTAAATGGGTACCACCATATCATGTATCTAATCCGGATAACCCGGGTGGCCCACAGTCGGTAGCATGGCCCATGGCCTACTGGGTGACCCAGTTAGACGGATCCAGAAGGGAGGCCCATGCCACATATAGGAAAGTTACGTAGGAGTCACCGACATACTCGGAGCCTTAGAGTACAAGACACGAAGACTAGTTAGGATTAGTGTAGGACTATGTAACTTGTCCAGCAAGGTCCTTTCCCTGTAACCCATGGTTCTGGTGCCCTTATAAGACGGACCTATGGGATCCTTTAGAGCACAACGTACAATGATTCACAACACCCCCGCAGAGCGAACCAATCTCTGTAACTCGGTGTATTGCCATTATAATGATTTATAGTGGCATTAGAGTTCCGCCACCATTGTGAGAGTTGAACCTAGGTAAGCTATGTTAGCTCGAAGCCGCCAACTCTTCGCCTTACCCCATGTCTCTAAACACGCTCTATGAGGATCCCTCCATTGCATACTCATCGGCAATACCACCACTGTTGGCGCCCACCATGGGGCAAGAGGCGCTTCGAGCTCTACACCGGGCGAGGTCCAAGCTCTTCACGGGAATCAGCGACACCATGGCCATCAGACGCGTCCACTTCTATGGAAACATCCTAATCATCCATCCCGACGAGTTTTGGGTCCCGACGAAGATGAAACCCTACCCACTGCTCCGTTGTCCCAGTCATAGACACCCTCATCTTCATCGGTGAAACCGACTCGGGTCCTAGCTCCAAGGAAGTCAGAAAATCGTCAAGACCCGCATGGACCGCCTACAGGCAGGATATGTTCGCGGAGGAATCTGGGCCATATCCATCTCTAGAGTATGACAGCTCAGGTCAGGAAAATTCAAGGCCCACCCAAACCGCCCCCGTGCAGGATATAACGTTGGAAGGACCCCACGGATCCGCTTGGCTTCCCCAAGTATTAGAGACACGAAGGTCACACTTTGTCGGTGTTGTCACCATCTTCGATCTTGCCAGAGGCGTTCAGAGGGAGGGAGAATCTCCCCGTGAATACCTCGCCAGATGGATGAGGGTAAGGGAAACCGTAGAAGGTGACCGCACTAACGAACTTGTCTACCACTTTCTGGAAGGGCATATGCCCAGAACACTCCTCTGGCATACACTCTGAAGACAGGAGGCCGCTGGCCCGCTCACCCTCGGTCAGACGGTCACAATTGTCAATGACTACGCGAACGCTGAGGAGAACACTCAGGCCATGCCTAGGCCTGAAGCCATAGGAAGCAGCAACAATGTCCCTCCACCTCCGCCATCGACAACACTGAAGCCAACTCCGACTCAGTGCTTCACGTATTATATGACGACATCAACATGAATGGCGGTGGCTCAGACTCTAACTCGGAGGAATACAATGATTCTATGAGGGAGATTAAGCAGGAAATCGAGAGGGAGGAGCGTGCCGAGAAAGGTACCACTTCCCGTCAGGTGCTAGACGCCATTGGGAACATGATAGAAGAAGATGACCAGGAACCGGAACCTGAAAGAGCTCCGCCCACGCATGCGGTCACCAGAGCTGAAGTGGCAAAAAAGGCCACAGATCCTCTGGGTCCGGCCAAAACCATGCCTCCTCCGGCTATCCCACCATAGAAGGCGCAAGAACTCGTCATAGGCCCCAGTACTGCCAAGCAAACAAATATTTCGCCACAAGCATCGACGTCTGCAGCTGGCAATCCCTTGGTTACTCCCACTGATAAGGTGATGTACGACACACTCCTCATCGAGCCTATCACCGTCGCCCATATACGAAATGTTACAGAGCTTGACGAGAAGCATGCAGAAATCCTCACGGAGGCCAAGTGCATCGCAAAGCAGGGCACCCAGCTCGACAAAGATTTGGCCAAGGCGCAACAATCAATTAAGGCAGCAAGAGCAATGGAGGCTGAGTACAAGCAACTACTTCTAAAGCACAAAGCTAAGAAGGGTCCAGCACACGTCGTCGAAGACCCCAGCGTTTGACGCAGGTTAGGGTGGGATGCGTCCAAACCGGAAAAATCAACCCCGTACATTGATTCCGAGGGGAAGCAAGTAATGCCAATTCCCACCCTGAACATTTTCGTCACCAAGACCCTCCTTGAACAGGACAGGTCGCCAGAAGTAGTTGATCAGGTTTATGACCTCGTCGCCAAGGCATGCAAGCAACAGGAAAAGGCCACCTTGCAGAGACTCGAGTCCAACCCGGAGCTTTGCCAATCAACCCTAAACAGCCGCCGAAGGCCAAGATCTCCCTGCGATGAAGGATCCCACACGGTTTCCACAGAGCGAAGGCGGAGGGATGTGCGTAACAGGGATGACGCCACACCTATATCTTCTGACAAGGGAGATAAAGCTCACCCTCACAGATCACCGCTAGCCCCGCCATCCCGGCGTCATGAGGACCAACAGTCGTGCCACCACACAAGCATGCCACCTCCTAGGCGTCCCAGGTCGGTATCATTATACGTGACTAGGGCAAACATCCCCAGCATGACGGAGAGTGCAGCAGCAATGAACGACAAAGGAGTAGATCCCACAAGTAAGCACCACGTTCAATAAGCAATCATGACATGCGTGAGGACTCGCATGGAGGGAGAAGCCAGAATGCTAACCCACCGCCGCCACCGCCACCTTCGCCACCCAGTAGCCATCATGGCAGAGGACAAGGCGGGTCCAATAGATCGCACCACATTGGTCCTCCCCATGATAGAAAAGGGAAGCAACCGCAGCTGTACGACGCATGTTCATGGCTAGACAAGATCCAAGAAGCACGGGAACTCCCATACCTAGGTCGACGTTGTTTTGGACCGGTAATACGGGCCACAACTTACCCCAAGGGTCTCCAGATTGACAAGACCATCAAGCCCTATGACGGCACTGCTAGGCCAACTACATGGTTGCAGGACTATAGCGAGGTGATTCACATCACTAGGGGAAACCCTAATGTCGCTGTCAGGTACCTCCCACTAATGCTCGTTGGCACCGCCTGATAATGGATTGACGACTTGCCAGAGAAAACAATTTGTAATTGGTTGGACATGCATGAAGCGTTCACCATGAAGCGTCCCGGCACCGTCAGTGACCTACAACGGTGTGTGCAAGAAAAGGAGGAATCCTCTCGTGCTTACCTATCTTGCTGGATTAACATGAAAAATTCATGCGCAGGGGTGCACGAACAAACCTCTATGGCCCTTTCCCGAGCCGAACCGACTGTTCCCCGTTTCCTAACAGTTCCCATTTTCCTTGCCTTTTCACGAAACCAAGCTCAATCCAAAACACTCTTCATTGACGACCTGGAGAAGTGATCATTACTCCAGCATACGCTAAAGCACCATAAAGACAACATAGACCTCAACCTCAACGTGATGATTGGCATGGCTAGCGAATTTGTTGTCACTGACGATGATGCCCGTGGCTTGTTGCCGGCAATTGCCATCCCTACCCAGGCCAAGAAAAACAATCGCAACAAGCTAAAATCTCTGCCAAAAGAAAAGCAAGCAACCGACATGGTCGCTAGCAGTGGTAGAGGTGGACAACATGGTCGTGGCCGGGGGGGTAGCCATGGGTAGCAAAGGAGTGATTCAACACCTTCCGCGCTCCGAATCACCCAAACTCACGAAGAGTACCGCAATATTACATGTTTCATCCACGTCGACCCAAACGTCAAGGCCACGCACACCAACCGCCAATGCAAGTTCATCAATGATGTCAAAGAAGACCCTGAGTCTGGCTACGAGCGAAGTCGGAAGAACATACCCCACGAAAAAGGCAAAGGGAAGAACAAGAAGCAGGAATCCAAGGAAGCAAGTGATATGGATGAAAATGTGGAACCCAAGTCCACCGACAAGGGCGATGGAAAGGGCAAGAACCCCTTCAATAAGAAGGCCCCAATCTACCACACTTTCCTTGGCACCCCCACCATCCGGGCCCAGAAAACCTCATTGAGGATACTGATGGCTACCCTACCTCCGGTTCCCCAGTATGTCAGGCGGTCGGAGATTCCAATCACTTGGGATAGGCAAGATCATCTAGACCTCATACCAACCGAGAACCAGTATGCCATGGTCATCAACCCATTGATTGATGGCACAGAGTTCACGAAGTGCCTCGTGGATAGTGGAAGCAGCATCAACATTATGTACATGGATACACTACACAAGATGAACTTGACGGATACCCAGCTAAGGAAGATCAACACCGTGTTCCATAGCGTCATTCCTGGCCGGCAAGGAAACTCACTTGGCTGCATCACCCTTCCAGTCGCCTTTGTTGATGTCAACAACCCATTGATCTCCTTCCTCGCCAGGCCATGCTTTGTCTACAACAAGCTCAAGATTCCTGGACCAAATAACATCATCACTGTTGACGGAAGCTTCACCAAGGCAAGGGAGTGTGAGCTGAGCAAAGCCGCCTTCGTCGAAGCCGTCCTCTACAGTGAAGAATTCAAGGAGATCCAGAACCAGGTCGATGCCTCGGAGATGCCAGCTTCAAAGAAGCAAATCACTGCTACTGAACCCGCATTCAAGGTCGCCATCAAGACCAAGGAGGTGGAGCTTGTTGAAGGAGATTCCCCCAAGACCACCACCATTGGCACGGACCTGGATCCCAAATAGGAAAGCGCGCTCGTCTAGTTCCTCCGTAAGAATAAGGACATCTTCGCCTGGCAACCTGCCGACATGAAAGGTGTACCTAGGGAACTTTCCGAGCACAGCTTGAATATTGATCCTAAGGCCAAACCGGTGAACAAACCTCTACAATGTTTTGGTGATGAAAGATGGAGAGCTATAGGCAAAGAGATAGCTAGGTTACTTAATACTAGTTTTATCCGAGAAATCATTCACACCCACTGGGTGGCAAATCCTGTACTTGTCCCCAAAAAGGGAACCAAAAAATTAAGAATATGCATTGATTACACCGGCTTGAACAAAGCATGTCTGAAGGATCCGTTTGCTTTGCGTCACATTAACCAAGTCATTGACTTGATGGCTGGCTCACAACTTTTGTGTTTTATTGATGCATACTCAAGATACCACCAAATTAAGATGCGGAAGTCGAACCAATTGCCCACTTTGTTCACCACACCGTATGGCACATACTGCTATGTCATGATGCATTTTGGGTTGAAAAACACTGGTGCTACCTACCAGCGGACGATGCAGCATTGCCTACATGACCAGATAAGTCGCAAAGTACATGCTTACATGGATGACATCGCGGTGATGTCAAAGAAATCAAATGATCTCATCACTGACCTGCAGGAAACCATTGACAATCTTCGGAAGTACAACATGATGCTTAACCCCAAGAAGTGCGTCTTCGCCGTACTATCCGACAAATTCTTGGGCTTCATCATTTCGCACCATGGAATTGAGGTCAACCCAAAGAAGATCAAGGCCATCCTTGACATGAAACGCCCGACATGCTTGAAGGACATACGAAGGCTCACAGGTTGCATCGCAACAGTAAGCCGGTTCATCAGCCGACTTGGGGAGAAGGCCATGCCACTCTACAAGTTGTAAAGAAGGCGGACTAATTCATATGGATGGACGAACTAGAGGCAGCACTTCAGGAGTTGAAGAGAATAATATCATGCGCACCAATACTTGTAGCACTGGTATCTAGGGAGCCTATGTTAGTGTACATGGCGGTAACCAACCGGGTTATCAGCATCGTCATCGTGGTGGAGCGCAAGGAACCAATGCACTAATATAGAGTTTAATGACCAGTTTACTATGTAAGCAAGGTCTTGATAGAATCCAAGCAGCGCTACCCGCACTACCAGAAGATAGCTTATGGAGTTTTCCTTGCTTCATGAAAGATAAGGCATTATTTCCAGGAGCACCCCATCACAGTAGTGAACAAAGCTCTGCTGCCTGACATCATCAACAATAGTGACGCTACAGGAAGGGTGGCAAAGTGGGGCATTGAACTTACCGCCTTTGAAATCACCTACAAGGGACGCGATGCTATCAAATCTCAAGCGTTAGCAGATTTTATTGTGGATTGGATAGAACAGCCATAAGACACTCCTATACCAGAGCCAAAAATATTGGGTCATGCACTTTGACGGATCAAAGTTACTCAACGGCTCGGGGGATGGTGTATTACTGTAATCACCAACAGGGGCTAAGTTACAGTATGTCCTGCAAATCCATTTCAATGCTACCAACAATATGGCGGAATATGAGGCCCTCATTCACGGACTTCGTGTTACCAAGGATATTATCATCAAGCACATAGTTTGTTGTGGAGATTCTGATTTGGTTGCCTAGCAGGTAGCTGGCACCTGGAATGTGCGGAACCCTATGATGGTAGCATATCGAGATGAAGTAGACGAGATAGCCAAGTGCTTCGATGTCTACAAAGTCAAGTACGTCAAAAGGGAGGACAATGAAGCAACATATCTACTTTCAAAGCTTGGATCAGCTCGCCGACCAATTCCACCAGGCATTTTCCTAGAGCATTTTCGGACTCCATCCATGAAGGGAGCAGACCCCGACAACCCAGATAGAGTGGATTCATTTGTGAATGCAGTAACAGTGACCTCTCTGGCTGGGCGAAACCGTTCATGGAATGTCTACAAGAAGGGACTTTGCCCGCCGACGAAGCTAAAAGATGGCAGATAGTACGCAGAGAAAAAGGTTACGTCATCATTGATGGCCAGCTATATAGAAAGAGTACCAGAGGAGTTTTCCTGCGATGCGTCCTCTAGCATCAAGGTATTGATATCCTTAGAGAAATACATCTCGGAGATTGCGGGCATCATGCCGCTCCTCGATCATTGGTGGCCAAGGCCTTCCGATAGGGATTCTACTGGTTAACAGCCAAAGAAGACGCCGACAAGTTGGTACGAACATGTCTTGGGTGCCAGTTTTATGGAAGACAACCAAGTGTTCCAGCTAAATAATTGCGAACCATACCAATAACTTGGCCGTTTGTAGTCTAGGGGCTTGACATGGTTGGGCCTTTACAAACAACACCTTTTGGATTTACACATCTGCTAGTAGACATAGACAAGTTCACAAAATGGATTGAAGCTAAACCCATTAGAAAGCTTGATGAGGCAATAACCCTAAAATTTGTTTGGGATTTGGTGGTGAGATTTGGCCTCCCACATAGCATCATCACCGACAACGACAAAAATTTGTCTCTCCGAGAAGTTGAGGAGTACTATCATGAAAAAGGCATCCTCTTGACCTAGCATCTGTGGCACATCCACAGTAAAATGGGAAAGTTGAACGGGCCAATGGACTAATCCTACAAGGAATCAAGCCACACTTAGAGGCACTACTACATAGAGTAGCTGGAGCCTAGGCGGAGCAGTTGCCATTTGTGTTGTGGAGTTTATGAACAACACCCAATAGATCTACCTGCTTGACCCCTTTCTTCATGGTTTATGGAGCAGAAGCTGTCCTACCATCCGACATCCTCCATGATGCACCAAGAGTCGTCTCCTATGATGAAGATGACGCTGAAGAATCCAGATGCTTATCTTTGTACATACTCGAGGAGGAGCACGTGCTGGCATGCTAGAGATCTGCCATATACCAGCAGAAGCTGCATGGCTACCATAGTGGTCGTGTTAAGCATCGCTCGTTTAAAGAGGGGGATCTGGTGCTTAGACTCAAGCATGAAAAATCACATAAATTATCCCCTCCATGGGAAGGACTGTTCGTCATAAGCAAAGCATTTTTCAATTGCTCCTATTACCTTGTTAATATTCGCGAGTTGAAAGATATCCCAATAATAGCAAGGGCAAGCAACGTGACTCCGATGAAGATTTCCCGGAGACAGATCGAGCATGGAACATAGCACAGCTATGTCCCTTTTAAACTTAGAACATTTGTATTATGTAATAAGTACCTTATATGATCAATGAAATAAAGCATTTGGTTCACTCATATTTTATGAGTATTTTACCTCCTTTAGTTGTTCATTTTTGGATCATATAAACCCTTTATGTGCAAGTTTGCATTTGCACTTGTGAAAATTCCACCTACGGGTGTTAACTTAAGTTTTCTGGTCTGCATGTTTTCTAAAGTTCTTATGTGGATTCCGAAGTAGTGAATTTTTGGTACTCAAAGCCGACGATTTTTCTCTTAGGTTCTTGACAGTACTATTAAGCATCATCATCTAAGAGCATAATTCTGTGCTATGAGTCTCCCGTTTCACGAAAGGTCGAGCATACAAACCAGAATAATGGATAAGCCAGCACTTACTGAAAAAATACATACACACTAGAAATAGATAAGTAGCAGGGAACTTGAGTACAAGATCTCCGCCTTAGATCTATACGTTTTTTCTGCATACACATTGCAGAGATACATTTAATACAAACAATGTTTTTATGGCTCTGCCGCAGGAGACTTTGTGGCTGCATCATCGACAACAGGAGAGCCAACCCTAGAGAGTTCATGAAACTCGAAGGGTCAGGGCTAGACTCAAAAGATGCTAAGTCATCATCCATCTCCTCGGTGGGCACATAGACGTCCTCCTTGACCATCTTGGAAACCTTGGTGTCGTAGCCGGCAAGGAAGTTCCTAATCGCATCGTTATCTATCTCTTTTCCTTCCTCATCAAGCTTCGGCATGTCAGAGGTTACAAGATCAATGTCGGTGTTGTCATAGTGCGACTTGACCAAGGATAAGTTCATCGTTGCACCAGCCCATACGCAAGAGGCTTTCCAGTCCTTGACTCTCTTGGGGGCTCGTCGCAGGATTTCTGAGTACTTGGCCGCTAATTCTACCGCCTTGATAATGATGCCCAGGGCATGCGCTATCTCCTTGGCCTAGGCAATGGCAGTGTTGATGAAGTTGCAGGCAATAATCATGCATTCCTTTGGATCCGGAGAATCTTCACCTGATGGGGATATGCCGAATGGGGTATGCCCAGCAGGACGTTTCAACTGGACCAAGGGTTTTGCAAGTGGGCTTGCAGGACGACAACTGGAAAGCGACTGAAGCCCAGTCGGATTAGGACAAATCCTCCGAGTCTTTGACTAATTCGGTTGTATATCTATAAACCCTAGCGAGGCAACCCCTATATAAGCCTCCCTAGGTACTCTTTGTAGACATGTTCCATCATACACCCCTTCCAAGTGACTCGCTGCCGAGCTTGCCACCCCTGTAACTCACTCGCCGATAATACAATCTAGCAGGAGTAGGTCTTTACCCTACGGGGGGCCGAACCTGGGTAAACTCATGAGTCTCAACCCTCATCTCGCTTCCCAGAAGGTCGCCCGCTCTTACCCTCAATCCTATCAATTGCTACCCCTGGTAAAGACTACCGTGGTCATTCCCACGATAGTGGCGCCCACTATGGGGCATGGTCGGTCTAGCATGAGTTATGTGGAGAGACCCTATTCTCCAATCAATCGGCCAATCACCACCGGCCGCATGATCGACAATAGCGGGATCCTCCAGATCCTGCCCAGCAGCTACATCCTGATCACGCACAATGCAGTGTTGCCAGTCGGCACCATCAACTTGTTTGTCGGCTTCACCGACACCATCAAACCGGTGGGAACGGAAATCGTCGATGGATCGCCATCGCGCCGCAATCTACTCTTGGAGGACCAGATCCGCTCCATCAGCCGCCTCACCACCGAGTATGACATGGCCGCCAGTAATCTGGCCGGGACTGATGCCGCCGTGAACGCCGCGGCTCTCCATGACAACACCGATTCTGTGACCCCTGCCTCGGTCGCCAGATCCATCACCACCGCATCACGTGAGGACTCCACCACGCGAGTCTCCAATCCTGAGGACTTCGAGGACCCCTCCATCCTCGGGATCTTCGACTCCGACTCCGGATCGGAGTCCCACAGAGACTTTAACGCCAGATCCAATCGCTTCAATGTGATCTACATGGCAGGCAGCACGAGCGCCCTGCAAGATCCCTTCTCCACACTAATCCCGCCGACCTCGACGGCAATGGAGGTCGAAGAAGCTCGCCTACGACTAGAGGAAGCATTGCGCAGGGAGCAGGCTGAGCACGAGAAATTCCTCCTGGAGCGGGAAATGGCGCAGGAGCTATCGCTCTACCATCAACGCCGCACTAGGACCCGCCTACACTCCAACGTCTAGGGCTGCGTCCTGAACTTCAATGACGAGAGCGACCCCGCACGTGCGGCCGAGCACGAGTACTGCGAGAATGCGCCGCCCGGCGGCAGCAACCTCCCACCAGCTGGCGCACCTGAGACTGGAGCCCCACCGACACCCATAGGTCGCGCATCCCCGCCGGACCAGCCGCGAATCATCATCTTGCCGCAAGCCCACGATGCTAATGGGCTCCCGTTGTATTCCACCCCAATGGACAATGTCATCGCAACAGACGCCGCAGTCGCCCACCTCGACATCTAAGGAGAGGGCGCGCTGCAGATCCAGTACGCCAAGGCCCTACTCGCCAGGGTCGTCGAGCAGCAAGCCACGGGAGTCGACCCGCGGGGGCAGATGTACTCCCACTCGTCGAGAAGAAGGGTGGCCTCAAGCGGCCATCCAACTGTCACCAACACCATCAACTACTCACTGCCCGAGCCCCTGCCGCTCCAACCACTGGCCGCCAACCCTGCTCTCTCCACCAACGAACAATGGATCTCTCCACCAACGAGAAAGAATCCTTGTTAGTGGTGTCACGAGGATCTACACGAAGTGAGGAGAATCCGATCATTAGCCTTCTCCCCCGTACCATAAGACGGATCTCGAGGGCGAGATCCATTGTTCGTGTTGTCGAATTGTAGCACCCCGATAAAACCACTACTAGAAAATCGCTTGATATTTCTGTTTGTGCATCATTATGACAGCATGCTCATGTCGTCATGCCACATTGCATTTGAGCATCGTCATGTCATCATGCATATGTTCACTAAAGCTATTTTCCTAAAAATCCTATGTTTGTTTCTAAATATCCCGACTTTACTTCAAATCAAAACTCTAGGTCTACCTAGATATTTTAATTGTCTAGAAACTAACTACATTAGTCTTATTAGTGAATCACCAAAGTTTATACTATTTTTTAGAAGGCAGCGAGCCAGGCCCAAAAGCCTAACCGACCACCTCCATCGGATTTAGACAAAACCTAGTTCTATCCTAACCCTAACCCTCCACCCCACCTACCCCTGACCCGACCAACCCCGCGACCCATCCCCGCATGCAACGCTACGCAGCGCTGCACTGCGACCCACCCCACGCGGTACATGCAATGACACACCCAACTACCTATAGCGGTAGGCAACACCCTCCCCTAACCGACAAGGCGACAACCCCGTAAACCCCGGCCCCACCACTCGTCTCTCTCCTTCCCCGTGAAACCCCCTTCCCACCTACCCTGCGCGAGTCACCCACCTTGCTCCTGCATGCCGCCGCCTTGCTCCTCCCTCCCCTCCTGCGGTTCCTCCCGTCCACAGGCCCCCTACTCGACCGCGTGGAAGCGGCACCGCCAACCCAAGCCCAGTCGTCGTCGGTACCGTCCCTGCCCGCCGCCGCAGTTTCCCTGGCCAGCAGCTACCTCACGCCACTCAGCTCTTCCTCACCATCGCGCGGACCCCGCCGCCTCTCTGCCCTCGCCCCCGAGCAAGACGCCCGTCGACCCCGCCGCCAAGCTCCGACCGCCATTCCGTCCACCTAGCCCTACTTCTCCCCGCCGCTCGCCGCCCCTACCTGCAAGCATGGTCGAGCTCCGCCTCAGCGCCCCCTCTCGCCACCACAGGCACCCTCCTCTGTTCTGCCGCCACCTACGCGTGTCACGTCCTCTTCGTCTGTGTTGCCCCGCGCTGTTGTCGGCATGGGCTTATGCGACACCTCCGTCGTTGCCATGGCCTTCTACAACGCCTCCGTCTCCGCTGCTCCAACAAAGGACGGTGCCGCCCTAGGGCCCTCTGCCTCGCCCCATCTCCTTCGCCTCGAGCTCATTGCCCTGTTGTATACTGACCGCAAGAGCACAAGGACAAGGAGGTGTGGTGTTGCTACGTTTCTATTCAAGATCTCCATGTGGACCGGAACTAGAAATCTTAAAAGGTTCTCAGGATTGTCATGTCCCGATGTTGTTCGCTGCCAAGACCGTCTCCTCCAGGGATCCAGAACGACGCATAGAGATAGGCCCAAAGCCGAGTTTGGTGATGCATGTAGAGAAGCCCGAGGACCATGTTGAACCGGTGACACTCGATGGACCACGGACAAGATCTTAGATGGGGACCCAAAAACCTTCGTCATGGACGCCAAGACATTCGACCCCGGAACCCGAACCCCTCGGAACGCCATGATCTACTTCATGGATTCGAAGACCCCGCTCCTGGAGTCTGAAGTCCGATCCTAGTGAATCCGAACTCCTCCGAAGACCGATCTTGTCGAACCCTGAGACCCTCGGTTCCAAGCCCCAGTGTGTGACCCTGATCCGAGCCCCTATTTTATAAATTGCCATTCATATACTTATTTCATATAAATTGTTCATGTTTGCACGCATATCATTTGGTTTGGCGGTTTTAGTCGATTCACCTCATAATTAAATATGGAGACCATATGCGGGCTTTTCTAGTCTTATATTGGCTCCATTTAGATTTGGCTAGCAAACCGATGCCATGTTTTGCCTTGTTAAGTCAACATTTAAATTGCGGGGTATCTAAACAACATGAACCTCCTAATTAATTGCCACGACCCCTGTTCCGCTTAATATTGCCTAATTGTATCGCATCTTTGGCATATCATGCATCATATCATGAACATGCCTGATCTTCTGCCATAGTATTAAATAGTGCATCCGGTGTTTCTTTTAGTGCTTTGGTTCGCGGATTAGGCCATTGAGTTGATGCGAGTATCGACAAGTTCTCCGTATATGAATCTTCAGCTATGTTTTTCTAGGCGAGCAATCTCCCCCTTTCTACCTATTTTGTATTTATAGTCTTTACTTCCTCCTGTTGATCTATAGCTATCCGTGTTACGATGCTTTAGTTTCCATGCACTATTTATATTCCTTGGAGCCTCTATATTGCCTTGGACACATCCCATTGCCTGTTGTTTGATACATAGTCGGCCTTGCGAGTCGTAGTTGCTTGCTCAGGTGCTGCTTCGTGTCGTTGTCGTTCCACCGTTGATGGAAGGTTGGCACATGCTTAATGGTGGAGATGATCATGGCTTTCAACATAACTTGTTAACTAAAATGCTGGAAATAGATATAATGTAGAGGCACCAGTGGTTAATAGTCAATATTTGGTTTTTAACCGCCCACTTGTGTCCACCTAGGACCCGAGTTCTTGACACCTGTTCCGAGATCGAGCACGCCAACCACATGTGGGTGTGTGGGCACCCCATCGTCTTACTACCCTAGTTCAAAGTACTATGCTGGGGCTAGAAGTAGTTTGGGGCTTTATTACTATGATATACTTATGCAATGCTTTACTGCTTTATTTACGATTGCGCGTGGAGAGCCTATACTGTTTAGGACTTGTGACACATTTTCACTGTATCGACAAGCCCAGTAACACTTTCGGGTTTCTAGTCATTTACAGTCGTCGACATAAACCCTAGGTCCGTTTCGGAGACCGGGCGACTTTGTTACGGGCAGCTTAGTGGGGTGGCCCCCATGTACTTGCTTTGGGTCTAGGAAACGTCGTGTCTGAGGCCTCGTCGCATACTGTTGGGTGTATGTTCATGATCTTGCTATTATTCGGATCTAACAACAAGCATTGAAGTCCATGTGGATACTTTGGTGCACCCCTAGAGGGTTAAATCTTTTCAAAAAGCTATGTCCGTGGTTATGGACGACTTGGAGTACCGTTTCTCGATCATAGACAACTATAACTAAAGAATTGTTGTTATAATTTGACTTGGATATGATACGACTAGTATTAAGTTGGATAACCACCATCGAAAGGATGAATAAAACTACCAACTATGTGAGTTTCCTCGGTATGACTTCCTCGTTCGCTCTTGAGGGGGAAGTAGCATGATGGGTATGTTTGGGGTTAGTATCAGGAAGGTTCTGCATAGGTCTTTCTTACCTCTCTCTGATAGTCGACAGATGTATCGAGTATCTATAGGTTGTTTAGTGCATGATGCACTGCCGCTTCAGTCTGAGAATATCATTTTGTGGCCCAAAAGTTGAGGGGCCCAGGCAAAGCGGTACCCAAGTTGCTTGTAATTACCCGCGTTGACCATAGTTGGCATGCGAAATACTTAGAGGGTCTTTTTTGGCACGAATTCAACTTTATGTTTTAATACAAAATATCAGGCTAATGCCCGTAAAGTTGGCCCCCCTGTTAGTTTTCGCCGTTATGTCGTTGCCGTCACTTAGGCATGGTGGCTGTCACGTAGGCTTGCAGAGCTGGCACAGTGGATAGGACAACACGACCGGCCCAGTGTATTGACATGACAAAACATGGCGCATATATCCTCGTTATTATTACTTTTTGTTTACTAAGAAGCTGGAACAACCACCGCCACGCGTCTCTCCATTGGACTTCCGTCCCCATCATTAACCACTACCTTAGAAATGCATTGACGATTCCACCGTTCCCCTGTCTCGCAGAAACCACTCTTCTTCTTCCTGTCATTTGTCTTCTTTATGTCTTCTCCTTGCTGCAATGGAAGGTCATCGCACTCTAGAGACAAGCTTCATTGCCCATGACAATAAGAAGATAGATGTCGTCTACACCAACGAGGAGGAGACAGTAGTGTGTGTCCTAGGGATGTACGAGGGTTGGCTTGAGAAAGACAAGGACAAGTTTGTGGGATTGGACCTCGAGTACAACCTGGAGGACCCATATGTCGAGAATGAAGTCACCGTCGTTCAACTGTCCATGAGGAAACACGTCCTTGTCTATCAATACTCCCGGTTTGTAGATCTGCTCTCTGTAGTTATCCTCTTTTAGGGTTTTCTCCTCTTGTTCTTTATCCATTTACTCATCTTGCAACTACTAAATTTTATTAGGACCAAATAAATTATGACAAGCTAATGTTGACAGTCTTGATCTTGCATTTACTAAACTTTTTCACATTATATTTAGATGATGATCTTGCATTGACAAAACATTTGTAGTTACAAATTTTGGTAATGACAAATTACATACTTTCAGGACTGACAAGAAGTGTCCGGCGCTGTGCCAGTTGCTTGTAGAAAAAGGAATTGTTTTCTGCATTGTCGACAATAGAACTGATTTTTGGAAATTTCATTATGAGGGAATTACAATTCTTGTGCACAAGTGGATCGATATTCAGAGTATTTTCAAGATCATAGGGGGCTCGAGGAAGGATGGAATGCCTACACTCGCAACTATAATCCTTGATGAGTCGTAGGACAAAATGAAGGAAGATTTCCCTACGGATATGCACAATTTCTGGGAGGAGTGGCCATTGGCTAAGATAAACCTGAAGTATGCAGTCATAGATGCTTACGTGACTTACCAGCTGCACAAGAAGATCCATTTCTTTCTACGTTTCCTCGTGTTTTGCCCAGTTGCAAGAGGGAAGACGAGCTTAGGGGAGCCCTTTGTAGCAAATTTAGTATTGTTGAGCGTGATGCTGCATATGCAAAGAAAATGGTTGCATCTGAAGCAGCTGACAGAGAGGCTACAGCTGAAGTAGAAAACAAAGAGGCAACATCTTCTAGCGGCAATAACCAGGCCTATGATGCACCACTAATTGTGCCACAGAATGCTGACGATAGGGAACCCAAGGTACATTTCAGGTGGGAAGAACTTGCATTTCGTGAGCTATAGAGGGCCAATAATGTAAGATACACCTGGAATGCTCGCAGTTGGTCGCCTAGGAACGATGGCAAGCGCCTCAAGTGGTCTGATGAGAAGTGAATTAAATTTTACTCGTTTGTGTTATGTTTCTATTTTGTGGAACTCAGTTAGCTTGTCAAGATGGCTAGAGCCTTAAGTGAGAGTAGTGAAATAAATTTTACTTCTTTGTGTTATGTTTCTGTATGTGTTGGTAGCTTGTCAAGATGGCAACTCGTTAACTAGCAGTTTGAAATAGTACCCTTTTTCTCTATCACTAAACAATTATGTTTCACTTTGCCTAAATTGGTAGCAAATCTAGAGCAGTTTCTCTCTTCGATCATTCGTTCCCTTTTAGCCCTATTTTTGGCCTGATCTGGTAGCAAATCTAGAGCAGCAGATCACACCAGGCAGAATACATTAATTCAGAAAACAAAACAAATATAGATATAGTTGTGCGCAGCAAAATAGGATATAGCGATAGAATGTAGGGTGCTTAACGAGGTTCGATACATTAGCTGCTCAGCAGCCATCACACGCAAAATATAAAAAATCAAAAGAAGTTGCTTAGCAGCAGCAGCAGACACGTTCAACTCCTCCTTGCATGCGCCTGCGCCTGCGCCTCCTCCCTCTGGCGCTTCCTCCACTTCTTGTTGCCCAGTCCCTTGATCTTGGGGGCCTTAGGCTTCATCGGAGGCATGCGACCCTCTTCGATGGCAACCTGCTGGAGGTTGCAGAGGTGAATGCCGAGACCCTGGTGTTCAGCGATGTAGGCATTGACGTTCACGGTCTGGCCGACTTTGGGGGTGCCAAAGCTCGAGCCCTCTGCATGCATCACGACACAGTCGAAGTTGGTGCCGATGAGTCTCATCTTGCAGAAGGGGAAACTATAGTCGCCGCCAACGAAGAAGGCGTCATACTGGCCGGACTATAGCCTCCTCAACACCTGACGAGTCTTGGCGTGCCTGGACTCGTCATCGCTGCAGACTCGCTGCCGTAAACCTATTGGAAGAAAAAAAAGGAGGATTAGATGATGTAAGAAGATCGAGCAATAGAAATGCGAACAAGCGAACCCTAATAAACCAAGATCTACAATCCAATGATGGGAACGGGAGAAGAACCAGGGAAGGGGATCAAACCCTAGTTACCTCCGACCATGGGTCATCGATGCCGATGTCATAGGGGTTCACCGGAGCGAGGTACTCCTCTGGATTGTAGAGGTCCCAAAAGAGCTGGATCTGCTTGTGACTGGTGGTACCGTGCGTCTGTACCACATCTCTGCACAAAGGATGAGTTTTTGAAAGTTTTGTTTCTAGGAGACAAACATTTTAATGACCCGCCATACATTCGGAGCTGCCCGTACCGCACACCCATACTATACCCCGGAGAAAATGATCCGAAATTAAGAAAATGTATTGCACAATTATCAACCAATAGTATGGCAGCGTGTGATCGTACCGCGTGCCCATACTGAGTGCATTAAGTAGAGTATGCGTCGACTCCAAGGTAACGACACCCGGTATGGGCGGGCTTCGAACGTACGTACCTCCCGCCCATACCACATGTGGTCATGATTTTAACCCTAGGGACGAGGTAATTGTAAACCTAAAACACTTATTCTCTTCGTGTTTCTCCAAACTCCAAACCACCTCCATTGGATCATCAATTCTACTCGTTCTTTCCTTGATTCCTAGCATACAAGTGATCCAAGGTATGTTTCTCCTCCAATTCCCTAGTTATTTGCAACAAAACTTTCTCAACCCTTTGCCATTATCAATATAGACTTAGTTCTTATTCTTGAACTAATCTTGATTATGAGCATGCTTAGTTTTGTTTTTAGAGGAGATTGTTTTGTAGAAAGTATATAGGACTACTCTTGCTATGTTTATATTGGATCAAATCTTTAATTAGCTTTAATTTTATTTATTTTTAATTTTAGATGAACACAAGGAGCCGTACACGTGCGTTGGCTGCATAACAAGCCGCACCTCCTATTGACGAGCTAACCCCCAAGTCACTTGGCATCGAGTTCACTGAGTAATTCCACCACAACCATTTCAACCATCTCAAGAGCCAAGAAATCAAGTCAACAAAATGAGTGTGTCCTTATATTCTTAACCAACTAGGCCTTGTCCATTATTTTAATTTACTAAGAAACAATATTGGTTTGTTTCAATTTGTTTTTTAGGATGTTCCCACTTATTGCCGCTTGAAACTTGAGTCCTTATCACCTTGTTGCATATAGTGTGTCCAGTCTATTGCTTTGAGGAAGATATTCCAGGAGTTTATCACATCACCTTCCGCCTAATGAACCATGAGTATGAATTAACACCAGATCAATGGGCTCAGTGCTTTGAGTTTGCTAACAACACCACCACTAGTTTCATTTTGAGTCGTACGCCCTTGGAATATTTTAACTCTATGAGAGTCCCTTCAACTACACCCAAGGGTAATCAAATTGAGTGTCCTGTAGTTTGTTATTTGTTCTATGTTATTGCTAACACCATGTAGGCACGTGGTGAGTTTACCAGAGTCAATTAGGAGGACATGTTGATCCTCGCAAGAGCTGATATTCCCAACTATAACTTAACACCAAATTTGGGTCCTCTTCTCGTGTTTTATGTTAAGCATCAAGCTCTTGAAGTCCGTGGTCCCATACCTAGAGGAGGAGTTGTCACCGTTCTTGCACAAGCATTCCTTATTAACCTAGGTAATATCCAACCGTTGGTAGGTGTTCGTCGTCTCGGTTTCGCTACTCTCAAATCTTATGGTGTGATTTAGAAATTAAATGGTAGATACTTCTTTGATATACCTAGATATGATCACTTGATCCTTGCTCCTTTGCCTAATGGATTATTCTCTATCGAGAATGGATGTTTGAGTTATGACGCTTAGGTTGAAGCAGGACTACCCCAAAAAGAAGTACTCGTGGATCAAGAAGTAGAACAAGAAGGCCCTGAATAAGAGCAGCAGCCACCAAACTACTGGAGCACCTATGAAGATATCTACGCGCTCAAAGGAAATATCCAGAACATCAGCAACCTCTCTATCAACCTTCGAGATGCCACCGCAAACCTCTCAACCCAGTTCACCAATTGGAGCAGCCAATGGAACTTGGGGGGAATATCCACCGCCACCATAATGAGCAATAAAATGGTTTGAAAAAGGCCGAGCTTAGGGATGTGTTCCCTAAGCATTTATATTTGTGTAATAATGAGGTTGTACTCGAGATGCACGAGAGCTTTGAAACACTCGTGTTGGGCTTGTTCCAACACTTTGCATTTTTTGTTTGCTTTTCGCTTTCATTTTCCTTTTTCGTTTGTTTGTTTTATTTTCTGAACATCTTGCTTGCTCTCAAGTCTTTTTTATTCTTTAATTCCCATCCTAAAAAATACAAAACTATTTTTCCTTTTATCCTTTTTCGTGAAAGTGGATTTGCCTATTGCCTCTTTACTTCAATATTATTACAAGAGTGATTTGATTTGAGTTTTTAAGGAACACAACCCCATAAGGAAGAGAACCAATGAAGTCACTGATGATAGGCTTGTCATATGTCTCCCACTTTAGAAATTTTAGATGTTTATCCTAGTTAGTTGTTTTGTTAAAATGATATGCTAGTGGGAGTAATTCAAAATAGTTAGAGTGAAGCTTTTTATTTGTATGGATAATTAGTTGTGGAAGCTTTTTCTCTAGTTCTTGTAGCTAACCGAGTCTTGCCGAGAAAATAATATTTCCGAACAAGTACAATAAGAAAAAGTCTCCAATTTATGACTTGTATGTTGAGTGATTGTCTCATAAGTTTACCTTTCAAGATACTTAACCCCATAGATATATTGATAGACTTGATGACACTCTTGAAAGGAGTTGTTTGATTGAAATTTCGTCTAGTGGTAATTGAGATGCATGCCAAAGCTGAAAGTTGTGAGTCAAAGTATGTTATCGCTTATTTATAAATTTTTGATGCACACCTTCGGGATGCAAATAACTCCACTGTCCTACGAATGATCAAAGGTACACCCCCTGATTTCGGCTATTGAGTTGACGACATGGGTAGCATTTGTTACTATAATGGGCAAAATTATTAGTACTTTTGAAGGTTGTACAAATTATTGCTAAAAAGTCATTCGATGATCCTTGTTGGAAACTATATTTGAAAGTGAGTCACACAAAAAGTCTTTGGCATGGTCTCATTAATACTACATGATTTTTCTTGAAAGACAATGAATGGAATAGTAGTATTTTGATAGTCTTGATCTATTGATGTAGGTGCCAATAAGATACTTCATTATTAAGCTACTTTGGACATGATCTCCCATACTTAATTCTGCTAATATGAAACTTCCTAGTGTTCCTTGGCAAGATGAGAGTTAACTAGAGGAATTGGAATGATTGTCACACCTCTAGTTATTTATACTTATTAGAACTCTGGTTTGAATGCTTTGACTTAACGAAGCTTGTATAGTACTCTTGGAACTTCTCTAATTTTGATAAGCTGTTCACATGGAAGAAGTGTTCGATGCATATGACTACCAATCGCAAGTGAATTCATATTCTCATTATTTGAGCTTAAACTTGAGTTCCTTATGGTTTCTTTTGTTTCTTCATTTAGGAGCAACAAGGTTTGAGCTTTAGCGAAGTTGATAGTTGTGAAAATAGCCATCTTTCTCCGTGTTTAAATCACATTTTAAGCCAAGTAGTTGACCAAGAATCTCTCTAGCCATGCTATTAATGAGTAATTATTGTAAGCATGTGCAATCCTTGGTTTTCATTTTTGTTGTACATGAAATCACACTTTTAAGGCAAAATCAGGAGTATTCATTGAAAAATATCACGTCATCAACTAGGCCAAGCTAATTGAGGATGAAAAGGAGTTGAGTACAATCATAATGACTAGACATACGGGCAAGGCATGTCCGTACGGTGTGGCATTGGCTTCATTAGGTCAAACCCTACACCTTTCATGAACATACATATATATTTTGAGACTCCAGCCACCGCGCCTTTCTCAGGTTGCATCACAACACCACCAAAGGAGATGCACAACCATAGTTCACCCTCTCTGTCCTCCATCCACTCCATAGCCATAGCCATCTTCTTGTACTTGAGATCTCCTTGTGATTTGGTGACCATTATAAGAATATTTTGTTTCAATCTAAGTATTTTGCACAATGTTTTCTGTCCTTGATCTTATTGATATGAGTGAGTAGTCCTCACGGGCTATGGGTTGGGGTGAAACCTCGCAGCAATTATGTGCATCTAATAGATGAGAGTATTGTGTGGTAACTGAATAAGATATATGTCTCTTTGTTTCTTTGTCTCTTGTCTCGATCCATAGACTTGTAGGTACCCAAGATCCCACGGATTGATAAAGGCTCAAGGTATGATGAGTGGTGAACGACGACCTCATGTGAAACCTAGTGATAGCAAGGGGAGTATGGTTTTTGTTTAGGGATACACTTGGGAGTAACAACAACATAACCATTCTTAATGCTTTGATCTGTATTTCACTTAATAATTGTTATAGCCTAGTGCTTCTTGGTATAACAGTTGCATCAAAATACTATTGTTATGCCTGCGTGACGTGGGGTGATCACATCAATGACCATGGTTGATGGACTTGGGTTTTGATCATGAGCGCACACTGGAAAATTCGTCGGCTAATAAACAAGCAACACGGGGACACGGTGTTTACCCAGGTTTAGGCCCCCGGAGGGAAAACCCTACTCATTCTTGTCTTCTCTTGATTAATGGAGATCCGAAGGATTATAGGGATGCTAAGATAGCGGTGGTGCATAGATGAGATCTGGCGTTGTATGTCGAGGGTGTTGATTACCCTCCACGTTGCTACGTCATGGCCCTTATATGGGGTACCATGTCTCAGGACGCGTATGAGTCGGTTATAGAACGAGGTGAAACCCTAAACATCTTTACCTAATCTTGTCGTGTCCGTCAAGGAATCGTGTCCTTCATGGGCTCGACTTCATCCAAACTCTCATGGGCATCATTGTTCTTAGCAGATTGTCACGTGGACCTCTTGCTAGGCCAAACCAGATAGGCCAATAGTAGGTACCCGTAGGGTATACCTATGTCATTGTGGCTCGCAGGGGCTCTAGTGTTTATGGATGTGGTGCCCACAACCCTATCTATATTAGATCATTTCACACTTTAATATGCTTAATATTATATTTATCCCATATGTATGTGAAGCTGCAAGTGAATCTTAACCCTGGCCTATTTCCATCCCTTGCAACAACCAATGATTCAAATTAAACTATAAAGGTCCAGTAAACATAAAGTAAAATGATTAAAAAAATTCTTGTAGACATGCCTTATTATTTCCATTTCAGCAATTGTTTCCCAAGGTTCAATAAACCTAGGTCTTCTAGGGAAAAAGATGCTATACTGCATTCGTAATCTAGATCAAAGGTATCAGTCCACCACCCACTCCAACATGACGGAGAACGGCGTCTTGGTAATCATTCCCATAAGGCACGGTTCACCTCTATCAAGAGATTCAAAATTTAGCGACTCCAAAAGTCAACCAGAATGGAGCTTCTTCATTCGCTTAACATTGGCATAACCCAGACGACAATACCACATATACATGGAATTATCATCACTAAGATTAGATATTTTGGCATCAATGCTATGGATGTTAGAATCACTACTATCGAGATCTAATAATAAGAAACCATTACCACTGGTGCATGAGAGTTGAAGACATCATTCATATACATAGAACAATCACTTGTTTCGAACTTCAATAAATAACGGTCTCGCAACAAGCAAGACCCACTCACAATATTCATGCTCAGTGTGGGTACAAAGTAACATTTATTAAATACTAAAATTAAACCCAAAGGTAGACGCATAGTGAGAGTGCCAACAACCATCACATCTACTTTGCAGCCGTTGCCACCATGCATCATCACCTCATCCTTCACCAAGCGCCTCTTATTCCGCAACTCCTATTCAGAGTTACAAATGTGAGCAACAAACCAGTATCAAATACCGAGGTGTTGCTCCAAACACTTGTTAGGAAAACATCAATAACATGTATATCACATATACCTTTGTCTTTCTTGACAATCTTGCCAGCCTTCTTATCTTTTAGGTACTTGGGGCAGTTGTGCTTCTAGTTACCCCCAATGTAGTAGAAGCACGTGATGTCAGGCTTGGGCGCCTTGGGGCAAAATGCTTGATGTCCTTCTTTGGTTTAACCTTATTTCCCTTACCCTTCTTGTCGGGCTTCTTAAAGTCAACTATACTATTGAGCATCAACACCATGTGCTCCTTCTTGATTTCCACCTTACTACTATTGATCATCACGAACAACTCGAAAAGGGATTTGGTCATCCCTTTCATGTTGTAGTTCAGAATGAATCCTTTGTAGCTAGGGCAACGATTGCAACACCCTATCAATCCCCAGTTCATCCTGAATCTTGCGTTCAGACAATTCAGACACTGAACGTAGCCAGACATCTTGACCACGTGCTCGCTCACACTACTGTGCTCTTCCATCTTGGCCAATAATAACAATTATGAGGTTTCATATCATGGCCCTAGCTTGTGGTGCAAAAATGTCCATGAGATGAGTGAGTATCTCATAAGCACTCATCTTCTGAAAGTGTTTTTGCTGATCAACCTCCATGGAATAGAGCACGCCACTCTGGACACATGCCAAATAATCCTCCTTGGATGCATAGACATTTTGTTCATCCTGGGAGGCGGAATTATTGGGCTTGTCACCTAGCGCAACCTTTAGTACGTAGCACATCTTTTGGGCAATGAGGATAATCCTTGGAGTGCGGTACTAGGCCAAGATGTTGAACCCATCAGTTTTAAGTTTCTCTTTCTCAAGGAACAGGCCTATGTTGAAGGTGGGGCAAGACATCTACAATGGTATTTGCAAAGATATCAAACTTATGTTCATAATATGAGTTCATGTTTAACTAAACTAAATTATAAGAACTCCCACTTAAACAAACATCGCTAATCCTTGTTTTAGTGATTACATCATCCTAATTCACTACAACACCCCTGATCATTATGGTCAATGGTATAGTTTCAAAGGTAGACATTGACATGTCAATCACATCAACTATGTGACTCATGCTTAAAATTTTGGTCACTTGTGTTCCGAGGCCATGTCTATACATGCTAGGCTCTCCAACATTAACCTTAGTGTATTGATGTGCAACATGGCTTACACCCACCGTATGCAAATGTTGATATGTCTAACACCCGATCATCATGGTGTGCTTCATAACATAAAGGGAGAAAACGATTATTGGATTTGGGTTTTGAGGGATCATCTTATAATGCTACCGTCATATGTCAAATACAAGAAAAATAGATGCATAAGGAATCTAATATCATATGTAAATAAGTATGCTATATGATATGGTCCTTGTGCTTTGATCTCGATTGAGTGGTTTAGCACGACACCGGGTTCACGGTATCTCCATGTTATCAGCATAACATTTCATAAACACTTACCCTTCTAAATAAAGTTAAACGCCTCAACTTTATCTTTTGCATCTTTTACGTGGCTGTTAGGGCTTTCGCACAAGAACCATTTCTTATCTATGAACTTTCAACCACAACATGGATTGACTAGTTGTCATGTTAAATCCCTTTTTTAGGGACGTCCTTTCTGAATTCCATATACACTAGTGTGAGAAAGACATACACCCGCCAACAACATATATGGTACAAGCCATATGTTAGGTGTGGAATCAGTCTTGCATAAGATTATGCGTAAGGTCGGTCTAGGACGCTTCATCAAACATTGCCCCGATATGAACAAGTACACGTGAGAGCGTAACAACTATAAAATAAATGCCCACATATCACTATGTGTTCTACTCGTACCAACACATCTACGCAAAGATCATCTCTGTTACCACTAAAAGGGGTTCCATAGCAGATTTTTTTCCTAACGACAAGAATGGTATAGCCAAGATCTATCTATGCAGATGTAAAGTAACGAGAGGGATTCAGTGTGCATACCCTTGAAGACCAAAAAGGGGATTACGTTCATGTTCAAACATTGGTGATGTAGCCATATAGCAAAGCCGACCTGAAGGTCATTCAGACATACAAGCAATGAGTGCGACAACTAGCAGCACCTCCGTAGTTCTACACACATACGGTGTAGAAGACATCTCCCAAACTCCGGTCAAGTGAAGCAGCAGAAGAAGATGATCTAGATAGAGATTCCAGCAGCATGACAGCTTGCGTATGGTGGAGAAACCATTGTCTCTATGTGCATGTTCCAATCTTGGGAACCACACGTGAGGGGGAGAGAGAGCGGGAGGGAGAGGAAGCAAAGGCCAATGGGTGGAATGAGGGAGGGGGATGCCTCCTCCTTATATAGGCCAAGGGGAGGGGGCCACCACGTGCCCCCTCCCCTCCTCTTGGGCTGTCGGCCACATGGGGAGGCGGGTGCCTCCCCTAACGAGCGCCCACATGAGGGCCCTCCAGGGGAAGTCCAATGTTTTATTTATTAATTAATATTTAATTCAATAATTAAATAGTATTAAATAATATTTGATCCTTAAAGCATTTCTACGACTCCGGAACACTCCCAATCTCTCCTAGAACACTTCCGGAGTTCCACCTCTCTTCTCCTATGATCTCAGATCAATACCTAAGCGTCATCTACCCTTAAGCATGCCACCCTATGGTTCATGAATGCACATACATAATCAATACACCTCTCCGATCAATGGCCGAAAACATGATCTAGAAACCCATGATGGCATCCATGAATTCTACGAATTACTTGATCGCTTGAACCTTAAACGTCGAGCATTATTTCCTTCGCTCTTTGATGCCTGGTTTATCCAAGATATGGTCTTCAATATCTCTATACCTTGTTTGATCTTGTTACTGTAATTCCCCACCATTTAGGGATGCAAAAGAGAGTTTGTGCATTTGCATTCATGCATAAGAAAATTCGGGTTAAATTTTTCCCAAACTAAAACCCTCAGGAGATCAGAGTTTTTTAACTAGATTGAGATAGGGTTTAGCTCATGCTAGTGATTGCTATAAATTTTGACATGACCTCTAGGAATTTTGAGTGATTTTGGGGAAATAATTTGAATTCACATTCAAATTTGAAACTAATTTTGAAATGACTGAACATAAAAGAAATTAGGAATTTATTGTTTAAAAAGGATTTTAAATAATTATTGTTAAGTATTAAGTATTATATTAGAGAATAAAGATACAAGTAAAAGAAATTGGAAACATTATAAGTATATGGACATATACAACTGATGGCAACAATCCCGGTCACTTTTTGTTGGGACTCCAAGTGAAAAGTGTTGTAGCAATCTTCTTTTCCCCACAAGGGTGACTCAAGGGTTTAAATCAAACTCTCGGGGAATTGGCTTAGAAGTTATTCGCCTTCTCCTTATCAAGCAACCTATAAAGGAAAATAAATTGTCTTGTGTCCCAAACTTCACCAATTGGTTGTCAAGCACAAGGTTTCGTATTAGTAATGTGAAACAAAATAGTAAACAGAAATAAATAAAGTAAATAAAATAAAACAATGCAAACTATATGAGATATGTGAAGATAAAGTTGTTTTGGGGGTTTTATGAGTGATTGCAAGTAGGAAAAGTATTTTTGTATTTTCGAAATAATAAATTGCAGAAAATATAAAAGTTAGTAATTGCAATGGAAAGGTGTTTCTTATGATTATAGTTGGACCAGGGTTGATGGGTTCACTTGTCTACTCTCTTTTTAAGTTGTGGTGATCATAAAACAATTTATCACTGATAAATATTCATGGAACTTCTATATGTGTATGATAAGAATTCATATGGGCATCACGTGCTAACATAGAGATGCAACACATCTCTCTTATACTCATAAAGAAAGGGAAACCTCCATGCAATCTTGAATTAAGAACAAATAAGAGTATAACTTTAAGTAATATGACATGATATTTTAAATACAAAATATGCTTACTTAACATAACAATATAATTATAGCACATGATTTCACTTTATCCCTAGTGAGGAAGCAAAAGAAAGGTAAAAACAAGAGTATATCTTGAATATTGTTGTCACAATTCAATCACTGCCATCATGCTACTCCATCTAACAAAGACTTCACCCCATACAAGTTCTTGCATAAAAGTTGCATCAAAACAAGCAATTAAGCACGGTCTAAATGATATGCATCTACCAATACATCTTACAAAAAATAGGTTCCAATC
The DNA here is from genome assembly GCA_916181665.1 of Avena sativa. Classification (NCBI taxonomy): domain Eukaryota; kingdom Viridiplantae; phylum Streptophyta; class Magnoliopsida; order Poales; family Poaceae; genus Avena; species Avena sativa. The sequence goes on from OV702289.1 coordinate 435,532,932, forward strand.
TCATATATCAAATCATAGAATAAAGATCTAGCATATATGAATTACATATATGACCATAATCATGTTGGGCATCTCATATGTTGATCTAGGAAGAACAAGAGGGAAATAGATCAAGCTACTGCCACAAACCCATAGTCCAGGGGTGGACTACTCCCTCTTCATCATGGTGATGATGCTAGAGATGTTGGAGAGGGTGGAGATCCCTCCAGAGGTGGCTCTAGCGGAGTTTCCCCCTCCAATCTTTGTGGAATCTAACTTTGTTTGGTGGTGTTTTCGTCTCTCGTGTGCTCTTTCTTAAGGACTCCCTAGGGGGCCTTATATAGGGGTTTTTTAGGTCAAGAGAACTCTGTGGGCGAAAGAATCAAGGCGATCGGACGACCGAGGAGGAAACGGAGGCAGGGCGCACCCACCTGGGCTGGGCATGCCCTCTGGGCTCTTTTGGGCCTCCTGGCCCTTCTCACAGGGTTCTTGCGCTCCAGATGCTTCTCATGGTAAAATATTGACATCCCCAAAAGCTCAGGTCCATTTGACTCCGTATAGGTCCTGAAACATCAAAAACATAGAAAACAGGTTTTTCTGCCCTGTACGGTTATAACCAAAATAAAGGGGACCATTGGTAAATCCCCAAAAATAAATGTAAAACATGGATATAACATTATATATGATGCAAATATGTGGGTAAACATGTCAACAAACTACAAAGTTCATGTATGCATTTTACATGCATCAACATCCCCAATCTTAACATATGCTTATCCTCAAGCATAAAGGTGATAAATATAAACATGGACTTTGGAGTTTGTTACTTTGCTTCTTTCATTATCATACAAAGTTGATCGGTTCAAATCTTTACAATGAAACATAACAATCAAGTGTAATATTAAGTTGTATCTTTTGGACATCTATAAACATGTTAAACAATAAGTATTGGTGTGCTAAAACAAATGAGGAACAAAACAAACCTTCAAGCACACTTTGATGAACCTATATAATAAGAGACTCTTCCTATCATTGGCATTGGTGTTTTATGCCTCTACTTTTATTTTTGGGCCCACTTCTTAGTTTAATGCCCGACTAGAAGACTCACTTCTTAGTTTCATGTCTTCCCTCGAGATGTTTTGCATCTCGTACTGAAAGTAAGCATTGAATACATATGTTAACCCTCCATAAAGAATGTAAAATAAAGATTTGAGCTATGTAGTTTATCTCAACAATACTAATAAGGATTGGGTTCCAAGTATCTTTTGTTTCAAAAGTTTCATATAGTTTATGCGTTAAACATTTTACAAGTTGAATGTCTCATGACCTTTACCAATGAACTGACACTACAACCTGCCATTGTATAGCATAGGATGTCATAAAAATTGCCTCACTGAGGTACCTCTTGCCCCTGTGTGACTATACGCCCAACATATGTTTGGTAGCTAGCAAGCATGCTTCATTTGAATTATTTTCATAAGGGGCATATCTCCACATTTCACCAGACAAGACAAACACACAAATGATTCGTCTCGGCAAATTTCTTTTGAAAAGAGCGTCATTGATTGTCATGTTGTAAGTTTCCACCATGTCATGCATGGGTTTGGCTAGCGGGCCAGGAACATTTTCTCTTTTCGTATGCTTACTTCAACAACGGATATTGTAAGATTGTGCCATGATAGCATGGTTTTGCCAATAAACAACTTATAAAATGTAAAGCACATAAAATTCCATAGTGGTATAACCCCAAACCTTACTTTCTTATGAGATTTAAATTACACAAAAGAGATGATTTTCAATATTTTGGCAGATTAACATGCATATTATACTAGGAAGTAGCTTTTTCCACAAATAGGTAGATATGCCTATTATAGTTTAAGGGGTTTGGAACAAGTCTTAGCATGCGTTATGAAGGCTTAGCAAAAAAGAGATCTAAAGAGTGTGCCATCTAATTCATAATGCCAACATTTATTTTATCACAATGCTCCTTATGGTTGAACATAAATATACATGAGCAAAGGGTACAAATTAATAGGCATAAACAAATCATACTTCATGTAAAGTATTTGAGCTTAGTAACTAGGCATAACATGAATTTCAGCTTTTTTATTTTACCCCCCCTTATCTTTCATTTCAAGGCATTCATATTCAGTTTTAATCTCATCATGGAAAAGTTTCTTTTCATTAGATTAACCATAAACTTGCGTAATGATTCATGATGGTGGTCCTTTATTGCAAACAAAAGTAAAATAAACAAAATTGACGGTCCAAGTTTCCATGATAGTCTTATGTTGCTCGAAAAACAAAGTTTGAAGGTTTGCAAACCGAGAGTTTAATAGGTCCAGTGGGGTGCCTAGGCATCCCCAAGGTTATTATTTTAACCATTCTTGGATTTCTCTTGGTGTGGTGTTCCTCTATTACCTGTCAAAAAACTTCAACACAAAACTTTTCTCCTGATCTTTTCTCAGTGGTGACATTAGCGACACAACACCATAATAGTTGTTGCATATATATCAAAGAAAATTTTCTTTCTAAATGTTCCATCAAGAATATAATGTTTTATACATCCCTAGCATATAATATAGCTCATATCAATAATTTTAGGACACTTCGGAATGGTTAAAACAAAACATGGCAGAATCTATCCAGATTTTTAGCAGCAGCAAAATGAATTTATTTCGCCCACTTAAACATGTCAGGAATTTTACACACTTTTTTTGCATACATAGAATGAAAATTTGTAAATTCTGTGCAAGTATGAGTGCAAACGGAGTTATGGAAAAAATAGATAATTTGACTACTAAAAACTGTTCTACAGGAATTTGCTACTCCATATGTTTTACAACTTTTTATCATCCAAGATGAGTTCCACTTGGTACTTTATTACTACTTTACGACAAATACACTAAAAATTACTCTTTTAACAGCAAGCAAACATAAAATTAAATGACCGGGTTGCCTGCAAAAAACACTTTCTTTATAGCCATATAGCTAGGCTTTACTTACTTGGTTTAAGTGATATGGAATTCATGTGGTTGCTTGTGCTTCTTTGCTACGTCCTTCTTCCTTGGAAAGTGTTCCATGTACTTCTTATGAGGAAACTGAAACTTCACATTTCCTTTTTTTTCATCAATGATTGCACCTGTGGTTCTCAAGGAAGGTCTACCAAGTATTATATGACTTGAGCTATTGCTCCCTATGTCCATGACAATAAAATTAACAAGTACAAATGTCATATGTAATTCAACCATGTTATCTTTAACTTTCCCTAAGGCATGTTTGGTTGATTCATCATCAAGTAAAAGATCTATAGAGCATTTTTCCATGGGTTTCAAATCAAGCAAATCATATAGATCTTTGGATTAAACCGAGACAGTAGATGCTAAATCTAGAATGACATGATCTGTCTCTTTTCCAATAGAGATTAATATCTTAGGGAGCAATGCATCCCCAATCTTAGGTGGTATCATAGCTTCATTATTATATCTTTCAATTTGTTCTTTAATAACATAATTTGTTATGTATGAACAAAATCCTGCTTGATGAACATTAAAAGAAGGATCATTAGCAAACTTTTTGAATATAGTAATGAGTTCATGCAAGCTAGATTTATCAAGATCAATTAGAGGTTCTTTTGTTTCACATAGCATTTTAGCCTCCTCTATTTTTTATCCTTTGTTGGTTATTTCTCATTATCAATCATAGTAGTATCTCTCTCTTTTCATTTTAGTGATTCTACATTTTTTCCCCAAAGAACATGGTAGAATTTTCTATGACTTCCACTTCTACTTCATTTTCACCACGAATTCCCCTAAGGGCAAAACTGGCGCTAAGTTCACTTAATATCTTGTAGATGCTAGTTTCTACCAACATTCCATCTAGCAATGTAAATGCTTCATGAGGGTATAGATATAAAAAGGATTTTTTGGCCTCTTATTTAGGAATTGTATAAATTCGTATGCAAGGCCTTTATAAAAACTCCCTATAAGCAACCAATCTTTAATCCATGTTCTACTTTATATGTAAGTTATTTAAACCTTACCCAAGCATTAGTGCTAGATTCATTTTGATATTGCTTGAAATCACATAACTCTTCCATCTCACAAATTTGGACCAATTGAGCTTCCAATTCATATCATAGCATCCATTCATTAGGATTTCGCTCTGGTCGGTGGCTACCTAAGGAAACTCTGATTCGATCTGCCCCCCGACTGGGAGGCATCTACCTCATCCCGATCACAACAGTATTGACATGTAGAATGGGACTCTCTCTTTGTCCTCGTCCGATTAATCCACTTTATTAGATGTGAGTACGGAGCAATCAACGAATTCCGGCGAAATAGAAGATCTACGTGACCCAATTTTCCTGCTCATCACTTCCTAACTAGTTATTCTAAACAAGAAAGCATTTTGCGGTCCTGGAGATCGGGGAGATAAGAGTTCGCCCTCCCTGTTTGGAGTGGGTGCTCGCAAGGACTTCGTGAAGAACTCCATTCTATCTCTCCAACAAAAAAGTGGGGCTGCGCCCCAGTTGTACACTCCCTTCGTTCGGAGAACCCTTGTTGATTCTGAACTTCGTACACAGCCTTTACTTATTCCGATCTTCACTGAACACCAACACATTCGAGATTGGAAACTAAAATACATTTCCGGAAATTCCCTCTGCCCCTACCGTACTCCAGCTTGGTAGTTTCCACCGCCTGTCCAGGGTTGAGCGGGAAGCTGAAGCGGAAATGCAATTCTCGGGTGAGGGAAGGGGGAAGCTCCAGGAAGGCTTCGCTCGCTCGCTCAAAAAGCTCTAACGCTCGAAACGAAGAAGTTTTGGATTCATTCGCTCCGTATTAGTAAGCGGGACCACACCCAGACTCTGACTTCAATGAGCGAAAAGCCCCTCTGAACCCATTTTCCAACCGAAGACCCTAGCCCTCGAAGACTTGTTTCAACCCACCTCCCTGGCTTTCGTCTCGGTAGGTGTATTATTCTACATTTTCCCAAAAGGACATTCATTCCCTGTCATCCCCGAACAAGACGCTCTTCCTCAAGAAAACCACATTTCTCTTAAAAACCTGATTCCTTGTTTTGTTGAGGCTGGCCTACATCGGATGGGCTTCAGTCCAACCTCCTAGTGCTTCGAAAGGTGTCAGCAGGTGCGCGGAGCCGGAGCTTTTTTGTTCTCCCTTAGGCCGAGTGTTCGCCCAGCCAGTGATTTTCTAAGCCGGTCTTCATTTCCAACGCCTCGGTCGAGATAGATGACATCACCTTTTTATCCTCTTCCTTACTGGGAAGGCGAGCGAACCCGCTGATAAAGAATTTGATACCGAGGTTGGAGTTAGTCAACGTATTGATTGTACCAATCCCATCTCTCTGAGTCTGCAAATATACTCTACTGTCCTTTCATCGGGTGATTCCTCTCGCACAGAATAGGGGCCCCATCAGCTAACCTCTCTACCCGGAAGACTAATAGCAAAGTATTGACAAATATCAGCTGTTATGGATGGGAATGACTATAATATGTTCACTAACCATCTAACTTGGACAGTTTTTGGTCAAGCTTGTTCCGGTTCCGGTTCCGGTATTCCTTCTTCAACCCAGGTCATGACCGAGGGCGGGTATCTCACTCGCATATCTAGAGCCCAGCATCTCTCCTGAACAACACCTTCTGCAGACTCTACTGGTGGAACGGCCGGATCAAAGTCAAGTTAACCCAGTTTTTCATGTTTCACAACTCAAAGGCTCGTACGCCACCAATTTGTGTTAAGTGCACAAGGGATGGGCTACTGAGATAGGACGATCAGCCAATACAACTTCTAGCCAAGTCTTTCCACTTCGGTCCGTTCCCGGGTTGGGTTAGGGGAAGATCCGAGTCATTGACTTTGCGGATCCACCCCAAAAATATATAAGAACAAACATTTTTTAATGTGGGAACACAAAACTTTTCCATGTACACACAGCCTACGCGGCATTGATCCGACGCCAAAAAAATTCACCAGGACAACCAGAAATCATTGCGTTATGGTTCGTTTCATCACTCAAATGAATGATCTATCGTCATGACCCATGAATTAAAAAATCTATTCGCATTTCCAAATAGGAGATGAGAGAGCCCTTGATCCGGCGCATGACTCTCACGAATGAGAAGCTCAATAGCCCAAACATATGCGGATCAAATCACGCCTTATAATAAGAAGAAATCTTTCTCAGGAAGAGAGGTGCCAAGTGTCTTACCCGTTTCTCGAGCTGCCCACTTCAGATGGCATTCCGAGATATTTCTCGCTCAGCGACTCGTTATGTACATTCTCCACCAACACCAAGTCCTCCGGGGGATCGACGTGGCGCCATTTTTTTCTAATGAAAGGTATTCTTACCAAATTTTTCTAAAAAGAATACTTTCATATTATACCATGTTTTTAAATCTCTTTTAGGTGCAGCCTCATACCATATTTTAGCTATTCATGTTAATGAGTGTGGAAACAACTTTGCTTTCACTATTTCAGGATCAATGTTGCACTCAAACTTGTTTGCGAATGGACTTGTTCCCAACTTAACTTTTTTATTTTTCTTAGTCCTATTTTCTAGTGAAAGGTTGACACTAATTTTTATGTGTTTCTATGTTTTAAGGAAAAATTAAAAAGACTAAAAACAAGACAAAGAAAAAGTGCTTCAAAAATCTAAAACAAGAAGAAAAAGCTCACATTGATGCAACCTCCCAAATCTTGATGTCCTTCTTGCAGTTCCCCCGCAACGGCGCCAGAAAATACTTCTTGATGGCAACAATTGTGGTCACTTTTCATTGGGACGCCAAGGGCAGAGTGTTGTATAAATCTTCTTATCCCCACAAAGGTGACTCGAGGGTTTAAATCGAACTCTCGGGGAACTGGCTTAGAAGTTATTCGCCTTCTCCTTGTCAAGCAACCTATAAAGCAAAATAATTTGTCTTGTGTCCCCAACTCCACCAAGTGGTTGTTAAGCACAACGTTTCATATTAGTAATGTGAAACAAAATATAGTAAACTAAAATAAATAAAGTAAATAAAATAAAACAATGTAAACTATGTAACATATGTGAAGATAAAGTTATTTTAGGGTTTTTATGACTGATTGCAAGTAGGAAAAGTATTTTTGTATTTTGTAAATAATAAATTGCAGAAAATATGAAAGGTAGTAATTGCAATAGAAAGTGTTTCTTATGATTAAAATTGGAACGGGGTTCATGGGTTCACTTATCTACTCTCTTTTTAAGTTGTGGTGATCATAAAACAATTCATCAATGATAAATATTCATGGAACTTCTATATGTGTATCATAAGCATTCATATGGGCATCACGTCTTAACAAAGATATGAAACACATATCACTTATACTGCTCAAGAAAGGGAAACCTCCATGCAATCTTGAATTAAGAACAAATCAGAGTATAGTTTTGAGTAAGATGATATGATGTTTGAAATACAAATATGCTACCTTGACCTAACAAGATTATCTCACTATCACAAGATAATTATAGCACATGATTTCACTTTAGCCCTAGTGATGCAGCAAAATAAATGTAAAAACCAAAGTAAATATTGAATATTGTCATCACAATTCAATCTCTACGACCATGCTACTTCATCTAACACACACTTCTCCCCATACAAATTCTTGCATAAAAATTGGATCAAAGCAAGCAATTTATAATGGGGTACATGATATGCATGTACCAATACATCTTGCACAAAATAGGTTCCAATGTCATATATCAAATCATAGAATAAAGATCCACCACATAGGAATTACATATATGACCATAATCATGTTGGGAATCTCATATGGTACTAGATCTATCAAGAACAGGACAGAAATATATCAAGCTACTATCACAAACCCATAGTATAGGGTGGACTACTCCCTCTTCATCATGGTGATGATGCTGGAGATGTTGGAGAGGGTAGAAGATCCCTCCAAAGGCGGCTCCGGCATAGTTTCCCTCCAATCTTTGCTGAATCTGACTCTGTTTGGTGGTGTTTTTGTATCTAGTGTGCTCTGTCTCGAGGAGTCCCCAGGGGCTCCTTATATAGGGTTTTTAGGTAAAGCTAATTCCATGGGCAAAAGAATCAAGGTTATCGGACGGCCGAGGAGGAAATAGAGGCAGGGGCACGTCCTCTAGGCTCTTTTGGGCCTCCTTGTCATCGGATTGATGACAAGTACGCCATGAGGGGGTCCTCGAGGCGTGCAGAAGAGAGGAGTGTGAGACGTACGGTGTTCCGGGACGGTGAGCACACAAGTTTACCTAGGTTCGAATCCGCCGGCTTTGGACAGATCCTACTCCTGCTAGCAATCCAGTAATACGACAGAGCTGGAATATGGGTTACAAGGGTTCGCTTGTGCGAGTTGAGATTGTAGACTATTGAGGGTGCCCTAAAGGCTCTCCCTAGGATGGCTTATATAGATATCCGGCCTAGGGTTTATAGGAGAGATCCATCTGGCTACGACTGAGAGTCGGTTACAGAGTACATCTTGAACTACAAGTAACACTATGGGCCTAAGTCGGTAACTCTTCTAGGCCTTCTCGTAGCCGGACTAGACTCCGTCTCTTCTCCCTAACTGGACCGCCCGTGAAGCAAAGCTCTAACCCAAAGTGGGTCACCCTGGTCAGTGAGGACTATGAGGGTACCCGGAAAGTATATCCCCAACACTCCTGGCCCTTCACCCAAGGTTCTTGTGCTCTAGATGCTTCTCGTGGTAAAATATTGAGATCCCCACAATCTTAGGTCCATTTGACTCCGTATAGGTCCTGAAACATCAAAAACATAGGAAACAGGGTCTTTCTGCCCTGGAGGGTTATAACAAAAATAAAGGGGATCATTAGTAAATACCCAAAAATCATTGTAAAACAAGGATATACCATTATATATGATGCAAATATGTGGGTAAACATGTCACCAAAGTACAAAGTTCATGTATGCATTTTACATGCATCAACAACTAATTAGATAATCTTATTATTTTCTTATTTTATAATTATAATATAACAAGTATACAAACCAGTAAGGAAATTCTTATATAAATGAATAATGACAAGTAATAAAGAAGTAAATTTTATTAAATAATAAGCATATGTTACATTGTTCTTTAAAGAAGAAAAATAAAAAGATTACAGAAGTAATAAAAGGAAAACTCTATTGACATGGGTATACCATACAGGTACTCGAGTTTGGCATATACGGTCCAGATACGGTAGAAGCCCATGATGTTGTTAAGGCCCAATGCAGAATTTGGATGACCGACGGACTCTACAATTGCTTGCAATGCAAGAAGAAGCTTAAATATAGAAAGTTCAAAGGGATGAACCCTAATCTGTAACCGACTTGACCTGCTACCTGAGACCTAGCCTATCTATATAAAGGCTAGGAGGGGGAAGTGAGGAGGACAATCACAACCCTAGTTTCCACAACCCTCGCCAGATTGCATCAGTGCACCCCTGTAATCTTCGATTCCTTTGATAATTCCAAGAGCAGACAAGCAGGAGTAGGGACCTCTATGAGGCCTGAACCTTGGTAAACCTTGCGTCCCTGTGTGCTTGTTTTCTAGCCGATTGATGCCTCTAGCGCTCCCTCCTTCTACAAAACCCAAGTCCATAACAATGGGCATTGCCAAGTTGAACCCTCGTCAATTGGCGCTGTCTGTGGGAATTGGGAGTGCTGATGTCCCGGCTTCTTCGGCCCCATCAACCGTGATCTAAAACACTGCAACAATGGAGATTCGCCAGCTCTTCGGTGCTTTTGAATTCACCATCCACACGCCGGCTACTCGCCCAGCTTTCGAGTCCGTGGCCGACGGGATCAGCCTGGCGATCGGGAGCTTCCGCTTCCAGGTCGGTCAACTGGGCACGCTTCGCATGCCCGACCAGCCGATGGCACCCGCGATTGCTCCAGCATCGTGGTTCCCACCACCAATCGGAACCCTCAGCGAGCTCAACGACCCGACAACAACTAGGAGCACGGACAACGACAGTAGTCGCGGATCCGATCTGGATGACCTAGCCACAGAAGAAGGAGCCTACGGCTCCGGATCTAAAAGTTGTGGGATCAACAGCTTCCCCAATCACTTCATGTGCACCGTCATCAATGCAGGCGATACCGACTTCGATCGTGAAAACGCCAGCACTGGATCTAGCACCGGACCGGCCAACCACAGTATACCCAACGGCGGTATACCCAACGGCAGTACATCCAATGGTGGCCCCACCAACGGCACGACCACCAATAACGGGACAGGAGGAGAACCATAGCTCATGGCAAATGAGAACACCAGAGAGCGCATGCTGATCAAGCTCAATGACAACGAGTGGGCCCGTAGTCGAGAAGCTCTATGGGGCAATCCTCTACCCCCCAACACACCACATGACATGCTGATGGGCTACCATTGGCTGCTGAAGGAAGAGTTCAAGCGCTAGTAGCAGGTGATCGTGCAACTGAAGGCGCGCAGAAAGGCGGCGGACGAGTCGAGCCTTCGGCGAGTTGGGCTCTCCTCCCACGGAGGATCCTCCTCCAAAGGCAACGAGTACCTATCCAACAAAAGGCGATCTCGACTGACCCACGTCACCAAACAAGAGCACGTAGAAGCCGTGAAAGTCCTCAACTTCAGCTCTATGATGGTGGATACGCGGGGCAACGTGCTCCCGAAGACATCGCAAGCTGCGGTGATAGCGGCCACCATGTACCTCCACCACAACCAGCCACCGGCTGGAGACCCGCGAGCTTCCTTGCACCAATCTACGATCACGGGCCTGGGGATAATCGAGGCTGCCCTCGACAAAGAACCAACACCAGAGCCGTAGAAAAGCAAGGCTCTGGACAAATACTACTACTCGTACTCCTCCAGTGACGACAGTCACGATATGTCATAGCGACATCGCTCATGGCGGCATGACCACAATTACGACGCGCGTGATGACATCATGCAGCGCAAGGTCACAAGATGCAGGCAAGGCATGCTCGTTTCACTGACTCAGAAGAAGACGAGACTGAGCACTATGGCGCCAAATGCTTCAGTAGGGCCATCAGGAAGAAGCGAATACCGAAGGGGTTCAAACTCCTGTCGGAGAACCCAAATTTTTTTGGCCTACAGGACCCAAAAATCTGGTTAGAGAACCACATCTCCTCCGTCAGGATGCACAGCGGGAGTCGAAGCACGGCCATGCAATGCCTAGAACTACAGCTGCAGGGCGCCGCTCGCGCATGGCTCAACAACCTCCCGCGCGGATCAATTTGCACCTGGGAAGAGCTGGTGTACAGCTTCGTGCACAACTTCAATGGCACTTAAAAAAGGCCCGCATCAATCGAAGAACTGAGAAGCTGCCAACAAAGGTCTGGCGAGTTGCTGCGCTCGTACATCTAGAGGTGGTCCATCATCATGAACTCCGCAGAAAACATCTCGGAGGACCGCGCAATCGACGAGTTCAAAGATGGCGTTCGCCGTATAGAGCTCAGGGAGGAGCTAGGCCACTCGAAGCCCAAAAAGATCGACCACCTGATGGAAATCGCGAATCAGTGGGCGGACGGAGAAGATTCGGTGAAAAACCGCACCTACTCCGACGATGACGATGACATTGGGCACAGACGTGACCGCCGAGGCAAAGGTCGAATGCGCGTATACGAGGACCGCGACGAAGTCAATATGGTCGCATCCAGCTACGCCAACAAACGCGACGACAACCACAATAGCGGATAAAACCCCACAGGTGTGGCAGCGTCGCACTCGCGAAGAGGCACCCGCAACATCCATCCAGGACAAACTGTCCGGACCATGTAACATGCACTTCTACATCGACAAGAATGACGGCAAGAAAAAATCCAGCCACCTTCTCAAGGATTGCCGTGAGTTCCTCAAACTACACAAGGGCCAGGCCCAGATGAATTGCGACACGATCAACAGGGGCTATGGAGCTGCTCCAAGCACTGTGGCACATGGAGCTCCTCCACCACCGCCTGGACCACCACCACCCGCGGTCGCGCCAGTCCAGCATCATGGAGCAAGCCGTACCGACGAGTCGTGGGCAACATGGGGATGATCCAAAAAGGGAGTCCCTCAAATCAAGTGCAGAAGGCCATCACTCGCCAAGTCAATCTAGCGATAAACTCTCCACTTTCCACCACTAAGTACCTCAGTGGAAGCGAGTCCTGCATCACCTTCGACAAGCGCGACCACCCACGCCAAATTCCTCGTCCAGGCCACTGTCCCCTCATACTCGAGGCGCAGATTGGGGGCTTCGATATGAGTCGCATCTTCATGGACGGCGGGAGTGACATCAACCTCATGTTCGCGAGTATCTTGCGTGTGATGAGGATCCCTCTGACTTGTCTAGAAGTTTCAGACACGACGTTCCACGGCATCATCCTAGGGAAGGGCGTATATCCCCTGGGCAAAATCAACCTCGAAGTCATCTTCGGCACGTCGCAAAACTTTCGGCGAGAGCGCATCAACTTTGAATTCGTGGACTGGCCCTCACAATACCACTGCATCCTCGGACATGTCGCGTTCGCTAGGTTCATGGCAGTGCTGCACTATGCCTACCTGTAGATGAAAATGCCAGGTCCAAATGGCGTCACCACAATCAATGGAAGCTTCGAGAGGTCCGACAGCTGCGACAGGGAATTCAACAGAATCTCCTAGTCCTTCGGCATGCAGGAGGAACTCGCAAGATTGAAGGAGTCGACAGACAAGAGTCTGCCTCCCCTGAGCATGACAAGTTCACCCGACCTATCCTTCGACTCATCGGTGCACATGAAGAAAGTCCAGGTCCACCCAACGGACCCGACCAAGACGGCCCTCATCGCCAACAACTTGAGTTCCGCATAGGAACTCGCGCTCGTCAAATTGCTCCGTGAGCACTGGGAAATCTTCGCCTGGTGTCCAACGGACATGCCAGGGGTTCCCAAGGAATTCACCGAGCACTCACTCAACATGAATCCAGACGAAAGGCCAGTCAAGTAGACAATACGGCGGTTGTCTGAACCAAGAGCAAAAGCAGTCGGAATGGAGATCTACAGACTCCTCGACGCAAACTTCATACGCGAGATCAAGGAAAGCACCTGGCTCGCTAACAAAGTGCTTGTGCCTAAAAAGACACAGATATCCTGCGGATGTGCATGGACTTCACCTCCTTGAATAAGCATTGCCCAAAGGATCACTTCCCATTGCCATGAATTGACCAAATCATCGACTCCACCATGGGATGTGAGCGCCTCTGCTTCCTCGATGCCTACTTAGGCTACAATCAGATTCGAATGAAGGAGGAAGACCAGGAGAAAATGGCGTTTACAACGCCCTTCGGTGTGTTCTGCTACAACACGATGCCCTTCGGGCTAAAAAATGCAGGAGCCACCTATCAGCGGTGCATGCAGGCTTGCCTCAAGATCCAACTTGGTCGCAACATCCAAGTCTATGTTGACGACATCGTCATCAAAACCAAAGAGGAAGCCACGTTAATTGACAACCTTTGCGAGACCTTCGCTAACCTCGACCGTTACCGGATCAAGCTCAATCCAGACAAATGGGCCTTCGGCGTGCCATCTGGGAAATTACTCGGGTATCTCATCTCTGTGAGAGGGATCAAGGCAAACCTGAAGAAAATAAAGGCCATACTGGCCATGGAGAAGCCGAAGAACATAAAAGGCGTCCAGCAGCAGGCTGGTCAAATCGCGGCGCTCAGTCGATTCATCAGTCAAATGGGAGAAAGGGCACTGCCCTTCTACCAACTCCTCTAGTGACGCCTCGCGAAAAGGAACCACTACTACTCTACATCTCCTCCACCAACCAGGTGGTTAGCACGGTGCTCGTGGTGGAACGAACAGAAGAAAATAAGGTCCACGGGGTCCAGCGCCCAGTATACTACCTCAGCAAGGTACTCACGCCAACAAAGCAACGGTACCTGCACTACCAGAAGTTGTCCTATGGCATCTTCATGATAGCCAGGCGACTGTGCCACTACTTCCAGGAGCACCCAATCGTGGTGGTAAACGATACCCCACTCAGGCATATACTCAATAATCCTGACGACACCGGACGAGTCGCTCTTTGGAGACATCACATATGAGAAGCGCGACGTGATCAAATCGCAAGTCCTCCCAGATTTTCTCGTGCACTAGATGGAGAACCAGCTCCTCGACAAGCCAGATATGTCCTACCTTTGGACAATGCACTTCGACGGGTCCAAGCGAAAGGACAGAGCTGGGGCAGGAGTTATACTGACATCACCCCAAGGAGACAAGATAAAATACATTCTGTGAATGCAGTTCACTGCCCCAATAACGAAGCCGAGTACGAGGCCTTAATCCACGGGATGCGGATGGCGAAAGCCTGTGATGCCAAAAGGCTCATCATCTATGGCGACTCCAAGCTGGTGGTCAACCAAACGATCCACAAGTGCGACGCACTGAGCGACAACATGATCGTCTATCGCGACCTCTACGGCACACTCGAGGGAGACATTGACGGCTGCGAGCTGCGGCACATAGGCCACGGAAAGCAACGAAGAGGTGGATACACTTGCCAACATCGGCTCTACCTACGCCCCCATACCACCCGCGGTATTCCTCGAGCATATTTGCGAGTGCTCCGTCAAGCCCAAGGCTCCAGAGAAGAAAGGAAGCACGTCAACAGACTCAGGAGCTACGCCACCCAACGATCCAATGGCACTCGATGACACGGAGATTTATACGGGACTCGAAGGCCCAATGGAGGTCATGATGATCGAGACATCTTGGACACAACCGTACATCACATATCTACTCAGCAAGAGGCTGCCAGACGACCCAAATGATGCGGGGCACATAGCGGGATGATCCAAGGCATTCGCCCTCATCAACGGCGAACTGTATAAGCGCAAAATCATAGGGGTACTTCAATGGTGCGTCTGCAACGGGGATGGAAGGGCCGTCCTCCTCGATATACATGAAGGCACCTACGGGCATCATGTTGACAGTCGCGCCCTTGTTGCCAAAGCTCTATGAGCTGGATTCTACTGGCCCATGGCCATGTGCAACGCAAAGGACATCGTCCAGCGTTGCAACACTTGCCAGCGATTCGTGGACAAACCTCATGCACCTGGAGCGCCACTTAGGCCAATACCAATGGCTTGGCCCTTCGCACAATGGGGACTCGACATGGTCGGCAAGCTCCCAAAGTCCTCACGAGGAGGTTATGTCTACCTCTTAGTCGTGGTCGACAAATTCACCAAGTGGATCAAGGCCATGCTGGTGACGAATCAATTAGGAGGCAGCGCTCTCAAGTTCTTCGAGTCCATTGTCTACCGCTTTGGAGTGCCACATAGCATCATCACGAACAATGGGACGAACTTCACCTCTAAGGAGTTCCAGGAATTACGAAAACCTGGGAATCAACATAAGCTAGGCCTCGGTGGCTCACCCGCAGACCAACGGTCAAGTCAAAAAGGCCAACGGCCTTGTCTACGGAGGAATCAAGAAACGACTCCTTTGGCCACTCGAACAAGCCGTTGGATGCTGGCCAGACGAGCTGCAATCCATACTTTGAAGCCTGCGCACAACTCCAAACAGCACCACGGGATACACCTTGTTCTTCATGGTGCACGGTGCTGAAGCGGTGCTACCCACAGAAGTACGCTACAAAGCCCCACGGGTGGTTGCATATAGCGAGAAGGAGTCAACTCTTGCACTCGAAGACTCCATCGACCACCTTAACGAAGCATGCGAGATAGCAGCGGACAGATCAACGATCTACCAGTAGAGCCTCCGCAACTACCACAACAGAAGGCTATGCCCCAGATCCTTTGTCGAAGGAGACCTGGTCCTACGACTGAAGCAATAAGGGCATCTCAAGATCGAGTCCCCTTGAGAAGAACCTTACATGATTACAGAAGTAATCCCAGGTGGCGCCTATCGCCTTAAAGATTTTGAGAGTGGAGTCTCATACTCCAACCCCTGGAACATCGCGCAGCTGCGCCGTTTCTACCCCTAGTAGTTTTTTTACATTACAAATAAGGCTATTTAGCCACACATTGTACCTCGTACTATCCTGCGAATAAATAAAGCTAAGTTCCCCAAATCTCTGTGTTTTACCTTATTTTCTTACAATTTCATCACTCGGGGGCTGCGCCACCCTTTACACTTCCATTCTACGAACAAAATAGCAGTATCCTGAGTAGCTGACACAATACCAGTCGAACCCTTGACAAACACCAACCTAGTTGCAATGCACCTGACAGGTTGGCAAGGTGCTTAGATAAACACAAGTCAGGCTCTTCAAAGAAGTCGACGATGTCCTCCGCTGGCCGATCAACTGCCTGGTAGTTCGGCACCATGTTCCAGGTCATCCCTTCTGGCGGCAGTGACGGTCCAACAGCAACAACCGCTATGTCCATGTCTGGCCGATGCAGTCACACCATCGACAAAGCAGCCTTGGCACTAGCTACCAGCTGCTGCCGCACGCACTCGTGTACTGCGCTTATATCTTGAAACTTTGCTAGAAGGGCCAACATGCTTGAAGGGACGGTGTCCAGCAGAAACATCATCTGGTAAATGTGCCTAAGACACGACTTCTCTTTATTCAAGCATTGGAGCACTCGAGAAGAACGATCCTGCAGGGTCACCAACGCGACTGCACGGTCGTGGTCCACCCAAAAATACCCACTCGCCTGCAGCTGTTCATTCGAATGGCCACCCCGGTCTTTCTCATCCTGCGGATGACGAGCGCTAACAACTACACCAAGCAAGCAGCAAAGTGTCAAAACAAATTTTTGGCCCCTTATTATAATTTTTATGCATATATGAGATGATAAAAATTTCATGCATGGCATCGATCGTGGAGGATCCCTACTCCCAATCCGATCTAGTGGAGTGGACGTGGCAGGACTCGGGCAGGAGGCGGTCGATCAATGTTGGTTTCGTTTTCCTGGGAAGCAACATCGTCTAGGACTAGGACTCGAGTGGCTCGCCTCTGCCTCGCCATGTGCACTGATAGCCTCGGCTCAGTCAGAGTCTGCGATAGCGGACAAAAGAGGCCCAATTAAGCCACCAGTCCAATAAAAAGAACTTTTTTATGATGTATACTAGGCATGCCTATATAGCATATTACTAAGAGGGCCCCTACTTTTTTTGGGCCCAGGGAGGCTGCCCCGCCAGTCCCCCAGGGCTGGCCCTAGCCATAGTAGACAAGCACAACATAGTCACACGTGCATGGCTGCCTTGCTGTCGACACAGCAGCACATAGTGCAGGGGTTATCTCCCTAGCCGCAATAGAGAGAGTGCACTCTCTCTGAAGCCTATAACACCACCACAAAGTTCAACCAAGAACATCCAAGGCACCTAAAAGTTTCAACACTCACGACCATAGATCAAACCATCATCGACTCGAATAACCGCCGAATTATCACCAACACCTGGTTTCTTAGAAAGCCATCCAGGAGTCAGGAGGACAAGATTAGGCAATAGCCAGGAGAAGTAGGACATCAGTTAAAGGGAAGCAGAAGGAGGAGAAGGCCAAGCCAAGATCTGGAGCTAGGAGGGAAGTACCAGCAACCCTATTTAAGGAGGAACATGAGAAGTACTAGGCCAAGCAGCATAGTAGGATCACTTGTCTACTCTGCATAAAAGGTTAACCCAGATCTTGAGAAGTGTCAGTTCTCATTAGTTTATTTGGATGATAAAGAAGTCGTAGAATTATCCTCAAAACTAAACTCAAAAGGAGTACTGGATCATCATAGGACATATTGAGGTACCGAAGTATCTGTTCTTATCTTCTTAAGAAGTTGTGCATCAGTCTTTGCATCACTGGCCTAGGATTTCAAATCCAAAACTATTACATAAGTAAGATTTCATCCAAGTGGTTGAGTAGCAGATCTTGCTGGCTCAGCTAACTACTATGCACACATCACAAACTAGACACACCATAGTGGCAGTCTAACCAGCAGAATCCACTCAAACAAGTGTCCATATCAATTGTACCAGATCAAGCTAAGCCACTAATAGCAGATCTATTGATGAACTACTGCAGGACACATTGCAAAGGATGGTAGCACCTATATAGCAGTTCTATTTTTCATCATATCCCAAATAAGATGTAGCAAATACAAACATCTATACAAGAGCTATTCAAGTCATCTTCCTAACACCATTAGCGATCATATATTTAAGCCATATATCATAGGGTAGATACATCAAAGTAATCTAACCATAAGAAAATAACCACTGTCTTAAGCTCTGGTTCACAAAGCATCAAGTCCATGTTACCTATCTAGTGCAAGGGCTAGAAATCATATATAATCAATATATAAGCAGACAATTAAATAATAAAGCCACCATGTATATCAGGAATCACTTTATGATAACCACACAATCTTTTCACCACTGCCAGGAAGGATACAAAGGCCATAGGCACCTAATAAAATATCCAACGTAGAACTCCCAGAAGTAATTCACCACCAACATCACATAACCATAGGTTATTCATAAGATGTGAACTACCAGATCAACACCACCAAGTTTATCAACCATTACATAGCTAGTAATACTACTGGACATCATCATCCACTAGCAAGCCACAAGCCAATACAAAAATGTCAAACCAGCAAATTCTCTAGATCAATTCAATCTAATCATTATCCACAGATAATTCCAGAAGTGAGATGAATCCTAGAACAAAGTCTCAACACTAATTAGGATAATGAAATCACCACAAAAAGGGATCTAGAGAGGAACCGAGAGAAGAGGAGGAAAGGCATGACTTACCCGTGGTCCTCGCTAGATAATAGAAGAGGAAGGAGAGGTTGGCCGGTGGCAAAGCACACGGTAGCACGGGGAGCACCTGAGGGCGCAGCAACCCGCGCGAAGCCATGATCACAGCAGTCATAGGAGAAGGAGCCGGCACAAACTAGTACCATCGTGCCACCAACGCACCAAGGTGGCGCCAGAGGAGCGTCGGAGGACCATCTCGTCAGCCAAATTTGCAAACCCTAGGTACTAGAGAGGGAGAGGCATGGCCAAAGATGGGCGCGAGCATCAAATCAAGCTGGGCCAGTCAATGCAACATCATCGACTACATCATCTCACACCATGACGGTGGCCGGAGACGTTGGAGCCAGCCGGGATCGAGCAGAGGCAGAGGCGACAACACCAGGTCGCCATAGAGAGGCGAGAAGGAGTCGTGCGTGAGAAAGAGATAACGAGGGGAGACTAGGCCGATAGGGCCAGCCTAGTGCACGAGTGTGGGTTTGACAAACATACTAGGCCAAATCGGGCTGGGTTAACCCAATGGTCAAGGCCCAGGTTTTAAATAAAAGGAAATGTTTAATAAATTATAAAATACCAAACATACCCCTTAAAATATTTTAGCTATAAACATATAAAAATCCTAAAACTACGAAATATATCTATAAATATTCATAAAAATGTGAACTATTCAATTATTAAAATTAAGTTAATTAATTTTAGGACAATAATTAACATACCCCTTAAGGTACTAACTTGTATTTTAGAATCATAAAATTAGCCTAATTAATTTTAGGACAATAATTAATACATGGAATTTTCTAAAATGAAGAATAATACATAAAAATAAATAAAAATCAGTTTACAGATCCTAAATAAATGCTTCATTTAAGAAAAATAATACAAGATATTTTAGCATAACAAAAATTAATCTAAATATTTTAATGCTATAATTCCTTTAATCAATTTTTTAAAAATGAAGATAATACTTAAAAATAATAAAAAACATTTTCTAAGATTCTCAATAAATACTAAATGGAAGGAAAAGACTAGTTTGTATAAGCTAATAAAATTCAAATGTATATTTTGAAACACATAATACTTCAGGGAATTTTATAATAAATAGAATTAGACTAATATATAAATAAAAATCATTTTTAAGATCTTGACTAGGTATATTTTATAAAAAATACAAGATATATTATTTAAAAAGGTTTTAAGATTATAAAGTAATAAATTCCTATTTCTCTATTTTATTAAAATAAAATTCTTATATAAACTTATGATGATTCTTCAAAATTACTTCTTGAGTAAAGAATAATCTTATGACCTTATAAAATATTTCTATCTTGAAGAATCCTTTAAATTTAACTACTAAACCTAGAACCATAAGTATGGACTCTAATGAAACCTAAGTGCAAATTACTAATTATTTAATACTCCTTTGGAGTCTTAAATCAACTATAACCAATAACTTCAATCTAACCTTTGACATCATTCACTTACATTGATAGTGAATGATCTCATCCCTTTAACCATACCCAACATGACTTTAAATCTTAATAGAAGTTTAACAAATCATATAATGAGATCACCATATCTCATAACTAGATTTAACTCTATAATCTACTTATCATCGGCTTGCTAAGTTTAGATTCATAGAGCTATACTCAATACCTATACAAATCTGTCTTCGATCATATCGAAGAAGACTCTTAAACTTGCCCATGATATAAAAATAATACATCCTAATCCAAGTTATCGTTTATAGTTAACTTTGTTCTGTTACTTAGCTACGAGAAGCACATTAATGTAAGATTGTTAGAACGACTCAAATAGCCATTAATTATGCTCTGAGAACACTACAAATTGCTTTATAATAAGTATTTTCTTCAAAAGTTATTTGTTTGCCGCCTCAAACAAAGGCTTTAGTCATTCTGCTAACAACCACCCACTTAAAATATTATATCTTTAAGAGTACTTACCAAACAACATTACTGTCAATTGTTGTCACGCTTTACTTTCATCACTTAATAATTACCTTTAGGATCTTAGTTGGTATTTATTTGAAAAGTCAATTGATTGTAACACAAATCATTCATAAATCACAAAACTAAATCCATAATTAAACAGGGGGATTTACTTTAGGATTTGTACAAAATGCATATCATTATCTATGCATCATAGCATGTTGCTTCTTTAAGAATTAGTCCTTACCGGACCAATGATGTTGTTTCAGATATTGGAGTTTATACCGACTAGAAGACCTTGACTACATAATATTTTAGTTAAAAAGGAAAGTTCACACTTTCTCATGTACTTTGATTATTTTCTATCAAGTATTTGGAAATTGTTGTTTTCATCACCTACATTTCGAAAAAGGATGGCAGAAAACACTATTTTCATAATTAATTTGAACTAGTGGTTACTGATCCAGGGTGATCAGCTAATCTATTGCGATTGGCAATGGAAACATCATTGTTTAGGAATTTATCATCTAGGATTTATCAACAAATGTCGATAGTGATTCTTGTGCTGTATAATACGAGTTAACCATGAGATCTACAATGGCTCTAGGGATGTCAGGTGGATCTTCTCCCTTTCATGTGCCAACGAACGAGCTTATCATGAGGTTGTAGTCCCATACAAGGATCCAGCACATGGGTGAGGACCCCAGTGCTCCACGATATGAGTGTCTAGATTATCTGTAAGGGGTTGTCGGAGGTTGTTCTACCACTTTAGTGGGGGTTTCCAGGGACATGATCTATTTACAAAGTCTTCGAGGAGCTATATCTGCCCGCAAGGGGGTTAATAGAGGAAGATATTCTTGGAGGATTGTGTTATCACATGGGGTCATGGAGAGGGACAGTGATCGGCCCGGGTTCTTATATTGGGCTTCACACCAAAGGAAGTGTGAACGGGATAATATGCCTGGTTGTGCAACATGGATAAGAATCTCTGATGGGTAAAGCAACACACCTCTCTATAGTGTAAAAAGTGTGACATGTTACTCCGTATTCTAGGAAGAAGCTACGAACGCCGCAGGAAAGGAACTCCACGAAGTTCTAATCTACCTATGAAGGTTGACAGACATAGCTTTTCAAAATAAAAGCAACCTTTGAACAAATGTTTACAAAAACATGCATAACATACAACCTTGGTTTTGGTTGTAGTTAGTGCATCAAACACTCCTTTTTAGTGAACTTGCTGAGTACGCTCGTACTCAACCGTACCTTCTTCGCCGTGCTAGATTCTGGAGCAATCAATGGTGAACTTAGGAGGTGAACTACTTTGAAGAACTGAAGATACCTAGAGGAGATCAACGGGGTCAACAACTACATGCAAAACAATGGAAGTCAAACTGAAGTGTAGCATATAAGTAATCTAAGAAACCAGAACCTACTTCTATAGAGCATTGTTGTAGCAGCAATTATAAGCCATAGTTATATAGTAGTGGTGTTTCTTGAATCGACTTCGAGTTGCTATTTATGGTTTTATTTTGTAAATTATAATCCTCGTTGTGTCGAGGAAGTTTATAGATCTTTGTAATGTGTTATATGTAATCTAAGTCTTATTTTGGACCCACGATGTTTCTGTTGAACCACTCTGAGGGATGTAATGATGGTGGAACGGTGTCTCATTAGTGTTATGTCAATGACTATAGTATACTGCATCATGCAGTGGTATGCTGGGTCACCGCAACTAGTATCAAAGAAAATTCTTTGACCTTAGGTTTGAAACCTATTAAATGGGTAGAACCTGTAGGAAATATATTAGCAACAATAAAGAGTTCTCTAGACATATGATGATGATTCAAATGTGAATTATTTTTTCATATCTTTAGTGCAACAATTCTTTATTATGATGCATCATCAATAAACGAATTGGTGTGTAGTACTCACACTACCATACCTCATGATTCCTTAAGTTGAAAGCTTGAGTTGGATCATGTTGATCTTTATTAGATTGAACCCACCTTAGTTTTCAAACGTATGGATCATTATACGACTTTACTTGATATAGTTTACAACACTTAACAAGTTCTAGTCCAGGAGTTGGATACTATTCTTGAGGATTTCATTGATCCTACAAAGGCATTAGAATGAATAAAGATGTTATCTAGAGAAGATAGGCACCCTCAAAATAGTCTTTTCAGAAGATGGGTATAAAGAAACATAGTTTGATGATCCATTGTCAGAAACATAAGCCTATACAAGTATGAATCTCAACCACGTGAAGATCTAAGAGCCAAATATATTCAGTTGAGTAGGAAGCTTGGGGAATGCCAAGTTTTGACATTCCAGAAGAGAGTGGTTAAACATCTCAGAATGATTGTGTGAACACTGGGGTGGAGGATATGTCTTACTTTACAAGTGTGTTTGAAGTTGGGTAGAATAATTCTGTAGAAAATCATGCATCTTCTAGTCATTTTTCAATGGCTAATATTAATCTATGTACTTATGATTCATAGTACACACCCTATGGACGTTCTTATGTTCCAGAAGGCAGTCGTCGGACTTTACATTGTCATGGACGGAATTCAAGGAAGTACTAAGAAGAAGGTGCAAAGTAAGAAGAAGTGGTAACCAATAGAAGTTGGGGGATGGAATAATGTGTATACTTGGTAATAGACATTATAGTGTCTGGAGAGGCAATTTCAATAAGTGAGATTATGCCCACATGCACCAGTAAGAGCTTGTAATATATAGTATTGTAATAGTAGACAAAAAAACAGAGTTGTGATGATAGCTTGTTTGTACTATTTTATAAGAACTATGTGTAATACATGGTATATATTTGGGTTTATTTCGATTTGGTTCTTGATTTATTGTGTGACTAGGTCTGTGCATGAAGTTTGAACTTGATGGGCATGTGCATGGTGTTACATTAAGTTCTTACTTGATGTACAAGTCTAGAAGGGAAAATGGGTTCGCGTGAGGGAGAGACGAGTTACCATTGTGAGGAAGCAGAGATGAAGGCTCGTAACATGGTGGAGACAACACCAAAAGAAGCTATCAATGCAAATTCAAGGGAAGGATCAATTCCAATGTCACATTCGACCATCAATGAAGGATTTCTCTAGTACATGAAGGGCATGGAGGAATGTAGGAAGATTGAAATGAGGAGGCAGAACCAATTCTATCAGGATATATTAAAGAGCATGCAGAAGAAGCCATTTGAGGAATTACATTCAAGGCTTAAATTTGTGGAATTCCGACAAACTAAACCTTGGAGTGTTTCCATTATAGAAGAACCTATGGAGGTGGATAATTGGTTAATGTATACACCTGGTAAGCTTAAAAGCGTGGGATGTTAGGATGAGGATAAAGTGAGATGTGCCACCTATCTACTCACTGGAACAGCAGCCACATGGTGGGAAAATCAAAGTTTGTAGCACCGGGAGGAGGTGTTAGTACCTAGGCGTAGTTCAAGAAGAAATTCCATGAAGAAGTTGCTCACAGAAATAGTGGGCAAATGAAGGATAATGAAGCTTTAGAGAACAAGGATCTTCCAATTCTGAAGCATGTACAAGAGTTTAATCGTCTATCTCTATATATTAATGATGAAGTAAATAAGGAGGCAAAACATCAAAAGCAGTTCATGAAAGGACTACAAGTAGTCATGGGAATGCAACTTAGGATTGTTTGTGCCAACGAATTCCAGGAGATATTGGATAGTGCACCTATTCTAGTGAATGATGATAAGATCAAAGTAGCTGATGGAAACAAAAGAAAATCCAAAAGGAGACTGATTCAACAAGAGAAATGTGTCGAAAGCACAATTGTGAGAATTGTGGAATCATAGGACATTATGTTAATGAATGTCGCAAATCCAGTTACTTGCCACATGTGTGGGGAACCGGGACATATTAAACCTCATTGTCCTAATCGACCAACGGTTTGTGAATCACCAACACAGAGTGGAAAGAAAAGAAAATCTTGGAGTAGATACTAGAATATATGCTATGGATGTGGATAGTCGGGACATATAAGGATCAAGTGCCCGATATTTCTATCAAAAGAAGGAAGTGACATAGAAACTAGAGTATCACCACAAAGTTGGGGTATTGATGATGGAACATCTTCTTGGAAAATAAAGTATGAGGCTATGGCTCAAATCAATCCTGATGCCAAACATAACCTAACAAGTGGTAAGTCACCATATTATCCTTAGTACGAATTATTATATACATACACCTTATAATATGAAGAGTTTACATGGGTATCCACAAATGTGTGGGTATATCGTATGTCTCTTCATAAGACGATTAGGAAAACCCTAAGGGGGAGAGTGAAGAACATGTTAGACTCCTAGATCCAACAGTTATTGAAGTTTTTGAAATGAAGAATCCAAATCTTTTCAAGAATATCCAAGGTTGATGATAACCTTAGTGTTGAAGATGTATTTGTACCACAACTCTTATCTATGATCGCAACTGATAAAACATAGCTTGAGACCAATAATATTTCCAATTAGGAATATAAATGATCAAATGCCTTATTGAGGAAGATTAAGGTAATTTTGAATGGATGGATTAAATGGGTTCAATTCATTCATAGAAAAGAAATTAAAAAGGGAGTACATAGAATCCATTGGAATATAAGAATCCTAATACTCTACCATTAGTAAACTGTCATACCACCATGATACCTATGAATTAGTACATTCATTTTATGGAGTAGGTTTACCAATACATTATGAAAGAATATAAAGGTTATATAAGTTAGAGATCTAGAATGGGTAATCCTAAAGAGGCAGGTTCACCAAAAGAGACCAATGGATGGATAAGGATTGCCAAACTTCAAAGGAAGAGATTTAGAAGGAATGTTTTCGTACTCTGACAAGAGTAATATCCATAACTTCAGGGTCAGAGTTTAGTTTAAGAGGGAGAGACTGTAATGCCCTAGTATTTAGGGCTATCGAATAGAGTTTGTGTATTTTCATTCATGCATAAGAAAATTTGGGGTAAATATTTTGCAATGTAAAACCCTGGGGAGATAAGAGTTTCTTTCACTAGATTGAGATAGGGTTTAGCTCATTCTGGTGATTGTTATAAATGTTGACATGATCTCTAGGAATTTTGAGTGATTTTAGGGAAATAATTTGAATTCACATTCAAATTTGAAACTACTCTTGAAATGACTCAACATAAAAGCAATTAGGAATTTATTGTTTTAAAATAGGTTTTAAGTAATTAATGTGAATTATTAAGTATTATATTAGAGAATAAAGATACAGGTAAAAAAATTGAAAACATTATAAGTAAATAGACATTTACAACTAATTAGATATTCTTATTCTATAATTATAATATAAGAAGTATACAAACCATTAAGGAAATTTTTATATAAATGAATAATTACAAGTAATAAATAAGTAAATTTTATTAATTAATAAACATATCTTACATTATTCATTGCAAAAGAAAAATAAAAAGATTACAAAAGTAATAAAAGGAAAACCCTATACTAATTCTTAAATAAATCCTATATCTATCTTCTTAATCTTCTCTGTAGAAGCTTTTACCTACAAACAGAACAAAGAAATAAAATAGAATAAAAACATTATGGTTAATTAAATTACTCTTGGCTATGAATAGTGGAGTGCTGTTGACACAAGAGCACACAAGGAAGGGGTTATTATTGGGGATATGCTAAATGGGCAAGACCAGTGCATGTCTCTAATCCGGATAACTTGGGTGTCCCATAGTTGGTAGCATGGCCCATGACTTGCTAGGCGGCACAGTTAGACATATCCACAAGGGAGGCCCATGTCGGATAAAGGAAGGCTACGTTGTAGTCACCGACCTACTCGGAGCCTTAGAGTGGAAGACTAGTTAGTATTAGTGTAGGACTCTGTAACCTGTCCGGCAAGGTCCTTTCCCTATAACCCTAGGTTCTGGCGCCTTTATAAGTCGGGCCTATGGGAGCCTTTAGGGGCCAACATCATACATCGATACACAACACCTCGCATAGCGAACTGACCCATGTAACTCGGCGTATTGCCATTATAGTGATTTATAGAAGGAGTAGAGTTTCGTAACCGTTGTTGGACTTGAACGTGGGTAAGATATGTTACCTCGTACCTGTTAACTCGTCTCCTTACCCCATGTCTCTAAACACGCTCTGTCAGGACCCCTCCATGGCGTACTCATCGGAAATACCATGATATTTGGCACCCATCATGGGGCAAGAGGCGCTTCGAGCTCTACACCGGACATGGTCCAATATGTTTGCGGGAATCGATGACATTGTAGCCATTGGGCGTGTTCTCTTCTGCGGCAACATTCCGATCATCCCTCGAGACAAGTTCTAGATCCCGACGAAGACGAACTCCACCCACTGCTCCATTGTTCCAATCGAGGACTGATGACCCACAAGTATAGGGGGTGTACTGCAGTATTTTCGAGGGAAGTGAAACCCAATTTATTGATTCGACACTAGGGGAGCCAAAGAATATTTATAAGCCTTAACAACTGAGTTGTCAATTCAGCTGCACCTGGAAACAATCTTGCTCACATCAGTTTATCAGTAGCAACAGTTTTGCGCCAGGAATAGTAAAGTAGCAGCAGTAGTAAAGCAAAGACAGTAGTAACAAAAACAGTAAACAGTGGGATTCGAGTGCGGTAGGCATAGGGATGGATGGATGGACAGGCGTTGCATGGACAGGACAATCCACATAGCAATCAGAACATAGGGCAATTGCAGATAAATAAGATAAAGCATCCAAGTACTAGACAATCCTAGGCATGTGTTCCATATATAGTCATACGTGCTCGCAATTAGAACTTGCACAACATCTTTTGTCCTGCCAGCCCGTTTGCAGCGGGGCCTCTAGGGAACTACTGGCAATTAAGGTGCTCCTTTTAATAGAGCACCGGAGCAAAGCATTAACACTCCATGAACACATCTGATCCTCACATCAAAGCCTTTCCCTTCCGGTTATCCTGATTTCGGTCACTTTGGGGCCATAGGTTCCAGACAACAACGTGCGTATACAACTTGCAGATAAGACCAAAAACAATACTATTATAATGAATCAATAACATGTTCAGATCTAAAATCATGGCACTCGGGCCCTAGTGACAAGCATTAAGCACAACAGGTCACAAAAAAGTCATAAAGCACTAATAAAAGATACCAGGCACCATGCCCTAACAATCTGATGCCATTACATGAACGATCTCATCCAATCCCTACCATCCCCATAGCCTACAACGGGGGATTACTCACTCATAGATGGTGGAAACATGGATGGTCGATGGAGACGATGGTGGAGATCGATGGAGATGGCTCCGGGGGCAATTCCCCATCCTGGCAGGGTGCCGGAACAGAGATTTTCTGTCCCCTGAATCTCCCCTTAGGTGGCAGCAGTGCAGCGGAACTTTTTGTGGAAAAACATCGAACCCCCCGAAGTTTTCAGGTCAGAAGGCTTCTTATAGGCGAAGAGGGAGACCGAGGGGGTGCCTGGGGCCACCACACCATGGCCTGGCGTGGCCAGGCCTAGCCCGCGCCTGGGGGGGGGCAGCCCCTGGCCTTCCTCCGTCTCGTATTCTGGCTCCTCGAGTCTTCTTGAAAAATAGGCACTTTGGCTTTTGTCCCATCCAATTCTGAGAATATTCATTTTCTGACTTTCCTGGGACCAAAAACAGCAGAAAACAGGCAGCTGGCACTATGGCTCTTGTTAATAGGTTAGTCCAAGAAATCATATGAAAAGTACTCCAAAGTGTGGACAAAACACAAGAAAGTGGATAAAACCAAGGATGGAGCATCAAAAATTATAGATACATTTGCAATGTATCAACATCCCCAAGCTTAACTCCTGCTCGTCCTCGAGTAGGTAAGTGATAAAAAGAAAGAAATAATTTTTGAGGTGACATGCACCATCAAAGACTTGATCAAAATATTTGTAAAACATTCAAAGCTGGGATCATAGTACTTCAATCATAACATGAAAGACAAAGTTCTAGCAATAAGACAAAGAGACTATGATGCAACATGAAAAGGCAAAACAAAAGATTCATGAATAACAATGCCTTGCAAGAAGTTTGTTTGTTTCACATAAAGAAAACATAGCATAGTGGAATTCAGCTTGTCCCTCATTGGGTAGCAAACATAAATGCATAGGACACCTTCAAAGTTTACAAGAGTGACTAGATACAAATAGTTTAAACAAGCAATATCAAGGTATGCATCAATCAACAAGTCTTGGGACAATGCACATAGAACTAAGAATGGCCACTATTCTCTCAAGAAAGTGCTCATAGAATGTGTGGAGACTCAACAAGGAAATGAAAAGGTTTTGAATAGTTTGAAAGGCTTCCAAATGCTGAAAGTATGGTACTCATTATCTTTGAGCTCTCATTGCCCCTATCATAACCATCTTTAATGTGGTTAAGGTGAAAGTGAGGTCCAATATGAGTTATATGCTTGACAGACTATAAATTGAAAATCCCAAGTCCCTTGAGTACGAGGGATGCTCCTCATGCTACTCAACTTTAGTTACCGGTAAGTTCTTGTCATCGTAAGTATGTGTGTATCATAGAGAACCGCCAACAGGGTACCCCTTGCCCGATGATACGGAAGAATCCCCATATCAAAATGACAAGGCAAGCAGACAATGAGTATCTCAGTAATCTTCTTATTTACCATGGGAAAATGGTGCTTTTTTTCTCTCTTTCCTCTTTTCATAAATTTTTTTTTTCTTTTTCTCAATAGCTATCTCTCTCTTTTTTTATAAGAAGAATGCTTCATAGATATCATTATGGTTACGCTGCAGGTTTCCACCATGTCAGCATGGATTAGACCAGCGGCCTAGGCGTTTCTCTAACACACATACATAACTCCATGGACTTACAAGCTCCCCTTTTATTTCACACCGACGACATCCGCAAACAAAAGAGCAAGGTATCAACTGGGTATATATTTACAAGTGTTGAAAGCGTTCCCCGTGACAGCACGGTTCTGCTAATCCCCAGCCTATAATTAGCAAGCATATAACTTTCATGGAGAGTTCACAATGGTTCAGGTTTATTAAGTGCAGGAAATAAAGTGTGCCATCAAGTTCGTGAGAGCTTTACTAACTAATTTTCTCATAACAAGCAAACATTTTATTCGGAAGAAAACAAGGCATAGTGAATATGCACGAAAGTAGCAAATCATGCTAATAGGTAGGTATGGTGGACACTTTGGCAATATTTGGTTTAAGGGAGTTGGAAACATGAGTAAAACACTTAGTGTAAGTGAAGGCTAGCAATAGTAAGGGAACGACAAACGAGAGAGCAATAATGGCCATAATCATGCAGAGCAACAAAAACAACATTGATCAAAGCATAAAGTGATACTACAAGTTGAAAACTAAAGGATCATAAAGGCTTATGGTGACTTGGGATAGTCATAACATTGTGTGAACATGTGCCAAGTCAACCCAAATAAAGCATCAAAGGAGAATACCACTATACTATGCTT
This sequence comes from Avena sativa, assembly GCA_916181665.1. Classification (NCBI taxonomy): domain Eukaryota; kingdom Viridiplantae; phylum Streptophyta; class Magnoliopsida; order Poales; family Poaceae; genus Avena; species Avena sativa. The sequence goes on from OV702289.1 coordinate 435,563,103, forward strand.
TAATATGCTAAAACAACGCATGATTCATCCAAGGCACATTAAGCAATCTCAATTGTTTATAACAAGTCATGATACAACAAAGAATACTAAGCATAAAGCCAAAACAATATCGAGCATGGCATGACAAAGCATTGGCCACAGTCAAAAACAAGCTCTCTTTACCAATTAAGCATGAGCTTTCCTACTCTTTTCCAAACCAAACCAAACTATTTGAACACCAAAGTACGAAAGAGGGGGTCCAACCAATTTATTCAGAAAACTAAGCAAACAAAAACAAATGAAAACCAAAACGAAAACACAAAAGAAGACGCTCCAAGAGAAACACAACTGTGCATGAAACAATAAAAATGAAGTGGTTGAAAGAAACCTGAGATTTTTATTGATGAAGAAGGGAATGCCTTGGGCATCCCCAAGCTTTGACGCTTGAACTTCTTGGATATTTCTTGGGGTGACATGTGTGGCATCCCCAAGCTTGAGCTTTAGTCCATCCTTCATCTCATTACTCATTCCTTCCATACACCTGAAATTTCCATTAGAACATTAGCTACTGTAGTACTTCCCTCAAAAAGCTCAATTCCCCAAAAGAACTAAAAAAGGAACCAACAAGAACAAATGGAGAAAATGACAGAAATCTGTCAAAACAGACCAGCAGGTAAAGACGAATTTTTTCTAAGACCTTATGTTGCTCAAATCAAAAAGTGTTGAACTAACGAAAGTTAGATAACAACCTGGGGCAGAAGCACAAAGATTCACACCTCAAAAAGACGTTCAGAGATTTTACACGAATTTTTATGGTGAAGCACAAAAATCTGTTTCGGGACAGCAACTTTTCCAATCATTACTTCTCTCTCATTAGAGGTTACTCTTGGCACAAAAACCAAATAAAAAGGATAAGGAGCGGTTATTACTGAAGTAATAACTTCCAAGAATCATCTAAAACTTTTGGGTTATCTCCCAATAAGTACTTTTCTTTAATGCCTTTAAGTTAGGCATAAGCAAAAACTAAAATGGATAGAATAGAAGTAAGCGGAGATAATCATGTTGAAAACATTGTTTTGTTCAATGAAATCCTTTCGTTAACAAGGTTGATCAGGTCTTGTTACCAAAACAATTTCATATGAGACAAAACTTTGTATTCCACTAATGATTATGTTACCTCAACCTTGATAGCAATGGTCCCAATCATCATAGTTTCAAATTTTTCTCTTGGTATGGGACAATATATCTCTCCAACTTGAATGCCCTCAACATGTTCAATTGAATTCAAATCATAAGTCCTTTCAATCTTCTTGGGGAAATAGACAATATGTTCCTTGTCATTAACATTGAAGGTCACCTTCCCTTGATTACAATTAATAACAACTCCTGCAGTATTTAAGAAAAGGTCTCCCAAGAATAATCGAAATATTATCATCTTCAGGCATAAAAGTTTGAGAGTGTGCTGTCATAAGAAATATGAAGTGAAGTAAAAGGGAGCATCAAGAAGCAAATCCAAAACACATTTAAGTCTAACCCACTTCCTATGCATAGGAATCTTGTATGCAAATAAATTCACAAAGAACAAAGTGACAAGCATAGGAAGATAAAACAAGAGTAACTTCAAAACTTTCAGCACATAGAGAGGTGTTTCAATACCATGAAAACTTCCACAACCATATTTTCCTCTCTCATAATAATTTTTAGTAGCCTCATGAATAAACTCAACAATATACCTATCACATAAAGCATGCTCTTTATGATCTACAAGCACTAGATCTTTATTATAAACATTTTCAAAAGAAACCTTGGGAACATAACATTCATCCTCCTTTAGTAAGCATGGAGGACAATCAAATAATGTAGGGGATAAAGAGTTACTCTCATTAGAAGGTAGGCATGGGCAGCTAATCCATTCTTCCTCCTTTTGTTCATCACTCTCCTCCTCTTTTTCATCTAATGAGATTTCAGGTTCATCAATTTCTTCTTCCATAGGAGCCTACAAGGCATTAGTCTCTTCCATAGGGTCCTGCAAAGCATTAGTCTCTTACATTTGTGGAAAGCATCTATTAAAATATTCAAGGATATAGCTATTTTCATCCTTGTAATTATCAAAAAAAAATAAGTATACCATAAACCTCATACTTATAAGGTGAATCATCAATATTTTCAAGAAAACTAGCAAGTTCAAAAGCACCCTTCCAAGCAATAAATTCTTCAATTTGTTCTGCATCATAAAAGTCATAAATTCCTTTAGCATAGGAAGATATGGTATCATTATCACTATTCTCACATTGAAAAGGGAGGTGTTTATACCTCTTTCTGCAACGAGATTCATCACAACAATAAGTAGCAGTATAAATAGAGCACATGTTTCTAGCAATGGTATACAATCTACCAATTTGTTCCCATAAGTGTTTCCCTTTTTGTGACAAGCGGTGTTCCTTATAATAATATTTTTGATCTTCCATGAACCCAGCTTGCCAATCAGCTTCAGTTTCAAAGAAACCAACCATTGACAACAAGCATGATAGAGCAAGACAATAACAGACCAACGAAAATAACAACTAGAGTAGGAGCTAAATTTTTTTGTATTTTTGATAAAGAAACAAGCAAACAAGGAGAAAATAAACTTAGCTTGAACAATAGTGAATCCAAGTGGACTTGATAAATAAAGCTATGCTCCCCGGCAACAGCGCCAGAAAATAGTCTTGATGACCCACAAGTATAGGGGGTGTATCGCAGTATTTTCGAGGGAAGTGAAACCCAATTTATTGATTCGACACAAGGGGAGCCAAAGAATATTTATAAGCCTTAACAACTGAGTTGTCAATTCAGCTGCACCTGGAAACAATCTTACTCACAGCAGTTTATCAGTAGCAACAGTTTTGCAGTAGGAATAGTAAAGTAGCAGCAGTAGTAAAGTAAAGACATCAGTAACAAAAATAGTAAACAGTGGGATTCGAGTGCGGTAGGCATAGGGATCGATGGATGGACGGGCGTTGCATGGACAGGACAATCCACATAGCAATCAGAACATAGGGCAATTGCAGATAAATAAGATAAAGCATCCAAGTACTAGACAATCCTAGGCATGTGTTCCATATATAGTCATACGTGCTCACAATGAGAACTTGCACAACATCTTTTGTCCTGCCAGCCCGTTTGTAGCGGGGCCTCTAGGGAACTACTGGCAATTAAGGTGCTCCTTTTAATAGAGCATCGGAACAAAGCATTAACACTCCATGAACAGATGTGATCCTCACATCAAAGCCTTTCCCTTTGGGTTATCCCTATTTTTGTCACTTCGGGGCCATAGGTTCCGGACAACAACATGTGTATACAACTTGCAGATAAGAACAAAAACAATACTATTATAATGAATCAATAACATGTTCAGATCTGAAATCATGGCACTCGGGCCCTAGTGACAAGCATTAAGCACAACAAGTCGCAACCAAGTCATAAAGCACTAATAAAACATACTAGGCACCATGCCCTAACAATCTGATGCCATTACATGAACGATCTCATCCAATCCCTACCATCCCCATAGCCTACAACGGGGGATTACTCACTCATAGATGGTGGAAACATGGATGGTCGATGGAGACGATGGTGGAGATCGATGGAGATGGCTCCGGGGGCACTTCCCCGTCCCGGCAGGGTGCCGGAATAGACTTTCTGTCCCCCGAATCTCCCCTTTGGTGGCGGTGGCGCAGCGGAACTTTTCATGGAAAAACATCGAACCCCCCGAAGTTTTTAGGCTAGAAGGCTTCTTATAGGCGAAGAGGGAGACCGAGGGGGTGCCTGGGGCCACCACACCATGCCCTGGCGAGGCCAGGCCTAGCCCGCGCCTGGGGGTGGGGGGTGTGGCCAGCCCCTGGCCCTCCTCCGTCTCGTATTCTGGCTCCTGGAGTCTTCTGGAAAAATAGGCACTTTGGCTTTTGTCCCGTCCAATTCTGAGAATATTCATTTTCTGACTTTCCTGGAACCAAAAACAACAGAAAACAGGCAGCTGGCACTATGGCTCTTGTTAATAGGTTAGTCCAAGAAATCATATGAAAAGTACTCCAAAGTGTGGACAAAACACAAGAAAGTGGATAAAACCAAGCATGGAGCATCAAAAATTATAGATACATTTGCAATGTATCAAGGACATCCATCTCTTCATCTGCAAAACTGACTCGGGTACTAGCTCCCAGGAAGTCGGAAACACGTCAAGTCCTGCATGGACCGCATCTGGGCAGGACACATTCGCAGAAGGATTAGGCTCGAACCTTTCTTTGGAGTTTGCCAGGTCAGATCAGGAAAATTCAAGGCCCACCCAAACCGCCCTTGTGCAGGATATAACGATGGAAGGAACCTGCAGATCCACTTTCCTTGCTCGATTTTTTGAGAGGAGGAGGTCACACTTTGTTGGCATCGTCACCATCTTTGATCTGGCTAGATGTGTCCAGAGGATGGGGGAATACCCCCGGTACTACCTCGCCAGATGGATCAGGGTGAGGGAAACCCTAAATGATGACCGCACTAACGAGCTTGTATACACTTCGTGGAAGGGCTTATGCCTGGAACACTCCTCCGGCATACGCTCAGGAGGCGACAGGCTGTCGGCTTGCTTACCCTCAATGAGATGATCGCAACTGTTAACAGTTTCTCTGACGCTAATGAGGAAGTTGAAACTGAGATCGCCGCTGCAACCAGAGGATGCAACATCAACAATGGCCCCACACCATCCCCTCCAACTTCACCATAAAAAACACCAAGGCCAAATCGGAATCAGTGCTTGACGCACTTTACGCCGACATCGACATGCATGGCGGTGGTTCTAAGGCCAAATCAGAGGAATATGATGCTTATATGAGGGAGATCGAGAATGAGATCGAGAGGAAGGAGATAGTTGAGAAGGCTGTCCCTTCCCACCAGGTACTAGTGGACATCAGGAACGTGATAGAAGAAGACCAGCAGGACCAGGTAGCCAAAAAAGCTCCACCAGCAGCGTCGTATGCCAGAGCTGTGGTGGCAAATGCTAAGAAAGTTGTCGACCCTCTGGGTCCTCCTAAGGCTATGCCCCTTTGGCTACCCCCCCGCAGCAGCCGCAGGAACTCACTACCGGGCCTAGTGCTGCAAACCAAACAAACCCACCGCCTCCGCCATCCATGTCAGCAGCTGGCAATCCCTTGGTTACTCCAGCCGACAAGGTGATGTACGGATCGCTCCTCGTCGAACCAATAATTGTCGCCCATATCTGGAGCATTATAGAGCTTGATGACAAGCGCGTTGTGATCCTTGTGGAGGCCATGTACATCGTAGAATAGGGTGCCCAGCTGGACAGGGATATGGCCATGGGACAACAATCGATCAAGGCGGCATGAGCAATGGAGGATGAGTACATGCAGTTGTTGTTGAAGCACAAGGCAAAGAAATCTCTAGCTCGCGTCGTCGAGGATCCAGGCATTCGATGCAACCTAGGGTAGGCTCCATCCAAACCAGCAAAAGCTACCCCCTACATAGATTCTGCTGGGAAGCAAGTCATGCCAACTCCCGCCCTCAACATTGTCATTGCCAAGACCCTACTCGAGCAAGATAGATCACCTGAAGCGGTGGACCAGGTCTATGACCTTGTCACTAAGGCTTGCAAGCAGCAATAAAAGGCCACCTCCCATAGGTTCGAGTCAAATCCGTAGCTTTGGCAATCAATCATCAATAACTGCCGAAGACCAAGACCCCCTCGCGATGAAGGATCCCATATGGGCTCCAGAGAACATAGGTGGAGGGATGCGCGCAATAGGACGGATGCTATCCTAGTATCCTCCGGCAACAGAGACAACGCTCACCCCTGTCACTCGCCGCCACCCCCATAGTCCCGGCATCATGAGGACCCACAACCGTGCCACCATACAAGCATGCCACCTCCTAGGGGCCCTCAGGTCAGCATCGTGATACGTGAGCAGGGGGAACAACTTCAGCATGACGGAGAGCATAGAGGCAACGATGGACATAGGAGAAGATCCTACAAGGAAGCCCCGCGTCTGGCAAGCAACTTCGACAGGCGTGAGGATTCACATGGAGGAAGTAGCAAGAAGGCTAACCCACCGCCGCCACTGCCACCATGGCGGAGGACCGTGCAGGTCTCACAAATCGTGTTGCGACTCTCATCCACATTGCAGAGATCCGCACAAATAACAATTGGAGCCGTACGATGCATGCTCACATCTTGATAAGATCCAAGAAGCCCGGGAAGAGACATACTTAGGGCCACATTACTTTGGACTGATTATCCGGGCCACAACTTACCCTAAGGACCACCGGATTGACAAGACTATCAAGCCCTATGACGACACTGCCAGGCCAGTCACGTGGTTACAGGACTACCGTGAATCTATACAAATCATCAGGGAAAACCCCAATGTCTCTGTTAAGTACCTCCCACTCATTCTCACCGGCACTTCCCGACAATGGATCGATGACTTTGCAAGGAAATCTATCTGTAATTGGTTGGACATGCATGAAGCGTTCACCAAGAACTTCGAGGGTACGTACAAACGTCCCTTTATCATCGGTGACCTACAGTGGTGTGTGCAAAAAAAGGATGAATCCTCTCATGCCTACCTATCCCATTTGTTTGACATGAAAAACTCATGCGTGGGAGTACACGATCAAACTGCTATGGTCGCCTTCATCGACGGCCTAGAAAAGTGAACTTTGCTCCGACATACGCTGAAGCGCAATCAAGACAATGGCAAGCTTGACCTCAACTCAATAATTGCCATGGATAGCGAGTTCTCCACTGCTGACGAGGATGCTTGTGGATCATTACCAGTGCTGGCCATTCCCACCTAGGCCAAGAAGAACAACAATAACAAGCGGAAGAATCTGCCAGAAGAGAAGCAGACAGCCGACATGGTCGCCACGATGTTTGCTGGCAAAGGCGATGGCAGATAGTGTGGTCGTGGTCGGGGGCTAGTAGTGGGTAGTAGAAGAGTGACTCTAAACCTACAGCACCCCACGTTCCCCAGACATACAAAGAGTATTGTGACATGTCATGCTTCATCCATGTTGACGCAAAGGGAAAGGCCACACATACCAACCACCAGCGCAAGTTTGTCAACGACCTCAAGGAAGACCCTGAGTCTGGCTACAAGCATAGTTTGAGGAACAAACCCCACGAAAGGGCAAGGGGAAGAAGGAGGAAGAGTCCAAGGATTCATATGATATGGATGAATACACGGACCCCAAGCCCGCCAACAAGGGCGATGGCAAGGGAAAGAACCCCATTGAAAAGAAGGCTCTAGTCCACCACACCTTCCTTGGCACTCCCACCGTCTGGGCCCAGAAAATCTCTATGAGGATACTGATGACCACCCTCCCCCCAGTTCCCTAGTATGTCAAGTGGTCGGAGATTCCAATCACTTGGGATAGAGAATAACACCTAGAGCTCATCCCAACAGAGAACCAATATGCCATGGTCATCAACCCCCTGCTTGATGGCACCGAGTTCACCAAGTGCCTCGTGGTCAGTGGAATCAGCATCAACATTATGTACCTGGATACACTACACAAGATGAACTTGACGAAGACCCAGCTAAGGAAGAGCAACACCATGTTCCATGGTGTCGTTCCTGGCTGACAAGCTAATTCCCTTGGCCGCATCACCCCTTCCGGCCGCCTTTGGTGATGTTAACAATTATCGCCAAGAGCGCTTGTCCTTTGAAGTGGTGCCCTTCGAGAGCATGTACAACTTCATATTTGGACGTGGCATCTTCCACTCCTTCCTTGCCAGGCCATGCTTCGTCTACAACAAGCTCAAGATACCCGGACCAATGGGAATCATCACCGTTGCTAAAAGCTTCACAAAGGCAAGGGAGTGTAAGCTGATTGAAGCCACCTTCGCTGAAGTGGTCCTATACGGTGAAGTGTTTTAGGAGATCCAGTGTCAGGTCGATGCCTTGGAGATGTTGGCTTCGAAGAAGCAGATTTTGGACTCAAAACCCGCATTCAAGGCCGCCATCAAGACTAAGCAGGTGGAACTTGTTGAAGGAGATTCCTCCAAGACCACCTCCATTAGCACGGACCTAGACCCAAATCGGAAAGCGCGCTCGTCGAGTTCCTCCGTGAGAATAGGGTCATCTTCGCCTGGCAACCTGCCGACATGAAGGGTGTACCTAGGGAACTTACCAAGCACACCTTAAACATCGGTCCTAAAGCAAAACTGGTGAAACTACCTCTACGACGCTTTGGTGGTGAAAAACGACGAGCCATAGGCAAGGAGCTAGCTAGGTTACTTAAGTTTAGCTTTATCCGAGAAGTTATTCACACCAATTGGGTGGCAAATCGTATACTTGTCCTAAAAAAGGGAACCAAAGAATTGAGAATGCGTGTTGATTACACTAGCTTGAACAAAGCATGTCCGAAGGATCCGTTCGCTTTGCCTCGCATTGACCAAGTCATCGACCAAGTTAGTCTAAACCACTTGGAATCCATTCCTAATACCATGGGTACCCTTTGCGAAGGGTGGCCATGCACCATTTTTTCTTCCCTCTGCCTTTGGAAGGGCATACATGGTCCCCCTTTCAGTCCACAAGCTTGACAAGAGGACGATAGAAGAAAGGGATGAGCAGCTGGTGCGTGGTACTGATTGAAATTAAGTGGAAAGGTTAAATTACGTAAAGAGCAAGTAAATCTAATAATATCAGACAAAACCATTGCCTGTAAAGCAAACAGATTTGATGTTTGTGATCTTCTGATGAGCATAAAGATATAGTACTAGCTGATAAAAATAACATGGAAAATCATAACATGTGAAATTGTGGATTTCCAAATTATACCCACTTCTAAGAGAGATCAGTGCCCACATGGGTACTGTGTTGGCGCTTCCTCATCGTGTAGACCATGTCCGCTTTTGGTGCGGGCATTAGCAATCTACTAGCCTATACAACAGCCTCAGCCTCCGCAGCAACACCTTTAATCTGCATAAATAGCAACAAATCTCAACAGTTCAATACATTACATAATAGTCATATACTGACAGTATGATCTAGTCTGATAGAATTAATAAAATCACACTTATGTTTCTGAACATATGATAAGCATGAATGACACCAAGTAGATAATAATTAAATCAAATTGCACCATGGTAATAAGTGGAGGAAGAAAATACCTTTATATTTAAGTTGGGCCGTCCCAGCTGGTCAGTGGCCTTGCAATTATTTGGTGAGTAGTGGTACTCGCCGGATCTTGCGGCATGTGGGGGTCCCATACTATTTGCCACACCTGGAGAACTGCATGTTCGCAGGTATGTACCAACCATGGTACAATAAATAAAGAAGAGATGGTGTCCCTGAGGTGTGGGGCCCCCGGATTAATCCTCCGAGAATCCCTGTTATGCATACAACCACGATCCCATGATCAGTTAGTCGTGGCACATAACCGACAAGTATCATCACAGCATCCAAGACATACCGAATTTACAAGACTTACATCAATGCCGTTATGGCTACATCAATAATCATCAGCGGAACTTCATCACGCATAGGGCCCAATCCATGCCTTAACCTACAGGCAACTGACTGGGAGATCGTCCTAGCTCGCATAGTCGTCGACTTCACCTTCTTCTTGATATCTGACCAAGTTAATAGCCAGGTACAATGCCAGTGAGTACTTTGAATGTACTCGCAAACCACCTTAAGAGAGTAATACTAACAACAAGGTATGCAATATGGCTGTGGTATTAGGAGGGCTCCAAGAGAGGTTCTTTTCTCAAATAGTTTCTCTTGTAGATATAGCATCTACATATCTTTGCTAAAAACTTTTGTAAACCATTTTTGGAAACCTTTTTGAAAATTTTTGGAAAACATTAGGACTGGGTCACCCATTTGTTTCTCCTTCCCAGTCATCCCATGATCAAACTCCTTGCATCCCTTTCTGACCATCCCATGGTCAAAACCGGGATCCTTTCCGACCATCCCATGGTCAATACATTTCCAACGCCATTTCTTTTCCGAAATCCTTTTTGAAAACAAAAACCAGCACCGCTCTACAGCAACCTTCCCAACCATCCATGACCGCGGACGCGGCTATTCGAATAGATTTACACTCTGCAGAGGTTGTACACTTTACCCACACCATCCAGGTACACTACCCTAATCATCACCGATCGTGGGTTGAGTAACCGATCAAGACTCTCTAGATGCCCACTCCAATACAAGTGCCTACCCTATGAGTGTTAATCCCCTCAACACCGGGACGTCGGGCGAGGACCAACCGGAGCGCATAGTGCATGTCCCACGTGCGCACTTTCAATGAGGAGCTCATAGTAACGCGTGGAGGCCTGTCGACCCTTCGTTCCTTCTCCAGGTCGATGTTTCACATGGACCTATATCGGAGAAGGCCCACCCTCCAGGGATCCCCGATCCCCTGTAGTTGTTGCGAGGCAGCTTATACTAGAATAGACAAACATCAAATCCAGCCCTGTCCCATACCAGAGTAATGTGGTTGCACGGGTTAATTGTTCTAGCAAAACTGCAGAGAACCAGGTGCATTTTCCTAAACCTTTTTCCTCCGGTTTTCCTCCAGCATTTTGTAAAACCAAAACCTTTTTCTTTCTCAACATCCCTTGGTAGGTCCCACCTCACCAAGGTTTTATCCTAAAACATTTAGTAAAACTTTTTCCGGGGTCTTCCCATCCTCTAGCTTTTGCTTCGGCTAAATCGGGGTCTCCAAAGGGGTATGGTGGCTATGCACCATCTATTCTACTAGGGACAGGTAGGTGTCACCAAGGGGGCTGTACTTAATAGTACAAAGGTATAATGGTTCGGAGGAGCCAAACCACTACCATATATATATACACGTCAACATAGAGCAAAACAATGCAGTTTTCATAAAACAATAAGTAAAACATGCATAAGTAAAACAGTAGGATTTCTAGTCTAGAAACTACCTAAGAGATGGATTTTGGAGCAAGACCATATTCTGTAGGGTACCATTGTAAAAACATGATACCAACAGATGGGTATTGATAAGATGCAACCAACAAAAGTGGTTTCACTATTTTATCACTTTCTTGAAATACTTATGAATATCCTAGTGCTAAAGGCTCTAGTTTTAGGAACGAATTCACCAGAAAAGTTCTGGAGCTCCAAAAATTATTTCCTTGGATGGTTCACTAGCGTTTGATGTACTTGTTCCCTGAGAGTTGTAATCAGGTCAAGACAATTACCAGAATGCCCTCAGGAATTTCCCAAAGGCAATTCTGTACACAACTTGTCTTTTTCACCAGAGTAAATCTACAGTAGCTTTTGTGGTGAATCCAAGGACACCTTATAGGTATTTAGAATACCTTTCTGTAGAAATTGGAATCACCCTTTTTGGAGCTGTATAGCTACTGTAGTGAAATTAGAGGTGAATAAACCATGCACAAAATGGTTTAATTCACAGAGAAATATCCAAGGCTCAATAAATCATGGGCTCCTGGATTTGGATAGGACTTATTGTTCCACATCATAGGGAGTTGGATTCAGGTCAATACCTCTGTTGGTTTGACCAAGAGAAATTCCTAAAGTTAGATCAGAGCTGTTTTTGTTATTTTTACTAAGGACAACCTGCTATTCACCTTGGCCTGGGAACAAGTCCATGAAATAGTTATAGGTAATACCTACCAGGTGTAGTTGATTTTACTCCAATTGGAGATGTAATTCTCCCTGAGGTATTTAAGGAGTGTTTTACATACTTCTGGGCATTGGATTTAATATATTTAATCCTTACCTGTTCTGAGCTAACCAAGGGTACTGGGTGTTAGAGAAGGCATAGATGTACCTAGGAAAAATTAGATCTGGGTGCTGTTGATTTCCATTTTTAAAAGAATTTAAACCAAAAGGCCAAAAACAGATCTGATGGAGAAATATTAAAGAGGAAAGTGGAGACGGGTTGGTTTTCCAGGAGAAGTTGGGCCGCCCGGGAGGATTCGGCCCATTGGCTCTGGCTCGTGCGGGAGGCGGCTTTAAACCTGGCAGGCGGGGCCTGTAGGTCAGCGACCGCGACGACCGAAGAGGTACTGGAGGTCGTGGGCCATTCGATCAAGTTGGGATCGAAGGCCCCGGGGCATCGTCCACCTCTCGACGCACGGAAAGGCGGGGGAAACCCTAGGGCCACTGGTCGGCGTAGGGGAGCTCACCTGGGGCCGTGCCAACGACGGGTGTGGCGCGGAGGTGATGCGGCGCTCGAAGGCGAGCCCGACGATGGTTGGCAAGGGCGGGTTCGACGCGGGGAGGTGGCTCGCACGGTGGCGGCCACCGGAGGTGGATCCGGAGCTCGCCGGCGAGGAGGTTCCGGCCGTTCCTAGGAAGAGAGGGGGCACAGTTAGAAAGAGGAGGAGGAGGGGATCACCATAGATGGACATGCATCAGGGGAGAAGGAGAGGGGAGAGAGCTGAGCTCGGTTTAGGGAGGAGGCCGAGGCTTCTCCCTTGCTCTCTCTCTCGAGCAGGACAGAGCAGTGGAGGGGGAGAGGGGTGCTCTGGGGTGTGAGGTAGAGGGGTAGGAGGCAAATGAGGCCAAGGAGGGAGAGGGGTGCCGGCCGGTGGAGCTATATACCGAAGGGGACCGGTTCATGGTGGATCTAGTCCATGGAGCATGGGAGAGGGGAGGGAAACCAGGGGCTTGTTAGTGTGGGCGTGGAGAGTGGTATCTGGTCTATGCTGAGGGCAGAGGAGAGGTGGAATGGCTGCTGCAAACTTGGTCCCACTTATTAGTCTCTCTCTCTTAAGCACATGGGACAAGGGAGAGGGGTTGCTACAGTAGCTAAGCTACGGTGCACACGACCAGGGTGCGTGCTGGGTGCTAGGGTGCATTGCCTTGCAAGATTGGTGGTGGTTTGATCTTGGTTTAGTTCAATGCTTGATTGATTTGGCAAGATTGATCACTTGGAGGTGTGTGAAGTAAGTTCCAAAATTTGTATAGGACAAGGTGGGGAGATGGTACTGGTAGATAGGTGAGGTCAAGGTAGATGTCCATGAATTATTTAGGATTTTTCTAGAGATTTAAAGTCCACTTAAATCCATTTATTCAAAAAGTACAGAAGTAGTTTCTAGAGGATCATTTGATAAAATCACATTGGACAAGTGGAGTTTTTGATGTGAGATGGTCCCAAATATGAATACACACATAGGGGAATTTTCCCAAGATTTATTGGGGCTTAAAAGTAATTAAAACATTTATTATTCCATTTCTGCCATTTAAGAAAATAGGCAAAAAGAAATAATAAAGCTCTTCAAAAATATTTATTTTTGAAGTGGGAAGATAGGGTATGATATATAGGACTCAATTGAGCCAAGAGTTGGGGAAGTGTTTTGGGAAAAACCAAACTTTCCTTTAGGGAAGGAGTTTTGGTGGTTTTGACTATTAAAGGGATTTATTAGATTTGGAGCCATAATAATTATGGAGAATTTTTGATAAATCTTGGTGATCAAGGTAGATGATGTATACAAGGTGTACCAAGCATTTGAAACCTTGGGATTGGAGAATCCAAGTTGATTTTGGTGGAATACCCTAGATTAAGGATCTAGGGTGATGTTAATTTCATACCTTTAAAACCAGGTTGGATTTTGGAGCTCAGAGCTCCCCTTGGGGCATGGGATATATGGATGGATAGACCAAGTTATGTAGATTGCAAGGGGGCATAGGTTTGAGCTTTATCCTTCTTGATCTCACCAAGACAAGCTTTCAAACCTTGAATAAAATAAGCCTGTCAAAGCAGATTATCAACTAGCCTTCAAAACCTTATGGGTTTAGGCAGCACAAGGATCCACTTGGAACAAGTGAAGTAGATGTTGGTAGACCTATATGAGTAGAACAGAACCATGCAAAGATTTGGTCCATATAAGGTTGGATGATGGTGTGAGCTTGTAGCAAAGTTGGCATGATGACTAGTTTTGCAGGAAATGTTATTTTCTTGTCTACAAAACCATCAAGAACAAGTGGGTTGGATGATTCTATAACCAAGGGCAAGAGTGGGCCTTGGTAGTCCTAAGTATGGTTAACAAGATGGTTCAAGTTCATTACCAAAAATTCACAAGGGTTGAGAAAGGGAGACATTCAAAAAGGTGATGTTGGAAATAGTTTTCCAGACTAAGCTAAATTTGGCAGATTTAGGGTTTTTGACTAGAATGTTGGTGGAGATGATTTTGATGGGTTGCAAAGTACCCAAAGCATCATCAAGTGAATGTGGTTGAAGAGTAGATTGAGTAGGAAGTATCTATGCTTGATATTGGTCTCCATTGACTTGGAAGCTTCTAGAAGTAAATCACTTCAGAGATGATCTGGTTAAGGTTTTTAGATGACTACTGAGTAGCTAGGGATCAGATCGAGATTGTATTCTTGCTTAGGGTGTGGTGAATTCAAGTATCTTGATCCTAGTGGATGAGCTCCTAAAGTAGCTCATATTATCTCCTAAGCAGACAATTCAAACAGCAGATCAAGGCAACTCATCTTACCAACAATTTCACTACTACTAGGGTTACCATCAAGTCTGACTTGAGGTACGGTTGGGCAATTTGGAAAGGGTTGGAGTTTGAATAAGCTGAGAGTCCTTGGTATCTCTACTAAGAGTAGAATTCAAATGGTTCATAAAAGGTTTTGTTAAATCTAGAGATAAGAGTATTAGAAGGTTCCGTCTTGAAAATTATAAGGAGATTATGTTATATAGCTCTCCATAGTTTGATCAATAGAAGCTACTAAAATAGTTGGTTTTGCAAAGGCATCTTGGCTCAGGTTTTGAAGTGCCAGAACATTTGGGAATATGGAGAATAAGCCAAGATAGTTTTGTTAAATAGCTTTTGTCAACTACGGTTAAGGTAAGGGGGATATCATCTAATACACATTCATATGCATAAGCATATCCAAACAACAAGAAAACACTTTAGCATTAAACAAGAAAAAGTTTGTGTTCACCCTGATTTTTGCCTTCTGGACAACTAATCAGGGTTGCAGAAATTGGGATGTTACAGATCTTTCCCCCTTAAAAGAATCTCGTCCCGAGATTCTAGAGAGTAGGGTTAGGGGATTTGAGTCGGGTTGATCCTAGTGTCTTACGCGTACTACCTTACGGACTCCGTCTTTGTAAGTGACTACTCTGATGATGTTGAGCTTTAGTTGTCCGGGGTGCGCGAAGAGTTGAGCAGTGTCCAGTCCCGATTGCGAGGGAGAACTTTCTTTTCCTTCAGACTCTATATCTCGAGGGCTTAGACAGGGAAGACTGCCTTGATTCTAGACTTCACGGAGAAGTCGTCGGAGGATAGAATCTACAGTTGGGAGTACCTTTCTCTAGGGATTCAAAGCTCTTCCTTAGGGTCGTAGTGTATCCTATTTAACGATTTTAGGGTCGGGACTCCTGAGGTTGCTCCTGGCAGAGGGTTTAGTCTATTTATGTGGGAAAGACGCAGTCTTTCCCCCTCAGGATTAAGCTGGGGTATATTGGAGAGTTGACATAGTCCTTTCTTCTTGGAGTTGTAGATCGATGTTTTGAAGACTATCGTCACTCTTTCTCCTGGAGTCAAGATCTTCAGAGGGTGTCCGTGAAGCTATGGCCTACGGGGCTTATATACTTCTATTATTCATACTTGGCCTGGAGGAGTCATTGGACTCTCACGTCCTCTAAGCATTAAGGACCTAGGGGTTAGCGTTTCGGCGGTCCTTCGGGTGGGTCTTCAGCTGCAGTAGCGGAGGGACTTTGTAGGATCTTCAGTTAATTTCTCCTCTGACGACTTGCGAGTTGTTATTTGGCGAGAATGGGTCTGATCCGGGGATCTTTTCTGGATTATCTTCTGGCCGACGGTCCTCTGGAGATTTAGTTGAAAGACGCAGTCTTTCCACCTTAGAGCTTCACTAAGGTTCTTCGGGAAGGGTTATGGATCTCCTGTCTTGGAAGGCTGACTCACTGTTAGCGGAAGGATATATGTTACCTGAATCTGGAGATGAGGTCTTCGAGTGATGCCTTATTTTATTAATCCAAGGTGGGAGTGGTTTCCTATCGTAGCCCTTCAGGGGTTAACCCAAGGTAATTTAGCGGTTTACGGATCTTTTTGCTAGTAGTTAGTCCGGGTTGAAGGAGTCAGCGTCGGAGAAGTTGTCTTCATTGGCATTTCTTGCGTTGCTTCTGCTTGATGGCGGAGTAGACTTGTTGTCTTCACACTTCCTAATCATCTGACTTCAGGGGTGGTTCTGACCATCTCGGGAGGATCTTCCTGTCGGTTTGGATAGGGCTGATTAGATTTGTTAGTTTCCCGAGGTGGTCAGAAGGTCCAAGATATCGAAGGTCAATGTAGTTAGGTCTTCACTTCTTTTCTTGGTAGATATCTCTGGTGGTTTCCTGTGAACACTGAGGATCCTTCAGTGATCGACTGCGGGCTTAAACGGGATTCCTATTGTAGTAGACTGAGTAATAAGGGAATGTGGTGTTATTGACGAGTCTTGCGAGGTGAGTTTGACGAGGTATGCCGTGCTGCTAAGGTGCAATCTTCGAGTTGATTCTGACTTGACAGTGTCGAACTCCTGGGTCTTGTGATGCTTTTCCTCTCATATACTCTCGAGGTTAGTCTGGTTCTCATTACCGCCATCTAACACAGGGGCTTCCTGAGTTACTAGGTCAGTTATCGCTCCTCGAGTCACATTTTTAAGGAGGCCAAGGCAAACCAGAACCTACAAACAAGGCGAACAGAGCGAGGGAATCGCAATGTCCTCGGCAGACAACACACATCAAGCAACACAGGATGCACTTAGGCAAGCAAACACGGTCAATGCTAGGGACCAAGGAGTTAACTACTCGCGATTTAGGGGAATCCTGGTCTTAGGACTATTAACCCTAGATACCGTCTTTCTTCAGGTCGGAGTCACTATATTGTAGATGAAGTCTTCATCGTATCTTGGACGTTTCTTGATAGTGCAACACCCGATTTCTTCTGATTGTGAGGATTCCACTGGTAGAGTGATATTGTAATCTCCTTGTGTTTGCTGGTAGTTGCTTGTCTTTATCTTGTTCTCATTGTCTTCACCGGGTTCCAGATCTTAGTTATTTAAAATCCGTAGGTTTGAAGTTTTGGACGAAAGCTAGAGGAAACCATTTTCGAAAGCCTTTACTTAGAGTAAGAGAAGAAGTAGAACTTTTTGAAACTCATTTAGAAAATAGTTTTCGAAGCCGGGGTTTTCGAAATAAGGTTCCTGTCTAGCGACCATGCTAACTAATGTTCTCCTACAGTCAGCCTGGCTCTGATACCAAGTCTATGGGGCCCCTGGATTAATCCTCCGAGAATCCCTGTGATGCATACAACCACGATCCCATGATCAGTTAATCGTGGCACATAACCGACAAGTATCATCACACCATCTGAGACATACCGAATTTACAAGACTTACATGAATGCAGTTATGGCTACATCAATAATCATCAGCAGAACTTCATCACGCGTAGGGCCCAATCCATGCCTTAACCTACCGGCAACTGACTGGGAGATCGTCCTAGCTCGCATAGTCGTCCACTTCACCTTCTTCTTGATATCTGACAAAGTTAATAGCCAGGGACAATGCCAGTGAGTACTTTGAATGTACTCGCAAACCACCTTAAGATAGTAATACTAAGAAGAAGGTATCCAATATGGCTGTGGTAGTAGGAGGGCTCCAAGAGAGGTTCTTTTCTCAAATAGTTTCTCTTGTAGATATAGCATCTACATATCTTTGTTAAAAACTTTTACAAACCATTTTTGGAAACCTTTTTGAAAAGTTTTGGAAAACATTAGGACTAGGTCACCCATTTGTTTCTCCTTCCCGGTCATCCCATGACCAAACTCCTTCCATCCCTTGCTGACCATCCCATGGTCAAAACCGGGATCCTTTCCGACCATCCCATGGTCAAAACATTTCCAAAGCCATTTCTTTTCCGAAATCCTTTTTGAAAACAAAACCCAGCACCACTCTACAGTAACCTTCCCAACCATCCATGACCGCGGACGCGGCTATTCGAATAGATTTACACTCTATAGAGGTTGTACACTTTACCCATACCATCCGGGTACACTACCCTGATCTTCACCGATCGTGGGTCGAGTAACCGATCAAGACTCTCCGGATGCCCACTCCAATACAAGTGCCTACCCTATGAGTGTTAATCCCCTCAACACCGGGACATCGGGCGAGGACCAATCGGAGCGCTTAGTGCACGTCCCACATGCACACTTTCAATGAGGGGCTCATAGTAACGCGTGGAGGCTTGCCGACCCTTCGTTCCTTCTCCAGGTCGATGTTTCACATGGACCTATATCGGAGAAGGCCCACCCTCCAGGGATCCCCGATCCCCTGTAGTTGTTGCGAGGCAGCTTATACCAGAATAGACAAACATCAAATCCAGCCCTGTCCCATAACAGAGTAATGTGGTTGCACGGGTTAATTGTTTTAGCAAAACTGCAGAGAACCAGGTGCATTTTCATAAACCTTTTTCCTCCGGTTTTCCTCCAGCATTTTGTAAAACCAAAACCTTTTTATTTCTCAACATCCCTTGGGAGGTCCCACCTCACCAAGGTTTTATCATAAAACATTTAGTAAAACTTTTTCTGGGATCTTCCCAGACTCTAGCTTTTGCTTCGGCTAAATCGGGGTCTCCAAAGGGGTATGGTGGATATGCCCCATCTATTCTACTAGGGACAGGTAGGTGTCACCAAGGGGGCTATACTTAATAGTACAAAGGTATAATGGTTCGGAGGAGCCCAACCACTACCATATATATATATACGTTAACATAAAGCAAAACAATGTAGTTTTCATAAAACAATAAGTAAAACATGCATAAGTAAAACAGTAGGACGAGGCTTATGAGAAAGAAGGTGGCCTACCTGATGATCAGCAATATGTCATAATTGTCCCTAGACTTCTTCTTTAGAATACCCAAATATACAATAATAACCATCTTCTTCTGCTCTCCGATATAATCTCAACTATCGTCGATAAGGAACACATGCAAACAAACAAAAGGGCACAATCAATACAAGGCATACAATCACCACTTCCATTCAGCAAACAAGCAATTGAATAAACTCCAATTAAGGTTCAGATGGTTTTGAGAGGATTGGTTTTAGAAGATTGAGATGGCCTTGGAGAAGGGGATGAAAATCCCTTAGGATTTCTAGTCTAGAAACTACCTAAGAGATGGATTTTGGAGCAAGACCATATTCTATAGGGTACCATTGTAAAAACATGATACCAACAGATGGGTATTGATAAGATGAAACCAACAAAAGTGGTTTCACTATTTTATCACTTTTCTTGAAATGCTTATGAATATCCTAGTGCTAAAGGCTCTAGTTTTAGGTACTAATTCACCAGAAAAGTTCTGGAGATCCAAAAATTATTTCCTTGGATGGTTCAGTAGGGTTTGATGTACTTGTTCCCTGAGAGTTTGAATCAGGTCAACACAATTAACAGAATGCTCTCAGGAATTTCCCAAAGGCAGTTCTATACACAACTTGTCTTTTTCACCAGATTAAATCTACAGTAGCTTTTGAGGTGAATCCAAGGACAACTTATTGGTATTTAGAATACATTTATGTAGAAATTGGAATCACCCTTTTTGGAGCTATATAAATACTGTAGTGAAATTAGAGGTGAATAAACCATGCACAAAATGGTTTAATTCACAGAGAAATATCCAAGGCTCAATAAATCACGGGCTCCTGGATTTGGAAAGGCCTTAGTGTTCCACATCACAGGGAGTTGGATTTAGGTCAACACCTCTATTGCTTTGACCTAGAGAAATTCCTAAAGTTAGATCAGAGTTTTTGTTATTTTTACTAAGGACAACCTGCTGTTCACCTTGGCCTGGGACCAAGTCCATGAAATAGTTATAGGTAATACCTACTATGGGTAGTTGGTTTTACTCCAATTGGAGATGTAATTCTCCCTGAGGGATTAAAGGAGTGTTTTACATACTTCTGGGCATTGGATTTAATATATTTAATCCTTACATGTTTTGAGCTAACCAAGGGTACTGGGTGTTAGAGAAGGCATAGATGTACCTAGGAAAAATTAGATCTAGGTGCTTTGTGTTGATTTCCATTTTTAAAAGGATTTAAACCAAAAGGCCAAAAACAGATCTGATGGAGAAATATTGAAGAGGAAAGGGGAGACGGGCTGGTTTTCCAGGAGAAGTTGGGCCGCCCGGGAGGATTCGGCCCACTGGCTCTGTCTCGCGCGGGAGGCGACTTTAAACCTGGTAGGCGGGGCCTGCAGGTCAGCGACCGCGGTGGCTGAAGAGGTACTAGAGGTCGTGGGCCATTCGATCAAGTTGGGATCGACGGCCCCGGGGCATCGTCCAACTCTCAACGCGCGGAAAGGCGGGGAAACCCTAGGGCGACTGGGCGACGCAGGGGAGCTCACCTGGGGCCGTGCTAGCGACGGGTGAGGCGCGGAGGTGATGAGGCGCTCGATGGCGAGCCTGGCAATGGTCGGCAAGGGCGGGTTCGATGCGGGGAGGTGGCTCGCACGGTGGCGGCCACCGGAGGTGGATCCGGAGCTTGCCGGCGAGGAGGTTCCGGTCGTTCCTTGGATGAGAGGGAGGCACGGTTAGAAAGAGGAGGAGGAGGGGATCACCATAGTGGGACATGCATCAGGGGAGAAGGACAGGGGAGAGAGCTTAGCTCGATTTGGGGAGGAGGCCGAGGCTTCTCCCTTGCTCTCTCTCGAGCAGGGTAGAGCAGTGGAGGGGGAGAGGGGTGCTCTGGGGTGTGAGGTAGAGGGGTAGGAGGCAAATGAGGCCAAGGAGGGAGAGGGGTGCCGACCGGTGGAGCTATATACCGAAGGGGAGGGGCTCATGGTGGATCTAGTCCATGGAGCATGGGAGAGGGGGTGGGAAACCAGAGGCTTGTTACTGTGGGCATGGAGAGTGGTATCTGGTCTGTGCTGAGGGCAGAGGAGAGGTGGAATGGCTGCTGCAAACTTGGTCCCACTTGTTAGTCTCTCTCTATCTTAAGCACATGGGACAAGGGAGAGGGGTTGCTACAGTAGCTGAGCTACAGTGCACACGACCAGGGTGAGTGCTGGGTGCTAGGGTGCATTGCCTTGCAAGATTGGTGGTGGTTTGATCTTGGTTTAGTTTAATGCTTGATTGATTTGGCAAGATTGATCACTTGGAGGTGTGTGAAGTAAGTTCCAAAATTTGTATAGGACAAGGTGGGGAGATGGTACTGGTAGATAGGTGAGGTCAAGGTAGATGTCCAGGAATTATTTAGGATTTTTCTAGAGATTTAAAGTCCACTTAAATCCATTTATTCAAAAAGTACAGAAGTAGTTTCTAGAGGATCATTTGATAAAATTACATTGGACAAGTGGAGTTTTTGATGTGAGATGGTCCCAAATATGAATACACACTTAGGGGAATTTTCCCAAGATTTATTAGGGCTTAAAAGTAATTAAAACATTTATTATTCCATTTCTGCCATTTAAGAAAATAGGCAAAAAGAAATAATAAAGCTCTTCAAAAATATTTATTTTTGAAGTGGGAAGATAGGGTATGATATATAGGACTAAATTGAGCCAAGATTAGGGTAAGTTGGCAAAAACCAAACTTTCCTTTAGGGAAGGAGTTTTGGAGGTTTTGACTATTAAAGGGATTTATTAGATTTGGAGCCATAATAATTATGGATAATTTTTGATAAATCTTGGTGATCAAGGTAGATGATGTATACAAGGTGTAGGAAGCATTTGCAACCTTGGTATTGGAGAATCCAAGTTTATTTTGGTGAAATACCCTAGATTAAGGATCTAGGGTGATGTTAATTTCATACCATTAAAACCAGGTTGGATTTTGGAGCTCAGAGCCCCCCTTGGGGCATGGGATATATGGATGGATAGAACAAGTTATGTAGATTTCAAGGGTGCAGAGGTTTGAGCTTGATCCTTCTTGATCTCACCAAGACAAGCTTTCAAACCTTGAATAAAATAGGCTTGTCAAAGCAGATTATCAACTACCCTTCAAAACCTTGTGGGTTTAGGCAGCATAAGGATCCACTTGGAACAAGTGAAGTAGATGTTGGTATACCTATATGAGTATAATAGAACCATGCAAAGAGTTGGTCCATAGAAGGTTGGATGATGGTGTGAGGTTCTAGCAAAGTTGGCATGATGACTAGTTTTGCAGGAAATGTTATTTTCTTGTCTGCAAAACCATCAAGAACAAGTGGGTTGGATGATGCTCTAACCAAGGGAAAGAGTGGGCCTTGGTATTCCTCAGGATGGTTAACAAGGTGGTTCAAGTGCATTACCAAAAATGCACAAGGGTTGAGAAAATGAGACATTCAAAATGGTGATGTTGGAAATAGTTTTCCAGACTTAGCTAAATTTGGCAGACTTAGGGTTTTTGACTAGAATGTTGGTGGAGATGATTTTGATGGGTTGCAAAGTACCCAAAGCATCATCAAGTGAATGTGGTTGAAGGGTAGATTGAGTAGGAAGTATCCATGCTTGATATTGGTATCCATTGACTTGGAAGATTCTAGAAGTAGATCACTTCAGAGATGATCTGGTTAAGGTTTTTAGATGACTACTGAGTAGCTAGGGATCAGATCCAGATTGTATTCTTGCTTAGGGTGTGGTGAATTTAAGTATCTTGATCATAGTGTATGAGCTCCTAAAGTAGCTCATACTATCTCCTAAGCAGACAATTCAAACAGCAGATCAACGCAACTCATCTTACCAAAAATTTAACTACTACTAGGGTTACCATCAAGTTTGACTTGAGGTAAGGTTGGGCAATTTGGAAAGAGTTGGAGTTTGAATAATATGAGAATCCTTGGTATCTCTACCAAGAGTAGAATTCAAATGGTTCATAAAAGGTTTTGTTAAATCTAGAGATAAGAGTATTAGAATGTTCTGTCTTGAAAATTATAAGGAGATTATGTTATATAGATCTCCATAGTTTGATCAATATAAGCTACTAAAATAGTTGGATTTGCAAAGGCATCTTGGCTCAAGTTTTGAAGTGCCAGAACATTTGAGAATATGGAGAATAAGCCAAGATAGTTTTGTTAAATAGCTTTTGTCAACTGCGGTTAAGGTAAGGTGGATATCATCTAATGCACATTCATATGCATAAGCATATCCAAACAACAAGAAAACACTTCAGCATTAAACAAGAAAAAGTTTTTGTTCCCCCTGATTTTTGCCTTCTGGACAACTAATCAGGGTTGCAGAAATTGGGATGTTACACGAGGCTTCCACAAAAATAGGATTCAAACAAAGAGAACTTTTAGCACTAGGATACATCCGGGTTGCAACCAACCACTTTCAGCATTGGAAAGAATGGAAGAACGCCACGAATATACTACTACATTACCTTTTTAGGCAAGTTTTAAGGGAACTGACAGGACCATCCCTCTCCATAGTGGTTGTGCACGCCACTGACCCATAGTTCTACATACAGAATCTAACGCCAAATCCATTGCACATCACGAGTAGAAACTAAAGGTTAAATAAGTGAAGAACACCAAATCAAACCTGACCAAATGCCCCAATCAGAACAATGGTGACCATGCCCCAATCTCAAATCCATACAAAATCAGTATCCCCTCCCCCAACCCCCACTCCCACCCAAATGATCCAATCGATCAGAGCAGAAGGAAAATATCCTGATTAGGTGAATCGAGGTGAGAAATAAGCAACATCTCCACAATCAAAGCATACCGAATACTACTACTATTACTAAAAGTACTCCCAATGGCCCAATCGGAAGCAAATTAAACAAATCTGGATTTCGAGGTGAGCAAATACAGCCACCTATTTTAGCAAGAGCTCCCTGATGTCCCAGAATATATCGAGCTCGTTGGGGAACCCCAAGAGGAAGGTATGATGAGCACAGCAGCAAGTTTTCCCTTAGTTATGAAACCAAGGTTATCAATCCAGTAGGAGCAACGAAACACCCCAAAGGTGTTGCTAGCTGAACTTTGGCAGGGCGCACTATTGGTGCCAGCAGCAACGTGGAGACCTGCACAACACAACCACAGAACTTTGCCCCCAAGTTGTGATGAGGTTCTCAATCTCACCGGTTTTGCTGAAAACAAAGGATTCAACGTATCGAGTGGAAGAAAGTAATAATTTGCAGAAAGTAAACACAAAGGATTAAACAATTGATTGTAGATTGATGGTAAAAGAAAGGACCGGGGTCCATAGTTCACTAGTGGTGGCTCTCCTTAAGATAGATGACATGTTGGCTGAACAAATTACAGTGGGGCAATTGACAAACATCGAGAAAGCAATATGCATATACTACTCATCTTGACTCCTTTGAGATTCGATTGGGCATTACAACATTATACATAGACCGCCATCCAACTGCATCTATGACTAATAATCCACCTTCAGGTTATCATTCGAACCCCCTCTAGTATTAAGTTGCAAGCAACGGGTAATTGCATTACGCATTGTGTGTAAAGTAAATAATACGATTGTTTTATGCACAAAGGATTGTTGTTTTCTCCCTAGTAGCAACAACACATCTAGTACCTTAGAGATTTCTGTCACTTCCCCAGATTACTAGAGGCATGAACGCACTATCGAGCATAAATACTAACTCTTGGAGTTGCTAGCATCTACCTGGCCAAGATAGCTACTAACAACGGAAAGCATGCAAGATCACAAATAACAAAGACATGATAGAATCAATAATCAATCTGAAATAGCATCTCAATATCCATCGGATTCCCGCAAACACAACATGTAGGAATTACAAATAGATGATCTTGATCATGAACGGAGCTCACAAGATCTAAACATGATAGCACAAAGGAGGAGAACCAGCCATCTAGCTACTACATGGACCCGTAGTCCAGAGATGGACTACTCACACATCACACCGGAGGCTTGCATGGTGATGAAGAAGGCCTCTAGGGTGAATTCCCCTCTCCCGCAGGGTTCCGGGAAGAGCTTCAGATCCCTCCTGATCTAGGGATGGAGATGACGGCGGATACATACTCTTTCGTGGAAGTTTTGATCTGGTACTTAGGGTTTCTGTATCGGAGGCATCTTATAGGAGAATGGAGAGACCGAGGGGGTGCCTGGGCTGGCCACACCACCCCCTATCGTGGGTCAGTCCTAGCCACGCGACCAGGTGGTGTGGTCGGGACCCAGTCCCTCTCCGTCTCGTATTCTGGCTTCGGGTGTCCCTCGGTGAAAAATTGACTTTAGCTTTTGTCCCATCCAATTTCGAGAATATTCATTTTCTAACCTTCCTGGAACCAAAAACAGCAGAAACAGGCAGCTGGCACTGTGGCTCTTGTTAATAGGTTAGTCCAAGAAAGTCTATAGAAAGTACTCCAAAGTTGGAACAAAAAATAAGAAAGTAGATAAAACAAAGCATGGAACATCAAAAATTATGGATACGTTAGCAACGTATCAACATCCCCAAGCTTAACTCCTGCTCGTCCTCGAGTAGGTAAGTGATAAAAAGAAAGAATAATTTTTGAGGTGACATGCACCATCATAAACTTGATCAAAGTATTTGTAAAACATTGATAGCTGGGATCATAGTACTTCAATCAAAACATGAAAGACAAAGTTCTAGCTATAAGACAAAGCAACTAAGTTGGAACATGAATAGGCATAAACAAAAGATTCATGAATAACAATGCTTTGCAATACGTTTGTTTGTTTCACATAAAGAAAACATAGCATAGTGGCATCCAGCTTGTCCCTCATAGAGTATCAAACATAAATGCATAGGACACCTTCAAAGTTCATAAGAGTGACTAGATACAAATAGTTTAAAATAAGCAATATCAAAGCTATGCATCAATCAACAAGTCTTAGGACAATGCACATAGAACTAAGAATGGCCACTATGCTCTCAAAGTAGGTGCATAAAGATAGAAGGTGGAGACTCAACATAAAAGTAAAAGAAAGGCCTTCATAGAAGGAAGTAGGGATTCAAGTTTCATAAAGAGCTTCCAAAAATTATGGTACTTATTAGCTTTTAGCTCTCATTGCCCCTATCATAAGCATCTTGAAGTGATTAAGGTTAAAGTGAACAAACTATGGTGTATATGCTTGATGAAGTATAAGATGTAAATCTCATGTCCCTTGAATACGAGGGTCGCTCCTCATGCTACTCAAGTTTAGTTACCGGTAAGTTCTTGCCATAGTAAGTGCATGTGTATCATAGAGAATCGCCAACGGGGTACCCCTTACCCAATGATACAGAAGAATCCCCATATCAAAATGACAAGGCAAGCAGACAACGAGCATCTCAGCAATCTTCTTATTTACCATGGGAATATGGTGCTTTTTTCTCTCTTTCCTCTTTTCTCATATTTTTTCTTTTTTTCTCTTTTTTCTGAATATCTGACTCTTTTTTTATAAGAAGAATGCTTCATAGACAACTCATTATGGTTACGCTGCAGGTTTCGACCATGACAACATGGATTAGACCAGCGGGCCAGGCGTTTCCCTAACACACATACATAACTCCATGGACTTACAAGCTCCCCTTTCATTTCACACCGACAACATCCATAGACAAAAGAGCATGATATCAACTAGGTACAAAGTACAAGTGCAATGTTGAAATTGTTCCCCATGATAGCATGGTTCTACTAATCTCCAACAAATAAGTGCAAGAATATACAACATAGACGACACAATGGTTCAAGTTTATTAAGGGCAAGAAAAGTAAAGTCTGCCATCAAGTTCGTGAGAGCTTTAATCACTAGTTTTCTCATAACAAGTTTAATTCAGAAGGTAGAGAAAAACATGAATATACTTGGAATAGCATAAGCTAATAGGTAGGTATGGTGGACACTTTGTAATAACTTGGTTTTAGGAGTTGGATGCATGAGTGGAACTCATACTTGGTTACAGAGGCTAGCAACAGATTGGGAACGACCAACTAAGAGAGCAATAATGGTCATAATCATGCAGAGCGACAAAACATCATTGATCAAAGCATAAAGTGATACTATAAGTTGAAAACTAAAGGATCATCAAGGCTATGGTGACTTGGGATAGTCATAACGTGGTGTGAGCATGCGCCAAGTCAACCCAAATAAAGCATCAAAGGAGAATACCACAATACTATGCTTTAATATGCTAAACCAACGCATGATTCTTCAAAGGCACATTAAGCAATCTCAATTGTTTAAAACATGTCATGCTATAGCAAATAATACTAAGCCTAAAGCCAAAACAATATCAAGCATGGCATGACAAAGCATAGGCCACAGTCAAAAACAAGCTCTCTTTACCACTTAAGCATGAACTTTCCTACTCTTTTCCAATCCAAACCAAACTATTTGAAAACCAATGTAAGAAAGAGGGGGTCCAACCAATTTATTAAGCAAAATAAGAAAACAACGCAAAAAAAAACCAAATATAAAACAAAAAAGAAGACGCTCCAAGAACAACACAACTATGCATTAAAACAATAAAAATGAAGTGTTTGGAAGAAACCTGGGATTTTTATTGATGAAGAAGGGGATGCCTTCAGCATCCCCAAGCTTTGACGCTTTTACTTCTTGGATATTTCTTGGGGTGACACGTGTGGCATCCCCAAGCTTGAGATTTAGTCCATCCTTCATCTCATTACTCATTCCTTCCATACACCTGAAATTTTTCTTCATACAAAACTTCACACAATCTTTATTAGCAACATTAGTGCACTCAAGATAATAAGTCTTTAGGTTCAGTTACAACACCAATAAAACTTCCATTAAAACACAAGCTAATGTAGATCTTCCCTAAAAAAGCTCAATTCGCCAAAAGAACTCAAAAAGGAACAAACAAGAAGCAAATGCAAATAATGGCAGAAATCTGTCAAAACAGACCAGAAGGTAAAGACGAATTTTTTCGAAGACCTTCTATTGCTCAAATCGAAAAGTGCTGATCTAACGAAAGTTAGATAACAGACTGGGGCAGAAGCACAAAAATTCACGCCTCAAAAGGACGTACAGAGATTTTACACGAATTTTTACGGTTAAGCATATAAATCTGTTTTGGGACAGCAACTTTCCCAATCATTAGTTCGCTCTCATTAGAGGTTACTCTTGGCACAAAAAGTAAATAAAAAGGATAAAGAAGACTCATCTAAAACTTTTAGGTTATCTTCCAATAAGTACTTTTCTTTAACGCCTTTAAGTTAGGCATAAGAAGTAAGAAAAAGAATCAAGTGTTCTCAAATGAAGAAGCACTAAGAGCAAATTTTGTTTTCATAGGAGAGGCAAAAGAAATCTTCTCTCTCTTCTTAGGGAAGTGTTCTATACCTTTTTTGAGTGGGAGTTGATATTTAATGGTGCCTTCTTTCATATCAATAATGGCACCAATAGTTGTAAGAAAAGGTGTTCCCAATGTAATAGGACAAGAAGCATTGCATTCAACATCCAAAACATAGAAATCAACGGGGACATAGGCATTGTTAACCATAATAAGAACATCAGTAATACTCCCAATGACTTTTTTTAGCATTATCATCAAGTGGGACGTTCAAATAGCAATCTTTAAGTGGTGGCAAATCAAGCATATCATAAATCCTTCTAGGCATAATAGAAACACTACTATCAAGATCACATAAAGCTTTGAAATCAAAATCATTCACTTTCATATTGATGATGGGTTCCCAACCATCTTCTTGTTTTATAGGAATAGAAGCTTTATGTTTCATCTTTTCTTCTTTAATCTTTATGAGAGCATCAGTAATGTGATTTGTAAAGGCCATGTTCATAGCACTAGCATTAGGACTTTTGGCAAGCTTTTGTAGGAACTTAATAACTTTAGAGATGTTGCAACCATCAAGATCAAAATCGAATTTATCGTCTAAGGTAGTAGAACTATTACTAGCCTCAACACTAGTGGTGGTGATAGTAGAAACGCTAATGTTTCTAGCAATCTCATCTTCTCTTTCCCACTTAGCATGCAATTCAGCTAATAGTCTAACATTTTCATCAATTCTTACTTGTATGGCATTAGTAGCTGCAAAGGGATTATCATAAGTTTCAGGTTTAGCAGCCATTTTATTCAAAGAAGATTGAGCTTCAGCCAAAGATGCGATATTTCTTTCAGCATTAGAGAGTTTTTCCTCAATAGTTTTATTGAAAGCAGTTTGTTTACTAATAAAGGCTTTAAGCATAACTTCAAGTTCAGAGGGAGCACTCCTATTTTTGTTTTTAACATTATCATCAAGTGGGACATTCAAATAGCAATCTTCCAAAGGTGGCAAATCAAGCATATCATAGATCCTTCTAGGTATAATAGAAACACTACTATCAAGATCACATAAAGTTTTGAAATCAAAATCATTCACTTTCATATTAATGATGGGTTCCCAACCATCTTCTTGTTTTATAGGAATAGAAGCCTTATATTTCATCTTATCTTCTTTAATCTTTATGAGAGCATCAGTAATGTGTTTTCTAAAGGACATATTCATAGCACTAGAATTAGGACTTTTAGCAAGCTTTTGTAGGAACTTAATAACTTCAGAGATATTGCAACCATCAAGACCAAAATCATAATTATCATCTAAAGTAGTAAAGCTATTACTAGCCTCAACACTAGTGGTAGTGATAGTAGAAACACTAATGTTTCTAGCAATTTCATCTTCTCTTTCCCACTTTGCATGCAATTCAACTAATAGTCTAACATTTTCATCAATTCTAACTTGTATGGCATTAGTAGCTGCAAAGGGATTATCAATAGTTTCAGGTTTAGCAGCCATTTTATTAATCAAAGAGGATTGTGCTTCAGACAAAGATGATATATTTCTTTCAGCATTAGAAAGTTTCAATTGCAAACTAGGAATTTACCTATTCAAACATTCAAGTTGATGACTAATATTTTTCAAAATGGTAGATTGTTCCTCCATAGTTTTAGTGAATAATTTGTTTTGTTCATATTGCATTTGCATGAAGTTTTTAGTGCCTCTTTCAACTTCTAAAATTCTTCCTTCACTAGGTGTTCCAGGTTTGCCATTATAACCATAAGTATTATTAGGAGGGTAAGGCCTATAATTGTTATTACCATAAGCATTGTTGCAAAAATTATTATTTCTTATAAAGTTCACATCAACTTGCTCTTCTTGAGCAACCAAAGAGGCTAAGGGAACATGATTGGGATCAACATGAGCCTTCCCATTAACAAGCATAGACATAATAACATCAATCTTATCACTCAAGGAGGAGGTTTCTTCAACAAAATTTACCTTCTTAACTTGTGGAGCTCTCTCAATATGACATTCAGAATAGTTAACCATCATATTATCCAGAAGCTTTGTTGCAGCACCCAAAGTAATGGTCATAAAGGTACCTCGAGCAGCAAAATCCAATAGATTTCTTGAAGAATAGTTCAATCCTGCATAAAAGGTTTGGATAATCATCCAAGCAGTCAGTCCATGAGTGGGACAATTCTTTACCAAATATTTCATTCTTTCCCAAGCTTGAGCAACATGTTCATTATAAGATTGTTTAAATTTCATTATTTCACTTCTCATAGATATAATCTTAGCAGGAGGATAGTATTTTCCAATAAAAGCATCTTTGCATTTAGTCCAAGAATCAATACTATTCCTAGTTAAGGAGTTCAACCATTCTTTAGCTTTTCCTCTCAAAGAGAAAGGAAATAGTTTAAGCTTAATAATATCTCCATCTATATCCTTATGCTTTTGCATCTCACAAAGTTCAACAAAGTTATTTAGATGAGTAGCAACATCTTCATTACCAATACCAGAAAATTGTTCTCTCATAACAAGATTGAGTAAAGCAGGTTTTATTTCAAAGAAAGTAGCTTCAAGAACAGGTGGAGAAATAGGTGTGCTCATAAAATCATTGTTGTTGGTGCTAGTGAAGTCACACAACTTAGTATTTTCAAGAGTAGTCATTTTTTGTGTTTTTGATAAAGAAAGCAGACTAGTAAAGCTAGTTTTTTTGTGTTTTTGATAAAGAAACAACCAAACAAAGCAAAAGTAAACTAAGCAAAACAAAAATAACAATGTAAAGAGATTGCTTATGAGGGACTCCCCTTATGAAGATGTCCTTGACTCCCCGGCAATGGCGCCAGAAAAGGAGCTTGATGGCCCAAAATATATCGAGCTCATTGGGGAACCCCAAGAGGAATGGATAATGATCACAACAGCAAGTTTTCCCTCAGTTATGAAACCAAGGTTATCAATCCAGTAGGAGCAAGGAAACACCCCAAAGGTGTTCCTAGCTGAACTTTGGCAGGGCGCACTACCAGTGCCAGCAGCAACATGGAGACCTGCACAACTGTAACATCCCAAAACTTTAATCCAAGGTTATCAAGATCAAATCATCCAAAAATAGGGTTAACAAAAACTTTTCCAAATTTAAAATGAAAGCATTCATATGTGTATGCATTTAAAATAGGAGTTGTTTGAATTGCCATGATTGATTGATCCAATGCTTGTAAAATGTTTCTTAGGTGATTTAAACATCATCTACATCATTCCCAAACTTTTCTTAAAGAAAATCAAATAAAAAAGAGTTAAAAAGAAGGAATGGTCATTTTGGGAAATTTAACTCTCATGCCTACTTTGGCTATTCCTAGTACTCAATTCTGGACAGAAACAATTCTTGATCTTTGCACCCTTGCTAGTACAGATAATGAGGTACCAAGGCCCACCTTTTGATCTGCTAAAAACATTCTGTTAACTATTTTAAATGACAGTTTAAAATTGAATCTAATGCATATGCATAGATCACCCCTATTTCAAAAACCATCTATTTGAGCTCCATTTTTAAAACCCTTGCAACCAGAGACTACCCATCACTAGTGGAGATCACTCAAAATTTTTGAAACCAAAATTCAAAACTTTCTTTCATGCGGCCATTTCATCAAACACTTGGCATGCATATTATCACCTCTAATCCTAGCTCACTATTCTGCACAGGGTTTTTCCCCCATTTGATGTCCATTTATCTCCTCTGTCCCCTCCTAGTCTAACCAAACCCTTAACACATCTCTCCCTTGTCCCTAAACCTCTTGCCATGACAACCCGAGGATATGCTTGCCGGCCAAACCTTGCCCCGCTGCAGCAGACCACTCCCCCTTCCCTCGCCATGTCTAGGAGGTAGCCAGGAGCTCACCGCCACCCCTTGTCCCTTGCCCGAGCCCAGAGCAGTAGTGGACCACCGAGCACAAACCACGCCCAGTGCCACCGCACCATACCAGTGCCGCCCCCAGGGCGCGCTCTGTCCCTGCTCGCACAGACCACCCCTTGGCACCAGCCCGCGCCCGCCGCTCCACCTCGACCTGGAGAACACCCCAGACATACCCATTCACCGCCCAAAGCCTCACAACCACCGCTCGCCGTGGACACCGCCGCCTCTGCCTCTCAGAGCGCCACCTCGCCCAGACCGCGTGCCACCGCCCCTACAGCCACATTCAAGTCCTAGAGCACCGCCAGTGAACCGCCCATCGACCGCCATCCACAGCCATGCCGATAGCCGGTCGTAGCCATGTTGCCACTGTCGTCTGCCCATCCCGCTCGGTCCCACCGTCAGGCCTATAAAAGGAGCCCTCCCCAGCCTCTTCTCTCCACACCATTCCACTCCCCTCACCTCTCTGAACCTCCCCCGCCTCTAGCCGGAGCAAGTGGAGCACCCGCGGCAGGAGGAGAAGGGCGCCGTTGATTTCGACCACCCCAAGCTCCACCGCATCCGCGCCTCGCCTCGCCGTCGTCTTCCGCATCGTTTGCCCGCCTCGCCGACCCTGCTGGAGCCCTGGTACGCCCCCAGTAGACCCCCACCGAGCCCCTAGGGTTTGAGCTCGCCGGCGACCTGTTCGTCGTCGACGACGACCCTCATCCGTTGAACTCGCTTCTAATCCTATGGCCCACAGCGCGCGTATCGTTTCGCGTTTTAAGTGCCGCTGACACGTGGGACCCCCCTGTCAGCTGAGCCCCGTGCCGCGGAGCGCCACTGGGCCGGCCCATTTCTTTTCCCGCGCTAGCCCATAGATTCAAATCTGGATTTTTCCTTTTTAGTTAAATCTAGTTTCTGTCCACTATTTCAAAAATCATTTCAGAGAGTTTTAGAAATCCAAATTGCATGAAACCAATTTTGTCTGAAAGGTATTAAAATGATCTATCCAAGCCCATTGGATTTAATTCAATTAGAGTTATAGATATCTCCTAGTAAAAATAACAAAACAGAAGCTTTTGCAATTTGCAACATTTTTATAAAATCAACCAAGTTAGCTTTTGAGTTGATTCCAACTCTCAAAAATTACATTTCATCATATCTATCTAAATACGTATTGATATTAAGGTTGACATGTAGTGACTTTGGACTAGTACCAAAATAATGCTATATAGGCATTTCTAGTCACTTTAAATCATTAAATAATAAACTTAAACTAAAGTAATATTGATCCAACCTTTAAATCTCATTCCCACATGTTAGAATATGTGGTGAGGACATGTGTCCACATGATCCCATATTTTGGTGGTGAATATTAAATTTTAGTTAATATTTCAATGAGTAGAAATTACTTTTCTAAAATAAAAAGGAGGAAACTATTGAAAGTAAACTTGTGATGCTTCTGATGATAATAGATCATCAATTGTGTGTTTTAGAATGCTACTTAGCCTAGTTAAGTATTGTTTGGTGATTGTATACTCTTTATGTATTTATAGACGCTAGTACCGACCAAGCTTTCGAGGAGGAGGAGTTCTACCAAGAAGAAGAAGAAGAAAACTTCAACCACTGCACCAACCAAGGCAAGATATTGTTAGCAAGCTAGAATTAAACTAGATGGTTTAGCAAAGATGCTTTAGGCATGCTTTGATCACACCCCTTCTAACTCCTAGTACCCCAAGTCTTACCTACAAGTTTTACCCCTCTTAGGTTATGCAAAGTTCTTACTTGTTTTGAAGGTAGCATAAAAAGTATAAAACTTGACCTACTTAGAAACCTTTAGATGTCATTCTATGGCATGAGATTGATCCCATCTTTCCACCTTAGTGAACACTCTTAACCTAGTATTTTAGAATAGATCAAAAACTTGAGTTACTTAGTGAAAAGGAATTGTGAAAACCTTGGAATGATGAGTCATTCTATTGAAATGTTTTGACATGTGTTGAGAGACACAACTGTTTATGATGATGAAAATGATGAGGCATGATCCTTAACCCTTTTATAAAACTGATGGTTGGATTCGGATGCGATACCATTCCTGCATTGGTTAAGGCTTAGCTGGAAGTTTATATGCATTAGTATTAGTTCCCTCACGGGAGAGGTTTGAGCTAAGGCTACCTCTCAATGTGTCCACCTATGCAGTGCCCAAGATGACTGATGGTCATGGTTGGGAGGCCATGCTCATAGGAGAGGTGCTTATACTAGGGTGTGTAAAGGGAAGGTTATGTTTGATTATCTGCATACTAAGTATGATGATTCAGGGTTATCCCTGACAGATGTATCGAATCTTGGGTGAAAGTGTACCACCTCTGCCGAGTGTCAAACTATTCGAATAGCCGCGTCCGCAGTTATGGACAGTTGGAATGGCCATACTGTTTCGTTGTCAGATGTTTTCTAAATAACTTGAAATGAATGATGAACTTTGACTTTACCACAACAGGGTTGTGTTGATGATAATAGTTTCCCATTTTAAGTGATTCTAGAACTTTACTTTAGCTTTCTTTGCTTCTGAACTCAGCTTAGGTTTCAAACTTAAACTTAGAATTAGCACTTTAACTTAGAATTATAGTACCTCTTAATAGTAGTTTGCGAGTACATGAAGAGTACTCATGGCTTTTGTCCTTGGCTATTATCATGGCCAGACTATGAAGGAGATTATCAAGATGATGGTCAGCAGGATGACTACGATAACTAGGACTATCTGCCTTCGTCAGCATTGCCTGTGCCCTTGAAGATGGACCCCACTGCTACGCTATCTTTTATTTCCGCTCCTTGTTGTATTAAGACTGGATCATGAGATCCTTATTTGTGTAAAACCTTATGTATGGTTTGTAATGGATGAGGTACGGTGATATCCAATCCGTTATGTCTCGCAAAAATGGTAATCCTGGGATTGCGAGGTATGGCATAACGGGCATCTGGGATTAAAAATCCGGGTGTTGACAACAACACAACCACAGAACTTTGCCCCCAACTTGCGATGAGGTTGTCAATCTCACCAGTTTTGCTGAAAACAAAGGATTAAACGTATCGAGTGGAAGAAAGTAATAGTTTGTAGAAAGTAAACACAAAGTAGTAAACAGTTGATTGTAGATTGATGGTAAAAGAAAGGACCAGGGTCCATAGTTCACTAGTGGTGGTCTCCTTAAGATAGATGACATGTTGGGTGAACAAATTATAGCGGGGCAATTGACAAAAGTCGAGAAAGCAATATGCATATACTACTCATCTTAACTCCTTTGAGATTCGGTTGGGCATTACAACATTATACATAGACCGCCATCCAACTGCATCTATGACTAATAATCCACCTTCAGGTTATCATCCGAACCCCCTCCAGTATTAAGTTGCAAGAAACGGATAATTACATTATGCATTGCATGTAAAGTAAACAATACGATTGTTCTATGAACAAAGGATTGTTGTTTTCTCCCTGGTAGCAACGACACATCTAATATCTTAGAGATTTCTGTCACTTCCCTAGATGACTAGAGGCATGAACCCACTATCGAGCATAAATACTAACTCTTGGAGTTGCTAGCATCTACTTGGCAAAGATAGCTACTAACAACGGAAAGCATGCAACATCACAAATAACAAAGACATGATAGAATCAATAATCAATCTGAAATAGCATCTCAATATCCATCGGATCCGCGCAAACACAACATGTAGGAATTACAAATAGATGATCTTGGTCATAAACGGAGCTCACAAGATCTAAACATGATACCACAAAGGAGGATAACCAGCCATCTAGCTACTACATGGACCCGTAATCGAGAGATGAACTACTCACACATCACACCGGAGGCTGGCATGGTGATGAAGAAGGCCTCCAAGGTGAATTCCCCTCTCCAGCAGGGTGCCCGGAAGAGCTTCAGATCCCTCCCGATCTAGGGATGGAGATGACGGTGGCTACAGATTCTTTTGTGGAATTTTTGATCGGGTACACTTAGGGTTTCTATATCGGAGGCATCTTATAGGCGGAAGGAGAGGCCGAGGGGGTGCCTGGGCTGGCCACATCACCCCCTAGCGCGGGCCAGGCCTAGCCGCGCGGCCAGGTGGTGTGGCTGGGCCTCAGCCCCTCTCCGTCTCGTATTCTGGCTCCGGGTGTCCCTCGGTGAAAAACTGACTTCGGCTTTTGTCCCGTCCAATTCCGAGAATATTCATTTTCTGACTTTCTTGGAACCAAAAACAGCAGAAAACAGGCAGCTGGCACTGTGGATCTTGTTAATAGGTTAGTCCAAGAAAGTGTATAGAATGTACTCCAAAGTTGGAACAAAACATAAGAAAGTAGATAAAACCAAGCATGGAACATCAAAACTTATGGATACGTTAGCAACGTATCACTCCCCAATCGGAGGTTGCACTAGTTCCAATAGTTGCTTGCTGGATGGGAGCTAGCTAGTGGTGGTTTCTTAGCTTGTCCGTAGAAAGGCATGGGCAGCATAGTAGTAGTACTAGTAGTAGTAGGGCTGGTCCAGTACACTTTTTCTATAGAAAGAGTTTTAAGTGGCAGTGGCGGGAACATTTTTCCGCTAGATTCCATAATTTTGATCCCAGCTATCACATGGTGGCCTACAGCTGTTTCAGGGGATAAGTTAGAGCGGCTCCCACATCCAGGGGGTGAGATAAAGAATTGACCAAGCCAACCTCCTTCCCTTGGTACTACTAGTTCTCCTGGGTTTCTCTCCAAGGACCGAGAAAATCGCCCCTCTTCGAATCAAATTGATCCCAGCTTATATATCATTTTGCTGATTCGGCTCAAGGAGCACTGAGGGCGGGGAAGGGCTAGCAGAGGACAAGACAGCAGAATTTGTATCATATAGGACACTGGCACTTAGGGCCTCCAAAACCGTTTAGGAACCGAGAAAAGCATAAGATCAGATTTCATACTAGAAAAACACACAAACACACATATATATACTAATATACGGAATAGTTTCCAATTATAGTTCTGTTAACAAAGGCCTAGAAAACACAAGGTAGCTCCACATTATAGAACTACAACATTAGCGAACAAATCATGGGATAGCTCTACGCCCCAAGAGTTTTGCAGCTGGGCTAGTGGTCATGAGAATACCTAGACGACACCAAAAGTGAAGGGGTGCGTTGCATGGAAAACAAAAAAATTCCTATGATTGCAACCACCAAGATCATATCTAGGAGATACATGTAACTGTTTCCGATGGACTCACCCTTGAAGACCGTAACGCGGGATAATGTTCTCCCAAATAAACGTGGCTATTGTAGAGTGTACTCGATTGTCCTCAAGGATGCGATGACAGTGCTGCACGTGTAGCACCTCCGTAGTCGGTCACACATAGGGTTTTCCGACGACTTCCGTCCCTCGCTCCATCTAGGTAGTGGAAGTAGTGGATCCTCGATAACTCCGCCAACACTATGACATGGTGGTGATGGTGGTGGAGAAGATATTGAGCAGGGATTCACCTAAGCACCTCGCTTGTGGCTATGGTCATGGCTATAAGGGGAGGAAGATGCCAACCAAAGGGCATATGACAGGAAGGGTGAATGGTGTGTGTGAGAGAGATGAGAGGAGGGGGATCCGATCATTCGATAACCGACTGCGTGACCTTTTATTCGCAGTAACCAATTCCTTTTGTCTCGCAATATTTTACTGTGGGGGATCCGATCATTCGATATCATTCATACCTAGTTCGATCCCGTTACTGACAAGTACTCTTTTCTTGTTCCCGTGATATAACATTCTTAGTGATCATTATCACTTGCTTTCAAGCTATGTCAATGTGATATCACCGAGAGGGCCCTGAGTATATCTCTCCATCGTCAGGATGGACAAATCCCACTCTTGATCCACGAGCGTCAACTAACACTTTCGAAGTATCTGACGACACCTTTATAATCACCCTGTTTTGGTGTGACGTTTTATGCAATCAAAATACTCTTCAGGAGTTAGTGATTTTCGTGATCTCATGGTCTAAGATTAGGGTTACATTGAATGACGTTATAGTAGTGTAAACATAATGGATTAGTCATGTTACTATACTTTGGTAGTATGTTCATCACACCATTCAATCAATTTTGTGACATTGTTATTAACAACATCCAATGTCATGATCAGGAAACCTTGATCATCTGTTAATCAACAAGATAGTGTAATAACCACTAGGAACCTTTTCTTTGTTTATTAAACACACATGTATTAACATTTCCGGTTAACACAATTATAGCATGAGAAAAACATTTATCATACACACGGAATATAATATAATAACCACTTTATTATTGCCTCTCGGGCATATTCATTTCAAAAAGTACACCCCTGATGATCAGAATCGCTGCATCAACTCCATCCAGAAGCAGTGTACCCGATCCACAGCCTCAGGTGCAGGCTCATCAATGAACATGTCATCATCATTACCATCAATGTCCTCTTTGATTGTCTGCTTCTACGCTTTGTAGATTAACAGATATATTTATAGAGAAACATCAAAGACACACAAATTGAACATTTTTCGTTCTACATACATAGCTTCTCATCTGGCATAGCGGAAGAACTAGAAATGAAACCCGTTTCATGCAGCTTGCGCTTTTTCTGTCCCCCCTTCTCCAAGTTGATGTAGATGCTTAGGAGCTGCCTCTGTCAGTTGATCTAGATGATCAACATCTGCTTCCCCTACTTGATCTTGATTATAAGGATGTGGTTCCCCCATTTCGTATGGAGGATCATATGGTTCACCATGAAATACCGATCTAACATATGTGCTTAGCATCCCAAATATAAAATATGGTCTTCCACTATACCTTAAGGCAACACCCTATGATCCACACACAACCGGCAGGGGCAATGTACTTTTGAATTGTCACAATGAGCTCTAATAAACTCCATAAATCATAGAACACCAATGATATGTTTAGCGTTGTCTAATGGAACAACCTCTATCCAAAATATGTCCATTTGTTTAATTATGGCATACAAGATTAGGTCTTAATAAAAGAAAAGCAGGAACCATATAGATGGATTATAATAACTATAAATGTCTTTGCATTTTAGGAAACATGTTGACAACAAAAATCGACGAAGGTATTTAAAGCACAGATCGAGTGCAAAATCAACTATGACCATGCAGATTGAGGACAAGTTAGACTATGTATTTGAGGAGGCAGATCGGGTGAAAGGGCAATAGAATGCCAACCAGATCGAGCTAAAGATAGAAGGACTACCGTGGGATCGATGTTTCCACTGGTGCATCTCGAGAAGACCGACGGGTAGGGAAAGCTTCTTTGTGCATGGTGGTGATGAGGAGCAGCGGTGAGCACGTCTGTTTTGTGGGCAAGGGATGAGGGTCTAGGCGGTGGAGGGTGGAAGTTATTACACAGCGTGGAGGGGTGAGGAGGGATGACTTTGGAAATTCTGACCTACCCTGCTTTGGGCACCACATATACTTCCCACCTTCTAGTCACCATAGATCAAAATTAATCCAAAAGTTGTCAAAATACAAGTTTCTGTTTTACCATGGAAACTAATGCACATAGCATTGCACTTTGCGAACAAATGGTTTTATTTCAACTCATATTTAATTTCTTCCCTAATTTTTTCAAAAAGGGGAAAATTTGGAAATTCAAAAATAAACTTCAAGTTTGGAACTAGACATATTGGTTGATTTGCCAAGATGCACCGATATACCACTGCGGACACGTCATCATAAACTATGTCCATGACCTTGGTCACCTTTTTTTGGACCATGGTCATCTTTTTGAAAGCTTTGAATTGTTTGACAATTTTAGCAAATGCCTAGAAACTCATTTTAATGCTGGAAATCAACTCTCCCCGGCATGCGGGTCTAGACGGTAATAGCACATCTGAGCGGCCCCACATCGGAGCAGCGTATGTTAGAAGCTTCGACCACAAATTTTTTGTGCGGCGCCCAAACATCACACGCATCGATTGAAATATCCCGTGCATCCATTCAGACATACTTATCCTTTTTTCGAATGCAAAATTCCTATTTTATCCCTGCTCCGGAAACAAGAACCCGAGGAGTACTAATAGAGGGATATAGGCATAAAGTAGCTAAACCCTAAACCCTAAAGAACCCATAAAACCTAAACTGTAAAACCCTAAAACCCTAAACCCTCAACCCATAAAAACCCGAACCAAGCAGGTACCATGACTTATAGATCAAAATTTGAGATACTTTCCTTAAATTGTGGTAATGCCATTCTATTCCACGAATATAAGAATAAAGCTTGAACATTATTGAAAATTCCCTAAACCCTAGACCCTCAACCCCTAAACAACCTTGACAAAGGAGGTATCATGCACTTGTAGATCAAAATTTCAGATATACGTTCATCAAATTGTGCTAACACCAATCTATTCCACCAATATAAGCATAAAGCAACTTGAACATTATTGAAAATTCCCTAAAAACCTAAACCCTAACCCCCTAAAACATAAAAACTAAACCCTAAAAACCATGAACCCTAGGACCCTATACCCTAGACCCTCAACCCCTTACCAAGCAGATATCATGCACTTATATATCAAAATTCGAGATACTTTCATTAAATTGCGATAACACCATTCTATTCCACGAATATATATAAGCATATATATAAAGCTTGAACATTATAATTGAAAAATCCCTAAACCGTAAAACCTAGACAACCCTAAACCCTAAAACACTAAATCATGAACCCTAAACCCTAAATATTGAAGCTTAAACACCTAAAGCCTAAAGCCTAAAATGCTAAACCATAAACCCTAAACCTCAACCCAAAAACAGTGAAGCTTAAACCCTAGGATATTTATATCTTGTGTAAAACCTGGGGTAGTGGGATTTTGAGCCATACTTATTTGTAGTTGCTTCAAGATAAAAGCCACTGTCGTCGCTTGGAAATTGAAAATAACTTCAAATTTGGAAGCTTCCTTTGTAAATTATATTTTAAGTGCCAATACGCACCAATCTACCAAATATGGATAGGTTATTGTAAACTATAGCAAAGATATGGACATGACCTTGGTCATCTGGTTTGAAAGCCATGAATATTCATACATGATAGGACATATATCGTATGATCAAAGCCACTATTATCGATTGGAAAATTTAAAAAAATTCAAATATGGAACTCTTTCTGTAAGTAATATTTAAATGCCAATATGCACCAATCTTCCAAACATGGTTACATTATCATAAAGTATGGTAACACATATGGCCTTGATATTGGTCATCTAGTTTTTCAAAGCCATGAATGTTCATACATGGTACGCCATATTGTGAAACACGTTTTTTCAATAGTTATCAAATTTTAAGATTGTATTTTTCATGGAAACTAGCTAGTGCACATAGTGAGACACCAAGAGAGAAAAGAATGGTTGTATTTTGTTTTATGTTTTGTTTATTTTTTTAAAAATAGCATAAATTTGGTTTCATTACCATTCATATCAAAATGTTGAATCTTGCAAAACTCTCGATGATTCTCCAATTTTGACTAATTCAGTACAAGAGCAAGCTATATCACACACACTTTGTAGTTCAAAATTACACATACTTACTTTAAATTGTCAAAAAGTCATTTTATTGCATGGAATTAGCTAGGAAGCTTGGAAATTCATGAAAGTAGGGAAGTATCCATCAAATCTGGAATCTCCTTTTGTAAACATTGCTTGAAATGCCAAGGTGAACCAATCTACCAAATATTTATGGAGTGGTACAAAACATGGATGTGACCTTGGCCATCTTGTTTGAAAGCCTTAAATTAATGTTCATTAATTTTGGCAGATGTCTATAAACTCATTAAATGCTGGGAAGCATACAGGCGTGCGAGTCTATCTGACGGGGATAGCACCCCCCAGTGGGATTAGAGAACATTAGAAGCTTCAACTTTAAAATTTCGGAAGAGCACCGAAACATGCCGCTCATCCATTCAAACATCCTACCCATCCATTCAAACATCAATCCCCGAAAATTATTTTATGGCACACAAATTTAGCCTATAAGCTTGAAAGGGCGTTATACATTGTGTGAAAAATGGGGGCGGTGGCATTTTGAGCCATCATATTTGTATTTGATCCACAACAAAACACATCGTTGTCACATGGAAATTCGAAAACAAACTACAAATCTGGAACCAGACATAATGGTTGATTTACCAAGATGCACCGATCTACCAAATGCGGACACGTCATCATAAACTATGGACATGATCTTGGTCACCTTTTTTGACGATGGTCATCTCCTTGAAAACCTTGAATTTGTCCAAAATTTTAGCAAATGCCTAGAAACTCATTGTTGGGGATATGCTAAATGGGTATCATCGTAGCATGTCTCTAATCTGGCTAACCCGGGTGGCCCACAATTGGTAGAAAGGCCTATGGCCTGCTGGGTGGACCAGTTAGACGGATCAAGAAGAGAGGCCCATGCCGGATTAAGGAAGGCTACGCAGGAGTCACTGACGTACTCGGAGCCTTGGAGTGCAAGACACGAAAGACTAGTTTGTATTAGCGTAGGACTCTTTACCTTGTCCGACAAGGTATTTTCCCTGTAACCCTAGGTTCTGGGGCCTTTATAAACTAGACATGTGGGAGCCTTAGGGAAATGAGTCATAAAACCGCACAGCGAACCATTCTCTGTAACTCGGCATATTGCCATTATAGTGATTTATAACAGGAGTAGAGTTCCACCATCATTGTGGGACCTGAACCTGGGTAAGATGTGTTACCTCTTACCCACCAACTCTCCGCCTTACCCCACATCTCTAAACATGCACTGTGAGGACCCCTCCATGGTGTACTCGTCAGCAATACCACGACAGTTGGCACCCACCGTGGGGCAAGAGGCGCTTCGAGCTCTACAACGGGGGAGGTCCAAGTTCTTTGCGGGAATCGGTGACAACGCAGCCATCAGATGCGTTCTCTTCTCTGGCAACATTCCGATTGTCCCTCTAGATGAGTTCTGGGTGTCGGTGTAAAAAAACCATATGTGCTGCTCCATCATCCCCTTTGGAGACATCCACATCTTCATTCGCGAAACTGCCTCGGGTCCTAGCTCCTAGGAAGTCATAAACTCGTCAAGGCCCACCCGGACCGCCTACGGGCATGATACGTTCGTGGAAGAATCTGGGTTGTTCCTCTCTTTGGAGTATTGTGTATTAGATTAGGAATATTCAAGGCCCACCAAAACCACCCCTGTGCAGGATATAGGTGGAAGGACCCCGCAAATCCGCTTGGCTTCCACGAGCGTTAGAGATGCGAAGGACACACTTTGTCAATGTAGTCACCATCTTCGATCTAGCCAGATGCGTCCAAAGCAACGGAGAACCTCCCCGCAAATACCTTGCCATATGGATGAGGGTGAGGGAAACCCTAGAGGGTGATTGCCCCGACGAACCTTTTTACCACTTCGTGGAAGGGCTCACACCGAGAACACTCCTCTGGCATACCCTCCAAAGAAGGCAGGTCGTAGGCCCTCTCACCCTTGGCGAGATGGTCGCAATTGTCAATGAATATGCGAATGCCGAGGATAACACCCAAGCTATGCATGGGCCTGAAGCCGGAGGAAACAACAATAACGGCCCACCTCCATCACCCTCCACATCCACCGTCAACAACACTGATGCCAACTCCGACTCTGTCCTTGACGCGCTATACGCCGACATCAATATGGATGGCGATGGCTCATATGCTAATTCGGAGGAATATGATGCTGTTATGAGGGAGATTGAGCAGGAGTTCGAGAAGGAGGAGCGTGCCGAGAAAGCCAACACATCCCCCCAGGTGCTAGTCGCCATTGGGAGCGTGATGGAAGAAGACGGACAGGAACCGGAACGTGAGATCTCCGCCCACACCCATAGTAACCAGAGCGGCAGCAGCCAAGAAAGCCGCTGAGCCTCTGGCTCTGGCTCCGGCCAAGGCCATGCCCCCTCCGGTTATCCGCCCGCAGCAGGCACATGAATTCACCATGGCCCCCAATACCACCAAGCAGTCAAATCAGCCGCCAATGCCACCTTCAACGTCTACAGCTGGCAACCCATTGGATACTCCTGCCGACAAGGCGATATACGGTGCACTCCTCGTTGAGCCTATTACCGTTGCCCATATCCGGAGCGTTACAGAGCTTGATAAGAAGCGTGCAGCAATCCTAGCGGAGGACAAATGCATTGCAAAGCAGGGTGCTAAGCTAGACGAAGATATGGCCAAGGCGTAGCAATCTATCATGGCAGCAAGGGCTATGGAGGCTGAATACAAGCAGTTGCTACTAAAGCACAAAGAAAAGAAAGCACCAGCTCATGTCGTCGAAGATCCCGGCGTTTGGCCCAAGTTGGGATATGGTGGATCCAAGCAGGCAAAAGCCACCCCATCCATTGATTCAGAGGGGAGGCATGTAATGCCAACTC
Source organism: Avena sativa (assembly GCA_916181665.1). Classification (NCBI taxonomy): domain Eukaryota; kingdom Viridiplantae; phylum Streptophyta; class Magnoliopsida; order Poales; family Poaceae; genus Avena; species Avena sativa. The sequence goes on from OV702289.1 coordinate 435,607,630, forward strand.
CCACCCTCAACATTGCCATCGCCAAGACCCTCCTGGAGCAGGACAGGTCGCCAGAAGCAGTCTCTTAGGTATATGACCTCATTGCCAAGGCATGCAAGAAATAGGATAAGGTTACCTCGTAGAGGCTTGAGGCCAACCCGGAGCTTTGCCAGTTAACCCTGAACAACTACAAAAGGCCAGGATCTCCCCGTGACGAGGGATCCCACATAGGCTCCACATAGAAAAGACGGAGGGACGCGCGCAACAAGGCTAATGCCATACCCATATCCTCTAAACACGGAGAAAAGGCTCGCCCTAGTCGGTCGCCGCCTCCACCACCATCCTAGCGTCATGAGGAACCACAGTGGTTCCATCGTACAAGCATGTCACTAGCTAGGCATCCCAAGGTTGGTATCGTTATACGCGACCAGGGTGAGTAGCCCCGACATGAAGGAGAGCGCAGCGGCGTTGAATGGCACAAGAGGAGATCCTACAAGGAAACATCACGTCCGACAAGCAACCGCGATAGGCGTGAGGAGTCGCATGAGGGGAATAGCAAGAAGGATAACCCACCGCCTCCACCATCACCATTGCCACCTAGCAGCCATCATGGCAGTGGACACGGTGGATCTCATAAGTGGCACCGCAACTCCCCTCCCTATGACGGAAAAGGGAAGCAACCAGAGCCCTACAACGCATGTTCACGGCTGGACAAGATCCAAGAAGCTCGTGAGCTCCCATACCTTGGTCCATGTTGTTTTGGACCAGTAATTAGGGCCACAACATACCCCAAGGGTCTTCGGATAGACAAGACCATCAAGTCCTATGATGGCACTGCCAGGCCAGCCACGTGGTTGCAGGACTACAACAAAGCGATTCACATTGTAGGGGGGAAACTCTAATGTTGCCGTCATGTACCTGCCACTTATGCTAACCGACACTGCCCGACAATGGATCGCTAACTTGCCAGAGAAATCAATATGCAACTGGTTGGACATGCATGAAGCGTTCACCAAAAACTTCGAGGGTACATACAAATGTCCCTGCACTATCGCAGACCTACATTGGTGCACGAACAAACCGCTATGGCCGCCTTAATCGACGGTTTGGATAAGGGAACTTTGCTCCGGCATACATTGAAGTGCAAGCAAGATAAAAATGTGCTCAACCCCAACGCAATGATCGCCATGGCTAGCGAGTTCACCGCTGCTGATGATGACACGCGAGGATTGTTGCCGGCCATAGCAATCCCTACCCAGGCCAAGAAAAACAATAACAACAAGCGGAAGACTCCGCCCGAGGTGAAGCAAATAGCCGACATGGTTGCCACAACATTCACTGGCAGAGGCGGAAGCGGACAGCATGGTTGTGGCCGGGGGGCTAGCCATGGTCAGCAGAGCAGTGATTCTATGCCCTCAATGCCCCACTTTCCCCAAACGTATGAAGAGTACCGTGATATGCCGTGTTTCGTCCACCTCGATGCAAACGGCAAAGCCACCCACACCAACTGCCAATGCAAGTTTGTCAATGACCTCAAGGAAGACCCTCAGTCTGGCTACAAACAAAGTCGGCAGAACAGACCCCGCGGAAAGGGAAAAGGGAAGAAGAAGAAGGAGGAATCCAAGGATTCAAGTGATATAAATAAAGACATGGAACCCAAATCCTTCGACAATGGTGAGGGTAAAGGGAAAAACTGCTTCGAGAAGATGGCCCTATTCTACCACACCTTCCTTGGAACTACCACCGTCCAGGCCCAGAAAATCTCTCTAAGGATACTGATGGCTGCCCTCCCTCCAGTTCCCGAGGATGTCAGGTGGTCAGAGATTCCAATTACTTGGGATAGGAAGGATCACCCAGATCTTATCCCAATAGAGAACCAGTATGCCATGGTCATCAACCCTCTAATTGACGGCACAGAGTTCACCAAGTGCCTCGTGGACAGTGTAAGAAACATCAACATCATGTACCTGGATACACTACACAAGATGAACTTGACGGAGACCCATCTAAGGAAGAGAAACACCGTGTTCCATGGGGTTGTCCCTGGTCGACAAGCAAATTCCCAGGGCTAGATCACCATTTCGGTCGCTTTTGGTGATGCAAACAAATACCGCCAAGAACGCATGACCTTTGAAGTGGTGCTTTTCAAGAGCGTGTACCACGTCATTTTCGGACGCGACATCTTCCACTCCTTCCTCGGAAGGCCATGCTTTGTCTACAACAAGCTCAAGATACCCAGACCAAACAACATCATCACCGTTGATGGAAGCTTCAACAAGGCATGGGAGTGCGATCTCAATGAAGCCGCCTTCACCGAAACATGGGAGAGCCAGGTCAATGCCTCGGAGATGCTGGCTTTGAAGAAGAAGATCACTGCTACCAAACCGGCATTCAAGGCCGCCATCAAGACCAAGCAGGTGGAGCTTGTTGAACGAGATTCCTCCAAGACCACCGCCATTGGCACGGACCTGGATCCCAAATAGGAAAGCACGCTCGTCGAGTTCCTACATGAGAATAGGGACATCTTCGCCTGACAACCTGTCGACATGAAAGGTGTACCTAGGGAACTTGCCGAGAACAGGTTGAATATTGATCCTAATGCCAAACCGGTGAAACAACCTCTATGATGTTTTGATGACGAAAGATGAAGGGCTATAGGCAAAGAAATAGCTAGGTTACTTAAGGATGGCTTTATCCGAGAAGTTATTCACACCCGATGGGTGGCAAATCATGTACTTGTCCCCAAAAAGGGAACCAATGAATTAAGAATGTGTGTTGATTACATCGGCTTGAACAAAGCGTGTCCGAAGGATCCGTTTGCTTTGCCTTGCATTGACCAAGTCATTGACTTGACAGCTGGCTCGGAACTTCTATGTTTCCTTGATGCCTACTCAGGTTACCACCAAATCCGGATGCAAAAGTTGGACCAATTGGCCACTTCGTTTACCACACCCTGTGGCATGTACTGCTATGTCATGATGGCCTTTGGGATGACAACCGTTGGTGCTACTTCCTAGCGGACAATGCAATGCTACCTACATGACCAAATAGGTCGCAACATACACGCTTACATGGACGACATGATGGTAATGTCAAAGAAATCAAAAGACCTTATCACCGACTTGCAGGAAACCTTCGATAATCTTCGGAAATACAGTATGATGCTTAACTCCAAGAAGTGTATCTTCGGGGTGCCATCCGCCAAGCTATTGGACTTCATCGATTCACATCGTGGAATCGAGGTCAACCCGAAGAAAATCAAGGACATCCTTGACATCAAACAACCATCATCCTTGAATGACATAAAGAGGCTCACGGGCTGTGTTGCAGCAGTGATACGGTTCATCAGCCTACTTGGAGAGAAGGCTATGCCGCTCTACAAGTTTCTCAAGAAGGCGGACAAATTTGTATGGATGGACAAGGTTGATGCAACACTTCAAGAGTATCATGGTAGCCTATGTTAGTTTACATGGCAGCAACCAACCGAGTAATCAACATCGTCATTGTGGTGGAGCGCAAGGAGCCAACGCATGAATACGGAGTTGAGCGACCAGTTTACTATGTAAGCGAGGTCTTGATGGAATCCAATCAACATTACCCGCACTACCAAAAGATAGCTTACGGAGTTTTCATCGCTTCACGAAAGCTAAGGCACTACTTCCAGGAGCACCCCATCATAGTGGTGAGCAAAGCTCCACTATCTGACATGATTAATAACAGTGATGCTATGGGAAGGGTGGCAAACTGGGGCATTGAACTTGCCGCCTTTGAAATCACCAACAAGAGGCGTGACGCTATAAAATCACAAGCATTGTTGGATTTTATTGCATATTAGACAAAACTGCTAGAAGACACTCCTATGCTAGAGCCAGAATATTGGGCCTTGCACTTTGACGGATCAAAGCTACTCAATGGCTCGGGGCTTGTGTATTACTACAATCACCAACAGGGGAGAAGTTGTAATATGTCCTGCAGATCCACTTCAATGCTACCAACAACATGGTAGAGTATGAGGCCCTCATTCACGGACTACGAGTAGCCAAGGATATTGGCATCAAGCGCATAGTTTGCTGTGGAGATTCTGACTTGGTTGCCCAGCAATTAGCTGGCACCTGGAATGCGTGGAACCCTATGATGGCAGCATATCGAGACGAAGTAGACGATATTGCCAAGTGCTTCGATGGCTATGAAGTTAAGTACGTCAAAAGAGAGGAGAATGAGGGGGTAGATCTGTTTTCAAAGCTTGGATCAGCTCGCCGACCAATTTCGCCAGGCATTTTCCTACAACATTTACGGACCCCATTCGTGAAGGCAGTGGACCCTGACAACCTGGATAGAGTGGACTCATTCGTTAACTCAGTAACAGTGACCTCTCTGGTTTGGATGAAACCGTTCACTGACTATCTACAAGACAGAACTTTGCCTGCCAACAATGTCAAAAGTCAGAAAATAGTATGGAGAGAAAAAGGCTACGTCATTATTGATGGCTCGATATACAAAGAAGTACCACAGGAGTTTTCCTTCGATGCGTCTCCCAGCAGCAAGGTATTGACATCCTTAGAGAGATATATCTCAGAGATTGCGGGCATCATGTCGCTCCTTGATCGTTTGTGGCTAAGGCCTTCCGACAAGGATTCTACTGGCTAACTGCCAAGGAGGATGCTGACAAGTTGGTACAAACATGTCTTGGGTGTCAGTTCTATGCAAGACAACCAAGTGTTCCAGCTGAAGAATTACGAACCATACCAATAACTTGGTCATTTGCAGCATGGGGGCTGGACATGGTGGGACCTTTGCAGATAGCACCCTGTGGATTTACACACTTACTGGTATTAGTGGATAAGTTCACAAAATGGATTGAAGCTAAACCCATTAGAAAGCTTGATGGGGCAACAACCCTAAAATTTGTCTAGGGTCTATTGGTGATATTTGGTCTCCCACACAACATCATTGTGGGGCCCCTAGATTAATCCTCCAAGAATCCCTGTTATGCATACACCACGATCCCATGATTAGTTAGTCGTGGCACATAACCGACAAGTATCAAAGTAAAGATCCATTACTTAAGAGGATACATGTCATACCTTATTTGCCATTATGGCTACACCAATCAACATCAGCGGAACTTCATCAAGCATAGAGCCCGAGCCATGCCTTAACCTACAGGCAACTGACTGGGAGAATGTCCTAGCTCGCATAGTCATCAACGTCACCTTCTTATTGATATCTGACCAAGTTAACAGCAAGGGACAATGCCAGTGAGTAATGTCCTAGCTTGAATGTACTCGCAAACCACCTTAACAGAATAATAATAACAAGAGGATATTTAATATGGTTGGGGTAGTAGGAGGGCTCAAAGAGAGGTTCTTTTCTCTAATAGTTTCTCTAGTAGATATAGCATCTACATATCTTTGTTGAATACTTTTGTAAAACCTTTTTGGAAACATTTTTGAAAAGTTTTGGAAGACACTAGGATTGGGTCACCCATTTGTTTCTTCCTTCCGGTCATCTCATGACCAAACTCCTTTCCTTCCTTTTCGACCATCCCATGGTCAAATCATTTCCAAAGCCTTTGCTTTTCTGAAGTCCTTTTTGAAATCAAAACCAGCGCCACTCTATAGCAACCTTCCCAACTGTCCATGACCGTGGACACGCCTATTCGAATAGATTTACACTCTGTAGAGGTTGTACACTTTACCCGCACCAACCGCTCGGGAGCTTGCTAGAGCTTGTTCTACAAAACATACACGCCTAGCGGTGGATCCTGGGAGGAAGGTTGGCGCGACGACGTGTGTAGATCCGCTCGGGAGCTTGCTAGAGCTTGTTCTGCAGAACATACACGCCTAGAGGTGGTTCCTAGGAGGATATAGGGATCATGGATAGTGCTCGGCTGGTTGTCGAAGTTGCATCCAGGGGCTCGGGTCTAGTACCACGGGGGTCACTTGCTTCTCGGGAAGGCGATGAGGGCGGCGGTCACCATCCTTCCTCCAGACAAAGGAGAGCAGAGGAGGGTGGATGAGGTTCAGGAGAACACAAGGATGACAGTAGGAGAGGAGTGGCGGCCAGGGTTGCGGGCAAGCTCACCGTCTCCTGTATGGCTGACAGGACACTCTCTTTCTTTTCATGACGAGGAGGGACAGATCAAGGGGGAGCTACTGTCCCGGGGTAGGTTCTAGATGGATGACGGAGTGGAGTGAGAGGAAAATGGGAGGATGAGGAGAATTGTAGGTACCGGTGCCCCTTTTATTTATCGTGGCATGGTCTAGGAGAACCAAGTTCATGAGGGAGAGAAGGGAGAGGTGAGGGCCAGACATTGGTTGATCTGGGCGATGGAGGCGTCGTGGTCTGGTCATGTGTGCTGCAGAAGGGTAGTGAGGCAATGTTGCAGCAGCAGCCAACATATTAAAATGAAGAAATGACCTAGCCTATTGTCCCCTTCATTTCCATGCATAAGAGACGAAGGAAGGGGGTGCTATAGTGTTTTGGTATAGTGCAGTTCGGCTAGAGGAGAGTGGTATGCTATGGAGTAGTGCTGGACAAGCTTGGGGGAAGGTTTGATGAGGTTTATCTTAGAAGTTTGGAATAATTTCAATCTTGTCCATTTTGAATTATCATGAAGAACTTCCCACAAGTTGGGCTTGGAAAGTTGAAGTAATGATGTTGGTAGATGGATAGGGTAAAGACAAACCTCCAGGAATTGTTTGGGATTTTTCTGAATATTCTAGATCCTTTTATATTAATTCTCCCAAAAGTGTTGAATCTGTTTTATGGCTTTTTCTTGAATAATTTGAATTAGACAAAGATGTTTTTTTTGAGATGGTCCAAAATATGAATTCATACTTTGGAGAATTTTTCCAAAATTTATTGAGGCATAAAAGTATTTAAAGCAATTAGTTTCTGCCATTTAAGAAAATAGGAAAAAAGAATTATTAAGACTCTTCAAAAATATTTATTTTTGAAGTGTGAAGATAGGGTATGATATATAGGCCTCAATTGTGCTTATAGTTGGACATGTGTTTTGGAGAAAGGTAAACTTTCTTTTATAGAAGGAGTTTTGAGATTTTGTCAAAAGAAAGGAATTTAATTGTTTTTGGGCCAAAACAATTATTGATAAAAATTTATTAACATTTATGTCCAAGGTAGATTATGTCAACATGTTTTATCTACTATTTTGAACATTGGGTTTTGGAAATCCAACTTGATTTTGGAATGAAAACAGGAATTGAGGATCTAGGGCAAGGTAATTTTTATACCTTCAAAACCTTGTTGGATCTTGGAGCTCATACCTCACCTTGGGTGAAGGGATATATGGATGGGTATACCAAGTGATGTTTATCACCATGGTATAGAGGTTTGAGGTTCATTATGATTGACATCTCCGAGGATTGATTCCAAACTTTGAATAAAATAAGGGTGCCAAAGCAGGTTATTAAATAGTCTTCAAAACCTTGTGGGTTTTGGAAGCACAAGGATCCAATTGAAACAAGGGAAGTAGGTATTGAAATACCTTTATGAGTAGAATACAATCATGCAAAGATTTGGTCCAAAGAAGGTAGGATGAAGGTGTGAGCTTCTGACTAAGTAGGCTAGTTGATAAGATTTGTAGAAAAGGTTATTTTCTTGCCTGCAAAACTATCAAGAACAAGTGGGTTAGGGGATGGTCTAGCCAAGGGAAAGAGTGGTCCTTGTTAGTCCTTAGGATGGTCTAAGATAGTTCAAGTGCATTTCCTAAAATGCACAAGGGTTGAGAAAGAGAGGTAATCAAAGAGGTGATGTTGAAACAGTTTCTAGACTTTGTCAAATTTCGCGGATTTAGGATTTTTTGGTAGAATATGAGTGGGTATGTTTTTGATGAGTTGCAAGTTATCAAAGCATCATCAAGTGGATGATGTTGAAGTGTATATTGAGTAGAATAGATCCATGCTTGATATTGGTCTTCATTGACTTGGAAACTTCTAAAATGGATCACTTCAGATGATCACCTGGTGACTAGAGATTAGATCCATCTTATATTCTTGCTTAGGGTTTGGTGATCTTAAAGTATCTTTATCTTAGAGGCTGATCTCATAGAGTAGCTCATACCACTTTCTAAGCGAACAAGTCAGACAGCAGATCAAGGCAAGTCATTAGACAGCAGATCAAGGCAATTCATCTTAACATGCAACTCAAGCTATTACCAGAGTTATCATTAAGCCTAGCTTGGGATAAGGATGGGTATTTTGAAAAGGCTGTGTTTTGAAGTAGATAAGAGTCCCTTGGTATTTCAACTAAGAGTAGAGTTCAAAGTTTTATAAAAAGGTTTTGGAAAGCCTAAGGGTAAGAGTATTTTGAAGGTTCTGTTTTGAAAAGATAAGGAGATTATATCTTATAGATCTCCATACTTTTTTCAATATAAGCTACTAAAATATTTAGGGTTGCAAAGGCATCTTGGCTCAGGTTTTGAATGCTAGAACATATGAGAATATGTTAGAAAGAGCCAAGGCAGTTTTGTTAAATAGCTTTTGTCAACTAAGGATGAGGTAAGGAGTATATCATAAGTTACACATTTAGTTGCACAAGCACAAGCAAACACTGCATTATTAGACAAGAAAAAGTTTTTGTTCCCCCTGATTTTTGCATTCTGAACAACTAATTAGGGTTGTTGAAATTGGGATGTTACAATCATCACCGACAACGGCAGAAATTTGTCTCTCCGAGAAGTAGAGGAGTACTGTCATGAAAAAGGCATCTGCCTTGACTTAGCATTTGTGGCACACCCACAATCTAATGGACAGTTTGAACAGGCCAATGGACTAATTCTGCACGGAATCAAGCCATGCTTAGAGGCACCGCTATACAGAGCAGCTGGAGCCTGGGTGGACGAATTACCATCTGTATTGTGGAGTTTAAGAACAACACCCAATAGATCCACTGGCTTGACTCCTTTCTTCATGGTTTATGTAGCAGAAGCTGTCCTACAATCTGACATCCTCCACGATGCACCAAGAGTTGCCTCCTACAAGGAAGATGATTCTAAAGAATATAGATGCTTATCTGTGGACCTACTCGAGGAAGAGCAAGTGCTGGCATGTCAGAGATCTGCCATCTACCAGCAAAAGCTACATTGCTAACATAGTCGTTGTGTTAAGCATCGCTTGTTTAAAGAAGGGGATCTGGTGCTTAGACTCAAGCAGGAGAAATTAGACAAACTACCCCCGCCTTGGGAAGGACCGTTCGTCATAAGAAAAGCATTGCTAGATGGTTCCTATTACCTTGTCTATATTCACCAGTTGAAAGATGGGCCTAAAAATCGCAAGCGCAAGCAACGTGACTTCGATGATGATTACCCGGAGACAGATCAGCCATGGAACATAGCACAGCTACGTCCCTTTTACACTTAGTATATTTTATATTATGTAATAAGTTTCTTATATGATCAATGAAATAAAGAATTTGGTTCACGCATATTCTCTGAGTCATTTACCTCCTTTAGTTGTTCAATTTTGGATCATATAAACCCTTTATGCGCAAGTTTGCATTTGCACATGTGAAAATTCCGCCTACGGGCGTTAGCTTAAGTTTTCTGGTCTACACGTTTTCTGAAGTTTTTATGTGGATTTCGGAGTAGTGACTTCTCGGCACTCAAATCCGATTTTGCTACTAGGTTCTTGATGGTGCTATTAAGCATCATCACCTGAGAGCATAGTTATGTGCTGCGAGTCTTCTGTCTCTCGAAGGTCAAGCATACAAACTAAAATAATGGATAAGCTAGCACTTTCTTAAAAAAATACATACATGCTGGAAAAAGATAAGTAGCAGGAAACTTGAGTACAAGTTTTTTTCCTTACAATTTCATCAGTTTTTTCCGCATACACATTGCAGAGATACATTTAATACAAATATTGGTTTTATGGCTCTGCTGCAGGGGACTTCATGGTGGCATCATCAGCAACAGGAGAGCCAGGCCGGGATAGCTCATCAAACTCGGAAGGAGAGGGGCTAGACTCAGGAGAAGCCATGTCATCATCAAGAATCTCGGTAGGCACGAAGACATCCGCCTTGACCATCTTGGCAACTCTGGTGTCATAGTCAGCGAGGGAGTTCCAAATAGCATCGCTATCGATCTCTTTCCCTTCCTCGTCCAGCTTGGGCATGCTAGAGGTCACCAAATCAATGTCGGTGTTGTCATAGTGTGCTTTGACCAAGGACAGGGTCATCCTTGCACCATCCCAGACGCAAGAGGATTTCTAGTCCTTGACTTTCTCAGGGGCTTAGTGCAGGATTTCCGAGTATTTGGCCGCTGAGTCTGTAGCCTTGATGTTTATCCCCAAAGGATGGGCTATCTCCTTGGCCTGATCAATGGCGGTGTTTACGAAGTTGCCAGCAAGAATCATGCATTCTTTGGGATCCGGAGCACCTTCTCCCAAGTTGGACATGCCAATGGGAGCTATGGTTTGCATAAGATACAAGGATCATGAGTATAAGCACATCAAACATTTGTCCAAGGTACAGAATTTACCAAGACAGAGGAGATCGTACTGAAGATGCTGGATTCGGCTTGCTAGGATGTCTCTGCCAAGATGTCGTGCTCGCCCTGAAGCTTCTTGTATGACTCAAGTATCCGAGAGTTCTTCTCTTGGGCAGCTTCATTTTGCTCCTTGAGGTGCTCAATTTCTTCCTTCAGGCGCTGCATCTCGGCATCAGTAGACTCTTGCATAGACGCCTCCTAATGGCCCTTGACAGCATCAACCAGGTCTTTCTTCAAAATTTATTATCATCGTCAAGATCGTTAAAATGCTTGGAATGCTCGACGATGCTCTTGGATTTGGCAATGGCCTCTGTCATACAGAAAATGGACAGCACTATGAGAAGAGGCAAAAATAAATCCATGAGGAAAAGTAAGGAGCTATTAAAAGAAACATACTCTGGATATGTTTGATATGTTGCTTCAGGAAGGTTGTTTTAACCTGTTCAAGGTCTAGTTCCTTTCGCAAGGCAGCAAACCTCTCATTGGCGTCTATCCTCCATCTATTCTCATCCTACAAAGAAGAAATATGCTTAGTCTCTCTAGAGCATCTAGTTGGAACTATCTTGTTTCAACTACATGCTCGGGGGCTACATGACTAAATTTTAGAGACAAGTATGCTACTCTTAGAGCATCTAGCTGGAACTTTTTCTAGTTTCACCTAGACACTCGGGGGCTACACTATCAAGTTCTACTGTCAGTTCTCTGGAGCACTCAAGCCAATAACTATTTTTTATCCGCCTAATAGCTCGGGGGATACAGAGGGATATGTTATACAATAATAGGTAAAGTTTAGAAAATTTAAGATGGCAATAACTTTGAGATTATTGGCCAAATTTGCATATGTAGTATGGAAAACACCGACATTGTTATACACGGCATCTTCCTGTGCAATAAGGTCATCCAAGCACAATGTCGAAGGACTTGCGGCCAGAGGATTTGTTGAAGCCAGAGGCATGGATGATGCCCTAGTCACCTGCTATATTATCATAGCAGTTGATGGCTTAGAGGCTCCCTCCTTATCCGTGGCAGCAACTGCCTCTGCCTCCTCTCCTTCAATTACATGTTTCCCTTTCTCGGTGGCATCCTTAGCCGAAACTTCAGCCACTTCGGAGGAAGTACTCTCTTGTGCCGCCTGTCCGCTGGGGGTGACATCCATCCCAGCAGAATCTGAGACATCAAAGATTGGATTGACATCTGTCTCCATGGCGGAGATCTTAGGGATGACGGGGGACCAAGGCCTAGTGGGACAAGCGGTGGTCTTGGCGGAAGGAGTAGGGGGAGCAGTAGCGGGAGAAGGCTTCGCGGCCACATCCCTAGTCAACATGTCACTGATATTTTTTGACCCTCTAGCATCTTTGGAGGACCGCTTCAGGCTAACACCAGCTTTCCTCCTAAAACGTACAAAGTATAAGTACAAGATTTGAATAGGGTGCGAGCTAAAAAATACAAGCCAGAGAATGAATACACTTACTCCATAGTAGGAGCCTTGGTTATGGGAATGCTAGTGGATTTCTTCTTCCCTGCCTCTAAGGCGGTGGTGGATCATCTGGAGACTCCACTCTCCAATTTCTTCTTCTTATTGGCCTTGGCAGCAACGTTAGAGGTGGAGCTCTTCCTCTTTCGTGCTGCCGGAGCTAGTTGATCCTTGGGGGTGTCATCGTCGGACACCACCTAGATATCCTTTAGCTTAGGATCATAGACCTGGGAGGCCATTTTATCTTCCGCCAAGGTCGCCAGCTGGGAAGCAAAGGTGTGTTAGACAGATAACTTCAACATGGAAAAGTCTTAGAGTATATATGTAATGAGCAACAAAGGAAACAGAAGCTACCTCTGGGCACTTGCTGCATTCGAACATATCATAGGTGATCTTGAAGCCACACTTCCTGTCTTTCACATTGACTATGTCCTTTAGCCAGAGCTTGATGGAGTCAGTGCAGAAGTTGTCCTGCGAAATACGCATAGGATCCTTCCAGCTCTTGGTCTACTTGCACATCAGCTCAGCACGGTGCTACACAGGCTGGATCCGCCTAGTAAACCAGTACATGGCTAGGTCCAAGCCCATCAGACCTCCGTCTACAAGCCATTCGATCCTCCTTACGGCATGATTGGCTTCCTCGTCGAACGAGAGAGGGCTTGGGGACCTCCAGCTGGGTAGTTCGGCGGCAGCTCCATCTACGAAGTCGGGGTATGTCTCAAGACGGTCAGGAAGAGGTCTAGGCCATATAACTATGTGCGCTGTCAGTTCTTGCAAGATTCATGACCAACTATGTCGGGGAAGCGCCGGCTAGTCCGGATCTTAAAGCTAATTGTTTCGCATATCCGCAGCTCATTCTTGGATTCTACAGACTCTCTCTTGATGGTAAAAAGTAAACAAACAGATCTAACCTAGGCTTTATTCCTAGGTATCCTTTGCACAAGGCAATGAAGTTGCTAAGTACGAGGATGCTGTTGGGAGAGAGGTTGTGGGGAAGTACCCGGAAGTGGCGAAGGACATCCAGGAAGAAGTCGGAGACTGGCAGGCTAACGCCACGTACCAGCTGGGATTTGAGGTATATCTTCTCTCCAGTTGGGGAGAAGGAGTCACCTCGCCGACCGGCACCGGCTGCCATACCAAACCCTCCGCCATGGGGAGATACCCCTTGGCGATGAGTTCTTGCAGATATCGGATCCCCTCCACACTCCCTTGCGGGAGTCATTATCCTCTTCCGCAGCTTCTAGTGCCGCCCGTCCTTGGTCGTCGCCTGTGGTTTCCACCACGGCGGTGACAGGGATGATGCCCCATCCGGCGGAACCGTCACTCCTGGAGATGGCTCCATTGTAGCCTCGGGAGTCGCCGTCGTTGAAGGGATGGAGATGCTGGAGGCCATTGCGCGACTGTAGGTGAGAATGTGGGTAAAAGAAAATAATCTAGCCACAGTCAAAATATATAGGCCTGGTGTCAAGATTCATGCAGAAAGATCCTACTGGCAGAGTTTTGCCGACATGGAGTTGAGTGTGTACGGTAATTTCGACACGTCCTTAGTGTTTGCTGCTTTACCGTTTTGGATTTTGCGCATGTAAAAATAGCTAATGATTAATTACCTACCTTCTATGAGTTTCGAGGTAGCGTAGGCTGTACCCTATGTCATCCTCCTGATAGTTGCAGTGGAGAGTCACGTTTGAAGATTCCATTGAAGGCGGAGAATCTTCGATTCTGGAAATGAAGACTCAAGCAATATCCAGCTATATTGCGAAGCCGGAGAGGATTGCAGGGTTCTTTGGGAGACCTTTGAAATATTGCTTGACAGATTGCCAACATCACATAGACGGAGCATTCAAGATCAATAGGCAAGACGGCACAAGATTTCAAAGTCCTTCGGGGGCTACTGTTGGGGATATGCTAAATGGGTATCATCATAGCATGTCACTAATCCGGCTAACCCGGGTTGCCAACAGTTGGTAGCAAGGCCTATGGCCTGCTGGGCGGCCTAGTTAGACGGATCCAGAAGGGAGGCCCATGCTGGATTAAGGAAGGATATGCAGGAGTCACCGACGTACTCGGAGCCTTGGAGTGCAAGACAAGAAAGACTAGTTAGTATTACTGTAGGACTCTATACCTTGTCCGACAAGGTTTTCCCCCTGTAACCCTATGTTCTGGTGACTTTATAAACTGGACCTGTGGGAGCCTTAGGGCAACGATTCATAACACCCTCGCATAGTGAACCAATCTCTAAAACTCCGCGTATTGCCATTATAGTGATTTATAGCACGATTATAGTTCCGCCACCATTATGGGACTTGAACCTGGGTAAGCTGTGTTACCTCGTACCCGCCAACTCTCCGCCTTACCCCACGTCTCTAAACACGCATTGTGAGGACCCCCTCCATGGCGTACTCGTCGGCAATACCACGACACTCATTTAAATGCTAGAAAGCATCTCTCGCTGGCGTGTGGGTCTAGACGGTGACATCGCATCTCAGTGGCCCCATGTCGGAGTAGAGTATGCTAGAAGCTTCGACCTCAAAATTTTGGTATGGAGCCCAAACATCGTGTAACATCCCAATTTCAGCATCCTTGATTAGTTGTCTAGAATGCAAAAATCAGGGGGAGCAAAAACTTTTTCCTATTTAGTGATGTAGTGTTTGCTTGTTGTTTGCTTGTGTTTATGCATATGACTTTGTATTAGATGATATAATCCTGACCACACCCTCAGTTGACAAAAGCTATTTCACAAAACTGTCTTGGCTTATATTCCATATTCACAAATGGTCTGGCACTTCAAAACTTGAGCCAAGATGCCTTTCCTGCAACAACTATTTTCTTAGCTTCTATTTAAAAACTATGGAGATCTATATGATATACTCTCCTTATGTTTTCAAGATACAACATTCATCTACTCTTATCTCTAGGTTTTCCAAAAACTTTTATCAAGCTTTTATTTTGTACTCTTGGTAGAAGTACCAAGGATCATACCTTCTTCAAAAATTCCAACCTCTTCAAAATACCCATCCTTACCATGAAGTTAGACTTGATGGTAACCCTAGTAGTAGTTTGAGTTGCTTGCTAAGATGAATTTCCTTGGTTTATTGTTTGATAATTTACTTTGCCAGGTTTGCTTAGGAAGTAGTATGAGCTACCCTAGGAGGTCATCCTATAGTATCTAGATAATCCAATAATACTAATCCTAAGCAAGTTACTCAAGCCTAATCTGATCTCTAGCCACTAAGTGACCATCTTTTTCATTAACCAAATCAACTTAGAGTTAACCCCTTCTAGAAGTTTCCAAGTCAATGAATACCAATATCAAGGATGGATCCCTTCTACTCAATCTACACCTCAATTTCATCCACTTCATGAAAATTTTGGAATCTTGCATCCCCTCAAGACATACCCTCTTGTATTATAGTCAAGAAAATTATGAAAAGTTTGGAAAACAGTTACCAATATCCCATCTTTGGGACTCTGTCTTTCTCAACCCTTGTGTATTTTTGGAAATTCACTTGAACCATCTTGTAGAACATATTAAATATTTACAAGGCCCACCCATTCCCTTTGTTAGATCATCCCTCGGCCCACTAGTTCTTGATGGTTTTGCAGGAAAGAAAATAATCTTTTCTACAAAACTTACCAACATGCCTACTTTGGCAGAAGCTCACAACTCCATGTTATCTTCTTTTGACCAACTCTTTGCATGTTTGTGCTCTACTTATGAATATATATCCATCCATACTTAAATTGTTCCAATTGAATCTTTGTGCTTCTAAAACCCACATGGTTTTTGAAGCTAATTAACATTCTGCTATGACACCTCTATTTTTAGCCAAGTTTGGCATCAATCATTGGAGAGATCAATCATGATCAACCTCAACTCTTGGAACCATGGTGATCTACATAACTAAGCCTATCTATCCATATATCCCATGTGCCAAGGTGAGCTCTGAGCTCCAATATCCAAACAAGTTTTGGTTGCACAAAATTAACTATGTCCAAGATCCTCTTTTTCATTGTTTCTACCCAAATAAAGCTTTTTATTCAAAACCCCAGGATGAAAATGTTTGGTACATCACATAACTTAAATACCAAGATCCATCAAATATTATCCATAATTAATTTTACCCAAAAAGGTATTTAATCCCTTTCATATACAAAAACTTAAAAACTCCCTATATAAAGGAATGTTTGTTTTTCTCCAAATCACTTCTTCAATTTTAGGCACATTTGAGGCCTACATATCGCACCATGTCTTCCCACTTGAAATATAAATATTTTTGAAGAGCTATGATAATTCTTTTAGCCTATTTTATTAAATGGCATAATTGAGAAAATAATTATTTTAAATACTTTCTTTCATCAATAAATCTTGGGAAAATTCTCCAATGTGTGAATACCTATTTCGGGCATTCTCATACCAAAAACATCCTCTGTATAAGTCAAAAATCTCAAATGAATTCAGTAACACCTATTCAGCACTCTTTGAATAATTGACATAAGGCGGATCTAACATATTCAGAAAATTCCCAATTAATCCTTGGAGGTGTACCTTGACCATATCTCCATCCCATCACCTTTAGATCATCTTGGACAGATCAATTTGGAGAAAATTCTTCATAATCACTTTTATGGCCAATCCTTGAATATAATCACCATCATGAATAAAACCACATCCAAATCCTTTCAAACTTGTCAAACACTCCTCTCAACCAGATCCCCTCTGCTCTAGTCAACCCCCCACTATAGAAAGGACTGTAGCAAACCCTAGCTACTTGTATTTAGTGCTTGGAAGCAAACCAAATGAAGGGACATCCACATCTTGCCCCATAAGTGTGAGTAGTAGCACCCCGTGCCCCCTCCCACTTTTCTGCACGACCAGAACCCCACTCCCCTCTCTCCCACTGCCCCTAGCCACCAATGGGGAGCCCTTTGACAAAGCCCTAGTCCATGAGTGAGCCAAGTTCACCATACACCATACACTCCTTGTTTAAAAGGCCCTAGGCTCTCTACCTCGCTCCTGCCCTCTGAGTTTCCCTCACTAGCCACCACAACACCACCCATGAGCCCCTGCTCTCTCTGCCCTACCTCATCAAGGAAGGAGAGAAAACTCCTCTCGGGTACATCCGAAGGAGGGAAGGTTGTAGTTCCTCTCAACCTTCCCCAGCTCTATTTTTCTATCCTCACTACTCCCCCAAATCCAACCTAACCAATCCCCTTCCCTCTCTTCATTGCAGGAACATCGGAGCCACCACAACCGCGGGATGCCCATCGGACACCCTGCAGTCGGGGCTACCACACATGAGCAACTCCGGTGTGCTGACCCAACGCGGGACCACGGCCTGCCTATGCACCACCTCCAGCCCCTTCCCTTCAAAATGGAAAATAACTAGAAAGGCCCATATCTGATTTTCTGCATCTACATCTATGTTTTGTTCAACATGTAGCACCAACCCCTAGTCAAAAGAACCTTGGTATATTTCCTGAGAATTAATCTACCTTAAACTGCCATTTTCAAAACTAAAACAATTCTTGGAGATGTGTTTCTCCAAATATTTTGTTTCCAATTGATAATGGAAAATATTGCTGGTTCCTTCCATGCACCCCTGGTCCCATGGGAAGTGGATAATTATTTTTACTGTAGTAAAAATAACAAAATCAACTCAAATATGACTTTAGAAATTTCCATAGTGCAATTTAGGAACTGTTTTAACATAATTCCAACTCTTAGTGATGTGTTACATCAATATCTATCAATATATAGGAGTTCAAGAATTATTGATCTTATGAGTATTTTTTAATTATTTAAAACCTTCTACATGGGATATTTCCACTAGGAAAATCATTCTAGAAGCTTGGTAAGTCCCATATTTATGATTCAAATTTCTAATGGAAGGTATTTGTAATTCCTATCCACTGTCCTTTATCTCATACCATTTGGACCTATGAAATAAATCTGGTTAAAAAGACAAAATGCTTGTAGAACTGACTTTAGGATTTTCCCAAGGGCATTCTGGTAATTATTATGAAGTGATTCCAACGCTCAAAAATCATAACTCCCGGACCTACTAAAGCCTCTAAGGACAAATTTATTTGAGCTACAGATATTTTCTGATGATTTATTCACCTAAACTAGGATTTTCCACTATAAAATTTATATCTAACTACATAAATACCCGTGCGCTGCTACGTAGTTTACTGAATAGTTGAGTACTAGTGTTTCTCCATGCAAGTTAGGCATATTTTTCTTCCCCTCTTTTGCTTAGCGTGTTTATCGAGGACCACATCTATCAGTTTGGAAATACCGCTAAATTATAACCCATCCTTGTACCTACCCGAGGATGTAGCAGTAGTTAGTCATCTTGATCCTAATCCTATGGGGAAAAGTAACTTTGGAATTACGGTCTGTTCTTGCATCACACCCATGGCTAGATCTATCACATGACACACATGAATTGTAAGCTTGCAGTCCACGTGATATGACAACCATGGACGGATCCATCACAACACTCTCATGCGTCGTAAGATTGCAGTCCACATGATGTCACTACAACAAATCATGTTACCATGACAAATGTTTTTCCATATATTCTTGTGGTCTGGCACCACCATTTTCCATCCGAGGTAAGAGAAAATTTATGTGACATAAAAATCATCTATGGTTTGAAAGATAGAGGGTGGATAAATAATAACTATTCTACACCCTGGGTGTCAAATTGCGCCACTCTATATATAGAAATATATATATATATATATATATGGACCGAGTAGATAATAGAAAAGAACACTCACATCTTGGAGTCAACGACCATTGCTTCACATTGGTACTTCGTCGGGTGCATACGCGGTGCTCGCCAAAGTTGTTGCACATGCCACCATGTCCTTGCTACTTTATGATATCCATCCTCGACGGTCACAAATATTTTTCCGTATGTTCTTGCGGTCTGGCACCACCATTATCCAATAAACGAACGGACATGAACTTTTCCAACATCTAGTTTGATGCATATATATAGATGGATCTCATGAAATATAAAGAAAAACATTTGAACACATGTACGAACTACGTAGAAAGTTAATTTGAACACATGTCTCCATATATAGCAGCCGCATCACATATAAAAGTCATCAATCAAGAATGGTAATTAACAGTACTTGTCACTAGATTTATAAGGATTTTATTTGACTGACTTAGCACCACGATCCTTCATATATATGTATCTGGACTAAGTAGATAATACAAAAGAACACTCATGTCTTCGAGGCAATGGACATTGCTTCACATTGGTCCTTCGTCGGGTGCATGCGGGGTGCTCACCAAAGTCGTTGCACATCTCACCATGTCCTTGATACTTCATGATATCCATCCTTGGCGCTCACATTTGATGCCATCGTTTGGCAACAAGAATCGGTATACATCTTCCCAAACCCTCCACTATAGAGGACCGCTGGTTCCAATGCTCAAATTATTTGAACAGCCTATGCTATGAGGTGCACTTTATGTTCCTCTCTTAGAACCCCATATACGCCGACCATGTCTCGAGGCCCATCAACAAGGACATGGAGAACTGGTTGTGACAACGAAGCAGGAGTTACCAGGCATAAGAAAGATGGGATTAATTCATCCATCTTGGATTTTATCAGTCCCAAACGAAGAGAGACGCATAATTTGCATTATCGAACAATATTTGACCAAAATTAGACCAATTTTACCCAGCTTCTCGCTGGGACACCCTTTGCATGTTGTCATAAGCCATGAGGAGATCATCTAGGTTCATGGCAGCATGAAAAGCATGAAGCATAGCCAGCCAAGTAAGCATGGTTGCACGCTAGCTGCACATATATAGCCCGTAGTTAATGTGCGTTAAGGTAGATAAAGTTATACATACAAGTCGGAGAATATCAGATGATCTGCGCGATTATTGGTACCCGCATGGACGACAAGGTAATCGATCGCCTCACATGGGCCATGGTAGTTGTTGGTTTCTTTGCTACCTGTTTAGGTAAAGAATGGATATTTATTTCATATTTTGACCGCACTTTTAGGGGCGCGGCCGGTAAAAGATACATACATGCGGGAGGGTTAGTGAAGTTTTTGATTTAGGTTTTGAATTTTTGCTAGGCCTGAGCGGAATGGCCAAGACTCGGCCATTTTAGAAACTTCCGTAGAACCAAAAGTCAAACGTAGGAACAAAATTTGACCAAAATTGGAACAACATTCGACTTTTAGGACAAAACTCGACAAATGTCAACTATTTTACATAATTCACCAAAACTCAGGATGTTTCTTTGGTAAATTTTCTTACCAATCCTGGATGAAATGGCTAAATTGGGTAGAATTTCAGAAATCTCGGGAGAAATCCAAATCGCTGTGCCATCCAGAAAAAATAACATTAATAAAATGACCGATTAAGATCTAAGAGAACTAACGACATGATATCAAGCCTAGCGGCGATATGAGTTATCCTTAAAAAGAAGACCCGCAAATGAATCTTATCACTGCTGACTACTTGCGTGCTACTCTGATCATTGAAGATTTGAAGAATATGTACTGGACCTGATTTTTTGCTTCATCGTCTCCTAGACGTCGTAGCTCAGAAGTTAGAATCTATATCTCTATACCTAATAATAAAGTACCGAGTGTTTTTCTGTTCGTCTGTCGTAGTACGCTTTTGTCCAACATCAAAGACGTTTTCATACTTTGCACCGCATGTTGGTATCTGCACCGATCCATGTACAACTTAGAGTCTGTTCTTCATACTTCGCTCCGCACGTCCGTATCTGTACCAATTCATGTACAACTCAGGAGTCTGTTCTTCATTCATCGTCCAGATTTGTGTAGGGTCGGACTCTTCTAGCCAGACAACCGTTACACCATGGATACTAATCAATCTACCGGTTATCTATTGCTTGGTGTACGGGCAATTATTGGACATGAAGGAGCTGAACTAATTGGTATCCACTACTAGAAAGAGGGCCTTATGAATTGGGACTAGAGGCTATTTTTCCACCAGTGATCATTGTCACTTTTAGAACCCGATCAAGACATGATCGATCCACTCCGTATACAAAGCCGAGGTTTTATTAATTATTGCTGTCCATCGCGTGACTTTTCCCCTGCCCCACCCACCCACCCCAAAAAAACGTCGACTCCCCTCCTGATCTCGCCTCCCTAACCTAGGTTTTCGACGCCGCACGTTCCAACCAACAAGCGGGCAGGGAGAACGGCGCGACTGACCACGGGTGGAAAAGTAGCCTCTAGTCCCGGCTCATAAGGGCCATTGGTCCGGGACTAATGCTAGTCCCGGTTCGCGCACGAACCGGAACCAATGGGTCTCCACGTGGGCGGACGAGCTACGAGGGGGGTGGATCATTGGTCCCAGTTCGTGGAAAAAACCGGGACCAG
Source organism: Avena sativa (assembly GCA_916181665.1). Taxonomy (NCBI): domain Eukaryota; kingdom Viridiplantae; phylum Streptophyta; class Magnoliopsida; order Poales; family Poaceae; genus Avena; species Avena sativa. The sequence goes on from OV702289.1 coordinate 435,628,990, forward strand.
TGAGTCCCCACGTGGCAGCACCAGAGACGGGCAGGGGTGGATCATTGGTTCCGGTTCTTGGCACGAACCGGGATCGTTGGTCTCTGTGCCGCGGCAGGATTTTCGGGCTATTTCTCTGTCGTGGCAGGGTTTTCTGCCGTGGCAAGGTTTTGTGCCGCGGCAGGATTTTGGGCTATTTTTCTGCCACGGCAGGATTTTTTTATAAATTTAATGGTACTACATATATACAGCAATAATGAAACCACGAATATTACACATCATGCATGATCACAAATATATACACCGTCTCATCCATCTTCTTGGTCGAAACATATTATAATTATAAACGATACTCCCACACGAATTTGATCTAATTTACACTTCTTTTATACACTTCACCCTTCCAAATGAAGTGGGTAATAGTATTTTCCTTTCGGATCTATGACTTGTTCTAACAAGAATCCGACAATTTCCTCTTGAATTGCTTGCACGCGTTCTTGTGATAGAAGACCGTCCCGCATCCGTTCGATCTAATATAAAGAAGGGGATCAATATATATGAATGAAACTAAACACAATTGGTGGTAATAAAATAAAATTGTGATTATTGTTTATCGTACTTCAATTTTTTTGATGTTCCGGTCTGCCCCCTTCTCTTTGGTCGTCTGGCGAATGAACTCGCAGACATAGTATCCACATAAGTTATTTCCGGCTTCCTGCCTCAAGCACTTTACGAGAACGGAGTTCAATCAAAATAATAATCAAGCATGATAATGGTGGTATTAAAACTAGAATCAAAGAGATGCGTGGATCTAGCAAGTAGTACTTACAGGCAATGGTTGAAATGTAAGCTCTGGCTTCTAAACACCCCTAGTTTTAGCGGTGAACCGTTTCCAAGCCCTCTAGAGGCATTCCTGTATGTCCGTACACTTTTCTAATGGTATGCTTTTCGAGTCCAGGACTTTCACTACTCCGGTGTCAACAGAAATGATTAAAAGAATATAGTGGAAGCTTGACACACTAACAAAATATAACACGAGTCAATTATACGCTTAACATCGAGTAATCGAAAATAGAATGTGTACAGGACAATAGCGCTCACGCAGCGTTGTAAGGAAATAGTATTTCCCTTCTATTGTTGAAATACTTCAACGCTTTGAACAAGTTATGCTCTGTCTCTTTGGGATTTATTTTTAGAGTAACTTCATGAACGAAATTACAGTCAACAAACCCAAGGTCAAAGATTTGTCCTTTGTTGCATTCTTGAATCTTCATTCTGCATATATAATTAGTATAGTGATTAGTAAGATTATACAAGCAACAAATGAGATGAGCTAGAAAGACTTAATTACAGAAATTAATAATACTTACAAACAATAGGCACTAACGATAGCTTTGTCGAGAGCGTCTTGTTGGTAAAACTGAAATAATTCTGGAAATTCAATCAGTATGAAGCCATCTCTATGACCGTAATGGTGGTGTTTATATGCATGGATGTACTATTTATGCAATCTTCGCATTTTTTTGGTAGATCTTTGACTAAGTCGGGTTTGACGAGAGGAGCCCCGTACTACACGTATGCTGTTTCTTGGTACCCCTCGAACTCATGCATACGGCTCATGTACTCAGTAATAGACAGTCCATATAATTGGGTTTTTTCTCCGTACAGTCGACAAAACTCCGGATCAATGTTCGGATCATGCCGCTCCTGGATCATCCACTCATTGGTATCGTACACCTTGAGCGGTTCGATCGATTGATTTTTCTGTTGTCCGAGCTGGGCAACTTCTTTCCCGACTCTCCGCTCTTTTGCCTCAGCCGACTTGGTAATAGAGCGATTATAGTTTGATGTGAGCACTATGGGTTGGTGAAGCTGAATCTTAAGCGCGGCTGCTTTGGCTTTATCTTCTGTGGTGACCGGGAAAATGCCTCTATCGTCTTTTTCTTGTTATCCATGTCAATCTTCCACTTTTCATAAAGGGCAGTTGCGGCCGCATCAGTTTCCTCATCTGTCTTCTCGCAAGGTAGCTTCTTCATATTCTGATGAGGTACTCTTGGGAGGGGCGATTGCTTACGTTTCGGTGATTGGAACGTGCTCTTGCTGCTGCTGGTGGTGCTGCCCCTCTTAGTATACTTCCGCTTTTGTCTCTGAGACTCAGGGGACGGAGACGGCTGACGCGGCGGTGGAGATGGCTAAGGCGGCGATGGAGACGGTTGCGCTTAGCGGTCAGGCGATGAAGGCGATGGTTGCGCTGGAGAATGGTGAGGTGGCGGCGAAGGTGGATTGCTGCTCTGAGGAGTGGATGGCCTTGGCGGCACATAATTTGGAAGCATGATGCGCTCGTTTAGCCATAGAATAGTCCTCCCTTTGGCTTCTCCTAGTTGAGTCAGCTCCATATCTTCCCCTGCAGGGTGGTCTAGCTTCAGCTCCTCAAAATCTTCCTTCACCTCATCCACCGTGACGACAGCGTACCCTTTTGGAACCGGTCTGCAATGCCAAGTTGGGTTAGGCCCAATTGGTACCGCCATGCCGATCGCCGTCGTCACCCTTAAGTTCATAACCTGCACCTTTAGCTCACAAGCTGTTGTCTCCGTGATATCATCCACTAGGTAGCGTTTAGGAGGAGATGTCGTCGGTGCATCATTATCAACATCATGGAGCTGCGTGGAAGCGACGCTGCTTTTCTTATTCGATGGGGCGCCGGTACCCTTGAATGAAGCTTCTACCACGTGCCGCTGAGATTGGCCGCTAGTACCTTGCTAGCTAAGTATGTCGAGTTGATCCTGGTGCTGCTTTAATAGTTCTTCTACATTACGCAGCCAGTCTGCAGCGGCCGCTTTCTCAGCTGCCTCCCTTTCCTTTCTCCTCTGATGGCTTTTATCGGGATATCTCTTCATTTCCGGGGGAAGGCAACCTTCCACGACTTGGAGCCTGGTGTGCCTCGTGCTCGTCCGTCGTGTTCAGGATTTTTAAGGGCCCGTGTAAGCTCGTCGTTCTCTCTATCGGGAACGAACCGTCCCGCTGCAACATCATGTACTGCATTTCTAATATCGTCGATGGGCAGTAGGGGATCATCTTTGTGTTTCTGATTATATATTGCCCTCCCTTCTTTGTCCAACGTGCCCCCATGGCCGTAAAACCAGTTTCTCCCCCGTGGTGTCCATGTTGCGGGCTCTGGTCTATTTCCGGCAGCTATGTAATTAACCTCAAGTGCATCCCACTTAGGCATGCAACCGGCGTAGCCAGCAGGCCCCATGTTATGATGGTATAGTTTCTTAGCAGCGTTCTCCGTATTTATCCTAGACCTTTCCTTAGCTTTCTCCGATGTCTTGTAGTTCACAAAATCCTCCCACTGGTGTCTTAACTTAGCATAGTCGGCTTCATCGAAATTCGGAGTCTTCTCTACCTTGATAAAGTTATGGTACAGTTTCTTCTTCCAGTTCTTGAATGCATCGGCCATCTTGCTGAGAGCAAACTTCTTGACTCTTTGCACAAGCTCCCTTCTTGCTCTCTCCTCCTCATCTGGAGTCACATCTGGTTCCGGCAGGAGGAAATTAGTCATGAGCTTGTCAAAAAGCTTATCTTTGCCGTTGTCGCTGACATACGGGACTCCACCGCCGCTTGGCCGATTCCATTCTTGAACGGTGATCGGGATGTAGTCCCTCACAAGAACTCCGCATTGCTTGACAAATTTTCTTGCGACATCGACGGGAGCTTGTGGTTCGCCATCTACACCGACCACGTCGATCCTACACCTCACAGTGTCATCCAACTTTTTTGTTGGGCCTCGTTTCGTTATTACGGAAGAAGTTCTCGATCCAGAGGGCTAAAACAAGAAAAAGTGTTAATATATACATGTATATATAGACAACAGCATTTTAATTACAAAAATACATATATACACCTCGCCAGTGTTGCGAGATTTAAGGTTCCACCGGAGCCGTCGCCTTCTGACTTATCGGCTTCTCCCCTGTCCCAGGCTTCAGCTTCTACCTCACCGGAGCCGTATCCTCGGTTGAGAGACGCATCTCCCTGACCGGAATTGTTCAGAAACTCACTCGCGACATCAATATCGATATCGATATCTTCATTTTCGCAGATCATCCCTTGGAGGATGTTTTCCTGATGTGTTGGATCCATAGTATCTGCAAGTTAAACAATCAACACATGGCATCGATAATGATATGACAAGTTAAACATAGTTGAAATTTAACCCTAAGGCATGCTTGTCAATTTAAGTGGGATCCGAATGGTCCAAACCCTAGTACAGGAGAGACCCCGAAATCACCTACGAGGGGTTGATTTCAATCTCTTATTAAACTTGTAATTAAAGTTGTTGAACAATGCATGATTATGAGTCTATTGTGTAGATCTCATTTTTCTGAACATTTTGATATGTTATACATATTTTTCTGACTTAGAAATAATTAGTTATTGAATTTATAAGATTAAACTCTTTTCTGAAATTATTTAAACAAATATTAAACTTTTATTGCTTCAGCATAGGTAAAGGCTGACGTCACCTAAGGCCGGGAACCTTTTCTCACAGATGCACTGCCTATCCACAGTGACTGACTAGTGGGGCCAGGGCCACGTCAGGCTACCACGCTGGGAGAGCTTACTCGACGCCCACGTCAAGGCGCCACATGAGCGCCACCTTGGCGCCACATGGGCTCGCTGGAGGGCACGTCGACCGGTGGTGGGTAGCGGCACTAGAGTGCTTGCTAGAATGTGTAGAAGGTCGAGTTCGAACGAGCGTGTCGCGAGGAAGCTAATGGTGGTCGCGCCGCCCCTTATTGGCCATCGGAGCGTCGTCTGCGACGGCGGCCGACAGTGGCGCTCGGCGACAGACGGTGGTGGAGCGAGAGAGAGAGAGAGAGAGAGAGAGAGAGAGAAAGGAGAGGTCCTGGAGGACCAGCGGCTCACCAGGAAGACGACGGACGGCTCGACGAGGCCGGAGGAGCTCGGAAGTAGCGGCAATCGCGACGGCCGGAGTCGGAGCAGACGGTGACCGTGGCGTCGATTTCCAGCGTGCGCGGTCGATTCCTCAGACGGTGGTGGCGCGGCGGCGACAGGTGTCGACGGCGTGAAGCGGCCGCTCTGGATTTGGGCAGCTTGTCGGCGTGATTTTGCTCCACCGCAAATTTTCCTTAGTCGTGCGTCGATGTGCTCTGTGAATTGGGGGGGAGTTGGGGAGAAGGAAGGCCAGGGCTGTTAACTGTACAGACCATTGGTCCCGGGTCATCCCAGTAACCGGGACCAAAGGACCAATGGTCCCGGTTCGTGCCACCAACCGAGACCAAAGGTCTAGGGCACGAGCGTTGCTGTGCTGCCATGTGCACGGCCTTTGGACCCGGTTAGTCCTACCACCCGGGACCAAAGGATCAACGGTCCCGGTTCGTGCCAACAACCGGGACCAAAGGCGTGTTAATGGCAGCGCGCGCATCCAGGGATCATCGGTCCCAGTTCGTGGGACGAACCGGGATCGTTGACCCGTTTTTTCAGATTTTGGCAAACCTTTTGGTCTTCCCGCCATTTTCAAATTTGTTTCTTCTTTAATTAATAAGATGTTTCAATTTAAGATGATTATTTATTTGGAATTTTAAAAAACTTTTAACAGGAAAAGTGCTTCCATTTAAATAACTAATCAAAAACCATTTTCTGTTTTTAAATATTTTTATTTGAACTTTACAATTGTACTATTTACAATTAAAATTGCATTAACAAAATATTTATTGCATAATTTGGAATTTTAAAAACTTTTTACAGGAAAAGTGCTTCAATTTAAATAACTAATCAAAAATCATTTTCTATTTTCAAATATTTTTATTTGAACTATACAATTGTACTATTTACAATTAAAATTGCATTAACAAAATATTTATTGCATAATTTGGAATTTTAAAAAACTTTTAACAGGAAAAGTGCTTCAATTTAAATAACTAATAAAAAACCATTTTCTGTTTTCAAATATTTTTATTTGAACTATACAATTGTACTATTTACAATTAAAATTGCATTAACAAAATATTTATTGCATAATTTGTAATTTAAAAAAACTTTTCAAGATTTGAACTACAAGTACATGATATAATGCTTGTGAATTTTTTAAAAAATTATTTATAGGTTCACAACATGCTATTTCATCAGAGATCCATTTCAAGTTCAGCGAGGCTCAGCCCTGGGCTAAGAAGCTAGAATCAGGGCATAGTTTGTGATAATGTGCCCATATTGTGCACACATGTGCATCTTGGGATGGCTTATGATGTTGCAGGAGGAAGTTTTCCCTTTCGACACACGAAAATGCCAATTTCCATTTTTGAGGTGCCAAAATCGGGGTGTTCTGTGAAGCAACCACCAAATTAAAGTTTGGCATTGGTACCAAACCATTTTCAAAAATACTATACCACCTTATATGGACAATTTCCCAACCGGTGTATCTGGAACCTTTCTGTCCATCCCTCATGAAAAAGACAAATTCCTACCGAATCGGTAGGAGGTTGCCAAGATTTGAACTACAAGTACATAATATAATGCTTGTGAATTTTTTTAAAAATCATTTATAGGTTCACAACATGCTATTTCATCAGAGATCCACTTCAAGTTCAGCGAAGCTCAGCCCCGGGCTAAGAAGCTTCATGCCCGCTGTTTTGAATATAGTTTGAAACGGGCATAAGAAATTCAAAAATGATCCAAACAATGTGAAACCTTCGCGTGGTGTCATATTATATGTCACAGTTGCAAGGAAAAATATTGAACTTGAAAAATTGCAAACATCATAAAAAATCCTTCACAAAATGACCTATCATGTTCGAGGTTTCATGGCATTTAGGTCAAACCACCAATGTTATGGCTAGAATCAGGGCATAGTTTGTGATAATGTGCCCATATTGTGCACACATGTGCATCTTGGGATGGCTTACGATGTTGCAGGAGGAAGTTTTCCCTTTCGACACACGAAAATGCCAATTTCCATTTTTGAGGTGCCGAAATCGGGGTGTTCTGTGAAGCAACCACCAAATTAAAGTTTGGCATTGGTATCAAACCATTTTTCAAAAATTCTATACCACCTTATATGGAAAATTTCCCAACCGGTGTATCTGGAACCTTTCTGACCATCCCTCATGAAAAAGATAAATTCCTGCCGAATCGGTAGGAGGTTGCCAAGATTTGAACTACAAGTACATGATATAATGCTTGTGAATTTTTAAAAAAATCATTTATAGGTTCACAACATGCTATTTCATCAGAGATCCACTTCAAGTTCAGCGAGGCTCAGCCCCGGGCTAAGAAGCTTCATGCCCGCCGTTTTGAATATAGTTTGAAACGGGCATAAGAAATTCAAAAATGATCCAGACAATGTGAAACCTTCGCGTGGTGTCATATTATGTGTCACAGTTGTAAGGAAAAATATTGAACTTGAAAAATTGCAAACATCATAAAATATTCTTCACAAAATGACCTATCATGTTCGAGGTTTCATGGCATTTAGGTCAAACCACCAATGTTATGGCTAGAATCAGGGCATATTTTGTGATAATGTGCCCATATTATGCACACATGTGCATCTTGGGATGGCTTACGATGTTGCAGCGGGAACTTTTCCCTTTCGACACACGAAAAAGCCAATTTCCATTTTTGAGGTGCCGAAATCGGGGTGTTCTGTGAAGCAACCACCAAATTAAAGTTTAGCATTCGTACCAAACCATTTTTCAAAAATACTATACCACCTTATATGGACAACTTCCCAACCGGTGTATCTGGAACCTTTCTGACCATCCCTCATGAAAAAGATAAATTCCTACCGAATCGGTAGGAGGTTGCCAAGATTTGAACTACAAGTACATGATATAATGCTTGTGAATTTTTAAAAAAATCATTTATAGGTTCACAACATGCTATTTCATCAGAGATCCACTTCAAGTTCAGCGAGGCTCAGCCCCGGGCTAAGAAGCTTCATGCCCGCCGTTTTGAATATAGTTTGAAACGGGCATAAGAAATTCAAAAATGATCTAAACAATGTGAAACCTTCGTGTGTTGTCATATTATGTGTCACAGTTGCAAGGAAAAATATTGAACTTGAAAAATTGCAAACATCATAAAAAATCCTTCACAAAATGACCTATCATGTTCGAGGTTTCATTGCATTTAGGTCAAACCACCAATATTATGGCTAGAATCAGGGCATATTTTGTGATAATGTGCCCATATTGTGCACACATGTGCATCTTGAGATGGCTTACGATGTTGCAGGAGGAAGTTTTCCCTTTCGACACATGAAAAAGCCAATTTCCATTTTGAGGTGCCGAAATCGGGGTGTTGTGTGAAGCAACCACCAAATTAAAGTTTGGCATTGGTACCAAACCATTTTTCAAAAATAATATACCACCTTATATGGACAATTTCCCAACCGGTGTATCTGGAACCTTTCTGTCCATCCCTCATGAAAAAGGCAAATTCCTACCGAATCGGTAGGAGGTTGCCAAGATTTGAACTACAAGTACATGATATAATGCTTGTGAATTTTTTTAAAAATCATTTATAGGTTCAAAACATGCTATTTCATCAGAGATCCACTTCAAGTTCAACGAGGCTCAGCCCTGGGCTAAGAAGCTTCATGCCCGCCGTTTTGAATATAGTTTGAAACGGGCATAAGAAATTCAAAAATGATCCAAACAATGTGAAACCTTCGCGTGGTGTCATATTATGTGTCACAGTTGCAAGGAAAAATATGGATCTTGAAAAATTTCAAACATTATAAAAAATCCTTCACAAAATGACCTATCATGTTCGAGGTTTCATGGCATTTAGGTCAAACCACCAATGTTATGGCTAGAATCAGGGCATAGTTTGTGATAATGTGCCCATATTGTGCACACGTGTGCATATTGGGATGGCTTACGATGTTGCAGGAGGAAGTTTTCTCTTTCGACACACGAAAAAGCCAATTTCCCTTTTCAACCACTACGAGGCGGTGCAGTTTGCGATCTACGGCATCCTCGGGCCACCGCGCGCGACCCTTCCCGCCGGATTTCGCATCAGCGAGGAGTGTGTGCCGATGGCTCCGCTCCTCAACCCCTGCGGATACGAGATGGAGCACGTCATCGCAGAGCGTCGCCGCCAACTGCCCGCGTGTATTAGGGCGTTGCCCCGGTGCGCGGCGGGCAGCGAGTATTGGCCCCGGCTGTTCAAGAAGGAGCGGAAGGCCAAGCTTGGCAACCGTTTCGTGGACGGGCACCTGGTGCACTCGAATCATCGCAACCAAGAAGGGCGGGAGTTGTTCTGGTCCGTCTCTGGACGGACCATCTACACCGCCATCGACGCCGCTATGCGCGGAGACGAGCTCCGTCTCCCGAACAACGCCGAAATCGTGGAGATTTCGTCCGACGACGACGAGGAAACCGGTGGCACGGAGGACAACGGCTCGGAGGACAGCGACAGCGGAAGTGTTGTCGACTAGAAATTTATAAAGTCGCAACTTTATTTGTATGGAAAAATTTGTGGTCGAATAATAAAACGTCTCAATTTAGACCTTTGTCTCGATTAATTCGTGAAAGATTTGTTCAAAAATAGTGATCAATTCAATTTCTACCTCGAATTAATTTTTGCGCCGAATTAATTTACATTAATTCCTTACACGCAAAAAAAAATTACATTAAATCCTGGACTGCTGACCGTCGCGGGGTTTTTGGTCCCGGTTCTTGGCACGAATCGGGACCAATGCCTCGCAGAGAGCCACGTGTGCGTCGCGGTGTCATTGGTCCAGTTCGTGCCACAAACCGGGACCAATGCTTACAGATGAACCGGGACCAATGCCCTGGCGGCATGAACCGGGGCCGGTGTCTGGCATTGGTCCCGATTACAGAAACGAACCGGGACCAATGTAATTTAGGCGCTGGACCAAAGACCCTCTTTCTACTAGTGGAGGTAGCAACGGCCGAACTAAGAGAAGCAGTTGTGGCGTGGATTGCCTCCTCTGTGGAGGAGAACAACAGGTGGGAGCGTCTTGCACGTGGTCGGCGAGAGGCCAACAAGGTAACCAGCAAAGTAAGACACAAAGACGTTCTTGCCGGTAACCAACAGTTTCCATGCGGTTGTACGCGTTATGTGACTATCTGTTGCCGACGACCATGAGCTGGATGTTTTCACGCTATCCAGCAGTGACGACGCCAGTGCTACGCGGTATGTGACTCGCAGCTGCCGGCGGAGCGACGCGTGGCAAGTTGGATGTACAAAACTCTAGGTGGGATTTTGACACATGGTCTGGTGCCGAAGAACGGAATTTTTCGAACCGATCTAATATAGCTAGGGATTCGAGAGATCAAGCAAAATCAACAAGGTTGTATGCGAGCAGAGCAATATGATCACCCTGGTCAGCTCGGATGGCGGTCCATTCGAGACAGAGTCGCACCTCTCTGCGCCATCCAGGCTTTGCGCTCGTGCAACAAGGACGCCTGACTAGCCAATTTCTCTCTCCTGATCTAACACAAGTATCAGGAAAAAGGGGTAATCTCACGTTTCCAGTATGACCACCTACTGCTTTTGGTCTGAAAACACACATAATAGGAAACCATATAGTGACTGCTAAACTGTCTCATCATTCACCGTTGGCTGCTGCTAGCTTCACCAATTCCCCGACATCAGCTTTGGAGCATGGTCATCCAGCATTATTATTTTTCCATTTTTCGAGATTTGATATATGTGAGTATGGTGGTGTTCTACTGGTGGAGTAGTATATCTGCAGGAGCCTAATTCTTAATGTTGATGGCTATTGTCGAACTCATCATTTTTAAAAGCATAATCGTGATGAACATTTTTATAGAATCATAATCACGATGGTCATTTTTATAGTGAAGGGACAATGTTGAACAATAGTGTAAAATCATAAGTATACCCAGTAAAGATCGCTTAGTACCATCTACAATAAAAAACTGACTTTCAGATGCATAACAATTAGTGATTAAAATATTAATTAAATTGAATCCCGTGCAACGCACGGGTATATGTGCTAGTTATAGTATAATATATGTAATGTATGGGAATATAATATCCCATCGAATATGGCTTTTTATGTAGCGAATCAATCGTATAATTAAATTATTTGCTTTACCATGAAAAAACACTAACAACTTCAGAGACGAAACTAACAGCCTAAGGAGATAAGACTTCATGCAGCATGCTAATATCATGCAATATCCCGTAATTAATAAACACAACGTGAAATAAGGCTGCATGCATCATCCGCGTTTAAAAAAAAGGTCGGGCGGTGGCATTTTTTCGTAATTTTTAGATGTGTGACACCAGACATTCACCACGCTTTTCAAATCAATAGCAAAGAAAATTGATAAAACCATGAAACCACTTTTGTTGGCCTTGTTATTTCTATACCTATATGTTGATATCATTTTTGTACCTTGATATCATATAGAACCAAGCCTTAGTCCAAAAACCCTTCTGAAATGGTATTTGGCAATGAAATCATAAAAGAAATTCCATAAAGGCAATTATGGTAATTCAAGTGCTATAATATCAATCTAAGAGAACCTACTGAATTTAGTAATGTGTTGCATGTTTTCTTACTGTATGGAATTGATGCTTTTATGCCTTGTGTTGATTGTGGAAATTGCTTTCTTGCATGTGTTCCCTTTAACGATGATAGTTGTGATTATATTAAAGACCCAAAGAAGATGGTTATTATTGGTTATTATGGTATTCTAAGAAGTACAAGTACATATTGCCATATTGTTGATCACATGTAAGCCACCTTCTTTCTCATAAGACTTGTCGTACTGTTTTACTTATGCATGTTCACCTACTATTTTATAAAAACTGATTGTTTTATTATATGATGATCAATACCCGGTAGTGGCTTGGATCCTCCAAACCATTACACATTTATACTACTAAGTACAAACCCCTTTACGACACCTACTTGTCCCTAGTATGCTAGATGGTGTATAACACCAAACCCCCTTGTAGACTCAGTTTTAGCTGAAGCAAAACTATAGGATCGGAAGACCCCGAAAAAAGTTATACAAAAATGTTCTATGGTAAAACCTTGGTGAGGTTTGACCTACCAAGAGAGGTGATACGTCCATTTTGTATCACTATCCTGTATCATAATTTTTTGTTATTCATTGATATATTTCATATTAAGAGATGATACTTATGTTATTTCATCTGTTTTTGCATGGTTGATGACTTTTGGAGCATGGACTGCTGCAGTCAGGATTCTAATGGAAAAGGTGCTATTTGGAGGAAAAATTCGCGAAGATCAGAAAATTCGGGAAAATACATGGAAAATCCTATTTTTCCAGAAGACGAAGAAAGCCAGAAGGGGAAGTGGAGATGAGCCATAGGGGTCCCACACCACCCCCTGGCACGGGCCACCACAGGCCACGCCACCAGGTGGTGTGGCCACCCTGGTACACTCCAGCCTCTCCCCTCTATCTATATTATCCTCCCGAAACCCTAAGACTCAGGGAGCGACCACAGAAAGATTCCATCGCCTCTGCGGGGCGGAAAACACCGAGAGAGAAAGATCTCTCCGGCAGACAGAATTCTGCCGGGGGAATTCCTTCTCGGAAAGGGGAGATCGTCGCCATCAACACCACCATCAAGCTGGACTTCATCGGGATCATCATCATCATCATCTCCACCAGCACCATCATCACCACTTCATACCGCTGTAACAATTGGGTTGAATCTTGCATAGTTCTTAGCGGAAACTTTCCCGGTGTTGATTACTCCTTATAGTTGATGCTATTGAGTAGACCACTGAATTATCGTTTATGTTCAGATTGTTACATATCATTATATCATCTCTGATTAGTAGTGGAGTTGTGTTGCGAAATATTCAATGGTTTGATATCTAAGTTGTGGTGTATTCCTTCTAGTGGTGTCATGTGAATGTCGACTACATGACAGTTCACCTATATTGTAACATCCCAAAACTTTAATCCCAGCTTATCAAGATCAAATCATCCAAAAATAGGGCTAACAAAAACTTTTCCAAATTTAAAATGAAAGCATTCATATATGTGTGCATTTAAAATAGGAGTTGTTTGAATTGCCATGATTGATTGATCCAATGCTTGTAAAATGATTCTTAGGTGAATTAACCATCATCTACATCATTCCCAAACTTTTCCTAAAGAAAATCAAATCAAAAAAGAATTAAAAAGGAGGAATGGTCATTTTGGCAAATTTAACTCTCATGCCTACTTTGGCTATTCCTAGTACTTAATTATGAACAGAAACAATTCTTGATATTTGCACCCTTTGCTAGTCCACATAATGAGGTACCAAGGCCCACCTTTGGATCTGCTAAAAACATTTTGTTAACTATTTTAAATGACAGTTTAAAATTCAATCTAATGCATATGCATAGATCACCCCTATTTCAAAAACCATCTTTTTGAGCTCCATTTTCAGAACCCTTGCAACTAGAGACTACCTATCACTATGGAGATCACTCAAAAATTTTGAACTCAAAATTCAAAACTTTTTCTCTTGCGGCCATTTCATCAAACACTTGGCATGCTTAATCTCACCTCTAATCCTAGCTCACTATTCTGCACAGGGTTTTGCCCCCATTTGATCTCCATTTAACCTCTCTGTCCCCTCTTGGTCTAACCATGCCCTTAGCACCCTTGTCCCTTGTCCCTAACCCCCAGGCCATGCCAAACCGAGGACATGCTCGCCGGCCAAACCTTGCCCCGCTGCAGCAGACCACTCCTCCTTCCCTCGCCATGTCTAGGAGGTAGCCAACACCTCACCGCCCCTCTCTGCCCCTTGCCCGAGCGAAGTGCTGCCATGGACCACCGAGGAGAACCGGCGCCCAGTGCCACCGCACCATGCCGATGCCGCCCGCAGAGCACGCTCTGTCCCCGCGTGCACAAGCCGCCGCTCGACCGCAGCCCGCGCTCGCTGCTCCGCCTCGACCTGGAGAACACCCCAGACATCCCCGTTCGCCGCCCAAAGACTCACAGCCCCCGCTCGCCGTGGACACCGCCGCTTCTGCCGCTCTGAGCGCCACCTCGCTCAGACCGCATACCACCGCCCATACGGCCGCATTTAAGTCCTAGAGCACCGCCAGGGAACCGCCCATCAATCGCCATCCCTAGCCATGCCGCTAGCTCGCCGTAGACATGTCGCCACCGTCGACCGCCCATCCCGCTCGGTCTCACCGTCGGGCCTATAAAAGGAGCCCTTCCCAGCCATTCTTCTGCACACAATTCCACTCACCTCACCTCTCTGAACCTCACCCACCTCTCGCCGGAGCAAGTGGAGCAGCAGCTCGCCGGAATTGGTGTCGGAGCCGCCGCCTCTGGAGGAGAAGGGTGCCATTGATTTTGTCCACCCCAAGCTCAGCCGCGACCACGCCTCGCCTCGCCGTCGTCTTCCACTTTGTTTGCCTGCCTTGCCGACCTTGCTGGAGCCCTGATACGCCCCCAGTAGACCCCCACCGAGCCGCTAGGGTTCGAGCTCGCCAGTGACCTATTCGTCGTCGACGACGACCCTCAGCCGATGATCTCGCTTCTAATCGCACGACCCACAGCACGCGTACCGTTTCACATGTTATGTGCCGCTGACAAGCGGGACCCCCCTATCAGCTGAGCCCCGTGCCGCGGAGCACCACTGGGCCGGCCCATTCCTTTTCCCGCGCTAGCCATCGATTCAAATCTGGATTTTTCTTTTTAGTTTGAATCTAGTTTCTGTCCACTAGTTTGAAATTCAATTCAGAGAGTTTAAGAAATCCAAATTGCATGAAACCAATTTTATCTGAAAGCTATTGAAATAATCTATCCAAGCCCGTTGGATTTAATTTAATTAGAGTTATAGATCTCTCCTAATAAAAATAACAAAACAGAAGCTTTTGCAACTTGCAACATTTTTATAAAATCAACCAAGTTAGCTTTTGAGTTGATTCCAACTCTCAAAAATCACTTTGGACTAGTACCGACCAAGCTTTAAATATGTAATAATATTTAGGTTTACATGCAGTGACTTTGGACTAGTACCAAAATAATGCTATATAGGCATTTCTAGTCACTTTAAATCATTAAATAATAAATTTAAACCAAAGTAATATTGATCCAACCTTTAAATCTCATTCCCACATGTTAGAATATGTGGTAAGGACATGTGTCCACATGATCCCATATTTTGGTGGTGAATATTAAATTTTAGTTAATATTTCAATGAGTAGAAATTACTTTTTTAAAATAAAAAGGATGAAACTATTGAAATTAAACTTGTGATGATAATAGATGATCAATTGTGTGTTTTTAGAATGCTACTTAGCCTAGTTAAGGATTGTTTGGTGATTGTCTACTCCCTATGTATTTATAGACGCTAGTACCGACCAAGCTTTCGAGGAGGAGGAGTTCTACCAAGAAGAAGAAGAAGAAAACTTCAACCACTGCACCAACCAAGGCAAGCTATTAGTGGCAAGCTAACCCTTGCAAAACCTACTTTAGCAAGCTATTGTTAGCAAGCTAGAATAAAACTAGATGGTTTAGCAAAGATGCCTTAAGCATGCTTTGATCACACCCATTTAACTATTAGTACCCCGAGTCTTATTGATAAGTTTTACCTCCCTTAGTTTACACAAAGTTCTTTACTTAATTTTTGAAGGTAGCATAAAGAGTATAAAACTTGACGTACTTAGAAACCTTTAGATGTCATTCTATGGCATGAGATTGATCCCATCTTTCCACCTGAGTGAACACTCTTAACTTAGTACCTTAGTATAGATCAAAAACTTGAGTCACTTTAGATGGGAACACTTGGTGAAAATGAATTATGAAAACCTTGGAATGATGAGTCATTCTATTGAGATGTTTTGACATGTGCTGGGAAACACAACTGGTTTATGATGATGAAAATGACGAGGCATGAGCCTTAACCCTTTTATAAAACTGATGGTTGGATTCGGATGCGATACCATTCCAAATTTACCGTACAACCATATTACCTGAATTGGGTAAGGCTTAGTTGGAAATTTATATGCATTAGTATTAGTTCCCTCACAGGAGAGGTTTGAGCTGAGGCTACCTCTCAATGTTAACCACCTATGCAGTGCCCAAGATGACTGATGGTCATGGTTGGGAGGCCATGCTCATAGGAGAGGTGCTCGTACTAGGGTGTGTAAAGGGAAGGTTATGTTTGATTATCTCCATACTAAGTATGATGATTCAGGGTTATCCCTGACAGATGTATCGAATCTTGTGGTGAAAGTGTACCATCTCTACAGAGTGTCAAACTATTCGAATAGCCGCGTCCGCGGTTATGGAAAGTTGGAATAGCCATACTGTTTCGTTGTCAGATGTTTTCTAAATAACTTGAAACAAATGATGCACTTTGACTTGACCACAAGAGGGTTGTGTTGATGAAAATAGCTTCCCAACTTAAGTGATTCTAGAACTTTATTTTATCTTTCTTTGCTTTTGAACTCAGCTTAGGTTTCAAACTTAACTGGATAGTTAACTTAGATTCAGTACTTTAATTTAGAATTATACTCCTTGCTGGTAGTAGTTTGCGAGTACTCAAAGAGTACTCATGGATTTTGTCCCTGGCTATTATCATGGCCAGACTATGAAGGAGATTATCAAGATGATGGTCAGCAGGACGGCTATGATAACTAGGACTATCTGCCTTCGTCAGCATTGCCTGTGCCCCTGAAGATGGACCCCACCGCTACGCTATCGCTTATTTCCGCTGCTTGTTGTATTAAAGACAGGATCATGAGATCCTTATTTGTGTAAAACCTTATGATGGTTTGTAATGGATGATGTACTGTGATATACAATCCGTTATGTCTCGCAGAAATGGTAATCCTGGGATTGCGAGGTATGGCATAACGGGCATCTAGGATTAAAAATCGGATTGTTGACATATATGGGCTTGGGGAATGCATTGTGTATTTGGCTACTAATCGTAGGGGTTGCCGGAGTGACAGAAACCTGAACCCCCGTTAGGACACCTTTGCACATGGGACATCAGGGTCTTAGAGTTTAAAGTTGTGGTTAGGTTTCTATCTTAATTACTTTCTTGTACTTGCGGATGATTGCAAGGGGTATAATCACAAGTACGTATTAGTCCTGGGAAGGTCGGTACATTAGCATAGGTTCACCCACACAACATTAGCAAACCAAAGAAGATTAATCAAATATATGAAGCGAAAGCACTTGACGATATTCCCATGTGTCCTTGAGAACGTTTGGTCATCTTAAGTAATACAACCGGCTTGTCCTTATCTAAAGAAAGGATTGGGCCACTTCCTGCATTTATTTTTATTGTCTTTTATTTACTCGTACTTTATTTACTTGCATTATCAAAAACCCCTAAAAATCTGTTTGCTAAGTATTTATAGAGAATTCCTGCTCCTAGCCACTCGCCAGCGCCTTCTGCTCCTCATTGGGTTCGACACTCTTACTTATTGAAAATACTGCGATACACCCCCTATAATTGTGGGTCATCAAGAGGTTTGAGAAAGGAAAAAGGTTTTGTTTTACAAAATGCTGAAGGAAAGATGGAGAAAAAAAGGTTTACAAAAACGCACCCGTTTATTTGCAGTTTTGCCAAAACAATTAACCCATGCAACCACATTACTCTAGAATGGGACAAGGCTGGACTTGAAGTTTTATACTCTGGTGTGGTAATTCTCAGAACTACTTATAAGGGACCAGCTCCCTCTAATTCTGGGTTTCCTTTACAAAAATGGCCAACTATTAGATAGTCACCTGGAGGAAGTAGGATCGCCCATGTGAGCGACCGAGCGATACTATGAGCCTCTCATTGAAAGTGCCACACTCGAGGAGTTGGATGCACTCTGGTTGGTATTTGTCCAAGACGTCCCGACATTGAGAGGAAAAACTCATAGGGTAGGGCCTATGCTAGAGTGGCATTTGGAGATTATTGATCGGTTACTCGACCCATGATCCATAGGTGATCAGGGTAGGGTACCAAGATGTCTGGGTAAAATGTGCAACCTCTACATAGTGTAAATCTATTCGAATAGCCGTGTCCATGGTCATGGATGGTTGGGAAGGTTGCTGTAGAGCGGTGCTGGTTTTGATTTAAAAAAAGGGACTTTGGAAAAGCAAAGGATTTGGAAATGTTTTGACCATGGGATGGTCGGAAAGAAAGGAAATGAGTTTGGTTATGGGATGACCGGAAGGAATAAACAAATGGGTGACCCAATCCTAGTGTTTTTTTCCAAAACTTTTCAAAACGCTTTCAAAATGTTTTATTAAAGTTTTCAACAAAGATATGTAGATTTTATATCTACAAGAGAAACTATTTTCGAAAAGAACCTCTAATAGAGCCCTCCTACTACCACAACCATATTGCATATCCTTTGTTGTCACTATCTTTAGGTGGTTTGCGAGTAGATTCAAAGTACTCACTGACATTTCCCCTAGCTATTAACTTGGTCAGATTTCGAGAACAAGGTGACATCAACGACTATGGGAGCTAGGACGTTCTCGCAGTCAGCTACCTATAGGTTAAGGAATGGCTCGGGCTCTACGGTTGAAGAAGTTCTGATGATATTGATTGATGTAGCCATAATGAAAATTAAGGTATGACATGTATCCGCTTAAATAATGGATGTTTACTTTGATACTTGTCGGTTAATCATGAGATCATGGTGTATGCATAACAGGGATTCTTGGAGGATTAATCTTGGGGGTCCACAGACTTGGTATCAGATCCGTCCTAACTGTAGGAGAACCTTAGTTAGCATGGTCGTTAGACAGGAAAACCAATAATTTGGAGACACGGCCTTTCGAAAACTACTTCCTCAAAGCCTTTCAAAAGATTCTACTTCTTATCTCATTTTAGTTTAAATGATTTCGAAAATGGTTTCTTCTATCTCTCGTCCAAATTTCAAACATATGAATTTGAAACCAATAGGACCTAGAACCAGGTGAACATAATGATAACAGGATGAAGACAAGCAACTACCAGCTAACACAAGGAGACTACAAGATTTCCCAACCAGCGGAATCCTCATACCCAGAAGAAGCGAGTGCTCTAATATCAACCAGTGACCAAGACTACCAATTGCTTCGATACCTAGAATAAATAGTCCTAAGTTAGGATTCCCCTACATCGCAAGTAGTTAACTCCTTGGTCCCTAAAGTAGGCCGTGTTTGCTTGCTCGAGTGTAGAATGTGTTGCTTGATGTGTGATGTTTGCGTTCCTAGGTTAGGAGGAACATTGCGACCCTTTTCCTCTGTTCGTCTTGTTTATATGCTCTAGCTTGATTGACCTAAACCAAATGTGTTTTGGGGATTGATCCACCACCTACGAACTTAGGCACCCCCTGTTAGTTCTCACTAACGATAACCCCTACTAACCTAGGGAGTGATGAGAGGAAAAGCATTGCAAGAACGAGGAGTTCGATACCACCAAGTTAGATCAACTCGAAGACTCCTCCTCAGCAGGGTGACACACTTCGTCAAACTCAACTCTCAAGGCTCGTCATCAACACTGCGCACCGTCATTCACCTGCCGACAACAGCAAGAGTCTCATTGAAGCCAGAAGTCTACCACCGAAGGATCCTCACTATCCACAAGAAACCACAAGACTTGCTAACCAAGACCAGAAGTTAAGACCTGACTCCACTAACCTTCCATATATTGGAACTTCCAACAGCCCCAAATATACTACCTATTCTTGTCGACCCTACCCCAAACCGATGGAAAGTTCCTCACCAAAAGGCCATAATACTCCAAAATCCTGAAGACAAGGATGCACAAAGACACTAAGTCTACTCCACCATCGAGCAGAAACAATGCAAAGAACTCCAGTGAAGATGTTTCCTCCGAAGTTAGATGCCTCTACTCTAACTGGAGACTAGTAAGAAGAGTCGTTAACCGCTAACTTTCCCTAAGCTAACTTTGCTAGGAAACCACCCTGACAAGGTTTGTGAAATAGGACATCACTCGGGGACCTCAATTCAAGACCCAAGGACATACAACACTTCAAGACAGAAGATCGGCACCATTCTCGAAGGAACTTAGTGAAGCTCTAAGGTGTAAATACTATGTATTTCCCAATCAAATCCCAAAGACTATATACTAAATATATTTCAGAAAGATTTCCAGATCCGACGTATCTCGCCAAGCATCAACTCACGGGGATTGTTTGTTTGCGGCCCGAAAGTTCATGGGCGAGTGCATGGAGGTACCCAAGTTCCTTGTAATTGCCATGTTTCGTAAACTTGGGTTGCCAACTACTAAGAGGGGCCATTTCGAGGCAAACTCATCTCACCCCTGCCAAATTAAAACATTTTGTTAAAATGCCCGTTGAAGTAGACGGTCGAGACCCACATGTCGGTCATCTGTCCGTGACGCGAGTGCCAATGCGGCAACCTCTTAGGAAAATCGAGGAACTACGTGGATTGGATGCGTTCACCAATTTCACAAATCCATTCCCTCATTTCCCCTAGCACCAGCGGCGTCGAAATCCACCCTCCAGGAAGAACGAACCCTTCGGACATTTGACTTCCGGCGCCAAGTTGCTACGCCCATTCACTGATCCCGAGCTCCAATGGCGCATGCTGTAGCCGCCGTTGCAAGGCTCTAGCCCGCCTCCGCCGGTAATGAGCCGAGCTGCTCGGGGGATGGCAGATCCTACTACCAAGGAAGAAGAAGTTCTGGATACATGCGGGTGAGCTACCCTTAACTTTGCTATTTGCACTAATTATAACTGCTAGCTGGCTACTGAACCTAAATTTTTTTGTTAGCCCAACAATGATAAACATATTTTGTCCACAGTTTTCTGTCAAGTGGGATCTCCGCGGACCACCCTTACCTGGTTATGGTAGTCCTCTTCAATTATGACTCTAAATCATCAAGGGTGAAGGGCAAGTGGTATGGACACCATAGTTTTACGATGGAAGCAGCACATGCACAGATCTGCACAATATCTGATATGGTTGCTGCTTTGCGTAATCATGATGAAATATGGCTGAAGCAGACTGCAAAGTTCAGCTTCATGGATGAACGTGACATCATGGTTCCTCTAGTGTGTGATAGTCATCTAATTGGGTTGTTGAAAAGATATGCTTCGGCTTGCATGTTTGAGCTGAATTGTGATGCACTGGATGTGGAAGCTGCTGCAACTGAGAGTCGCGCTTGTATTCTTGGATAGGATGGTCGCTTGAACCCAATTAGCTCCTGGTAAGAAAAAGTCTCTTGGGGTTCGCATGTTTGTGCTGAATTGTAATTTTTGTTTTATTTACTCTATAGATATTGGGAAGTTATGCAACAGTCCTGTTTCTTTGATAGGAAGCGCCACAAGGTTACAAACATGACTACCGGGTCAGTCATTTTGCTGCCCAAAGAAGGTAAAAATGAGTGGAAAGATGATGTTGGACACGATTTTGGTGCTGATTGTCCCGATGATGCAGAGTACGTGAAGCTAAGAAAATTGGCACCGAGGAAGAGGAAGAAGGCAGGAAATGAAGAAGCTAGTGGACGTGAAGGCTTGGCACCCAGGCTGCGGAAGAAGACTGTTGTCAATGAAGATGCATAGTAATGTGTTGAACTTGAACCTATATGTGTGGAACTTTGCTGGGCGAAACAATCTACCCATGTTCTCTGAGTAAAATGTACCGCGACTTAGGGTTTGGAAACGCCCGAGTCATTAGTTGAATCCAAAATTGTGATTGTGCCACTACTATCTGAAAATACACATCACCGGTTCCATGATTGCTGAGGGGCAGGATGTCTCCAGATTCGATGGAATGTAAGTGGCATAGAAATAAATTATTTAAGCTGCTACACTCCACGAAGAAGCAACTTATTTCAGCTGCTGCACAATGACATGGAAACATAAACAGCAATGGCAACCGAGATGAGGAGGAAATCGGTACCACTTTCTGACCTAATCTTGAGCCCGTCTATCTCACCACCTCCCTGCTCCTGCATCCCCTGCATCTGGTGAAGCTCCCGGATCTCCATTAACCGGGTGTACGTGCTTCCACTTTATAAATTGTGGCTGTGCCATTTGCATGTGGCACAATCCACGTAGATTACGTCTAAACAAACCACCAATGTCAGAATACCACCATGATCAGACAAAAGGAAGTAATGCAGGGTTAAGAAAGATTAACGGGGGACCAAATTTTTTCCTCCCAGGACTCCGAGACCACTAGTTCAGACCGCTAGGTCAACAAGTACTAGTATTACAACTTAAAAAGGCACGAAGCTCAAGCTAAATAGAACTAGTTATCATAGATCTCCTTGATCTTCCTAATCTTAGGCCGATGCACATCTTCCTGCGAGAGCAAGGATCGAATCATCTACTCCTTCCTTTTAGCATCTTCCTTGCACAGCTTCAATTGTTTCTCTGCATTTTTCCTCATGCACTTGTCAATACTCGTAGTTGTGGACTGCAGGACTTTGGCCAGGTGAAGATCATTCCGTGCTTGAGTTAGTTCTTGCTCTGCTTTAGCCTTCATGGCCCACGCCATGTCCCTCTCCTTCTTGACTTTGCTAACCTTGTCTTGCACCCTCCTGAGATCTCGGTTAAGCTTGGTCATGTCATCTATTTCCCATAGCTTCATCTCAATACTGTCAAGAAGTGAGCTAAATACAGATTTTTTTAACTCAACAATCATTTCCCATAATTTGTCCAGCGTTTTCTGCATCGATTTGGGCCACTCTGGATCTATCCATTTGACAACACCACAACTTCCGCCTTGCGTCATTGCACGATGTCCTTGACACCGTAAAAACCTCCTGCTTGTGTTTCGTCCTTCGAACGCTACAAATTTAGCGGGCACATATCCATGTTTATATAGCAGAGGATTGTCTTCATCCGCTTAACCGTGACAGTCAGAGTCATACAGCGTCTGGTTGGCCTAACACATCATACGCGCATGAGTAAACAGAGTATATCCAGCTCAAAATAGATAACAGGCCATAGATGATAGAGATAGAGATGAGACGACTCACATTGAAATCACCGTCCCTGCCATGACGACGCGTTTCCTCACCGTCTCCTCTTGAACCCATGGCGAGAGAGAGAGGGAGAGGGGGGTGGCTGCCGGAGAGATAGCTGGAGACGTTGTCGGCTTGCGGCTACAACAGGATGGGAGAGAAATGGGGTAAGTGGCTTTGAGGGGAAGAAAGAGAAGTACGGGAAGGAAGAGAAGTAATGAGGATGTGACACTAGCATATGTCCCACTGAACTCGTGAGTCGTGAAACTCGCAAAAGGGGAGCGCCCGGTGTTGGCAGTTTGTCCAAAGCAAGCTGGCAGCAAGCATGGCCAATCATGCCGCAGAATAACCTATGTGCAGATCGCTCTCACAAAGACCATCCCAATCGTCCAAGCGCCCCGATCGAACGGTATGTAACAATCGTCATGCAAAACAATTATGTTAGGGTCTACCTTCTAGAAGTCTCGGTCTAACGGCCACCACTGGGAGGCTATGGTTAGGGTTATCCTAAGGTTAGGATCCATATGTGGCTAATGAGAAGAACAAATATCCAGTGACACTGCTAGATTCTTATGTGGTCCGTGAGAAGAACACACATGCAATGAACTGGGTGTGGTTCGTGAAAAGAGCACACATCCAGTGACACTGGTGGATCCTTATGTTGTTTGTGAGA
Source organism: Avena sativa (assembly GCA_916181665.1). Classification (NCBI taxonomy): domain Eukaryota; kingdom Viridiplantae; phylum Streptophyta; class Magnoliopsida; order Poales; family Poaceae; genus Avena; species Avena sativa. Next base: position 435,652,601 of record OV702289.1, read on the forward strand.
AGAATACACATGCAATGACACTGGTGGATCCATATGTGGTTTGTGGAAAGAACACACATTTAATGACACTGGATGTGGTTTGTGAAAAGAACACACATGCAATCACACTGGTGGATCCACATGTTGTTTGTGGAAAGAACAGACGTGCAATGGCTCTAGCTGTGGTTAATGAAAAAACATATATGCAATGAACTAGGTGGATCCATATGTGGTTTGTGGAAAGAACAGACATGCAATGACTCTGGCTGTGGTCTGTGACAAGAACACACATGCAATGACACTTGTGGATCCATATGTGGTTTGTGGAAAGAACGGACATGCAATGACTCCGGCTGTGCTTTTTGAGCAGAACACACATGAAGTGACACTGGTGGATCCATATGTGGTTTGTGGAAAGAACAGAGATGCAATGACACTGGCTGTGGTTTGTGAAAAGAAAACACATGCAATCACACTGGTGGATCCATATGTTGTTTGTGGAAAGAACAAACATGCAATGGATCTAGCTATGGTTAACGAAAAGAACATACATGCAATGACTCTAATGGATCCATATGTGGTTTGTGAAAAGAACACACATGCAATGAATTGGGTGTGGTTTATAAAAAGAACACACATCCAGTGACACTAGTGAATCCTTATGTTGTTTGTTGAAAGAATAGACATGCAATGGCTCTAGCTGTGGTTAATGAGAAGAACATACATGCAATGACACTAGTGGATCCAAATGTGTTTTATGAAAACAACACACATGCAATGAACTGAGTGTGGTTCATGAAAAGAACACACAACCAGTGACACTGGTGGATCCTTATGTGGTCTGTGAGAAGAACACTAATGCAATGACACTGGTGGATCCTTATGTGGTTTGTGGAAAGAACAGACATCCAATGACTCTGGCTGTGGTCTGTGAGAAAAACACACATGCAATGAAACTAGTGGATCCATATGTGGTTTGTGGAAAGAACACATATGCAATGACACTGGCTGTGGTTCGTTAAAAGAACACACATGCAATCACAAAAGTGGATCCATATGTTGTTTGTGGAAAGAACAGACATGCGATGGCTCTAGCTGTAGTTAATGAGAAGAACACACATGCAATGACACTGGTGGATACATATGTTGTTTGTGGAAAGAACAGACATGCAATGGCTCTAGCTATGGTTACTGAAAAGAACACACATGCAGTGACACTGGTGGATCCATATGTGGTCTGTGAAAAGAACACACATGCAATGAACTGGTTGTGGTTCATGAAAAGAACACACATCTAGTGACACTGGTGGATCCTTATGTGGTAAGTGAGAAGAACGCACATGCAATGACACTGGTTGATCCATAAGTGGTTTGTGGAAAGAACAGACATGCAATGACTCTAGCTGTAGTTTGTGAGAAGAACTCACATCAAGTGACACTGGTGGATCCATACGTGGTTTGTGGAAAGAACACACATGCAATGACACTTGCTATCATTTGTGAAAAGAACACAAATCAAATCACACATGTGGAACCATATGTTGTTTGTGGAAAGAACATACATGCAATGGCTCTAGCTGTGGTTAATGAGAAGAACACACATTCAATGACACAAGTGGAACCATATGTGGTTTGTGGAAAGAACAGACGTGCAATGATACCGTTTGAGGTTTGTGAAAAGAACACACATGCAATCACATTGGTGGATCCATATATTGTTTGTGGAAAGAACATACATGCAATGACTCTGGCTGTGGTCTGTGAGAAGAACACACATGCAATGACACTGGTGGATCCATATGTGGTTTTTGTAAATAACACATATCCAATGACACTGGCTGTGGTTTGTGAAAAGAACACACATGCAATCACATTAGTGCATCCATATGTTGTTTGTGGAAAGAACAGACATGCAATGGCTCTAGCTCTGGTTAATGAGATTAACACAGATGCAATGACACTGGTGGATACATATGTGGTTTGAAGAAAGAACAGACATGCAATGGCTCTGGCTATGGTTAATGAAAAGAACACACATGCAGTGACACTGGTGGATCCATATGTGATCTGTGAAAAGAACACACATGCAATGAACTGGTTGTGGTTCATGAAAAGAACACACATCCAGTGACACTGGTGGATCCTTATGTGGTAAGTGAGAAGAACGCACATGCAATGACACTGGTGGATCCATATGTGGTTTGTGGAAAGAACAGACATGCAATGACTTTGGCTGTGGTTTGTGAGAAGAACTCACATCAAGTGACACTTGTGGATCCATATGTGGTTTGTGGAAAGAACATGCATGCAATGAAACTTTCTATGGTTTGTGAAAAGAACACACATGAAATCACACTAGTGGATCCATATGTTGTTTGTGGAAAGAACAGACATGCAATGGCTCTAGCTGTGGTTAATGAGAAGAACACACATTCAATGACACAAGTGGATCCATATGTGGTTTGTGGAAAGAACATACATGCAATGATAATGTTTGTGGTTTGTGAAAAGAACACACATGCAATCACACTAGTGGATCCATATATTGTTTGTGGAAAGAACAGACATGCAATGAGTCTTGCTGTGGTCTATGAGAAGAACACACATGCAATGACATTGGTGGATCCATATGTGCTTTTTGTAAAGAACACACATGCAATGACACTGGCTATGGTTTGTGAAAAGAACACACATGCAATGACACTGGTGGATCCATATGTGGTTTGTCAAAAGAACAGACATGCAATGACACTGGCTGTGGTTTGTGAAAAGAACACACATGCAATCACACTGGTGGATCCATATGTTGTTTGTGGAAAGAACAGACATGCAATGGCTCTAGCTATGGTTAATGAAAAAAACATACATCCAGTGACCCTGGTGGATCCATATGTTGTTTGTGAAAAGAACACACATGCAATGAACTGGGTGTGGTTCATGAAAAGAACACACATCTAGTGGCACTAGTGGATCCTTATGTTTTTTGTGGAAAGAATAGACATTCAATTGCTCTAGCAGTGGTTATAGAGAAGAACATACATGAAATGACACTGGTGGATCCATATGTGGTTTGTGAAAAGAACAGACATGCAATGAACATGGTGTGGTTCATGAAAAGAACACACAACTAGTGACACTGGTGGATCCTTATGTGGTCTATGAGAAGAACACTAATGCAATGACACTGGTGGATCCTTATGTCGTTTGTGGAAAGAACAGACATGCAATGACTCTGGCTGTGGTCTGTGAGAAGAACACACATGCAATGACACTGGTCGATCCATATGTGGTTTGTGGAAAGAACACATATGCAATTACACTAGCTGTGGTTCGTGAAAAGAACACACATGCAATCACACTAGTGGATCCATATGTTGTTTGTGGAAAGAACAGACATACAATGGCTCTAGCTCTGGTTAATGAGAAGAACACACGTGCAATGGCACTAGTGGATACATATGTTGTTTGTGGAAAGAACAGACATGCAATGGCTCTAGCTATGGTTCATGAAAAGAACACACATGCAGTGACACTAGTGGATCCATATGTGGTCTATGAAAAGAACACACATGTAATGAACTGGGTGTGGTTCATGAAAAGAACACACATCCAGTGACACTGGTGGATCCTTATGTGGTAACTGAGAAGAACGCACATGCAATGACACTGGTGGATCCATATGTGGTTTGTGGAAAGAACAGACATGCAATGACTCTGGCTGTGGTTTGTGAGAGGAACTCACATCAAGTGACACTGGTGGATCCATATGTGGTTTGTGGAAAGAACACACATGCAATGACACTTCCTATGGTTTTTGAAAAGAACACACATGAAATCACACTGGTGGATCCATATGTTGTTTGTGGAAACAACAGACATGCAATGGCTCTAGATGTGGTTAATGAGAAGAACACACATTCAATGACACTAGTGGATCCATATGTGGTTTGTGGAAAGAACTGACATGCAATGATACAGTCTGTGGTTTGTGAAAATAACACACATGCAATCACACTGGTGGATCCATATATTGTTTGTGGAAAGAACAGACATGCAATGACTCTGGCTGTGGTCTGTTAGAAGAACACACATGCAATAACACTAGTGGATCCATAAGTGGTTTTTGTAAAGAACACACATGCAATGACACTGGCTATGGTTTGAGAAAACAACACACATGCAATCACACTGGTGGATCCATATGTTGTTTGTGTAAAGAACATACATGCAATGGCTCTAGCTATGGTTAATGAGAAGAACACACATGCAATGACTCTGATGGATCCATATGTGGTTTGTGAAAAGAACACACATGCAATCACACTGGTGGATCCATATGTTGTTTGTGGAAAGAATAGACATGCAATGGCTCTAGCTGTGGTTAATGAAAAGAACACATATGCAATGAACTGGGTGGATCCATATGTGGTTTGTGGAAAGAACAGACATGCAATGACTCTGGCAGTGGTTTGTGAGAAGAACACACATCAATTGACACTGGTGGATCCATATGTGGTTTGTGGAAAGAACAGACATGCAATGACACTGGCTGTGGTTTGTGAAAAGAACACACATGCAATGACACTAGTGGATCCATATGTTGTTTATGGAAAGAACAGACATGCAATGGCTCTAGCTGTGGTTAATGAAAAGAACATACATCCAGTGACTCTGATGGATCCATATGTTGTTTGTGAAAAGAACACACATGCAATGAACTTGGTGTGGTTCATGAAAATAACACACATCAAGTGGCACTGGTGGATCCTTATGTTTTTGTGGAAAGAACAGACATGCAATGGCTCTAGCTATGGTTAATGAGAAGGACATACATGCAATGACACTGGTTGATCCATATGTGGTTTGGGAAAAGAACATACATGCAATGAACTGGGTGGATCCTTATGAAACGAACATACATCCAGTGACACTGGTGGATCCTTATGTGGTCTGTGAGAAGAACACACATGCAATGACACTAGTGGATCCATATGTGGTTTGTGGAAAGAACAGAAATACAATGACTCTGGATGTGGTCTGTGAGAAGAACACACATGCAATGACACTGGTGGATCCATATGTGATTTGTGGAAAGACCACACATGGAATGACACTAGATGTGGTTTGTGAGAAGAACACACATCCAATCACACTGGTGGATCCATATGTTGTTTGTCGAAAAAACAGACATGCAATAGCTCTAGGTGTGGTTAATGAGAAGAACACACATGCAATGACACTAGTGGATACATATGTTGTTAGTGGAAAGAACAGACATGCAATGGCACTAGCTGTGGTTAATGAAAAGAACACACATGAAGTGACACTAGTGGATCCATATGTGGTCTGTGAAAAGAACACACATGCAATGAACTTAGTGTGGTTCGTGAAAAGAACACACATCTAGTGACACTGGTGGATCCTTATGTGGTAAGTGAGAAGAACGCACATGCAATGGCACTGGTGGATCCATATGTGGTTTGTGGAAAGAACAGACATGCAATGACTCTGGTTGTGGTTTGTGAGAAGAACTCACATCAAGTGACATTGGTGGATCCATATGTGGTTTGTGGAAAGAACAGACATGCAATGACACTTGCTGTTGTTTGTGAAAAGAACACACATGAAATCACACTACTGGATCCATATGTTGTTTGTGGAAAGAACAGACATGCAATGGCTCTAGCTGTGGTTAATGAGAAGAACACATATTCAATGACACTAGTGGATCCATATGTGGTATGTGGAACGAACAGACATGCAATGACACTGGCTATGGTTTATTAAAAGAACACACATGCAATCACACTGGTGGATTCATATGTTGTTTGTGGAAAGAACAAACATGCAATGGCTCTAACTATGGTTAATGAGAAGAACACACATGCAATGACTCTGATGGATCCATATGTGTTTTGTGAAAATAACACACATGCAATAACAATGGTGGATCCATATGTTGTTTGTGGAAAGAACATACATGCAATGGCTCTAGTCGTGGTTTCTGAGAAGAACTCACATCAAGTGACAATGGTGGATCCATATGTGGTTTGTGGAAAGAACACACATGCAATGACACTGGCTGAGGTTTGTGAGAAGAACACACATGCAATCACACTGGTGGATCCATATGATGTTTGTGGAAAGAAGAAACATGCAATGATTCTAGGTGTTGTTTGTGAGAAGAACACACATGCAATGACACTGGTGGAGCCATATGTGGTTTGTGGAAAGTACAGACATGCAATGACACTGGCTGTGGTCTGTGAAAAGAACACACATGCAATCACACTTGTGGATCCATATGTTGTTTGTGCAAAGAACAAACATGCAATGATTCTAGCTGTTGTTTGTGAGAAGAACACACATGCGATGACACTGGCGGATCCATATGTGGTTTGTGGAAAGAACACACATGCAATGACACTGGTTGTGGTTTGTGAAAATAACACACATGCAATCACACGGGTGGATCCATATGTTGTTTGTGGAAAGAACAGACATGCAATGGCTCTAGCTATGGTTAATGAGAAGGACATACATGCAATGACACTGGTTGATCCATATGTGGTTTGGGAAAAGAACAGACATGCAATGAACTGGGTGGATCCTTATGAAACGAACATAGATCCAGTGACACTGGTGGATCCTTATGTGGTCTGTGAGAAGAACACACATGCAATGACACTAGTGGATCCATATGTGGTTTGTGGAAAGAACAAAAATGCAATGACTCTGGATGTGGTCTGTGAGAAGAACACACATGCAATGACACTGGTGGATCCATATGTGATTTGTGGAAAGACCACGCATGCAATGACACTAGATGTGGTTTGTGAAAAGAACACATATCCAATCACACTGGTGGATCCATATGTTGTTTGTCGAAAAAACAGACATGCAATAGCTCTAGGTGTGGTTAATGAGAAGAACACACATGCAATGACACTAGTGGATACATATGTTGTTAGTGGAAAGAACAGACATGCAATGGCACCAGCTGTGGTTAATGAAAAGAACACACATGAAGTGACACTAGTGGATCCATATGTGGTCTGTGAAAAGAACACACATGCAATGAACTTAGTGTGGTTCGTGAAAAGAACACACATCCAGTGACACTGGTGGATCCTTATGTGGTAAGTGAGAAGAACGCACATGCAATGGCACTGGTGGTTCCATATGTGGTTTGTGGAAAGAACAGACATGCAATGACTCTGGCTGTGGTTTGTGAGAAGAACTCACATCAAGTGACACTGGTGGATCCATATGTGGTTTGTGGAAAGAACAGACATGCAATGACACTTGCTGCGGTTTGTGAAAAGAACACACATGAAATCACACTACTGGATCCATATGTTGTTTGTGGAAAGAACAGACATGCAATGGCTCCAGCTGTGGTTAATGAGAAGAACACACATTCAATGACACTAGTGGATCCATATGTGGTTTTTGGAACGAACAGACATGCAATGACAATGGGTATGGTCTGTGAAAAGAACACACATGCAATCACACTTGTGGATCCATATGTTATTTGTGCAAAGAACAAACATGCAATGATTCTAGCTGTTGTTTGTGAGAAGAACACACATGCAATGACACTGGCGGATCCATATGTGGTTTGTGGAAAGAACACACATGCAATGACACTAGTTGTGGTTTGTGAAAATAACACACATGCAATCACACGGGTGGATCCATATGTTGTTTGTGGAAAGAACAGACATGCAATGGATCTAGCTGTGGTTAATGAGAAGAACACACATGCAATGACTCTGATGGATCCATATGTGGTTTGTGAAAAGAACACACATGCGATGAACTGGGTGTGGTTCATGAAAAGAACACACATCCAGTGACACTGGTGGATCCTTATGTGTCCTGTGAGAAGAAAACATATGCAATGAACTGGTTGTGGTTCATGAAAAGAACACACATCCAGTGACACTGGTGGATCCTTATGTGGTCTATGAGAAGAACACACATGCAATGACACTGGTGGATCCATATGTGGTTTGTGGAAAGAACACACACGCAATTACACTGGTTGTGGTTTGTGAAAAGAAAACACATGCAATCACACTGGTGGATCCATATGTTGTTTGTGGAAAGAAGAGACATGCAGTGTCTCTAGATGTTGTTAATGAAAAAAAAACATATGCAATGAAGTGGGTGGATCCATATGTGGTTTGTGGAAAGAGCAGACATACAATGACTCTGGCTGTGGTTTGTGAGAAGAACACACATCAAGTGACACAGGTGGATCCATATGTCATTTGTGGTAAGAACAGACATGCAATCACACTGGCTGTGGTTTCTGAATAGAACACACATGCAATCACACTGGTGGATCCATATGTTGTTTGTGGAAAGAACAGACATGCAATGGCTCTAGAAGTGGTTAATGAAAAGAACATACATCAAGTGACTCTGGTGGATCCTTATGTTGTTTGTGGAAAGAACAGACATGCAATGGCTCTAGTTGTGGTTAATGAGAAGAACATACATCCAATGTCACTAGTGGATCCATATGTGGTTTGTGAAAAGAACTCACATGCAGTGAATTGGGTGTGGTTCATGAAAAGAACACACATCCAGTGGCACTGGTGGATCCTTATGTGGTATGTGAGAAGAACAAACATGCAATGACACTAGTGGATCCATATGTGATTTGTGGAAAGAACAGACATGCAATGACTCTGGATATGGTCAGTGAGAAGAACACACATGCAATGACACTGGTGGATCCATATGTGGTTTGTGGAAATAACACACATGCAATGACACTAGCTGTGGTTTGTGAAAAGAACACACATGCAATCACACTGGTGGTTATGTGGTTTGTGGAAAAAACAAACATGCAACGGCTCTAGGTGTGGTTAATGAGAAGAACACACATGCAATGACACTGGTAGCTACATATGTTCTTTGTGGAAAGAATAGACATGCAATGGCTCTAGCTGTGGTTAATGAAAAGAACACACATGAAGTGACACTAATGGATCCATATGTGATCTGTGAAAAGAACACACATGCAATGAACTGGTTGTGGTTCATGAAAATAACACATCCAGTGACATTGGTGGATCCTTATGTGGTATGTGAGAAGGACACACATGCAATGAGAATGGTGGATCCATATGTGGTTTGTGGAAAGAACATACATGCAATGACTTTGGATGTGGTTTGTGAGAAGAACTCACATCAAGTGACACTGGTGGATCCATATGTGGTTTTTGGAAAGAACACACATGCAATGACACTAGCTGTGGTTTGTGAAAAGAACACACATGCAATCACACTAGTGGATCCATATGTTGTTTGTGGGAAGAACAGACATGCAATGGCTCTAGCTATGGTTAATGAGAAGAACACACATGCAATGACACTCCTGGATCCATATGTGGTTTGTGGAAAGAACAGACATGCAATGACACTGGCTGTAGTTTGTGAATATAACACACATGCAATCACACTTGTGGATCCATATGTTGTTTGTGGAAAGAACAAACATGCAATGACTGTAGTTGTGGTCTGTGAGATGAACACACATGCAATGTCACTGGTGGATCCATATGTAGTTTGTGGAAAGAACACACACGCAATGACACTGGCTGTTGTTTGTGAAAAGAACACAGATGCAATCACACGGGTGGATCCATATGTTTTTTGTGGAAAGAACACATATGCAATGACACTGGCTGTGGTTCGTGAAAATAACACACATGCAATCACACTGGTGGATCCATATGTTGTTTGTGGAAAGAACAGACATGCAATGGCTCTAGCTGTGGTTAATGAAAAGAGCACATATGCAATGAACTGGGTGGATCCATATGTGGTTTGTGGAAAGAACACACATGCAATGACACTGGTTGTGGTTTGTGAAAAAGTTGGGGGAATACCCCTGGGTAGGGTCACTCCGGGGTATAAGGGCCGAGTTAACCGAGGTTCGGCAAGGTCAAAGCGGATGCTGGCCGGGTCACCTCAAGGCAGGCCGGATCACCGAGTAACCTGGACCAGGGGGGGTCGCCTAACATTGTCTCATCCGACTTAAGGAGTAAGTCGGAAGTGCTTGTCTAACTTATATGCAGGAATAGGTGTGGCTGGATCTACTATGATCCGGGTCCTCGCTTAGCTTCTGGGAGAAGGAAGGAATCTCTTTCGTCAAAAAGAAGGTCCGGTACGCACTGCATGAGCGGAGAAAGCAAGGGCAGGACCACCCGGTCACGGCCGACAAGGGTGACGACGCCCATGTTGGCTGACGCGGGCGCCGCAGAGGCTTATGTCGCTAAAGCATGTGTGGCATGGGGGAAAAGCACCCCGGTCGGGTTACCACTTTGGGAGGGGGCATATTCTTAGGAATATGCCTCCGCGTATGCCCTAGGAAGGGACCGAACTTCCTCTATATAAGGGGGGCTAGGTTTCTGGTAGAAGGGTTTTTTTGGTTGAGCTCTAGTTGGTTTGGTGATTCCATAGTCACTAGTTGAGTTCTTGGAGGACATAGTGCTAGTTGATCTAGAGTTGTAGGGAAAAATAGTAGGCAAGAGTAAGAGAGCTGCTTCTTCCTCCTCTCGCCAATACAGCTCAAGGAGCACTTGTAATCTTGGAGATATAGCAATACAAACTTCTGTGTGGAGAATCACTCCACTATCCCTCCCTGGATTCCCCTAGCATGTATTAGTCCCCACCTTTAGCCTATCCATGGCATCTACCGTGACACCACCACGACAGTTGGTGCCCACCGTGGGGCTAGCGACGCTAGAAGGGGTGAAGATCCGGACGGGAAACCTCATTAGCACCGGCGAACGCATCGTCTCCAGGCTCGTTCAGCGCTTTAGAGCGCTGGATTTCGTCAGCGACAACGTTGGCTGCTTCGGCACGCGCCCACTTCCGTGCAACGGCCTCTTCGTCAAGCTCGATGCGCACAAGGTCTACATTGCTGTGGATGTATCATGCGTTCATCCGCGCCGTGTCATCGATGCGGGGGAACCACCCCTCACTGTGGCTCATGGGGCGCATATCGCTCGCTCCCCGGACCATGCGGAGGTGATGATGACTGTGCCAAGTGCAGGCGCAAGCAAGGATCCAGCACCGGACCCGGAGGTAACGCCTAAGGCACCGAGGAAAGGTAGAGGACCTCCACTAGAGAAGACTGAGAACGTACTGAGAGAAGCTATGGATAGCTTGGCTAACCCGGTAGCAGCAGTGGTAGAATCGGCTCAGGCACAGGCCGAGCTAGAGGAAACTAGGCAAAAGATACTAGAGGGTGCAAAGAAAATAGCCGCGGCTCAACAGTCGCTGAACATGACGCTGCGTGAGTATGAAAAGGCAAACAAGGTTGATACTGTAAAAGTAAAAGGGAGAAATCTCATGAGCGAGATGAACAGAGAAGGTGATGATGGATCCGAGGGGTCGGAGAACTATTTGTCTATGGGGTTACCGAGGTATAGTACCCCGGCGAAGAACCTCAGAGCAGCAGATGCGGCTGCGTCCGAGTTAGAGGGACTGACGGGTGAGGCCCGTCAGAGACAGCAAGATAGGGTTAACAAGATGGTTCGGATCGCGAATAGACAGAATGAAGAGCTACTGAGAGCTAACCCGGAGAGAGCTGGAGCTTCCAAAATCGTCCATTCGGTGATGGGTAACCCGAAGAAATCTGCTGGAGCCGCATCATCACCTCATGGTGGTCCAAGGAGAGAAGAGGTAGTCACCTCGGCCAGACGGAACAAGCAGATCGTCCCGTATGACCCGACGCGTGCGGGAAAAGAAAAAGAAACACGGAAAAATGATGATCGACGGAGTGTGAGCCGAGGTGAAGCTAGCCGAGGTAATCACGACCAAGGCAATGCCGGTCAAGGAAACGATACCAACGGTAATGCCGGACAGCAAAACTCCACAGGAGCAGGACAACCGCAGCAGCGGAATATACCAAGGCAAGAGCAAAGCGCCGGCCGAGGTATGCAACAGAAAGGTGCGCAACGAGGGCAAAACCGATACAATGACGGTGATTCAGAAATGGTGAACGCGGGTTACCCGAGACCAGACTATCATGTGATAGGGTCAAGGTTGGGAAGCAGGGATTTAATGTCGGATGACGCCAGGTTAAAACTGGATCGCCTGTATAGGTCGGAACAGATCGAATGTCAAGGTCCCCCGGGTCCCGCTTGCTTTGGACCCCGGGTCATGAAGGAGCCACCGGTACCAAACTTCCAGCTGCCCAGAGGCACGAAGACGTATGACGGCAGCACCAAGCCGGAGGATTGGCTGATAAACTATGCTACGACGGTGAAAATTGCAACTGGCAACTTGAGGTGGGCTGTACGATACGTATCCCAGATGTTGGAAGGTCCGGCCAGAGTATGGCTGAATAATTTACCACCCGGAAGCATCAACTGCTGGATAGATTTTGAAGAAATGTTTATCAGCAACTTCTCAAGTACATATCAGAGGCCGAATAGACCGCAGACCCTAGCAATGTGCAAGAAAAGACCTAACGAGACGGATCGTGAATTCTTGACCCGGTGGTGTACCGTGAGAAACTCGCGTGAGGGTGTCATAGAGTCACAGGCCATAGCGTGGTTTGCGCAAGGGTGCAGATATGGCAGCGAGCTATGGATGAAGTTGCAAAGGAAAATGCCAATTACGCTGGCAGAGATGATCCGGATTGCTGATTCGTATGCTTTGGGCGATCCGACTCAACCTAGGCTCGCGTCAAATGAGTCAAACGAGGAATACTATCAGAGGGATGGAGCTGGGTCATCCCGGAGGAATGATTACAGAGGAAAAAGGAGAGATGATAGACCGGATCATCGCTACGGTTCGCAACAAGTTGCAGCTATGAATCAAGATCAACCCGGAGCAGGGAGCAACCAACGCCAGAGAATGGGAGGGCAATGGACTCCAAGAAACGATGGCAAGAAAACATGGACTCCGGAGCAGAAGAAACAGTGGCAAGAAAAGAAAGACCGGCTGAGGTATACCTACGAGTCAATGTTGGACCAGCCGTGTAAGTTTCACACGCCAAATCCGAATAGCCCGGCGGGTCACACAACGAGGCAATGTGAGTGGATGCGTAAGATAGAACAAGGTGGTTCGGGGAATGCTCAGGCACCCCGGAATGATCAACCTCGGCAGGAGTTACCCCAGCAGCAATTGTTCTCCGGAGCAAACACGCAACAACTAATGTTGCCTCCCCCTCCGCCGAGGTATGACAACAATGAGAGAAGGGATGCAGTGCATCAGGTGGAAAACCAGCAACAGCCGGATCAGAGGTATCCCGGAAATGAGGGAAGGAATGAATACCGAGAACATCACCAGAGCTATTGTGTGTTCACAACTGAGGAAACAGATAGGAAAAGCTTGCAGCACCTACATATGGAGGCCAATGCGGTAATGCCTGCAGTGACGAGGTACATGCCTTGGTCGGACCAGGAAATCACCTGGAACATCAAAGATCATCCTAAGCTTATGCCGAGTCCAGGTTCGTATGCGCTAGTGCTAGATCCGACATTCATTGGACCGAACATCAATGTGAGGTTCTCCAAGGTTTTGATTGATAATGGCAGTAGCATTAACATCATGTATGCGGATACGATGCACAAGTTGGGCATCTCGGAGAACATGCTCCAGGCTACGAGAACAACTCTCCATGGCATTGTACAGGCATTTCTTGTGAGCCCATAGGCAAAGTCTGGGTCGACGTGCTATTTGGCACAAGGGATAACCGCCGAACTGAAAATCTGGAATTTGAGGTGGTGAACTTGGAAAGTGCATATCACGTGTTACTCGGAAGACCAGCACTGAACAAGTTCATGGCAAGCTGTCACATTAGTTATCTAAAGATGAAGTTGCCCGGGCCAAATGGGGTGATTACCATTCCTGGAGATTTCCGACGTTCCATTGAGTGTGCTTTAGCCGGGTCTAACCTAGCCGCGTCACTCGTGATTGCACAAGAGAAAAGAAAAATCCAAGAGGTGGCGGCATTAGCTCAGTCCACGCAGCAATATATGCCGGCGTTAAGTAACCCGCATGGCAGCGTTTCATTTCAAGCCGCAAAGGACACCAAGAAGGTTCCAGTTGATGACATGTTCCCGGAGCGTACCGTAACAATTGGTGCCGGGTTAACAGACAAATAGGAAAGAGAGCTCGTCAACTTCCTCCGTGAGAATCGCGATATTTTTGCTTGGTCTACACAGGACTTGCAAGGTGTTCCGAGGGAGTAGGCCGAGCACTCTTTGAACGTAAGACCCGGTGCAAGGCCGGTGAAGCAACCTCTCCGCCGCTTCGCCGAGGATAGGAGAAAAGTCATTGGAGACGAGATAGCTCGACTGCTAGCAGCAGGATTTATCATGGAGGTACTATATCCGTATTGTCTCTCTAATCCGGTGCTGGTAGAAAAGAAGAAGGACGATCCGAACGTGGTTGTGGTTTGGCGTATGTGTATCGATTACACGAACCTGAACAAGGCGTGTCCAAAAGATCCATTTCCACTGCCGAGGATAGATCAGGTCATAGACTCGACCGCGGAATGTGAACTGTTGTCATTGATTGGTGCATATTCTGGCTTCCACCAGATACCTCTGAACCCGGATGATCAAATAAAGATTGCGTTTATTACCCCGTACGGGGCTTACTGCTATCGCACTATGCCATTCGTTTTACGTAATGCAGGTGCAACGTACCAAAGATGTATGCAAAAATGTTTGCACGACCAAATAGGTCAAAACGTACAAGTATGCGTGGATGATGTGGTTATTAAGACCAAGGAAAGCACAACGCTCCTTGACGACATAAGGCAAACATTCGCGAACTTGAGAAGGTTCCGGATGAAGCTTAACCCGGAAAAATGTACCTTCGGTGTCTCGGCTGGAAAATTACTCGGATTTCTCGTCTCCAGCCGAGGTATCGAAGTTAATCCAACTAAGATCCGAGCCATCGAACAAATGGAGCTGCCGAAGTATCTTAACGACGTCCAGAAGTTCACTGGATGCCTGGCATCGTTGAGTCGGTTTGTATGTCGGTTGGGAGAAAAGGCACTGCTTCTCTACCAACTCATGAAAAAGTCGGATAAATTCGTTTGGACGCCACAGGCCGATGAAGCCTTTGCCCACTTAAAAAAGATGTTGGCCACTGCACCAGTGTTAGCTTCTCCACTATCAAAGGAGCCAATGTTGCTCTACATAGCTGCAACCAACCGAGTTGTAAGTGCAGTAATTGTAGTGGAGCGCAATGAAGAGGGTAAGTCGGTGCAGAGGCCAGTATATTACTTGAGCGAGGTATTGTCTGCCTCAAAACAGAACTACCCGCACTTTCAAAAGGTGTCATACGGTGTCTATATGGCGGCAAAGAAGTCAAAGCATTACTTTGAGGAGCACCCCATCAAAGTGATATGTGAAGCCCCCATATCTGAGATAATGGGTAACAAGGATGCGAGTGGCAGAATTGCAAAATGGGCAATTGAGCTAGCCCCTTATGCGCCCCAATATGACAGAAGAGAAGCGATCAAGTCTCAGGCTGTGGCGGACTTTTTTGTAGATTGGGCCGAGGTACAGTATGAACCACCGCCACTAGATCCGAACTACCGGAGGATGCACTTCGACGGGTCAAAAACCAAAACCGGATTAGGCGCCGGGGTTGTGCTTACCTCGCCAAAGAAGGACCAGCTAAAGTACGTATTGCAGATCCATTTCGCGGCATCGAACAATGTCGCTGAGTATGAGGCTCTTGTGCATGGGCTCAAAGTGGCAAAGGAGATTGGCATACGTCGGATAATATGCTTTGGCGACTCGGATTTGGTGGCGCAGCAAGTGTCTGGAGTGTGGGACGCCCTGGATCCAAACATGGCACTATACAAATTTCACGTGCAGAAAATATCTGGTTACTTCGAGGGGTGTGAATTTCACCATGTACCCCGAGTGGAAAACGAGGCTGCCGACATGTTGTCGAAGCTCGGATCGACCAGACAGGCAATTCCACCGGGTGTAGCATTGGAACACCTTAGAAAACCGTCTATTAGGCCGTCCCCAGTAACCGACTCGATCTATGTCCCGGAAAATACGGAATCCGGAGCTGAGCCCATGGACATTGACACGGGAGGCAGTATGCGAGACCCGGGGACTGCATCCGCAAACCCGGGGACTACCTCGGCAAACCCGGGGACTACCTCGCTAGACCCGGGGACTGCTTAGCGTGATCCGGCTGAAGTTATGCCGGTGGATCGGATGGAAATTGATGAGGAGATGTTCCCTCCACGAGCGATACCAGCTTGGGCACTACCTATATTCCAATTCCTGAAAGACGGAACGTTACCCGCTGAGGAGGTGTTAGCCAGGCAAACTCAGAGGAGAGCAAAAGCATACACAATCATCAATTCTGAGTTGTACAAACGGAGTGTAACCAATGTCCTCCAGCGATGCGTTGACCCGGAAGAAGGGCTTGACATCCTCCGAGATATACAAGGAGAATGCGGGCATCATGCCTCATCCCGAGCCTTGGTGGCAAAGGCGTTCCGGCATGGATTCTACAGGCCAAGTGCCTTAGAACAAGCAGAAGATCTGGTGAGAAAATGCAATGGTTGTCAAAGGTACGCCACCAAGACACATATGCCTATGTCGGAACTCAAAACCATACCAATTATGTGGCCATTTGCTGTATGGTGCTTGGATATGGTTGGCCCGTTCAAACCAGCAAGAGGAAACATGACACACATTTTGGTCATGGTGGACAAGTTGACAAAATGGATTGAAGTGAAACCTATAAGAAAATGTGATGGAGCTACGGCCGTGACATTTCTCAAGGACATCATCTTGAGATACGGTTATCCACACAGTATTATAACTGATAATGGAACAAATTTTGCGGAAGGAGCATTTGCGTGCTTCTACCGAGATAAGAAGATCCGACTCGATGTCACCTCGATAGCCCACCCCGCATCGAACAGACAAGTGGAAAGATCCAACGGATTAGTATTATCCGTGATAAAACCCCGGCTCATTGAGCCGCTGCAAAGATCAGCGGGGTGCTGGATAGAAGAACTACCAGCGGTACTGTGGAGTTTAAGAACAACTCCGAATCGATCAACATGCTATACGCCATTTTTCTTGGTATATGGGGCAGAAGCTGTATTACCAGCCGACATAGAGCATGATTTGCCTAGGGTCACCCAATACACAAAAGCCGAAGTGCAAGAAGCCCGGCAAAATGATGTTGATCTGCTGGAAGAAGCGAGAGAACTGGCACTGTCCAGATCCGCCATATATCAGCAAAATCTCCGACGCTATCATAGCCAGAAAGTGTGCCCCAGAGTCTTTCGGGAAGGCGATCTGGTGCTCCGGTTGGTACAATGTACTACTGGCATGCATAAATTATCCCCCCATGGGAAGGGCCATTCATTGTGAGCAAAGCATTGCACAATGATTCTTACTATCTTATAGATGCAAAGCCACAGGAAAAGAACAAGGCGGACAGGTCCGAAGAGGAATCTAAGCGACCGTGGAATGTAGCACTACTTCGTCCCTTCTACACTTAGCTAAGAAGTGTATGTATCCGAGTCGTCTCATATGTCGGTATGTATGTCGGCAATGAGCTTATCAATGAAATAGCAGCGCCTCGAGCAGTAACTCGGGGACTGCCTTAATAATGTTTGTTGTTACTTCTTATGCGGTAGCTGGAATAAGTTGTTCTACTTAACCCGGATTAGTAATGTGTGAGCACCAAAAACCCAACTCTTCGACTTGCTGCTGTCCAACAAGAATTGGCTTCATGGCAAGCAAGAGAACAAGTTTGGAATTGCGTAGCACATGAAAAACGACTAAGGAAATGAGTTTATTCGAGCTAACGTTTGTTTTTCGGACTAACCCTGTATTTATTTTCAAGTTATTATGCTAAATTATTTTGAGCTAAGCCTAAAAGTTTCTAAGTATTGTTAAAACAATTTTTGAAGATCGGGTTCGTAAGTCGTAAAACCGAATCAAGGTAGACGCGGACCGAGCCAGAGAATTGAATGAACAAAAAAATGAAACTCGGGGACTGCGCCCAAGTTAATCCGGCATAGAAATGTAGTAGCAAAATATCGCATATCCAGCATACAATTGCACCCGGCATACCGGGGATCTGATAAATTTTCAAGTTTTTTGGAACTAAGGAGCAACAGGAGGAGGAAGTTCGGCGTCGTCGTCGCTGTCTTCAATATCTGAAACATCATCTTCTCCACCCTCATCCGACCCATCTTCAACGTTCTCATTGTGCTCGTCCCCAGCGGATTCCAGGTAGCTCGGTCCTTCAACCCAGTCATGAATAGGAGAATATTCGACGAGGCCGAGCTACCCACTCTGGATCATCGGTCCATCTGGATCCGATGCGCCGGTGTGTAAGGAGGCTGAGGTCGATCTTCTCATACCATGTGAGAATATGGTGAAGGATGGTATCGGCTGCGGCACGCCTAGCAGACTCTCTCCAGAGGTCAAGCTGGGTCTCAATCTCCATTAACTTCTCGACGAGAATCGCGATGGTCTCCGGGCTACTCTCTCCGGGCCAGAACGTATTGAAAATGCGAACTGCAACGTCGAGGATATCCTTGCCATAATTCTTAATGGTTTCCACGCGAGCTGACAGGCTGACCAATAGGTCCTCCATGTCTAAGGGAATGCTCTCACCGTCAGGAACGACGGGAGTACCCCTCTCTCGGCGAAATTTGGCAACAGCAACGCTTGCAATAGAAGTACCCTCTGGAAAGTGGTCTAGAAACAAGGCAAAGGAAGAAGGTAAAGAAAAGACATATAAGGTAACCCGGAGAATTATGTCGGATAAGGGAAAGGAACTTACGAGAAATATGGCTATGGATCCGGGTTAACTCCTTGATGCAGTCATCGCGTCTTTTGTGAAGTTGCTCAAGCTCAGCGTTTGCCGACCCAAGCTGGAGGTCGGATTCTCTGAGTAGGTCCTGGTCCTTGGAGATCTGGAGAGTAAGGCGCTCACGCTCTTCTGTGAAGTTCTGGCCAACCTTTTGGAGCTCGGTTTGGTGCTGGGCCTTCATCTTCTCCATCTCAGCCTTGAGCTTGGCAAACTCGTCGTCCTTAGTCCGGAGGAGAGCGAGCTCATCATCCTTTTTCTTTAGCTCGGCTTGATGCTGCCCTGCTTGTTCGAGAAAATGCAGCATCGTATCAGGCACGGGCACACTATCCTCAAGCGATGCTGAAATAGTATGTTGACCCGACAGAGCCGAGGAATGAATGTTTGCCGAGCCAAGGACAAGAAGACATGGAAAACACTACGAGGTCGAACAAAAGAGGACATACCCTAGATTTCTTCCAAGTTCTTCCGCATGATCTTGTTCTCAGCCTCCACCCCATCTGCAGAAATCGAATGAGGATACTAGTTCGGCGGAAGAAAGTGAAGAAAAACGGAGAGGTGCCGAGGGAGAAAATTACCCCTCTTTTCATGTTCTGCACTAAGTGCAACATGTTTTGCGCGTAGCATCTTGTGGGTATCCAGCAGGCGTTGGAATTCAGCGCTCCGGCGATTGCTGGTTACCTAAAAAAAGTACATAAGTGTAAAATTAGCTTGGTACATATTCGAAGTGTACAAGATCCGGGCCAAGTGGAACTTAACCCGGCTCTAGGTGTGTGCATATTCAAAGTGTACAAGATCTGGGCCAAGTGGAACTTAACCCGACTCTAGGTGCGTGCATATTCGAAGTGTACAAGATCCGGGCCAAGTGGAACTTAACCCAGATCTTGGTGTGTGCATATTCGAAGTATACAAGATCCGGGCCAAGTGGAACTTAACCCGGCTCTAGGTGTGTGCATATTCGAAGTGTACAAGATCCGGGCCAAGTGGAACTTAACCCGGCTCTAGGTGCGTGCATATTCGAAGTGTACAAGATCCGGGCCAAGTGGAACTTAACCCGGCTCTAGGTGTGTGCATATTCAAAGTATACAAGATCCGGGCCAAGTGGAACTTAACCCGGCTCTAGGTGTGTGCATATTCGAAGTGTACAAGATCCGGGCCAAGTGGAACTTAACCCGGCTCTAGGTGTGTGCATATTCGAAGTGTACAAGATCCGGGCCAAGTGGAACTTAACTCGGCTCTAGGTGTGTGCATATTCGAAGTGTACAAGATCCGGGCCAAGTGGAACTTAACCCGGCTCTAGGTGTGTGCATATTCGAAGTGTACAAGATCCGGGCCAAGTGGAACTTAACCCGGCTCTAGGTGTGTGCATATTCGAAGTGTACAAGATGCGGGCCAAGTGGAACTTAACCCGGCTCTAGGTGTGTGCATATTTGAAGTGTACAAGATCCGGGCCAAGTGGAACTTAACCCGGCTCTAAGTGTGTGCAGATTCGAAGTTTACATGCAGCTACGTTAGTTTTCTAATGAGCATCCGGCTGAGTAACAAGCTACTCCACCGGAGGCTCGGGACTAATGGTTATTATCTACAGCATGTAAAGGAGAAACGACATACCTCCATCATTCGCCCCGCGAGGTTAATTGCCTTAGCGGCGGTATTCATCTGGGCAGAAAATTCTGTGGGGCCGAACTTTTCCGGGAGATCGTCGTTGTGGACGAACTCCGCCTTGTTCCAGTTCATGACGAACTCGATAAGGCTCGGAGGGTACCGCTCGCCGGTGGGCATATGGGGTGCCACCAAGCCCTTCGTGTGAGCTTCTTTCCTCTCAACTAGGGCAAGAGCTGGGCTGGTATGCAGAACCATCTGTTACGCATCAGTTGGCTCGGCAGGAACATCCTTCGCTGCTGGAGTTTTCTTGGGAAGCATTGATGCTAGGGTTCACTGCCTAGCCTCGACAGATGCAGACTTGGTGGCATCCGGAGCCTTTTTGCCCTTAGCTTGCTGGGAAGAAGTAACTGCGGTGGATTTCCCCTTAGAGGCTGCTGGAGTAGTTCCTCGCCGAGGCTGAGATGACTCAGACGAGGCGGAAGAACTTGGCACTAGAGCTCTTGTAGCTGGACTTGGAGCTGTGGTTGGTTTTCTTGGTGCCGGAACAGATGCTGGAGCCGGTTCGGTCGCTGATACTGGAACTGCTGTTGGTGCTGGTGTTGAGATAGACTCGGTGGTTGATGGTTGCGGCGATGCCGAAGTGGTGGATGCCGTCGCCTCGGCTGGACCGACCCCTCCCGCTCCGCGGTCGCGTTCCTCTCGATGAGGTACTGCGGAACCCGGAGCAGCCGCAGAACCCTCCGGAATAGGGCTCAGCGGGCGTGACTCGTCGTCACGAGGAGGAGAAGGGTCGGACCGAAGGGGTGAAGAGATGCTTGAGCCGCTCTGAGGGACCTCCACCAGAGGCCTAAAAAAGAGAATAATGTCGGAAGAGAAATTACCACGATGCCAGGAAAAGTGAGTTACGCAACGAAAAATGACTTACGCATCCGAGGTTTCGGCCTCCTTGGGTTTCTGAGCCCTCCGTGTCGGGGCTTTGCCTGCCCGCTTGGAGGCAGTCTTGTCTCCGGCCTTCTTTTGCCTTTTTGTGGGCTGAGAAGGTTCGGAGGAAGAACTTGATGCGGCTCCGCGCTTCTTCTTCGACGCCACCGGAACCGGCTCGCCCGTAGCAAGTGGAGGATCCTCGTGGATATGCCCACCGGGGTTAGCTGATGCCGGAAAGGCAAAAGAAAGAGGGACAACCTCAACAGGCTCAATCACGTCGACATCCGAGTCATCCTCATCATCGGGCCAATCTCTAAGAGAAGAGAATTTACCGCTGGGTCGTTTGGTAGCGTCGGTCATAGGGAGGAACATCTCCTGGTCCGGCTCCTCCTCATTCGGGATTTCTCGGTTCGGCGCCCACTTAAGGGTCGGATCCGTACCATCCTCGAGAGTTTGCTGAAGGAACAGCTGAGAAAAAGCATGAAGAACAGAGTCAAAAATACAACGAAAACTGACACATATTTGATCCGAAATAAGTATGCCCCGCGAAGCTTACCGCGGGAGGGAGCCTGTCACGACAGTAGTGCTCAATTCCCCACATCCATTCGGCGGAGAAATACTTGTGGGTGGTGAAAAGAGCCTTAACCCGGCGAAAAATCTCCGTGTTGCTCAGCTCGAAGGAGGAGGTCCGGTTGGGGTCGCGGCCAAAACTCATGTGGCACAACTTGTGGGTGCGCTTCTAGAGGGGAGAGATTCGGTTGCGCACGAATGTGATCATGGCATCCTCGTTGCGCAATCCGAGTTTCTTCAGCTCCGCGAACCTCTTGTTAACATGGTTGGCCAGAGCTGTAGGCTTCTTGGGGACCTCCTTCCAGAATTCCGTGTCAGGTGGACCCGGAGCGTAGGGAAGCAACCGAATCAAATCTTCAGTACCCTCATTCCGGACGTAGAAGAAGGTCCGGGCCCATCCTTTGCAGGAGTCAAGCCCGGTAACCCGGGGAAAGACGGAAAGTCTCTGGGGCGAGATGGAGGCAGCTCCGAATTGGGTGAGCTGCTTATCCTCCGACTCTACTTGGATATTGGGGATGACGTTGCGACGAAGGCTGAAAAACCGGATCCACAGCTCCTTCGTGGGCCATAGTCCGGAGTAGCCTTCGATCGTAGAGGCAAAGGCGGAGAGAGAGGTGATAGCGTTGGCTGGGAGATGGTGCGGCTGCAAGTGGTAGGTCCTAACCCAATCCCGGAAGAAATCGCTCACCGGCAGACCAAATCCCCGTTGGAAGTGGGACATGAACACAACGAACTCACCCGGATTGGGTGAGGGGGCCAGTTCGGCGGAGGGGAGACGAGCGGCGACACCGGCAGGGATGCGTCTTGTCCGGTAGAGCCAGTCAAGGTCATCTTGACAGACCCATGATCCGGCCCATGCGCCGCGGTCCGCCGCGGCGTCCTCCTCCTCCATCTCCTGCTCGGCGACGACGAGCTCCTCCTCCGTCATCTTGTATTCGCTATCCTTGCTGGAGCTAGCAGCGATGAAGATCTGAGGCCTGGATTGGCGTGGACCCGTGGCGAAGAAGCTGCGCAGCGGTGGCTGCGATGCAGAGGCACGGGGAAGGTGCAGCGGCGGCGCTGCTGTTAGAAGCACTGGCGGCAACGCGGTCACTAGGAAGATGAAGGAGAAAGGCAATGGGCAGAGGGGCGCAGAGGTGGAAAAATGCTAAGGGGTGCGCCCCTCCGCTACTTAACCGCCCCCTGAGATGGGTGAGTGGGATCGCGCTGCGCCAACAAGCCACACGGTGTGGCCGTGTATCACCTGCATCAGCCAATCGGAGAAAAGCCACACAGGGGGCCACAGAGCAGAAGCAATCCCATGACGTGACGCGCTGATGCGGTAAACGAGGAGGCAGGCATGACGTGACCCACGCACAGTGATAACTGACAATTACTGCAGCGGTTACTGTGAAGGCCCTTAAAATGAGACAGCGTGATCATTAGCCTCCACGTGGGTTGGCGTATGAGAGAAGGAAGCAGGGCCCGGATCAAACCATGGTAACCATGGGATCCGAGCCAAAATGGTAACCCGGCTGGCAAGCGAAAACTTGGAACGTGCGAAGGGAACGTAAATCCATATAATCCGAGATAAAAAGCTAACCCGGAATTAAACATCCAAGGCTCGAGCATAAATGAACCTGATGTGGCCTTAGCGGCCAAGGAAGCTAAGACCGCACCAGCTTCGGGGACTAATGTTGGGGGGATACCCCCGGGTAGGGTCACTCCGGGGTATAAGGGCCGAGTTAGCCAAGGTTCGGCAAGGCCAAAGCGGATGCTGGCCGGGTCACCTCAAGTCAGGCCGGATCACGGAGTAACCCGGACCAAGGGGGGTCGCATAACATTGTCTCATCCGACTTAAGGAGTAAGTCGAAAGTGCTTGTCTAACTTATATGCAGGAACAGGTGTGGCCGGATCTACTATGATCCGGGTCCTCGCTTAGCTTCTAGTAGAAGGAAGGAATCTCTCTGGTCAAAAAGAAGGTCTGGTACGCACTGCATGAGTGGAGAAAGCAAGGGCAGGACCACCGGGTCACGGCCGACAAGGGTGACGATGCCCATGTCGGCTGACGCAGGCGCCGCATAGGCTTACGTTGCTAAAGCATGTGTGACGCGGGGGAAAACCACCCCAGTCGGGTTACCACTTTGGGAGGGGGCATATTCTTAGGAATATGCCTCCACGTATGCCCTAGGCAGGGACCGAACTTCCTCTATATAAGGGGGGCTAGGTTTCTGGTAGAAGGGTTTTTTTTGGTTGAGCTCTAGTTGGTTTGGTGATTCCATAGTCACTAGTTGAGTTCTTGGAGGCCATAGTGCTACTTGATCTAGGGTTCTAGGGAAAAATAGTAGGCAAGAGTAAGAGAGCTGCTTGTTCCTCCTCTCGCCAATACAGCTCAAGGAGCACTTGTATTCTTGGAGATATAGCAATACAAACTTTTGTGTGGAGAATCACTCCACTATCCCTCCTTGGATTCCCCTAGCGTGTATTAGTCCCCACCTTTAGCCTATCCATGGCATCTGCCGTGACACCACAACGACAGAAAAGAACACACATGCAATCACACTAGTGGATCCATATGTTATTTGTGGAAAGAATAGACATGAAATGGCTCTAGCTGTGGTTAATGAAAAGAACAGAGATGCAATGAACTAGGTGGATCCATATGTGGTTTGTGGAAAGTGAAGACATACAATGACTCTGGTTGTGGTCTGTATGGA
The DNA here is from genome assembly GCA_916181665.1 of Avena sativa. Taxonomy (NCBI): domain Eukaryota; kingdom Viridiplantae; phylum Streptophyta; class Magnoliopsida; order Poales; family Poaceae; genus Avena; species Avena sativa. Next base: position 435,677,230 of record OV702289.1, read on the forward strand.
GAGCACACATGCAATGACACTGGTGGATCCATATGTGGTTCATGGAAAGAACAGACATGCAATGACTTTGGCTGTGGTTTGTGAGAAGAACACACATCAAGTGACACAGGTGGATACATATGTGGTTTGTGTAAAGAACATACATGCAATGACACTGGCTGTGGTTTGTGAAAAGAACACACATGCAATCACACATGTGGATCAATATGTTTTTTGTGGAAAGAACGTGCATGCAATGGCTCTAGCAGTGGTTAATGAAAATAACATACATCCAGTGACTCTGATGGATCCATATGTGGTTTGTGAAAAGAACACACATGCAATTAACTGGGTGTGGTTCATGAAAATAACACACATCTAGTGACACTGGTGGATCCTTAGGTTGTTTGTGGAAAGAACAGACATGCAATGGCTCTAGTTGTGGTTAATGAGAAGAACATACATGCAATGACACTGGTGGATCCATATGTGGTTTGTGAAAAGAACACACATGCAATGAACTAGGTGTGGTTCATGAAAAGAACACACATCCAGTGACACTGGTGGATCCTTATGTGGTTTGTGAGAAGAACACACTTCATGAAAAGTACACACATCCAGTGACACTGGTGGATCCTTATGTGGTCTATGAGAAGAACACACATGCAATGAACTAGGTGTGGTTCATGAAAAGAACACATATCCAGTGACACTGGTGGATCCTTATGTGGTCTATGACAAGAACACATGTAATGACACTGGTGGATCCATATGTGGTTTATGGAAAGAACACATATGCAATGACACTAGCTGTGGTTTGTGAAAAGAACACACATGCAATCACACTGGTGGATCCATATGTTGTTTGTGGAAAGAATAGACATGCAATGGCTCTAGATGTGGTTAATATAAAGAACACATATGCAATGAACTGGGTGGATCCATATTTGGTTTGTGGAAAGAACTGACATGCAATGACTCTGGCTGTGGTCTGTGAGAAGAACACACATGCAGTGACACTAGTGGATCCATATGTATTTTGTGGAAAGAACGGACATGCAATGAGTCTGGCTGTGGTTTGTGAGAAGAACACACATCAAGTGACACAGGTGGATCCGTATGTGGTTTGTGGAAGGAACAGACATACAATGACACTGGTTGGGGTTTGTGAAAAGAACACACATGCAATCACACTGGTGGATCCATATGTCGTTTGTGGAAAGAACGGACAAGCAACGACTCTGGCTGTGGTTTGTGAGAAGAACACACATCAACTGACATAGGTGGATCCATATGTGGTTTGTGGAAAGAACAGACATGCAATGACACTGGCTGTGGTTTGTGAAAAGAGCGACTTGCAATCACACTGGTGGATCCATATGTTGTTTGTGGAAAGAACAAACATGCAATGGCTCTAGCAGTGGTTAACAAAAAGAACATACATCCAGTGACTCTGCTAGATCCATATGTGGTTTGTGAAAATAACACACATGCAATGAACTGGGTGTGGTTCATGAAAAGAACACACATCTAGTGACACTGGTGGATCCTTATGTTTTTTGTGGAAATAACAGACATGCAATGGCTCTAGTTGTGGATAATGAGAAGAACATACATGCAATGACACTGGTGGATCCATATGTGGTATGTGAAAAGAACACACATGCAAAGAACTGGGTGTGGTTCATGAAAAGTACACACATCCAGTGACACAGGTGGATCCTTATGTGGTCTGTGAGAAGAACACACATGCAATGACACTGGTGGATCCATATGTGCTTTGTGGAAAGAACACACATGCAATGACACTGGTTGTGGTTTGTGAAAAGAACACACATGCAATCACACTAGTGGATCCATATGTTGTTTGTGGAAAGAATAGACATGAAATGGCTCTAGCTGTGGTTAATGAAAAGAACAAAATTGCAATGAACTAGGTGGATCCATATGTGGTTTGTGGAAAGAGAAGAGATACAATGACTCTGGCTGTGGTCTGTATGGATAACACACATGCAATGACACTGGTGGATCCATATGTGGTTTGTGGAAAGAACAGACATGCAATGACTTTGGTTGTGGTTTATGAGAAGAACACACGTCAAGTGACACAGGTGGATCCATATGTGGTTTGTGGAAAGAATAGACATGCAATGACACTGGCTGTGGTTTGTGAAAATAACACACATGCAATCACACTGGTCGATCCATATGTTTTTTGTGGAAAGAACAGACATGCAATGGCTCTAGCAGTGGTTAATGAAAAGAACATACATCTAGTGACTCTGATGGATCCATATGTGGTTTGTGAAAAGAACACACATGCAATTAACTGGGTGTGGTTCATGAAAATAACACACATCTAGTGACACTGGTGGATCCTTAGGTTGTTTGTGGAAAGAAAAGACATGCAATGGCTCTAGTTGTGGTTAATGAGAAGAACATACATGCAATGACACTGGTGGATCCATATGTGGTTTGTGAAAAGAACACACATGCAATGAACTAGGTGTGGTTCATGAAAAGAACACACATCCAGTGACACTGGTGGATCCTTATGTGGTTTGTGAGAAGAACATACTTCATGAAAAGAACACACATCCAGTGACACTGGTGGATCCTTATGTGGTATGTGAGAAGAACACACATGCAATGAACTGGGTGTGGTTCATGAAAAGAACACATATCCAGCGACACTGGTGGATCCTTATGTGGTCTATGACAAGAACACATGCAATGACACTGGTGGAGCCATATGTGGTTTGTGGAAAGAACACATATGCAATGACACTAGCTGTGGTTTGTGAAAAGAACACACATGCAATCACACTGGTGGATCCATATGTTGTTTATGGAAAGAATAGACATGCAATGGCTCTAGCTGTGGTTAATGAAAAGAACACATATGCAATGAACTAGGTGGATCCATATTTGGTTTGTGGAAAGAACTGACATGCAATAAATCTGGCTGTGGTCTGTGAGAAGAACACACATGCAGTGACACTGGTGGATCCATATGTGTTTTGTGGAAAGAACGGACATGCAATGAGTCTGGCTGTGGTTTGTGAGAAGAACACACATCAAGTGACACAGGTGGATCTTTATGTGGTTTGTGGAAAGAATAGACATACAATGCCACTGGTTTTGGTTTGTGAAAAGAACACACATGCAATCACACTGGTGGATCCATATGTCGTTTGTGGAAAGAACGGACATGCAACGACTCTGGCTGTGGTTTGTGAGAAGAACACAGATCAACTGACCTAGGTGGATCCATATGTGGTTTGTGGAAAGAACAGACATGCAATGACACTAGCTGTGGTTTGTGAAAAGAACGACTTGCAATCACACTGTTGGATCCATATATTGTTTGTGGAAAGAACATACATGCAATGGCTCTACCAGTGGTTAATGAAAAGAACATACATCTAGTGACTCTGTTAGATCCATATGTGGTTTGTGAAAAGAAGACACATGCAATGAACTTGGTGTGATTCATGAAAAGAACACACATCCAGTGACACTGGTGGATCCATATGTTGTTTGTGGAAAGAACAAACATGCAATGGCTCTAGCAGTGGTTAACAAAAAGAACATACATCCAGTGACTCTGCTAGATCCATATGTGGTTTGTGAAAATAACACACATGCAATGAACTGGGTGTGGTTCATGAAAAGAACACACATCTAGTGACACTGGTGGATCCTTATGTTGTTTGTGGAAATAACAGACATGCAATGGCTCTAGTTGTGGATAATGAGAAGAACATACATGCAATGACACTGGTGGATCCATATGTGGTATGTGAAAAGAACACACATGCAAAGAACTGGGTGTGGTTCATGAAAAGTACACACATCCAGTGACACAGGTGGATCCTTATGTGGTCTGTGAGAAGAACACACATGCAATGACACTGGTGGATCCATATGTGCTTTGTGGAAAGAACACACATGCAATGACACTGGTTGTGGTTTGTGAAAAGAACACACATGCAATCACACTAGTGGATCCATATGTTGTTTGTGGAAAGAATAGACATGAAATGGCTCTAGCTGTGGTTAATGAAAAGAACAAAATTGCAATGAACTAGGTGGATCCATATGTGGTTTGTGGAAAGAGAAGAGATACAATGACTCTGGCTGTGGTCTGTATGGATAACACACATGCAATGACACTGGTGGATCCATATGTGGTTTGTGGAAAGAACAGACATGCAATGACTTTGGTTGTGGTTTATGAGAAGAACACACGTCAAGTGACACAGGTGGATCCATATGTGGTTTGTGGAAAGAATAGACATGCAATGACACTGGCTGTGGTTTGTGAAAATAACACACATGCAATCACACTAGTCGATCCATATGTTTTTTGTGGAAAGAACAGACATGCAATGGCTCTAGCAGTGGTTAATGAAAAGAACATACATCTAGTGACTCTGATGGATCCATATGTGGTTTGTGAAAAGAACACACATGCAATTAACTGGGTGTGGTTCATGAAAATAACACACATCTAGTGACACTGGTGGATCCTTAGGTTGTTTGTGGAAAGAAAAGACATGCAATGGCTCTAGTTGTGGTTAATGAGAAGAACATACATGCAATGACACTGGTGGATCCATATGTGGTTTGTGAAAAGAACACACATGCAATGAACTAGGTGTGGTTCATGAAAAGAACACACATCCAGTGACACTGGTGGATCCTTATGTGGTTTGTGAGAAGAACATACTTCATGAAAAGAACACACATCCAGTGACACTGGTGGATCCTTATGTGGTATGTGAGAAGAACACACATGCAATGAACTGGGTGTGGTTCATGAAAAGAACACATATCCAGCGACACTGGTGGATCCTTATGTGGTCTATGACAAGAACACATGCAATGACACTGGTGGAGCCATATGTGGTTTGTGGAAAGAACACATATGCAATGACACTAGCTGTGGTTTGTGAAAAGAACACACATGCAATCACACTGGTGGATCCATATGTTGTTTATGGAAAGAATAGACATGCAATGGCTCTAGCTGTGGTTAATGAAAAGAACACATATGCAATGAACTAGGTGGATCCATATTTGGTTTGTGGAAAGAACTGACATGCAATAAATCTGGCTGTGGTCTGTGAGAAGAACACACATGCAGTGACACTGGTGGATCCATATGTGTTTTGTGGAAAGAACGGACATGCAATGAGTCTGGCTGTGGTTTGTGAGAAGAACACACATCAAGTGACACAGGTGGATCTTTATGTGGTTTGTGGAAAGAATAGACATACAATGCCACTGGTTTTGGTTTGTGAAAAGAACACACATGCAATCACACTGGTGGATCCATATGTCGTTTGTGGAAAGAACGGACATGCAACGACTCTGGCTGTGGTTTGTGAGAAGAACACAGATCAACTGACCTAGGTGGATCCATATGTGGTTTGTGGAAAGAACAGACATGCAATGACACTAGCTGTGGTTTGTGAAAAGAACGACTTGCAATCACACTGTTGGATCCATATATTGTTTGTGGAAAGAACAGACATGCAATGGCTCTACCAGTGGTTAATGAAAAGAACATACATCTAGTGACTCTGTTAGATCCATATGTGGTTTGTGAAAAGAAGACACATGCAATGAACTTGGTGTGATTCATGAAAAGAACACACATCCAGTGACACTGGTGGATCCTTATGTTGTTTGTGGAAATAATAGACATGCAATGGCTCTTGTTGTGGATAATGAGAAGAACATACATGAAATGACACTGGTGGATCCCTATGTGGTTTGTGAAAACCACACACATGCAATGAACTGGGTGTGGTTCATGAAAAGAACACACATCCAGTGACACTGGTGGATCCTTATGTGGTCTGTGAGAAGAACACACATGCAATGACACTGGTGGATCCATATGTGCTTTGTGGAAAGAACACACATGCAATGACACTGGTTGTGGTTTGTGAAAAAAAAACACATGCAATCACACTAGTGGATCCATATGTTGTTTGTGGAAAGAATAGACATGAAATGGCTCTAGCTATGGTTAATGAAAAGAACACAGATGCAATGAACTAGGTGGATCCATATGTTGTTTGTGGAAAGAGCAGACATGCAATGACTCTGGCTGTGGTCTGTATGAAGAACACACATGCAATGACACTGGTGGATCCATATGTGGTTTCTGGAAAGAACAAACATGCAATGATTGTGAGAAGAACACAGGTCAAGTGACACAGGTGGATCCATATGTGGTTTGTGGAAAGAACAATCATGCAATGACACTGGCTGTGGTTTGTGAAAAGAGCACACATGCAATCACACTGGTGGATCCATATGTTGTTTGTGGAAAGAACAAACATGCAATGGCTCTAGAAGTGCTTAATGAAAAGAACAAACATCCAATGACTCTGATGGATCTAGATGTGGTTTGTGAAAAGAACACACATGCAATTTACTTTGTGTGGTTCATGAAAAGAACACACATCCAGTGACACTGATGGATCCTTAGGTTGTTTTGGCAAAGAACATACATGCAATGGCTCTAGTTGTGGTTAATGAGAAGAACAAACATGCAATGACACTAGTGGATCCATATGTGGTTTGTGAAAAGAACACACATGCAATGAACTAGGTGTGGTTCAGGAAAAGAACACACATCCAATGACACTGGTGGATCATTACGTGGTTTGTGAGAAGAACACACTTCATGAAAATAACACACATCCAGTGACATTGGTGGATCCTTATGTGGTCTGTGAGAAGAACACACATGCAATGAACTGGGTGTGGTTCATGAAAAGAACATATATCTAGTGACACTGGTGGATCCTTATGTGGTCTGTGAGAAGAACACATGCAATGACACTGGTGGATCCATATCTGGTATGTGGAAAGAACACATATGAAATGACACTGGCTGTGGTTTGTGAAAAGAACACATGCAATCACACTGGTGGATCCATATGTTGTTTGTGGAAAGAACAAACATGCAATGGCTCTAGAAATGCTTAATGAAAAGAACACATATGCAATGAACTGGGTGGATCCATATGTGGTTTGTGGAAAGAACACACATGCAATGACACTGGTTGTGGTTTGTGAAAAGAACACACATGCAATCACACTAGTGGATCCATATGTTGTTTGTGGAAAGAATAGACATGAAATGGCCCTAGCTGTGGTTAATGAAAAGAACAGAGATGCAATGAACTAGGTGGATCCATATGTGGTTTGTGGAAAGAGCAGACATACAATGACTCTGGCTGTGGTCTGTATGAAGAACACACATGCAATGACACTGGTGGATCCATATGTGGTTTGTGGAAAGAACATACATGCAATGACTTTGGCTGTGGTTTGTGAGAAGAACACACATCAAGTGACACAGGTGGATCCATATGTGGTTTGTGGAAAGAACATACATGCAACGACACTGGCTGTGGTTTGTGAAAAGAACACACATGCAATCACACTGGTGGATCAATATGTTTTTTGTGGAAAGAACGGACATGCAATGGCTCTAGCAGTGGTTAATGAAAAGAACATACATCCAGTGACTCTGATAGATCCATATGTGGTTTGTGAAAAGAACACACATGCAATTAACTGGGTGTGGTTCATGAAAATAACACACATCTAGTGACACTGGTGGATCCTTAGGTTGTTTGTGGAAAGAACAGACATGCAATGGCTCTAGTTGTGGTTAATGAGAAGAACATACATGCAATGACACTGGTGGATCCATATGTGGTTTGTGAAAAGAACACACATGCAATGAACTAGCTGTGGTTCATGAAAAGAACACACATCCAGTGACACTGGTGGATCCTTATGTGGTTTGTGAGAAGAACACACTTCATGAAAAGTACACACATCCAGTGACACTGGTGGATCCTTATGTGGTCTGTGAGAAGAACAAACATGCAATGAAGTGGGTGTGGTTCATGAAAAGAACACATATTCAGTGACACTGGTGGATCCTTATGTGGTCTATGACAAGAACACATGTAATGACACTGGTGGATCCATATGTGGTTTATGGAAAGAACACGTATGCAATGACACTAGCTGTGGTTTGTGAAAAGAACACACATGCAATCACACTGGTGGATCCATATGTTGTTTGTGGAAAGAATAGACATGCAATGGCTCTAGCTGTGGTTAATATATAGAACACATATGCAATGAACTGGGTGGATCCATATTTGGTTTGTGGAAAGAACTGACATGCAATGACTCTGGCTATGGTCTGTGAGAAGAACACACATGCAGTGACACTAGTGGATCCATATGTATTTTGTGGAAAGAACGGACATGCAATGAGTCTGGCTGTGGTTTGTGAGAAGAACACACATCAAGTGACATAGGTGGATCCGTATGTGGTTTGTGGAAAGAATAGACATACAATGCCACTGGTTGTGGTTTGTGAAAAGAACACACATGCAATCACACTGGTGGATCCATATGTCGTTTGTGGAAAGAACGGACATGCAACGATTCTGGCTGTGGTTTGTGAGAAGAACACACATCAACTGACATAGGTGGATCCATATGTGGTTTGTGGAAAGAACAGACATGCAATGACACTGGCTGTGGTTTGTGAAAAGAGCGACTTGCAATCACACTAGTGGATCCATATGTTGTTTGTGGAAAGAACAAACATGCAATGGCTCTAGCAGTGGTTAACGAAAAGAACATACATCCAGTGACTCTGATAGATCCATATGTGGTTTGTGAAAAGAACACACATGCAATGAACTGGGTGTGGTTCATGAAAAGAACACACATCCAGTGACACTGGTGGATCCTTATGTTGTTTGTGGAAATAACAGACATGCAATGGCTCTAGTTGTGGATAATGAGAAGAACATACATGCAATGACACTGGTGGATCCATATGTGGTTTGTGAAAAGAACACACATGCAATGAACTAGGTGTGGTTCATGAAAAGTACACACATCCAGTGACACAGGTGGATCCTTATGTGGTCTGTGAGAAGAACACACGTGCAATGACACTGGTGGATCCATATGTGCTTTGTGGAAAGAACACACATGCAATGACACTGGTTGTGGTTTGTGAAAAGAACACACATGCAATCACACTAGTGGATCCATATGTTGTTTGTGGAAAGAATAGACATGAAATGGCTCTAGATGTGGTTAATGAAAAGAACAGAAATGCAATGAACTAGGTGGATCCATATGTGGTTTGTGGAAAGAGCAGAGATACAATGACTCTGGCTGTGGTCTGTATGGATAAAACACATGCAATGACACTGGTGGATCCATATGTGGTTTGTGGAAAGAACAGACAAGCAATGACTTTGGTTGTGGTTTATGAGAAGAACACACGTCAAGTGACACAGGTGGATCCATATGTGGTTTGTGGAAAGAGCAGAGATACAATGACTCTGGCTGTGGTCTGTATGGATAACACACATGCAATGACACTGGTGGATCCATATGTGGTTTGTGGAAAGAACAGACAAGCAATGACTTTGGTTGTGGGTTATGAGAAGAACACACGTCAAGTGACACAGGTGGATCCATATGTGGTTTGTGGAAAGAACAGAAATGCAATGACACTGGCTGTGGTTTGTGAAAAGAACACACATGCAATCACACTGGTGGATCCATATGTTTTTTGTGGAAAGAACAGACATGCAATGGCTCTAGCAGTGGTTAATGAAAAGAACATACATCCAGTGACTCTGATGGATTCATATGTGGTTTGTGAAAAGAACACACATGCAATTAACTGGGTGTGGTTCATGAAAATAACACACATCTAGTGACACTAGTGGATCCTTATGTTGTTTATGGAAAGAAAAGACATGCAATGGCTCTAGTTGTGGTTAATGAGAATAAGATACATGCAATGACACTGGTGGATCCATATGTGGTTTGTGAAAAGAACACACATGCAATGAACTAGGTGTGGTTCATGAAAAGAACACACATCTAGTGACACTGGTGGGTCCTTATGTGGTTTGTGAGAAGAACATACTTCATGAAAAGAACACACATCCAGTGACACTGGTGGATCCTTTTGTGGTATGTGAGAAGAACACACATGCAATGAACTGGGTGTGGTTCATGAAAAGAACACATATCCAGCGACACTGGTGGATCCTTATGTGGTCTGTGACAAGAACACATGCAATGACACTGGTGGAGACATATGTGGTTTGTGGAAAGAACACATATGAAATGACACTAGCTGTGGTTTGTGAAAAGAACACACATGCAATCACACTGGTGGATCCATATGTTGTTTATGGAAAGAATAGACATGCAATGGCTCTAGCTGTGGTTAATGAAAAGAATACATATGCAATGAACTAGGTGTATCCATATTTGGTTTGTGGAAAGAACTGACATGCAATGACTCTGGCTGTGGTCTGTGAGAAGAACACACATGCAGTTACACTGGTGGATCCATATGTGTTTTGTGGAAAGAACGGACATGCAATGAGTCTTGCTGTGGTTTGTGAGAAGAACACACATCAAGTGACACAGGTGGATCCGTATGTGGTTTGTGGAAAGAATAGACATACAATGCCACTGGTTGTGGTTTGTGAAAAGAACACACATGCAATCACACTGGTGGATCCATATGTCGTTTGTGGAAAGAACGGACATGCAACGACTCTGGCTGTGGTTTGTGAGAAGAACACCGATCAACTGACATAGGTGGATCCACATGTGGTTTGTGGAAAGAACAGACATGCAATGACACTGGCTGTGGTTTGTGAAAAGAACGACTTGCAATAACACTGTTGGATCCATATATTGTTTGTGGAAAGAACAGACATGCAATGGCTCTAGCAATGGTTAATGAAAAGAACATACATCCAGTGACTCTGATGGATCCATATCTGGTTTGTGAAAAGAACACACATGCAATGAACTGGGTGTGATTCATGAAAAGAACACACATCCAGTGACACTGGTGGATCCTTATGTTGTTTGTGGAAATAACAGACATGCAATGGCTCTAGTTGTGGATAATGAGAAGAACATCCATGCAATGACACTGGTGGATCCCTATGTGGTTTGTGAAAAGAACACACATGCAATGAACTGGGTGTGGTTCATGAAAAGAACACACCTCCAGTGACACTGGTGGATCCTTATGTGGTCTGTGAGAAGAACACACATGCAATGACACTGGTGGATCCATATGTGCTTTGTGGAAAGAACACACATGCAATGACACTGGTTGTGGTTTGTGAAAAGAACACACATGCAATCACACTAGTGGATCCATATGTTGTTTGTGGAAAGAATAGACATGAAATGGCTCTAGCTATGGTTAATGAAAAGAACACAGATGCAATGAACTAGGTGGATCCATATGTGGTTTGTGGAAAGAGCAGACATGCAATGACACTGGCTATGGTTTGTGAAAAGAGCACACATGCAATCACACTGGTGGATCCATATGTGGTTTCTGGAAAGAACAAACATGCAATGATTGTGAGAAGAACACAGGTCAAGTGACACAGGTGGATCCATATGTGGTTTGTGGAAAGAACAATCATGCAATGACACTGGCTGTGGTTTGTGAAAAGAGCACACATGCAATCACACTGGTGGATCCATATGTTGTTTGTGGAAAGAACAAACATGCAATGGCTCTAGAAGTGGTTAATGAAAATAACAAACATCAATGACTCTGATGGATGTAGATGTGGTTTGTGAAAAGAACACACATGCAATTTACTCTGTGTGGTTCATGAAAAGAATACACATCCAGTGACACTGATGGATCCTTAGGTTGTTTTGGCAAAGAACATACATGCAATGGCTCTAGTTGTGGTTAATGAGAAGAACAAACATGCAATGACACTAGTGGATCCATATGTGGTTTGTGAAAAGAACACACATGCAATGAACTAGGTGTGGTTCAGGAAAAGAACACACATCCAATGACACTGGTGGATCATTACGTGGTTTGTGAGAAGAACACACTTCATGAAAATAACACACATCCAGTGACATTGGTGGATCCTTATGTGGTCTGTGAGAAGAACACACATGCAATGAACTAGGTGTGGTTCATGAAAAGAACACATATCTAGTGACACTGGTGGATCCTTATGTGGTCTGTGAGAAGAACACATGCAATGACACTGGTGGATCCATATCTGGTATGTGGAAAGAACACATATGAAATGACACTGGCTGTGGTTTGTGAAAAGAACACACATGCAATCACACTGGTGGATCCATATGTTATTTGCGGAAAGAACAGACATGCAATGGCTCTAGTTGTGGTTAATGAAAAGAACACATATGCAATGAACTGGGTGGATCCATATGTGGTTTGTGGAAAGAACACACATGCAATGACACTGGTTGTGGTTTGTGAAAAGAACACACATGCAATCACACTAGTGGATCCATATGTCTTTTGTGGAAAGAATAGACATGAAATGGCTCTAGCTGTGGTTAATGAAAAGAACAGAGATGCAATGAAATAGGTGGATCCATATGTGGTTTGTGGAAAGAGCAGACATACAATGACTCTGGATGTGGTCTATATGAAGAACACACATGCAATGACACTGGTGGATCCATATGTGGTTTGTGGAAAGAACAGACATGCAATGACTTTGGCCGTGGTTTGTGAGAAGAACACACATCAAGTGACATAGGTGGATCCATATGTGGTTTGTGGAAAGACCAGACATGCAATGACACTAGACGTGGTTGGTGAAAAGAATACACATGCAATCACACTGGTGGATCCATATGTTGTTTGTGGAAAGAACATACATGCAATGGCTCTAGCAGTGTGATGACGCACAAGTATAGGGGGTGTATCGCAGTATTTTCGATAAGTAAGAGTGTCGAACCCAACGAGGAGTAGAAGGTGCTGGCTAGTGGTATGGATCAGGAATTCTCTGCAAATACTTAGCAAACGGATTTTTAGGGGTTTTTGATAAAGCAAGTAAACAAAGTACGAGTAAGTAAAAGACAGTAGGAATAAATGAAGCAAGTGGCCCAATCCTTTATGCAGCTAAGGACAAGCCGGTTGTATTTCTATAGATGACCAAACGTTCTCGAGGACACATGGGAAGACTTTCAAGTGCTTTCGTTTCATATAGTTGATTAATCTTCTCTAGCTTGCTAAGTGTTGTGTGGGTGAACCTATGCTAATGTACCATCCTATCCAAGACTTAATACATACTTGTGATTATACCCCTTGCAAACATCCGTAAGTACAAGAAAGTAATTAAGGTAGAAACCTAACCACAACTTTAAACTCTAAGACCCATACGTCCCTTGTGCAATGGTTTCCTAACGGGGGTTCAGGTTTCTGTCACTCCGGCAACCCCTACGATTAGTAGCCAAATACACAATGCATTCCCCTAGGCCCATATAGGTGAAGTGTCATGTAGTCGACGTTCACATGACACCACTAGAAGAAGTACACCACAACTTAAATAACAATCTATTGAATCTTTCTCAACGCAACTCCACTACTAACAACAAGACTTCTCCCATGTCCTCAAGAACAAAACGAACTACTCACAAGACATCATATGGATCATGATCAGAGATGGAATAATGATGTATAACAATCTGAACACAAACAATAATTCAATGGTTCACTCAATAGCATCAACTACAAAGAGTAATCAACACCGGGAAAGTTTCCCCTATGAACTATAGCAAGATTCAACGCAATTGTTACAGCAATATGGAGATGGTGATGAGGGTGTTGATGGTGATGATGGTGGTGGTGATGATGATGATGATCCCGATGAAGTCCAGCTTGATGGTGGTGTTGATGGCGATGATCTCCCCTCTCCGGGAAGGAATTCCCCCGGCAGAAATCTGTCTGCCGGAGAGATCTTTCTCTCTCGGTGTTTTCCGCCCCGCAGAGGCAGCGGAATCTTTCTGTGGTCGCTCCCCGAGTCTTAGGGTTTCGGGAGGAAGATATACGCCAGAGGGAAGAGGCTGGAGTGGGCCAGGGTGACCACACCACTCGCTGGCATGGCCTAGGCCTGCCCGTGCCATGGGGTGGTGTGGGCCCCATGTGGCCCATCTCCACTCCATCTTCTGGCATCTTGAGTCTTCTAGAAAAATAGAATTTTCCGTATATTTTCCCGTATTTTATGATCTTCGCGAATTTTGCCTCCAAATAGCACCTTTTCCATCAGAATCCTGACTGCAGCGGTCCATGCTCCAAAAGTCATCAACCATGCAAAAACAGATGAAATAACATAAGTATCACCTCTCAATACGAAATATATCAATGAATATTAGTGAATTAAGACATAGAATAGTGATGCAAAATGGACGTATCATAGTGGTTAATGAAAAGAACATACATCCAGTGACTCTGATGGATCCATATGTGGTTTGTGAAAAGACCGCACATGCAATTAACTGGGTGTGGTTCATGAAAATAACACACATCTAGTGACACTAGTGGATCCTTAGGTTGTTTGTGGAAAGAACAGACATGCAATGGATCTAGTTGTGGTTAATGAGAAGAACAAACATGCAATGACACTGGTGGATCCATATGTGGTTTGTGAAAAGAACACACATCCAGTGACACTAGTGGATCCTTATGTGGTTCGTGAGAAGAACACATTTCATGAAAAGAACACACATATAGTGACACTGTGGATCCTTATGTGGTATGTGAGAAGAACACACATGCAATGAACTGGGTGTGGTTCATGAAAAGAACACATATCCAGTGACACTGGTGGATCCTTATGTGGTCTGTGAGAAGAACACATGCAATGGCACTGGTGGATCCATATGTGGTTTGTGGAAAGAACACATATGCAATGACACTGGCTGTGGTTTGTGAAAAGAACACACATGCAATCACACTAGTGGATCCATATGTTGTTTGTGGAAGGAATAGACATGCAATGGCTCTAGCTGTGGTTAATGAAAAGAACACATATGCAATGAACTGGGTGGATCCATATTTGGTTTCTAGAAAGAACAGAAATGCAATGACTCTGGCTGTGGTCTGTGAGAAGAACACACATGCAGTGACACTGGTGGATCCTTATGTTGTTTTTGGAAATAACAGACATGCAATGAACTGGGTGTGGTTCATGAAAAGAACACACATCCACTAACACCGGTGATCCTTATGTGGTCTGTGAGAAGAACAGACATGCAATGACCCTAGTTGTGGTTTCTGAAAAGAACACACATGCAATCACAATGGTGGATCCATATGTCGTTTGTGGAAAGAACGGACATGCAACGACTCTGGCTATGGTTTGTGAGAAGAACACACATCAACTGACATAGGTGGATCCATATGTGGTTTGTGGAAAGAACAGACATGCAATGACACTGGCTGTGGTTTGTGAAAAGAACACACTTGCAATCACACTGGTGGATCCATATGTTGTTTGTGGAAAGAACAAACATGCAATGGCTCTAGTAGTGGTTAATGAAAAGAAAATACATCCAGTGACTCTGATGGATCCATATGTGGTTTGTGAAAAGAACACACATGCAATGAACTGGGTGTGGTTCATGAAAAGAACACATATCCAGCGACACTGGTGGATCCTTATGTGGTCTGTGACAAGAACACATGCAATGACACTGGTGGAGACATATGTGGTTTGTGGAAAGAACACATATGAAATGACACTAGCTGTGGTTTGTGAAAAGAACACACATGCAATCACACTGGTGGATCCATATGTTGTTTATGGAAAGAATAGACATGCAATGGCTCTAGCTGTGGTTAATGAAAAGAATACATATGCAATGAACTAGGTGTATCCATATTTGGTTTGTGGAAAGAACTGACATGCAATGACTCTGGCTGTGGTCTGTGAGAAGAACACACATGCAGTTACACTGGTGGATCCATATGTGTTTTGTGGAAAGAACGGACATGCAATGAGTCTTGCTGTGGTTTGTGAGAAGAACACACATCAAGTGACACAGGTGGATCCGTATGTGGTTTGTGGAAAGAATAGACATACAATGCCACTGGTTGTGGTTTGTGAAAAGAACACACATGCAATCACACTGGTGGATCCATATGTCGTTTGTGGAAAGAACGGACATGCAACGACTCTGGCTGTGGTTTGTGAGAAGAACACCGATCAACTGACATAGGTGGATCCACATGTGGTTTGTGGAAAGAACAGACATGCAATGACACTGGCTGTGGTTTGTGAAAAGAACGACTTGCAATAACACTGTTGGATCCATATATTGTTTGTGGAAAGAACAGACATGCAATGGCTCTAGCAATGGTTAATGAAAAGAACATACATCCAGTGACTCTGATGGATCCATATCTGGTTTGTGAAAAGAACACACATGCAATGAACTGGGTGTGATTCATGAAAAGAACACACATCCAGTGACACTGGTGGATCCTTATGTTGTTTGTGGAAATAACAGACATGCAATGGCTCTAGTTGTGGATAATGAGAAGAACATACATGCAATGACACTGGTGGATCCATATGTGGTTTGTGAAAAGAACACACATGCAATGAACTGGATGTGGTTCATGAAAAGAACACACATCTAGTGACACTGGTGGATCCTTATGTGGTCTGTGAGAAGAACACACATGCAATAACACTGGTGGATCCATATGTGGTTTGTGGAAAGAACACACATGCAATAACTCTGGCTATGTTCTCTGGGAAGAACAAACATGCAATGACACTGGTGGATCCATATGTGGTTTGTGGAAAGAACACACATGAAATGACACTGGCTGTGGTTTTTGAAAAGAACACACATTCAATCACACTGGTGGATCCATATGTTGTTTGTGGAAAGAATAGACATGCAATAGATCTAGATGTGGTTAATGAGAGGAACACACATGCAATGACACTGGTGGATACATATGTTGTTTGTGGAAAGAACAGATATACATTGGCTCTAGCTATGGTTAATGAAAAGAACACACATGCAGTGACACTAGTGGATCCATATGTGGTTTCTGAAAAGAACACACATGCAATGAACTAGGTGTGGTTCATTAAAAGAACACACATCCAGTGACACTGGTGGATCCTTATGTGGTCTGTGACAAGAACACACATGTAATGACACTGGTGCATCCATATGTGGTTTGTGGAAAGAACATACATGCAATGACTCTGGCTGTGATCTGTGAGAAGAACACACATCAAGTGACACTGGTGGATCCATATGTGGTTTATGGAAAGAACACACATGCAATGACACTGGCTGTGGTTTGTGAAAATAACACACATGCAATCACACAGGTGGATCCATATGTGGTCAGTCAAAAGAACACACATGCAATAAACTAGGTATGGTTCATGAAAAGAACACACATCCAGTGACACTGGTGGATCCTTATGTGGTATGTGAGAAGAACACACAAGCAATGACACTGGTGGATCCATATGTGGTTTGTGGAAAGAACACACATGCAATGACACTGGCTGTGGTTTGTGAAAAGAACTCATATGCAATCACACTGGTGGATCCATATTTTGTTTTTGGAAAGAACATACATGCAATGGCTCTAGCTGTGGTTAATCAGAAGAACACACATGCAATGAACTGGGTGGATCCATGTGTGGTTTGTGAAAAGAACATACATGCAATGAACTCGGTGTGTTTCATGAAAAGAACACACATCCAGTGACACTGGTGGATCCTTATGTGGTCTGTGAGAAGAACACACATCCAATGAACTGGGTGTGGTTCATGAAAAGAACACACATCCAGTGACACTGGTGGATCCTTATGTGGTTTGTGAGAATAACACACATGCAATGACATTGGTGCATCCATATGTGGTTTATGGAAAGAACACACATGCAATGACACTGGTTGTGGTTTGTGAAAAGAACACACATGCAATCACACTGGTGGATCCATATGTTATTTGTGGAAAGAATAGACATGCAATGGCTCTAGCTGTCGTTAATGAAAAGAACACACATGCAATGAACTGGCTGGATCCATATGTGCTTTGTGGAAAGAACATACATGTAATTACTCTGGCTGTGGTTTGTGGAAAGAACACAGATGCAATGACACTGGTTGTGGTTTGTGATAAGAACATGCATGCAATGACACTGGTGGATCCATATGTGGTTTGTGGAAAGAACACACATGCAATGACTCTGGCTGTGGTCTATGAGAAGAACACACATGCAATGACACTGGTGGATCCATATGTGGATTGTGGAAAGAACACACATGCAATGAAACTGGTTGTGGTTTGTGAAAAGAACACACATGCAATCACACTAGTGGATCCATATGTTGTTTGTGGAAAGAACAGACATGGAATGGCTCTAGCTGTAGTTAATGAGAAGAACACACATCTATCGACACTGGTGGATACATATGTTGTTTGTGGAAAGAACAGACATGCAACGGCTCAAGCTATGGTTAATGAAAATAACACACATGTAGTGACACTGGTGGATCCATATGTGGTATGTGAAAAGAACACACATGCAATGATCTAGGTGTGGTTCATGAAAGGAACACACATCCAGTGACACTAATTTATCCTTATGTGGTATGTGAGAAGAATACACATGCAATGACACTGGTGGATCCATATGTGATTTGTGGAAAGAACAGACATGCAATTACTGTGGTTGTGATTTGTGGGAAGAAGTCACATCAAGTGACACTGGTGGTTCAATATGTGGTTTGTGGAAAGAACACACATGCAATGACACTGGTTGTGGTTTGTGAAATGAACACACATGCAATCACACTAGTGGATCCATATGTTGTTTGTGGAAATAACAGACATGCAATGGCTCTAGCTGTGGTTAATGAGAAGAACACACATGCAATGACACTGGTTGATCCATATGGGGTTTGTGGAAAGAATAGCCATGCAATGACACTGGCTGTGGTTTGTCGAAAGAACACACATGCAATCACACTGGTGGATCCATATGTTGTTTGTGGAAAGAACACGCATGCAATGATACTGTCTGTGGTTTGTGAAAAGAACACACATGCAATCACACTGGTGGATCCATATGTTGTTTGTGGAAAGAACAGACATGCAATGACTCTGGCTGTGGTCTGTGAGAAGAACACACATGCAATGACACTGGTGGATCCATATGTGGTTTGTGGAAAGAACACAAATGCAATGACACTAGTTGTGGTTTGTGAAAAGAACACACATGCAATCACACTGGTGGATCCATATGTTGTTTGTGGAAAGAACAAACATGCAATGGCTCTAGAGGTGGTTAATGAGAAGAACACACATGCAATGACTCCAGTGGATCCATATGTTGTTTGTGAAAAGATGACACATGCAATGCACTAGGTGTGGTTCATGAAAAGACCACACATCCACTGACACTGCTGGATCCTTATGTGGTCTATGAAAAGAACACACATGCAATGAACTAGGTGTGGTTCATGAAAAGAACACACATCTAGTGACACTAGTGGATCCTTATGTGGTATGTGAGAAGAACACACATGCAAATACACTGGTGTATCCATATGTGGTTTGTGGAAAGAACAGACATGCAATGACACTAGCTGTGGTTTGTGAAAAGAACACACATGAAGTGACACTAGTGGATCCATATGTGGTCTATGAAAAGAACACACATGCAATGAACTGAGTGTGGTTCATGAAAAGAACACACATCCAGTGACACTGGTGGATCCTTATGTGGAAAGTGAGAAAACGCACATGCAATGACACTGGTGGATCCATATGATGTTTGTGGAAGAACAGACATGCATTGACTCTGGATGTGGTTTGTGAGAAGAACTCACATCAAGTGACACTGGTGGATCCATATGTGGTTTGTGGAAAGAACACACATGCAATGACACTTGCTGTGGTTTGTGAAAAGAACACACATGAAATCACACTACTCGATCCATATGTTCTTTGTGGAAAGAACAGACATGCAATGGCTCTAGCTGTGGTTAATGAGAAGAACACACATTCAATGACACTAGTGGATCCATATGTGGTTTGTGGAAAGAACAGACATGCAATGATACTCTCTGTGGTTTGTGAAAAGAACACACATGCAATCACACTGGTGGATCCATATATTGTTTGTGGAAAGAACAGACATGCAATGACTCTGGCTGTGGTCTATGAGAAGAAAACACATGCAATGGCACTGGTGGATCCATATGTGGTTTTTGCAAAGAACACACATGCAATGACACTGTCTATGGTTTGTGAAAAGAACACACATGCAATCACACTAGTGGATCCATATGTTGTTTGTGGAAAGAACAGACGTGCAATGGCTCTAGCTATGGTTAATGAGAAGAATACACATGCAATGACTCTGATGGATCCATATGTGGTTTGTGAAAATAACACACATGAAATCACAATGGGGGATTCATATGTTGTTTGTGGAAAGAACAGACATGCAATGGCTCTAGTTGTGGTTTGTGAGAAGAACTCACATCAAGTGACAATGGTGGATCCATATGTGGTTTGTGGAAACAACACACATGCAATGACACTGGCTGAGGTTTGTGAGAATAACGCACATGCAATCACACTAGTGGATCCATATGATGTTTGTGGAAAGAACAGACATGCAATGGCTCTAGCTGTGGTTAATGAGAAGAACACACATGCAATGACACTGGTGGATCCATATGTGGTTGGTGGAAAGTACAGACATCCAATGACACTGGCTGTGGTATGTGAAAAGAACAAACATGCAATCACACTTGTGGATCCATATGTTGTTTGTGCAAAGAACAAACATGCAATGATTCTAGCTGTTGTCTGTGAGAAGAACACACATGCAATGACACTGGCGGATCCATATCTAGTTTGTGGAAAGAACACACATGAAATGACACTGGTTGTGGTTTGTGAAAATAACACACATGCAATCACACGGGTGGATCCATATGTTGTTTGTGGAAAGAACAGACATGCAATGGCTCTAGCAGTGGTTAATGAAAAGAACAAACATCCAGTGACTCTGATGGATCCAGATGTGGTTTGTGAAAAGAACACACATGCAATTAACTGTGTGTTGTTTATGAAAAGAACACACATCCAGTGACACTGGTGGATCCTTAGGTTGTTTGTGGAAAGAACTGACATGCAATGGCTCTAGTTGTGGTTAATGAGAAGAACATACATGCAATGACACTGGTGGATCCATATGTGGTTTGTGAAAAGAACACACATGCAATGAACTGGGTGTGGTTCATGAAAAGAACACACATCCAGTGACACTGGTGGATCATTATGTGGTTTGTGAGAAGAACACACTTCATGAAAATAACACACATCCAGTGACACTGGTGGATCCTTATGTGGTCTGTGAGAAGAACACACATGCAATGAACTGGGTGTGGTTCATGAAAATAACACATATCTAGTGACACTGGTGGATCCGTATGTGGTCTGTGAGAAGAACACATGCAATGACACTGGTGGATCCATATGTGGTTTGTGGAAAGAACACATATGAAATGACACTGGCTGTGGTTTGTGAAAAGAACACACATGCAATCACACTGGTGGATCCATATGTTGTTTGTGGAAAGAATAGACATGCAATGGCTCTAGCTGTGGTTAATGAAAAGAACACATATGCAATGAATTGGGTGGATCCATATTTGGTTTGTGGAAAGAACAGACATGCAATGACTCTGGCTGTGGTCTGTGAGAAGAACACACATGAAGTGACACTGGTGGATCCATATGTGGTTTATGGAAAGAACAGACATGCAATGACTCTGGCTGTGGTTTGTGAGAAGAACACACATCAAGTGACACAGGTGGATCCATATTTTGGTACTATTTTGGATTATTATTATTCTCCATCATAGTACTGACTTGTGTTTTATATCAACCACAGGATGGCACCAACACGCCGTTCTGAGGAGGACATACAACCTGAACTGGGGGCAGCGTTGTCAAGCATCGCCAATGCCTTGGCAGCAATGCAGCAGAACCAGCAGCGTTTTGAAGAAAGTGTCAGGAGGAATGAGTTTGTTCCGCTACCTCCACCTCCCAAGCGAGGAGACATAAAAAGCTTTCTGAAGTTCAACCCACGCCAATTTGATGTTTCTGATCAACCACTTGATGCTGATGATTGGTTGCGTGAGATGTCAAGGCTGCTGATGACTGCTGATGTTCCTGAGCAAGAATGGGTAAAGTGTGCTACTCACCTTCTGAAGGGAGATGCAGCTCTCTGGTGGGAGAATTACCTGAAGGCAAACTGCACTGGTTTTCAGCCTACTTGGGGACAGTTCACTGGAGCTTTCAAAGAGCAGTATCTATCAGAAATTGTCATGGAGAGGATGAAGGAAGTGTTTCTCAACCTCAAGCAGGGCAATGATAATGTCAATACCTACATCAGAAACTTCATGAACCTTTCTCGTTATGGTGGCGATGAGATCTCTGATGACAAGAAGAAGCAAAAGAGGTTCCGGCAAGGGCTCAATGCATCGATTAAATATGCAATCACACATGCAAGGCTGGCGTCTTTTCTGGAACTTCAGCATACAGCTCTGCAGGAAGAGGCAAGTAGGCAAGTGTTTGAGGAGTCAAAGAAACACAACCGTGATGCAGCAAGCTCTTCAGCTATGTCAACTCCTTCTAAGCGTCGTGTCTGGGTTCCTAACACCCCACCGTCGCTCCCGGCTACACCAAGACCTTCAAGCTTCGCGGCAAGGCCACCAAACTTCCTCACTGCTGCTCCCAGGGGCTACAACCACCACTACCCTGGAGCGCCTGGCGGAGTCCCTGGCTACGTTGCTCCACATCCACCTGGTGCTTGTTACACTTGTGGAAACACGGGGCATCAACACTGGAACTGTCCGATGAAAAACAAAGCTCTTCCTCCACCACCTCCAAGATCTGCGGCAAGCTCTCCTTTGGTTCGTGCACCACCACCTCGGGCTCTCAACATCAACACCCAGCCCAGGTCTACTGTTTCTCGTGCCAACTGTGTCAACGCTGCTCAAGCTGAGCATGCACCTGGAGTTGTGATGGGTATGCTTCCCGTTAACTCAGTCCCTGCATGAGTTTTGTTTGATTCTGGTGCTTCGCATTCTTTTGTTTCGCATAAGTTTGCGCATGAGCAGGATCTAGATATGGTTCCTTTATCACATCGTCTGGTGGTACAATCTCCTGGTTCAAACATGAGGGCTGCTCATATCAGCCATGGCAATCAAATTGAGATTGGTGGCTCTTCGTTCTCGGCGTCCCTAATCATTCTGGGCAATTCTGACATTGATGTCATCTTGGGCATGGATTGGTTGACAGCAAATGCAGCTGTGATTGATTGTGCTGAACGCTCGGTTTTTCTGAAGATTCCTGAAGGCCATATAGTCTATTCTCCAAGTCTGACTCCTGCTATCCAGATTTTCTCTTTGGCGGCTCTGAATGATGATGCTATGGAAGCTATTCAGAGTGTTCCGGTGGTCTGTGAGTTCCCAGATGTCTTTCCTGAAGAGTTGCCAGGTATGCCTCCGGATCGTGAGGTTGAGTTTGTAATTGAGCTTGAACCTGGTACCGCTCCTATCTCCAAGCGGCCTTATAAAATGGTTCCTGCTGAGTTGGCTGAACTCAAACGTCAGCTTGATGAACAAGAGAAGTTGGGTTTCATTCAACATAGTACTTCTTCTTGGGGTAGCCCAACAATCTTTGTGAAGAAGCGAGACAAGACTGATAGACTTTGTGTTGACTATCGGGCTCTCAATGCTAAAACCATCAAGAATAAATATCCCCTTCCGCGGATTAATGATCTCTTCGATCAGCTAGTTGGAGCTGTGGTATTCTCTAAGCTTGACTTGAGAAGTGGTTATCACCAAATCAAGATTGCAAGGAAGATGTTCCTAAAACAGCTTTCACCACCCGCTATGGCATGTACGAGTACACGGTCATGTCTTTCGGTCTCACCAACGCACCTGCCACCTTCTCGAGGCTCATGAACTCGGTTTTCATGGAGTATCTTGACAAGTTCGTTGTGGTGTATCTGGATGACATCCTAGTATATTCTAAGTCACAGAAAGAACATGAAGAACACCTTCGGTGTGTCCTAAACAAGCTTCGTGAGAACCGCCTGTATGCAAAGTTCTCCAAGTGTGAGTTTTGGCTACCTCAAGTAACCTATCTTGGTCACATCATCTCTGCCAAGGGCGTTGCAGTCAACCCGGAAACTGTGAAGACGATTGTTGAATGGCTTCCTCCTGTAAATGTCAAAGAAGTGCGGAGTTTCCTTGGTTTGGCTAGTTATTGCTGTCGCTTCGTTCAGAACTTTTCGAAGATAGCGAAGCCTCTTACCGATCTCCTCATGAAAGGCAAGAAATACCTTTGGACTCCTGCATGTCAAGCAAGCTTTGAGACACTCAAAGAGAAGCTCACTTCCACATCAGTCTTGGTTCCTCCGGATACATCCAAGCCTTTCCAGATATTCTGTGATGCCTCTTTGCAAGGATTGGGTGCGGTCCTTATGCAAGAAAAACAAGTTGTTGCTTATGCCTCTCGACAGTTGAAGACGCATGAGATCAACTATCCTACACATGACCTCGAGCTCGCAGCAGTTGTCTTTGCTTTGAAAGTATGGAGGCACTACTTGCTAGGCAACCGTTGTGAGATCTTTTCTGATCACAAGAGTTTGAAGTATATCTTCACTCAGCCTGATCTCAACCTTCGGCAGAGGAGATGGATTGAAGCAATCAATGATTTTGATTTGACCATCAACTACACTCTGGGCAAAGCTAATGTCATGGCCGATGCTCTCAGCCGTAAAGCTTATGTCAACAACCTCATGATGGAAGAACAACAACCTCTCTTGTGCGAGGAATTCCGTCAGCTCAACCTTGAAATTGTGGAACAAGGGTATCTTCTGAACCTTCTAGCAACTCCTCTCTTGGAAGAAAAGGTTCGCTCCTTTCAGCTTGGTGATCCGTACACAAGAAAGATCATCTCCAAACTTCAGCTTCCGAAGTATGAGTCCTTCCACGTGGATGATCAAGGCACGCTTTTCTTTGAACACCGGATGTTTGTTCCGAACTACCCGGGTTTGAGAGAGCAAGTTCTCAAGGAGGCGCATGATTCTGTTCTTTCTATCCATCCTGGCAGCACAAAGATGTACATGGACTTGAAAACACAATATTGGTGGCCGGGTTTGAAACGATATTGTGCCAAGTATGTCTCGGAGTGTGATGTCTGCCGCAGAGTTAAAGCTGTCCATCAGAAACCTTCCGGTCTTCTACAGCCATTGAAACCCCCGGAGTGGAAATGGGAGAAAGTAGAGATGGACATCATCACGGGTTTTCCCAGGTCGCAGAAGGGCAACAATGCAATCTTTGTTATCATTGACAGGCTTTCTAAAGTGGCTCACTTCTTCCCCGTCAAGGAAACAATTTCTGCAATTCAGTTGGCTGAGCTCTATATCAACAGAATTGTCTCTCTGTATGGGGTTCCGCTTGAGATCAGTTCAGACCGTGGAAGCATCTTCACTTCCAAGTTCTGGGAGAGTTTCCAAAATGCTTTGGGAACAAAGTTGAACTTCAGCACAGCTTACCACCCTCAGTCGCAAGGACAAGTTGAAAGGATCAATCAGATTCTAGAGGATATGCTCCGTGCTTGCGTCATCTCTTTTGGCATGAAGTGGGAAGAATGTCTTCCTTATGCTGAATTCTCTTACAACAATAGCTTCCAGAAAAGTCTAAAGATGGCACCATTTGAGGCTCTCTATGGTCGCAAATGCAGAACTCCGATTGGTTGGCCGGGTGCAGGAGAAAGAATGTTGTTTGGCCCTGACATTGTAACTCAAGCGGAGGAGAAAGTGCATATCATTCTTGAAAATCTGAAGATTGCTCAAAGTCGCCAGGAGAGAAATTATGACAGAAAGCACACGGACATGGAGTATGTCCCTGGTGATCTCGTTTACCTACGTGTCACTCCCATGAGAGGCACGCACCATTTTGGTATCAAAGGAAAGCTGGCTCCTAGATACATCGGTCCTTTCAAAATTCGTGGAAGAAGAGGAGAAGTTGCTTATGCTCTTGAGCTCCCGGAAAAACTCAAGGTCCATGATGTTTTCCACATCTCTCAGCTCAAGAAGTGCTTCAAGGATCCCGGCAGGACCGTGGATCATGAGCTTATCAATCTCCAAGAAGACCTGTCTTATCAAGAACACCCCACTAAAATCCTTGAAGTCGCAGAAAGAAGGACTCGCAACAAGTCCATCAAGTTCTGCAAGGTGCAGTGGTCGCACCATTTTGTTGATGAAGCCACTTGGGAACGTGAATATGAGCTCCGTGCCAAGTATCCTACCCTCTTTGAGTCTTCTTCTTCCTAGAATCTCGGGGCGAGATTCCTGTTTAGTGGGGGAGAGTTGTAGCATCCCAATTGTCTAACAATTGTAATGCTACTTGGTCTAGTAATATAATGGCTACTTCACATATATAATTGTTGCATCATAATTATATCATGCTCATGTCATCATGCCACCTTGAATTTGAGCATCATATAAAACCCTTTTCCTTTTGGTTCTTATCTCATATGCATTATTAATTGTATTTGCCTCTTGATATTGTATTTGGTTGTTGATATATTGTTTAAATGCCCAAGTTGAGTTGGGGGCATATCTTTTATTTAACTCCACCACCTTTCTTGTCATCACCCCATCTTTCCACCATTCCATTATCCATGAGCTTGCAATTGTTTTTCTTTTGGGTTTTACCTCTAGCTCATATGGGTTGGGATGGATCCAATTATATTTCCACATGCTCTCATCTTAGCATCATGTTGTTTTCACATTATTGATATATGAGAGCCACATGGCCACCTTTGCATGCCTTGTGAGTGGAACCCTTTTTCCTAGCTTCCATATGGAGTATTATGGATTTATGCTCATGTGGGAATATTTTTGGGAATAGCAAGCATCTAGTGGAATATACACACTAGCAAGTCCCAATTATAATCAAATGTGATCATCTCCATCTACTCCACTTGGAACTTTCTTTTAAATTCTTTTGCTTAGGCCTTACTCCACATTTTGGAATGCATAAGAATAATGCCATGTTTATTGTTTTGTTTCACAAGGTTAAAACATGGCATTAATTATTTTTGCATGGGCCATGCAAACATCTCCACCTTTGGTCCTCCTTGTTTTTATTTGGATTTTTGGGTGAACCATCTCTTTTCTCATCTATCTCTCCCTCCTTTTGGCTTGGTCTTAATTTGATCTTGCTTAAACCCTCACCACCTCATCTCTCCCTCTCTTTTCCTTGTCTAGATCTTGTGGGAGCTTGGCATGTCATGCTTGATCTTGTCAAAAGTTTACCACACCTCATCTAATCTCTCCCTCTAGACCCTAGGTCCCCTCCCTCATCTCTCCTCTCTCTAGCCGAGCCACCCCACCATGACCTACCCTAGCTACCCACCTGCCCTCTCTCGGTCTCTCTCCTCTCTCTGCCCTGCAGGCCCACCTGACCACCCTGGACCCACCTAGCTACCACCACACAAAACCCTAGCCGAGCCTCCCCTCAAACCCTAGCTCTAACCCGAGCCTACCCCTCCCTCTCTCTAGCTCTCTCTCCCTGCCTCAGCAGCACCAGCCCGAGCCTCCCCCTGCCTCCCTGGCCTCACCTTGCCCCACCTGCCAGCTGCCTACCACCACCTGCCCCTGCCTGGCCGAACCAGCCCATGCACGTGGAGAGAGGAAGGAGAAAAAGGTGGCCGAGCCACCTTTAACCCTACCCACTTCCCCCACGGCACCCCTCTCCCTCTCTGCTTTACCCACCCCTCTCTCCCGCCTGCTGCCTCCCCCAGATCTACCCCAGGGCGCCTGCCGCTCTTCCCTCTCTTCTCCATCGCCCCACCTACCCCAACATCGGCCACCGTCGGTCTCCACCGATCCCCCTCTTCCAGCCGGTGGCGTGTCGGTCTATGGTGTCGAGGAAGGCCGTGGAGCTCCCCTACGTCACCCTATACACGGAGCCGAGCAGGAGGAGCCCCAGAACCGCTGCACCCGCCGAGCCCGACGCCAAACCCTAATCCGCTGGGCCTCTGCATCACCGTCGTCCTGCTGCTCGCCGACCCGATCCGCCACCACCGACACACTCTCGGTGAGCCACGCAACCTCCTAGACACCCTCGCCATCGTCGTCGCATCCTGGCCGCGACGTACGTTCCGTCGAGCACCCTCGGTGCACCGACGAGCGCGCGCGTCTGCTCGCTCCCACGTCGCGCAAAACCCTATCTAGGC
This sequence comes from Avena sativa, assembly GCA_916181665.1. Lineage (NCBI taxonomy): Eukaryota > Viridiplantae > Streptophyta > Magnoliopsida > Poales > Poaceae > Avena > Avena sativa. The sequence continues at coordinate 435,705,431 of OV702289.1, forward strand.
TGCGCCTGACCCCCTAACAACTACCCCGCCCTAGCCCAGCGGTGACCGCCTCCGCGCGCACGCCCAGGTCACGGGTTCGAGCCCCACCGCGACCGCTCGGTCCGCTGTCACGCACGGATCGGTCGTCAGTAGATGCAGAGAAGAGAAACAGTGCACGCGTGGACACTTTTGCGCTTACCCCCCCACCTTTTTGACTCCTGTAACCCGCGCTCCTCTTGGCCCCACCTGTCTGCCTCCGCGGAAGCTTTGCAGTTAGACCCCCCTGTTTCTTCCGCCTCAACCCGCACTACCTGGATCTCCCACGTGTCGCGTCACCGCTGGCTCGCCCGCGTGTGGCCCTGAGTCTGCCTTGGCCCTACCTGTCATCTGCTGTGGCTAGGTCAAGCCCCGGTGTGAAAAGCTTTTTGCGCGCAGTCTGTCCCAGTCAGCAGCTGGCCCACCCGTCAGCGGCTGGGTCTAGATCTGCCTGAGTACAAAAGTCTCTATTTATTTCTGTTTTAATTCAAATCTTTTTAAATTTATTTCAAATTCAAATTCCAATCTGTTTTATAATAACATTTAATTTATAAACCCAAATAATACAAATAATATATGTTTTGAAATCAGAAAAATGTGAGGAATTCAAATATGGCCTTCAAAATATATTTTGAACACATTAAATTCCAAGTTGATTAAAATTACAATAAAATGCCCTTTTTCCTTAATTAATTAATAACTTTTGTTTTACAACTCCAATTTTAACAAATGATATGTCTAAAATGATTAGCTCGACGAGGCCTTTATGTTTATGCATTCCATGTTCTGTTTTGAAGCATGCATCATATAAAAATAATATATACAGCAACTAATGTGAGGTTAAAATGTGGTCAAAACTCAATAAAATGCTTTATTATTGTATTCCACACCTCACCCATGCCATGCTACCTTATTGCCATGCAAATTGTGCATCATTCATCATGGCATGATTGTTTGCTTGATGCATTTATTCATATGCCTGTGCATTTTATTTATGTTGGCCCTTGTTTGTTTGGTTCTTCTTCGAATAGACGTTGAGCAGGGGATATACCAAGAGAACCAGGAGCACTACCCAGATCCTTCTCTCGCTTCAACTGAGCTGCCAGGCAAGCACTACCACATGCTTGCATACATATAGTACCTATTGCCTCTATCTTATTCTTGCATCATTGAGTCGCGATTGCATTAAATTGAATCCCAAGTATTGCATAGCCTTTATTTTTAAACCCCACCGAAGCTTGTTCCTCCATCCCATGAGCCATTACTACAGGAGTTGTTTGAGCCATGCGAGTCGTAGAACAGCATGTGTAGGGTATGTGAGTGTCTGATGGATAACGAGGTACCTAAACAACTTAACCTGAGTAGTAATGGGATAACTAATGAAAGTGGCATCGGTGAGCCATATTCGCTATTTGGTTTTTCAGGCTCACTTGTGTCCCGTAGGACCCTGAGTACTTGATTCCTGTTCCTTGAATATTCGCGCTATCCACATCCGGGAGGCTTATGAACCCCCCTGAGCCAGAGCTTGATTCATTCTTATTTCTTGGGGACACAAACTAGTTTGAGGTTTTATTTACTATCCTGTACTTATGCCATGCTTTACTGCTTTATTTAAATTGTGCGAGGTACTGCACCTGTACTGTTTAGGGACGTGACCCGTTTTCGCTGTATCGACAAGCCCAGTCACACTTTCGGGTTCCCAGTCGTTTACAGCCGGCCACACAAACCTTGAGTCCGTCTCGTAGCCGGCCATCTTCGTTGCGGGTAGCTTAATGGGGTGGCCCCCTGAAATATTTCTGAATCCTATGATCGCTTTGTCGTGACTGCCTCGTTGGTTTTGATTTGGTTTTTCCGAGGTTGATTGAGTGTGTGTTGCTATTTGTGCACCCCTGCAGGGTAAAACTTTCTGAAAGCCGTGTCCGCGGTTATGGACGACTTGGAGCACAGTTTCTCGATCATAGACAAGTATAACTAAAGTACCGCTTCTAAATTGACTAAATAACTGACTAGTAAGTAGTGCAACACTCATGGAATGGTTAATAAAACTGCCAACGGATGGGGGGTTGTTCGTCTGCTTCCTCGTTGGTAAGCGAGGAGGAGGATGGATCTGTGGATATTACCGTTATAACTGTTGTTAATAATTCACGGACATCCGTCTATCTCTGGTTAGGCGGATGGTTAGCGAGTATCTCTAGAATTGTTAGGGTTTATCTTTTGCTGCAATTGCGTCACCCCAGGTTGTGTCCCCTTTAGAGGCATAAAGACTTGCTGAGTACCCCTAGGGTCTCACACGATAAATTGTTTGATTCAGATGAACAGGTGAACCCGCAAGATGGATACTGGGTGGAGGAGATGGACAATGTGGGCAACGATCATTCGGTGTAGAGATTCCGGGAACGGGGATCCGTGAGATCTGTGGGCGGGATGTGCTTATTTATGGGGCATCTTATGCCGATTTGCTTCTTATCCGTACTCGGATTTTGTCTTCCGCTTCCGCCTGATACTCTGATGTTTGATGTATGAGGAGATATCCTAAACTATTATATCTATCTAGGATATTTGGATCTTGCCGTATGGCGTTGCTATTTTTCCTTTCTTTTAGATGGAATGACTCTGAGAACCATTATATGGTGGCTTGCATACATACTCATTTGTGTATGTAGTTGATCCCTTCGCCTGCCGATTACGCCGCCCGTTCTTGTCCCGATGTTTGGAAATGGTTAGGACGGCCGAAAGGTCTACCTGTGAGTGGCATTTGGGCCCCACCGTACTATTTTAACCATTTCCGCTCATCCAGGCTTGTAACTAGGAGCGTAATTCACCGAGGTAGTTACTTCCAGTGACACTGGTGGATCATTATGTGGTTTGTGAGAAGAACACACTTCATGAAAATAAAACACATCCAGTGACACTGGTGGATCCTTATGTGGTCTGTGAGAAGAACACACATGCAATGAACTGGGTGTGGTTCATGAAAATAACACATATCTAGTGACACTGGTGGATCCGTATGTGGTCTGTGAGAAGAACACATGCAATGACACTGGTGGATCCATATGTGGTTTGTGGAAAGAACACATATGAAATGACACTAGCTGTGGTTTGTGAAAAGAACACACATGCAATCACACTGGTGGATCCATATGTTGTTTGTGGAAAGAATAGACATGCAATGGCTCTAGCTGTGGTTAATGAAAAGAACACATATGCAATGAATTGGGTGGATCCATATTTGGTTTGTGGAAAGAACAGACATGCAATGACTCTGGCTGTGGTCTGTGAGAAGAACACACATGAAGTGACACTGGTGGATCCATATGTGGTTTATGGAAAGAACAGACATGCAATGACTCTGGCTGTGGTTTGTGAGAAGAACACACATCAAGTGACACAGGTGGATCCATATGTTTTTTGTGGAAAGAACAAACATGCAATGACACTGGTTGTGGTTTGTGAAAAGAACACACATGCAATCACACTGGTGGATCCATATGTCGTTTGTGGAAAGAACGGACATGCAACGACTCTGGCTGTGGTTTGTGAGAAGAACACACATCAAATGACATAGGTGGATCCATATGTGGTTTGTGGAAAGAACAGACATGTAATGACACTGGTTGTGGTTTGTGAAAAGAACACACTTGCAATCACACTGGTGGATCCATATGTAGTTTGTGGAAAGAACATACATGCAATGGCTCTAGCAGTGGTTAATGAAAAGAACATACATCCAGTGACTCTGATGGATCCATATGTCGTTTGTGAAAAGAACACACATGCAATGAACTAGGTGTGGTTCATGAAAAGAACACACATCCAGTGACACATCCTCCCCTCTCCTTTTCCAAAAGGGTGGTAGCCTATCACATCCCAAGATTTTCCAAATCTTGTAATGTGAAAAATAAATTAAACAAAATAAATTTTTTTTGAAAATCAGGGTGAAAAGAAACTTTTGTTTCTAAAAGGAAACTTAAAATCCCATCCTGAACAAACTTTGGTCAAAGTTTAAATTCAACCAAAAATCCAAATCAAGGGAAATGCATTCCTCAATGAATGTATCTGGAAATTTGAACACTTGGAAAATAAATCCAAAACCCTAAACCCAAATGGAAGGAAATCATTTTCCCAAGTTATCTCCAAATCTATGGATTTGATCCATACCAAATTTGATCAACAAATAATCACAAAGGATCAAGAAAGACCTTAGAGATGGTTTCACTTAGTTTGGAACCATAGACAAAGACCTTATGAATATAAAAAGATAAGGAAATTGAATTTCCAAAGCCAATAAAGCTCTTACCAAAAGCCATACCAATTGGTGAACAATTATAATCCTAAAAGGATTAAAAAGATAAACATTTAATAAAGGAAAATAAATTGTTTTTGGAAATACTATTTGGATCTTTTAATAAAAGACTTTGTTTTCAAATGAAAAGGTGAGCCAAATTCAATTTTGGCCAAACTTTTGTAATAAAATATTTTGTTTTGATAAAATGAGTAAAAGTTTATTTAAATAAAATAATAAGGATTTAAATATCCAATTTTATTTAAGTAAAGGCTTTTCCCATTTTAAATGAACACCAAGTATTTTATTACTACTTTGAAATCTTTTATTAAAAGGTTTTGCTTTGATTAAAATGAGTAAAGGATTATTTAAATAAAATAATAAGGATTTAAATATCCAATTTTATTTAAGTAAAGGCTTTCCCATTTTAATTAAAACACCAAAACTTATTTATTTATTTAAATAAGTTTCCAAGTATTCTTTTATTTTTCAAATAAAACCTTCTGGTTTGGTTTTGAAAATAATTGGATTTCAAATGGAAATTTTATTTAAATAAATCAAACACTATTAATAAATCAAAGATCCATTTTATTTAATTGTTTAATGGATCCTAAAATAAATAAAAATATTATTTCATTTTGAGATTTGGATTATGTTGCCAAACAGAACCAAATTCAAAGTGAAGTTTGATGTTTGTTTGAATTGATTTGAGTGTGGTTTGATTGCTTGAATATTTGATTGAAATTCAAAACAGAAAAAGAATTAGAAAAAGAAAAAGAATTAGACAGAAAAAAAATAGGAAAACAGACCCAGCCCACTAAGGCCCAGACCAGCCCAGTCTACTCCCTCTTCCCCGAAGAAACCTTTTCTCACCCAGAAACTGACCCACTCAGTCACAGACAGCGTGGACCCACTTCCCCCTCTCCCTCACTCACTGACAACAGACCCCACCTCCTCTTATTTTCTTTCCCGAACCGTTTTTCCTCACCAACTAAACAACCCACAAAGAGACTAACAAGTGGACCTCCTCCCCTCTCCTTTTCCCACTGACCGTTGGACCCCACTATTACTGCTCATCGTCTTCAACCCCCTCAGCGACTCGTTCTTCTCCCCCTTTCTGCCGTTGATTTCTCCAGCGTAATTCGCCTTAACGCGACCGACGTTACCATCTTTGATCACGCAGATGGAAACGCCTCCCTCTCCTCTATATTTCCCCTCTGACACCTCGCGCTGGCACGCCTTAGACTACCCCTAATTTCTTCCCGAGCTCCTCTGTCTCCAGTGAGCTCCGCGAGCGATTCCGGCCAGCCAACGCTACCCCTTACCTCCTCGACCATGCTCTCGTGATCCCCACCTCCTGGCGATCATTCCCGTAGCACCAGCTTGCCCCCGAGCGACCCAGAGCGTCGACAACCACCTCGACCAACGTCGCCACCGTCTGCCTCCTTCTCCGACGAGCCCCACAGGTAGATTCCGGTCACCCCTCTCCTCCCCGAGAACACGATGATGATCTCCAAGCTCAGACGAACCTAACAGCACTTTCCGTTTGTCTTAGGGCGCCCCCAATCTTCGCCTTCGTCAAGCACAGAGCGCCGCCGTGTCTGCTTCTTCTCCGGCGACGTCTCCCAGGTGAACCAGACCGCCCCGCGCCTTCTCATTCACGCACACACCTTCGCCGTGTCCTTGCGCTCCTGACTATGTGTTTTGTTTACCTCCTGGTGATCAACAGCGTCGTCCTCGACAGCAACCAGAAACAACCGCCGCCGTTCCCAACTCCGGTGAGGAATTGCGACTGCCTCTGAGCGCCCCTTGTCAAGCCAGCAGTACCCTGAGCTTCGCCGTGACCCCCTGAGCCCGGTGAGCATGCCCTTTTCCTCTCTCGCTTCCTGTATCGCCGGCACCATCATCGACCGATCACTCCGCCGCCAGCAGCCGCCGCATCGCCGCTCCGTTTAGGTCAAGCAAGCAGCGACCGTTAGATGCAGATCCATCGGACACGATTAGTTCACTTAACGCCGAAGAGGTACACTACCTAAGCCGCACGATCTAATTTAGATCTAACGCACCCCAGCACTCGATCCGGCCGAACCGGTATCGACCAGTAAGATCACGTCGCGTGTCACCTAGTCTGTTTAAAACAGAATTTGAAAACAGAAACTTTTGCCATTTTCAAACCCTTGTATCTTTTGATCCACACGTCCAAAAATTACAAATTTTATGTCGTTGGAATCAGCAAGACAAGCCCTAGCCAACCCAGCCCTTAGTTTAGCAAATAGTATCTGTTAGCTTGTTTAACTTTGCAGACTCTTTTGTGTGCTTGCTAACATTAGAAAAATCATTTAAAAATGATTTTAAGGTTAAAACCTTTGCCAATTAGTTTGTTGTGACCTTACTGACCCTAGGAACCAACCCCTGTTTTGGAAAATGAATTTGAAAAGGTTTAGAATGGATTAATTAGTTTAGTCCATTTCTAGCCAAACAAAACTATTGTTTTGTTTACAAAAATGTTTTTGTAAAGAAAACTTTGAGAAAATGTTTTGAACCAAACCTACTGACCCAAACACCAAGTTTTGCAATAGCAACTCATTTGGTGAACCCTATAGGCTAAAGCCTTAGTAAAAATGTTTCTACACCACATAGAATGACACTTTGTTTTGCAAATGGTTTTATAGTGAAACCTTTTGCAAATGACTTAGCCACTTCACAAAATGACCAATAGGTGTGCCCAAATGTCTATGACCCATTAGGAACCCCTTTTTCTCAAACAAAACAAGGCTTGGCATGCTTGCATGCATTACTTTAACTTTGCCACTTTGGTAAATGACCATTTTGGATCTTACAAAGTTTAGGAATCTAATGGAGACCCTCTTTGCAAATGACTTTGCCATTTTGGTAAATGACCAAATTGGAACTTACAAAGTTAGAAGCCTAGTGAAGACCATCCTTACAATAGAACCAACCTTTGCATGCTTATGCATGACTTAGATTACATTGTCTTGTGTGTGTAATTTTGTTTGAGAGAATATTGGTTTGGAGTGTTAGTTGATTTTGTGTTTGCTTGATTGGTAGATTGAGTTTGTGCCTTGCTTGATTATTTGTAGTGACTTGAAGAGTGTGATTGTTGCAAGGACAAGGAAGTAAACCTATACCCTCTACCAAAAAGGCAAGTGATACTTCATACTATCTATCCCATTATTTTCACTATGCATTAGTGTTTTTGCTAAGTAAAACTTGCATGGTTTTTATTTTGCTAAGTATAGACCTTGCTATAGGAAAACTAGTAGAATGAATCCTTAGTAGGATTTTCCTATGTTAAGAATCCTATTACTATCAAGCTTAGCCTAGCTAATAGAAAACCTGGGTGGGATATATATTCACTATGGAAAAATCTCTAAGTCTGAGGACTTATGTTTTTGATTAATAAAACAACTAAGTTAATGAATCACCTGGGTGGAAATGGAAGGAATGGTTTATGTTGAGTGGTTCACAAGGCCATGGACTTGGCTTGTGTATCTCACTTGTGGATGGCCACCCAGGAAACAAAGAGATTTGAGATGTCAAATGTTGAGAAGCTTCAAGTGCAACCACTTGGCAATATGGGCTCTGCCATGATCATATAGGTTGCAAGAACTTAGCCACATGGACAGTGGGTGGTAGTGATTGATAGGTTGGAACGCGTCCATGTTGGTCTAAGGGAAAGCTTCTGAAAGATTTTGTCTTGGGAAACCAAGTCTTGTGGGTAAAGTGCACCACCTCTGCAGAGTGTAAAAACCTAAGTACTTAGCCATGTCCCTGGTAAAGGACAATTTGAGCATCAAGACATGGAAGCAATCAAGAATCTCATCACTCCAATTTCTAAAATAAAACTTGTGGGTGAACAAGGGTTGTGTGAAATTCTTCAATCTTTGATGGAGAGATGGCTTGGTACAAGGATCTCAAAATCTTAGATTGGGAAATTGTTTTTGCCAAGAAAATCTTCAATCTTTGATTGGAAGATGCCTTGAGAGGATCTTCAGTCTTGTTGATAGATGCCTTGGTGGTTTTTGTCAAAATAAAATTTAGTATTTTCAAAATGTTAGGGAAAATCTATTTTGAGCAATGCAAGCCTCAACTCCACTTAGCCAAATGCATATAGATATTAGACTCCACTATACTACCAAAGTATCACTTGCCAATACAATTCCAATGTATTGACCCTTGTGGCTGTAACTTGTAATGTTGCAGGTTTGATTGGTTTTAGTGAAGATTGAATGATTAGGATTACAAAGTCTACAACCAACATCTGCCTGTGGCACTTTGAAGATGAAGGAACCATGACTATAGTTATTCCGCTGCAATGTAATGTAATAGCCATATGAGCTATGTTTGACGTAATAAAAAAATTATGTTATTCCTAGTTATAAAGTTGTATTATGACCTTTGTTTCTTGATATTACATCTGAACTGTGGATGCTAGCTATTGATCCAGGGACTAGCATTGTAAACACAGGGGACCCTACCTTACTAAAGGCAGGGGACGCTACAGAATGGTATCAGAGCATTGTGTTGCCTGTAGGATTTGTAACCCTAGGATTGGACAAAAACCCTTAGAAAAATAGGAATTGTATTTGTTCCAAAACTTATTTACAAAAACAATCTTGTAAACTCTTTCCTCAACCATTTTGGTTTCAACTCTACTTCTCTTCTACTTCAAAACTTAATGGAAAAGCCTACCCCATGACCAAAGACTTCATCATGAGCAGAGGACTTCTTCAACACTTTCAACTCTAATGACTTCAACTTCTTCAACTACAATGACTTCAACCTCTTCAAGTGATTTCAACCTTATTCTCAATAAGGACTTCCAACTTGGATGCCACTAAGGACTACAAGTGAGACAAGAAATGCTACTCAAGACTTGAAGACTAAGGAAAAACAACTTAGAAGGAGCCATCAACATCTTTGAATGATTTGTGACCAAGACACAAGAAATTTTCCCAAGGGAACCATGATCTCATTCAAGAAGAATCAACCAAGAAGGATGGAAAGATCACAAGTAAACCATATAGATGGACCACCATATTTAGTTTAAGTCAAACACACCAACTTATGTGGTGTAACAAAAAAAAATTATTTTTGTTGCCTAAGTATGTGCTAGCCTTTGTTGTTTGAGTGGAGTGTATGTTTGTGATTGCTTGCACATTGCTTGTGTGAATTGTGATGTGTGTGATTAGAATTGATTCCTTAGAAATATCTTGCCTATTCTAATCCCAGTCCAACCCAAACAGATGACTTCTCCAAGAAACTCCAGCATCAAGGATGATGACATCAACAACAACCAAGAAGTCAACATGAGAGAACTCCTAGCAACCCAACACCAGTTGAACCAACTAACAACTCAGTTCATAGCCAACAATAGTGATAAAGACCCTACCTTGCAAAAGTTTTTGGAAGAACAATCCCAACTGATGCTTAAGGTGACTAATCAAATGATCAGCATGGAAGAAAACTATCCCAAAAGAGTGTATGACAACAAGGATGACAAGAATGTTATTCTAGATGGAGCCCCAGCTTGCATTATTTGTGGAGACAAGGATCACACTTCCAAGGAACATGAAGATCAATGCCCCAATTGTGAAGAGGAACATCCAGTTGGCCACTGCCCCACATCTCAAGTTACTTGTTACCTTTGTGAAGGAAATGACCATGTTCCTATCCAATGCCCCATCTATGCTATTGTTGAACAAAGGAAACAAGAAGGATCCAAGTATGCCAAGAATGTTGATGACAAAGGAAAAGGACCACTCATACCTCCAAACAAGACAACCCAATTCAAAGGATCAAAGAAGCCCAAGAAACCAAAGCAAGACATGAGCCTTGTGCAATGTCGTAAATGTAAGGAAATGGGACACTACCCTAGTGGATGCCCAGAGAACCCGAAGAATAAAGAGATCGGCCAAGTAGTGTGCAACAACTACAAGGAACCAGGCCACTACGTAGCAATTTGTCCACAAGAGCAACGTAAAGAACTCCAAGATATCCACTGTTTCAATTGCAAGGAACCAGGACACTATGTAAGCAATTGTCCAGAGAAGATGAAGAACAAGATAAACAAGCCTATGAAGGATCTCAACCTTGGCCCATGAGACAAGAATGGAAACCAAGGACACAATGCAAAAGTTGCCCAAGGAAGTTTCATCAAGATTCCAAGCAAGCCAAGATGTAGTTTAGTTGGAAAAATTTTAAGGGTGGTAGAACCCTAGTTGTTTTGAACCTGTTTGTAACCCTAGCCTCCCCAAATCTTGGGACGAGATTTATTTTAAGGGTGGTAGCCTATCACATCCCAAGATTTTCCAAATCTTGTAATGTGAAAAATAAATTAAACAAAATAATTTTTTTTTTGAAAATCAGGGTGAAAAGAAACTTTTGTTTCTAAAAGGAAACTTAAAATCCCATCCTGAACAAACTTTGGTCAAAGTTTAAATTCAACCAAAAATCCAAATCAAGGGAAATGCATTCCTCAATGAATGTATCTGGAAATTTGAACACTTGGAAAATAAATCCAAAACCCTAAACCCAAATGGAAGGAAATCATTTTCCCAAGTTATCTCCAAATCTATGGATTTGATCCATACCAAATTTGATCAACAAATAATCACAAAGGATCAAGAAAGACCTTAGAGATGGTTTCACTTAGTTTGGAACCATAGACAAAAACCTTATGAATATAAAATGATAAGGAAATTGAATTTCCAAAGCCAATAAAGCTCTTACCAAAAGCCATACCAATTGGTGAACAATTATAATCCTAAAAGGATTAAAAAGATAAACATTTAATAAAGGAAAATAAATTGTTTTTGGAAATACTATTTGGATCTTTTAATAAAAGACTTTGTTTTCAAATGAAAAGGTGAGCCAAATTCAATTTTGGCCAAACTTTTGTAATAAAATATTTTGTTTTGATAAAATGAGTAAAAGTTTATTTAAATAAAATAATAAGGATTTAAATATCCAATTTTATTTAAGTAAAGGCTTTTCCCATTTTAAATGAACACCAAGTATTTTATTACTACTTTGAAATCTTTTATTAAAAGGTTTTGCTTTGATTAAAATGAGTAAAGGATTATTTAAATAAAATAATAAGGATTTAAATATCCAATTTTATTTAAGTAAAGTCTTTCCCATTTTAATTAAAACACCAAAACTTATTTATTTATTTAAATAAGTTTCCAAGTATTCTTTTATTTTTCAAATAAAACCTTCTGGTTTGGTTTTGAAAATAATTGGATTTCAAATGGAAATTTTATTTAAATAAATCAAACACTATTAATAAATCAAAGATCCATTTTATTTAATTATTTAATGGATCCTAAAATAAATAAAAATATTATTTCATTTTGAGATTTGGATTATGTTGCCAAACAGAACCAAATTCAAAGTGAAGTTTGCTGTTTGTTTGAATTGATTTGAGTGTGGTTTGATTGCTTGAATATTTGATTGAAATTCAAAACAGAAAAAGAATTAGAAAAAGAAAAAGAATTAGACAGAAAAAAAATAGGAAAACAGACCCAGCCCACTAAGGCCCAGACCAGCCCAGTCTACTCCCTCTTCCCCGAAGAAACCTTTTCTCACCCAGAAACTGACCCACTCAGTCACAGACAGCGTGGACCCACTTCCCCCTCTCCCTCACTCACTGACAACAGACCCCACCTCCTCTTATTTTCTTTACTGAACCGTTTTTCCTCACCAAGTAAACAACCCGCAAAGAGACTGACAAGTGGACCTCCTCCCCTCTCCTTTTCCCACTAACCGTTGGACCCCACTATTACTGCTCATCGTCTTCAACCCCCTCAGCGACTCGTTCTTCTCCCCCTTTCTGCCGTTGATTTCTCCAGCGTAATTCGCCTTAACGCGACCGACGTTACCAGCTTTGATCACGTAGATGGAAACGCCTCCCTCTCCTCTATATTTCCCCTCTGACACCTCGCGCTGGCACGCCTTAGACTACCCCTAATTTCTTCCCGAGCTCCTCTGTCTCCAGTTAGCTCCGCGAGCGATTCCGGCCAGCCAACGCTACCCCTTACCTCCTCGACCATGCTCTCGTGATCCCCACCTCCAGGCGATCATTCCCGTAGCACCAGCTTGCCCCCGAGCGACCCAGAGCGTCGACAACCACCTCGACCAACGTCGCCACCGTCTGCCTCCTTCTCCGACGAGCCCCACAGGTAGATTCCGGTCACCCCTCTCCTCCCCGAGAACACGATGATGATCTCCAAGCTCAGACGAACCTAACAGCACTTTCCGTTTGTCTTAGGGCGCCCCCAATCTTCGCCTTCGTCAAGCACAGAGCGCCGCCGTGTCTGCTTCTTCTCCGGCGACGTCTCCCAGGTGAACCAGACCGCCCCGCGCCTTCTCATTCACGCACACACCTTCGCCGTGTCCTTGCGCTCCTGACTATGTGTTTTGTTTACCTCCTGGTGATCAACAGCGTCGTCCTCGACAGCAACCAGAAACAACCGCCGCCGTTCCCAACTCCGGTGAGGAATTGCGACTGCCTCTGAGCGCCCCTTGTCAAGCCAGCAGTACCCTGAGCTTCGCCGTGACCCCCTGAGCCCGGTGAGCATGCCCTTTTCCTCTCTCGCTTCCTGTATCGCCAGCACCATCATCGAGCGATCACTCCGCCGCCAGCAGCCGCCGCATCGCCGCTCCTTTTAGGTCAAGCAAGCAGCGACCGTTAGATGCGGATCCATCGGACACGATTAGTTCACTTAACGCCAAAGAGGTACACTACCTAAGCCGCACGATCTAATTTAGATCTAACGCACCCCAGCACTCGATCCGGCCGAACCGGTATCGACCAGTAAGATCACGCCGCGTGTCACCTAGTCTGTTTAAAATAGAATTTGAAAACAGAAACTTTTGCCATTTTCAAACCCTTGTATCTTTTGATCCACACGTCCAAAAATTACAAATTTTATGTCGTTGGAATCAGCAAGACAAGCCCTAGCCAACCCTGCCCTTAGTTAAGCAAATAGTATCTGTTAGCTTGTTTAACTTTGCAGACTCTTTTGTGTGCTTGCTAACATTAGAAAAATCATTTAAAAATGATTTTAAGGTTAAAACCTTTGCCAATTAGTTTGTTGTGACCTTACTGACCCTAGGAACCAACCCCTGTTTTGGAAAATGAATTTGGAAAGGTTTAGAATGGATTAATTAGTTTAGTCCATTTCTAGCCAAACAAAACTATTGTTTTGTTTACAAAAATGTTTTTGTAAAGAAAACTTTGAGAAAATGTTTTGAACCAAACCTACTGACCCAAACACCAAGTTTTGCAATAGCAACTCATTTGGTGAACCCTATAGGCTAAAGCCTTAGTAAAAATGTTTCTACACCACATAGAATGACACTTTGTTTTGCAAATGGTTTTATAGTGAAACCTTTTGCAAATGACTTAGCCACTTCACAAAATGACCAATAGGTGTGCCCAAATGTCTATGACCCATTAGGAACCCCTTTTTCTCAAACAAAACAAGGCTTGGCATGCTTGCATGCATTACTTTAACTTTGCCACTTTGGTAAATGACCATTTTGGATCTTACAAAGTTTAGGAATCTAATGGAGACCCTCTTTGCAAATGACTTTGCCATTTTGGTAAATGACCAAATTGGAACTTACAAAGTTAGAAGCCTAGTGAAGACCATCCTTACAATAGAACCAACCTTTGCATGCTTATGCATGACTTAGATTCCATTGTCTTGTGTGTGTAATTTTGTTTGAGAGAATATTGGTTTGGAGTGTTAGTTGATTTTGTGTTTGCTTGATTGGTAGATTGAGTTTGTGCCTTGCTTGATTATTTGTAGTGACTTGAAGAGTGTGATTGTTGCAAGGACAAGGAAGTAAACCTATACCCTCTACCAAAAAGGCAAGTGATACTTCATACTATCTATCCCATTATTTTCACTATGCATTAGTGTTTTTGCTAAGTAAAACTTGCATGGTTTTTATTTTGCTAAGTATAGACCTTGCTATAGGAAAACTAGTAGAATGAATCCTTAGTAGGATTTTCCTATGTTAAGAATCCTATTACTATCAAGCTTAGCCTAGCTAATAGAAAACTTGGGTGGGATATATATTCACTATGGAAAAATCTCTAAGTCTGAGGACTTATGTTTTTGATTAATAAAACAACTAAGTTAATGAATCACCTGGGTGGAAATGGAAGGAATGGTTTATGTTGAGTGGTTCACAAGGCCATGGACTTGGCTTGTGTATCTCACTTGTGGATGGCCACCCAGGAAACAAAGAGATTTGAGATGTCAAATGTTGAGAAGCTTCAAGTGCAACCACTTGGCAATATGGGCTCTGCCATGATCATATAGGTTGCAAGAACTTAGCCACATGGACAGTGGGTGGTAGTGCTTGATAGGTTGGAACGCGTCCATGTTGGTCTAAGGGAAAGCTTCTGAAAGATTTTGTCTTGGGAAACCAAGTCTTGTGGGTAAAGTGCACCACCTCTGCAGAGTGTAAAAACCTAAGTACTTAGCCATGTCCCTGGTAAAGGACAATTTGAGCATCAAGACATGGAAGCAATCAAGAATCTCATCACTCCAATTTCTAAAATAAAACTTGTGGGTGAACAAGGGTTGTGTGAAATTCTTCAATCTTTGATGGAGAGATGGCTTGGTACAAGGATCTCAAAATCTTAGATTGGGAAATTGTTTTTGCCAAGAAAATCTTCAATCTTTGATTGGAAGATGCCTTGAGAGGATCTTCAGTCTTGTTGATAGATGCCTTGGTGGTTTTTGTCAAAATAAAATTTAGTATTTTCAAAATGTTAGGGAAAATCTATTTTGAGCAATGCAAGCCTCAACTCCACTTAGCCAAATGCATATAGATATTAGACTCCACTATACTACCAAAGTATCACTTGCCAATACAATTCCAATGTATTGACCCTTGTGGCTGTAACTTGTAATGTTGCAGGTTTGATTGGTTTTAGTGAAGATTGAATGATTAGGATTACAAAGTCTACAACCAACATCTGCCTGTGGCACTTTGAAGATGAAGGAACCATGACTATAGTTATTCCGCTGCAATGTAATGTAATAGCCATATGAGCTATGTTTGATGTAATAAAAAAAATTATGTTATTCCTGGTTATAAAGTTGTATTATGACCTTTGTTTCTTGATATTACATCTGAACTGTGGATGCTAGCTATTGATCCAGGGACTAGCATTGTAAACACAGGGGACCCTACCTTACTAAAGGCAGGGGACGCTACATGCAACGACTCTGGCCGTGGTTTGTGAAAAGAACTCATATGCAATCACACTAGTGTATCCATATTTTGTTTGTGGAAAGAACATACATGCAATGGCTCTAGCTGTGGTTAATCTGAAGAACACACATGCAATGACTCTGATGGATCCATATGTCGTTTGTGAAAAGAACATACATGCAATGAACTGAGTGTGTTTCATGAAAAGAACACACATCCAGTGACACTGTTGGATCCTTATGTGGTCTGTGAGAAGAACACACATCCAATGAAGTGGGTGTGGTTCATGAAAAGAACACACATCCAGTGACACTGCTGGATTATTATGTGGTTTGTGAGAATAACACACATGCAATGACATTGGTGGATCCATATGTTGTTTGTGGAAAGAATACACATGCAATGACACTGGCTGTGGTTTGTGAAAAGAACACACATGCAATCACACTGGTGGATCCATATGTTATCTGTGGAAAGAACAGACATGCAATGGCTCTAGCTGTCGTTAATGAAAAGAACACACATGCAATGAACTGGGTGGATCCATATGTGGTTTGTGGAAAGAACAGACATGCAATTACTCTGGCTATGGTTTGTGGAAAGAACACAGGTGCAATGGCACTGGTTGTGGTTTATGATAAGAAGACGCATGCAATGACACTGGTGGATCCATATGTGGTTTGTGGAAAGAACACACATGCAATGACTCTGGCTGTGGTCTATGAGAAGAACACACCTGCAATGACACTGGTGGATCCACATGTGGTTTGAGAAAAGAACACACATGCAATCACACTGGTGGATCCATATGTTGTTTGTGGAAAGAACAGACATGGAATGGCTCTAGCTGTAGTTAATGAGAAGAACACACATCTAGTGACACTGGTTGATACATATGTTCATTGTGGAAAGAACAGACATGCAATGTTTCAAGCTGTTGTTAATGAAAATAACACATATGACGTGACACTAGTGGATTCATATGTGGTCTGTGAAAAGAACACACATGCAATGAACTGGTGTGGTTCATGAAAGGAACACACATGCAGTGACACTGGTTTATCCTTATGTGGTATGTGAGAAGAATACACATGCAATGACACTGGTGGATCCATATATGATTTGTGGAAAGAATAGACATGCAATTACTCTGGTTGTGGTTTTGTGAGAAGAACTCACATCAAGTGACACTGGTGGATCCATATCTGGTTTGTGGAAAGAACACACATGCAATGACATTGGCTGTGGTCTGTGAAATGAACACACATGCAATCACACTGGTGGTTCCACATGTTGTTTGTGGAAAGAACAGACATGCAATGGCTCTAGCTGTTGTCTGTGAGAAGAACACACATGCAATGACACTGGCGGATCCATATCTGGTTTGTGGAAAGAACACACATGAAATGATACTGGTTGTGGTTTGTGAAAAGAACACACATGCAATCACACTGGTGGATCCATATGTTGTTTGTGCAAAGATCAGACATGCAATGACTCTGGCTGTGGTATGTGAGAAGAACACACATGCAATGACACTAGTGGATCCATATGTGCTTTGTGGAAAGAACACAAATGCAATGACACTAGTTGTGGTTTGTGAAAAGAACACACATGCAATCACACTGGTGGAAAGAACAAACATGCAATGGCTCTAGAGGTCGTTAATGAGAAGATCACACATGCAATGACTCCAATGGATCCATATGTTGTTTGTGAAAAGAACACACATGCAATGAACTAGGTGTGGTTCATGAAAAGAACACACATCTAGTGACAATGGTGGATCCTTATGTGGTCTATGAGAAGAACACACATGCAATGAACTAGGTGTGGTTCATGAAAAGAACACACATCTAGTGACACTAGTGGATCCTTATGTGGTATGTGAGAAGAACACACATGCAAATACACTGGTGGATCCATATGTGGTTTGTGGAAAGAACAGACATGCAATGACACTAGCTGTGGTTTGTGAAAAGAACACACATGCAATCACACTGGTGGATCCATATGTTGTTTATGGAAAGAACAGACATGCAATGGCTCTAGATGTGGTTAATGAAAAGAACACACATGCCATGAACTAGGTGAATCCGTATGTGGTTTGTGGAAAGATCAGACATGCAATGACTTTGGTTGTTGTTTGTGAAAAGAACACACATCAAGTGACACTGGTGGATCCATATGTGGTTTGTGGAAAGAACACACATGCAATGACACTGGCTATGGTTTGTGAAAAGAACACACATGCAATCACACTGGTGGATCCATATGTTGTTTGTGGAAAGAAAAGAGATGCAATGGCTCTAGCTGTGGTTAATGAGAAGAACACACATGCAATGACACTGGTGGACACATATGTTGTTTGTGGAAAGAACAGACATGCAATGGCTCTAGATGTGGTTAATGAAAAGCACATCGATGCAATGACACTGGTGGATCCATATGTGGTCTATGAAAAGAACACACATGCAATGAACTGGGCACGATTCATGAAAAGAACATACATGCAATGACACTGGTGGATCTTTATGTGGTATGTGAAAAGAACACACATGCAATGAACTGGATGTGGTTCATGAAAAGAGCACACATCCAGTGACACTAGTGGATCCTTATGTGGTCTGTGAGAAGAACACACATGCAATGACACTTGTGGGTCCATATATAGTTTCTGGAAAGAACATACATGCAATGACTCTGGCTATGGTTTGTGCGAATAACACGCATCAGGTGACACTGGTGGATCCATATGTGGTTTGTGGAAAGAACACACATGCATTGACACTGGCCGTGGTTTGTGAAAATAACATACATGCAATCACACTGGTGGATCCATATGTTGTTTGTCGAAAGAACAGACATGCAATGCTCTAGCCGTGGTTAATGAAAAGAACACACAACCAGTGACACTTGTGGATACATATGTTGTTTGTGGAAAGAACAGACATGCAAAGGCTCTAGCTATGGTTAGTGAAAAGAACACACATGCAATAAACTGGATGGATACATATGTGGTTTGTGCAAAGAACAAACATGCAATGACACTGGCTGTGGTTTGTGTGAAGAACACACATCGAGTGACACTGGTTGAACCATATGTGGTTTGTGGAAGGAACACACATGCAATGACACTGGCTATGGTTTCTGAAAATAACACACATGCAATGACACTGGTGGATCCATATGTGGTTTGTGGAAAGAACGCACATGCAATGACAATGGCTGTGGTTTGTGAAAAGAACATACATGCAATCACACTGGTGGATCCATATGTTGTTTATGGAATGAACAGACATGCAATGGCTCTGGCTGTGGTTAATGAAAAGAACACACATGCAATGAACTAGGTGGATCCATATGTGGTTTGTGGAAAGAACACACATGTAATGAACTGGGTGTGGTTGATGAAACGAACACACATCTAGTGACACTGGTGGATCCTTATGTGGTTTGTGAGAAGAACACACATGCAATGACACTGGTGGATCCATAAGTGGTTTGTTGAAATAACACACATGCAATGACACTGGCAGTGGTTTGTGAAAAGAACACACATGCGATCACACTGGTGGATCCATATGTTGTTTGTGGAAAGAATAGAGATGCAATGGCTCTAGATGTGGTTAATGAGAAGTATACACATGCAATGACACTGGTGGATACATATGTTGTTTGTGGAAAGAACAGACATGCAATGGCTCTAGCTGTGGTTAATGAAAAGAACACACATGCAGTGACACTGGTGGATCCATATGTGGTTTGTGGAAAGGACACACATGCAATGAACTGGGTGTGGTTCATGAAAAGAACACACATCCAGTCACACTGGTGGATCCATATGTTGTCTGTGGAAAGAATAGACATTCAATGGCTCTAGCTGTGGTTAATGAAAAGAACACACATGCATTGACACTGGTGGATCCATATGTAGTTTCTAAAAAGAACACACATGCGATGAACTGGATGTGGTTCATGAAAAGAGCACACAGCCCATGACGCTAGTGGATCCTTATGTGGTTTATGAGAAGAACACACATGCAATGACACTGGTGGATCCATATATGGTTTGTGGAATGAACATACATGCAATGACTCTGGCTATGGTTTGTGAGAAGAACACGCATCAGGTGACACTGGTTGATCCACATGTGGTTTGTGGAAAGAACACACATGCATTGACACTGGCTGTGGTTTTTGAAAATAACACGCATGCAATCACACTAGTGGATCCATATGTTGTTTGTCGAAAGAACAGACATGCAATGACTCTAGTTGTGGTTAATGAAAAGAACACACATCCAGTGACACTGGTGGATACATATGCTGTTTGTGGAAAGAACAGACATGCAAAGGCTCTGGCTATGGTTAGTGAAAAGAACACACATGCAATGAACTGGATGGATCCATATGTGGTTTGTGCAAAGAACAGACATGCAATGACACTACCTGTAGTTTGTGAGAAGAACACACGTCAAGTGACACTGGTTGAACCATATGTGGTTTGTGGAAAGAACACACATGCAATGACACTGGCTGTGATTTCTGAAAAGAATACACATGCAATCACACTTGTGGATCCATATATTATTTGTGCAAAGAATAGACATGCAATGGCTCTAGCTGTGGTTAATGAGAAGAACACACATGCAATTACTCTGATGGATCCATATGTGGTTTGTGAAAAGAAAACACATGCAATGAACTGGGTGTGGTTCATGAAAATAACACACATCCATTGACACCGGTGGATCCTTATGTGGTCTGTGAGAAGAACACACATGCAATGAACTAGGTGTGGTTCATGAAAAGAACACACATCTAGTGACACTGGTGGATCCTTATGTGGTTTGTGAAAAGAACACACATCAAGTGACACTGGTGGATCCATATGTGGTTTGTGGAAAGAACACACATGTAATGACAATGGCTGTGGTTTGTGAAAAGAACACACATGCAATCACACTGGTGGATCCATATGTTGTTTGTGGAAAGAACAGACATGCAATGGCTCTAGTTGTGGTTAATGAAAAGAACACACATGCAATGAACTAGGTGGATCCATATGTGGTTTGTGGAAAGAACACACATGCAATGAACTAGGTGTGGTTGATGAAAAGAACACACATCTAGTGACACTGCTGGATCCTTATGTGGTTTGTGATAAGAACACACATGCAATGACACTGGTGGATCCATATTTGGTTTGTGGAAATAACACACATGCAATGACACTAGCAGTGGTTTGTGAAAAGAACACACATGCAATCACACTGGTGGATCCATATGTTTTTTGTGGAAAGAATAGAGATGCAATGGCTCTAGCTGTCATTAATGAGAAGTACACACATGAATGACACTGGTGGATACATATGTTGTTTGTGGTAAGAACAGACATGCAATGGCTCTAGCGGTGGTTCATGAAAAGAACACACATGAAGTGACACTGGTGGATCCATATGTTGTTTGTGGAAAGAACAGACATTCAATGGCTCTAGCTGTGGTTAATGAAAAGTACACACATGCAATGACACTGGTGGATCCATATGTAGTTTGTGAGAAGAACACACATGCAATGACACTGGTGGATCCATATATGGTTTGTGGAAAGAACATACATGCAATTACTCTGGCTATGGTTTGTGAGAAGAACACGCATCAGGTGACACTGGTGGTCCATATGTGGTTTGTGGAAAGAACACACATGCATTGACACTGGATGTGGTATGTGAAAAGAACACACATGCAATAACACTGGTGGATCCATATTTTGTTTGTCGGAAGAACAGATGCAATGACTCTAGCTGTGGTTAATGAAAAGAACACACATCAAGTGACACTGGTGGATACATATGTTGTTTCTAGAAAGAATAGACATGCAAAGGCTCTGGCTATGGTTAGTGAAAAGAACACACATGCAATGAACTAGATGGATCCTTATGTGGTTTGTGCAAAGAACACACATGCAATGACACTGGTTGTGGTTTGTGAGAAGAACACACGTCAAGTGACACTGGTTGAACCATATGTGGTTTGTGGAAAGAACACACATGCAATAACACTGGCTGTGGTTTCTGAAAAGAACACACATGCAATCACACTGGTGGATCCATATGTTGTTTGTAGAAAGAACATACATGCAATGGCTCTAGCTGTGGTTAATGAGAAGCACACACATGCAATGACTCTGATGGATCCATATGTGGTTTGTGAAAATAACACACATGCAATGAACTAGGTGTGGTTCATGAAAAGAACACACATCCATTGACACCGGTGGATCCTTATGTGGTCTGTGATAAGAACACACATGCAATGAACTAGGTGTGGTTCATGAAAAGAACACACATCCAGTGACACTGGTGCATCCTTATGTGGTTTGTGAAAATAACGCACATCAAGTGACACTGGTGGATCCATATGTGGTTGGTGGAAAGAACACACATGCAATGATAATGGTTGTGGTTTGTGAAAAGAACACACAGGCAATCACACTGGTGGATCCATATGTTGTTTGTGGAAAGAACATACATGCAATGGCTCTAGCTGTGGTTAATTAAAAGAACACACATGCAATGAACTGGGTTGATCCATATGTGGTTTGTGGAAAGAACACACATGCAATGAACTGGGTGTGGTTGATGAAAAGAACACACATGAAGTGACACTGGTGGATCCTTATGTGGTTTCTGAGAAGAACACACATGCAATGACACTGGTGGATCGATATGTTGTTTATGGAATAACACACATGCAATGACACTGGATGTGGTTTGTGAAAAGAACACACTTGCAATCACACTGGTGGATCCATTTGTTGTTTGTGGAAAGAACAGACATGCAATGGCTCTAACTATGCTTAATGAAAAGAACACACATGCAATGAACTGGGTGGATCCATATGTGGTTTGTGGAAAGAACAGACGTGCAATGACTCTGGTCGTGGTTTGTGAAAAGAAAACACATCAAGTGACACTGGTGGATCCATACGTGGTTTGTGGAAAGAACACACATGCAATGACACTAGTTGTGGTTTGTGATAAGAACACACACACAATCACATTGGTGGATCAATATGTTGTTTGTGGAAAGAATAGACATGCAACGAATCGAGCTGTAGTTAATGAAAAGTACACACATGCAATGACACTGGTGGATAGATATGTTGTTTGTGGAAAGAATAGACATGAAATGGATATAGCTATGGTTAATGAAAAGAACACACATCCAATGACTCTGATGGATCCATATGTTGTTTGTGAAATGAACACACATGCAATGAAATGGGTGTGGTTCATGAAAAGAACACACATCTAGTGACACTGGTGGATCCATAGGTGGTTTGTGGAAAGAACACACATACAATGACACTGGCTGTTGTTTGTGAAAAGAACACACATGCAATCACACTGGTGGATCCATATGTTGTTTGTGGAAATAACAAAGATCCAATGGCTCTAGCTGTGGTTAATGAGAAGAACACACATGCAATGACACTAGTGGATACATATGTGGTTTGTGGAAAGAACAGACATGCAATGGATCTAGCTGTGGTTAATGAAAAGAACACACATGCAATGACACTGGTGGATCCATATGTGGTCTATGAAAAGAACACACATGCAATAAACTGGGTGTGGTTCATGAAAAGAACACACATCCAATGAGACTGGTGGATCCTTATGTGGTATGTGAGAAGAACACACATGTAATGACACTTGTGTATCCATATGTAGTTTGTGGAAAGAACAGACATGCAATGACTCTGGCTGTGGTTTGTGAGAAGAACTCGCATCAAGTGACACTGGTGGATCTATATGTGGTTTGTGGAAAGAACACACATGCAATGACACTGGCCGTGGTTTGTGAAAAGAACACACATGCAGTCACACTGGTGGATCCATATGTTGTTTGTGGAAAGAACAGACATGCAATGGCTCTAGCTATGGTTAATGAGAACAACACACATGCAATGACACTGGTGGATACATATGTTGTTTTTGGAAAGAACAGACAAGCAATGGATCAAGCTATGGTTAATGAAAAGAACACACAAGGAGTGACACTGGTGGATCCATATGTGGTTTGTGGAAAGACCACACATGCAATGAACCGGGTGTGGTTCATGAAAAGAACACACATTCGGTGACACTCGTGGATCCATATGTTGTTTGTGGAAACAGCAGACATGCAATGGCTCTAGCTGTGGTTAATGAAAAGAACATACATGAAGTGACTCTGATGGATCCATATGTGGTTTGTTAAAAGAACGCACATGAAATGAACTAGGTGTGGTTCATGAAAAGAACACACATCCAGTGACACTGGTAGATCCTTATGTGGTTTGTGCGAAGAACACACAAGCAATGACACTGGTGGATCCATATGTAGTTTGTGGAAAGAACAGACATGCAATGACTCTGGCTATGGTTTGTGATAAGAACACACATCAAGTGACCCTGGTGGATCCATATGTGGTTTGTGGAAAGAATAGACATGCAATGGCTCTAGCTGTGGTTAATTAAAATAACGCACATGCAATGACACTGGTGGATCCATATGTGGTCTATCAAAAGAACACACATGTAATGAACTGGGTATGTTTCATGAAAAGAACACACATCCAATGACACTGGTGACTCTTTATGTGGTATGTGAGAAGAACACACATGCAATGACACTGGTGGATCCATATGTGGTTTGTGGAAAGAACAGACATGCAATTACTCTAGATGTGGTTTGTGAGAACAACTCACATCAAGTGACACTGCTGGATCCATATGTGGTTTGTGCAAAGAACACACATGCAATGACACTGGCTATGGTTTGTGAAAAGACCACACATGCAGTCACACTGGTGGATCCATATGTTGTTTGTGGAAAGAACAGACATGCAATAGCTCTAGCTATGGTTAATGAGAAGAACACACATGCAATGACACTGGTGGATACATATGTTGTTTTTGGAAAGAACAGACAAGCAATGGATCTAGCTGTGGTTAATGAAAAGAACACACAAGGAGTGACACTGGTGGATCCATATGTGGTTTGTGGAAAGAACACACATGCAATGAACCGGGTGTGGTTCATGAAAAGAACACACATCCGGTGACACTAGTGGATCCATATGTTGTTTGTGGAAATAGTAGACATGCAATGGCTCTAGCTATGGTTAATGAAAAGAACATACATGAAGTGACTCTGATGGATCCATATGTGGTTTGTTAAAAGAACACACACGAAATGAACTGGGTGTGGTTCATGAAAAGAACACACATCCAGTGACACTGGTGGTTCCTTATGTGGTTTGTGCAAAGAACACACAAGCAATGACACTGGTGGACCATATGTGGTTTGTGGAAAGAACAGACATGCAATGACTCTGGCTATGGTTTGTGAGAAGAACACACATCAAGTGACACTAGTGGATCCATATGTGTTTTGTGGAAAGAATAGACATGCAATGGCTCTAGCTGTGGTTAATTAAAATAACACACATGCAATGACACTGGTGGATCCATATTTTGTTTGTCGAAAGAACAGACATGCAATGACTCTAGTTGTGGTTAATGAAAAGAACACACATCAAGTGACACTGGTGGATACATATGTTGTTTCTGGAAAGAACAGACATGCAAAGGCTCTGGCTATGGTTAGTGAAAAGAACACACATGCAATGAACTAGATGGATCCATATGTGGTTTGTGCAAAGAACAAACATGCAATGACACTGACTGTGGTTTGCGAGAAGAACACACGTCAAGTGACACTGGTTGAACCATATGTGGTTTGTGGAAAAACACACATGCAATGACACTGGCTGTGGTTTCTGAAAAGAACACACATGCAATCACACTGGTGGATCCATATGTTGTTTGTAGAAAGAACATACATGCAATGGCTCTAGCTGTGGTTAATGAGAAGAACACACATGCATTGACTCTGATGGATCCATATGTGGTTTGTGAAAATAACACACATGCAATGAACTAGGTGTGGTTCATGAAAATAACACACATCCATTGACACCGGTGGATCCTTATGTGGTCTGTGAGAAGAACACACATGCAATGAACTAGGTGTGGTTCATGAAAAGAACACACATCCAGTGACACTGGTGGATCCTTATGTGGTTTGTGAAAAGAACGCACATCAAGTGACACTGGTGGATCCATATGTGGTTTGTGGAAAGAACACACATGCAATGACAATGGTTGTGGTTTGTGAAAAGAACACACAGGCAATCACACTAGTGGATCCATATGTTGTTTGTGGAAAGAACATACATGCAATGGCTCTAGCTGTGGTTAATGAAAAGAACACACATGCAATGAACTAGGTTGATCCATATGTGGTTTGTGGAAAGAACACACATGCAATGAACTGGGTGTGGTTGATTAAAAGAACACACATGAAGTGACACTGGTGGATCCTTATGTGGTTTCTGAGAAGAACACACATGCAATGACACTGGTGGATCCATATGTGGTTTGTTGAAATAACACACATACAATGACACTGGATGTGGTTTGTGAAAAGAACACACTTGCAATCACACTGGTGGATCCATTTGTTGTTTGTGGAAAGAACAGACATGCAATGGCTCTAACTGTTCTTAATGAAAAGAACACACATGCAATGAACTGGGTGGATCCATATGTGGTTTGTGGAAAGAACAGACATGCAATGACTCTGACCGTGGTTTGTGAAAAGAAAACACATCAAGTGACACTGGTGGTTCCATACGTGGTTTGTGGAAAGAACACACATGCAATGACACTGGCTGTGGTTTGTGATAAGAACACACACGCAATCACACTGGTGGATCAATATGTTGTTTGTGGAAAGAATAGACATGCAATGTATCTAGCTATAGTTAATGAAAAGTACACACATGTAATGACACTGGTGGATACATATGTTGTTTGTGGAAAGAATAGACATGCAATGGATCTAGTTGTGGTTAATGAAAAGAACACACATCCAATGACTCTAATGGATCCATATGTTGTTTGTGAAATGAACACACATGCAATGAACTGGGTGTGGTTCATGAAAAGAACACACATCCAGTGACACTGGTGGATCCATATGTGGTTTGTGGAAAGAACACACAACAATGACACTGGCTGTTGTTTGTGAAAAGAACACACATGCAATCACACTGGTGGATCCATATGTTGTTTGTGGAAAGAACAAATATGCAATGGCTCTAGGTGTGGTTAATGAGAAGAACACACATGCAATGACACTAGTGGATACATATGTGGTTTGTGGAAAGAACAGACATGCAATGGCTCTAGCTGTGGTTAATGAAAAGAACACACATGCAATGACACTGGTGGATCCATATGTGGTCTATGAAAAGAACATACATGCAATAAACTGGGTGTGGTTCATGAAAAGAACACACATCCAATGACACTGGTGGATCGTTATGTGGTATGTGAGAAGAACACACATGCAATGATACTTGTGGATCCATATGTAGTTTGTGGAAAGAACAGACATGCAATGACTCTGGCTGTGGTTTGTGAGAAGAACTCGCATCAAGTGACACTGGTGGATCCATATGTGGTTTGTGGAAAGAACACACATGCAATGACACTGGCCGTGGTTTCTGAAAAGAACACACATGCAGTCACACTGGTGGATCCATATGTTGTTTGTGGAAAGAACAGACATGCAATGGCCCTAGATATGGTTAATAAGAAGAACACACATGCAATGACACTAGTGGATACATATGTTGTTTTTGGAAAGAACAGACAAGCAATGGATCAAGCTGTCGTTGATGAAAAGAACACACCAGGAGTGACACTGGTGGATCCATATGTGGTTTGTGGAAAGAACACACATGCAATGAACCGGGTGTGGTTCATGAAAAGAACACACATCCGGTGACACTGGTGGATCCATGTGTTGTTTGTGTAAAGAGAAGACATGCAATGGCTCTAGCTGTGGTTAATGAAAAGAACATACATGAAGTGACTCTGATGGATCCATATGTGGTTTGTTAAAAGAACACACATGAAATGAACTGGGTGTGGTTCATGAAAAGAACACACATCCAGTGACACCGGTGGATCCTTATGTGGTTTGTGCGAAGAACACAGAAGCAATGACACTGGTGGATCCATATGTGGTTTGTGGAAAGAACAGACATGCAATGACTCTGGCTATGGTTTGTGAGAAGAACACACATCAAGTGACACTGGTGGATCCATATGTGGTTTGTGGAAAGAATAGACATGCAATGGCTCTAGCTGTGGTTAATTAAAATAACACACATGCAAAGAACTGGGTATGTTTAATGAAAAGAACACACATCCATTAACACTGGTGAATCTTTATGTGGTATGTGAGAAGAACACACAAGCAATGACACTGGTGGATCCATATGTGGTTTGTGGAAAGAACAGACATGCAATGACTCTGGATGTGGTTTGTGAGAATAACTCACATCAAGTGACACTGCTGGATCCATATGTGGTTTGTGCAAAGAACACACATGCAATGACCCTGGCTGTGGTTTGTGAAAAGAACACACATGCAATCACACTGGTGGATCCATATGTTGTTTGTGGAAATAACAAAGATCCAATGGCTCTAGCTGTGGTTAATGATTAGCACACACATGAAAATACACTGGTGGATACATATGTTGTTTTTGGAAAGAACAGACATGCAATGGCTCTAGCTATGGTTAATGGAAAGAACACACAAGGAGTGACACTGGTGGATCCATATGTGGTCTATGAAAAGAACACACATGCAATAAACTGGGTGTGGTTCATGAAAAGAACACACATCCAATGACACTAGTGGATCCTTATGTGGTATGTGAGCAGAACACACATGCAATGACACTTGTGGATCCATATATAGTTTATGGAAAGAACAGACATGAAATGACTCTGGCTGTGGTTTGTGAGAAGAACTCACATCAAGTGACACTGGTGGATCCATATGTGGTTTGTGGAAAGAACACACATGCAATGACACTGGCTGTGGTTTGTGAAAAGAATAGACATGCAGTCACACTGGTGGATCCATATGTTGTTTGTGGAAAGAACAGACATGCAATGGCTCTAGCTGTGGTTAATGAGAAGAACACACATGCAATGACACTGGTGGATACATATGTTGTTTTTGGAAAGAACAGACATGCAATGGCTCTAGCTGTGGTTAATGGAAATAACACACAAGGAGTGACACTGGTGGATCCATATGTGGTTTGTGGAAAGAACACACATGCAATGAACTGGGTGTGGTTCATGAAAAGAACACACATCCCGTGACACTGGTGGATCCATATGTTGTTTGTGTAAAGAGAAGACATGCAATGGCTCTAGCTGTGGTTAATGAAAAGAACATACATGCAGTTACTCTGATGCATCCATATGTGATTTGTTAAAAGAACACACATGCAATGAACTAGGTGTGGTTAGTGAAAAGAACACACATCCAATGACACTGGTGGATCCTTATGTGGTTTGTGAGAACACACAACCAATGACACTGGTGGATCCATATGTGGTTTTTGGGAAGAACAGACATGCAATGACTCTGGCCATGATTTGTGAGAAGAACACACATCAAGTGACACTGGTGGATCCATATGTGGTTTGTGGAAAGAACAAACATGTAATGACACTGGCTGTGGTTTGTGAAAAGAACACACATGCAAATACACTGGTGGATCCATATGTTGTTTGTGGAAAGAATAGACATGCAATGACTCTAGCTGTGGTTAATAAAAAGAACACACATCTAGACACTGGTGGATACATATGTTGTTTGTGGAAAGACTAGACATGCAATGGCTCTGGCTGTGGTTGATGAAAAGAACACACATGCAATGAACTGGATGGATCCATATGTGGTTTGTGCAAAGAACAGACATGCAATGACACTGGCTGATTCATATGTGGTTTATGAGAAGAACACACATCCAATGAACTCTAGTGGATCTATCTTGGCATAATTTGATGTATTCCACGATGTATTTCATTGTACAAGACACTCACTTTCTATTTTTATACTACTCAGTTTTTCCCTTGGTTTTTTGATACTACTCAGTTTTGCCCTCTCTCTCTTTCGTAGAAGCCCAAACCTGTGCTCACTCTGTCTGCTACGCCCTAATTGATTGTCACAGTTGTCACGCGGATCGTGCGCACCAACCGTTGATCCTATGTGATGCAACGATGATCGTTGCACACGTCGTGCCCTTCACATTACAACATGAGACAGCATAGACGTCTCCCTCAACGAGACTTCTACAAGAAGGAACATGATGCCGTCCATGGAAAAAGTCGTCGAGTGGTCATGTCATGTTTAATCTAGTCTGCAAAGGCTACTACTCCTACTACAACATACGCACAGGACAACAGGGTCATTGAGTGCACGGTTGTCGACGGGACGCTGTAATTTATTGCCACTTGATTTTAATAAGACATATCCCATTTTTACGCAGCGCTCTCAATCTCACTTCCAACTGGGCCCCTCTCGAGTAGATCTAACGTTGCTAGAAATTGGTTCCATGACAGTTGCATGCAGTGGAATAGAGGTCTGCCATGATCGTGTTTTCAATGCAGCTCTAAAGTGGAGATCATGGCTGTTTCAAAAAAAAGGGAACCAAAAAAAGGTGGAGATCAGGGTAGCCCCACCGTCCCCCCCTTCCCACCACACATTTCCACTCGAGGACTACGAATGGTCCAGTGTTTATAAACCCGCTAGACCTTCTTATTCCATGTGCTCGTGTAATTTCCCTCCAATCTGTCTAGTCCCAAAACCCCAATGTACACCTACCGCGCGCGCCTAAGATCCTTCACTTGCACTACCTCCTTCCCTAGGTGCGCCATGAAGCGTACACGTGGAGACGAGCCGAAGGGGAAGCCAGTTGAAGGCGCAGCACCAAATGGCTCGGTTATCGCCAAGCAGGCGGAGGCGTCTTCTCCGGGCATGAACATCGCTTGTTGCCGCGCCGTCAAGGGTTCGAGCTCATCTGTATAGCCAGTAGCCATCACCGTCGAGAAGAAGGTGGCCGACAACATCGTGGCTGACAATGTTGTGGTGCCAGCGGCAGATCTGGATGGGGGGTAGGCGGCATGCGGAGGCTATCCGGTGCTCTACATCAACGAACCCATCGCCGTCCAACAAATCTTCGACGCAATCGCGGAGAATAACGAGTTCGAGGAGGAGGTCCCTGATGAGGAGTCTGAGGTACTACATTGCTAGCTTCTCTAGTCGCAGCCGTAGATCTCATTGTTCATGCATAGGATTTGCTCAATCGTGTATAGATTCTTTTGCTCTTGAAGTAGGGTAGTATATATATGGTTTGAACGGGAGATTGATGCATCCGCCATCTAGTCATAAAACCCCAATCCGCCTAGTCACAAAACCCCAATCTGCTTATCTGCCATCTAGTTGAGTTTGCTAGTTTAGTGTTGATTTTGATACACAACATGCCTATAACATTACATTTCTATTCCTTACTAAGCCCAGTGATTCAATTTTGCCCCAAAATTTTGCAAGGGCATCGGATGGTGTCGTTTTCTTCGGGATGGTTAGTGAACCCGAGGCAGCAATGTACATAGACAATATAGGTTGTGATGTTGGTATTTTGGTTCTCCAACTCCACCTTTGAAAAAAATGAGGCCCTTAATTTATTCTCATACGGAACCTGTATATATAATCTTTGTATTGTTTCTGATCTATGAATGCGTCGTATGATGCATATGTATATCCCTGAATATTGTTTTGTATGAATACATTTTAATTTCTTATTGTGGCCAATGATTCCAATTTGCCCCAAAAGAGAGGCTGACACATTGGTGTCAGATTTTTCAAGGATGAGTTAGCGAACCTGGGGCCATGTACAAGATCAATATAAGTTGTGCAATTGTTACTTGGTTCACTTACGCCATCCCTGAAGAAACTTATGAGGTCGTAATCTTTATTCTACATTCATAGAACTATGCTATTTGAATTATCTATTCAATGCATTCATAGTGTATAAGAATTACATTTCAGTTTGTCACCGAGGCCGATGATTGAAATTTGCCCCAAAAGAGTTCAACGGGAGACACGTATGCTGGTGTCGTGTTTTAGGGATGGGTTGGTGCACCTGAGGCAGCAATGCACACAAACAATATAGGTTGTGATGTTGGTACTTTGGTTTTCCAACCCCATCTATGAAAAAAATTATGAGGCCCTTGATTTATTCTCATATGGAACTACATATATTATCCTTGAATTGTTTCTCATCTTTGAATAATTCGTATGATGCATATGTATATGAATGGTTTTGATCATAAGTATTTTTAACATGTACATGAAGATTAATTGTTTGGTTTTTTATTTATAATTATAATATTTAGGCTTGTTTTTGTACCTGACTATATATATACCTGAATATTGTTTAATACGGTTACATTTCAATTTTTTACTATGGCCAATGATTCAAATTTGCCCCCAAAGAGAGGCAGACACATTGGTGTCGGATTTTTTCGGGGATGAGTTAGCAAACCTGGGGCGATGTACAAGAACATTATAGGTTGTGAAAATGTTACTTGGTTCGCCCACTCCATCCCTGAAGAAACTTATGAGGTCCCTAGAATTATTCTACATACACTCTAATGCAGTTAATTATCATTGCGTTGAGGTGAAATGGTATATGAACTGATCAAACTATTGCTGAGATGCTTTCTCTTTGATATCCAGGGATATATTGTCTTACATATACATGTTGTCAATTCTTGAGTTGTAATAAAATTCAATCATATGTATGAGTTCTAAGTTATGTTCTTAAAAATCAACAAGAGGATCATGATGAAGTGGACGATAGCAAGGTATCCAGGGACAACAAGAGCTGCTACGTGCTAAGGTGGTTACGGTGTGGGATAATTTGTTTCTACCATAGGGGGAGACTGTTTTGCCCATTATGTGGCAGCGAAATCAACGTGGGCCTCGACGGCATTATCCAGCACGCGGTGGATGTTGGCAAAGGCAGAGGCAGAAAGCATAGGACGATTACCTTGGCGGGCACATAGCCTTCGGCAAATTCCTTCGGGAGTATGTTAGGACTGGCATGTATTCCATCGACTAGGCTGTCCCTGCCTCCTACTGATATGCCCCTTCCCTGCTAGGCGACTCCGTGTCTCGGCCTCCTGCTGCTACCCCTGCTTTTATTTTGTTTTAGTTAATTATTATTAACTATGTGTGGCATGTAAGACAACATATCCGCGTGGTGTCTCTAGTGAACCTTCTATATATATATATATTAATCTACTCCTTTATATGGAGTGCCTTAAAATTTCTAGTGTTCCATTAATCTAGGTTCATCCCCTTTGTTTATTTTGAGTTCTGTACTGATTTTTCCCACTGGAACAACATGCTTGCGTGCACTCTATCACATAAGTATCATTACCTTGCCCGATCTGCTAGAATCAAGCCCTCCCGAAGCCTCCTTGTGAAACTCGAAATCTCCAGACCAAAGATTCCGCTTCGTTAGTCCGGAGACTCCGGCCCAGGCCGAAGATTCCGGTTCGTCAGACCGGAAACTCTGGCCCAGGCCAGATATTCTTGTGTTACACACCGGAGACTCCGGTGTTGATTGCGTCTAGCACATCTTTTAAAGTTCATAGGGTCTTGTTTTTATCTCTGGGAGATATGTGCTTACCTCCATGTTATCCCCCTCACTCTATATTCACATGTGGCTCTGGGTGTCATCGCAGTCGCACCAAAGCCAAGTCCAAAAGGGCGGATCATCAGTTTGATGGGGAACCTGGTCAATATGTGATCCCACCATCCAACCACAACCAGCAACTCTGAGATGCTGAATAGATGAGAAGGAACCAAGAGCGCATAAAGGAGGAAAATTGTGCCAAAAGGGCTAAGTATGATAGTTTACAGTCCCTTGCCCATATGACCAAGAAAGAGTACCGGGCAATGCGCAAGACGAACTTATATGATATGCCAAGGACCAGTGATGATCCTTGCTACTTGGGAAGGGAGAAAAATGTTTTCATGCAAGATATCTATCTCAAGCTCGCCAAGTCCCCTATTTTCCCTCAAATGTATATGGACCTCGAGTACATGCGTGCCAATGACTACTTTCCATATGTTGTGGGGATTACTAGGAAGCTTGGACTGCCTTGACTCATTGACCTCCAAGAAAATTACAGCATCACCCTTGTCTAGCAATTCTATGCTACCGTTGTGTTTGGGACTGATCAGGCAAGGACCATGACTTGGATGACTAGCAATGTTCGCTGCACTGTGATGACTGCAAGTGCATAGATCATTTGTAGCTAGTTTCGAAATAAAGATATCGATCCCACAGGGAGCAGTAGGCAAAAGACTAAAATGCTTTTAACTACAACTAAACAAAGTACTTAAGAAATAACTTTAAGATGCAAGATAAGTAGAGTTGTTTTGGGGTTTTTGGTTGAACAAGGTAATTTAAAGTAAAGCAAGACTTAATGCAGAAAGTAAGAATCGTGTGTGTAATGGAACTTTGGAACTACAATAGGGAAAAGGCGTTCTCAGGTAGTAGTGGATACACCGTTAGCAATTTAGACTAAGTAGTTGAGAGTATTGTAACGAATATTCTTATAGTGTGTATGTATGTGGGATGAGCTACATATATGGACGATTTACCAGCAACCGCTGCATACATCGTCCTCATAACCACAGCAGACAGTAACCGACAACCATCACATTACCGCGCAATTAAGGGATTTCTCCCGTGGCATGGACATGGCTTGATGAGTTCTCCTTGATTCCCCGAGCTAGTACGTAAAGAATGACAACAACTTTATAGTCAAAGTAAGCGCTATCATCCCTCCATCTACTAACAAGTAATCCCCTCCATCGAGTCCCCATATGAGGCAAATATCAAGGAGGTGCACTTCTCCCAATATCTAGGTGAAGACAATTAAAACATACACATAATGATGTATAACATAATAATCTCTATATTATCTCAGTCATATGCTAGGGTTTCTGCATCTCCCCAAGAACTAGAGATCTACTCATACATGGGGGTAATCAACATCATAACAATGGTAATGGAAAAAGTCATAGATGAATAGTACCTGTATAAATCCACAACGAGTATAGGAATTACAACAAGATCTAGACAAGATGTAGATGGGATGGATGAAGATGGTGGTGATCGAACGGTGGTTGATGAAGATCGATGCCTTAGCCTCTCGGATCTGCGCAGGGTGAAGATGGATCCCTGGCGGATGAGTTCCCCCTCCATATGCCTTCCGGAGGTGTGGTTTTCGCGATTTCTGGGTGTTCTATATGTTGTCTCTCCGAACCAATTGCACGGGGTGAAACTATTTGACGAGGCGGAGGCGGTGCCAACTATACGGCCGGAGCTATATAGCTGGAAGAGTTGCTCCGGTCGTATAGTTGGTCTTTGGGCTCTCTACCTCCTTTGTTCGCTTCTGGTTTGCTTCTGGTATTATTAATATTTCCCAAATAAGTGATTTACGTTGTTTTTGACTCCTGTTCTCCATAGTACAACTACTCCAATGATTGTATATATTGGATCCATCATCTGTCCTGATCCTAGTGAAAACAGACATAAAACATGCGCGCGAGCACCGTAAAATACCAAGATACTACATCTACAATGCAAAATAATAATGTAAAACATGATGCAAATATGCACTCATCAACTTTCCCAATCTTAGACTCTTGCTCATCCCCAGCAAGTTTTTAGCTTAATGGATGTGATCCTCATATTCATGAAGCTGAGTCGATAAAATAAATGAGGCAATTGCAACATATGTTTATCATGTATGATACAGGGGAATAAGTTCATGAATAGTACCTTACTCGAACCATCTAAATAGTATTGGAAGGCTTCCACACCTTAGTTATTAACAGTTCATAAAAGATGAATTTCAACATACTGTAAAAGTATTCAGTTCAACCGAATGAGCTAACGAGGTAGAATCAAGTGTTTTTAGGATCAACGTATTCACTTGGGATTCAAAATCTCAAAAGTGTCTTGATACGTCCATTTTGCATCACTATTCTATGTCTTAATTCACTATTATTCATTGATATATTTCATATTGAGAGGTGATACTTACGTTATTTCATCTATTTTTGCATGGTTGATGACTTTTGGAGCATGGACCGCTGCAGTCAGGATTCTGATGGAAAAGGTGCTGTTTGGAGGCAAAATTCGTGAAGATCAGAAAATCCGGGAGAGTATACGGAAAATCCTATTTTTCCAGAAGACTAAGGATGCCAGAAGATGGAGTGGAGATGGGCCATAGGGGGGCCACACCACCCTATGGCGCGGGCAGCCCTAGGCCGCGCCTGGAGGTGGTGTGGCCACCCTGGCTCACTCCAGCCTCTCCCCTCTAGCGTATATCAACCTCCTGAAACCATAAGACTCGGGGAGCAACCAAAGAAAGATTCCGCCGCCTCTGCGGGGCGGAAAACACTGAGAGAGAAAGATCTCTCCAGTAGACAGATTTCTGCCGGGGGAATTCCTTCTCGGAGAGGGTATATCATCGCCATCAACACCATCATCAAGCTGGACTTCATCGGGATCATCATCATCATCACCACCACCATCACCATCTCCATATTGCTGTAAAAATTGCGTTGAATCTTGCTATAGTTCATAGGGGAAACTTTCCCGGTGTTGATTACTCTTTGTAGCTGATGCTATTGAGTGAACCATTGAATTATTGTTTATGTTCAGATTGTTATACATCATTATTCCATCTCTGATCATGATCCATATGATGTCTTGTGAGTAGTTCGTTTTGTTCTTGAGGACATGGGAGAAGTCTTGTTGTTAGTAGTGGAGTTGTGTTGAGAAAGATTCAATAGATTATTATTTAAGTTGTGGCGTACTTCTTCTAGTGATGTCATGTGAACATCGACTACATGACACTTCACCTATATGGGCCTAGAGGAATGCATTGTGTATTTGGCTACTAATCGTAGGGGTTGCCAGAGTGACAGAAACCTGAACCCCCGTTAGGAAACCATTGCACAAGGGACGTAAGGGTCTTAGAGTTTAAAGCTGTGGTTAGGTTTCTACCTTAATTACTTTCTTGTACTTACGGATGTTTGCAAGGGGTATAATCACAAGTATGTATTAGTCTTGTATGGGGCGGTACATTAGCACAGGTTCACCCACACAACACTTAGCAAGCTAAAGAAGATTAATGAACTATATGAAGCGAAAGCACTTGACAGTCTCCCCATGTGTCCTCGAGAACGTTTGGTCATCTTAAGTAATACAACCGGCTTGTCCTTTGCTGCATAAAGGATTGGGCCACTTGCTGCATTTATTCCTACTGTCTTTTATTTACTCTTACTTTGTTTACTTTCTTTATCGAAAACCCCTAAAAATCCGTTTGCTAAGTATTTGCAGAGAATTCCTGATCAATACCACTAGCCAGCACCTTCTGCTCCTCGTTGGGTTCGACACTCTTACTTATCGAAAATACTGCGATACACCCCCTATACTTGTGGGTCATCATGTCTCTTTTTCATACTACAATACAATGGTATATGCCTATATGCTCTTTGCATATTCGCTCTTTTTCTTTGTTATTTTTCTCTCATTTTGCATATATGCTCACACTTTTGTTTTAAGTGTTGTGCAAAAGGAGCTAGCCATATATTCCAACTTATGTAGGAATTCAAATTTCAACGATCTCAATTATCAAATTCCAACTGTATATGAAGCATTCTTATGACTTGCAGATTCTACCTAGACTTGTTCTCACTCTATTTGGATAGCACTTTCATTTCCTTTGTTCAAGGTTTCTCTTTTAACTTAATTGAATAGATAATTTTTCTTTGTGAATCAAACCGTAAACTTACAGCATATTGACCAAATTATCTTTATGTGTTCCATTAATACCAATGGTGTGGAAGACTCCTATTGCTATCATCAAGTGTAAGTAAAATCATACTCAAGTCATTCATATATCAATAAAGAAAACGCAAACTCAATATTTCTCCATATATAATAATAAACTCGGAATTTCATAAAAGGATCAACTATTCCTGAAGGAAATTCTAATGATGCAACCTTTATTCTTAGTTTGAACTAATGCAAAAATTGTAATATAAAACTTATAAGAAAGATTACAAGGTCTTTAAAGATCTCCCCAAACTTGGAATCAAGCCAGGCGGGATCAATTAACTCCTTGTGGGTACCTATTCCTCCTCGTGGGTAGATAGAGTGTCGCCTTCTTCTTTTATGTTGCCCGCTTTAACTATGCTTTCTAAGCGAATGCTGAGCTTGTCCATGTCATATTGGAGCTTCAACATTTTCCTCTTGAGGAATTTCTTCTCATCTGTTAACTCAAAGATAGTTTTAATCAAGAAACCAACTCTACAATCGATTGCATCGACCTTCTTCTCAAGGTCTTTGCGGATCATCTAGTAGGATTCAATCCCTTCTCCAATTGTTTCAACGCATGCCATAGAAGACTTTTCTAACTCACAGATCTTATCATGAATCTCATCTTGCCCCACCTTCTTAGGTTTAAGAGGTGACGGACCAAGAGGAGGTTTATAATAGGATCCTATGTTGTAACGATAAGGATTAGGGAGGTACCCATCCTTGTTCCTTCCTTGCTCAGCTTGTCTCATCATCTCCATCCTCTGTGGGAACAGGTCCTCCCAATTTGGGAGAGGCTTGATCTCTAGGCCATTTGATGACGATGATCCTTTAGGTTCTGCTTCCTCGATCCTCTTCACGGGCTTCTCGTCTTTCTTCTTCCAGATCTGGTTGACGTGGAATGGCTGCATGGCATCGCTGCACGGATGTTATTAGAGGGCTTGTATAGGGATGGCGAGGATTTTTTGAGGCTGGAGGCTGTAGCTCTACGGAAACTTAATGAAAAAGGTTAGATGCGATTAGCTTTAAAAGAATGGGTCAAAAACCCTAGCCGCCTTGCGTAACGAGCAACTATACGGGCACAACTAGTATAGTTCCCGCTGTATAGTTGTGAACCAACTGTAGATTAGATGTATGGCAGAACCTAACTATACGGCTAGAACTATATGGCCGGAATTTTTAATTCTGGCCATATAGTTGTTCGTTAAACTCTTTGTTTCCTGGATAAATTTTTTGGAGAAGGGTTGACAACTATACAACCGTAACTATATGGGTGGAATTTTTAATTCCGGCCGTATAGTTGGTCGTTAAACTCTCAGTATTCCAGAAATTATTTGTTCAAAGGTGTAGACAACTATACGACCACAACTATATGACCGAAATTTTTAGTTCCGGCCATATAGTTGATCGTTAAACTCTCAGTACCTTTTGTGGATGGAAGCGTTAATGTGTCTGCAACTATATGGCCAGAACTATACGGCTGGAATTTTTATTCCTGCCGTATAGTTGGTCGTTAAACCTTCTGTATCCACCAAAAATTTTCTTCTTCTCCAAGTATTCTTTATTAATCTGAAACTTAAGGAAATATCGAGTTTTTACAGAGGAATGTCAGCTTAGACTTTTGACCAATTTTGGCGTCATCAATCTTCCTTGTTCTTTGCTAGAGCATGAATCGTTCTCATTAAAAACAATACTCAATCTAGACTTTAACTGACAATTTAAAAACTTACTCAACCTTTATTTCACATGGGTTGCCTCCCATGAAGCGCTCTTTTATGGTCAATAGCTTGACCGTAGTACCTCTCATTCTGTCTGAGTCCATTCTTCTTGTAATTGCCATTCTTTGTATATTTCCGCTTTATCACTTCTTCAGGGGTGCTCAACTCTCGAGTGATTGCACTTATGTCTTCTTTCACCCAATAATGTTTCAAGTGTTGTCCATTTACCACCCATGCAAGAGAGGATGTTTTTTTCTTGGAGCTTCACTGCTCCCAACGAATAGGCTTCTTCAACTGCATATGGACCTTCCCACTTCGATCTGAGTTTTCCTTGAAATAACTTAAGACGAGAATTATAGAGCATCACTTTTTCTCCACTTTTAAAAGTTTTATTCTCTATTTTTCTATCATGCCATCTTTTTCCTTTTTCCTTAAACATCCTAGCATTCTCATAGGCTTCCTATCTAAACCCCTCTAAAGATGCATATCTAATAAACGCTTTCCCCTGCTGCTTTGAGATCATAATTTAGATTCTTGATTGCCCAAAAAGCTTGGTGTTCTAGTTCTAATGGTAAATGGCATGCCTTATCGTACACCATCTTATAAGGTTTCATACCCATTTGATTTTTAAACGCAGTATGATATGCCCATAGAGTGTCATTGAACTTGTATGACCAATCTTTTCTTGATTTTTCCATCGTCTTCTCGAGTATGGTCTTCAGTTCTCTATTTGAGAGTTCCACTTGACCACTTGTTTGGGGATGATATGGTGAAGCAACGTGGTGAGTTACTCCATACTTGCTTAGGATTTTCCTGAAAGTCCCTTTCATAAAGTGAGAACCACCGTTAGTAATTAAAAATCTAGGAACTCCAAACCTGGGGAATATGACATCCTTGATCATCTTCACTGAGGTAGCTGCATCTGCATGATTTGTTGGGATAGCTTCAACCCACTTAGTAACATAGTCAATAGCAACAAGAATATGAGTATAACCATTTGACTCTATAAATGGCCCAATGTAATCCATTCCCCATACATAAAAGGGTTCAATTATTAGACTATAATTCATCGCCATTTCTTGTCTCCTACCTATATTACCTCTTATTTGGCAAGCATCGCAGTATTCCACATACCTGTGTGCATCCTTGAGCAAGGTGGGACAATAGAATCCGGATTGAAGTACCTTTGCAGCAGTCCTTTTAGCTGGATGATGCCCTCCATATGGAATGTCATGACAAGCTTTCAATATCGCATTCATTTCGTGATTAAGAACACACTTCTGAATCATTCCATCAAGTCCATGATGATATAGATATGGATTGTCCCAAAAGTAATATTTAAGACCATTAAAGAATTTCATTCTTTGATTTCTTGACATACTGGGAGGTAAAAACTTTATTCCTAGATAGTTAGCATAATCTGCATACCATGGATCAACAATTTCTACCTTTGCTAAATATTCCCCGAGAAATGATTCATTAATAGGTATCGGGTCATTAATTATTCCCTCCTTCCTAGAGAGATGATCTGCTACCAGATTATACCCCTCCTATCTACTATTTGCAAATCGTATGCTTGTAGTAATAAAACCCACCTAATCAACCTGGGCTTAGCATCCTTTTTCACAAGAAGGTGACGCAAAGCTTGGTGATCCGTATGAATTATTACCTTAGAATTAATTATGTAAGATCTAAATTTGTCGCAAGCAAAATTTATAGCTAGAAACTCTTTTTTGTACTACCATAATGTTTTTGAATCTTATTAAGAGGTCTCCTAGAAAAATAAATAACATTCAAATTCTTTCCATCTCGTT
The DNA here is from genome assembly GCA_916181665.1 of Avena sativa. Classification (NCBI taxonomy): domain Eukaryota; kingdom Viridiplantae; phylum Streptophyta; class Magnoliopsida; order Poales; family Poaceae; genus Avena; species Avena sativa. The sequence continues at coordinate 435,746,423 of OV702289.1, forward strand.
GTCCCAACACGACCCCTAAAGCATAATCACTAGCATCACACATAATCGAAAGGTTCATCCCACTTTGAAGATTGCATGATAGGTGCTGAAACTAGTTTATCTTTAAGGTTCTCAAAACTTGCAATGCAGTCATGGTCTAATGGAGTTTATTTATCAAGAAGATTGCTAAGGGGCATAGCTAGTTTAGCAAAATCTTTTATAAACCGCTTATAAAATCCTACATGTCCTATAGAATTGGGAGATCTCCTATAGAATTTATATTAGTTTTATCTATTTCTATTCCCTTATCGGAAACCTTGTGCCCAAAAACTTTACCTTCTCTTTCCATGAAACGGCATTGCTCCCAATTGAAAACCAGGTTTGATTGCCTGCATCTCTGCAAAACTTTGGTTAGATTGTAGAGACAATTATCAAAAGTTGTTCCACAAACAACAAAATCATTTGTTAGGACTTCCATAGGCTTCTCAACAAAATCATCAAAAATCTTTAGAACACATTCCTGAAAAGTTTCTGCTGCAGTACGTAAGCCAAATGGAATTAATCTATAAGCATATGTGCCATAAGGACAAGTGAAAGTTGTTTTCTCTTGATATTCCAGTTGTATGCCAATTTGAGAATATCTAGAGTAACCATTAAGAAAACAAAAGTAAGAATTATTACTAAGTCTTTCTAGAATTTTATCGATGAATGGTATAGGTTTATGATTATTTTGTGTCTCACGATTTAGTTTCCTAAAGTCAATGCAGATACGATATCCTACAATTTGTCTCACACGAACTATCTCACCTTGCTCATTCATAGCAGCATCAAGACCACCTTATCTTGCTATACGATGAGCTGGGCTAACTCACTTACTGTCAGAAATAGGATATATTATGCCAGCGTCAAGTAAGAGTATAACTTCTTTTCTTACTACTTCCTTCATTTTAGGATCAAGCCTTCTTTGCATATCTACTACGGGTTCAGCATCACCAAGCATGGTAATCTTATGTGTTAGAATAGATGGATCTATTCTTTTAATATCGTTTAATGTATATCCAAAGGCTTCACAATGCTTAACCAAAATTGAAATGAGTTTATTCATTTCATTTTCTGATAGATTCTTGCTAATAATAACATGACATTTATTTTCATTATCTAAAAACTCATACCTCATATCGTCTGGAAGTTTTTTCAATTCTATTGGTGGAGGTTCTTCATCTCCTGTTCTTACCTATTGGTGGAGGTTCTTTATCTCCTGTTCAATTTCATAGTCGTGTGGATTTTTTTGCTTCTAGAATTGAATCAAGGTAATCATCCATGTCTTCTTCTCATCATCTAGTGCTTCTTCCCAATTAATCAAGCTCCTTTCTAAGTCATCTTGTGGGGTATTGAAATGAATTACAGCTAGCTCGGCAATCGTCTTTTCTTCCTTGATATCCTCCACTTCATATGGCCTCTTCTTTAGTTTGGTGAAGTGGAAAGTCATTTCCTCTTCTCAAAACTTCAGTGAAATAGTTTCCTTCTGATTATCTACTCGAGATTTGGTGATGGAGATAAAAGGCCTGCCTAAAAGAATAGGGAAAAAAGAATCCCGAGGCAAAACAACAATATGAAAATCATGGGGGTACATGAGTGAGCCAATAAAGACATAGATATTTCTGATTACCCCTTCCGGTTTTATATTGGTTCTATTAGAAAATTTAATAATAGTGCCGGTTCAACATCTGGATTATTTAAGTTGTAGCAAAGTTCTTCATAAAGTGATGACGGCATAATATTTATGGTGGAAATTGGTTCACAAATTCCATATAAGAAAGTTTCTCCACAATATATAGGGCTCATAGGTTTTTAAGTTTCGTTACCTTGAACCTTACCTTGGATGAATTCCGAAGTTTCAAGGTCTAACATAACCACTTCATCCTCCACTATCCGTGATTCCATAAGATCTTTTTTTATAAAATTATTTATATTTGTAGCTTCTGAATTCCTTTCTAGTTTGTTCGGTCTCTTCTTTATTTGTTGTTCCTATCTTTGTCTTTCTTCAAAGATTCCCTATATAGGTATCGAGTAGAACTCTTCCATTAGTGCTCTTGCATGCTTCTTTTCTTCGAGAGGTTTACGAGGATCCATTCTGTAGGTACCTGCAAATACCCTGCATAATTCTCAATAATTTTCTTTACTGAGTAAGAATCAATACCGAGGGTTTTTATCATTGTATATGTCCTCTCATCTGTAAGGAAATCATTAATGCAAGCATATTCTGAAAAACTATTTGTAATATTTTCCTTATCTTTAGATTTTTCAGTTGCTTCTCTCATTTTTATTATTAGATTCCAAGCCTCATCATAGGTATAAGATAGAAAACTTCCATTTGAAGAAGTGTCTAGATACGTCCTATTTTCAATATTTAGCCCTACATAAAATGTATGGGAGATTAACCAATCAGGCAAATGATGATGGGGGAAATTATCTAGGTAACTTTTATACCTTAGATATCCTTCATATAAGCCTTCACTAGGATTATTTTTGAAACTGATAATAATACCTCTCATCCTGTAAGCTTTGCTTTCAGAATAATATTTTGATAGAAACTTAGTTGTTAATTCCTCCCAAGTCCTTGGTTCTTCTACACAAAAAGATTTGTACTAGTCGCAAAAATTATTAGAGAGAGTTTGTCTAAACAACTGGATTTTAACCATATCAAGATTACAGTCGTCGAAAATAAAGGAACTGAGAATGTCTTCAAAGAATTGTAATTGTCCATATGGAATTTCTTCATTGGTTCCTGCAAATTTCATAGAATGTAATAATTCAAATAATAAAGGATGGATCTCGACTCCATCCATATTTATGCTTTTGTTGATAGTTATAAAAGCGTCCATGGGCGAATCCATTTTCCTTACTGCCTCAAGCTGGTTTAAATGCTGAGTATTGTCCATTGTTGTGGTCCTACAACTCAAGTAAAAATTAGTACAACGAAAGTAAATAACTAAAAGTAAAGTGACTTATAGCGCTAAGCTCCCTGGCAACGGCACCAGAAAATAGCTTGATGACTGCAAGTGCACAAATCATTTGTAGCTAGTTTCGAAATAAAGATATCGATCCCACAGGGAGCAGTAGGCAAAAGACTAAAATGCTTTTAACTATAAAAAACAAAGTACTTAAGAAATAACTTTAAGATGCAAGATAAGTAGAGTTGTTTTTGGGTTTCTGGTTGAACAAGGTAATTTAAAGTAAAGCAAAACTTAATGCAGAAAGTAAGAATCACGCGTGTAATGGAACTTTTGAACTACAATAGGGACAAGGTGTTTTCAGGGAGTAGTGGATACACCGTTAGCAATTTAGACTAAGTAGTTGAGAGTATTATAACGAAGAGTAAAATACATCACAAGTCCAATAGTTATTTGGGAGGTGTCAAGTTAGTCCTACTTTTCCCAAAACGCACATCGTGGTCCTAATTTTATTTCAACTGTGTTACCGGGCGTTCCTAGCCTTGTTGTTGCCACTGTGTTATCGTGGTCTTTGAGCCTTGCCACGCTGATAGTAGGACCCACAACTAGTCGATAGTAATTATTTTTTTGGTGGTAGTAATTAGCTAGAAACACCCTTGGAGCCCCGTGTGCTCCTATTCCTCTGTCCGCACGGATGTTCCCCAGTCGACAAACTCAGAAGCAGCAAAGAGGAGCCAAACGCGCAGGACTGAAGAGGCAGGTGCCGGTGGCAGCGGCTGGACTTCGGCAAGCATGCCTAGGGGTGCTCCGCAAGGATGCCCCCGGTGATCCGACCCCGCGGTGATACTCCTCCGTGGTATGGTTCGGCCTCGAACCTTAACTCGCCATGTTTGTTGATTTTCTCAATCGATCCGGATTTCTTGCAATCTTTTAGAGAAGTAGTTGTGTGTAGTAGATTTTGATTGGAATTAATTGACGAGGTTTACTTTTTGTCCACAAAATAGGACCTATGGAAGATAGTTTCACGGTGGAGTTCAATCATGGTGGTGTTTTTTGCGGACAGGGAAGGGACAGGACATATGCTAATTTCCGAACACATCACTTTGATAATTGTGAGGTAGAAACTTGGTCATCTTTGTGGAACTGAGATTTTGTGCTGGAGCTTGGGATTGATGTAGAGAGAATGCAAGTGAACCGGTTGCTTCCTGGGATGGGCTTCGCTGATGGTTGCTTCCAGGCGACAGTTTTGCCGCCAATACTCCTACTACTGACTTGGCAACGGTCATAGGCTGGTCAAAGCGGGTCCAATTTGTCTAGGACCACAGGTGACACAGTTCAAACAAAACTAGGACCATGCTGGCTCGTGGTTGATGTAGAGCTCATTGGGAACCCCAAGAGGAAGGTATGATGAGCACAACAACAAGTTTTCCCTCAGTTATGAGACCAAGGTTTAATCGAACTAGTAGGAGCAACGAAACACCCCAAAGGTGTTACTAGCTGAGCTTTGGCAGGGCGCACTACCGTTGCTAGTAGCAATGTGGAGACCTGCACAACACAACCACAAAACTTTGTCCCCAACTTGCGATGAGGTTGTCAATCTCACCGTGTTTTGCGGCAAACAAAGGATTAAACGTATCGAATGGAAAGAAGTAAAAGTTTGCAGAAAGTAAACACAAAGCAGAAACAGTTTATAGATTGTATGTAAAGAAAAGGACCGGGATCCATAGTTCACTAGAGGTGGCTCTCCTTAGATAGATAACATGCTGGGTGAACAAATTACAGCAGGGCAATTGACAAATACCGAGAAAGCAATACATGCATATACTAATCGTCTTGAATCCTCTGAGACTTGATTGGGCATTACAACATAATACATAGACCGCCATCCAACTGCATCTATGACTAATAATCCACCTTCAGGTTATCATCCGAACCCCCTCCAGTATTAAGTTGCAAGCAACAGATTATTGCTTTACGAACTACGTGTAAAGTAAACAATACAATTGTTCTATGAACAAAGGATCGTTGTTTTCTCCCTAATAACAACAGCACATCTAGTACCTTAGAGATTTCTGTGACTTCCCCAGATTACCAGAGGCATGAACCCACTATCGAGCATAAATACTAACTCTTGGAGTTGCTAGCATCTACTTGGCCAAGATAGCTACTAACAACAGAAAGCATGCAAGATCTCAAATAACAAAGACATGATAGAATCAATAATCAATCTGAAATAGCATCTCAATATCAATCGGATCCCCGCAAACACAACATGTATGGATTACAAATAGATGATCTTGATCATCAACGGAGCTCACAAGATCTAAACATGAAAGCACAAAGGAGGAGAAACCAGCCATCTAGCTACTACATGGATCCGTAGTCCAAGGATGAACTACTCACGCATCACACCGGAGGCTTGCATGGTGATGAAGAAGGCCTCCAGGGTGAATTCCCCTCTCCGGCAGGGTGCCAGGAAGAGCTTCAGATCCCTCCCGATCTAGGGATGGAGATGACGGTGGCTACAGACTCTTTCGTGGATTTTTGATCGGGCACTTAGGGTTTTCGTCCTGAGGGCAACTTATAGGCGGAAGAAGAGGTCGAGGGGGTGCCGGGAGCCACCACACCACCCCCTGGTCGCGCGGCCAGGTGGTGTGGCTGGCCCCTGGCCCCTCTTCGTCTCGTATTCTGGCACTTGATCCCTTCCGGAAAAATAGGCACTTTGGCTTTTGTCCCGTCCAATTCCGAGAATATTCATTTTCTGACTTTCGTGGAACCAAAAACATCAGAAAACATGCAACTGGCACTGTGGCTCTTGTTAATAGGTTAGTCCAAGAAATCATATGAAAAGTACTCCAAAGTTGGAACAAAACACAAGAAAGTGGATAAAACCAAGCATGGAACATCAAAAATTATAGATACATTTGCAATGTATCAACATCCCCAAGCTTAACTCCTGCTCGTCCTCGAGTAGGTAAATGATAAAAAGAAATAATTTTTGAGGTGACATGCACCATCAAAGACTTGATCAAAGTACTTGCAAAACATTTAAGGCTGGGATCATCGTACTTCAATCATAACATGAAAGTTAAAGTTCTAGAAATAAGCAAAGAAACTATGATGCAACATGAAAAAGGCACAAACAAAAGATTCATGAATAACAATGCTTTGCAAGACGTCTGTTTGTTTCACATAAAGAAAACATAGCATAATAGTATTCAACTTGTCCCTCAATAGAGTAGCAAATATAAATGCATAGGACACCTTCAAAGTTCATAAGAGTCACTAGATACAATAGTTTCAAACAAGCAATAAAAAGTTATGCATCAATCAACTAGTCTTGGGACAATGCACATAGAACTAAGAACGGCCACTATGCTCTCAAAGTAGGTGCATAAAGATAGAAGGTGGAGACTCGATATAATGGTGGAAGAAAGGCCTTTGTAAAAGGAAGTAGGGATTCAAGTCTCATAAAGAGCTTCCAAAAATTATGATACTTAAAGCTTTCAGCTCTCATTGCCCCTATCATAAGCATCTTGAAGTGATTAAGGTTAAAGTGAACAAACTATGGTGTACATGCTTGACGAAGTATAAGTCAGAAATCTCATGTCCCTTGTATACGAGGGCCGCTCCTCATGCTACTCAAGTTTAGTCACCGATAAGTTCTTGTCATTTTAAGTACATGTGTATCATTGAGAACCGCCAACGGGGTACCCCTTGCCCGATGTTACGGAAGAATCCCCATATCAAAATGACAAGGCAAGCATACAACGAGCATCTCAGCATTCTTCTTATTTACCATGGGAATATGGTGCTTTTTTTCTCTCTTTCCTCTTTTCATAGTATCTTTTTTTTTCTTTTTTCTCAATATAGGACTCTTTTTTATAAGAAGAATGCTTCATAGACAGCTCATTATGGTTACACTGCAGGTTTCCACCATGTCAGCATGGATTAGACTAGCGGCTCAGGCGTTTCTCTAACACATATACATAACTCTGTGGACTTACAAGCTCCCCTTTCATTTCAAACCGATGACATCCATATACAAAAGAGCATGATATCAACTAGGTACAAGTACCAAGTGCAATGTTGAAAGCGTTCCCCATGAAAGCATGGTTCTGCTAATTCCCAACAAATAAGTGCAAGCATATACAACATAGAAGACACAATGGTTCAAGTTTATTAAGGGCAAGTAAAGTAAAGTGTGCCATCAAGTTCGTGAGAGCTTTAATCACTAGTTTTCTGATAACAAGTGGAAGGTAAACAAAAGCATGAATATACTTGGAATAGCATAAGCTAGTAGGTAGGTATGGTGGACTCTTTGGAATAACCTGGTTTAGGGAGTTGGATGCATGAGTGGAACTCATACTTGGTGGTGGAGGCTAGCAAAAGACTGGGAGCGACAAACTAAGAGAGCAATAATGGCCATAATCATGCAGAGCGACAAAACATCATTGATCAAAGCATAAAGTGATACTACAAGTTGAAAACTAAAGGATCATAAAGGCTATGGTGACTTGTGACAGTCATAACATGGTGTGAGCATGTGCCAAGTCAACCCAAATAAAGCATCAAAGGAGAATACCACTATACTATGCTTTAATATGCTAAAACAACGCATGATTCATCCAAGGCACATTAAGAAATATCAATTGTTTATAAAAATTCATGCTACAACAAAGAATACTAAGCATAAAGCCAAAACAATATCAAGCATGGCATGACAAAGCATAGGCCACAGTCAAAAACAAGCTCTTTTTACCACATAAGCATGAACTTTCCTACTCTTTTCCAAACCAAACTATTCGCAAACCAAAGTGTGAAAGAGGCGGTCCAACCAACTTATTCAAAAAATAAGAAAAACAATCAAACTAAAAACCAAAACAAAAACGAAAAAGAAGACGCTCCAAGAAAAACACAGCTGTGCATGAAACAATAAAAATGAAGCGTTTGGAAGAAACTTGGAATTTTTATTGATGAAGAAGGGGAATGCCTTGGGCATCCCCAAGCTTTGACGCTTCTACTTCTTGGATATTTCTTGGGGTGACACGCGTGGCATCCCCAAGCTTGAGCTTTAGTCCATCCTTCATCTCATTACTCATTCCTTCCATACACTTGAAAATTTTCCATCATACAAAACTTCACACAATCTCATTAGCAACATTAGTGCACTCAAGATACATAAGTCTCAAGGTTCATATCTAACACCAAATAAACTTCCATTAGAACACTAGCTACTTTAGTACTTCCCTCAAAAAGCTCAATTCCCCAAAGGAACTCAAGAAGGAACTAACAAGAAGCAAATGCAGAAAATGGCAGAAATCTGTCAAAACAGACCAGCAGGTAAAGACGAATTTTTTCGAAGACATTCTGTTGCTCAAATAAACAAGTGTTGAACTAAAGAAAGTTAGATAACAACCTGGGGTATAAGCCCAAAACATTACAGCTCAATCCGACATACAGAGATCTCTCAGGAATTTTTACGGTGAAGCACAAAAATCTGTTTCGGGACAGCAACTTTCGCAATCATTACTTCACTCTCATTAGAGGTTACTCTTGGCACAAAAAGCAAATAAAAAAGGATAAGGAGAGGTTATTACAAAGGTAATAACTTCCAAGACTCATCTAAAACTCTTGGGTTATCTCCCAACAAGTACTTTTCTTTAACGCCTTTAAGTTAGGCATAAGAAGCAAAGAAAGAATCAAGTGTTCTGAAATGAAGAAACATTAAGACCAAATTTTGTTTTCATAGGAGAAGCAAAAGAAATCTTTTATCTCTTTTTAGGGAAGTGTTCTATAACTTTCTTGAGTGGGAGTTGATATTTAATGGTGCCTTCTTTCATATCAATGATGGCACCAACAGTTCTATGAAAAGGTCTTCCCAAAGTAATAGGACAAGAAGCATTGGATTCAACATCCAAAACATAGAAGTCAACGGGGACATAGGAATCATTAACCACAATAAGAACATCATTAAGACTCCCAATGAGTTTATTTTTAGCATTAGAATCAAGTGGGACATTCAAATAGCAATCTTCAAGAGGAGGCAAATCCAGCATGTCATAAATACTTCTAGGCATAATAGAAACACTACTATCAAGATCACACAAAGCTTTGAAATCAAAGTCATTCACTTTCATATTAATGATGGGTTCCCAACCATCTTCTTGCTTTATGGGAATAGAAGCTTTATGTTTCATCTTTTCTTCTTTAATCTTTATGAGAGCATCAGTAATGTGTTTTGTAAAAGCCATGTTCATAGCACTAGCATTAGGACTTTTAGCAAGCTTTTGTAGGAACTTAATAACTTCAGAGATGTTGCAAGCATCAAGATCAAAATCAACTTTATCATCTAAAGTATTAGAACTATTACTAGCCTCAACACTAGTGGTGGTGATAGTAGAAACACTAATGTTTCTAGCAATTTCATCTTCTCGTTCCCACTTAGCATGTAATTCAGCTAATAGTCTAACATTTTCATCAATTCTTACTTGTATGGAATTAGTAGCTGCAAAGGGATTGTCAATAGTTTCAGGTTTAGCAGCCATTTTATTCAAAGAAGATTGAGATTCAGCCAAAGATGCTATATTTCTTTCAGCATTAGAGAGTTTTTCCTCGATAGTTTTATTGAAAGAAGTTTGTTTACTAATAAACTCTGTAAGCATAACTTCAAGTTCAGAGGGAGCACTCTTATTATTTTTGTAAGAATTTCCATAAGCATTACCATTTTTGGGAGGATATGGCTTATAATTGTTGTTACCAAAATTGTTCCTATAAGCATTATTACCATAAGCATTGTTGCCAAAATTGTTATTTCTTATGAAGTTCACATCAACTTACTCTTATTGAGCAACCAAAGAGGCTGAAGGAACATTATTTGGATCAATATGGGCTTTCCCATTAACAAGCATGGACATAATAATATCAATCTTATCACTCAAGGAGGAGGTTTCTTCAACAGAATTTACCTTTTACCTTATGGAGCTCTCTTAGTATGCCATTCAGAATAATTAACCATCATATTATCCAATAGTTTTGTTGCAGCACCCAAAGTGATGGTCATAAAGGTACCTCCAGCAGCTGAATTCAATAGGTTCCTTGAACAATAGTTCAATCCTTCATAAAAAGTTTGGATGATCATCCAAGCAGTCAGTCAATGAGTGGGACAATTCTTTACCAAAGATTTCATTCTTTCCCAAGCTTGAGCAACATGCTCATTATCAAGTTGTTTAAACTTCATGATTTCACTTCTCATGGATATAATCTTAGCAGGAGGATAGTATTTTCCAATAAAAGCATCTTTGCATTTAGTCCAAGAATCAATACTATTCCTAGTTAAGGAATTCAACCATTCTTTAGCTTTTCCTCTCAAAGAGAAATGAAACAATTTCAGCTTAATAATATCACCATCTATATCCCTATGCTTTTGCATCTCACAAAGTTCAATAAAGTTATTTAGATGGGAAGCAGCATCTTCATTACCAATGCCAGAAAATTGTTCTCTCATGACAAGATTGAGCAAAGTAGGTTTTATCTCAAAGAAAGTATTTTCAGCCACAGGTGGAGCAATAGGTGTGCTCATAAAATCATTGTTGTTGGTGGTAGTGAAGTCACACAACTTAGTGTTCTCAAGAGTAGTCATTTTTTTGGGTTTTCAAATAAGAAAGCAAACTAGTAAAACTAATTTTTTTGTGTTTTTTGAAGAACAAAACAAGCAAACAAAGCAAAACAAAAACAACAAAGTAAAGAGGTTGGTTATGAGGGACTCCCCTTGTGAAGATGTCCTTGACTCCCCGGCAACGGCACCAGAAAAATCTTTCCTGGCTCGTGGTTGATGTAGAGCTTGTTGGGAACCCCAAGAGGAAGGTATGATGAGCACAGCAGCAAGTTTTCTCTCAGTAATGAGACCAAGGTTTAATCGGACCAGCAGGAGCAAGGAAACACCCCAAAGGTGTTACTAGCTGAGCTTTGGCAGGGCGCACTACCGGTGCTAGTAGCAACATGGAGACCTGCACAACACAACCACAGAACTTTGTCCCCAACTTGCGATGAGGTTGTCAATCTCACCGTGTTTTGCAGAAAACAAAGGATTAAACGTATCGAATGGAAAGAAGTAAAAGTTTGCAGAAAGTAAACACAAAGCAGAAACAGTTTATAGATTGTATGTAACGAAAAGGACCAGGATCCATAGTTCACTAGACGTGGCTCTCCTTAGATAGATAACATGCTGGGTGAACAAATTACAGCAGGGCAATTGACAAATACCAAGAAAGCAATACATGCATATACTAATCGTCTTGAATCCTCTGAGACTTGATTGGGCATTACAACATAATACATAGACCGCCATCCAACTGCATCTATGACTAATAATCCACCTTCAGGTTATCATCCGAACCCCCTCCAGTATTAAGTTGCAAGCAACAGATTATTGCTTTACGAACTGCATGTAAAGTAAACAATACAATTGTTCTATGAACAAAGGATCGTTGTTTTCTCCCTAGTAGCAACAGCACATCTAGTACCTTAGAGATTTAAGTCACTTCCCCAGATTAGCAGAGGCATGAACCCACTATCGAGCATAAATACTAACTCTTGGAGTTGCTAGCATCTACTTGGCCAAGATTGCTACTAACAATGGAAAGCATGCAAGATCTCAAATAACAAAGACATGATAGAATCAATAATCAATCTGAAATAACATCTCAATATCCATCGGATCCCCGCAAACACAACATGTATGTATTACAAATAGATGATCTTGATCATGAAGGGAGCTCACAAGATCTAAACATGAAAGCACAAAGGAGGAGAAACCAGCCATCTAGCTACTACATGGATCCATAGTCCAAGGATAAACAACTCACGCATCACATCGGAGGCTTGCATGGTGATGAAGAAGGCCTCCAGGCTGAATTCCCCTCTCCGGCAGGGTGCCGGGAAGAGCTTCAGATCCCTCCCGATCTAGGGATGGAGATGACGGCGGCTATAGACTCTTTCGTGGATTTTTGATCGGGTACTTAGGGTTTTCGTCCTGAGGGCAACTTATAGGCGGAAGGAGAGGCCGAGGGGGTGCTGGGAGCCACCACACCACCCCCTGGCGTGGGCCAGGCCTGGCTGCACGACCAGGTGGTGTGGCCGGCCCCTGGGCCCTCTCCGTCTCGTATTCTGGCACTTGATCCCTTCCGGAAAAATAGGCACTTTGGCTTTTGTCCCGTCCAATTCCGAGAATATTCATTTTCTGACTTTCCTGGAACCAAAAACAGCAGAAAACAGACAACTGGCACTGTGGCTCTTGTTAATAGGTTAGTCCAAGAAATCATATGAAAAGTACTCCAAAGTTGGAACAAAACACAAGAAAGTGGATAAAACCAAGCATGGAACATCAAAAATTATAGATACATTTGCAATGTATCAGACCACGATGTGCATTTTTGGAAAAGTAGGACTAACTTGACACCTCCCAAATAATTACAGGACCTGTGGTGTATTTTACTCTATAACGAATATTCTCGTAGTGTGTATGTATGTGGGAGGAGCTCCATATATGGACGATTTGCCAGCAACCACTGCACACATCGTCCTCATAACCATAGCAGACATTAACCGACAACCATCACATTACCGCGCTATTAGGGGATTTCTCTCGTGGCATGGACATGGCTTGATGAGTTCTCCTTGATTCCCCAAGTTAGTACGTAAAGAATGACAACAACTTTATAGTCACAGTAAGCGATATCATCCCTCCGTCTACTAACAAGTAATCCCCTCCATCGAGTCCCCAAAAGAGGCAAATATTTAGGAGGTGCACTTCTCCCAATATCTAGATGAAGACAATTAAAACGTACACATAATGTTGTATAACATAATAATCTCTATCTTATCTCAGTCATATGCTAGGATTTCTCCATCTCCCCAAGAACTAGAGATCTACTCAGACATGGGGGTAATCAACATCATAGCAATGGTAATGGAAAAAATCATAGATGAATACTACTTGTATAAATCCACAACGAGTATAGGAATTACAACAAGATCTAGACAAGATGTAGATGGGATGGATGAAGATGGTGGTGATCAAGCGGTGGTTGATGAAGATCGATGCCTTAGCCTCTCGGATCTGCGCAGGGTGAAGATAGATCCTGGGCGGATGAGTTCCCCCTCTAGATGCCTTCCGGAGGTGAGGTTTTCACGATTTCTGGGTGTTCTGTATGTCATCTCTCCGAACCAATTGCACGGGGTGAAACTATTTGACGAGATGGAGGCGGGGCCAACTATACGGCCGGAGCTATACGGGCGGAAGAGTTGCTTTGGTCGTATAGTTGGTCATTGGGCTCTCTGCCTCCTTTGTTCTCTTCTGGTTTTCTTCTGGTATTATTAATATTTCCCAAATAAGCGATTTATATTGTTTTTGACTCCTTTTCTCCACACTACAACTGCTCCAATGATTGTATCCATTGGATCCATCATTTGTCCTAATCCTGGTAAAAATAGACATAAAACATGCGCGCGAGCGTCGTAAAATACCAAGATCCTACATCCACAATGAAAAATAATAATGTAAAACATGATGCAAATATGCACTCATCACACTGCAAACTTCTTTGAGTTTGCCAGGGTCATCAATGAGACTTTCTAGGGTGTGTCTGTTCATGTTGGGAACTGTACGCATGATGCTGCTCTTGGCGAGAACAAGGATAAGTTGGCACCTCTCTATGGCAGAAAGGGTGTTGTCAGTGAGGCCAAGGGCCTCAAGCCTCTCTACAACTTAATGTTGAGGATTTTTCATCACAACATTTACCCTAGTGCTGGCAATGATGATGCCATTAGATGTGGCCTTGTCAACTTGCTACACCATGCTCACAAGGTATATTGTGTTGGCCCTGATGCTGAAGGATATGCTATTGACATTATGGATTAAATTTTTTGGAGATGCACCATGCTATTCTCTTCAGGAAGACTCCCCCATATGCTGCTCTTGTGATGAGGCTTATCAATACTCAATCCCATGGTTCACCTCTTCCCGATCCACCCAATCTTACGGAGCATGGCTTGGTGCCTCTCGTAGGTAGCCGTTTGAGAGTCAGGATGATGAGATTTATGAGGCTGAGTGGGCTCCCACTCCACCAAGGGGCTCTCGGAGGAAGAATGCCTCGAATGCTCTCATGACTCCTGTCACACGTGAGTTTGTTCAGGAGAAGGTCAAGAAGGTGTCTTTCTGGGAGAAGACACTTTGCTGCATGAATGTGTACATCCACAAGGGACAACCTGACTCCTACAAGAGCAACCACAGATTTACGAAGTTGCTCAAGGAAATCAAGGCTCAAGGACAAGACGAAGAGGAAGGGGAGTCTGAATACAATGATGAGCATGGGGCAGAACCATCAGCAGAGTCAGATCGGACACTCTCCTTTGGTGCTTGGAATGCCATGAATGCCAGCTTGGTTGATTGGCAGACATTCTCAGAGGTCACTTCTAGTTTTGCGCCACATAGCACTTACTCCTCTCGCCCTCATGGAAAAGGCCCACAGACTTCTGCTGCTAATGATGACTATGATGAGGATGAGGATGAGGATGATGACGACGATGATGACTCCGAGTGATCCATTTGGGGCAATAGCTTCCACTTTTCACTTTTCGATGTTTCGATGCCAAAAGGGGAGAAGGTGTCCATTAGGGTCATCCGAGATTTGCATGGGTTGGGGTGATATTTGAACATTTGCTTTTATTTGTTTCTTGTGAGTCTTATTTGGTTCTTGTGAGACTTATTTGGTTCATGTGAAACGGTAACAACCTCGGACCCTACGCTCTAAGTTCAAGCCTGGATGAACCAAAAGTGGTTAAAATAGTACAGCGGGGGCCACCCACATGTAGGCCCGTCGGCCGCCCTAACCACTTCCAAGAACATCGGGACAAGAGCGAGCGGCGTAGGCAACAGGCAAAGAGATCAAATACATACACAAGTGAGTATGTATGCAAGCTATCTTACAACAGTTCTCAGAGCCATACCATCTAAAAGAAATAGAAATATTGCAACGCCATACGGCAAGATCCAAATATCCTAGATAGAGATAATATTGTAGGATAGCTCCTCATACATCAATCAACAGAGTATCAAGCGGAAGCGGGAAACAAGATCCGAGTACGAACAAGAAGCAAATCGGCATAAGATGCCACATAAATAAACACATCCTGCCCATAGATCTCATGGATCCCCATCCCCGGAATCTCTACACCGAATGATCGTGGCCAACATCATATGTCTCCTCCACCCAGTATCCATCTTGCGATACACTTGTTTATGTGAATCAAACAATTTATCGTGTGAGACCCTAGGGGTACTCAGCAAGTCTTTATGCCTCTAAAGGGGACATAACCTGGGGTGACGCAATTGCAGCAAAAGATAATAACTAACAAGTCTATAGATACTCGCTAACCATCTGCCTAACCAATGATAGACGGATGTCCGTTAATTAGAAACAACAGTTATAACAGTATAAAGTAACAGATCCATCCTCCTTCTCGCTTACCAACGAGAAAGCAGACGAACAACCCATCCGTTGGCAGTTTTATTAACCATTCCATGAGTGTTGCACTAATTACTAGTTAGTTACTTAGTCAGATTAAAAGCGGTACTTTAGTTATACTTATCTATGATCGAGAAACTGTGCTCCAAGTCGTCCATAACCGCGGACACGGCTTTCAGAAAGATTTACCCTGCAGGGGTGCACAAATAGCAACACACACTCGATCAACCTCGGAAAAACCAACTCAAAAACCAACGAGGCATTCACGACAAAGCGATCACAGGATTCATAAGATATTTCAGGGGGCCACCCCACTAAGCTACCCACAACGAAGTTGGCCGGCTCCGGAATGGACCCAGGGTTTGTGTGGATGGCGGTAAACGACTGGGAACCCGAAAGTGTGACTGGGCTTGTCGATACAGCGAAAACGTGTCACGATCCAAAACAGTACAGGTGCTCCACGCACAATCTTAAATAAAGCTGTAAAGCATGGCATAAGTACAGGATAGTAATAAAGCCCCAAACTACTTTGTGGCCCCAAGAAATAGAAATGAATCAAGCTCTGGCTCAGGGGGGTCCATAAGGCCTCCCGGATGTGGATTGTGCGAATACTCAAGGAATAGGAATCAAGTACTCAGGGTCCTACGGGACACAATTGGACATAAAAACCAAATGACAGATATTTCCCACCGGTGCCTCTTTCATTAGTTATCCCATTACTACTCAGGTTAAGTTGTTTAGGTACCTCGTTATCCACCAGACACTCACATACCCTACACATGTTGTTCTACGACTCGCATGGCTCAAACAACTCCTGTAGTAATGGCTCATGGGATGGAGGAACAAGCTCGGTGGGGTTTAAAAGTAAAGGCTATGCAGTACTTGGGATTCAGTTTAATGCATTTGCGACTCCATGATGCAAGAATAAGATAGAAGCAATAGGTACTATATGTATGCAAGCATGTGGTAGTGCTTGCCTGGCAGCTCAGTTGAAGCGAGAGATGGATCTGGATAGTACTCCTGGGATTCCTGATATTTCCCCTGCTCGGCGTCTATTCGAAAGAAGAACCAAACAAATAAGGGTCAACATAAATAAAATGCGACAAGCAAACAAGCATGCCATCATGAATGATGCACAAATTACATGGCAATAATGTAGCATGGCAAGGGTGAGGTGTGGGGACAAGAATAAATCATTTTATTAATTATTTGGTCAAGTTTTATTGCCATAAATAGTTCTGATTTTTAATAATGACATGGTGCATGCTTCAATTCATATCAAGGAATGCATAGTTAGAACAGGCTCGTCGCGCTGATCGATTTAGACATATTATTTGTCAGATTCAGAGTTATAGAATAAAGTAACTAATTAATTAAGAAAAGGCATTTTTATTGCAATTAAACAAATTTCGAAAATTTAAAGTAGTCAAACATTAAATTGGATGGAAGATTTGAATTCCTCACATTTTTCTGGTCAGAAAACATATATTAAAAGTTATTTATGCATTTACCAAAGTAAAGTTATTACTGTATGAAATTATATTCAATTTTATCATTTTCTGAAAATCTAAAAGAACCACAAAACTTTTTATACTTCGGACTAACTAGCAAGAGGCACTGCCGGGTGGGGTTAGCCTGCTGACTAAGCCATAGGAGCTGACTGGGCCTATGTGTGCATGACAGGTGGGCCGGCTCTGGGTTAGAAGGGAAAAAGGAAAAACCAAAAAGGTTGTGTGCGCGCAAGCGGTATTTGAACTCAGGACCTCAGGGTGAAGGCCCAAGTCGAACTCGACGTGGTGACCAACTGGACTGATTCGGATTGGTGTTAGATTGCAGGTCTCCTACAAGATGTCTTATTCGCTTCCGGATTCGGGACTGACGAACGAAACCTTGCGTCGCTCACTGACGAACCACGAGACAAGTCGATCTTTTGGGGCTGATATCTCCTAGCTCGCTGAACAAAAACTGGCATATGAGTACTCAAATTAAAGAGGACAACAAGCTCTACGCCGTGATGGGAGAGGTTCATGATGGGGTGGACCGTTCTGAGAGCAGTTTCTTGAAGAACACAAGCAACAGGGACACACAGGTCTGTCCTGATAGTGATCTTGGGATCACGATTCCTAGAGATGTGATGGCTTGTTTTTATCGTGCGATGGCTTGTTTGAAAGAGGGTTCCGAGCTCTACAACTTTTCTTCAGGTTTCACTCAAAGGAGAGCACCATAGCGACGGCTAGGACTCGAAGAACAGGAGACAAATGAAAGGTGATGCTGAACGGATCTAGCGACAGGGCGATGTCGGCGGTGCCCGCAGTGTGCTCGACGGAAGGATTGGTGACGCTAGGGGTTTAGGGAGTGGGGGATCTTGTCAAGTAGATCGGTATGCTCACCAGGAGCTTGTCGGTGTGGTCGCTGGCGCAAGAGGTGGAGGAGATACGGTTGTGAGGCTCGCGCTCCGGCCATGAGGAGGAAGCTTTGGTTGTCATCGGGTACGGCTTCCCTGGCAAGCTCCAGCGGCGGCGGCATGTTCTAGGCGACGTAGAGGAAGCAGGGGAGGTGCCTGGTGCTCCTGAATCCTCCTTGGCCCAGCTGCAACTACCTCCTCTCGAAGCTTGGCCGAACTAGGGTTTGAGATGGACATGGAGTTGTCCATGGCCATGGTGGTTGAGGAGAGTAGATAGGGGAGGAAGGAGAGGATGAAGATGATCCCAGATCGAGATCTGAGAGATGGGGTGGTTGGGGTAGAGAGGGGAGGGAGGAGCACATGGTGTGGGTTTGCTTTTGCAAAAGAGGAAAAGAGGGGGTAGCTAGGGTTTTCTCTCTCTCTCTCTCCTTTTTCTACTAGGCTTAAGGAGGAAAGAGAGGGGGCCAGGGAGGAGGAGCTCATGGTGGCTGATCAAGGGAGATAGGGATGGGGAGCATCACATGGGAGTTGTGGATTTTGCACAAGAAAGGAAGCAGGGGCATCAGATAGTCTTCTCCATGTCTCTCTACTTTGCTTAAATAGGAAGAAAGAAGGGACCAGGGAGATGAGGCATGCGGCTGGTCATCTTGTGGGTGAAGCAAAAAGGCAAAGGGGTGGAGGTTTGTGGTGTATGTGTGGCCATATACACACGGTAGATAGGTTTTGAATTAAGTGTGTGTGTGTGTATCTGTTGGTGCATACACATGCATGGAACATGTAAGGCCACGATAGGATTGGGTGTGTGTGTGAACATGCAAACAAGATCAAGAATTTCAAATAACACCAAAAAGAAGAGGAGGGGAAAGGAAAAGGGAAGGTGAAGGTTTGCATGTTTCAAGTAACATCCATGAGTATATTTTCATGCACGTGTGTGAGAAAAGAAAAAGGACACGTATTGTGGGGTTTGTGATTGGTCAAGAATAGGGCATGGGTGGATCATGCCATATGTTCAAGTTGAAGAATTGAGGGGATCCATACATATGTATGTGTGGCTTGATTAAAGTAGCAAACAAGATAATATGGCCACATACATATATATGATTGAATTAGAATGATATCAAAAGAAAGTTGACATGAAAAGTTGGTGTGTGGGAAGAATTAGAGAGACATGCCCTCAACTCAAATTGGGCATACACAATATATCAAGAACCAACTACAATTTATTAAGAACCAAATACAATTGATAAATGCATATGAGATAAGATCCATAAGGAAAAGGGTTTTATATGATGCTCAAATGCAAGGTGGCATGATGACATGGGCATGATATAATTATGATGCAACAATTATATGTAGGAAGTAACATATATATAGACTAGGCTAGTAGCATTGCAATTGTTAGACAATTGGGATGCTACAACTCTCCCCCACTAAACAAGAATCTCGCACCGAGATTCCTAGGAAAAAGAAACCAACACAAGGAGAGGCGGGTGTTCGGAACGAAGGTGACCCTCACGTTCCCAAGTTGATGAACAACGGAATGGTGCGACCACTACACCTTGCAAACTTGCTAGACTTGTTGCGAGTATTGCGTTTTGCTTGAGACACAAAGGTTAGAAGAATTGAAGGATTGTCGTGAGACAAGAAGGATAGGATGAACATAGCTCCGATTTTCTCGAGAAACATGATAAAAGAATAGAACCACTTGTGAAAGAAATAGAAAGATGATGTATCACGAAGAAAGGAACGACACACCATTAAGATTAAAGATTTACAGATACAAGAGAAGATAAATCTTGTCTCGCCGGAAGAAAAGAGCTACTTTGGAGAAGTTATCAACCACTATGAAAATAGCACTGTACCTTCCCTCAGATTTGAGAAAGGAAGTTCAGAAACAATATCGCCTTCAAACAATAGAGTTCCTTGATATCAATGGAAAGATTTAGTTAGACGTTGTCGCATTAGATTCTTATTGCACCGGTAAGAACCAAGGATCACGCAATTGAGATGCGCGGATATATCTTCTAGACAAGGAGGTGATGCTAGATTATGGTGGAATCCCGAGAAGATAAGAAGATGGAGGATCTGGAGTTTATTGTAGAGATACTTATTATCTTTCTTTAACCTTGAGGCTAACGCAATAGATTTGCGGCTGATGGCATCAACCATAATTGGCTTTACCACAGAAAAAAGAATTGATGAAACAAAGAGAGAGATAGTTTCCTTTGATCTTGTTTGGGGATGTCGAGCATCGGTAGAATGATGAGGACAGAAAAGAGTTTGCGTTTGTTCCTACCAGATAATTGAAGATTTTGCTCCATCTAGAATAGACAGACCACCAACAAGAGATTATTGATTACTTTCTTCGAGAGAGCACTCCGGAAAAAACAAGGACGGAAGTAAAAGTATCGAGGAATAAAGGCTACTTCTACTTCCATGGAATGAGTTAAATCACATTAATCCACCAATTCAATGTACAAGAGCGAATGATAAGAGTAGTGGTATGGTAGCTACTCCATCCCGCACCCAAAGCATTACTCCGTACATGAATAATAAAATCATGCAACCCAACTCCCAAAGACAGACTAAAGATCCTGACAAGAAGAACTCGTGGAACTCCGTAAGAAAAATAAAGATATGATGCAAATGATTCGCCGGATCCCAGATAGATAAGGATGATGATGTTATCATCATGTTGGAAGATCCCAAAACACCGGCAAGGATATGAAGAAATATTATGGAGAACAGTTGCAAGATTCGATAGATAAGGAAAAGATAGCAACAACTTGAACAGAAGGATTACAAAAGATCTAGAAATTCTTCATGGCATCCGATGGATTGAGGATAGAAGATGGAACGAGAGGATTTCAAAAGATTACTTGACGAGACAGAGGTGAAAAGAACTCCATGTTCTTGTTGAAATGATTGAGAGAGATTTAGCAGTCTTGAGGAACTCTTTAGCGGAATGACGATGATAACTCGCCAACAAGGAAAAACTCCGGGTTTGATTGAAGGTTGAGGATGGAATTAACAATGGACTTGCTGATTGTAGAATTGAAGCGATGTATTTAGCAGAAGAACATGGTCGAGATAGGTGACTTCAAGAAGCTAGAATTCACACTTTGAGAACTTTGCACACAAGCGGTGTTCTCGCAGCTTGAGGGAAAAAGACACAAATGAAATTCCATGTTCTTCCATTGATATAGAATAGGCCAGCATATCATCAAGATATACCACCACGGATGAACAAAATCTTCCAAGACTATCAAGATCAAGAGGCGAGAGAATGAACAATGCTCAAAACACTTTCTGAGCTCAACGCTCTTTGAAGGATCAATATTAAGAGCACGGGTTCGTGTTGAAGAAGATGCACTGGCAGAATAGCTTATCTGATCCTTCAAAAGAGAACAAGAAATGCCACATGGTTCACATTATCGATCAGATCGCCGGTTACAAAGATAAAGAGATCTTGGATAAAGGAACGATGATAGCTCATACCTTAAGAAAAGCTATCAGAGGCGAAAAGATGCAATTCCCTCGTATCAAAGTGAATTTTGCATATATGGAGTTCCAAAAGATGTGAAGCATGATAAACAGATGATAGACCACCATAGTGCCTTGAGAAAACTACGGATTGCCAAAGATACTTGAATATGCATAGATATGATCACGGTGTAACTCAAAATCGCAGGAGATAACCGCCACCATTTGGAGGATAGTGTCGATAGCATTTTCCATATTCCACTCATGATAAGTGTCATATAGCTATGCCGAGAACCAAATTACAATCACTAGCATCGGATCGACACATGTTATGTAATTAGCCCAAGAGAATTTGAAGATGAAGTAAAACTCCAGGATTGCAGCGCCAGTGACAAAAGAATGAGTTAGCATGATCATGCCAATAAAAGGAAGATGGATAATGTTTCACACATGACTAAAGAAGAGTGTGGAAACACAGATGTATCAAAGAAAAATTTCCGCATTTTTCGGCATTAAAATACCAATAAATGCGCAAAACCACTTAACAGATAGAGATTAGCAACTCCACATTTTGTGAAAGCATGCTGGAAGTAAGAACACCCTTAATAAGATTGGGCCGGTTAACAAGGAGTCAGATAGATCACGTCGGTTTACAAAAGCCTGTCGGTATGGAATGTACCAACAGTTGATAACCAAAAGCAGATTGTGACAACAAGGTTGGATGCAACAAGTAGACAAGGAATTACACACACACACACACACTTTCTATGGTACTACGGAACCCAGAACACGTGAATCCTAGTTTGAATTTTTAGAAGAGGATTAAAAACGTTACACTTCCTTACCAAAAAAGGGTGGGTGGGTGGGTAAGAAGAAAAATGGAAGCAATCTTACTCTCACGTTTTGTTTTTCCCTAGTATAAATAACTACCAAAATATTTGCTAGACTGACAACGACCATTTGGCTGAGACCCTGAAGGGCGGGATGGCTCTGATATCAATTGTAACAACCTCGGACCCTACGCTCTAAGTTCAAGCCTGGATGAACCAAAAGTGGTTAAAGTAGTACAGCGAGGGCCACCCACGTGTAGGCCCGTTGGCCGCCCTAACCACTTCCAAGAACATCAGGACAAGAGCTAGCGGCGTAGGCAACAGGTGAAGAGATCAAATACATACACAAGTGACAATGTATGCAGGCTACCTTACAACAGTTCTCAGAGCCATACCATCTAAAAGAAATAGAAATATTGCAACGCCATACGGCAAGATCCAAATATCCTACTTGCACAAGAAAGGAAGGAGGGGCATCAGGTAGTCTTCTCCATGTCTCTCTACTTTGCTAAAATAGGAAGAAAGAAGGGACCAGGGAGATGCGGCATGCGGCTGGTCATCTTGTGGGTCAAGCAAAAAGGCAAAGGGGTGGAGGTTTGTGGTGTATGTGTGGCCATATGCACACGATAGATAGGTTTTGAATTAAGTGTGTGTTTATGTGTTGGTGCATACACATGCATGGAACATGTTAGGCCACGGTAGGATTGGGTGCGTGTGTGAACATGCAAACAAGATCAAGAATTTCAAATAACACCAAAAAGAAGAGGAGGGGAAAGGAAAAGGGAAGGTGAAGGTTTGCATGTTTCAAGTAACATGCATGAGTATATTTTCATGCACGTATGTGAGAAAAGAAAAAGAACACGTAGTGTGGGGTTTGTGATTGGACAAGAATAGGGCATGGGTGGATCATGCCATATGTTCAAGTTGAAGAATTGAGGGGATCCATACATATGTATGTGTGGCTTGATTAAAGTAGCAAACAAGATAATATGGCCACATACATATATATGATAGAATTAGAATGATATCAAAAGAAAGTTGACATGACAAGTTGGTGTGTGGGAAGAATTAGAGAGACATGCCCTCAACTCAAATTGGGCATACATAATATATCAAGAACCAACTACAATTTATTAAGAACCAAATACAATTGATAAATGCATATGAGATAAGATCCATAAGGAAAAGGGTTTTATATGATTCTCAAATGCAAGGTGGCATGATAACATGAGCATGATATAATTATGATGCAACAATTATATGTAGGAAGTAGCATATATATAGGCTAGGCTAGTAGCATTGCAATTGTTAGACAATTGGGATGCTACAGAAACTATCTATGTGTGTGTGGACATGCTATGCCCCTTCCTTAATTGTAATGGTTAAACCTCCCCATGTTTAGTTTCTATTACCTGACTTGCATGTATTACATGATTATCTTGCTGCACATCGTCAGGGGGAGCATAGTTATGTTTCTCTTATTAACATTCCCATGCAAAACCTCCTGTTGTCACCAAACACAAAAAAGGGGTAAATTGAAAGGACATTTATTGTCCTAATCTGTTTTTGTGTTTGTTAACAACATGAGGATTATTTTACTGTGTGTTAATGTCTACAGGTCAATCTATTGAAAAGATAAAAGGCCATAACATAGTGGGAAAATCCCTGGATAAAACTAATGTTTCATGCTAGACCGGAGTCTTTGGTGTTTCCAGACCGGAGTCTCCAGTGTGGTTCAAAGTTTCCCCACAAGTTTCCAGAGTTGACGCAAGATGCAGCCTATGGTCATTCTGTGTGGGGGTCCAGAGACAAACCTGATGTTGGCTGGAATATCCGGTGTGGTGTATCGGACAGGAGTTTCCGTTATGGAAACACCGGAATCTCTGGTGTCCCCGGACCGGAGTTCCTGCCAAGTCCCCAGAGTGAGCAACATGACCAGGCCGAGGACATTCTAATAGGGGGTCCGAAGATGGACCAGAGATGGGCCAGAATCTCTATTGTAGACCAGAGTCTCCGGTCTATGGTCTGGAGTCTCTGGTGCGGAACCCCAACGGGCAAAAACAGTCAGCAAGAGTGGAGGCTATAAATAAAGGACCTCGTCTTCTACCTCCAGCTGCTTGTTCCTAAAAATAAAACCATCATGATTAGAACCACCAAAACTCCAAGATCTCTTCATCCAACCACCCAAAGTGAATAATCTTTGGGGAATCAAAGGAGGAGGCCTTGATCTAAAACTTCACTAAGGAGGGCCACTTGATCTAGGGTTTCATTGGAAACCCTAAGCCTTGGTTTTATTCTTACAAGCTTGTTTTGATTGTTGTGACAAATTGCTTGGATTCGGGAGCCTCCAATTAAGTTGTGGATGTGTGCCTCGAACTTGTTGTAAGGGTGTCATCTACCACCTTGAAGGTTGCCGATATAGTGGAAGCGCGAATTGATCCCTTTGGGGTAAGGTTCACCGGGGAACAAGGGAGGCCTCTCATGGCGTTGGTGGTTTGGTACCACCCCTCTCCAAACACAGGTGTACTTCCCCTCAAAAGAAAGGAACTGCAGGAAATAAACCTTGTGTCTCCGCGTGCTTCATTTCGGTTACTTCTATCCTTTACCGGACCTTACTTATATCTTTCTCTTGCTTAGTTCGTTGTGCTAGTGTGACATATAGGTAAATTCACCTTAGTTGCATATCTAGAGAATTTACCTTTCATGTCAAACCCTAATTTGAAAAAGAGTAAAATTTGAAGTAGCACCTATTCACCACCCCCTCTAGGTTCCCATGCGATCCTTTCATTCCCACTTCAAAGATAAATATTTTTGGAGAGTTCTAATAATTCTTTTAGCCTATTTTCTTAAATGGGAGAATGGAGAAAATAATTATTTTAAATACGTTATTTCATAAATAAATCTTGGGAAAATTCTCCAAATTGTAAATCCCTATTTAGGGCCATCTCAAACCAAAAACCTCCTCTGTACAATTCAAAAATCTCAAATGAATTCAAGAAAACCTATTCAGCACTTTTTGAATAATTGACATAGGTGGATCTAAAATATTCCGAAAATTCCCAATTAATCCTTGGAGGTGTACCTTGACCATATCTCCCTCCCATCACATTTAAATCATCTTGCCAAGATCAATTTGGAGAAAATTCTTCATAATCACTTTTATGACCAAAACTTGAATATAATCAACATCATGAACAAAACCACATCCAAATCCTTTCAAACTTGTCAAGAACTCCTCTCATCCAGAAACCCTCTGCTCTGGTCGACCCCCCCCCCCCTCACCATAGAAATGACTATAGGAAACCCTAGCTACTTGTCTTTAGTGCTTGGAAGCAAACCAAAGGTAGGGACATGTCGTGGTGTGGAACACAGCAGTGCCATCGGGGATGGCATGACGGGTAATCGCAACAAGTTGGGCACATATACTGCAAACACAACAATGTACCTAGGTTCGAAGCCCTATGGATGAGGTAAAACTCCTACTTCGGCATGGATCTACTATATCGGGAGCAAATGCTCAGTACAAGTGCTCCTTGAGCTATTTCCCTAGCTGCCAAGGAGAGTTAGGGGAAGATGAACTACTCAACTGATGGAATGTAGAGAACTTGTAATTCTCTACCTAGAACCCTAGCACTACCCTCCCTTATATACTAGTTGGGAGAGGTAGGTTACAATGTGGGCTCTAGGGTTTACTGTTTGGGCCTTGGGTTTACAAAGCGGGCCACCTGGCCGGGTCCAGCCGGTGGTCCAGGACCTAGTCAAGCCTCCAATATAGGTGAAGGAAGTGATGCAACATCCCAGCGCCGTTGCTTTGGGGCGTCACTCGGTGCTTTACTCACCAGCTTGGCGCTTTACTCATCAGCCGGAGCTTTACTTGTCAGCCTTCGGCCTTGGTGCTTTGGCACCTTCGTCTTGTAGCACCGACAAGGCGGTGCGCTAGCCTGTCCGGTCAGGGGTGCGCTCTACAAGGAGCGTCATCCCGCGTACCTTTGGCCAATAGATCTGAGATGGATGGGTAGAGGTGGACACCTAGCCGACTCTTCTTGCCACCCAGCTAGACGGACCAGCCGGGGAATCTTGAGGGTGGATTGGCTGAAGCGGTCCACCCGGTTGCAGTTCTTTGTATTGTGGCCAACCGGCCATCCCTTCCTGGAGCTGGCCAGTTTAGCCTGGCTTGGCCTACCCGGGGGTCATCCCCCTGACACTAGTCCTCAAGCGCGTTGGGATTTGGCCTTGTGGAGAAGTTCTTGCATGCTCATTAGCTTAGTTGAAATGATTATTGATGAAGATATGGTCGCAAGCTTGTGTTGTAGTGCTTGTCTAGTAGTGCTTGTCATTTTCCGGCTCGAGATGCTTGTTCTTTCACGGCTGGAGTTTACTAGCTACGGAACCGGTGGCCCACCCATAGGGTGTGAGCGGCTATTGAATCTACCACCTGCCACAACTAGTGGGGGAGATGGATCTCCTGGTTGATGACGTCAGTGTCTACATTGGCCACGCCTGCCACTTCTGGTCATACGTTGCATCCGTTTCACCCCTTGCCCTGCCGCGGCAGTTTTTGGTAACTGCGCACACGCCTTCATCATAGCATTTTCTTGGGGATCGTGCACGCGCTTTGCCTTTGCAGTAACGCTTGGGGGATCTTCTGTGGGAGGTACGCTCGCGCACATGATCCATAACTGAAGCATCGTGGGGTAGTGGGGCGGTTTCTTGCCATGTGGCGGAAAGGAGTGCAAAGGGCGCTTTTGCTCTGCCTCGATTAATAGGGGCGCAAGGGAGATTTCTTTCCCTACTTCATCTTCTTCTATGCGCCTCCATTTTTTGGTCACCGGTGCCGCTCCTCCACCGTGATGACGGGACACCACTTCTCCAACACGGCCGCTGCTCCCGCTGAGATGCTGCCTGAGCAAGTTGACAGCTGTTGCAGCTCATATGAGACTGGCGACCTTGTCCAGAAGTACCGGCAGGGGAAGTTCATCCCGTCAGAGCGCTTGGTGAAGCATCGCCTCGCGCTGGAGGGGGAGCGGTTGCCTAACCCCCAGCCCAGGCAGGCTGTCGTCTTCCTCGCCCACTTCGCCCGCGGATTTGGCCTGTGTCTGAGCAGGTTCATCCTCGATCTCCTGGTGTCGTTTGACCTTCAGCTCCACCACCTGGGGTCCAACGCCATTGCACAGCTGTCGCACCATGTGGCCTGCTGCGAGGCCTTCCTGGGGGTTTTCCTAGACGCGACAAACTTCTTGAAGTTTTTCAACTTCAAGGTCTAGGCGGTGGGGAAGGGTGGCCCCTCACGGAGACCCGCTGCTATGCCATCTACCCGCGGTCGTTGGCAGCAATGCCGTGGTTGGAGATCACCGCCACCGTCAAGCTATGGCAGCGCTCATATTTTTATGTGCACAATGCCTCTGACGTCAACCTCATAAGGGTGTCGGTCTTCACCAACGTCCCCTCCACCCAGAAAGCATGGATTGTCTAGAACCTTTTCGCCCAAGTCGACATGGAGTGGATGGCCGCCCGTGTGGCGGTGCTGGTGGAGAAGGAGCGACTCACTGCCCGGGACATCCTGTTGTCCTGGATGACTAGCTGTGTGCTACCGCTATAGCAGCGGCCACACAAGATGTGCCACTTATCCGGCTCCCTGGACCCCACGCGGTGGAGGGCTTGACCTTCTCCTGCCGACGTACCACCACAGCCTGCTGCCACCAAAGGTTAGCCTCTTTTCTTCTTATTCTATGGGTGAACTTGTCCAGGGATTTCTTCTTCGTTCTTATTTCCCCATGTTTAGTACCTCTTTACGGCATAGCTAGCAGAGGATGGCATGTGGGATGGCGAGCTTCCCTCCTTCTTGGCCGAGTTCAAGCCGGCGAAATACCCTCCGCAGGAGCCGGAGCGCTTCCCCACCTGGGTCGACGACGGCCCCTAGTTCCCACCCGGTGAGGATGCATTTCTTGTCTTCATCTATTTTGCTCTTCTTTTAGCCTTATGCTTGATGCTCTGCTTGTGCCCTGGGACAGGCGCACACGGCATGGACACGGACCCGGCTGAGGTTGGCGCCTCGCGGGCTAGGGGAAACGGGCCTCCTCGGACAACATAGCCCCTGCCACAAGGGCCTCGGAGAGGACCTGCCGTCCGAGGGCCGTGGATGCCGCACCCAGCATCGCCAGGTACGTGACCTTGATCCTTTTTCTATTTGTGGCTGTTGACTTGCCCTTTATTTATCATATCATTATCTTCTTGCATGTAGTGAGGCGATGTCCTTGGCCGGCTCGACGACCATCACCACCGTGTCCACTCTTCCCCCGTTCAGGGCTAAAGGGCTTGCTACATCTACTTCAGCCTCCACTATCGCGCCGGTTGAGGCTGCCGCGAATGCGGTGGAGCCGGTGATGCCTCTGTGCCCATGACCTTGCATCGGGCCTCTGCCACCTCCAAGCTCGCCTAGGTGCTCCTGGCCAGGCTTGGTGGCGTGGCTATTCCTCCCCTCCAGCTGATGAAAGGGAAGGAGTCGGTCTGGAGCCAAGCTCAAATGAGTTCCGCCGCCTATCAGGTGGAGGTGCCTATGGATGCGGAGCGGAAGCTTCCGTGCAGCCAGCCGCTGGAGACGGCGCACGGGAGGTGGCTCCTTGCTTCGCTGGTGTTGCTGTTGGGGCTCCAGAGGCGTCGTGTGCAGCTTTCGGCAGCGATGTCGACCTCCAGCTCACTGGTTGGCGAGCGGCCTCGCTTGCACTACCGCCAGATCTGTCCTAGCGCAGCTCTCGAGTTGGTGCCTGTCGCCCTTGGCTAGGGCCGCCACCTAGTCGAGGTGATGAAGCAGGGGCTAGGCAAGGCCAATGCGCTAGGGGCCTCTCTTGAAGTAACTATCTTCTTTGCCATTTTAGCTACCCTTCTTTTATGTTATCTTCTTTGTTCTCTTTTTCACTTTGTCTTTTTTGTAGAAAGCTTTTGCTAAAGCCGCCAAGACCTCGCAGGACCTGGGGCGTAAGATTTCTTGCTCTGCCATGTCCTCCCAGTTGCGCGAATTTTTGCATTTCTTTTTGACCATTGGGTACCCTCCTGCATCTCTACTAGCGAACAGGGACTGGGAGGTGGAGAGGTTGAAGGCGGACGTGACCTGGCTGGAGGAATCCAACACGGCTCACCAATCCTGGATCGGTCAGCTGGTGGAGCATTATAAGAAGATGGAGGTCAAGGCCGACCAGGCCAAGAAGGTCAGCGACACCCGGACTGAGGCGCTCATGAATTTTGAGAAGCTCTACGCTCAGCAGGAGGATACGCTGAAGGTTACTCAGTCCAAGGAGAAGGAGGCGCTGGCGAGCTAGGATAGATCACCGAAATGTTCATCACTAAGTGACTCCCTCTTTAGTGAACTTGTTTGTTGCATCCTGCAGCCAGTATTTGATAGCTGTTTCTTTCCCAGGTTTATCCCAGTATCCTGCGGCGACTGACTAGGCCCTAGCCCGCATCCCCGAGTTGGACGCCGAACGCGACCTCCATCTAGAGGAGCTGGTGGCGGTGGCATGCAAGGAGGCCAAGCGGCTCCGTGATGCTGCCCTCGATGTTTATGACTAAGTCTAGCCCGACACCGACCAACTGGCTATCATGGCCGCCTTGGCTGAGAAGCTCTTTGCGGCAAAAGATATACATTTGGACGAACAAGATATACATTACAATGGTATATCTCGTGAACTTATAGAACATACCAGGAACATCTACCATGCCAAACCAACGCCATTCGTTACATTGGGGCATATATTTTCATAGACGCAAATGCCACAAATTAACTCTTAATATATTTTTCTACGAGCTTGGTAAAATTCATCATTATTTGACTTCTTTTCAAAAAGTATAGGCCTTCTTTTACGGAATGGATGTACTCCCTCCGTTTCAAAATGTAAGATGTTTTAGCTCTGTGAAAGAAGTGTATCTAGACCACTTTTAGTGTGTAGGTTCATGTAGGTTTGGAGTAAACCTACACACTAAGTTTTGTCTAGATACACTCCTTTCACAAAGCTAAAACATTTATATTTTGAAACGGAAGGAGTAGTACACAATAGGCGGCAGCTACTATCGAAGCTTAATTGAAACAAATAATAATGGCATAACTTGTAGAGGGAATGCAAAACCAACAAGTTCAATGAAATAAAATTTGCAATGAATTACATAAGAGATGGAAGTTACTCATGCGAGGTTGGTCTAAAGCAAAGTTGGTCGCTCGCGAGGTCGCTCATGCGCCAAATCAGAGCATTTGTTATACTGATTTGCTATGTATATTGACTATTTGTGTGTAGATGGACATATAGACTATCAAATTTAGACTATCCACTAGAAAACTAAAGTTGTGTAAAAAGGAATATTTTTACACCATTATGTATGTGAATGTGTAGACTACCAAATTTAGACAAGCCACTGGAGATGCTCTAAGATCCTACCAGATTTAGGCAAGCCACTAGAGATCAAGGCAAAAATACTAGTGTGTTATTTAATTTAGCGTGGTTTTTCTCCAGACGATATGAAAGTTATAGCGTGCTAATAATGCACTATTTTACAAAACATCTTTTTGTAAAAATTAAAAAATATAACAGGTACATCATGAATATAAAGGATTTCAGCATCTAATGAATTGCCTAGAGTAATACTTGTACATGCATAATCGATTCCAGCGCTATCCAAGTTGGAGGATAACCGGCAGGGCTGAATCTAGGTACAGCGCCGGGTGCTGTAGGAGGAGGTGGCGGCTTGACGCGATCACTTAAGTTTAATAATCAAATTTTTATTGTATGTTTGATTACTCGACACATTCATCATATGTTATCTTACTCCACACCTACCAACAAAAAAATTACATCATATACTTGAAATAGTGTTAACACTATGATGTTTTAGCGCGATATAGCATGCTATTTAAAAATAGCGCCATAGAAAGCAAAATCTTTAAAAAATATCATGGACTATCCAAATACGTTGTATCACGCTAAATAGCATGAAATAGCGCACTATTTTTTTCCATGCTAGAGATGCTCTAACGCTGGTCTGAGTGGTAAGTAACTTGGAGTAGTAATATGCATCCATTGTGCTAAATACTATCAAAAGTACTCCCTTCGTCCAGAAATAACTGAGTTGGTTTTTTCTAGTTTCGAATATATTTAGACACATTTTAGTGTATAGATACATTCGAATCTAGACAACCCCATGTAAGTTATTTATGGACGGAGAGAGTAGTATTTTTTAAAGCTAAAATGGAAAAGAAGATCCAACTGCTGGCAATACTGGGATTCCAGAGTCTTGATCCAACGCTCAATATTCGAAGTTATTCGTATACTATATATAACTAGTAAATTGCACGTACCCTGCACGTGAGACTCATATAATAGACGTCTGACATGTCATCACTATATAAAATTATAATAGGTAAAGCAGAAAAAATATAAATTTGATCAACGTCTGTAAGGTATGGGTGTATATTTGGTTCTTGTACTTTGTAGAAGTCAATGATTATTAGCTACCTAAAACTTGAAAATTTTGGTAACATGCTCTAGAGAAATGAGGGAGAAGATTCTAGAATGATGGAGAAGTGTGTTTTGAGTTTTGTGATAGCATTAATTGTGATGAATACCATCAATAAAATATTCTAGATGCTAGAATGGAAAAGAAGATCCAACGGCTAGAAATGTTTGGATTCGCGAGTCTTGATCCAACGGTCAATATTCAAAGTTATTCGTACACTATATAATATATAGTGGTAAGATAAGATAAGATAAGATATGATCACATAAGAAATAACTAGTGAGTTGCAAGTGCCTTGCATGTGAGAACAGATAATATAAGTATGACATATCATTTTTTATATAAAATTATAGTAGTAGGTGAAACTCAAAACATATTTATAATTTCGAGCCACGTTCATAAAGTATCCCGTGTGTTTGGTTCTTGTAATTTTTGTATAATCTAGAAATCAACCTCTATCTACCTAAATAATCCGCGTCCGTAAAACTGATCCATAAATAAATTATATTCTATAGGAGTACATGGGCGGGGCCGAGGGGAACTGCATGCCCTTTCGTCTCCAGAACCGCTCATGCTTGCATTTTCTGATCTTCCTAGCGGTTCCTTTCTTCTCTATCCCATTCCTTTCTATCACCCGGCCAAACCTCTACAAAACAAAAAAATGGCGCTAATCACCGTCCATGGCGGTGATGTTGGACAAGATGTACTACTTCCTGGATCCTGGCAACACCATACTACAGGTGCCGTATACCAACAGAGCGTCGGTGCTGAATGATTACATCGAGAAAATCCAAAAGCTCCTAGAGGAAACAGACAACAAGATTGTTGGCCTTGACGTCAAGTACACCAACGAGCAATCATCGACACAGAAGGCTGCCATCGTCCAGCTATGTGTGGGCATTGATTGCCTAGTCTACCAGATCTGCCAGGCCGACCAGACATGCTCCAAGCTAGTAGAGTTCCTCGCCAACCCTAACATTTCCTTTGCAGGCATCGACATTGGCAATGACGGTATTAGTATTAGGCATTCTCTAGTGTCAGTGACGAACTTCGTGGACATCCAGAAGAGGTGGATATCAATTAAGCCAGTATTAATGTAGGAATTTACCACCAATATAGAAATGCAGTTCACTGTCGCAGGCTTATACCTGCTATATTGAACATCGAGAGGGGTCAACAAACTCTCGAAATGTTCAACCAAAAAAAGAACTAAGGAAGAAGGGCAAGGGCATGCGCAAGTAGACCAAAGAAGAAGAAGAAGACTCAGAATGGTACACCATGTGACCTACGAGTATATCTTTGTGTTTTGGTATATCCTTACTTGATACTACTGCTACTTGTACTACTACTCGCAGAAGTTAATGCATGTATATACCGCAGGCATGCAAGGGGTGGAGGCAAGAATTAATGGAAGGAACCGCAACTGTTTCTTTTATTTTGACTGCAGAGTGATAGTAGGACTAGGCATCGTAGCACGCCAACAGCCCACCCCACCTCAATGAATTGTCTTGTCAGTCAACAGCCATGGCAGATTATAATTTTATAGTGGTAGAGACTTTCTTAGAGTAATTCCATTTATACTGCTTAAGGGCAAAGTACTACTGAAAGACAAATGGTGAATGGACACCTGAAAAACTGCTAGTAGCACTATAGCAGTAGAACCGCAAGATGAACTTTTGTCGATTTCCGGAATCTATGTTGAGTTAGGACATCATAAACATATATATTACTACTACCTACTATGTAATAGTACTACTACTAGCAAAAAACCACCATCCCTACTACAAAAAGAATATTATTTGTTCCAACCAAACTAGTACTACTTCAAAAATGGCTATATTTAATTGTCAAGAAAATGGACGTATCTAGACATGTTTTAGTGCTAGATATGAGTACATCCAATCCAGTGACAATTAATATGAATCGTAGGGGAGTACTAGTACAACCGTACTCCACAATTGTACTACTACTACATACTAGTACTAGCGAATGTATGTTGACTAGTACTCCTACCTCTGTTTGGGATTATTAGGCCAGAGAGCTTTTTTAAATTGTTAGAAATTTTAAGACCTATCTTCTTTATTGTCTTAATTCCCGTGACTCATTAATTTAGATATCTCTATTTTCTCTCAATATCCCAATGCATGTTGTTTCATCTCTCATCATGTCTTCCTTTTTTATCTAGCGTCTCATGCATGTAAAACTTGTGGTAAATGCATAAATTAATTAGAGTGAATAATTCATCTACTTGGTAGCATTGCGAATTGGCCCTCTGGTCTTCCTAAACAGAGAGCCTTAATCCTATTCAGCTTACTACTCAGCAGAGTACATCCACCCAACACATCTGAAGTTAATACTTCATGAAAAATACTCAGGAGAGTACATCCACCGAACTCATCTACCTCCGTTTCAAGGAATAAGGCGCACACGTGCTCCAAAATAA
This sequence comes from Avena sativa, assembly GCA_916181665.1. Lineage (NCBI taxonomy): Eukaryota > Viridiplantae > Streptophyta > Magnoliopsida > Poales > Poaceae > Avena > Avena sativa. The sequence goes on from OV702289.1 coordinate 435,780,544, forward strand.
AGTTTGCCTAAATAAATGGAGCAACTAAAATTTACTTATATTGTATAAAATTTGTTTCGTTGAATTCATATTGAAACACACTTTCCAATGATGCTAAATTTGTACAGTACTAACATTCTTTATATATATTTAGAGTAAATCTTGGTCAAAGAAAAAACAAGAAAAATAAGTGATCCTCATTTCTTGGGACAGAGATAGAGTACTCTACTGCAAAATCCACCATTCCTGGTATGCAAACGATATTTCTGCAATTAAACTAATTAACAGTAGTTACATCACCACTAAAACTCGACGTGAAAGAAGGAACGCAGCTCCTTCGATGTAGCAGAACACAGCTCCACTAAAATCCACCATTCCTGGTAATGCGGCACCACCGCCAGGGAAGACATAAGGACCTCAAACGCAACATCGCCCAACTTAATGAAGTTCGATGCATCGAGCTCCACCATCATGGTGCTAGTCCTCCTCCTGATGTCCGTCCAAGAGAGCAGCGGTGGGCATTCCGCCCACATCCTCACCCTATACACCGGCAAGTCGCACATCATGGCCCAAACATAGACCGCAGACACGAGGGGGACCGTGCTTACCGTACCAATCGTCAGGATGAACACGACGCTGTCCTGCTCCCCAACGAGGATGAGTCGACGGGATGCCTCGCTCGGCAGCGGCACCAGCTCCTGGAAAGCTTTGGTGGTGGCATACTAGATCTTATGCACTTGGATCAAGTGGACCACTTTGAGGTGGGCGACGAGCGCTGGCGGCAGGGCAGCAAAGTCGCAGCTGGTCTCCGTGCAAGTGCAAGGAGCATACCGACATGTGATTTCGTACTCGTGGAGTTCATAGTAGGGCAGCAAACTACTGCAGCCTTTGTGGGCGCACTCGACCATAGCCGCTAATTGGACGACGTCCATGACGGGCTCTTGGGTGAATCTGCTGCTAGGGTGCTCGCACTTCTGGAAGGAGGTGATATTGCGGACGCAGCGGTGGCAGACTAGATGTATATCCACGCACTGTAGAAATGGAAGTTCGAAAATTAAAATAGTTGCACGGGCGAACCGACAAAAGAAAAATCAATGGATTGTGAGGGAGAAATGGAGAGACCTTGTAGACCCGCTGGGGCTTGAGGGCCTGGGAGCAGGAGGAACAATTGAGAATGGTGGCTTCCATCTTCAGAGTGACTGTCCCAAGCATTGTAATTTGGGTGGGGGAAATGAGGACTCTCTGATTCGGCCTTGAGCCATGCCCTTCTTTTATATACCACCGCTGATAATCAATGAAGCTCTACCTGATTGCACCTTTCCTTTCTGTACTAGGGTGTTTTTTGTATATTTTGAGGCCTACAAATTTCGGGTTTAGTTGGACAAGATTAGCGGACTCTTTGTATTTGTGCACCATCCTTTTATTAGTAAGTTGCACGGGCCTTGCACGTGATACTCCCGTGATAATAAAGTATGACATATCATTACTATATAAAATTATACTCTATTATAGGTAAAGCTCAAAAAAACATGAAAGATCCACATCTAAAAAAAGTAATGGTGTAGATTTGGTTCTTGTACTTTATATGATGTAGAAATAAACGTTTATTAGCTATCTAATACTTGAATTTTTTTGGACAAATGTCTAGAGAAATGACGGAGGTGATTCTAGAATGATCGAGCAGTGTGTTTTCAGGTTTGCGCGTAGTCATTTTGCTAAACACTATCAATAGAATCTTCTAGATCCTAGACTGGAAAAGAAGATCCAATGGTTGGCAATGTTGGGATTTGCGAGTCTTGATCCAACATTGAATATTCAACGTTATGCGTACATTTTATTACGGTAAGATTTCATGCAGCTCCACAGCTAAAAATTAAATGTTCATGTGATGTTCTATGAAATCTTATTCGAGAATAAAAATCAAATATGAGGATTGGGAGATAAATTTTCATAGAAAAAACATGGCTCACACGATGGGGGTCTGCTTTCTCTCTACCACTAGGCTTCATATGTAGCAGAACTGCTAGACTAGTACTCTTTGAACTATAATCATGCGCGAAAGCACTACGTGTATCTGATGGGTGTTGTGAAGCTTTCTAAGAGGGGATAGGTAGAGAAGAGAGGGAAGAGTAGGGATCTATGATGATTTTCCTTCAAGTTCAGCAGTGAGGACATAATTATAGTGATTGTAAGGACAAATAGTGATGAATTTTGTGTGCATAGACATTGCAAGAAGTTGAATTTTTCAAACCTGATGATGGTTTTTAGATATTCAAATCTTTGGTACCTTAAACGATTCAGGAACCTATAACGCACTCGCCGTGTTAATTTGATATATATAATTTTGGTAGATCGACATGAAGTAGTTCCAATCGGAGAAAATAGCTACTAGACAGATTGAAAATTCATGTTATTACTTGAAAATAGCCCATAAACATTGTCTCCTATGTGCAAATAATGGGGTATTACCATTCTAAGCCTTATTCTTCGTGTACTAACTTAACAAATAAACATTGTCTATCACTTACAAAATTGAAAACTATTTTTTTTGTCAAAGTTGGAAACTACGATTATAAACACATTCTCCCATACCAAGATGCGCTCATCTACTAAATATGGGCATCCTATTCATCTACTACAATATAGATATAGCTATGACCCTAGTCATTTGATTTGGAAGCTAAGCATCTTCACAACATGGTAGACCATATTGCGAAGCAAGCTTTTCGAAAGTAATCAAAACTCATACTTATCACAACTAGTACGCTCAAGAGAACGCGATGCACAAGTTATACATTATTTTGATTTTTCTTTATTTTTCTTGAAAAAACCATAACTAGTTCAAGCTTGGCAGTCGTTGTGTTATTATTCTAGTTGTTTCAAACCTCTAGTTGTTTTTTATAGATTGACTACTCTAGTACCTTAAAGCAATTTTACATGAAATTAGAGAGCTAGCAACCTATCATGCAGTCATAGTTAAAATTTGATCTGATTTTGATAAATCAACAACAAGTACGTTAGGTGGTTGATAGCTAGAAAGGTCAAAAGTTCATGTAATTGGAGAATTTCCCATAAAACATGGTCCGATTTTGTATAGAAATGGAAGGCTAGTAGCTGGCTTTATGAAATTCGTCGTGTACTTTGTAAAATAATCTACAAATGTAAACATTGTTTACCATATCATGTCCAGATGCGCATTTACTGAATACGGGCATTATTTCCACAATGTTGCCATTGCCAAATCAGATGTAAAGGTAAATTTGGCTTTGGTATAAAATATAGCAGGATCTCCACAATGTAGTGGTTCCAAATATTTATAACGTGAGTCCTACCATCTAGCTAAAACAACACATGAAGCAAATATGGAACTACCCTCCACAGTGTAGGAACTAGTTACAAAAGCCAAAAAGCAAATTTGGCATCGGAGCACGTACTTGCTCCGGTTCTCAGTTTTCTCTCATTTGGAACCACATCCACAGTGTAGGAAACTAGTTCTAAAAAACAAAAAGCAAATATGAAACTACTTTTGGCTACACATTGAGGGTTCCCACACGAGCATGCCATATTGCGAATAAATAATCTCAAGAGTTATCCAAACTAAAGCTTGCCATTATTTTGCATGGCAGGTCGGGATTCGTGGAAGAGGATATCATGCGCAAGTACACATTTTTTTTTGGTTTTTTCGTATTTTTTTAAAACTCACCGGAATTTGCCGGCCAACATGTAAATTTGTTGCAAGTCAAATCTTTCAAACATCCTAGTGCTTGTCGATATTGTATTGACTAACTTGGGTCCCTTAAAACGATTTCACGGATCTAGCTCAACATGTGAGGGCAGTTCAACTGGGCAATTTTCATTTAATAATGTTTTTATTTTTTCTTTATAATATATAGGCTATTTAGAAATCTTAAGGTCATCCACTCATCGCCCTAGCCACCATTTGGATCCGCCACTTTGTAGGTGAAGCTTAGGAGCGAGTAGTTCAAGTTTGACATAATTTTGGTAAATCGATAGGGGGAGTTAAAGTGGAAAAATTAGCTAGCTCATAAATTCATGTAACTTTAGAATTCCCCATAAAATTGTGTGCACTATGTGTGAAAAAATGGGGTTATCAAATGGGCCTTATTCCACGTGTGCTTGCTTACAAAACAGTCACTTGGAAAATTGTAACTGATTTTTCTAGTCATAAAATTAGAAAATTACAATTGTAATAAACATTGTTTACCATGCCAAGATGCACCAATATATCGAATAAGGGGACCTTATCATAAATTACGATATAAATATGGTCATACCTTGGTAGTTTGACTTCAAACCAAGGTATGTTCCTACATGGTAGGCCACTAGGCCACATTGCGAAGGATTTGTTTATGGATGTTACCAGAACTCGTGTTTATCATTTCTCGTGGCAACCAAGGTAGTATTTTCCTACTCCAAGGTTGGCCCTATTGCTCCTCGGAACTTTGTGAGTATGTGAGGTGGGCCATTTACACATAAAGTAGTCATGTGTAAGTACAGTAAACCTTTAGAGTTAACTAGTGTATTGTACAAGCAAGTTGTTGACTATACTATTGGAATTGCTAAGGACTAGTCACCATGCTATAAGTAAAATAGTAGGGTGTATACACCGTGCATTTAGGGTTCGTCTGATTCAAAGGATTTGTAAAACATAGGAATAGCAGAAGTGCGGGAATAGAATAACATGACACTTACAAAAAAAGGATGAAACAGTGCTAGGTGGAACTAGACACTTTATTTATATATTGTAGAAGCAGGTCAGCGTGAGAATTCCGGAAATTCGTCCCTGACAGGGATCAAACTCTAGTTGTTGGGATGCACTAACTACGACCCAACCACTAGGCTATTGCCCCGTTCTCACTTATAATCCTATAGAAATGAAAAATGCAGGAATCTGTAAGATAAGGTGTTTGGTAGGAAAAACACCTGAAATTTTATACGGTTTAGGTAAATGTCATAGACACATAGGAATTTTTCCAAGAGGTCTCACCTCTTGTTATAAATCCTAAAGGATTATAGTATAGGGAAGCAATGCATAGGAGATTTGTATGATTTAATCCTTTGAAACAAACACATTCCATTGAAAAAATTCCTATGGATTGGAACTCTATAGAATTCCTTTGGAAATCCTTTGAATCCTATAGATTGTGGTGGAGTCGAGTCAACAAAACCATGTTCCATATGAGCTACTCCTATAACCTAATTAATTAGTCCTTGCATGGCACTAGATACATGCTATTACCCAATATTGTGAAGGTAGTAACATGTGAAAGTTTTACTAGTCTAGGTTATTTAGCACTTGAGTAGCCTAAAATATGGGTGGAAGCACGAGGCAAACAAAAGGAAAGTAAGGATAGAAAACCAGGGGCCCCAACTTCTGCACTACTATGCCTACACGGTTGTACTACTCCGTACTCCATGGGAAGGAAGAGGTGGTGACTATGATTCGCCAACAAAAAGAGTAAAAGGTGACTGGTGCAATGCTACCCACCTGAACAAGTCCCATTAAAGTCATAGATTCACCAATGCATGAGCAGAGAAGCCAATGCCGCATTGAAGAGGAGAGAGGGAGGATGATTCTCCTTCATCCAGTAGATATGAGCTACTCCTACAAGTAGGCCTAAGTAACATGACACTAGACACATGTTATTACCCAATACACATTGAAGGTACTATAGTAACCTATGAAAGCTTTACTAGCCTAAGTTATTTAGCACTATGGAGGGCAGCCTAATATGGAAGAGAAAGAAAACATCCAGCCAGACCTCATTTTTGGTGGAAGCACGAGGCAAACAACTTTCTCTACACTGATGCGCCTGCGCGGTTGTACCCCATTGCGCGGATGCTTACGTGGTAAGGAAGAGGTGACTGCTGCGATACTTCCCACCTGAACAAGTGCCAGACATAGATGCATGATTGGAGCATAACAGCCAATGCCGCATTGAGGAGGAGAGAGGGAGGATGATTCTCCTTCATCCATGAGCCTTTTCTCTCACGAAAGGCAGCGAGGAGACAGAATTTTGGGTGGAGGAGCATTCTTAAAAAAAACAAGGAAAAAGATTTGCGGTGGAAGGAGCCCTTGCTCTCCTTGCTAGTAGTACGAGATCGACTAGGAACCAAAAGCTGTGTACTAATAATACAAACAGGATTAATACTTGAGTACTACTACTAGTACTTCTAGTTGCTATAAAAGTTCCATAGTTCCATCCAGGACCAATAGTGGCTAGTAGTACTAAGTACAGTAGCTTGTCAGGATCCTTCTTGCTTCCTCGAATGCCTCCTCAAGGCTTGATGAATACAAGTTCGATGGTATTCATATCAACTTCCAATGAAGTGGGATATATTGAGTAATAAAGTAAAAAATAGGACCGGAGGGAGTAGGAAAGAGCTCACTTTATCAAAAAAAATTCACACATCAACTCAATCATCCACATAGGGCCCACAGATTGGGGAGGTCGTGGTGTCCTTGGATGCACCAAAAAATTATGATTGGGCCATCGAGTGCAGGAAGCAGAGTTAGTGTTTTGTCCAATCGCTTACCCTAGTCATCGTCATTGATATGTGCCACACACGTCGGCTTCATCAGCAACATTGATTGTCCCATCGCTTTTGGTAATCTGCCACATTAATCTCGGATCATCTCCTTCCTATTTATCCTCTCCCCTTCCCCGCACCAATCCATCTCGGATCGCTGCATAGGAGGACAATGCCCTACGCATTTGGGCCTTCTCCCTGCGGAGAACAAAGTGGCAGCTGGCGTGCTCCTTCCTCGATGCTGGGTACGGGCGCCGCAAGTACCGGATGTACCGCCTCCATGACAATCCGGACGGGACATTGAAGGTCAAGTTCGTCAACTTTAAGGACGCCTGTCTCCTCTACGGCCAGGCCTTCCACTGCGGCTGCGAGATGGTGGTGTTCACCGGCACCAACATTTTCACCAACTACTGGGACTAGTTGCCCAACAACGGCAACATCATCCATAGTGTCCTTCCTGAGTTGCCGATGGCTCCGGAGGTGCCGCCGATGGTTTCGGAGGTACCGTCGCCATATCCAGAGGTGTCGCTGATGGCTCAGGAGGCACTGCTGCCATACTCGGAGGTGCCACCGTGTTATCCGGAGGTGCCGATGATTCAGGAGCCGGGTGTGTCTCTGTAGCTGGCGTTGGTGCCGATGTCACAAGCTGTCGTTGGCAGCGCGTACTAGGTGCTAGGAGGCATCAGACCAGCACTAGTTCAGTAGCGAGTCCTATATATGTAAACTCATGCTGTTATGTTAATGGTCGAATGAAGTTTCTTTTGGGACGTCCTTTCTTTTGGTACTATCATCAATAAAAATTTTCTTTTGTTACTACTGGCTATACCCTGTAGTACTACTAGTACTGCGAATGGCGATCTATTGAATATCCTTCCCCTCAGATGTTTGTGAAGAAAATGAAAATTTCAAAACCGGGAAAGTTTGAATTTCTACTCTATTGTAGTCCCACAAATTACTTGACTAAAATTTGTCTAGATTCGGATGAATATAAACATGTTCTAGTGCTAAATCCATTCGAATCTTATAAATGCAAGTCAATTAATTTCGGTCGAAGGGAGTAGTAGTAATACTTTTTGCCGCCAAGGACCAAAATGGAAATAAATTCTTCTTACTTGCTTCTCAAAAAATAAATTCTTGTCACTTGAAAATATGAAATTGATTATTTTTGTTTGTAATATCTTCGATTGTTTTCAAAAGATGGCCAAATTTGTAGGCATGAAAATTCTTGGATATAGGATCATAAGCATAAAGTATGATGTAGATATGGCCTTAACCTTGGTCGTTCTTCTGGAAATCTAAGAATTTTTCATACTCGTCGACAACTATGCTTAAATTCGTTTCAATTTCACCACTTACTTTTAGGTTAGAATTTTACACGGGCGGTGGGAGTCGATTGTACATCAAGGCCATAAAAAAGGGGAAATTACATTGAGGTCCATACATTTAGCACAAAGGACCCTAAAATTGAGAAAACAAAATAGTCGGGTTCGGCTCCTTCTTGAGAGAGCAGCTGATCGATGTTTCATACTATTTCCTCTTTGATTGTTTTACAAATATTACCAAATCTGTCGCCATTCAAATTCTTGGATATGGGATCATCAGCATAAAGTATGATGTAGAGATATGGCCTTGACCTTCTGGTCATTCCGCTTGTAATCCAAGAAAGTTCATACTCATTGACAGCTAAGCTTAAATTCGTTTAAATTTCACCACTTACTTTTAGGTTAGCATTTTACACGGTCGGTGGGAGCATATTTTACATCAAAGACCTGAAAAGTAAATTTACATGGAGGTCCCTACATTTAGCCCAAAGGACCGTAAAAGGAAATCTTTATGGTTTGGCTCCTTCTCCAGAGATCAGCTGCTATGAGCCAAACTCTTCATACTACTTCCTCTTCGATTGTTTTCAAAATATGGCCAAATCTGGTGCCATGCAAATTCTCTAATATGGGGCCATCAGCATAAAGTATGATGTTGATATGGCCTTAACCTTGGTCGTTCAGCTTGAAATCAAAGGATGTTCATACTCGTTGACAAGTAAGCTTAAATTCGTGTAAATTTCACCACTTACACTTTCTGGTTAGAATTTACATGGATGGTGGGTCTACATTTTACATCAACGACCTCAAAAAAGGGAAAATTACATCGAGGTACATACATTTAGCACAAAGGACGCTAAAACCAAGCAAGGAAAACAGTCGGGTACAGCTCCTCGAGAGAGCAACTGATCGACAAAATCTTCTTACTTTCTTTTCAGAAAATAAATTCCTATCACTTGGAAAATACGAATTGATTATTTTTGTTTTTAATATCCTCAATTATTTTCAAAAGATGGCCAAATTTGTCGGCATGCAAATTCTCGGATATGGGATCATAAGCATAAAGTACATTCTACATAAAGGACCTAAAAAGGGAAAATTACATCGAGGTCCATACATCTAGCACAAAGGACCCTAAAATTGAGGAAAGAAAACAGTTGGGTTCGACTCCTTCTCGAGAGAGCATCTGGTCGAGCCATACTCTTCATACTACTTCCTCTTCGATTGTTTTTAAAATATGGCAAAATCTGTCGCCATGCAAATTCTTGAATATGGGATCATCAACATAAAGTATGATGTAGAGATATTGCCTTGACGTTGTGGTCGTTCGGCTTGAAATCCAAGATTTTTTCATACCATTGACAACTATGCTTAAATTTGTTGAATTTCACCACTTACTTTTAGGTTAGCATTTTACACAGTCGGTGGGAGTACATTGTACATCAAGGACCTAAAAAAGGGAAAATTACGTCAAGGTCCATACATTTAGCACAAAGGACCCTAAAATTGTGCAAAGAAAACAACCAGGTTTGGCTCCTTCTCGAGAGAGAAGATGATCGAGCCATACTCTTCACACTACTTTCTATTGATAGGTTTCACAATATGGCCAAATCTATCGCCATGCAAATTCTTGGATACTCGATCATGAGAATAAAGTATGATGTAGAGATATGGCCTTGACCTTGTGGTCCTTCGGCTTGAAATCAAAGAATGTTCATACTCATTGACAACGATAAGATGAAATTCTTTTAAATTTCACCACTTACTTTTAGGTTAGAATTTTACACGGTAGGTGCTAGTACATTTTACAACAAGGACCTAGGAAAATTACGTCGAGGTCCATACATTTAGCACAAAAGACCCTAAAATGAAGCAAGCAAAAATGTCGGGTTCGGCTCCTTCTTGAGGGAGTAGCTTATTGATCCACACTCTTCATACTACTTCATCTTCGACTATTTTCAAAATATGGCCAAATCTGTCAGTATGCAAATTCTTGAATATGGGATCATCAGCATAAAGTATGATGTAGATATGGCCTTGACCTTGGTCATTCGTCATGCAATACAAGAATGGTTCATACTCGTTGACAACTAAGCTTAAATTCGTTTAAATTTCACCACTTACTTTTCGGTTAGAACTTTAACAGTCGATCGAAGTACATTTTACATCAGGGACCTCAAAAAAGCAAAAATTACATCGAGGTCCATACATTTACCATAAAAGACCCGAAAAGGAAAATATTCTGTTCGGCTCCTTCTCGAGAGATCAACTGATATGAGTCAAACTCTTGATAGTACTTCCTCTTTGATTGTTTTCAAAACATGGCTAGATCAATTGCCATGTAAATTCTTTAACATGGGATCATCAGCATATAAAGTATGATGTTGATATGCCTTGATGACCTTGGTCGTTCGGCTTGAAATCCAAGAATGTTCATATTTGTTGACAAGCAAGCTTAAAATCGTCTAAATTTTACCACATACACTTTTAGACCTAAAAAGGGGAAAATTACGTCGAGGTCCATACATTTAGCACAAAGGACCCTAAAATTAAGCATGGAAAACAGTCGGGTTCGGTTCCTTCTCACGAGAGTAGCTGGTCGAGCCATACTATTGATACTACTTCATCTTCGTTTGTTTTCAAAATATGGCCAAATTTGTCGGCATGCAAATTCTTGGATATGGGATCATCAGTATAAAGTATGATGTAGATATGGCCTTGACCTTGGTGGTTCATCTTGAAATAGAAGAATGGTTCATACTTGTTGACAACTAAGCTTAAATTCATTTAAATTTCACCACTTACTTTTAGGTTAGAACTTTACACGGTCGATCAAAGTACATTTTACATCAGGGACCTCTAAAAAGCAAAAAATACATTGAGCTCCATACATTTAGCATGAAGGACCCTAAAAGGAAAAATTTCTGGTTTGACTCCTTCTCGAGAGATCAGCTGATCTGAACCAAGCTCTTAATACTACTTCCTATTTGATTGTTTTCAAAACATGGCCAAATCTGTTGCCATGCAGATTCTCTAACATGGGATCATGAGCATAAAGTATGATGTTGATATGGCCTTGACGACCTTGGTCGTTCGGCTTGAAATCCAAGAATGTTCATACTCGTTGACAAGTAATCTTAAAATAATCGTCTAAATTTCACCACTTACACTTTTAGATCTAAAACGGGGGAAAATTACATCGAGGTCCATACATTTAGCACAAAGGATCCTAAAATCAAGCAAGGAAAACAGTCGGGTTCGGCTCCTTCTCACGAGAGTAGCTGATCAATCCATACTATTCATACTACTTCCTCTTCGATTGTTTTCACAATATGGCCAAATCTGTCGCCATGCAAATTCTTTGATATGGGATCATCGACATAAAGTATGATGTAGATATATGGCCTTGACCTTGTGGTCGTTCGGCTTGAAATCTAACAAAGTTCATACTCGTTGACAACTAACCTTAAATTCATTTAAATTTCACCACTTACTTTTAGGTTAGCATTTGACATGGTCGGTGGGAGTATATTTTACATCAACGACCTAAAAAGGGGGAAATTACATTGACGTCCATAAATTCAGCACAAAGGACCTTAAAAGGAAAACTTTTTGGTTTGTCTCCTTCTCGAGAGATTAGCTGATCTGAGCCAAACTCTTCATACTACTTCCTCTTTGATTGTTTTCAAGATATGGCCAAATCTGTTGCCATGCAAGTTCTCTGATATGGATCATCAGCATAAAGTATGATGTTGATATGGCCTTGACCTTGGTCGCTCGTGTAGAAATCCAAGAATTTTTCGTACTCATCAACAACTATGCTTAAATTCGTTTCAATTTCACCACTTACTTTTAGGTTAGAATTTTACATGGGCGGTGGGAGTACATTTTACATCAAGGACCTAAAAAGGGAAAATTACATTGAGGTTCGTACATTTAGCACAAATGACCCTAAAATTGAACAAAGAAAATAGTTGGGTTCGGCTCCTTCTCGAGAGAGCAGCTGATCGAGCCATACATTTCATACTACTTCCTCTTTGATTGTTTTACAAATATGGCCAAATTTGTCGCCATGCAAATTCTTGGATATGGGATCATCAACATAATGTCAACACCCGGATTTTTAATCCCAGATGCTTGTTATGCCATACCTCGCAATCCCAGGATTACCATTTTTGTGAGACATAACAGATTGGATATCACAGTACATCATCCATTACAAACCATAATAAGGTCTTACACAAAATAAAGGATCTCATGATCCAGTCTTAATATAAATCAAGCAGCGGAAAAGAAATGTAGTAGGGGCTCCATCTTCAGATTCACAGGCAATGCTGACGATAGGAGATGATCCTAGTTGTCGTAGACATCCTGCTGTCCATCATCCTGATAGTCCTCCTCATAGTCTAGCCACGGGAATAGCTAGAGACAATGCCATGAGTACTCTTTAAGTACCCGCAAACTATCACTAACAAGTAAAGTAGTTCTAGTAGGAAACCTAAGCTCTAGGTTTATTTGCAAAAGCCAAGTTTATCTAAACTGAGTTTAGAAGTAAAGAAAACTAAGTTAATGTTCTAAATCACTTTAAGTGGGAACCTAGTTTTCATATTCACAACCTTGTTGTGGTTAAGTCAAAGTCATAGTTCAATTCACAAGTCATTTTGAAAACATCTGACGATGGAACAGTATGGCCACCCCAACTGTCCATGACCACGGACGTGGCTATTCGAATAGTTTGACACTCTGTAGAGGTGGTACACTTTCACCACAAAATTCGATACATCCATCAAGGATAACCCTGAATCATTATACTTAGTATGCGGATAATCAATCATAACCTTTCCTTTACACACTCTTGTATAGGCACCTCCCCTATGAGCTTAGCCTCCCAGCCATGGCCACCTGCCATCCTAGACACAGCATAGGTGGACAATTCACAATCACGAGGTAGCCTCAGCTCAAACCTCTTCCGCGAGGGAACCCATACTAATGCATATAAACTTCCAGCTAAGCCCTAGCCAATTCGGGTATTGTGGTTATACCGTAAAATTGGAATGGTATCGCATCCGAACCCAACCATTAGTTTTTATAAAGGGATAAGGCTCATGCCACAACATTTTCATCATCAAATCCTTTGGTGTTTCTCAACACATGTCAAAACATTTCAATAGAATGAATCATCATTCCAAGGTTTTCATAGTCATCTTCACCAAGAATTCCCATCTAAAATGATCCACCTTTATGCTTAGCACTAGCCACTAAATTTAAGAGTGTTCTCTAATGAGGGGTCCTAATCTTCAATCTCATGCCATAGAATGACATCTAAGTATATCTTTATGCTATCTATACTATTTTTCCAATACTCACAAAGCACTAACTAAAAGTAAAGACTTTGGTAAAGTAAAAGAATAAAGCTTGCAAGTAAAACTTGGGATTGGTATAATCAAGTAATATAACCAAACCATGTCTAATACATCTTGCTTAAATTATCAAGTTTGCAAGTATTAGGTTGCATAGTTCTAGCTTGCATAAAGCAGTGGTTGAAGTTTTCTTCTTCTTCTTGGTAGTACTCCTCCTCCTCATATCCCGGGTTGGTACTATCGTCTATAAATGAATACGGGGTACACAATCACCAAACAATATTTAGCTAATTCTATTTAGCACACTAAGGCTCACACTTGATGATCTAGCATCATCACAATCATCACATGAATTAAAGGCTATATCTTATTTATCTTATTTTAGAAAAGTAATTTTTACTAATTGAAATTAATTAATATTTAATATTCTCCAATTAAAATATGGGATCATGTTGACACATGTCATCACCACATATTCTAATACATGGGAATGGGATTTAAGGTGTGGATCATATTTTATAAAGTTTAAGATTATCATTTAATAGCATTAAAGTGACTAGAAATGCCTATATAACATTATTTTAGTACTAGTCTAATGTCACTGCATGGAAATATAAATATTTTTACATATTCAGATAGATCATATCAAATGTGATTTTTGTGAGTTGGAATTAACTCAAAAGCATTTATGGTTGATTTTTGAAAAATGTTTGAAGTTGAAAACGTTTTTGTCTTGTTATTTTTGGTATAGGTGATCTCTAACTCCAAATGATTTAAATCCAATGGTCTTGGATAGATAATTTAAATATTTTTATAACATAATTGGAATCATGCAATTTGGTTCAGTCAATCTCTCTGAATTGAATTTTGAATCTACTGACAAAATGTGGTTTTAACTAAATTGGAAAATCATTATTTGAATCTCTAGGCCTGCACGGGAAACAAAACGGTCCGGCCCAATCTACACAGCACAACACAGCGTTCTGCTGACATAGGGGGTCCACCAATCAGCAACATAATGTACCCGAAATGGTATCTGGGAATCTAGGCCCTACTATTAAAAGATGATCCAACGGCGGAGGGTCATCGTCGACGACGAACAGCTCTGGTGAGGATTTAAGCCTAACGCGGCGGTGGGATTCTAGCAAGGCTCACCTAGGCTCCAGCTAGGGTCAGCGATGGGGGCAAACGACGTTGTCGACGATGGCGGTTCGAATGGTGGTCGCTGCAGCTCATGGGGTGGCTCCAATCGACAGCGCCCTTCTCTTCCTGTAGCAGTGGGCTCTAGCCAAATTCCGGTGAGGAAGAGCTCACCTTGCTCCAAGGAAGGGTGAGGGAGGCTCAGTGAGGAGTGAGGACTGAGGTGGTGTGGAGAATGGAGGTAGAGGGGGTCTCTATTTATACCGTGGCGAGGGGACTGAGAGGCATGGGCTCGGGCTCGTCGGTAACGATAATACAGGCGGCTAGCGGCACGGCTAAGGGTAGGGGATAGTGCGTTGTTCCCTGGCAGTCATCACGGAAGTACTGGCGCGGCACGGGACGGTCTAGGCTGGTCGGGCGCGTGCGATGCTCTACGTGGGAGCGGTGGTGTTTGCGACGGTTCACGGGTGCTACGGGTCGCGCGGCGGCGACAGGGGTGTCTCGGATGTGGTGGTGATCATGGCGAGTGGGCGCGTGTGTGGAGAGGGTGAGGCGCGGTCTGTGCGAGGCGGTCGGGTGCGGCGCTCTGGCGCGTTCTTGGCGCGGCACAGAGATGGTGGGCGCGGTGTCACTAGGATGGTCCGGGGCTCTCCTATGGTCGTGGGCTGGACAGGGGTTGGCGGTGGACGGTGGCGTGTCTGGTGCACGTTGTGGGTAAGGGCGGCATGGTCGCTGGCGCTCTGTCCACTGTCGGCCGGCGAGTGCGGCTTCGGCGGCAGCACATTAGTGCACCATGGCTAAGTGGGGGCTTGTCTAGTTGCTGCTCGACACTAGGGGAGGCAGTGGAGTGAAGGGGGAACCAAAATGGTCTAAGATTACTACTCAAATAGTGAAGTTAGGAAGATGATTATTTAGTGTCTTCCAGGTGTTTGATTAAATGCCCGAAAGAATTTAAGTTTCAAATTTTAAAGGAATCTTGGTGAGTGATCTTATCTTATGCTTGAGTGTCTATGATTGCTTGGAGAATTCAAATGGAATTGGTTTGAGTGGTTTTTGAAAAAGTGTGATCTTACCATATGAACTAGATTTAAATTTGAACGGTCCTTTATATTGATTTGGAAATAGTTTCTATGGGTTTGAAAAGTGGGCCTTGATTCACTTTTACTTGGTCTAGCAAGGGGTGAAAAGAAGTGGAATTGTTTCTGTTAGAATTTCTCTTCTAGGAACACTCAAAGTGGCCTAGTTGTTAACTTAGGTCAAAATGACCATTTGGTTTTGATTTTGTTTGTAATTGGCCCAGGTGATGAAGCATTCACCTTTAAACCATTTCTCATCATTTTCACTCAATTCTACACTAATGCAAAACACACATGCATTCATAAAGATTTTTGGGAATAAAAGTTTTTGTTAACCCTAAACTTGGGTGATTAGAACATTATAATCTTCATTAATGTTTTTGGGGTGTTACACATAAAGTACGATGTAGAGATATGGCCTTGACCTTGTGCTCATTCGGCTTGAAATCCAAGAAAATTCATACTCGTTTACAGCTAAGCTTAAATTCGTTTAAATTTCACCACTTACTTTTAGGTTAGAATTTTACACGGTCAGTGGGAGCATATTTTACATCAAAGACCTAAAAAGGGAAATTTACATGGAGGTACATACATTTATCCCAAAGGACCGTAAAAGGAAAACTTTCTGGTTCGACTCCTTCACGAGACATCAGCTGATTTGAGCCAAACTCTTCATACTACTTCCTCTTCAATTGTTTTCAAAATATGGCCCAACTATTGCCATGCAAATTCTCTCGTATGGGGCCATCAACATAAAGTATGATGTTGATATGGCCTTGACCTTGCTCGTTCGGCTTGAAATCCTAGAATTTTCATACTCATTGATAAGTAAGCTTAAATTCGTTTAAATTTCACCACTTACACTTTTTGGTTAGAATTTTACACGGATGGTGGGACTACATTTTACATCAAGGACCTAAAAAAACGGAAAATTACATCGAAGTCCATACATTTAGCACAAAGGACCCTAAAACCAAGAAAGGAAAACAGTCGGGTACGGCTCCTCGAGAGATCAGCTGATCGAGCCATACTCTTCATACTGCTTCCTCTTTCCCAAATTAGGACACATATTAGGTTTAGTCAAAGTCAATCTATAAAGTTTGACCAACTATACGTAAAAATATAATGACTTTTCTAATGACAAATTCATATAATACGAGAATATATTTCATGTTGATTCTAATAACATTGAGTTGATGTCGTACACTTAGTCAGAGTTTATGAAATTTGACTCTGACCAAAAGTAATACGCGTCCTGATTTGGGAGGTAGGGAGTACTACTTGCTTCACAGGAAAAAAAGGAGTGCTCCTCACTCTCGAACCAGCTTGTCGCGGGTGTGCTTGGTGCTTCCACTTCCTAGGGTATGGAGGTGGAGTAGGAATGCTGGCCAGATCATAATGGTGAGCATCCAATGCGATGGGACATGTTTGTTTTTTTGGCTCGCTAGATCAACCAATCCCCTGTCCAGCACTTAAGTAGTTCTCCTACTTGTACTAGTAGTACTGCGAATGGCGATCTTTTGATTATCCTTCCCCTGGATATTTGTGAAGGAAGTGAAAGTTTCAAATCCAGGAAAGTTTGAAATGTTACTCTATTGTACTATAGTAGTAATACTTTTTGCCACCAAGGACCAAAATGGTTCCCACCAACGCAGCTGACGAACATGCCAGACACAGACACGGAGCCGCTGACAAAAGGCAGATTGTTGGTCAACGCACATGGGCAGTGCCACGTTGTGGACGAGGGAGAGATTGGCCGGCCGGGGTGTGGGTTGGTGATGAGGAAGTGAAGGAGAGACAAAACACATTTTGTTTTGCATGCATATATATTACGGTCCTGGAATTTACTCTAGTCATTGTACCTTGTAGCTCATGTTAGGAACCCATCCCAGCTTTGCTCTAACATCGCACCGCCTTCAAATCCTCCTCTTCGCAGCTCTCTTGCTGCCTCCTTTGTGCTCATATAGTCTCTTGTCGCTCTTTATTTTTTAATAGAAAAATGGAAATAAATTCTTCTTACTTGCTTTTCAGAAAATAAATTCCTGTCACTTGGAAAAATGAAATTGATTTGATTTTTTTTTTAATATCTTCGATTGTTTTCAAAAGATGGCCAAATTTGTCGACATGCAAATTCTTGGATATGGGATCATAAGCATAAAGTACATTCTACATAAAGGGCCTAAAAAGGGGGATATTACATCGAGGTCCATACATTTAGCACAAAGGACCCTAAAATTAAGCAAAGAAAAAAGTCGAGTTCGGCTCCTTCTCGAGAGAGCAGCTGGTCGATCCATACTCTTCATACTACTTCCTCTTTGATCGTTTTCAAAATATGGCCAAATCTGTCGCCATGCAAGTTCTTGAATATGGGATCATCAACATAAAGTATGATGTAGAGATATGGCCTTGACCTTGTGGTCGTTCGGCTTGAAATCCAAGTTTTTTTCATACTCGTGGACAACTATGCTTAAATTAGTTGAAATTTCACCACTTATCGGTTAGCATTTTACACGGTCGGTGGGAGTACATTCTTCATCAAGGACCTAAAAAAGGTAAAATTACATCGAGGTCCATACATTTAGCACAAAGGACCCTAAAACTAAGCAAAGAAAACAATTGGGTTCGAATCCTTCTCGAGAGAGCAGCTGATCGAGCCATACTCTTGATAGTACTTTCTCTTTGATTGTTTTCATAATATGGCCAAATATGTCACCATGTGAATTCTTGGATACTTGATCATCAGAATAAAGTATGATGTAGAGATATAGCCTTGACCTTGTGGTCGTTCGGCTTGAAATAAAGGAATTTTATACTCATTGACAACTATAAGCTAAAATTCGTTTGAATTTCACCACTTACTTTCAGGTTAGAATTTTACACGATCGATGGGAGTACATTTTACAACAAGGACCTAAAAAGGGGGGAAATTACATAGAGGTCCATACATTTAGCTCAAAGGTCCTTAAAATTAAGCAAGCAAAACAGTCGGGTTCGGCTCCTTCTCGAGAGAGTAGCTGATCGAGCCACACTCTTCATACTACTTCATCTTCGATTGTTTTCAAAATATGGCCAAATTTGTCAGTATGCAAATTCTTGAATATGGGATCATCAACATAAAGTCTAATGTAGATATGGCCTTGACCTTGGTCGTTCTTCTTGAAATACAAGAATGGTTCATACTCATTGACAATTAAGGTTAAATTCGTATAAATTTCACCACTTACTTTTAGGTTAGAACTTTACACAGTCGATCGGAGTACATTTTACATCAGGGACCTCAAAAAAGCAAAAATTACATCGAGGTCCATACATTTAGCATAAAGGGCCCTAAAAGGAAAACTTCTGGTTTGGCTCCTTCTCGAGATATCAGCTGATCTGAGCCAAACTCTTGATACTACTTCCTCTTCGATTATTTTCAAAACATGGCCAGATCTGTTGACATGCAAATTCTTTGACATGGGATCATCAACATATAAAGTATGATGTTGATATGGCTTTGACCTTGGTCGTTCAGCTTGAAATCCAAGAATATTCATACTCCTTGACAAGTAAGCTTAAAATCATCGTCTAAATTTCACCACTTACACTTATAGACCAAAAAAGGGGGAAATTACCTCGAGGTCCATGCATTTAGCACAAAGGACCCTATAATTAAGAAAGTAAAATAGTCAGGTTCGGCTCCTTCTCGAGAGAGTAGCTGAGCGAGCCATACTCTTCATACTACTTCATCTTTGATTATTTTCAAAATATGGCCAAATTTGTCGGCATGTAAATTCTTGGATATGGAATAATGACCTTGGTCGTTCATCTTGAAATCCTAGAATGGTTCATACTCGTTGATAACTAAGCTTAAATTCATTTAAATTTCACAACTTAGTTTTAGGTTATATATTTACAAGGTTGGTCAGAGTACATTTTACATAACATATGTGAAAAAAGCAAAAATTACATCGAGGTCCATACATTTATCATAAAGCTCCCTAAAAGGAAAATTTTCTGGTTCGGCTCCTTCTCGAGATATCAGCTGAACTATGAGCGAAACTCTACATTCTACTTCCTCTATGATTGCTTTCAAATTATGGCCAAATTTGTCGCCATGCAAATTCTCTCATATGGAATCATCAACATAAAGTATGGTGTTGATATGGCCTTGACTTTGGCCGTTCGGCATGAAATCCAATAATGGTCATACTCGTTGACAAGTAAGCTAAAATCATTGAAATTTCACAACTTACATTTTTAGGTTAGAATTTTACACGGGCGTGGAAGTACATTTTACATCAAGGACCTAAAAAGGAAATTTACATCGAGGTCAATACATTTAGCACAAAGGAGCCTAAAATTAAGCAAGGAAAACAGTCGGGTTCGGCTCCACCTCGAGAGAGTAGCTGATCGAGCCATACTCTTCATACTACATCTTCGATTGTTTTCAAAATATGACCAAATTTGTCAGCATGCAAATTCTTGGAGACGGGATCATGACCTTGGTCATTCTTCATGAAATCCCATAATGGTTCATACTCATTGACAACTAAGCTTAATTTTTTTAAATTTCACCACTAACTTTTAGGTTAGATTTCTACACGGTTGGTCGGAGTACATTTTACATCAGGGACCTGAAAAATAAAAAATTACATCGAGGTCCATACATTTATCATAAAGCTCCCAAAAAGGATTTTTTTGGTTCTACTCCTTCCCAAGAGATCAGCTGATCTGAGCCAAACTCTACATACTACTTCATCTTCGATTGTTTTCAAAATATGGCCAAATTTGTTGCCATGCAAATTCTCTTATATGGGATCATACCATAAACTATGATGGTTAATATATATGAACTTTACCATGGTCGCTCGACATGAAATCCAATAATGGTCATACTCATTGACAAGTAAGCTAAAAAATCATCGAAATTTCACCACTCACACTTTTAGGTTAGAATTTTACACAGGCATGGAAGTACATTTTACATCAAGGACCTAAAAAAGGGAAAATTACATTGATGTCCATACATTTAACACAAAGAACCCTAAAATTAAGCAAGGAAACCAGTCGGGTTTGGCTCCTTCTCGAGAGAGTAGCTGATCGAGCCATACTCTTCATACTACTTCATATTTGATTGTTTTCAAAATATGGCAAATTTTGTCAGTATGCAAATTCTTGAATATGGGATCATGACCTTGGTCGTTCATCTTGAAATCCCAAAATGGTTCATACTCGTTGATAACTAAGCTTAAATCATTTAGATTTCACCACTTACTTTTAGGTTAGATTTTTACACGGTTGGTCGGAGTACATTTTACATCAGGGACCTGAAAAAGCAATAATTACATCGAGGTCCATACATTTATCATAAAGCACCCTAAAAGGAACATTTTATGGTTCGACTCCTTCTCGAGAGATCAGCTGATCTGATCCAAACTCTACACACTACTTCCTCTTTGATTGTTTTCAAAATAGGGCAATTTGTCGCCATGCAAATTTTCTCATATGGGATCATCAACATAAAGTATGATGTTGATATGGCCTTGACCTTGGTCGTTTGGCTTGAAATCCAATAATGTTCATACTCGTTGACAAGTAAGCTTAAAATTTTCTAAATTTCACCACTGACACTTTTAGGTCAGAATTTTACATGGGCGTGGAAGTATATTTTACATCAAGGACCTAACAAAGTGAAAATTACATCGAGTTTCATACATTTAGCACAAATGACCCTGAAATTAAGCAAGGAAAATAGTCGGGTTTGGCTCCTTCTCTAGAGAGCAGCTAATCTAGCCATACTCTTCACACTACTTCATCTTTGATTGTTTTCAAAATATGGCCAAATTTGTCGGCATGGAAATGGGATCATATGCATAAAGTATGATGTACATATGGCCTTGACCTTGGCCATTTGTCTTGAAAATCCAAGAATATGGTTCATACTCATTGACAACTAAGCTTAAATTCATTTAAATTTCACCACTTACTTTTAGGTTAGAATTTTACGCGGTCGGTGGGAGTACATTTTACATCAAGGACCTTAAAAAGGGGAAATTGTATGGAGGTCCATCCGTTTAGCACAAAGGACTCTACAAAGGAAAACTTTCTGTTTCGGCTCCTTCTCAAGAGACTAGCTGATCTGAGCCAAACTCGTCGTACTACTTCCTCTTCGATTGTTTTCAAAGTATGGCCAAATCTGTTGCCATGCAGATTCTCTGATATGGGATCATCAGCATAAAGTATGATGTTTATATGGCCTTGACCTTGGTCATTTTACTGAAATCCAAGAATGTTCATACTCATTGGCAAGTAAGCTTAAAATCATCTAAATTTCACCACTTACAGTTTTAAGTTAGAATTTTACACGGTGTGTGGAAGTGCATTTTACATCAAGGGCCCAAAAGTGGTAAAATTACATCGATGTCCATACATTTAGCACACCCTTAAAAATAAGAAAGGAAAATAGTTGTATACGGCTCCTTCTCGAGAACAGCAGTTGATCGAGCCATACTCTTCATACTACTTCCTCTTTGATTGTTTTCAAAATATGTCCATATCTAGCGTCATGCTAATTCTTGGACATGGGATCATCACCATAAAGTATGATGTTGATATGGCCTTGACCTTGGTCATTCGGCTTGAAATCCAAGAATTTTCATACTCGTTGACAACTAAGCTTAAATTCATTCAAATTTCACCACTTACACTTTTTGGTTAGAATTTTACACATATGGTGGGATTACATTTTACATCAAGGACCTAAAAAAGCTAAAATTACACTGAGGTCCATACATTTAGCATAAAGGACCATAAAATTTAGCAAAGAAAACAGTCGTGTTTGGATCCTCGAGAGAGAAGATGATCAGGCCCTACTCTTCATATTACTTCCTCTTCGATTGCTTTCAAAATATGGCCAAATTTGTCGCCATGCATATTCTTGGATACGGAACCATCGGCATAATGAATGATGTAGATATGGCCTTGAACTTGGTCGTTTGGCTTGAAATCCAAGAATGTTCATACTCACATTTATCTTAAAACAGTTGTCGAAACTCATGCTTATCTTCATGGAAAGTAGTACATGCAAGAGAATGTCGTGTGAATTCATTGGTTATTAGTACTCATTCTTTTTTGTTTGATTGTTTTTAAAACAAGGAATTTTTTTGGTAGCCTTTCAAAAGCCATGTTTCGCAATATGTCCTACTATATGTACACAAGAGTTTTTTTGTTGGAAACTAGTACCACAAATGAGCTTGAGAACAAGAGAAATAATTATTACAGGTGGATCTCTACTCCTACAGCTACCCCTACATTTGAGTACTCAGTAGTACTCCGTTTTCATTTTACAAGCAATATTTATTATGGAGGGAACTAGAGCAGAGTAGTACTATTCTGAAGGGAACTGGAGCAGAGGAACATGCGTCCGTTTTCATTTTATTCAACCTCGCCTATACGCTCTATCCCCAGTTCCCCATTACCCTACCTCTACGCCAAGCGCCACCATTCTTCTCCTCCACAATGCCGCTTTCTGGTCCTATTCACCACACAGTATGAGAGTGTTTGTTCTTCTCCCTGTCTTGCATGCTGCCATCGATCTTCCCTATTTTCCAGAAAACTAAATCAAGACACCGTTCCAACTTCCATTTGCTCCCTTGCGATGGCAAGACCGAGAAAGGATAGTGATGATTCTGAGCTGTTCTAGGATGTTTTTACCAAAGGGCTGCTTCAAGAACTCATAACCATATGCAGTGTCATCACCGCTGTGAACCTTGCCGGGTTATCCAAACATCTTCTTGACTCGGAAAAATATAGTGCAACTTTACATGCTTCTCAACCATTTAGCCTCCCTTGTGTTCTTCATTTTCACCTGACTAAGAAACCATGGGAATGCAACGATTACTTCGAGGGCAAGGACACGACATGCAAGCTGATGCCTCTACACAGGTTCTCCTTCGATGCTATGTTCCCGAATTGTTTGGGTAAGCAGTGGGTAGGTGCTAATGGAGATTGGATCGCCACTGTTGGGTCCGAGTGCAAGTGGGAGCTTGTCAATGTGTACACTCATCAATGCGTTCCTCTCCCACAAGTCAATGAGTTTGTAGCCACCAACGATCCGTTTACAATCATGCATAATGATCGCCCTATTCTCCTCCGGAAGATTGCTATTTGCCGAGCTCCTACAGTTGCGGTGGATTATTTAGATTTCTCTCTTGTCGCTATCTTCGACTACTCAATTGGTACCCTTGATGGCAATGAGTATGCATGGACAGTTCTTGAGAACCAGTTCCAGTGCTATTTCAGATACAACGATGCGCTTATCCACAAGGGTCTGGTGTTTGCAGCCATTGAGAGTGGCAGTGTTTATGTCTGGAATCATCTATATTTTCGTAAGTTTGATCTATTCCTGTTCTAAACACTAGCTTTAGTTTTAATGGATGTAAACTAGCGTTTGCTGATTTGGCTGTCATTTCTTTTTGAAGGTCCTATTCTGCTCCCATCACCACTTGTCACGCATCTCGAGGAGGGCAACCTTGATGCCATAGATTATGACGAGCACGAACCTGGTTTATGGTTCTTAGCAATATACGAAGATGATTCTCGCCTTCTCCTTATCCATATCATAGGCGTTACTGGTGAGGAGTTTTATGGCGGTACTTATTATGGTCATGGCAATCCTATTGCTGATCATAGTGTTGATCGCTGCGATCGCACTTGTGGCACCTATACTACTGGTTTTGGTTGCAAGGTGTACTCAAAGAACACTGCTTACTTGTATCCACCTAAGCCATGGATAGCAATTGCTGACCTAGGAGCATATTCCCTTTTCCTTGGATTGAACTATCCGATTAACATTGTGGTAGGCGGTGCAGATGTTGCCCCATGCTATCTGACGAGAAGCAACTGTGTCTACACCTCCCACCATGCAATAGGACTTTGATATATGTCATTTCTTGTAATATGCTACTTCGGTCTAAATACCAAAGAAGCATCTGTTGGTTTCTCAACCAACGTTGCATGGAAATCTCCGAAGACTCCATTATGGTTCATTCTGAGCTTCGCCAATGCCCGCGATTGGAACCAAACTACCGTAAGTAATCGTAATACTATTTAATAGGATAGCTCAGTTTAGATCAAGTGCAGTAGATGGTCTTGATTTTCTGTTGTAACTTGGCCTTGTCATAAACTCATAATCTAGATAAGGATTTGGGCATTTTGAGTTTACTATGGATGTCACACACAGGTATTGATGTGAGAAGGAGGCATGCACACAAAAGTAGACTTGATTGTCAGTTTTGTTTCTTCTAATGACGAGTGTTCGAAGAAAAGGGAAAACTGAATCTGCCACTTTGAAATGCTACTTAATATGTCCAAGTGCTACTGAATGTGAACTGGGAACTTGTCGATATTTTTCTTTCTTATTATGTACTGCTGAATCTTTGAAATGCTACTAAACCTGACAAAAGTTTTGTTTGGTACTTGTTCAGATCAACTGGCCGAGTGCAGAATATGGTCTTGCTTTCCATTTGAATTAGGCCTTGCTACATCTATTGAATTTCAATGTCCGCATTGCCGAATCTGTCAATTCTTTTGGTCACTATCTGTGTACTTCCAACCGGTCACTTTGAATGATGCGCTAACTCTGTCAAGTGCTGCTGAATATCAACCGGGAATCTGTCTGATATTTTCACGGTCTTATTCTGTACTGCCGAATCTTTTAAATGCTACTGAATCTTTCAAATTCTCTATCATTACTATTAGTACAATATTTTGTAGAACAAACTGTGATGTACTGGTACTTGTTTAGAAACTTAGCATTGTCACAGTTATCAACATTAGTCTTGGGAAGTGTGCGTTGCATATGGGCGATCACACATGGATTGACGTAAGGTGGAGGTATTCACACAGAAGCAAACTTGATCATCAATTTTGCTTGCTCTGATGGTCTCTTAGGACAATAGGGCAAACTGATCATGCGCCAAGGTTTTTTAGCTGGAACAAGAACTAATTCTCTCTGTACTGCTATAGAATTTGAAGTAGGAAAGCTACTGAATCTCTCAAATGTTCTGTCATTAATATTACTAAAGAATTTTGTGGAACTAATACTGATGTACTGTAACATCCCAAAACTCTAATCCAAGTGATCAAGATCCAAATCATCAAATTTA
This sequence comes from Avena sativa, assembly GCA_916181665.1. Taxonomy (NCBI): domain Eukaryota; kingdom Viridiplantae; phylum Streptophyta; class Magnoliopsida; order Poales; family Poaceae; genus Avena; species Avena sativa. The sequence goes on from OV702289.1 coordinate 435,806,118, forward strand.
GAGTTAACAAAAACTTTTGCAATTAAAATTGTTAAAGCATTCATATGTGTGTGCATTTAAATAGGAGTTGTTTTGAATTGCCTTGATTAAGTGATCCATTGCTTGTAAAATGATTCTTAGGTGAAATAAACATCATCTAGATCATTCCCAAACAAATCCCAAAGAAAAACAAATCAAAATGAATAAAAGAAGCAAATTGTCATTTGTGCCATTTTAATCAACATGCCTACTATGGCCATTACTAGGACTCAATTCTTAACAGAAACAAATATGGATCTTTGCAGCCCTTGCTAGTACATGTAATGATGTACCAAGGCCCACTTTGTGATCTACCAAAAACTTGCAAACACTAATTTTAAATGGCATTTGATAATTGAATGTAGTTCATATGAGAAGATCCCACTTATTCAAAAACCACTCAAAGGAGTTCCATTTTCAAATCACAAGCAACCATATATGCTCAAGCATGTGATCAACAACTCCACCAAAATTCAACTAAAAATTCAAATATTTTTCTCTTGCGGCCATTGTGTCGAACACCTTGCAGACATAATCAAACTGGCCTAACTTATATTGGTTTTGATCGATTTTTGTCAAACCATTTGAACCCTAGTAGATGCCCTTGTCTCCCCAGACCCAACCCAGCCATTAAGAAGCTACCCCATAGCAGTTTGAAGAAGTGTCGTGCCACCTGAGCACCATGCTCGCAGGTCGAGCATGGATAGCTCGCAGCCGACCATCTCTCTATATCTCTCTTGCCATGTCTAGGAGCTAGACCAGACCACACCACCGCCCTCTGTCCCCTCCCCTAGCAGAGCCGAGCCATGTACCACTCGCAGAGCCCCGCGCCCAGACCGTCTGCACCATGCCGAGCACGCGCCAGAGCGCCACGCCCAACAAGTGTGCACAAGCCGCGCCTCGACCGCAGCCCGCGCTCACCGCGTCGCCACGACCTAGGGAACCGCCCGGACATTCCCGTTCGCCGCCGCTTGGACCGCAGCCCCTGTGCGCCATGTCAAACACCGCCTCTGCCACGCAGAGCACCAGCTCCCCCCGACCAAATGCCACCGCCCCTAGCCACGCATTTAATCCGTAGAGCAGCGCCAGGAGGCAGGCCACCGTCCCCTACCTCCAGCCACGCCGTGCAGCCCTCGCCGGAGTCGCCCGCCCATCCCATTCGGTCGCCTCGTCGAGCTATAAATAGAGGCCACCCCAGCACAAACTCCTCACACCATCTCACTCCCCTCTCTCCACTGATCCTTCCACCCCATCCCCGGAGCAAGGCGAACCGGTGTTTGCCGGAATTTAGCCGGAGCTTGCCGCAGCAGAGGAGGAGAGGTGCCGTCGATTTTGTCCACCCCAAGAGCTGCCGCGACCTCGCCTAAGCTCGCCGTCGTCCACCAGTTTGTTTGCCCACATCGCCATAGTAGCTGGAGCCCAGGTATGCCCCCACTGCACCCCCACCGAGCTGCTAGGGTTAGCCCTCGTCGGTGACCTGTTCACCGGGGACGACGATCCTCAGCCGTAGATCTTCCTTTTAATCGTGAGGTCCACGTTGCCCCGTACCGCTTCGCGTTTAAAGAGCACTGACCTGTGGACCCCCCCCCCCCCCATGTCAGTTGTTCCCCACGCCGCGAAGCGCCACTGGGCCGGCCCATTTTAGTTCCCGCGCTAGCCATCAATTCAAATTTAGGTTTTTCCATTTAGGTTTGAACTTAGTTTTGTCCCCTAGTTTGAAAATCATTTCAGAGAGATTTACAAATCCAAATGGAGTGATTCCAGTTGTGTTGGAAAGCTTCTGAAAACATCTATCCAAGCCCGTTAGATTTAATTCATTTAGAGTTAGAGATCTCTCCTAGTAAAAATAATAAGACAGAAGCTTTTGCACATTCAAACATTTTTCTAAAATTAACCATGATAGCTTTTGAGTTGATTCCAACTCTCAAAAATCACATTTAACCATATCTATCTGAATATGTATTAATATTAAGGTTTACATGCAGTGACTTCAGACTAATACCAAAATAATGCTATATAGGCATTTCTAGTCACTTTAAATCATTAAATATTAAACTTAAACCAAAGTAAATGTGATCCACCCCTTAAATCACATTCCCATATGTTAGAATATATGGTGATGACATGTGTCCATATGATCCCATATTCTAAGTGTAGGATATTAAATCGTAGATATTTTCAATGAGTAGAAATTACTTTTCCTAAATAAAAAGAACGAAACTAGTTAATAAAACCTTATGATGCTTGTGATGATATTAGATCATCAAATGTGTGCCTTGGAATGCTAAGCAGCCTAGTTAAGTATTGTTTGGTGATTGTGTACTCCGTATGTATTTATAGACGATAGTACCGACCAAGCTTTCGAGGAGGAGGAGTTCTATCAAGAGGAGGAAGGGGAAAACTTCAACCACTGCACCAACCAAGGCAAGCTATTGTTAGCAAGCTAGAATTAAGTTAGAGAAATTAAGCAAGATGCATTAGGCATGCTTTGGTTATACCACGTGACTAGTACCTACCCCAAGTTTTATTTCCAAGCTTTACTTTCTTTACTTTACCAAAGTCCTTTACTTTTTTTGAAGGTAGCATAAAGAATATAAAACTTGACCTATTTAGATGACCTTAGATGTAATTCTATGGCATGAGATTGATCTTAGCATCCCACTTTAGTGAACACTCTTAACTTAGTAGTTTAGAGCTAAACCAAAACTTGAGTCACTTTAGATGGGAACACTTGGTGAAAATGAATTGTGAAAACCTTGGAATGATGAGTCATTCTATTGAGATGTTTTGACATGTGTTGAGAAACACAAATGGCTTATGATGATGAAAATGTTGAGGCATGATCCTTAACCATTTTACAAAACTGATGGTTGGATTCGGATGCGATACCATTCCAAATTTACCGTACAACCATAATACCTGAATTGGGTAAGGCTTAGCCGGAAGTTTATATGCATTAGTATTAGTTCCCTCACGGGAGAGGTTTGAGCTGAGGCTACCTGTCAATGTTGTCCACCTATGCAGTGCCCAAGATGACAGATGGTCATGGTTGGGAGGCCATGCTCATAGGAGAGGTGCTTATACTAGGGTGTGTAAAGGAAAGGTTATGTTTGGTTATCTGCATACTAAGTATGGTGATTCAGGGTTATCCTTGACAGATGTATCGAATCTTGTGCTGAAAGTGTACCACCTCTGTAGAGTGTCAAACTATTCGAATAGCCGTGTCCGCGGTTATGGACAGTTGGAGTGGCCATACTGTTTCGTTGTCAGATGTTTTCAAAATGACTTATCAAATGAATGATGAATCTTGACTTTATCACAACAGGGTTGTGACTATGACACTAGCTTCCCACCTTAAGTGATTCTAGAACTTTATTTTATCTTTCTTTGTTTCTGAACTCAGCTTAAGTTTCAAACTTAACTTTACAAATAAATTTAGAGTTAGCACTTTACATTGGAACTATACTATTTGTTAGTGGTAGTTTGAGAGTACTTAAAGAGTACTCATGGCTTTTGTCCCTGGCTATTCTCATAGCCAGACTATGAAGGAGACTACCAAGATGATGGCCAGCAGGACGGCTATGATAACTAGGTCTATCTGCCTTCGTCAGCATTGCCTGTGCCCCCTGAAGATGGACCCCACCGCTACGCTTATTACTTATTCCGCTGCTTGTTGTATTAAGACTGGATCATGAGATCCTTATTTGTGTAAGACCTTATTTATGGTTTGTAATGGATGATGTATTGTGATATCCAATCTGTTATGTCTCGCAAAAATGTTAATCCTGGGATTGCGATGTATGACATAATAGGCATCTGGGATTAAAAATCCGGGTGTTGACATGTAATGGTACTTGTTGAAATCAAGGGTAGTAGATAGTCTTGCTTTTCTTTTGAAACATGGTCGTGTCACTAAATAGATGAGACTTGGGAATTTTGGGTTGCATATGGGGGTCACACAGGAATTGATGTGAGAAGAAGGTACTCAAAGCAGACTTGACCGTCAGTTTTGCTTGCTCCAATGGTCGAGTGTGTTTGGTGAAAAGGACAAACTGGTCGGGCGACAAGGTTTTTAGAGCTGAAACAAGAATTGGTTCTCTTTGTACCGCTATTGTATTTCATTGTCTGTATTGCTGAATAGGTCACCTTTGAAATGCTGCTGAATTGGTCAAGTGCTCCTAAATATGAACTTCGGATCTGTTGATAATTTTTCTACCTTATTCCGTACTGCTGAATTTTGACATGAATAGATGCCAAAAAGAATCATCGCGTTCCCCCTACCTCTCTGAGGTCTTTGTTTCAAATCCGGTCGAGCACATCACAATGCATTTTTTATTAACCATGAGAAGAAATCTAGTTGCTTATTCGTCCCCTCTTTAGCCCAGAACATTTTTATTTGGTCTTTTCGAGGTCGGGGGACTGCTGATCACAGCCCAGTGAAATTAGAGAAATGAGCCCATGGAGCATAGCTGAGAACATATTAATTCGGCCATTTAGGGGTTAGGGGACTGCTCAGCACAACGCAC